>CM046669.1:34155569-35355569 GCA_025594165.1 Tamias sibiricus
CTTTTCTCCAATGTACGTTTTTGGCACCTTTGTCTAATATAAGATAACTGCAGTTATGTGAGTGCATCTCTGTGTCCTCTATTCTGTACCATTGGTCTACAGGTCCTAATTTTTTGTGCCATACCATGCTATTTTGTTACTAATTGCTTTGTAGTATAGTTTGACGGTCTGGAAAAGTAATGGCCACCAAGCTTCATTTCTCTGCTAAGGGATTGCTTTGGATATTCCTGGGTCCTCATTATATTTCCGATGAATTATCATGATTGCTTTATTCTATTTCTATGAGGTAATGTTTATTGGGATTTTGAATTGGGATTTTGCCATTGAATCTGTATATGCTTTTGATATATGGTCCATTTTAGACCAAAATTAATTCCTACCTATCCAAGAACAAGGTAGATCTTTCCATCTTCTAAGATCTTCTTTAATTTCTTTCTTTAGCATGCCTGTAGTTATTATTTAGAGGTTCATTCACCTCTACGTTGATTCTCAAGTATTTTATTTTGAGGCTATTAGTAAATGGGTTGTAATATTAGTTCATTTATTTGTGACTTTCCTTCTTTGAAGGAATGAACTCCATGCCATGGAACTTCCTCTTAGAACTGCCTTCAAAGTGTCACAGAGTTTTTGATATGTTTTACTGGTTGTTCTCATATTTCCGCTAAGAATTTTTTTGGGTTGAGGTTGTGGCTCAGCAGTAGAGCACTCTGCCTAGCATGTGCCAGTGGCCCGGTTCGATCCTCAGCACCATGTACAAATAAATGCCATTGTTGTTACAACTGAAGCAAAATAAATAAATATTTTTTTAAAAAGAATTTTTAAATTTCCCTCTTTGATGTCTTTTGCAATCCATTGTTCATTCAGTAGCATATTATTTAGCCTCCAGGTGTTGGAGTAGCTTTTATTTCTTATTTTATCATTGATTTCTAATTTTCATCCCATTATGATTTGATAGAACGCAGGGTAGTATCTCTACTTTTTTATATTTACTAAAAGTTGCTTTGTGGAATAATATGGTCTATTTTAGAGAAGGTATCCATGTGATTCTGAGAAGAAAGTGTATTCACTCATTGATGAATAATATACACTAATATTATAGTTAAGTGTAAAGTTATTGATTGCATTATTGAGTTCTTTTTTAAATATTTATTTATTTGTTTTAGTTGTACACAATGCCTTTTTTATTTTTATGTGGTGCTAGAGGGGTCGAACCCTGGGTCGCGCATCGTGCTAGGTGAGTGCTCTACCTCTGAGCCACTACCCCAGCTCACATATATTGAGTTCTTTAGTTGCTTTGTTTATCTTTGATTGGAAGATCTATCCCTATGATGAAAGCGGTGTGTAAAGTCACCTAGAATTATTGTGTATGGTTTATTTGACTCTTGAACTTGAGGAAGAGTTTGATTGATGAATGTAGATGTTCCATTGTTTGGGGCATATATATTTATAAACTGTTATGTCTTGTTGATGTTTGGTTCCCTTAAGCAGTAGGAAAAGTCATCATTTATCTCTTTTTGATTAACTTTGGCTTGAAGTCTACTTTATTTGATATGGAGAATGGAAACCCCTGCTTGCTTATGTAGACCATGTGAATGGTATATTTTATCCCATCCTCGCACCTTCAGTCTGTGGGTGTCTTTTCCTATGAGATGATTCTCTTGAAGGCAGCATATTGTTGGGTCCCTTTTTCTAAATCCAGTCTACTAGCTTATGGTCTTTTGATTGGTTGATTTTAAAGCCATTAACACTCAGGGTTATTATTGAGACATGATTTGTAATTACCCGTCTTTTTGTTTATTTTTTGTTATTTAGCTTGACTTGGTTTTCTCCTTTGGTTGGTTTTCCTTTTTGTAGGTTCTTCCCTTTGCAGATTTTCATTGTTGTGTTTCATTTCCCTCCTCGTGGAATATTTTGCAAATGTTCTGTTGTGCAGGCTTTCTTGTTGTTGAATTCTTTTAGCTTTTGTTTATCATGGGAAGGTTTTTATTTCATCATCAAATCTGAATGCTTAATTTTGCTGGATATAAGATTCTTAGTTGGCAATCCATTATCTTTTAGAGCCACCCTGGTACATGTTGTTCCAGGTTCACACTGGCTTTGAGGGTCTGGATTGAAAAAATGCTGAGATCCAAAACTGGTCCTTCCCTTATAGGTAATCTAATTTTTCTCTCTCTTGTGGCCTTTAAAATTCTATTCTTATTCTGTAGGCTAGGCATTTCATTATAATGTGTTCTTGGTGTAGATCTGTAATTTTATACATTTGGTGACCTATAGGCCTCTTGTATTTGAAAATTTTCAATTCATTCTTCATGCTTCGGGAAAATTTCTGATATTATTTCATTGAAGAGAATGTGCATTCTTTTGGTTTGAATCTCTGAAACTTCCTCTATTCCAGTAAATCTTAAATTTGGTATTTTGATGGTATCCCATAATTCTTGGATATTCTGTTCATGGGTTTCTTATCATTTTCACTGTGAGGTCAACTTTATTTTTCAATATTGTAGATTTTGTCTTCATTGTCTTCCAAGTGATCTAGTCTGTGGGTAATTCTATCTATTGGGTTTTTTTAAATGGCTTATTGTTTCTTTTATTTCAAGGATTTTCTGTGTGTTTTTTTTTTTCCAGGATCTCTATCTCTTTCTTGAAAGTAATATATTGCAACCTGTATTTGCTCTCTTATCTCTTTGTTGGTGTGATCTGTGGGGCCTGTATTTGATCTCTTGTTCTCTTTGTTGGAGAGATTGACTTTTGCCCTGTATGTGCTCACTTAGGTTGTTCTTTGATTCCCAAATCAGTCTAGTTATGTATATTTTGATTAACTCCTTCACTGACATTTTACCATACTGTGCTATCTATGGATTCTATTGTTGTAGTAAGTATCTTGGTTTGTTTGGGGGGCACTTTCCTTCCTTGTTTTTTTCATGATGTCTATGTGTTTTCCTCTCTTGCAGTGTAGATTCGAGGTATTATGGCTTCTTCCCTATTGTCTTTTAATAGTGTCCCTAACCTACAAGTTACCAATACCTCACTTTTAAAGGGAGAGATCAATATTACAGCACTCAATGTATCCAATGTGTAGCCATGTATCAATTAGCTTCTATTTTTACATTTACAGTTTTGTCCACTATAATCAGAAATCATGATATCAGTTATCTTCTACTGTATAGTCAAATATGTTTGCATAATGGTATATAGTTTTCTAATGGTGAAGGGGGTACTGGAGGGTTGGCTGAGACATTTATGAGGTAAGATGTGAGAAAAAAGAGGTAATTACATTATTTGACTAGTTAGAGGGTAATCATAAGGAAGTTGGCTGCTAGTAGAGAAACAAGAGTTAGGTATTCCCATGCAAGACTCTGTGTTAACTCAACAACAGGATAACTGTTAGCACCTTGAGTAGAGAAACCTCTGGTGCAGCCAGGGCCCACAGAGACCTTGGTGATGTCTTACCAAGTCCTTATTGTTGTCCCTAGAGAGAAGCAGCACTATCCCAGTTTTGTGGTGCTGACAACCTCAAGCCTATAATCATCCTGATGTTGGGCTGTGCACCCATGCTTTGATGAGTAAGGAACCCAAGTGCAGAGTGCCTCTCTGGGTCAGTGACACGTGGTTGGGCCTGCCTCTCTGGATCTCCTCCAGTCCACAGTGTGGCGCAGGGTGGACATTTGGGACTGCCTGTCCAGATTTCCTCCAGTCCATGGTGTGGCCTACAATGTTTGATTAGTATAATTTCAGTATTATTCTTGTATTCTTGTTATTTTTATTTTTTTTTTAATATTTATATCATATAATATATTCTCTCGACCTGTATATACCTCAATTCTATTTCATCTCCTGTTCCCTCTGCTAGCATCAATCTCTATTGATCTCTTTTTTCACTCTTCTTTATAATTTTTTAACTTCTATTATTACTCCTTCTTCCCTTCATGTAATCCTCCACATTGTCATATCACTTCTCTTCTATTCACCCTTTTCACCACTGAAACTGTTACATCCTGTTTGTAAACTTACAAATCTTTAAACTTTAGCAATAAACTGACCAATAACATGTTCATGGTTTTCTTGTGACAATTAGCACATTGTAGACATGCAACCGAAGGAACAGTTTGGCTTGAATGCCTGTATAAACTAGTTTGCATTGGTTGGTGTTATTGTTTGTCTCCTCCCCATAAACTGTAAGAGCACGAGAAACCTTTAGGACACTGTAAGGTCCACAAGGTTAGAAACTTCTAACTTACTGCCTCAGAATCCCCAAACACCGTTAAAATCGTTTGACAACACAAACAATACATGAAAACGCCAGGTACAAAAATTGCCCCAAACAAACCCAAGATAAATCCAGTAACAGGAATCCATGACTCCACAGCATGGAAGAAAATTTCCATAGAAGGAGGTTTAGAAAGTACATAGATTAAAAACAGTTCATAGAGGAAAAGGATGAAGTCAGGAGAGTAACATCAAGAGAGAAAATACAGGAAGTTTGAAAGATCAATTCAGTAAAAGAATAATAGATTCTGAAAGAGAAATCAAGCACAAATTCATTCAAAATGGAAAGAATCATTAAAACCAAATTAAAAATTCAAATGGAAATTGATCCAACCAGGCAGACTAAGCTCACCTTGGAAGACAGAGTTTCAGGCAATGACGACAAAATCTAGTAATCCTGAAAATAACATTAACTATGGACAAAAGATTTAAGAGACCATGAATAGAACTTCCAAGAAATACAAAAACATGACAACCAGACTAATGAAAACATGAGACATTAATCCTATCCCAAAAAATTTTTAAGTTTCATGGAAAATACTAAAACTGTAAAGATTTATCAGGATAGATCACGGCTTGCAGAGATGTCAAACCAAAGGAATAGAACAATCCTTATTCAATGAAATACATATAATCAGATAAATTTCCCAAAACATAAAAAATGATAATGTGAGAAAATCAGATACAGGAGGCTTATAGGACACTCTCAGATATAACACAAGAACAACAGACCCACACCAAGGCACCATAATTAATGAAAATTCCTAACATACAAAATAAGGTATCATTTTAAAAGACATGCCAGAGAAAAACGGTACAAGATCACAATTAGAGGGAAAATTCATTCTGGCTGTCAACTGATTTCCTCGAACCCAGAACCCCAAAGCTAGGAGGTCTTTGAATAAAATGTTATACTCAAGAGTCTCTTAAAGAAAATGCGATACCGAGCCAAGAATACTCTACCCCAGTAAAATATAATATTCAGAATTGACAATGTTAAATAAAAAACTTCATGATAAACAAAAGTAAAAAGAATTGCGTGCACGGTGAGCTCACGAATCTGAATGGTCCAATCACTATTTTGTAGGGCAGAGGCCTTTGGATCGTGGAATTCAAAGCCAGCCTCAGCAATGGTAGGCACTTAGCAACTGCAGTTGAGACCCTGTCTCTAAATAAAAACCAAAAAAAAAGGGCTGGGGATGTGACCAGTGGTTGAATCCCGCTGAGTTCAATCCCCGGCTACCAGAAAAAAAAAACAAAAAAAAAAAAAAAAAATTCACAACCTTAGAAAGCCTGCAACTACATAAGCATGTACTCAATAAAATAATTCATGATCAAGAAATGAAAAATAAAAGTGAAAACATCAGTCACACGGGATAAACTACACTAGAAGAATAGTTAAACAAAGGAGAAACTAATTCAAATTAAAAAACTAGAAATAAATCAAAATACAGGGAATAAAAATAATTTCTCCATATAACATCAGAATGTAAATGGCCTAAACTTGTCACTCATATACATTTAGACTGGCAAATTGGGATTAAAAACAAAACCCAACAATTTGCTGTCCTCCATCAGACTCACCTCATAGGCAAATGCCATGCCATACACTGAAGGAAAAACAGATGGGGAAAAACATCACTCACATGGATCTCAATTAATAAAAGCAAGGTTTCTGTAATCATATCAGATAAAAGTGACTGCAAGCCTAAAGTTAATCACAAAGCACAAAGAAGTGTTATTTCATACTGCTTAAAGAATTTATTCTTCAACAACACATAACAATTGAAAATATTTGTGCCCCAAACAATGAAGTATATCTAAGAATATACAAATAAACCCTTATCAATTTCAAGTTTCAATGTAGACCCACAATGCTTAATTACTGGGTAACTTTAACATGCCTCTATCATTACTGAGTAGATCCTCCAAACAAAAACTAAATAAAGAAAGCTATAGAACTAAAAAATAAAATTAATGATTTAGAATTAACATCAGACACATATAGAATATTTCATCTATTGATGACTGAATACACTTTCTCTCAGCAGCATATGATCCTAACTCTAAAGTAGGCTATCTCAGATCACAAAGCAACTTCTTGGCAAACACAAATACAATTAGAATTAATTACCCTTGCATTCCTATTATATCATAATGAAATGAAATTATAAAAACAAAATAAAAAACAGCCGATACTTTTAACTGCTGGAAGCCTAAAATTAATATGTCTATTGATCATGACACAATGGAATAGCTGAAAGATATAAGAGGAGGAAACTTTAAAAAAATACCTTAGAGGTAAATGAGACTCAGCCATACAAACAATATACAAAATCTCTGGGACACAGTTGAAGACAGTCCAAGAGGGAAAAATACATTGCATTTGATCTCATTTATGAAAATAATATAAAGTCCGCAAATAGACATTACATTTATTTAAACATTTTCCTTAATTTAATTATCTAACATTACATTCAAAGCCCTAGAAAAAGAGGAAACGAATCAAACACCCAAAGAATAGAAGACAGGGAAAATAATTCAAAATCAGATGCTTAAAATCAGTGGGAAATTGACACAAACAACCAACTACAAAACAATTCAAGCAATCAACAAAACAAAAAAGTTGCTTCATCTAAAAAAAAAAAAAAAAAGAGTTCTTAATTTTCCCATATGCACAATGATCTTTATTATGGCCATTCTAGTAGGTGTGTAGTGGTTTCTCATTGTTGCTTTCATTTGCATTTCTCTGATGATATATGATGTGAAGTAGTTTTTTCAGATGCTTAATTGCTATCTGCCTGTCTTTCTTGTGAGTTGTATGCTGTAGTCTTTGTGAAATTTTTTAAAATTGGGTTGTTTGTTCTTCTTACTGTTAGGTTTTTTAAGAGTTCTTTGTACATTTTGGGTTATAATCATTTATCTCAGAAAATGTCTTTGCAAATATTTTCTCCTGTGCTATAGCTGTCTTTTAATTCTCTTCACATTGTCATTTGTAGAAGAGAAAAATTTAATTTTTTTTTAATTAAATCCACGCTTATCAATTTTTTTCATTGATTATGTTTTTGGTGTCATATTAAGATAGTCATTGTTAAATGACAGAGTGATGTAGATTCTTCCCTATGCTATCTTCTAGGACTTTTATAGGTTTTGCACTTTATGAATAGAAAATGTGATCTATTTTTGAGTTAACTTTTGTGAAGGGTATTAAGGTTTGTGTTTAATTTTTTTTTTGCACATGTCTGTCTAGTTGTTCTAGCATTATTTGTAGAAAAGTCCTATCTGTTCTTCATTGTGTCAATCTTCACTTCATTGTTAAAAGTCCTTATATATGGTTCTACTTCACTTTTTCTAGTATTCTCTCATTATGCATATGTTAAATCAAATCATTCCTAGTCATCCAATGGTTTTTGGATATTTTGTTATACTTTTCCAGTCATAGCTATCTTGGCTTTACAGTTTTGTAGGTTTCTATTGGCCCATTATTCTTGAGACACAGAGACTCTTTTCTTAGTTATACTCAATCTACTAAGGCACTCTTCACATTCTGTTATGGTGTTTTTGGTCTCTAGCATTTCTTTTCTGGTCCTTCCTTAGGATTTTTTCCACCTTTCTGGTAAACATTTTCTTGAAGCTATATATTTTACCCCATTAATCCCCCTACGCATATTAATCACATTGTTTTTTTAATTACTTGTCAGATCATTCTAACATCCCTGCTATGTCTGATTTTGATGTTTGCTCCTTCAAATTGCCTTTTGCCTTCTAGTATGGCAGTTTTGGTGATGTTTTTTGTTGAAAGGGTGGAAACAGTGTACTGAGCAAGAGGAATGCTAATGTAGACTTTTGAGTACTGCGATGTGGTAAGTTGTGAGGGGAATGGAAGTGTTCTATCGTTCTATAACTGGGTATTCATTTTTGAGTGACTGCATGCCTGTGTAATGTGAAACTTTACAACTGTTTTCAAGACATTTTTCTCCCCTTTTTTCTCTGCTAGATTATAGGTAATTTTTAGTTTTTTATGTGTCTAGTAAATTTTTAATTTCATGCTAGCTATTATATTGTGAATTATTTTTTAATCAGAATCTGTATTATACTCTTACTTTGAAAGATGTTGAGCTTTGTTGTGACAAGATCCAGTTTAATTCTAATTTACATTTGTGGTGTTGGCATAGTTATCAAAGGTAACTTTTCACGTTTCACTTTGGTTGGGGGTACTATGTGATCCCCGACATTTATCATGAAGTATGCTCACACTGCAGCCTGGGAGATGACGTGCACAGCCTCCTTTAAGGAAAAGGGTGGGAAGAAACCATGGAGATTGCCCCTCGCACCTGTCTTGTTTCCAGGGAGGCTGTGAGGATGGCTTGCTGTACTGGAAACCTAGATCATGTGATAGGGGGCTTGTTCCTGTTTCTCTGGCAGAAATGTCCCTCTTCACTTTTGTCCACCTGAATAGCTGGACTGTTCTAAGTGCCAGGGATCCCCCCTACACACCCGGCTTTCAAAGGTGTTTCACAAACCACCATAAGGACGGAGGAGTGAGCAACACGTAAGTACAACCAGTCTTGTCAGAATTCTTCATTGTCTGGACCATGATCCCTTCCCATTTTAGTGATTTTCCAAGTTTATTGGCAAATTTTTCTGTTCTTGCTTTTCCTTGATTATTTTTGAAGAACTTTCGTATAAGAAATTCGATTTTTCTAGATTCACAGAAATGAACAGTTTTTGCATGGAATAGTCCATGGAGAGATAGAAATAAGTTCCCTCGTGGTAACCCATTAGCATATCTGGCTTTTGGGGATGCAGATAGGCCAGGTTCAAGGACACAGTCAGGAGTCTGGAAGTGCTGGTGTGGTCTGCACTCACTTTCTTAGCCATTTTCTCCTACCCTAGGGGAATAGGCCCCTCATTGAGGGAAATGCCCTGGTGCTGGACCACATGCAGCAAAGAGACTTGGTCCCCGGGTGTAGATAGACAGAGCCTGGCGGTGGCTCTGTCTTGATGAACTTCTGCATCCACCCTGCCTGCTTGCCATATTTCAGGGTTGCCGCAGCAGGTTAAGCAGGCCAGGGTCATGTGCACGCCCACTCTGTCCTACTCCATGTATCCCTCTTACTGCGAACCATCCTTTCCCCCTTGCATTCTCCCCGTGAATTCTCCAGGGAGGTTCTAGAGCATGATGGATACCACAACACATCAGCCTTGGAAGGCCGCCTTGCCTGACCTCCTGGATGAGGTGCTGTCTTCACCGGTGGTCCCCAGTGGCCTCACAGACCCCAGCCATTCCTGACGTGGAGGTTTTGAAATGTTAGCGTAGGCCCAGTGGCCTGTGGAAGGTGGCTGCCCGGCCCTGTGTACTGTCCTTCCTCGCAGATGTGTGCGTGACAAAGCTGTTCTGTTCTTTGAAGATGTATATATTTTCTTACTGTACATAAAGATGCTCCTTAGGTCATAGAGAAGGTGAGGAGCCAGGGTCTCATGTGGGCTGGTTCAGCAGGCTCTGGCCTCGCCCTTGCCATTGCTTGTCAGGGACAGGCCTGACATCAATCTGCAGTGTGCATGAAGGTTTAGACCATGGCTCCCTGCCAGTCTGGGGTGTTGGCCACATCTTCAGTCCAGATGAGGTTTTGGGGGCCTGATTAAGGGATCATATGAGTTCCATGTGTCCCCTAGTGAGGTTGTAGAGTTCCAAGTCCTGTCCAGGGTCCGGTGGCCCCTCTGGGTAGAGTGCTGTTGGCAAGCACAGCATCCCACTCCTCTGTGGTTGCTACTGTTAGGTGACCTGGAAACACTAATGACGCTGCTCCACTTGGAAGTCTGCACTGTCCACCTTAAGGGCCAGGGACTTTCTGTACCTCCAGGCTTGGAGTCAACAGCAGCTTGCCTTTTAGACCTAAGAGCACCTCCAGAGTCAGTGATATCTCATTTGGGGGAACAATGTTTACTTCAAAGGTACTTTGTAGCTGCTCAGCTTCTGAGTTTTAAAGAGCTGCTGATGGGGAACTCCTGATAACGTTGCTGCCAGATCATGTTTTAATGGCTCGAACAGTTAACCTCTGACTTTATTTAGTAAAGTGTACCAAACTAGGAACTTTTTGAATTGTAAGTATGTGGTTTTTTATTAAATAAAAGTTCATGTAAAATTGTTTAAAAAATTAACTGACACATATATTTATTGAGACTTGGTGCTACATCAGACCCACACATTTTCTTTTTTCTGGGCACAGAGGAAGGCTTTGCTCTTCTGCCTCCTTTAGTTGGGTTGGGGTTATGTCACTGACTTCAGACCAATGGCTTGTGAGCAGAAGCAATTTGAGTC
The DNA here is from genome assembly GCA_025594165.1 of Tamias sibiricus. Taxonomy (NCBI): domain Eukaryota; kingdom Metazoa; phylum Chordata; class Mammalia; order Rodentia; family Sciuridae; genus Tamias; species Tamias sibiricus. The sequence continues at coordinate 34,166,158 of CM046669.1, forward strand.
CTTCCAGAGTGGAGTGGCTGCACAATCTCCACTGTAATTCTCCAGCTCTTCTGTTCTATCCTGGGGCCACATGCTCCAGATGGTGCAGCTACAGATAGAGAATGACTACCCATCCTGCATCCAATGATGACATGGCTAATCCACTGACATTATGGGACTTGTTACTGCAAAAAAACTATTCTATCCTGCCTTAAATAACTATCTTCTAAGTGATCCTGAGAATTCAAAGAGATAATACATTTGAAAGTCATCTGAAAAACTGTCTAACACTACTAAAAGATAAATATATTTAAAACTTAAGTTGTATTCCCATGGAAGCCATTCCCTTTGATTTGGGAGACCTAACCTAGTACACCATACTTAAAAGACATCTCATGGGAACTTTGCACTGAAAACACAGTTAATTGTTGCTACCTGGAGAGTCAGAGTTGTGAATATCTCCAAATACTTCAAAGCATACCAAAAATTCATCATAATGATTCATCGCTTGTTATTTTGGTTATGGCTTTATTATTACTCTCTAGAGTAATGACAGTTTTCAAAGGCCTTGTTTGACCTTGCCTGGAAAACAGACTTTTGTGGGCAAAGGAGGACATGTGGCATCTATATACTAAATATAAAAATGTGACAAAAGTTCAGTTAGATAGGAGGAATAAGTTCAAGTGCTGGTATTTGTATAACAAGGTGACTATAGACTATAGTTAATCATAGTGTATTGTATTCTTGAAAATAGCTGAAAACAGATTTTACATCTTCTCACTATTTTAAATGGTGAGTATGGGAGGTAATGCATATGTTAATTAACTCAACTGAGCCATTCCACAGTGGTCTACACATTTCAAAACACCATGTTGTACATGACAAATACAGGCAATTTTTGTCAATTAAAATAATAATAATAGGGCTGGGGTTGTGGCTCAGCGGTAGAGCACTCGACTAGCACATGTGCGGCCTGGGGTTCGATCCTCAGCACCATGTAAACATAAATGCATTGCATTGTGTACAACTAAAGCAAATTTTTAATTTATTAAAATAATAATAATAATAATAATAAAGAATCTTACAGGATAACTGTTAAAGAGGAGGAAAGCCCTTACTTAATTCATTAAAACAAGGAAAGCTAAATTGAACCCTTTAGTTTCTTTTTATAAATGACACCTTTGCCACAAAGCAAATAGATATTTGCTGTCTACACAGTCCTTATTAGAATTGTAAGATAATAGCATTGCCTTTTATTGTTAGTCTGGGGCTCACAGCTGTGGACAGGATCCCTTTCCTTATTACTCACATGCAATTAATTTGTTTTTCCTCTCCTCCTAATTCTTGCTTAGAATCAAGAGGTCTGTTTTTTGACTTCTGATCTGAGAATATATCTCCTATTTCTAATGAAACACATTAAGATGATCACAGGGTCCTCAGAGCATGTTTGCCAAGTTTTTTTTTATTTTTTGTTTTTTTTTTGTTCATTTGCCAGCTTTGAATTTAAAAAGAAAACCTTCATGGCCAGTAATAAAGGGAATTTCCCTGGCCTCTACCATAAGGCTAATGTATAGGAAATAAAAAGCAGAAAGGAAGGAAACAAAACCAATAACAAAAAATCATTGATCTTACAGAGCATGGTTCTACTCATTCACTGTGGTGGGTTTGCATTTTTAACTATAGGAGCAAGAAAGTATCAGTCAAGAGGAGCTTTTGGAACTCATGTTTCATTTATTTGGAATAAGGGTAGGACTAAAAGGACATGGAGGGTGCACATTCCAAGGACAGAGCTTCCAGTGAGAGACCTTTCAAATTCTCACCTCACCAGACATAAGGACAAGAGGTCTTTGGTTTAATCCTCAAGGGGCTCTTCTGCCAATCCCCTGTGTACCACAGCCTGCTATGGCACGGTCTACTGGCCATGACATCTGTGTTTCCCGAATGAAATTTTAATTTCCATCATTTCCATCATTTCAAATTTTGCACCAAATATTGAGTGATTTCCATATTATTTCAGAGTTGCATGATTTAAATTTGTATAACCTAAGAGCACATGGTACTGTAAGAAGATGAAAATGAGGGAGTGGGAGAAAGCAATACAAAGTATAGGGAAGGAATGTGTGGTCAAATCTAAGGGCCTCATTAAAAGTGAAGCTCTCTTCCCCCTGCACAGGGAAACAAACCAAGGCTGCCAAAATCTCAGCAATGAGTAGCAATTCTGCAGGGTCCCTGGGAGAGCCTAGGTGTGACAGTTCCTACTTGTAGAATCACCGCAGACCCGTCCGGCTAGAGACCCAATTCCTAGAGAGGAATTTGCCATTATTACTTTGTGATGAACCTGCTCCTGAGGTGTAGATATTATACAATTATTATTATTTATTATTTTAAATATCTTATTGTTGGAGGACAACACACCACGATGAGCTCTTAATAGTCCTCAAGCTGGCTCAGAGTTCTCTGCGCCCCCACCCACTTCTCAGTTCAGGTTTCATCTGGAGAACCATGTTTGTAAGGGGGCTGGTTTCAGGATTCTGCATTTCCACCTATGTGTTTGTTGTGGAAAAGGGTTCTTTAACCATTGGATTGAATTGATTTGATTGTGACTGGTGTGATTTTCCTTTCATATGACTTCAAAGTCCCTCTGTAGATTGACAGGGGACTCTACCCACTGATGGAAATCCAATTTGGTCATGGATGTTTTACGGTGGACCTTTCATAGCTACTTCTTCATCCACATCAATAGCTCATACCCAAGTGTCTGTCCTGGGACAAGGTATCCTTCTTATAGAAAACTTGTTTACTCTGGCAGATGCCCTGTGTCCTTGTCTGATCTGCATCTGGTTCACTCCCACCAAGATGACCCACCCTCTAGGAGGACTTAGGAGAGTTAGGCTCAGTTGTAAGAGGTACTCAGAGTGGGCAGCACAAGGCACAGGAAGTCACAGATGCATTCTTATTATTTGCAGATCCCAGAGAAAATGGGACAGTGTGCCCCCAGGGCTAACAGGAATAGGAAAACTGTGCTTCTGGGACATGTACAATCAGCCAGAGGGTGGCAAGCAAGAGAAGGGGACCTATAGCTGCAGCCTGTTATGAGGTCAGGTTGTTACCTAACAGTTTCTGGCAGGGAGACCTCATGGGTGTGTTTGGAGCAAGAGGGAATGAGCTCTATGGAGTCATACTCTGAGTGAGACATGGTAACTGCAGCATATGTGTGCTGACCAGTTGAGATGTGGGGTCCATGGGGTTCAGCCAATAGCTGATCCCTAGGGAGGTATCTCCAGGATTTGGTAATATGTCACATATCTGGATCAACTCCTTGAGGGACCAGGAGGAGGCAGAGAACTGAAAGCTATGTCAAGGGTAACTGAGTTCTGTTTTGGTATGACAGAGTTTAACTTACGTTCCAAAATTGATAGCAAGGCAACATAAACTTATAAGGAATTCACTAAATTGACTTTTTGTCAGAAAACCTCACCTTTTCCAAATCTGAGTGTGTATTTAATGTACACAGTAAATGCTCACATCCTTCATCCCTTTTTTCTTCCTTTCTCCTGATCTGCTATCCCAGCCTGCTGATAAATGGGATGTTCATTAAAGATGACAATAAAATCAATTCACACCAGGAAACTGCCATCCCTAAAGGGTCACCAATAAACAACCAAAACCTTAAGCCCCACTTTCTAATCTTGATTCTTTTGCCACATCTGGGACTCGTGCTTCTGAATACTGTTTCAGTGCTGTGTCTCCAGTGCCTGCAACAATGACAGCACAGGGCAGGTATACTTTTCAGTAAGTGAATTTGGTGTCCTTTATGGGTGAGGGCTAGAATTCTTAATTTTACTTTTCATTTTGCAAACAGTAAAAAATGAAAAAAGCAAGGAGGAAGGATGGGAAGAATGAATGGAAAGGGGAGGGAGAGAGAAAGGAAGAAAGAAGGGGGAAGGAGAGTGAAGGAAAGGAAGGAAGAAGGGGAGGAACAAAGGAAGGAAGGAGGAAGGAAGAGAAGGGAAGAAAGGAAGGAGACAGAGAAGGAGAGATAAGGAAGAGAAGAAGTAAGGGAGAAAGAGGCAGGGAGGAAGGAAGGAACATCAATTTCTTTTTTTTTTCTTTTTTTTAAATAATTTTTAATATGTACAACTCATAGTGCATATATTAGTGTCTTTTACATACAACTGTTTGTATACAAAGTATATTCATACAATTCAGGTCTTCAATCATGCATTAAGGAAAATGGTATCCATCTCATTCAACCACCTTTTTTTTTTCTTTTCTCCCCCTCCCTCCCCGCTTACTCCCTCCCTTCCCTCCCTTCCCTTGACCATTCTAGTGTTCCTCTAATCCTCCTATGTACCCCCATCCACACTTTGAGATACCCTCTATACACTTTGAGATAGCCTCTTTATATCAGAGAAAACATTTGGTACTTGGATTTTTGAGACTAACTTCACTTAGCATTATGTCTTCCAACTTCATCCATTTACCTGCAAATGTCATTAATTTATTTTCTTTTATTGCTGAGTAAAATTCCATTGTGCGTATATACCACATTTTCTTAATCCACTCATTTACTGAGGGACATCTAGGTTGGTTCCACGACCTAGCTATTGTGAATTGCGCAGCTACAAACATTGAGATAGCTGTGTCACTGTAATATGCTGTTTTTAAGTCCTTTGGGAATAGACCAGGAGTGGGATGGCTGGGTCATAGGGTGGTTCCATTCCCAGTTTTCCAAGAAATCTCCATACTGCTTTCCATAACGGTTGCAAACATTTTGCAGTCCCACCAGCAATGTATGAGTGTGCCTTTTTCCCCACATCCTCTCCAACATTTATTGTTGCTTGTGTTCTTGATAGCTGCCATTCTGACTGGAGTGAAGTGAAATCTTAGAGTAGTTTTGATTTGCATTTCTCTAATTGCCAGCGATGTTGAACATTTTTTCATGTACTTGTTGATTAAATCGTGTATATTCTTCTGAGAGGTGTCTTCTCAATTCCTTAGCCCATTTATTGATTGGGTTATTTGTTTTTTTAGTGTAAAGTTTTTTGAGTTCTTTATATATTCTAGAGATTAGTGCTCTATCTGATGTGCATGTATTAAATATTTGTTCCCAATTAGTTGGCTCTCTATTCACCTCACTGATTGTTTCTTTTGCTGAAAAAAGCTTTTTAGTTTAAATCTATCCCATTCATTAATTCTTGGTAGTAATTCTTGCGCTACCGGATTCTTATTAAGGAACTTGGGGCCTAATCCTACATGTTGGAAATTGGAGCTTACTTTTTCTTCTATTAGGCGTATTGTCTCTGGTCTAATTCCTAGGTCCTTGATCCACTTTGAGTTTTGTGCACGGTGAGAGATAAGGGTTTTAATTTCAATTTGTTGCATATGGATTTCCAGTTTTCCCAGCACCATTTGTTGAAGAGGCTCCACTGTACATTTTTGGCACCTTTGTCTAATATAAGATAGCTGAAATTATATGTATTAGTCTCTGTGTCCTCAAGTCTGTACCATTGGTCCACCCGTCTGTTTTGGTGCCAATACCATGCTGTTTTTGTTTACTATTGCTCTATAGTATAATTTAAAGTCCGGTATGGTGATGCCCCCTGCTTCACTTTTCTTGCTCAGGATTGCTTTGGCTATTCTGGGTCTCTTATTTTTCCAGATGAATTTCATGACTGCTATTTCTATTTCTTTGAAGAATGACATTGGGATTTTGATTGGAATTGCATTAAATCTGTATAATGCTTTTGGTAGTATGGACATTTTGACAATATTAATTCTACCTATCCAAGAGCAAGGTAGGTCTTTCCATCTTCTGAGTTCATCTATAATTTCTTTCTTTAGTGTTCTATAATTTTCATTATAGAGGTCTTTCACCTCTTTCGTTAGGTTGATTCCCAGGTATTTTATTTTTTTTTTGATACTATTGTAAATGGGGTATTTTTCATCACTTCCCTTTCAGAGTCTTTGTCGCTGATGTACACAAATGCCTTTGACTTATGTGTATTGATTTTGTATCCTGCAACTTTGCCAAATTCGTTTACTAGTTGTAAAAGTTTTCTGGTAGAGTTTTTTTTGGTCTTCTAGGTAGATTATCATGTCATCAGCAAATAGTGCTAATTTGAGCTCTTCTTTTCCTATCTGGATCCCTTTAATTTCTTTCATCTGTCTAATTGCTCTGGCCAGAGTTTCCAGCACCATGTTAAATAGCAGTGGTGAAAGGGGGCATCCCTGTCTTGTTCCAGTTATTAGAGGGAATGTTTTCAATTTTTCTCCATTTAAGATAATATTAGCTCTGGGCCTTGCATAAATAGCTTTTATAATGTTAAGATATGTTCCTGATATTCCTAGTTTTTCCAGTGTTTTGAACATAAAGGGGTGTTGTATTTTGTCAAATGCTTTTTCTGCGTCAATTGAGATGATCATATGATTTTTGTCTTTAAGTCTATTGATGTGATGTATTATGTTTATTGATTTCTGAATGTTGAACCAGCCTTGCATCCCTGGGAATAAAACCCACATGATCGTGGTGCACTATCTTTTTGATATGTTTTTGTATCCGATTTGCCAGGATTTTGTTGAGGATTTTTTGCATCTATGTTCATAAAAGATATGGGCCTGAAGTTTTCTTTTTTGGATGTGTCTTTGCCTGGCTTTGGAATGAATGTGATATTGGCCTCATAGAAAGAGTCTGGAAGAGCTCCCTCTTTTTCTATTTCTTGAAATAGTTTGAAGAGCATTGGTATTAGTTCTTCTTTGAAAGTCTTATAGAACTCGTCTGTAAACCCATCAGGTCCTAGACTTTTAGGTAGCTTTTTGATGACATCTTCTATTTCTTCGCTTGTAATTGATCTGTTTAGATTGTGTATAGCCTCCACATCAAATTTAGGCAAATCATATGACTCTAGAAATCTGTCAATGCATTCAGTATTTTCTATTTTATTAGAGTACAAGTTTTCAAAGTAATTTCTAATTATATTCTGTATATCTGAGGTGTTTGTTGTGATATTCCCTTTTTCATCACGAATGTTAGTAATTTGAGTTTTTTCTCTTCTTCTTTTTGTTAGCATCGCTAAGGGTCTATCAATTTTGTTTATTTTTTCAAAGAACCAACTTTTAGTTTTGTCAATTCTTTGAATGGTTTCCTTAGTCTCAATTTCATTAATTTCTGCTCTGATTTTAATTATTTCCTGTCTTCTACTGCTCTTGGTGTTGGTCTGTTCTTCTTTTTCTAATGCTTTGAGGTGTGATGTTAAGTCATTTATTTGTTGGTTTTTTTTCCTCTTAAGGAATGAGCTCAGTGCAATGAATTTTCCTCTTACTACTGCCTTCATAGTGTCCCAGAGATTTCTATATGATGTATCTGTGTTCTCATTTACCTCTAGGAATTTTTTGATCTCCTCTTTAATGTCTTCTTCAACCCCTTGTTTATTCAGTAGCATGTTGTTTTAGCTTCCAGTTGATGGAGTAGTTTTTCTTATTCCTTGTTTTGTCATTGATTTCCAATTTCATCCCTTTATGGTCCGATAGCATGCAGGGTAGTATCTCTATTTTTTTATATTTGCTGAGAGTTGCCTTGTGACATAATATATGGTCTATTTTGGAGAAGGAGCCATGTGCTGCTGAGAAAAATGTGTATTCATTTACTGAGGGATGAAATATTCTATATATGTCCGTTAGTTCTAAATTGTTAATTGTTTTAAGGAGGCTTAAAATTTCTTTGTTTTTAGCTTTTGTTTGGATGATCTATCCATTGGTGAGAGAGGTGTGTTGAAGTCCCCTAGAATAACTGTGTTGTGGTCTATTTTACTCTTGAACTTGAGAAGAGTTTGTTTGATGAATGTAGGTGCTCCATTATTTGGGGCATATAGATTTATGATTGTTATATCCTGTTGATGGATGGTTCCCTTAATTAATAAGAAATATCCAATTTGTCCCTCTTGATTAGTTTTGGTTTGAAGTCTACCTTATTTGATATGAGAATGGAAACCCCTGCTTGCTTCCGCCGGCCATGTGAGTGATAAGACTTTTCCCAGCCTTTCACTTTCAGTCTGTTGATGTCTTTTTCTATGAGGTGTGTTTCTTGGAGACAGCAAATTGTTGGGTCATTTCTTTTAATCCATTCTGATAATCTGTGTCTTTTGATTGGCGAGTTTAAGCCATTAACATTCAGGGTTATTATTGAGATGTGATTTTTATTCCCATCCATTTTTATTTGAATTATGGTCTTTAGCTTGATTTGGTTTCTCTTCTGGTTGGTATTTCCTTTAGTTTAATATCTCCCTTTGTTGATTTTCATTATCATCTTTCTCTTCTTCTTCATGAAAAATGTTGCCCAGGATGTTCAGAAGTGCTGGCTTTCGAGTTGTTGAAATCTTTTAACTTTTGCTTGTCATGGAAGGTTTTTATTTCATCTTCAAATCTAAAGCTCAGTTTTGCTGTATATAAGATTCTTGGTTGACATCCCTTTTCTTTCAGAGCTTGAAATATGCTATTCCAGGATCTTCTTGCTTTTAAGGTCTGGGTTGAGAAATCTGAACATAGTCTGATTGGTTTCCCCCTTTTGTAATCTGCTTCCTTTCTCTTGTGGCTTTTAGTATTCTCTCCTTACTCAGTGTATCAGGCATTTTCATTATAATGTGTCTTGGTGTGGATCCGTTGAGATTTTGTTTGTTTGGTGTTTGGTATGCCTCTTGAACTTGGTTTTCCCATTCATTCCTCAAATTTGGAAAATTTTATGTAATTATTTTGTTAAATACATTACTCATTCCTTTGGCTTGAAACTCTGCCCCTTCCTCTATGCCAATCACTCTTAAGTTTGGTCTTTTTATGCTGTCCCATAATTCTTGGATGTTATGTTCTTGATTTCTAACAAGTTTTGCTGTATAGTCTAAATTATTCTCTAGGATATATATTTTGCCTTCATTGTCTGAGGTTCTTTCTTCCAAGTGGTCTATTCTGTTGGAGATGCTTTCAATTGAGCTTTTATTTTGGTTTATTGCTTCTTTCATTTCTGGAATTTCTGTTTGGATTCTCTTTAGAGCCTCTATTTCCTTATTGAAGTAATCTTTTACTTCCTGTACTTGTTTTTGGAGTTCTTTGTCAAAATGATCTTTTGCCTTCTGTACTTGCTCCCTCATCTCATTTTTGAGTTCATTCTTAAGTTCCATAAACATTTGGCATATGTAATTTCTAAATTCCATCTCTGGCATTTGACCAACTGTGCTTGCCATGACATCTACTGATGAGGTATCTTGATTTGTTTGTGTCATTTTCTTCCCTTGTTTTTTTATGTTGCTTGTGTGTCTATTCTTCCTGCACTGTGGGACCTTGACTATTTCGATTTTACCTTAAAGCCTTATGTTGTTCCTGTAGTACAATGCTATCAGATCACCTTATAATTCCTTTACGCTTTTAAAACCTAACACTTTCTATTCAGAAAATCCAAGTTTGATCACAATGTACAGATTTGGTTAACCCAGATATTATTTCCAATTTACTCTGTACGCTTCTGATGGGGTTTTATAGCTTCAAGTATTGGATACAGAGGTGTTATGTTTAGGAAGAAGGAAGTGTCTTGAATTGTTCTTTCTTGGAAAGTATGAAAAGAGATTTCTATTGAAGTGGTTTAGTGGAAGTGGTTTAGTATCAGTAGATGAGGGAAGAAAGAGAATGGAGTAGACAATTAGGTGGAAAGACCAATTTATATATAAAGTAAGTTGGAAAAGAAAAAAAATGATAAAAGAGTAGGAATTGGTGTAAGAGAGAGGAGAGAGAAAATCAAGAAAATAGAGAGTAAACTATATATAACACCGCTTTGCTACCCAGTTCAATTGCGCCGGTTCTTGAAATCCCAAGTTCTGCGTATAACTTGTTTTTGCCTCTGTTTAGTATGCACTGGCAGGGTGTAAACATGAAAGATGAAGGAGGAAGAAAAGATGCAAGAGTGAGAAGGAAGAAAAGAAGGAAAGAAAAAAGGAGCGGAAGCAAACAAACACACTGACAATCAATTCAGAAGGAAAAATAAAATAAAAAAAAAAAACCGCAGAACAAAACAAAGCCAAAAAAAGAAAAAGAAAAATAAACAAACAAACAAAAAACCTCCCCAAAATCCAACAAAACAAGCAAACCAACAAAAAAGAAAAAAAAAAGTTGAACCCCAAGTCTCAAACAAAACGGGCCCTGGGAAGCCCCCCTCTTTTTTCCTTTCCAGTTCAAGCCAATTGTTATTGGATCATGTCTAGACAGTCTGCGATCCTGTTAGTGGAATCAAGGCTGCACCTTTGGCCAGTGGCTGAATGGCTCAGTGAAGGAGTGGCCCAGGGGGTCTGTGTGTCAGCTGATGAATGGCACCAGGAAGGGGACCCTCCAGAAGGCATCCCCTCCCCACGCCCACCCACAGTTGCAGCCTCCTGTGGCCGCTGAGCTGGCCTCAGACACGCCCTCCCCTGCTGGCCACCTGAGCCTCACCCAAGTGTGTGTTGTCTTCAGAGAGCTGGAGGGTCCCTGGATGGCTGCAGCCGTTACTCTCCATCTCCTCCCCTTTGTCTAGGTCAGCCACTGCACCTTTCAAAGATGGCGGTGCTCTCCTCCCAGTCACAGTAGCTCCGCAGACTCCCGTGTCCTCGCTGATCGATTTCAAAGCCGTTGGGTGAATGTCTCTTTGCCGAGGTGGTATCGGGAAGCCGCAACTGTAACTGCGGCACAGACAGCGCTGCTTCGGACTGTGGACCGCTCAGACTGTGCCCCTGCTTGCTGTTCGCCGGTCTCTGCGCCGCTGTCTCCAGGGCCCTATGCTGAGGGTCGCGTCCAGCCGAGTGTGGACTCAAACTGGTGCTGTCGACCCGCGGTCTCCCGTGGTCCCCCAGCACCAATTCCGCTGGCCGTTATCGCTGGTTTTTATCACCAGTTTCACTCTGGTGTGCCCTGAGTGTGGCTGGGGTTGCAGTCGCAGTGCAGTCTCCCCACACTGACTTTGTTTCCCACGGCCTGTGCACCACTCAGGCAGTTTTGCAGGAGAACTCGTGGCTCCAGCTGCTGCAGACAGCCTGTCTCCCTCTCTCCCTGGCAGTGGCAATCAAACCATCCAGGAGATCAGCATTTTTGGCCTATATATATACGATGAAAGGCAATTTATCTGCTTTGTTGGATTCTTTCCACGGAGCGGCCCTGAAGTGTGGCTTCCTCTAATCCGCCATCTTGGATCTCCCCAGAAACATCAATTTCTAACAAGGAAAATATTTTTTCAATTTACATTATACCTTCATTCAGAAACTTACTGATGCTTAGAACTCCACCTACTTGAAACTTCATCTCAGAAATATAATTTTTAATTTTATTCACATTTTGAGGCAGGATAATAAAAGTCCATAGGGAAAAAGACTTCAGCCCTCAGTTGACAGCAGGGCCTACACCTCTGCCTGCTACCTAACTGCAGTGCTGGGGAAGGCTCACCCTGCTGAGTCACAAGGAGGCAGAAGTGAGGCTCTGGGCCAAGTCTCCTTGTGGGCAGGAAGAAACTTCATTTCAACTAACTTTGCTTGCATCACAGCATGATACAGGCTACTCCAGAATTGCAGGCTTTGATTTTAGATAAAAATCAAACATCTTTACCAAGTTGGGTGATGTGCCAGCCCAGTTCCCTTTCTTGGTTTGACTCCAGCAGAGACTGAGTATTTCACCCGTCTTGGAGGACATGCTGACCATCCTCCAGTCCTCAGTAAGGCTGGGCAGAGGCTGTTTACTTGACTTTGAAGGTTCCAGTAAACATGCCCCAAGACCCCAGTGAAGCTTTCTGGATGCACAACCAGTGATCTTACTGACAGCTTCTGACTCCTCTTGTTGGCTGAAGACTCCTATTTCTCCACAGCGCTCTCTCTCTCTCTCTCTCTCCGTTCTCTCCACTCTCTCCCTCTCCCTCTCTCTCTCTCGTTCTGTCCTAATTAAGTTCAGAAGTTTGCATTATTAGGCCTCAAATCTGACACCAGCCCAGTTTTGAACCTGTGGTCCATCCCCTTCCTGGAATTGTGGTCCATTTCCGTAGTTGTACCTGCCTTTGTGGCCCAGTTGCATCATTATGTCCAGGATGGTGATGTTTCCTGTCTTCTCAGAAGAGCTCTGCCACCAACAGGGACATGCCCTTTATGTTTGCAAAACATCGCCATCAGTGTGAGGCAGTGAGAACAGATGCTGGGTAGAAGCTGGGCTCCACCACATGGAGAGTGGCAGCTCTTGGGTCCCTCCTTTAATTCCCCACTGCTTCTGTTCAAGTGCGACTTCTAGTCACTGGGATCCCACTTGAGGAAGAAAAGTCAGAGTGTGAGACTCCAAAGGTCAGTAATGCAGGAAGGGAACAGATCTGCATGCTTGACCCCTTCTGCCAACATCTTTACCCACCACTGGAGTGAAGGGCAGAGCTAAGTGGATGGAATGCAGCCATGTGAAGCTCCACGACAAGAGTCTTGTCCTGAGTTTCCTCTGGAGACAATTCCACATCTCCAGGCTGGTGGGCATTGCTGGGCCAATAATATACCTGAAATAGGAACCAGACAACTACCTGGCTGTTTTTCACCCCCCGATCTCAGAAAATTCAGGGGTTCTGAGGAGTTTGGTTACATGTAACTTGTAGCATTATCTAGCTATTACATTTAAAGTTTTGTTTTTAATTGCTGCATAACTGAAGTCAAAACTACAATGAGATATCATCACATCCCAGTTAGAATGGCTATTATCAAAAAGACAGAAAGTAATAAATGACTGGTGAGAATATGGGAACTCTGCATACTGTTGGTGGGAATCTTATTTAGAACAACCATTATGAAGACAGTAAGTAGTTTCCTTAAGAAACTAAAAGTAGATCTACCATATGATCCAGCAATACTACTACTGGGAAAATATTCAAAGGAAATGAAATCAGCATATCAAAGAGATGCCTGCTGTTCATGTTTGTTACTGTACAAATAACAATAGCTAAGATACAGAATCAGCCTAGATGCCTATGAATAGATAAATGGATAATGAAAGTGTGACATGTATACACAATAGGGTATTATTCAGTCATAAAAAAGTGATATCCTGACATTTTCAATAACATGGGTGGAACTGGAGGACATTATGTTAAGTGAAATAAGTCAGATGTAGAAAGACTAATACTGCATGTTCTCTGTCAAATGTGGAAACTAGAAAGAAGTTGATCTTAATGTGGAATAGTGATTCCTAGGGACTGGGAAGGGTCTGTAGTGGGGGAGAGAAGAGATATAGGGAGGTTGGATATTGGGTACTCAAACACAGAGAGAAGTAGTAAGTTTTAATGTTCCACAACAAAGGAGAATTCACATTAACCTATTATATATTAAAGAACAACTAGAAGGAAGAGCAAAGGCTCAAAACAAAGTAATGATAAGGAGATAGAGGCATTAATTACTCTGTGTATAGATGTGAAGCATCCCCCAAAAGCTCATGTGTGAAACAATGAAATAAATTTAGAGTTGAAATTGTTGGGTTATGAGAGCCTTAACCAAATTAATTAATCTCCTGATAGGAATTAACTGAGTGGTAATTGAAGGCTGATCATTGGGGGCATGGCTGTGGGGAATATATTTTGTCCTTCGTGAGTGGTGTTGCTCTCTCTGCTTCCTGGTGCCATGTCCCCAGCTGCTTCCCTCTGCCACGCCTCTCCACCTTGATGTTCTGCCTCATCTCAAGCCCCAAGGAATGAAGCAAGCCTTCTATGAACTGAGACCTCTGAAACTGTGAGTCCCCAAATAAACTTTTCCTCCTCTAATTATTCTTTTCAGGTGTTTTTGGTCACAGTGGTGAAAAATTTGACTAAAACACTCTGATTTGATTGGTATATATTGTTTACACATACTGAAATATCACACTGTACTATACAGTTATTCTGTACTAATACAATTTAAAAATATTTAAGATGAAAAGTCATTAATGTATGATTGTACATATTTATGGGCTTTGGTATAATATTTTAGTACAGGCACACATTGTTCAATGGCCAAGTCACGACATTTAGCATATCCATTACATCAAATATTGATCATTCCTTTATTTTGAGAATATTCAGGATTTGAAATACACAATACAGCATTGCTAGCTGCAGCCATCCTACTGTGCTAAAAGTTATTGCTCCAATCCAATTGTGACTTTGTACCTGTTGACCAATCTTTCATCATTATCCCCTCTTTCCTCACTGCTTCAGCCTCTGATAGCCACTATTCCTCTCTCTACTCCTATGAGATCAGCATTTGTAGATTCCACAAGTAAGATCATGTAGTAGTCTGTGCCTGGCTTTTTTCACTTAATATAATGTTCTCCAGGTTCATCTATGTTGCTGCTAATGACAGGATTTCATTCTTCTTAATTACTTAATGGTATTCCACTGTGTATATATACCACATTTTCTTTAACCATTCATCTGTCAATGGACACTTATGTTGATTCCATGCTATGGCTATTGTGAAGTGCTGCAATAAACATGGGAGTCTAGATATCTCTTTGATATGCAGATTTAATTTCCATTGTATATAAAGCCAGTAGTGGGATTATATCCAGCCACCGTTTAACATAGATCAGGTGGAGCCACATCATTTGTGAGCTTCCCTGGTCCACCAGCATCTGACTATGGGGTTGGCTGAACCTCTGTTAGCAGAGTTATTAGAATCACTGTCTGTGCCTGGCACAGCTCTACTGAAGGGTGGTCACAGAGTCACCATTGAGGGCCTATTTTATGTGATGGCCCAGGTTAGTGTGGTATGTTGTATGCTTTTCTGTATGCCACTTGCCACAGAGTTTACATGTGCATTTTATGTTATTTTTGATTACTGTCAAATTCCCCCACTAGATTGAAAACTCCATGATGTCACTCTTTCATGCCAGTACCTAGCTAAGTCGTGGGCCTCAGAAGAGCTTTAATAGACCTATATTAAATGGAAAAATAAATAAATAAATTCACCTGTGTGAGTCTAAGGTTGAAATGGAAATGGGTACAGTGCCCGGCCTGCACTTCTTTTAAGGCAGAGAGCTCACCATGACACTACAGTCACTCTTCTTCGGTGGTGCTATGACAAACACAGACCAAACTCAAAGCTAGATGGAGGCTTTGTTTCTTACTGATGGTCTTAAACTCACAAAACTATCCACTCAATTTAAGGACTCGACATGGCAAGCTGCAGCTCCCTCAGGTGGGAAGGATAGTAGAGGATTCACCTGTGCACACACCCTCACTCCTCACCCCGCCCCTGCCCCTGCCTTGGCTGTGACCTTGAGATCCATTGAGAGGCAGTTTTACTCTGAGAAAGTGCCAGCTCTATCCAGCCTTTGGAATCACTTTCAGAGTGTGTGAGGAAAATTGTGATGAGTGAAGGCAGGGAAATTGAGGACAAAGCTTGAAATTTGAGCTAGAAGTTCAGTAGAAAAAAGAAGACACCTGTCAACTGAGGCCTGGAACAGGTGCCTAGTTTAGGAGCCCAAAGAAAAGCAAACAGCTACTCCATAAAAAATTCACTTATATTGCAAACTCAGAATACCAATTCCTGACAAATAGAGATTTATTTTGCTCACCTGCAAAACCTAAACTAAGGGTTTCAAAGCTTTGAAAGAATGAGTTGGAGCTGGTTTGATCCCCTTCCCCCAGCTAGATTTTATGATGCACATGTGATTAATGGCCAAAGGAGACTGAGAGGGTTGAGTTTTCTAAAATAACACAGTCACAGGAGGAGTAAGTGAGAGCCCAGGCCCCTGCCTCTTTGCACACTGTTTACTGTCTGCTGGATGATTTTCTGCTCATACCCCATGCTGCACACTGGAGGAGATGTAACAGGACGTGCATTAAGTCTAAATTTTAAAATTCCTATCTCTGCAACAGGCACTGCTTCAATCCTATTTTAAACACCAATTAACTTCCTCCAGAATATTGATGCTCCAGTTTAGGATGGAGGAGGAGTACAAGGAGAGATGGGTAGAAGGGCAGCTTCCTAGGCTTCCTACCCAAGAAACTGGCCATGGGAGTGCCACATGCAGATAAGAGATTATGACAAATGGAGTATGTTTCCACAAAGAATTGCAGGAACGCTGTTCCATTGCATCCCCCAGCACATAAATCAGATCCATATACCATGCCACTAAAGAAACACTTCAAAAAACCATTCTTGGCTCTAAAGATAAATATGCTTGGGCTCCAATGCTCAGGACAGAAAATAAAAAGACAGAAGTCCTCAAAACTCTGGACCTTCGGATAATTCTCAGAGGACACCAACATTTTACATGTGGGAAAAACCCCTGCAGCCCACATGTAGGTCTTCAGAGTCCACATGTGCAACCTTGTTTACTGAATCTTCTGTTCCTCTGACCTCCAGGGAGTGGTAGAGGCTCAACTTTCTCCTGTGTGCCCCTGGCACATTAGAATAGTTTTCATGAAAACTCTACTGCTCTATTTCGTATGTTGCAGCATAATTTTTATATTTCTGTAAGCATAAAAAGGGGTTGAGAGTGGTGGATACTCTGGAACATGATCCATTCTGATCCATTCAGATGCATAACACAGACAAACAGTTAATACTGAGAGAACATGTCATGTGGTAAGCTGAATTCAAGTTCTAAGTCTGACACCTGGTTGTAAAAAATTGGGCAAGTTATTTAATCTGGATAATAACAATGAGCACTGTATGATACAAGAATTTCACTGCTATGATAAAATGTGGTATTAGAGTAAAGTATTTATGAATTATCTGTCTGAAAGCAGAGCTTGCACACATGATATATGGAGGAAGAGCTCCCAGGACAGATCTGTAAAAGAGTGAGGGAAGCAGGTTAGAGAAAGGGAAGAAACTGGGTAAAGATGTTGAACCTTAATGTGTATCTTAGTTCGTTTTCTGTTGCTGTACAAAATACCAGAGGCTAGGTATTGTATAAAGAGAGGAAATTTATATAGCTCACTTGCATGGAGTTTCAAGAGCATGGTGCCAGTGTCTATTCAGCTCTAATGATGGTGCCTCCCACCCCCATTGTGTCACATGATAGGAGATGACATCATGGAAAAAGTGCAAAGAAGAGAGAGAAAGAGAGACAGAGAGAAAGAGAGAGATGTCAGGATGCCAGGAGGGGATTCAGAGGTCAGGTTTGTTCTTTTATAATAGTTCTCTAGTGAGAACTCACTCACTTCACTATACCAATACCAGTCCCTTCAGAGGACAGTATCCACAGTGACCTAACCATCTTCTATGAGGCACCACTACTTACTGAAAGGCCTACTACCTCTAAAGAGGTCATTTTGGAGGCCAAACTTTTAACACACATAAACCTGTGGGGGATGTAATGAAACCAAAATCTAAATGATAGAAGTATGGTTCCAAGGGCGTGATCTGGACTGTGGATTAGGTATGCCACAGCAGCTGTTCAACCATTTTGGATCAAGAAGCTGAGCTATTAATGCCACTGCATCACTTAGTCATTGGCTGCAGGTCCCTTCTGTTGAGGA
Source organism: Tamias sibiricus (assembly GCA_025594165.1). Lineage (NCBI taxonomy): Eukaryota > Metazoa > Chordata > Mammalia > Rodentia > Sciuridae > Tamias > Tamias sibiricus. The sequence continues at coordinate 34,183,628 of CM046669.1, forward strand.
AACCTCCCCAGCATCTATGAGTGGAGGGGTCCTCATTAGTCACAAACACCCTACAGAGAAATTGCTCCCCACCCCCATCAACTGGGGAGGGATCCCAGGCCCAGGGAGGGTCTCCAACAATATCTGTCCCAATAGTCAACAGTACAGTCGGTGTTTAATAACTGTTAGCATAGAAATGAGAACCACAGCAACAAAAGAATTATTCACCCGAGGATGCTGAGATAATCACAGGTCCTAACTTAACTAGAAGTATTAACAAGAACTATATTAACAGTTTTTTTCCAAATGCATTTCCGTTTGAGTCACCTGCTGATAAATATTAATAGCTTGAGTTACCGGTAAGTAAATAAAAATAGTTCCGCTGTGCATTTGGATCACGCTTTAAAGTTTATGAAGTACTTTCATAGCTCATTTATTATTAAAGCAAAGCCCAGTGCATCATACTTCCTTTTTCCTCTGAGAAACAGGAACCCAAAGGCTGGAAGGGAAAAATCTGGGCAAGATGAATAGGCCGTACTGGGCTTTTTCCTTTCCCAATCTTTCCACCTGGCAGGATCTCCCCATCCTCAAGACCTCATGCTTGTCAACTCACTTATGAAGTCCTCTGTCCAGGCTGGGTTTAGCTATTCCATTTGATCATTAACACTCTGTACTGACTCTGTGTGTGTGTGTGTGTGTGTGTGTGTGTGTGTGTGTGTGTGTATGGAACTGGAGATTGAACCCAGAGGTGCTTTACCACAGAGCTATATCTCCAGATCTTTTTATTTTTTATTTTGAGACAAAAATCTCACTATGTTGCTGAGGCTGACCTTGAACTTGTCATCCTCCTGCCTCACCCTCTCAAGTCTCTGGGATTACAGGCAGGCACCACTGTGCCTGGCTTTCCTGCCTTTTTTGAAAAAAAGTTGTCAATTCATTTTCCAGGTGATTTTGTTTGTTTTCTCTGCTGACCAGGCAAGCTCCATCCGGAGATATAGCAAAGAAATCCAGGGGTTCTTCTCTGACTGAAAGCTTTTCTCCTAGGCCTTGACCTGTAACCTTTGTGATGAGATTCCCCAGAGTCTAGGACCCTGAATGACACGTGGGGCTCTTATGTAGAAGCCTGAAGCACATCCTGAGAAGCCCACATAATTCCAGGACCAGATGTAGCTCCAACCGGTCTTTCCTTTTGGCCCATCCCCAAATTCAGTTCAAATTTTCAAAATATTGCATTTGCTCTTGGAATTTTTAGGGTAATCCCAGAAACTTTCCTACAGAGAATTCCCAATTATGTCCTTGTTCCTAATAGGACCTCCTCAGTGTTGGATACTGGGATCCTGGGCCTGACTAGTCATAGTATAGTCCCCAGACCAGTGACATTGACAACATTGGGGAAATGCAGATTCTTAGCTCCACTTCAGATGTGCATCTGCACCTGAATTTGAACCAGAACCAAAGGTTAATCATGTGCAAGTTTTAGAAGTGCTGCTCTGTGTCTTAGATTTTCCATTCAATTTATTAATTAATACACCTGTCCATTTAGCACTTTCTTCAAACGAAAATCTAATAGTAGAAGGAGAATGTATTGAAAAGGTAAAGCAGATATGCCTTTATGCTATCAAGGCATACATCAAGGCATATCTGCACATTCTCTTTCTGCATTGTTTCACACATGAGTTTTCAGGGGATAGCTCATCTTGAAGCCCTAACAGACTTTAACTGAAAGACATAACAAAATGGGCATTTACCTGTAGTCCCAGCTACTTGGGGACTGGGACAGAAGAATCTCTTGAGCCTGGGAGTTTGAGGCTGCATTGCATTATGCTGATTGGTATCCATATTCTGAGTTCTGTACTAATATGGTGACCTCCTCAGAGTGTGGGACCATGAGGTTGATGTGACCGATCAGTAAGTAGTGGTATTGCACCTGTGAATCGTTACTGCATTCCAGCCTGGATAGCATAGCAAGACCCTGTCTCTTAATATTAACTAACAAACTACCTTTCGAACTAAGTAAAACAAATAAAACACATTGCAAAGCAAGCCTGGCCCTTCCCCTTTATGTTTGTGTGCAAGATCCGAGCAGGGAGCCCTATACTGAAGAGATGACAAGAAGCTGGTCCTCAGTGTGATGTGCTCCGTGAGTAATATAATAACACTTCAGACGTGTTTGGAACTCTGCCATCAGTGTTCCTGGTTGCCTTTCATTTAATCCCCACAGCTGCTCAATGAGATAAATCCTATTGTCCTCTCCATTTACCAGTGAGGACACTGCAGCTTAGAGAGAACAGGTCACCTGCCCAGGGTTGTACAGCATTCTGTTGGCTGAGGATCAGTCTTCCAACTTAGTTCCCACCCACTGTCCAGACTCTCAGCCATCTTCCACATGTTTTTAATCTATATGCATAAAAAAGCATGCATTTTTCAGTAGGCATTGTGGGGTTTCAGGGGTATGCCATTCCTGAGCCATGAATAGGCAATGAGTTGGAGAAACTCCAGTTTCACACTGGCTGGAAGTAGACAATGAAGGATCCTCAGGACAAAACCCCATCATGATGGGTAAACTGAGGTAAAAGGAGATGGAGTGGTTCAAACCAGAGTCAGGCTATGGGGAATCTTCCAAAACTATCAAGAACTAGTGGATTAGATGAAAATCAGCCTTTTTTCAATTACTCATCACAAACAACAACACTGGTGAAGGCCCAGTCTTCTTTGGGGCCACTTCAAAGCCCTCATTATAGCTGTACACAGGAACATACTCTCCCTAACATTCCACAGGTAGCTCATACCTAGGGGCCAGTGGCAAAGGTAGAAAAGACTTTTATGAACATCATGTCCAATCCTCATACTTTAAAGGCATGTCAATAGAGGGCACAGAGGTTAGGACACACCTGAAACTGGGGCTTACCAGGGGCAGAGGTGGATTTGAGCTCAGGACAGCTTAATCCTAACTCCATGTGCCCCCATGACTCCAAGTGATTCTTCAAAGAAAGAAAGGAAAGAGAAAATTCTGTGGACTCAGTCCTGGTCCTGATGCTCCACTGGTGTTGTAAGCAGTGCCCCAGGAAGAATATGGGGTAACCGTACTTCATCCTAGGGTATGAACTTGGTGTGCTGCAGACAGGGAAATGGAAGGAAGAGAGGGAGAGGTGCACACATTCTTGATCCCTCTGTTTGTCTTGGGTGGTGGTTCCCAACCTTGACTCCACATTGAAATCCACTGGGGAGGTTCAAAACCTGACCATTCCACAGATCCATGACATCAGAATATATGCTAGTGAGGCCCAGGTGACTAAAAGCTTTAGAGCCCTGCTGGTAACATCCAACGGTTGAAATCACACCAGGGTTGAAATCACCCATCTTTGAAGAAGTTTCCCCATCCATTCCTTTTTTTTAAATCTTGAAGCAGTGATGCCATGTGGTATTGGGTGAACACCCACTTTGGTGCTATACCTTAGACTCTTGATGGCCTTTTTGTCTTGTTCATTGCCAGGCAGTGACAGAGCATGAGGCCATAATCCAAGCTAGAAAGGCAGGTAGGGTTCAGGCAAGAAGAGAAGAAGCATGGCAGGCTAACACTGTTGGCAGGAGTGAGATGGAAGGCTGTCCAATGAGAGGAATATGCATGGGTCAAAGTAGATTCAGGTCAGTGTGTTCAGGCCAGGGCCCAGCAACTTCACATATTGGTTTAGAGCAAGAGCCTGGGGTCTGGATAAAGCAATGGCAATTCTTTGATATGAGCAGCAGAAAATGGGCTGTATTTTTCAGTGTAGTTCAACTCTGGCCTGCCTCCCTAGATACCACCCATCTGAATATGGTCATTCATCCTTCAGATACTTCTGGAGCTGATTTCACACCCAGACCTGACACTGGATTCTCTTGTTACTCAAGATAAAGCTTCCATATCAATCCTGGTAGCTGGGAACTTGGCCAGGAACCCTGGCATCTCTCACTGCTCTTAATTCCTTCATGGCTGAATATTGTTAGTATTGCCTATCACTTCCTATTCTGGTCAATCATATCTGAAGAAGAGATATCAACAGAAGGAGCTTGGGTTTCTTGTGCATGAGTTTATTCTCCAAAATAGATAGTTTCAATTTTTTTTAAAAAATCAGAAAAACAGCCAAGTGGAACTGCCAAAATCATGAATATTCTGGTTTTAGGTCTAGTAGGAAAATCCTACACTACAAACACAGCAAATGTACTCAAAAATACTTTTTGGCATAAAAATTAATTATCAGTGCTGAGTGCAGTGGCACATGCCTGTAATCCCAGCACTTGGAAGGTGAGGCAGGAGGATCGCAAGTTCAAAGCCAGCCTCAGCAATGGCAAGGCACTTAGCAACTCAGGGAGACCCTGTCTCTAATAAAATACAAAAAAAGGCTTGGGCTAGGGATGTGGCCCAGTGGCCGAGTGCCCCTGAGTTCAATCCCTGGTACCACACTCCAAAAAAAAAAAAAAAAAAAAAAAAAAAAAAAAAAACTTTGTGCTCTGTAAAAGAAAACATCAATAGAATGAGAAGATAAGCCATAGACTGGGGGAAATATTTGCAAAAGATATATCTGATAAAAAACTGTTATCCAACAGATACAAAGAATTCTTAAAAGTCAACAATAAGAAAATGAACAAGTCAATTAAAAAATAGGTACAAAATGAACAAGTACCTCACCAAAGATGATATATGGATGGTAAGTAAGCACATGAAAAGATGATCATTATCATGCATGATTAGGGATATGCAAGTCATTTTATCTTCTTTATCAGACATCCTGGGGTCTCTTTCCAAATAAGCTACGTATGTTCAAATCCTTCTCTCAGAGTCTACTTTTGAAGGGAATCTAAAACTAAGATAAGACTTGTTTATGTGTTAAGGCCAGTTGAAAAATTTGGTGTTTCAAGGCAAAGACCCAGAGCAGATTTTGTAATCCAAGGAAGGAAGAGCTATACTCTTTGGGATTAAAGGCTAAAAAGGAAAATCTCAGTTTTCATGAAAAACTCAATCCAGCTGAATCACGTAGGCAAAAGGCAAGAAATTATGTGGTTTAGAAAGAGCTAGTCTAACAGTATCTTCCTTCTAATGCATGTACTGTCCCACATGATATATTAGGGGGAAAAAAAAAAAAAAAACTGGAGGATTTCTATGTGTTGCTCAAAAGTAGTTCACAGATTTAACATGGTGATAGTCAGTGATTTAGCCCCAAATCTGACAGATTTAGTCTGACACTGTCAGGGCATTCAGTAATCTGCCATATGTGGCCTTTTCAATGACTTTTCCCATGTCACAGCTATTGTAGCCAGCATCTGAGTCAAGAAACTAGATCCCAGAAGCCCACAATATGTGTCCTCTCTCCAATCCTCCCTTGCTTCTGGAAAGAGGGCAGTACAAATTATCTTTATAAAAATGGAATTGTACCGCGTGGCCTCTGGAATCTTACAACATGTATTCATTTTTATTTAGATTCTTTTTGCTCAATGATTAATATTTTCTGATTCAGAAAATGTGTACTGTCCTCACTCATACAGATTCTCCCCAGGTGTTGTCTGAACTCTCCTGTGAAAGTTAATTTGGGTGTCAACTTGACTGGATGGAGGGATGCCTAGAGAATTGGCAAAGCACACTATTGTTATGTGTGTCTGTGAGAGTGGCATGTGGGACACTGAAATGAGTGGGAAAGACGTGCCCTGGATGTGGACTGTACCATCTGATAGGCTGGAGGCCTGGGTGAAATAAAAGAGGGGAAAACGCTGCTGAGTGCAACTCAGATCAGCATGCATGAGGCCCTGGGAACAATCCTCAGCACCATTAAAAAAAATTTAAAAAATCTTGCTTTAGATAGGTTCTGTGGCTACTTCAGTCTAGTCAGGAGGCTGAAGCAGCAGGATCACCTGAAAATTCCTGTGATAATCATAGTGAAACCTTATCTAAAAACAAACAAACAAACAGAAGGAAAGAGCGAGCTCCTCTTGGTGCATAACCTTTTTCAGTAGGTGTTCTTTTCCTGCTGCTATCCCCCATGGACATAGGACTTCATGTTCTTCAGTCTTTGTGAAATTGCTCCAGTGGCTCTTCAGGAGTCCCTTGAGCCTTGCTCCTCAGATTGGGACTGAATCATTGGCTCTTGTCGTGTTCTGAGGCCTCTGCCTTCTTGAACTGAGTGGTTACCAGTTTCCCTGACTATCCAGCCTGTAGAAGGTCATTAGTGGACTTTTCAGTCTCTGATCCTATGAGACCTTCTAATAAATCCTCTTATAATCATATATATTCTCTTAGTTGTGGTTCTTTGGAGAATCCTGACAAATATACTCTCATCCACAACCTGGAATCACAGGGTGAAGAAAGGATAAATCTGGGCCTTCTGTTTTGGGTGAACAATATCAGGGGCTATGGTGAAATGTTTGCAAAAGGTTGCTTTATAGACTCTTTATTTCCCCAATGCCAGAGTCAGCAGTTCATCAGAGAGAATTTATCAAGTGTTTTCTAAAGTCCTACTGGGGGTGGGGACCCAGAACCACGTGGTCACCAAGGTACTTGTGGAATGATTAGGGGCCTGTTTGTCATAAATCTTAAACAGCAACACTAATTATAACAATAAATGACCTAAATAGCAACACGTAGGGATGGGAATGTAGTTCAGTGACGTGTGCTTGTCCACCATGCACAAGACCCTGGGTTCAATCTCCAACACAGGAAAAGAAAAAAAAATAGAAGCATGTATTGAACATACATGAGATACAATGCTAAGAACTTTCCATAAATTGCCTTATTCAATCCTTATGAAAGCTCTGTGAACATTGAGTTCTTTGTACTAGCCAGGATGCCCTAGCTGTTGTAACAAACAGCTTCACTATCAGTGAGTAGCATGATAAATATTTCCCACTTGAGCACATGGCTTTTGAAAGCAATCAACAGGGAGGCTTGTGATGTTGCCTCTTCAATGAGTGGTCCCCAGATGTTGTGGTAGATTGTAAAATGGATCGGATTTTTGGCAACTTACTCCTAGCAGGTGGAAATGATTTCCTTACTACTTGAATCTGAGTTGCCTTGGAACTTGCATTGGCCAGTGCTTAGTGTGAAAGGAATGTTGCTGGAATCCAGTGCCTGGGCATCGGGAGACCTTGGGAGTTTCTGCTCTCAATCTTGAAACCATGTCACTCCCATATGGAGACACCAGGTTTGTCCACTGGGTTATTAGTGCAAAGGAGGTGCAGAATGGTTTTATCATGAGACTACCAGAAAAATGAAATTAGTTTTGTGAATTACAGTATCATCTCTGCCACACCCATTTTGTGGATGAGTAAATTGAAGTTCATATAAGTCAAATAGCTTGTCCAAGTTCATACAATTAGAAGTGGCAGATTTAGGATTTGCACCATATTTGAACTGACCTCCTGGGTCAGACCTGAGTCCTTTGTCCTGATGCATCCACCTTCTACCTTCCAACCTTTTCTCCTCTTGTTTCTCCATTGCTGGGTAGAGAAAGACATACATAATTCCCTGCAAAAGAGATTAGGAGTCTTATGTAAAGGTGTTTAATAAAGTCTCAGAACTCACCTGATCTTTCTGTACAATGCTACCAGGAGAATTAATGAAGACTATATTTATGTTGTATACTGTTGTAAAGCTCTTGCTGACATTGTCTTTTTTTGATTGTAACAATTGTCCTGAGGTTCTTCTCACCAAACTGGTGTGAAAACTCACACACACACACACACACACACACACACACACACACACACACACACATATATATATATAATAAAAATAAATTTTAAAAAAAACAATCCCCAAAACCCAGCTAATAGGGAGTAGAGGTGGGATTATAACTCATTCATGACTTTCCAGCAAAAGTCAAGCCTCGTTCCATTAAAAATAAACAAAAAAGTAAATTATTGATAAAATGAAAGGTTTGAAAAGACCTGGGAAGCTGTCCAAAATTCTTTATGTAGAGGATACACAGTGGATTATTTACCTCTTTATAAGTCTCTCTACATGGATATCTATGAATGGGAAGAATCTACTGTATTGTAAAATCTTTCAGAAAAAAAGTTTACAGTCTGTAATTCAAGTTTAGATAAAGGAAATGTCAGAGAAATAAGCTCCAGGAAAGACTTCCTGGCCAAAGGGGACTTTGACCTATCTTTAAAGAGAAGTCTAATCTAGATTGTTAGAGATATCTTGTTGTGCAAGACAACTGCAGAAGAGTCCAGGGGAAGAGGCGGCCTCCAGATGACTGCAGGGGCTGGGCTGGAGTGGAGATAGGTGGGTGGGACTTGCTTAGGGCTATGGCCAATTCAGGTGAGTAGCAGGGATGTGCTTCAGTTCAGGCATAGAGTGTAGCTGGTTCATGCCCCATTATAGGTTCCTTGTTTTCCCTTGTGAGTGTAAAGGTCTCAGCCCTTCTTTCACACTCTTTCTCTTTGACTCTCTCATCCAGCTCTCTTTTTTCTCCCCCTGTCTTCCTTGCTGTCTTCCCCGCCCCCTTCTATCCCACCCTGCAAACTCTGGTCCTTAGCTAATCTGAAGTGAGAAAGGATGTGGAGGAATGAAAACTCTCACTGTTATACATTTTATTATCATGATATAAACCAAAGCAATAAAAAGAAACTCAGTTCAACTACTAGACAGAGATAATAAGGAAAATAAGCAAATCAGGCTCATAAGTGTATGAATTAATAATTGATGTGCTTAATAAACCTCCAGCTGCTCCTTGTGTGAAACTTCAGACATCCCATAAAATGAATGAATGGTTTTTACCACTGAAGCTTGGTTATTGAATTATATTCATTATATGTTTCCATATGGCAATGGTCATATCTTACAAAGGAAAAGAAAGCAAATTCACCACAAATAGAAAGAGGTACATAAACTAAGAAAGAGGCACAACTCAAAAACATTTGAAAGAATTTGGAGAAGCCTCATGTGTCTCCTATTACTGGCTAATCTGCCTGTACACCAGCCCTAGAAAAGAGTGGTTGGCTGGATAAAAATTTGAAAAAATAACTGTCATGTTTTCCCGAAACTGTAATTTATTTATCCCATGCTGCCCCTCAAAGTTTAATCTTCCACAAGCCAATATACAATTGAAAATTTAATTATGCTGTGACTTTCTTCTTCTTTGAAAATTCAGTTAATGCTTACTGAATTGAACTGATGGGGATTCAGAATCCTCTGGTCTAATCTCATGCAGAGGGTTTTGAAATATTGTGCCGTGTTGTTACCTTGCAGTAAGTTAAAACTAAATTATCAGGTAGAAGATTCACAAGGGGTGGGGGGGAAGGAGAGAGAGAGAGAGTGAGAATGGGGGGCAGGGAGAGGGAAGAGGGGAGGGAGAGGGGAAGAGGGAGAGATATTGATTTCAAAAATTAAATATTTTCAGAGTGAGCAAAGTGTGACTTCCTAGGTCAAAAAGATCTACTGGGTGCTGTGATGAGACATGAAATAAGATCCTGTGTAGAGGATTTTAGAAAACTAAAAATGGAGCAATATTCAAGAGCTTCCAGGTGGTGGTTTTGGTAAGAAAGGGACAAATGAATAAGAATCTGATGACATCAGGATGCTTCTCATTGACAAGAAAATACTGGAGAAATATATTTAAATGATCGTGGGGAAAAAAAGACAAGAAGCCTGATATTTTATAGCCAAATAAAGCATTTTTCTAGTGTAAGGGTTAAATAAAGATTTTCTAAAAATAAAAACAATTCAGCGCCCAAGCCAGGGCGAGTGGAACCGAGCTGGGTCGGGCTCGGGCCATGCTGCTCACCGTGTACTGTGTGTGGCGGGACCTCTCCGAGGTGACCTTTTCCCTCCAGGTCGATGCCAACTTGAGCTGCACAAGCGCTGTCTAGCTCTTCCCTGCCCTGCCCCAGATGCTGCTGAAAGGCCTCTCTCGGACAACCACAGATCATTGGCATCTTATGGATTGAAAGATGGGGACGTTGTGATTTTACGACAGAAGGAGAAAGGAGACCCTCGGCCTTCAGTGCAGTTCCCAGCAGACCTACCCCGGATAGACTTTAGTAGCATAGCTGTGCCTGGCACATCGAGCCCCGGCAGCGCCTGCCTCAAGGAGCACAGCAGCCCCACTCATCTCCTGGAGAAATAGCATCATCTCCTCAGGGCTAGGACAATCCCGCCCTGTTGCGAGACATGCTGCAGGCCAACCCACACGAGTTGTCCTTGCTGAAGGAGCGCAACCCACCCCTGGCGGAAGCGCTGCTCAGTGGAGAGCTTGAGAAATTTTCCAGGGTTCTCGTAGAGCAGCAGCAGGACCGAGCCCGGAGAGAACAAGAAAGAATTCATCTCTTTTCTGCTACTATTTTGATCTTGAAGCTCAGGCAAACATAGAAGAAGATATAAGGCAACAGAACATTGAGGAAAACATGACGATAGCTATGGAAGAGGCTCCAGAAAGCTTTGGCCAAACAGTGATGCTTTATATTAACTGCAAAGTCAGTGGACATCCTGTGAAAGCCTTTGTTGACTCAGGTGCCCAGATGACCATAATGAGCCAGGCTTGTGTGGAGAGGTGTAATATAATGAGACTGGTGGACCGTCGGTGGGCAGGGATTGCCAAAGGAGTGGGCACCCAGAAGATTATTGGAAGGGTACATCTAGCTCAGGTTCAGACTAAAGGAGATTTCCTGGCATGTTCTTTCTCTATACTTGAGGAGCAGCCCATGGACATGCTTCTGGGACTGGACATGCTTAAACGGCATCAGTGTTCCATTGACCTCAAGAAAAATGTACTGGTGATCGGCACCACAGGCTCACAGACCACCTTCCTTCCTGAGGGAGAGCTACCAGAGTGTGCCCGGTTGGCATATGGGGCTGGGTGAGAGGATGTGCAGCCAGAGGAGATGGCAGACCAGGAATTAGCAGAAGCCATTCAAAAATCAGCAGAGGATGCAGAGCGTCAGAAGCCATGATGCATGTGGTGTGTGTGCTGCAGCTGGAGTGGGCCCAGACCAGAGAAAAGTGGTAAAGAATCTACCTCACTGGGAATATCATCCTTGCCAACTTCAGATGGATTGAACCATCCAGCCTCTTCTTCAGGACCGAGTCCTGAGATTGGCAATCCTACGAGTCTTGCTTGCTCTGTCTCTGCTTGGGTCTGCCCTACCAAGCCCAGTGACCCAGATAGCATCAAACCTAAAGCTGTGAAGGCTTTGAAAGCTTCAGCTGAATTCCAGATAAACTCCCCCAAAAGAGAACATCTTTCTCTGCAAGATTTTTCTGGTCCTGCTTCCTCCGCAGACCAGTGTCCAGCTATGCCTTTGCAAAGTTCACCAGAAAAAGCAGTTGTTGAAGATAATCTGGAGAAATCTGCTGAAAGAAGCACCCAGGGCCTCAAATTTTGTCTCCACACAAGACAGGAAGCTAGTCTATGTGTTACAGCTACAAGGATGCACGACCCACAGGTGGCTGTAGGTGGAAAGAGTCAGTCTCCAGAAAATCAGAACCTGAGTCAAGTCAGTGGCATTCAGACTCACGAAAACTAGAGAACGAACCGCATGATGTATACAGCACAATGCTCCACATGACCAAGAACATCTTTGTGACATGAGGGACCTTCTTGAACTTCCTGAAGAGAGGCAACAGGACCAACAAGAAATATTTTTGGAAGCTACAATGAAAGGAGATGGGCTACAGCAGAGTGTGGATCTTAAAAGTACAAAAGAAAGTTTCCCACTTTCAGGATGCTTTGGCTGCTCAGATTCAGAAACGCTTATGGAAATAGATGTAGTTGAACAGTCCCTCGTTGCTGTACTCAGCAGGCAGGGCCAAGAGCGTTGGTGCATGTGACCTCCCTTCAGGTAATCCCCTGATGGAAGTAGAAACATCAAAATGTGACCCCTCGTTGGGAAGTCTGAATAGTTCTGTTTCCACTCAGGATTCACAGCCCCCAGAAAGCAGTGCTGAAAGATCTGGGACAAATAATGAATATAACAGCTACCCCGCCTCTCTGAGTCTCTGTGGCAGTTTCGAGCCCTCTGTGGAGTCAGCAGAAGAGTCTTGTTCGTCTATAACAGCAGCCTTGAAAGAGCTTCATGAACTTTTAGTCATTAGTAATAAGCCAGCTTCAGAAAGTACATCTGAAGAAGTTATCTGTCAATCAGAAAAAGGAGCCAAGGGCCAAAAACAAGTATTAAGGGCTTTTCATAAAGGTGGACCCAAAATGAGCATCTGAGCCACAGTGAACAGTGTTCCCAAGTCTCCTTCTATCAGGCCAGGTCTGTATCAGCGGAGGCAGAAAACCTGGGCACTGTCCCTGGAACTGGAATAGAAGGTGTAGGAAATACTAACTTCAGGAGTCCAGATGATGGCTGACTGACAAGGAAAGTGTCCCCAAATCTAAGGAGTCAGGAAATGAGAGCAGCTGTGTCACTGTACCCTCAGCTGAATTGTCTAATCAGTTACACTGTACCTTAGGTGCAGAAATTTCATCCAAACTTGTAGCAGGTAAGGAGGATGCACTCAGTCAGTCTTCTGAGCAAACTAAGTCTTCGCCATCCAGTTTCATATTGGTTAAAAACTTGGGTCAGGGTATACAGAATCCCATAACAGCCAGACCTGAAACCAGAGGAAATGTCTGCACTGAAGCTGCAAGGCCATTTCTCAAATTAGAGCCCACTTATCAAGTCCCTCCATTCTTCCACCATTAGTTTTTCCTGCCACAGATATTGACCGATTCTCCATGCCGCTTTACTCTGCAGGAAGCTCTCTGGGGCTCTGCATTGAGTTGGTGGAAATGCAGACCTTGCACTTCTTGTTTTGCTAGCAAAGAACATTGTAGTTCCTACATAACTGTGGGAAGGTGGGCTAGCCCATACTCCATTCCCTTAATACAGAAGCTCCCTACACACACTCACCACGTACACATACACAGTACATGGAGAAACCTGCAAGCAGAATGTTGAGCCAGATGTTTTTTTTTAAGATTTTTTTCAGCCAAAGTAATTTGTGATCTCTTGTCTGATGAAATTTGTCTATATTACTTGTTAAAATTTGGGCCTTTTTACATGTATTGGCAGAATGTGCATACAAAAGCTTTTTATTCTCATTAAGATGATGTATTCTCGAATAAAATGGAGGTTTTGTGTATAGAAAAATAAAAAATAAAAACAATTCGAAACATGATGACCCCTTTAAAAGCACACTCTAAAAGACTTCTTTGAAAAAAGAATCTTTCTTTAAAGTTACTAAAGGATGTACTCCAGAAAGAGAAAACAAACTCAAGGCTAAAAATAGAGCATAGGAAGCAATAATAAAGACGTAGAAAACAATTTTGGGGCAAAATTGAAATAAATTTTATTTAAAAAGGTAAGAAAATCAAACAATTCTATAACATCAATAAGCAAAAACAGAAGAAAATTTTCTGAATTTGGTAGAGACATCTCTGAGAACCTATAGTTAAACATGATTTTTGTTGGTGAACAATTGAATATTTTCCACTTAAGAAACAAGGCAAAAATGTCCACTTAACACCACTTTTTCTGACTTCTTACAGAAACTTCTAGGCAGAACAATCAGGGGGAAAAAACCAACTGAAATAAAAATAGAAAAAAATAAACAATGGAGTGGAAAAGAACTAAAACTGTCTTTATTCACATTAAGATTATTACATAATCCTGTATATAGAAAATCCTAAGGAATCTATACATATTTAAAAATCTACTAGAACTGCTAAGAGAGTTTGGAAGGTTTGTAGGATACAAGATCAATATGCGAAAACTCAACTATACTTCTACATACTAGTCATGAATAATCCAAAATGAAATTATGTAAATAATTCCATTCACAAAAGCAGCAAAAAGAATAAGATTCATAGGAATATATGTACTCTGGGGTTTAAACCTGGAAACTAAAATATTGCTAAGAAAAAATTTTAAAGTTTTAAATAAATAGAGGTATATTCCATGTACATGGATAGGATGATTCAGTATTGTTAAGGTGTAAATTCTCATTAAACTGACCTATACATTTGATACAACTGTTATCCCAAGTGTGCTAGGTGAAAGAAGACAGACATAAAAGACCCCATATTGCATGATTGCATTTACATAATATTATCACTTAGAAATGATAAGTCTCCTAAAGTTCCTGTATTAGACGAAGGAAGAGTCAGAGGTGAAATAACTAGATTATGAGAGCTATAACCCAAATGGTCAATCCTAGTTTGAATGGACTGATAGGTGCTAGCTCCAAATGGCTGGAGAAGGTAAGTCACTGGGCACATGCCCTGAAAAAGTTTATCTTCCCTGTGACTCCTTCTCCTCTCTTTCTCTGCTTCCCAGTTGCCATGAATGCAGCAGTTCTCCTCCACCACTCCCTTCTGCCATGATGTTCTGCTTCACCTTAAACCTAGAGCAATGGAGTCAGTTGACCATGAACTGACCCTCTGAAACCTTGAACCAAAATAAAATTTCCTTCCTCTAAGTTGCTTTGGTTAAGCATTTTAATTTCAGCAATGAAAATCTGACTAACCCACTAACTGACTCTGAGAATTGGAATTGGGTGCCCTTCTCCACTGCCAATAGGATTGTGTGTTCACACACACACACACACACACACACACACACACACACACACACTATTAAAATAGAGAAGCAGAGTATTTTTGAAGTTTAGATATTGTTTGCATCCAAAGGTTTGTATGTGGGGAAGCTTTGGTTCCCAATGTGATGATATTGAAATGTGGTGGGACTTTAAAGAGATGGAACTCAGTAGGAGACTGGGTAATAACTACCCTCATAAAAAAAAACTGATGCCAGTCTCCTAAAGTGAGTTGAGACTGACAGGAGTGGATTAATTCCCAAAGAACAGTTTGGTACAAAAGAGTGAGCTGGGCCCCTCCCTTCTCATTTCCTCTCTCTCTCTGTGAGCTTGCTCCTACTCATTCTTGCCATGGTGCCATCCACTGTGTTCTGATGCCACTAGGGGGTCCTTACCTTGTGCCAGGTCTGTGCTGTTTGGACTTTCCAGCCACCAGAATTGTGAGTCATATAAACCCTATTCTTGCTTTAGCAACACAAAATGGGCTAAGACAGGAATGGAATGGCCACCCGCAGGATGGACAGCCAGAGTATGCCCTCCTCATCAGTGTCAAAGATATGCTGAGACCTGACCTCTGCTGCCCTCCATGGCTCAGATTGAGTGTCAAAGCAAACCCATGTCAGGACTGTGTGCTGGGGCCCTAGGTCTTGGGATCCCAAGTGTGTAGATTATTGGCATAGTTGTGTTCAAACTTTTGTAACAGTTGTTTAAACAGGACTCTCCTTGTGCCAATTGGGGAAGTAGATTGGGTATGGAAATCACTGGTTAATGAACTGATTGCACTTATTAAAACTTATCCTCTGTATGAGTAGAAAGCTGCTCATGTGAGAGGCACACTGCCCACACTGGCTCCATCAGGAGTGTGTCCAGAAGGCCCTAAGACAGACGTGTTGGTTGTATTTGGATTGTTCTACTCATTACAGGAACTATATTTTTTTCACCATTATTAATTACTTTTTTGTTGTTGAAAATTACCTAATAAAAAATTGAAGAACAATATAATAAAAAGATGGCATTCAGAAGAGTACCAGAATTACAAAATGTTAGTACAAAGACTAGAAACAACATACCAATTTCATATGTATAGACTACTAAGCTTTGCTGGGAAATATTCAAGAAGTCCTAAAAGTAAAATGGTTATTCACTGCATACTTGGATAAAAATATTTAATATTGTCACGAGGTAATTTCTTCAAAGTTAGTTTATAGAATCATTGCAATTCCAATCTAAATTGCAACAGTAATCATCACAAACTGCATAAGTTAACTCCAAAAGTCAAATGGAAAAGAAGGTGCACAAGAATATTCAGAATAATTTTCAAATTATACACAATGATGGGGGACTTGACTTACTAAACACCATAAAAATAATGTTTTATTTTATTAAAATCATTTCAAAAATCTCATTTTGCTACTGTTGTACTTAATACCACTTATAAATATAAACCAATTCCAAGTGCATTAAAATAAAAATAAATCAAACAAATACAACCCTATCTCTAAATCAAAACAATTGTAAAATCAGTTAGTACAAAGATAAAGTTTATATTGATGGGGTTGAAGAAAGCATTTTAAAAACTATCTTTGACACAAGTGCTACTACATCAAAATTAGTGTTGTCTTTAAAATAGTCTTTAAAAAAATAGAATCAGCATAAAAAATCCTAAAAAATGGAGACAAAAAATCTTTGTGACAAATATAACAAAATATTCAAATCCAGAATATAGAATGAAATCCTGTAAATTCATTCGAAGAAAATAATATAATCTAAACTGAGAGGAAGATAACAATTGACAGTTGAAAATAGAGAGAATGGAAAACCAATCTATCAACTAAGTGGATCTTGTAGAGTGACATACAGATATTCTAAAAAACAGAGGCAGTAGATTGAAAGAATATGTGTTTATTTACTAATGGGGATAATATCTCCAAAATTAAGAAATGAGAAAGACACATGGAAATGGATAAGTTAGTTCTGATACCAATTGCCAAAACCCAAACCAAAGCAAAGGAACAAACCCCAATATTCCTAACATGAATATGTGTAAATGCATAGAAAAAGTGCTAGAAGTCTATTCAACAAATTGGCTGCCATTATGTATTCCTAATTTTTCCTTTTGTAATTTTTCAAAATCAATAACTGTATTGTTCTCCTGAGTGTGATAGCTCTTAGTAACACACCTGTTTTCCCACCTGTTCAAAAAAGGTGCCACACTTACTTTGTCCTTATCAGGGAAGTATCGTGAGAAGTTATTTGAAGGAAATTTTTCTTAAGATGCTATTCCCTATTTCATGGAAGAAGAAATATAATTGGTCAACAAATATATGAAAACACGTTCAACATCTCTAGCAGTTAGAAAAATGCAATCTAAAACTATGCTGAGATTTCATCTCAGAATGGCGATTATCAAGAATACAAATAGCAATAAATGTTGGCGAGGATGTGGGGCAAAAGGTACACTCATACATTGTTGGTGGGACTGCAAATTGGTGCAACTACTCTGAAAAACAGTGTGGAGATTCCTCAGAAAGCTTGAAATGGAACCACAAATTGACTCAGTGATCTTATTCCTTAGTATCAAAGGACTTAAAACCAACACACAATAATGATGTGGCCACATCAATGTTTATAGTAGCTCAATTCACAATAGCTAAACTATGTAACCAACATAGGTGCCCTTCAACAGATAAATAGGTAAAGAAAATGTGGTATACACACACACACACACACACACACACACACACACACACATGATGGAATATTACTCAGTCATAAAGAGAAATGAAATGATGGCATTTGCTGGTAAATGGATGGAACTGAAGAATATCATTTTAAGTGAGATAAACCAATCCCCCAAAACTAAAGTTCAAATGTTCTCTCTGATATATGGACACTAATTCACAAAAAGAGGGTAAGGGTGGGAAGAATAGAAGTACTTTGGATTAGACAAAGGGGAATGAAAGGAAGGGAGGAGAAATGGGAATAGGAAAGATGGTAGAATGAATTGGACATTACTTTCCTATGTTCATAAATGAATACATGACCAATGTAATTCCACATCATGTACAATCAGAAGAATGGGAAGTTGTACTCCACGAATGTATTATAATAGGTCAACATACATTCTACTGTCATGTATAACTAAAAATAATAAGTTAAAAAAAAGAAACTTGAAAAAATAAAAGATGCTGTTCCCATGATCAGCCAGGACAGAGTATGTGAGTGCCTGATTTGCTTATGAGGAGTGAGAAGTCTAGGTGTTGCCTCCCAGATGGGAGCAGCTTGCTGTAATACTTACCTGTTAACCACCCCATGGGCTCTTGTCTCTTTGTCAGCCCATCTTGCTAGTTGAAAATACCGAGGAGCTTCACAAAACTCTCTCCTTTTAGGCAACTGGTTAGGTTCCCAGCAGGAATAGGCTTTGTGTGAAAGGAACAGCTTCCAATGACCAAAAGCCATTTTTTCACTATTCCAGGAACCACAGGAATATTAACAGCAAATACAACTGACCAACTGACTTGCAGCAAATCAAACACATGCCCATATATCAGGAATAAAGTCCTCACCAGGCTCCTGACTACAGTAATATGAGTAATAAGAGATCATTGTTCACTTAGACCCAAATTGAATGAAGACTTTTTCCCAGATCTTGATGAGCTTA
Organism: Tamias sibiricus; assembly: GCA_025594165.1. Classification (NCBI taxonomy): domain Eukaryota; kingdom Metazoa; phylum Chordata; class Mammalia; order Rodentia; family Sciuridae; genus Tamias; species Tamias sibiricus. The sequence goes on from CM046669.1 coordinate 34,201,822, forward strand.
CTGATCAAAAGATTACTTTATAAATGTGGAGGACTTGCTTTTCTTCTCTGCACATTTTTCCAACTGAAATAAAGCAGCACAGTCTCAGAATCAGGGTAATAATCCTTTGCCTTCTCACTTCAATGCAGAATTCACCAAGCATTTGCCTGAGTGGCAGAAAACTCTAGAGAAAGAACAAAAATGCTGAAACCAGTAAAGATCACAAACCTTGGAAAGACCAGATCAGGAGCTTAAATCCTGGCCTGTGGCCTCATCATCTTCCAGGGCCTTGTCTACTGCACTTGACCTGTTGTTCACTTACTTCTTTGGAATAATTTGTGGAAAAACATTGGAACCTAAAGAAGAGCAGAAATTCAATCTGAGCTTACCTCCTCCATGCCTTCTGTGTGCAGCAGAGGCTTCCAGGCAGCACAATGTGGAATCTGTGCCAGCCAGGGCTGAGAGCTGCTGAACCAGGTATAGGCTATGCCCTGCCCACATCCCTCCTCCATCACCATGACCCTGAAATGGGAGGGACACCTCTGGTACCCAACAGATCCCATCTTAGGCACCAGTAGCTCTTTGCTGTCTCTGGGACCAAAGAAGTCCACCCAGCTTGTTGTAAAGTTTAATACCTCCAGCAGTGACTTACAATAATGGGGGCTCAGAATCTGTGGAGAAGGCCTCAGCACCCCCTGTCCATTATTGTGTGCTCTACATGCTTCCCAGAGGTCATGGTGGAACTGAGCCCTATGGCCCATCACAGGGACCACTTTAATGTTTTTTACCCTTTCTCTGTCCCACTTCTGCTTCCTGGGCTCATCTTCCAAATAAATCACCTGCACCAAGTTGGGTCATGCTCTACGTCAGGAGAACTAAATCAACACATTGCACATTTTCATCTTATTCTTGTTTGTGTCCTCAAGTGCCTGGGGTAGAGTGGCTATTTGTCAAATGACTTTTTTAAAAAATTTTTTATTAGTACATTATAGTTATGCACAATAGTTGTTCATTTTGACATACTCATACATGCATGGAATATAATTTGCTCCATTTCACTTCCCAGTGCTTCCTCTTCCCTTCCCCACCTCCCTCTGCTTCATCATTTCCTCTTAGACTCAAGATGCCTCAATCTTGCCACTGATGCTTCATTGAGAGTTTGAAACTAAATTTCTAGACAACAAAGATGAAGCTTCTGGAAGAGCAAAAGGTATTCCCTTGCTCCCAAGACTGCCCTTCCCTCCCCTCTCCCTTTTTCATTCCTCTATTCTACTGGTCTTCCTTCTATTTATTTTTTTTTTCCAAATAGTTTCTTTATAGATATAAATAAAGGTGGAATTCACTGTGGTACATTCATATGTGTACATTGCATAATTTTGTCAATTTCACTTCACTGTTCCTCCTTTTCCCCATCCTTCCTCTTTCCTCTTTAACCCCCTTCCTGTACTTCACTGATCTACCCTTCAAATTACTTTATTCGGAAAGAAACTCCACCCATGTGTGATTAACAAAACAATGAAAATGATTGATAATTTCACCTGTTTCCTCTTTTGCAGGCTGACTTTACAAGAGAGGGAGTGAGGGAGGAAGGAAGGGAGGGAGGCAGAAAGACAGCAAGAGAGAGAGGGCACACAAAAGCACCAGATCTTGAAATTTTGCTTTCAATTATTTTGGTTAAATACTATCCACCTCCATATTTATGCTCAAATGCAGGACATGAAAGTCAGTGTCCAATTTGTGTTTCCTTTTTCACAGATGTAGATGTCAACCATCTCCTGAGCCAACATCATAAAGGTTATTTTTCTTTCCAATGCACCTTCTTTCCCTTCCATGGGTGGCAGCCCAGTTTCCACAGCTGCAAGATCCTGCACAGGGTTCAGGGAAATGGATGGCCAAGGAAGAGATGTGTCTTTGTGCACAAAACATTGCCCTTCACTTGGAATACCTAGGGATATTGTACTCCCTGCTTGGGGCAATGCTTTGCACATTCTAACAATTCACAGGGACAGCAGACAGCCATTGAAAAGCACAAAAACACAAAGCCAATGATGCTCATGAATTAGAAGTGCTGAGTATTCCTTCAAGTCTATCACTCAGCATCATTGCTGCAGCTGTTGTGAATACTCCTGTGATCACCAAGAAGTTAGTGGGCCCCAGGTCTTGTGCTAACTGCTTGATGCACCTTTTTCTGTTTCACTCTTAGAAAATCCATACAAGGTGGGCACTGTTGTAACACAACAGGGTACTTTATTTTCTAGGACCCATAAAAGAGTCCATTATGTACTCAACTCTCTCAAAGAGAATTCTAGGGGCTGAGATGGGAAAATATTTAGGAAGTGGAGCCTGGTGGGAGGAAGTTAGGTCATTGGGGACAGTCCTTGAATGGAATATTGGGATTCTGGTGTCTCTCTTTCTCCCCCCCCCCCTCACACACACACACACACACACACACACACACACACACACACACACACAGCCTCTTGAGGGGTGAGCAGCTTCTTCTGCCACATGTTCCCACCATGATGTCTTTCTTACCACAGGCCCCAAACCAGCAGAGCCAACTGAAATTTCTAGACTGAAGCCTCTGAAATTATAAGTCAAGGTAAGTCTTTCCTCTTTATAAGTTGTTTTATCTCAGGTGTGTTGTCACAGTGATGGAAAGCTGACTAATACACACGGACAACAGAGAACAATGAAAGAGAGTGAGTTATAGGACTCTTGATGGACAGGACCACACATTTATCATGTCCTCTTAGACTCCAGCTGCCTCCATCTTGCCACTGATGCTTCACTGAGAATTTGAAACTAAATTTCTAGACAACAAAGATGAAGCTTCTGGAAGGGCAAAAGATATTCCCTGCTCCCAAGTCTGCCTTTGCATCCAGGCTCCAAGTGATGACCTAAGTATCCTGTCTTTTGGGGGAGTGTCTGTACCTCTCTCAGAAGTCAGTACTGTGGCTAACCATTCAGTTGTAAGGGTTTATACAAACAAGGAGGCCCTGTGCTGAGCAGAGGGAAGGGCTATCCTCAAGGTCCAATGCCTACCATCTCAGCAATACCACATCTATTTTGTTTTTGTTAGCTTTTGTGTTACTGTGACCAATAGAACATATAAGAACAATTCAAGGAGGAAAAGGGTTTTTTGGCTAATAGTTTCAGAGTTTCAGTGCATTATTGGCTTCCTCAATAGCTCTGGGCCCAAGGTGAAGCAGAACATTATGATGGAAGAGCATGGTGGAGGAAAGAAGCTCAGGACATGGCAACCAGGAAGCAGAGAGAGAGCAAGCAATTTATGCTCATAGGAACAAAATATAAACCCCCAAGCCATGCCCCCCAGTGACCTACCATTTTTAGCCATTCCTTACCTGCCTATGGTCACTGCCTAGTTAATCTGTATCAGTGGATTAATCCACAGATGGGGTTATCCCACTGATAATCTAATCATTTTACATCTGAACTCCTTGTATTGTTTCATGCATGGGCTTTTGGAGGACATCTCATGTCCAAACCATGATACCTGTCAACAGTCTTTCTACTCCACCCACCTGTAGGGCTTCTCTTTTGTGGCTGCTCAGACTGATAAATGGTGTCACACCTCTGGTATCCACTCTGAATTAGATCTTAAGGACAAGGGTATTCACATGGGTTTCTGAGATGATGAAAGTGAAAAACCTTTCTTTATAACACAGGCAGTGCCAGTAAAGGTGACCTTAGTATCTCAAGTGCCTCAAGTACCCTGCTTAGGTGGTGTCATTCTAGTTATGGTCCCTTTGCACCCCAGACAGCTAAACACCAATGCTTTAGGGTTGAATTATACAGATTTTTTAATATTAAAGATAAGACTCTCACAAATGACAAAATCATAACTTAATCACCAAAATAATTAACTCTTTCTCAACATTGCAAAATGTCTTCATTTATTGGAGAAAGAAATTGGTGGAGTATAAGAACAACATGAGAGAAAAAGAACAAAAACTTCCCCAAGCTAAATAGTATCAAATAATGGATTAGAATGCATTTTTTGCTCCCTTACACAGTAAAACACTTGAGTCTACTTTAGATGTGAAATGCCCTTTATCTTAGAATCAAGCTTAGTCTTCAAAGTAGACTTAGTGCTCATCTTTCTCAATTTCTGGTCCATCTTTTTGGTGGAACATCAGTACCTGTGGCAGAATAAGTCATTTTCAATTACCTAGAAACTGCTTTTAATTTAATAAAAATAAAGGGTAACAATTTGATTTGAGATTTTATATTTGATTCAAATTATCCATTGATAAACTGGATTTTTGTTCCTTGGTTAAATAATGCAAATCATATCAAGTTACTCAGTTGCAATAATTTTTTATTTATTTTAATTAATATACTTTATCTTTAAAAATAATACTCTCTAAGGTTACTGTCTTCCTCTCTTTCTCCCCTATTTTGCCTAAAATGGGTACTCCATTGAGTTCTAAGTATCCAATTCAATAATATTGAAATGGGTGATTTTTAAGAAATTGAAACTTTCTGGGTGCAATGATTCATACCTGTAATCTCAGTAGCATGAGAGGCTGAGACAGGAAGATTGCATGTTCAAGGCCATCCTTAGCAATTTAGAAAGGTCCTAAGCAACTTAGTGAGACCTTGTCTCAAAATAAAAAATAAAATGGGCTGGGATGTGTTTCAGTGGTATATTATCTTCCAGCCTTGTTCTATAAACCCAGGGGGAGGATGCCATGGCCAACAATTCTTGTTGCATCTAAGTGGAGGTCCTAGTTTGTGCCATGTTCTTTACCAAGCTCAAACTTTTGACTGCTAGAAGAAAATGTTGCTGCACTTTGAACCAGGAAAGGCTAGGGAAGTTTTAGAGAACCAGGGCTTGACTGTGATATCAATGAAAAAAATCCTGGGTAAGAGATTTCTGTTTTATGTGGTAATAAAATTATGGTCAGGTATTTCTATAAGGTAGTTAGTACCCCTTGACCCCACCTCCAAAAAGAAAGAAATTTAAAAATTCATGAAGAACATGGAAATGCATGAGTAAAAGAATCAAAGTGGCTAGAGAATGAGACAGGGCTAGAATCTTAATTCTTCTCAGCAATTTAGGTGTTTAGCTGGTGGATGCTGGAATTTATAGGAGCATGGTGTGGCCTGATAGATTTGTTTTGAAAAAATCCTGCTGGATGGAGGATGAGGGTTCTATTGAAACAGGATAAAACTAGAATCACAAAGAAGGTGGGAGATGAATCAGTCAAGATTCTGTAGGAGGGCTGAGGTTGTAGCTCAGTGGTAGAGCATTTGCCTCGCACATGTGAGGCCCTGGGTTCAATCCTCAGCACCACATAAAAATAAATAAACAAAAATAAAGCTATTGTGTCCATCTGCAACTTAAAAAAAATCCCAACTAGAAGCCAGAGGGCAAAAGATGATAAAAATTGCTCTGCTTGGTATGAACAGATGAAGTTTGCAGATCTGGTCTCAGTAAGATCTACAGAGGGTTTGACCATAAAAGCAATAGTGGAAGTGGAAGGAATAGAAGTTGACAATGTTTAGGAGGCTAAATGGGAGTGATCAATGGACAAGAGTATGATGACATCAAGGAAAGAGGTGTCAGATAACTCCCAAATTTTGCTCCATTGATGGATGGTGATGCCATTTGTTGAGGTCAGAAACACTGCATGCCAGGAACTCCTAAACATTTCTTACATTGTTCTCATAAAAAAATGAAGTAGCTACTATTTACATAGGGGAAACTAAGGGTTAGATAAATTACCTTACTAGAGTCACAGCTAAAGAGTGGTAGAATCAGCATTGAAACTCAGGTATGTAGAACTCATAGCAATGATTTTTAAGATTCTGCCTCCTTGATTATGTTAGTGGGGAAAAGGTAGGAATAATATTTAAGTTAGAAAAAAAAAATAAAGAGCCATGAAAATCCCAAGTTGAAGGAATATTTGAGTCTCTTAAGTACATGGCTAAGAGTACATTTGAGTCTCTTAAGTACATGAATGCAAGGCCAAGAGAAGGCCTGGGGAGCAGGTGACTCCAGTTCAGGGAGTAGAAGCCCTCTTGGGTGCAGAAATTACTTTGAATAAATCATCTTGTCATAGTCAGATTCTAGGGACCTTCTTCTGAGAGTGTGGAATAGATGCTGGGAGGCCAGGCGTCAGGACTTTCCCTGTCATTGCAGCAGCCATGGCCCTTTCAGAGTTTTTTTTGGTATGTTTAACTGTGTTGGGTAAAGTCCCCCACTGGCCTTGACTGCTTAGAGATCAAGTTCAAGTGACTTCAGCTGTTTTTCAAGCCCCTTCGGGTCTCCTCCCAACTTCATTTCCAGGATGAGGTCACATTACCCTGGTTACTCCAGCTGTGCGCCCATTACACCAGTCATGTCCTTCTCTGCACAGTGTGTGTCTCCTATCTCAGAGCCTTTACTCACTCAGTTACCTCTCTCTGGAATGCCTCTCGTTCTGTTCACAAGTTCATATCCTGTTGACAAAACTTCCCCTATTCCTCCAACTGAACTTCTTTCTTCTTGACTCACCAAACGTACTACAGTCTGGGTCCAGTGGTTTGTTGGCAAATGTTTGATAACTATCTCCACTGGGGCTCTTGGAGCCAAAGGAGGAAAGGCTGATTTGTAGCATGCAACAATGTATGTGTATTAGTCTCACCACAGCCAATTTTAAAGTACCAACAGTTTAACAATAGGCTCACAAGAACACTGAAAATGTTAACAGTTGGTTCTCAGCACATGCCAGCATAACACTGCCTGAGTCACATCTCTGAAGACTGCATTGGTGTGCGGTGTTCCTGGCTCAAGTGTTGTATGAAGTTCCTGAAGGTGGGTCCCATTTGCAGCCATGGTGAGAACTCTGGCGTATAATCATCCTGGCTGCAAAGCAATATTTTGGGGAGTGAAGACATCTCTGGTCCTTTGCTACACCCCCAGAAAATCCAATGTATCTGATTTCAGGGTTTCAGAGCTTGGCTATTTCCACCAATTCCCAGGTGATGCTCAGATGTGCCGAGGTTTGATAGCCAGTGCCATTGTAATCTCTCTCTACAATGAATACTGGTGGTTTCCTTCTATTGTTATTGGCTATAAGCAGGTCTCATCTTTCTTTTAGGTTGTGAATAACTGAATCATGTAACACCAAGGGGTTCTTAAATAAAAGCAGTATCACAAGAAATGTGTATTTTAAAATTAGTCATGATGCATTCATAATGCACTCGGTTTGTATTTACTGAAAGTGTGAAGTAGCAGAGCTTGTGATCTAATTGTCCAGGGGCTTGGTCATGCCCCACATGGCCCTAACCTAGTTCTTATAGATGCTTGGAGAACTGTCACCTGCTCAGGGCTCTATGCAGGGCCCTTCTTCCTGTCCATGTGCTAATCCCTTTATGGAGATTACCTGCCTCCACCTGCAGCATTTACTGGCTTTGTCCCCTGATGAAGCTCCAAGTATCTAGCAGTCTTTCCTCCCATTGTAAGAGGGGTCCACTTCATGCTTTCGTCATAACTCTTGTAGCTTGGCTACTGCCACTTATTTTAAGATTCATATGGTTCTCCTTCTTCTCTTTTCCCTCTCGTCTTCCCAAACCCTGGAGGAAGCAAAATTACCCTTTTCCTAGTCTAGGCTAAGTAATCTGTCCTTGAACAAACAGACCACACAGGAAGTAAACCAATTCAGACTTTGGGGATAGGGCTAGAAAATCCAAGAAATGGCTCTCTCTCAAGTCTACAAATGAATTATGACCCCTAATAGGGCACAACTGGAATGTACACTTTGAATCACCTTTCTGAAAGCCCTCTATTCACCCTAATAGTTAGAATCACAGCCTCTGAGGTAGTAATCCCCTGTTTCTCCTTTGCCATAAAAGCAATAAAACTGATTTTTCCTTTCTCTCAAAGCCTTGTCTTCATTATTGGATTGCTATCAGGAACAAAAACCGAGGTTTTGGTAATACCAACTTTGCAGCCATGAAGATCGTTCATGAGGACTTTCCTGTCCTGAAATTTGGCTACACAATCAACTCCCAGCTAGGTCACTGAGCTGCTGAGCAGCATGTCCAGGTAAGTCTCTGGCTTGCCAACTCTTAGTCCCTTCCCAATGCAAGCAAACAAACTGAGGATAATTTTTATTTGTACACAACTCAGGGAAATGCAATCTGACCTTCAGTGTGGTTGATTGTAGGTTTGGGGGAGTCAGAGTTGGCAAGAGTCTAGAGCAAAAATGAGAAGGTGGCCTTAATTTCCCCATGCACCTGACACACCAGAAGTAAAAAACTGTCCAAGCTGTCTACCCTCTATTCTCAGCCCTTTCATTGAGTAGCTTTGGCTCTGAGCACTAATAACTTTTTCCTTATCTTATTTTACTCTATTTTATTTATTAACTTCTTTTTTTTTTTTTTTTCACCACAGTGTGGGCATGTTTTCCTGCTCCATAGCTTGATGGCCCCTGGGGACTGTTTAATCCTGGGTAGAGGGTTTTCAAATGCCAGGTCAGAATCTACATAACTTTTCACAAGGGTATCTCCCAGGATGAAAAGAGGTAAACCAGTATTTCTAATAATTTATTGCATGCAGAGAGGAATCTAGATCTTAATTTAACTTGCACAACAATATTACTAGTTAGATACAACCATTCCCATTTAACTAAAAAGAAAACTGAGGTTCATACAATTAATATATGAAGGATCCCTAATTAGGAAGGGCTGTTGCAGCTAGCTGGAAGCCATAAGTTCCACCTGATATGTATGTGACGCACCTGTAGGCACCCGCAAAGCTGAAGGTATATAACCGGGTGAAAGCGGTCCGAGTTAGGAGAACAGAGATTCAGTCAGTCGGGCAGTCACTCGGTCGGTCAGAAGAATCAGAGCGTCCAGAACGTAGGCAGAGCGGTTACAGAAGAGAAACCAGATAGAAGAAGTAATGACTGGTCAGAGTTAGGCCGAGGCTCCCAAGGAAGACAGAAGACAGAAGAAAGAAGAAGGAAGAAAGAAGAGAGAAGAAATAAGCTCTAATCTTTCTCTAAGCTAAGCTCTATCTTTCTCTCTAAGACAAGAAGAAAAGCTCTCTTTAATCTTTCTCTCTAAAAATCTTTCTTTCCCTCTCTAATCTCTCTCTAAGAAAGTAGAAGTAAAAGTAGTAAAAGCTTTACTCTGCCTCCGAGAGTTTTCCTCCTGGTTTTCGGTACCAGGCAGCTTACAAATATATGTTAGGTGTCCCTCAAAAACTCATGTGTGAGATAATGCAAGAAAGTGCATAGGTGAAGTGATTGGGCTACAAGAGCCTTAATCTAATCAGTGAAATAACTGCAGGCCAGGTAGAGTAGGGCTGGAGGAGGTGAGTTATTGGGGGAAAGGGAGCTTTGGGGTATATATTTTGTCATCATGAGGAGGGCTCTCTTTATCTTTCTGCTTCCTGGTGTGATGTTCTAGCCACTTTCCTCCACCACACTCTTCTGCAATGATGTTCTGCCTCATCTTATGCCTAGAGCAACAAAGTTGACCATCTATGGACTGAGACCTCTGAAACCATGAGCCCCAAATAAACCTTTCCTACTCTAAAATTGTTCTTCTCAGGTCTTTTGGTCACAGCAGCAGAAAAACTCCCTAAAACAACATAATTAATTCCTGGGACAGACCTCTAATATTAACCAATACTTTTTAAAAAATGGTACAAGTGGCTCATGCACTTGGAGCTGTAGTTTGTGAATTTTCCAAAGTGTGTCCCTCTGGCATTTGTCAGTTGGAGTATTTATGAATACTCAGATTCCTAGCCCCCAATCTGGCTTCATATTCAGTAATTCTGAAAGGATGCTTAGGAATCTGTATTTCAAATAAGTAGCTTCCTTGCTTTTTCCTGAACATTAAATATTAAAACTACTAGCTCAAAGAATATTTGTGTGCAAAATCCTTACTGAAGTTTTCCCAAACTGATTATATATCACATTGAGATTGATTTCAGAGGTGAAGCAAAAGTGGATGAATCCTAGCTGTTCAAAGAAGTGTGTTTGCTCAGAAGTCATTGGAATACAATTTTAAAATTCCCTTTGGGAGCAAATAGTATAGTTTCATGTTGCTGTAAAATCTAGAGATTGGAGAATAGAAAGAAGAGCAAGGAGACCCTACTCTTTCTTTGGATTCTACAAGATGGGAGGTGATTGGGGTAGCCTTTGTAGTCCAGAGTTGCCCCCACTCATCATTCCAGCAGTAAATCTAGTCACCATGGACAGAAAGGAATATTGTTACTTCAAAAGCTTTTGTCCATTGCCTATTTTGGTTTGAGAATGTGCTCCATCAAACACCCCTCAGATGCAGGGGAATGTCTTTGAAACCAGAATCCCTTTTTGAAGCTAAATCTAATGTCAGGAGACTGTAGAGAATTCTATTTAAAGGATGACTTGAGCAGTTCCATTTCCAAAGTGATTGGTAGGTTGTTAATGAAAAATCATTGATCCTAGTACAGTGGTCTCATAAAACCAACTCTCCATGTGTCAGCATGTCTTCTACTGAGAGAAGAAGGTCTTCAAATTGGTTGACACTGGAGAACAGGTTAGAAACACACTAGAGTCTTACTGAAGAACAGAAACTTTGTGTACAATAGATGAGAGACCTTTTTCCACCTGTGGATCATGTGGGGCTTGACAGAAATAGAAGTGCTCCAGTTGAGGGGAGTATGAAGAAGGGTCTGGGATGACTGTGGCAGTATGGGGTCATCTAGAAGAAGTGGGAGCTCTCTCTGCAACAGTCTTCTTGAGGGATGTGGCTGAAATACAAATACAATGCTGTAGAGAAAACTCTGTGAGCACTAGAACCCATGTGTGCTGAGCCCCATTCTTTCTGGCCTTTCAAAACTGTGCATGCCTGTAATCCCAGTGGCTTGGGGCTGAAGCAGGAGGATCACAAGTTCAAAGTCAGCCTCATCAATTTAGCAAGGCCCTAAGCAAATCAGCAAGACCCTGTCTCTAAATAAAATATATTTTTAAAAAAGGCTGGGGATGTGGATCAGTGGTTAAGCATCCCTGGGTACAATTCATGGTACAAACAAAACAAAACAAATCAAAACTTCTGAAAAGAACAAAAATTTTAAAAACTGAATCATTTGAAAAAATAATACAAATAATTTTTTAAAAACTTTTAAAAAAGAGTAATTGCTGGGCTGAGGCTGTGACTCAGCAGTAGAGCGCTCGCCTAGCACTGTGCGCGGCCCAGGTTTGATCCTCAGCACCATGTAAACATAAACGCATTATGTACAACTAAAGCAAATAAATAATTTTTTTTAAAAAAAAGAGTAATTGCTCACAGGACTCCCTCTCTCTGAAATTAGACTGCTCAAATTTGTTATATGCCCTTTGGTCACATTTTACTAGGCTGTACAGTGATAGGAAAGCAAGGGCTCAGCCTTCTCCATCACAGTCTCTTACAATTCAATCAAGCTGCAGATCAATTCTTTCACAAGAGCAAAGACATAGAGCAACTGGACAGGAATTGGCAAGGCAACTGCATTTTGTTGTGCATGCACAGCCCCCTGCAGGGCAAAGATGGTGACAGTGTCTGATGGTGGCAGGCTCAGCTCATGTTCTTATGGATCCAGGTGGCAGGTTCTGGTTCTTCTGCACAACCAGAAGTCTCTCTGTGCAATATTTCTCATCTTGTCTTTGAACACCACTCACCTTCATAAAATAAAATAGGAATTCTCTCCTCCCTTGAGTTTATTAGTGAACTTTCCTGAGCACATAGACTGGGATGGTAAGCCTGAAAAGTAGATGAAATGCACGCTAGGACCACCGTGTAGAAAAGAGAGGGATTTTATTAATCAGCCAAGGAGACACATGGGGGGAAGGGAGAATCAGCACATGTGATGGGAGGAGAAGAGGAAAAAGGAAAAAGAAAGAAGGGGGGGAAGGGCCGGTTTCAGTCTGGAGAGCACTTAAGTAGTGAACCAGTGGTCTGAGGGATTCCCCCCAGAGGGAACCCCAGTTCTATAGGCTGCTGGGGCTCAGAAGGCAAGCCCATATGTCATAATTGGCTCAGTAAAGCACTTGGGGAGTGGTCAGCAGCATGGTCAACCTGAGGCGTGGCCAGCAGTGTGGCCAACCTGGGGTGCTTGGGAGTCTTAAGGTGCCTGGGGGTGTGGCTAGTTGAGCTACCTGGGAGGCATGCCTTCCCTGCCTGTAATCCAACATTCCCCCCTTTTTGTTTTCTTAGGAAGTGGGGCATTGTGTTTCGATCTAGCTGCTTCAAGACGAAATGCAGTGATGTAGGGTGTTATGAGGGGGAAGATGCAGGAAGGTAGGTCGGCTTGAGGTCAAAAAGTTCCCAGGAGGCAGACACCAAAAAGATGAATCTCTGCAGGAGTGGATTGGATGAAGCTTCCTTGAAGCCATAAATCAGTGAGGGTGTCAAACCAAGCTTCTGCAGAGGTCACCAGGGGAATCAATCAGCTATCTTCTCGAAGAGCATGCAGAAATTGTAGGCCTCGAGTTTACAGGTAGCATCTTAACACTATTATGAAAACAACAAAGAGAAAGAAGGTGAGAGGGATTATTGTCTGACTGCCTATATTTCACTGGCTTACAGCGAAGAGCCAATAGAGAGTGAGGTAGCCATCGAGGAGTCATTTAGTTGGTCCCTCTAGAGATTGGTAAATCTGTCCCGAGGTGAAGAGAAGTCATCTCTGGTTGGAAAGTCATCTGTGGTTTTTAGCAGTTGATAATCCCTGAGGAGAAGCTGGTTAAAGGCTTGATTAGAAATCTGAGAAATATGATTTTGAAGGCATCTTATAAGATAAGGGGCTATCATCAGGATAAGACATATAGTTATAAGTGGGCCTAGGAGAGAGAGGATCTATGGAGCCATCCCTTCCCATAATTCCCATGAGGACCTCTGTTGCCATTGAATCTTCTTGTCCCCTAGATCTTGTACCACCTTCTTCAAGCAATGTACATTGTGGTCCACCTTGCCTGACTGGTTGACATAATAGCAGCATTCTTCACCCAAGAAAATGCAGGTACCCCCGTTTTCTGCTGTGATGAGGTCTAAAGCTCGTCTGTTCTGGAGTACAATCTCCGCTAACGATGAGAGTTGTTGCTGGAGGGCCTGGATGGAGTAGGCGGAGGCTTCAGCCATGGTGGTAAGCTTATCTGTGAGATCAGAGAGCTCCTGTCCAAAGGATTGAGCCATTACAAGTGAATGAGCCAATCCTCCAATTGAGAGGCCTGCAGAGGCAATTGTGGTGACTAAGCTAACACCCACTAAGACTGCCAGAGTGGCTGCTCATTTAGAGCACCCCCCTTGAGACTGTAGGGAGGCAAGAAGGTCCTCAACCTCAGCCTCCATATATAAAGTCAAGCTTGGAATTAAAACAACAGGATAGCAGGGACCTGGGGTCTTAGCGTCAATGCATTGGAACATATGGGTGGAGCACCAAATAGGAGAGGAAAAGGGAGAGTCAAATTACCCGTTATGGGATGCCAGGTGTCTTCCAGGCAAGAGCCTTTGGCAGTGGCCAAATAAGAAGTAACATTAAAGAAAGGGGGAATAGTCGGAAGAAGGAGAGAAAGAGATGGTCAATCGTGGCATGAAAAGGTCAGGGTGGTGTTGGCTTGAACTGGGACTGGGACCAATAGAGACTTGTGAAGTGGCACACAGAGGAAACAGGCTGAGGCATTAAAGAAGGAATAGTTTGCTAATAAGGAGAGAGATAAAGAGAGGATGGAGTTCCAGGAGAAAGAGAGACTCATTCAAATGTTGAAAATGGGTTCAAGTCTGTTGTCGGGTGGCATTAAGTATCTCGAGAGCCCTGACAGCAGAAGAGTCCTTTATAGTCTTCTCTATAATGATTTTACCTTGACCATGGACCCAGTTGTGATTAGCAAACCCTACTGCAGCAACATGACTCTGCCAGAAAGAAGGGTTACTAATCTTGAAAGTCACGTTCTTACTGTACCTCCAGGATTGGAGTTGGCTTGGTGTGATTCCCCAGGAATTTGTTACTACCCATAACAGGATAGGACCAGTGATATTTACAGCTCCAGAATGGACATCTGACCCATCCATTAGGGTCATTGCACCAATCCTTCGTCTGGTCCTCTTTAAAACAAAGGTACTTTGGTGATAGTGACATTTCAGGAAAGCATTGATGAGCACATGTAGAGACCGCATCAAAGGTGAGCAGGATGGAGGGACAATTATCAAAAGGGCAGGATAATTGATTAAGGAGGCGTGTCTTTTGCCCATGGCTATCTAGTTGCCAAACCTCAAAAGAGTAATGGCATGGAGGAGCAGAGCAATAGGACACAGAACCTGCAGGGACAAGTGGAAAGAGAGCCAAAGATAGAATGAAAAGGACAGAAAAGGTCATTTTAGGTCAGTGTTAGAGACACAAGAGAAGTGGACTTTCAGGGCATCGGTGGAAAGGGGAGAGCAAGTATACTGAGGTAGTTGTTTGTCATCCTTTTGTGGATCCTCAGTTGGTTGAGCAGCTTGTTTCAGTCTGGAAATATGAATCCAAGAAGTCAAATTCCCTGAAGTTTCATGAAGCTTAGCAGCCATGGGTGTGCACAGCACAACCTGGAAAGGGTCTGTCCACTTCGGGGCAAGGGAGACTGTTCCTGTGTCCTGGGGAGGGAAGAAATATACCCAAGAACCAGGTGTTAATGGGAATGAAGCAGTGAGTCTACCTGGGTCAGGCAGAATGAAATCTTGGCACTTCCATAGCTGATGTCTGATGAAGGACAAGATGGGAAGAGAAAGATCTTTGGGTAGGGGTCCTTGAGTTGGGGAAACTCCAGGTGGAAGAGCTGGTCACCCAAACATAACCTAAAAAGGGGATAGCAAGGAAGGCTTCTTTGGGAGGACTTGGAGCCTAAAGAGGGCAAGGGGGAGTAACTTGACCCAGTCCAAGTGAAGCTCTAGGGAGAGTTTAGTCAGAATATCTTTAAGAGTTCTATTAGTCCTCTCTATCTTCCCTGAGGACTTGGGATGATATGGGATGTGAAAATGCCAAGGAATGTTAAGGGAAGTAGAAATATTTTGGGTGACATGGGAAACAAATTCAGGCCCGTTGTCAGACTGGATGGACGTGGGCAATCCGAAGTGGGGAAGGATTTCTGAGACTAAAATAGAGGCTACTGTGGAGGCCCTTTTGTTGGAAGTAGGGAAGGCCTCCACCCATCCAGAGAAGGTGTCTACCAAGACCAGGAGATATTTGTGTTTCCGAAAGGCTGGCATGTTGGTGAAATCTATCTGCCAATCGGCTCCTGGAAGCTGACATCAAGCTTGGTGAGAGGGAAATGTTCCTGGTTTAAGGGGAGTATATGGGTTGGTGCACTGACATGCAGTGCACATGGAGGTAAGCTGATGGAGAAGTGTGTCTTCTAAAGTCAGGGTGAGGAAGGAGGTAGCGAACATTTTGAGGGCCTGAGGGTTAGGATGGAAAAGAGAATGGAGATAGGAGAGGATTGATTGTGTGGAAGGGGATGTGGGGGTCTGGGTAGTAGATTGGACTGGAGCCAGAAGAGGAAGAGAAGATAGTGCTGCTTCCCTTGCTGCACTGTCAGTCGTCATGTTTCCCTGAATTATGGGAGAGTCTCCACTTTGGTGTGAAGGACAATGGGAAATCCCTATTAGCTTGGGCAGAAGAGAGGCTTGCAAGAGTTTTGATATTAATTTAGAATTAGTAACTGCAGAGCCTCTTGTGGTCAAGAATCCTCACTCTTTCCATATTGCTGAATGGGAAAGCAAAATATGGTAAACATATTTTGAGTCTGTGTAAAGGGTGAGGTTTTGGTCAGCAGCTAATTTGAAGGCACAAATAACAGCTATTAATTCAGCCCATTGGTTTGTGGTGTTAGGGGGAAGGGGTGCTGCCTCAATAACCTCTAATAGGGAGATGACAGTGTAACCAGCAAAACATTGCCCATCCTTAAAGAAAGAGCTGCCATCTGTGAACCAAATTAGGGAAGGATCAAGAAGTGGTCCCTCTTGAATGTGGGAGGGGTGGGGGATTAAAGCCTCAAGCATCTCTATACAATTATGCTCTGGGGGCTCTGAGGAGACTGGGAGGAGGGAAGCTGGGTGTAAAGAGGAGCAGGGTTGGAAAGTGATTGAGGAGTCATGCAGAAAAGAAACAAGGAGAGAGAGAACATGACAGGGCGGGAGAGTTTGAAGGCTCTTATAGGTTAGTAATTCTTTTAAATGGTGAGGAGAGGCAACAGTGACCTGGGCACCAAAGGTCAACTTCTTTCATTCCTGTAGACGTAGGTAAGCAGCAGCCAGAGCCCTAAGACAAGGGGCCCATCCGCAAATGGTGGGGTCAAGCTGTTTAGAGAGATAGGCAACTGGAGCAAAGGTGGGGCCCTTGTATTGGCCTAGAACACCGAGAGCCAAACCCTTCGTTTCATGGACGTAAAGGGTGAAGGCTGAAGAAGGTCTAGGAGATGAAGAGCTGGCGCCTGTGAGAGTGCCTGCTGTAGATGGTTAAACTCAGCCTGAATGCCTTCAGGGAGGAACTTTTCCTCAATCCCCTTAGCTGCCTCATACAGGAGCTTTGCATAAAGAGAAAAATTGGGAATCCAGGCACAGAAATATACTGCTAGGCCAAGGAAGGAAAGAATCTCTTCCTTTGTCTTGGGACATGGGAGCTCCTTGATGAGGGCCTTTCTGTCTACAGTAATGGCCTTTGATTGATGGGAAATCTGAACTCCTAAATACACTACCTGGGTCTGGGCAAGCTGCACCTTAGATGGGGAAACACAATACCCGCAAGAGGCAAGAAAATTTTAAAGGGTGTAAGAGTCCTCACAAGCTGTGAAAAAGGAAGGGCTGCAGAGGAGAAGGTCATCTACGTATTGCAGGAGAGTGGAGTCAGAGAATTTAAGGTCTTTGAGGTCTGCAGCCAATGTCTGTCCAAAGATATGAGGACTGTCTCAAAAACCCTGAGGGAGGACTGTCCAGGTCAACTGTTGGGACCACTGGGTATCTGGGTCTGTCCAAGTAAAGGCAAAGAGGTCTTGCTATTCTGGAGCTAAAGGAACAGTGAAAAAGGCATCTTTGAGGTCAATAACAGAGAAATGGGTGGATAAGGAAGGAATTAAGGAGAGAATAGTATGCGGATTTGGGACCACAGGATGTATGGGCTTAACAGCCTCATTGATGAGATGAAGATCTTTGACTAGCCGATACAACCCGTTGGACTTCTGAACTGCCAATATAGGAGTATTATAAGGGGAATGGGTGGGTTTGAGAAAACGTTTCCACAGAAGATCTGAGATAATGGGTTGGAGACCCCTAAGGCTAGTGCCTGGAAGTGGATACTGGGCTCTGTTGGGGAAATGCTGAGGATCTTTAAGTTGTATTCATACAGGGTCACACTGAGCAAGGGAGGAAGTCTGAGTATCCCAGACTTTGGGGTCCACTAGATCAGTGGGGACAGGGTATTGGGGGGGGTTCTGCATCAGTAGAGATTTGAAGAGTTTCTGCATTGGTAGAAGGTTGGGGGGTTTCTGCCTCAGTAGGGGGTTGAGGGGTTTCTGCTTCAATAGGGGGTGGTGGGGTGTCTTCATCAGCTTTAGTAGGGGGTGGTGGGTCAGTGGCCTTTGAAACAGTTAGAAGAAAGATGGGAGAGGAAACAGAGCAAAACAAACCAGGGAGCACAACTGAGCTAGGTGGATCAGAGAACACAATTGAGGCCTGAAATTTGGCCAATATGTCTCGGCCCAATAAAGGCATAGGACATTGAGGCATTACTAGGAACTTGTGGGTGAAGGGATGGTGGTGTAGACAGTAAGACAGGATAGGAGTCTTGCAGGGATGAATAGCATTTCCCTCTACCCCGACAATAGGGGATGGTGCTATGGTGGTGAAGCCCCAAAACTCCCTCAAGACCGAGGAGGTGGCTCCTCTATCTAGCAGGAAGTTCATGGGGCATCCATCAACAAGGAGAGTAACCCTGGGCTCCTTCAAAGCGATGTCAATGGTCGGGGGTCAGGAAAGGAGCTCTGGGCCCCATCAATCTTCCGTGGTGAGTGCCAGCAGGCTGGGGTTTGTGACCAGTCCAGCCCCCTGCAGGGACTGGGGCAGTCAACACCCCAATGGCCCACCTTGGAACATTTTGGGCACTGGTGCTTAGGGGGCCTGGGATCAGGGCAGGCTCTAGCCCAGTGTCCATCCTTCCCACACCTATAGCAAGGCCCTGGGGGTTCCTCCTGTGTGGACTTACATGCCCCTGTTTTTGAGGCTTGAGCGTCAGGGCCCCGAAGGGCCTGGGCTAACATTTGGAACTTTGATCGCTCGGCCTTTTCATATTTTTGAAACCTGTGACGTTCGGTGTCTTCCTCACGGTTATGATAGACCTTAAACGCCGTGGCCAAAATCTCTGTCTGAGGTGTTGCAGGCCACTGCTTCAACTTTCTTAGTTTAGCCCATATGTCGAGGTAACTCTGGGGCAGAAAATAAGTCATAAGAACTTGACGGCCCCTCTGAGATTCCAGATCCAAATTTGTGAAACGCTGAAGAGCTTTCGTCAGCCAATCAAGAAACTCAGAAGGAGTCTCTTCCCTTTTTTGAATAATTTCCTGCAGCTTATCAAAATTAATGGGTTTCTGGGCTGCATGTTTAAGACCACTGACTATGCAAACTAAAAACTGATCTCTCAAGACCACGTCCTCTGGGGCATTATAATCCCAGTTCAGAACTCAATCTGGAACAGCCTCAGGACCAAATGGGAAGTTTGGGTTTACTCTGTGAGTCTCGTCCGCATAAGCTCTTGCTTGCTCCCAGACCCGCCTGCATTCCTCAGGAAGTAAAGTATTTGACAAAATGAAGTAAGCATCATGAAATGTGAGACTATAGGCTTGGGTGACCCACTGGAATTCCTTTACATAAGTTGCGGGGTCTGTGGTGTATGAACCCAATCGCTTCTCTATCTCGGACAAATCTGACATGGAAAATGGAACATGAACTCGTACAACTCCCTCTGCCCCAGCAACCTCTCTTAGCGGGGCGATAACCTGGGCGCACTGTCTCGCCTGCTTCCTTGAACAGGTTATGGGTGGACTGAACGCGGAGGGCGGCAGAATATCCTGCGAGTCGGGAGAGACTCCACGAGTGCCTCTGGGGCCAGGAGAAACTCCATGGGAGATGCTGTGGAAGAAGCCCGCACTGCGCAGCTCTCTCCCTGCTCCACTGCCGCCGGAGCTGTAGTTGAAAAGACCCAAAGTGGGGCGGAATTCGCGGCGGGGGGGGGGGGGGGGGGGGTGGGTTGTGGCGTTGTGGCTAAAGTCTGAAGCAGCACGGCTTGTGAAGGACACGTTGCCAAAGATGGTGGAGGGGGTGTGGCAGAAGATGACGCAGAACCAAGCGATGTAAGTTGAGTGGGCGGGGGAAAATGGCGGAGGAGGAGTGGGCGGGGAAAGTGGCCGTGGAGGCATAGGAAATGACGTGAAAGAAAGAGGAGGGTCTATGGACGAAGGCAAGGTGATTGCAGAAGTCAGAGCCAAAACGGAGAGAAGGGGAGGGGTGGAAGGTGATGTAGAAGAAAGGGGAGGGTCTAAGCATGAAGACACACAATTTCTGAATTCCTCACTTGAGCCAGGAGAGGGGGAGGGGTGGGAGGTCTAGACTGTCGGTATAGGGGCGGCGGGGCTTCTAATCCTGGGTCAAAGTCAAAATCAATCAAGGGTGGGGGCGGGTCACTAGGTCTGCAAGCTAGCAAAACGGTTTCAGGACTACACCAAGTGCACAGGGAAGGATTTGAATGGAGAAGGTAAAACGCATTTATATAAGGCAAATCTGTCCATCTTTTCAACCTTTGGCAAAAGCTGGAAAGTTCCTGCAAAACCCGAGCATCTAGGGACCCTGATTCTGGCCACCGAACAGATAATGGGTAGGAAGGACAAATTTTTTTACATAATTTTATTAATTTCTTTTTCTTTATGTGTGGCTTTAATCCTAGGTTTGCCCTATTTCTCAGAAGGCAGTTAAGGGGAGAGTCAACTGGAGTTGATAAGGAATTTCCCATATTTCCCGTTAACAAGGAGAGGCTGATACGATATTTCAAAAAGTGTCCCTTTCAAAATATGTATTAGAGTGAGATCCTGCCCTCGCTAGGTCAAGCAGAAATGGGGCACCATGAGAAGCATCCTTCTCAGGGTACCAGAAGACTGTGAGCCCCCCTGCGCAGGGAATTTCATGTCCCTTCCCAGATGGGAAAGAAAGACTCAAGTCGGAGTGTGGAGAGGAACTTCTCTAATCCCTCCCAGCTGAAAACTTTAATCAATACTGCTGGAAAATTTCACTACTGCTGAAAACTTTTTAGAGCAGGCTGATAGAGTTCCTGGGGTCCACCATCGCCTTTAAGACTCGGGTGGGGTTCTTTCCACCCTGCACAGGTCACAAATGAAATTGCCAGAAAATTGGCGGTCAATTTTCACCACATAGTGACCAGACAGGTTTTAGGAACTCCTGGCGCGGGGCAGCTAACCAGCGTACAGCAAAGCTGTAGTGGAAAGGATGAACAGATGAATGGAGACATACTTTCCCATCCTAGTCACAGGCATCAGAATGAATGGTAGATGAAACGCATGCTGGGGCCACCATGTAGAAAAGGGGGGAATTTTATTAATCAGTTGAGGGGACACGTGAGGGGAAGGGAGAATTGGCGCGTGTGACGGGAGAAGAGGAAAAAGGAAAAAGAAAGAAGGGGGAAAAGGGCCAGTTTCAGTCTGGAGAGTGCTTAAGTAGTGAACCCGTGGTCTGAGGGGCCCCCCAGAGGGAACCCCAGTTCCATAGGCTGCCAGGGCTGAGAAGGCAAGCCCATATGTTGTACAATCTCAGTAAGGTACTTGGGGAGTGGCCAGCAGTGTGGCTGACTTGGGATGCTTGGGAGTCTTAAGGTGCCTGGGGGTGTGGCTTGTTGAGCTACCTGGGAGGTGTGCCTTCCCTGCCCAGAATCCAACAAAGCCAAAAAAATTTAAAAAAAAAAAAAAAAAAAGGGTCTTTCTCTTTGGGTCTTTCAGATGCAAAAGATGCAAATTATTCATGTAGTGGTGTTGCAATTGATTAAGGAACTAATAATATGCATGCTAAAGTTGGGCCTACTTTTTCTTCTATTAGGTGCAAGGTTTCTGGTTTAATTCCTAGGTCCTTGGTCCACTTTAAGTTTTGTGCATGGTGAGAGAATAAAATTTAATTTCATTTTATTACATGAGGATTTCCAGTTTTCCCAACACCATTTGTTGAAGAAGCTGTCTTTTTTCCAATGAAAGTTTCTGGCACCTTTGTCTAATATAAAATAACTGCAGGTGTGTGGGTTAGTCTCTGTTTCTTCTATTCTGTACCATTGGTCAACTGGTCTATTTTGGTGCCAATACTATGCTGTTTTTGTTACAATTGCTGTGCAACACAATTTGAGGTCTGGGATAGTAATGCTACCAGCTTCACTCCTCATGCTAAGAATTGCTTTGGCTATTATGGGTCTCTTATTTTTCCAGATGAATTTCATGAGTGCTTTTTCTATTTCTATGAGGAAAGGCCCAAATCTCCATCATGTTGGATTAGGCCCCAACTTCCTCAATAAGACACCTGTAGCGCAAGAATTAAAACCAAGAGTAAATATATGGGATGGATTCAAACTAAAAAGCTTCTCAGCAAAAGAAACAATTAGTGAGGTAAATAGGGAACCTACAGAATGTGAGCAAATCTTTACCACAAGCACATCAGATAAAACACTAACCTAAAGGATTAATAAAGCTCTCAAAAATCTTAACACCAAAAAAACAAATAAACCAATCAATAAATAGGCCAAGGAATTAAACAGACACTTCTCAGAAGATGATATTCAATCAACAAATATATGAAAAAAAGTTCAACATCTCTAGGGATTAGAGAAATGCAAATCAAAACAACTCCAAGATTTCATCTTACTCCAGTCAGAATGGCAGCTATCAAAAAAAAAAAAAAAAAAAAAAAAAAAAAAAAAAACAAAAAACAATAAATGCTAGTAAGGATGTGGGGGGAAAGGAACACTCTTACATTGCTGGTGGATCTGCAAATTGGTGAAGCCAATCTGGAAAGTAGTATGGAGATTCCTAGGAATACTTGGAATGGAGCCACCATTTGACCCATCTATCCCACTCCTTGGTCTATTCCCAAAGGACTTAAAAACAGCTTACTACAGGGACACAGCCACATCAATGTGTATAGCAGCACAATTCACAATAGCTGGATTGTGGAACCAACCCCATGCCCATCAGCAGATGAATAGATAGGGAAACTTTGGTATATATACACAATGGAACACTACTCAGCACTAAAAGAAAATAAAATCATGGCATTTGCAGGTAAATGGATGGAGTTGGAGAAAATAATGTTAAGTGAAGTAAGCCAATCACAAAAAACCAAAGGTCAAATGATCTCTTTGTTATGAAGATACTAACTTATAAAGGCAAGGGAGTGGGGATGAGAGGAATGAAAGAGCTTTAAATAGAACAAAGAGGGGGGGGTAGGGGAGGGGACAAGGGGATAGGAATAATGGTAGAATGAGTGAGCCATCATTACCCGAAAGTACATGTATAAAGACACATTGTAAAAATACTTTATATAAAACTAGCAACTTGAAAAATTATGCTCTTTATATGTAATATGAAATGAATTGTACTCTGCAAACATGTATAACAAATTAGAATTAAAAAAAATACCCATGTGACCTCAGCTTGGGGCCCAGAACTTCAGAGCACTAGCTCATCTGGGTAGGTGTAAATAAACCTGAGTTCTCCAACCCTCCAGAATGCATTGATCCCTATATTACAGTTAGTGTAAAGGGTAAATAACTGGCAGATTGCATTATGTTTCTCCTCATTTGGGACAAAGTTTTTGACAGGGGGATGGTCTTGTATATGTGAAAATTTATTTTAATGCATTCTATAATGAGGCAAAATCCTAGAAGGGATCATAACTGAACATAGGTCTGAAAGACTTACAAAAAAATGTTTTCCTACTTATAATATATACTCACTTTTGCCTTTGAGTTTGTAGATTTTTGTTCTTCAGATTCCATCTAAGGTGCTGACTAGACATACACATTGTCCTTAACAGCAGATACAGCCTTTGGGAAATAGGTTAACAGTAGCACCCTCACCTTCCATGGGTGTGTAGTTTTCTGTGCAAAGCCCCATGTCCTGTTTTCCCATCTGTCCTGCTTCAGGCCCTCTTCTTCCTGTGCTACAGAGGTATCTACATAGCTGAGTTCTACAGAAGCAGATGAGAATCAGGCTTCAGAGCATCATCAGTGCGGTCAGGGAAGTAGGATGTGTCCATAACATCCATGCCCTGAATGCAATCCTGTGGGATGATGATGATTGAAGGGCAAAAACCACACCAGGACTGCCTTGTAGAAAAGGGGGGTTTATTAAGGGAAGGGGTGAAGGGGAAGGGGGAAAGGGAGAAAGGGCAAAGGGAACGGGGAATGGGAGAGCTGGTGAGAAGACGACGACGAAAAGAGAGGGCAAGCTCTGGACAAGCCAGGGGCTTAAGTACAGAGGGGCGAGAGTGTGACTTGTATGGTCCAGATTGGCTCAGAAAGAGCCCGCCCTGGGGTGAATTCCCTGAGAGGCAAGTAGTTCCAGAATCAGGAAGGGTGGAGACTCAGAGCCCATCAAAGGTGGATTCTCGCAAGAGATGGGCACTTCCGGGAAGGTGCCTGTGGGTATGGCCTGCCAGCCTGAATCTTATCCAACAATGATGATGATGATGTGATTAAGGAATAAGTTATACCATTTTACAGAAATAACTGTAGTTACTACAAATGGCTTATTTTAATCTGTAACTTTGCACCAAAGAAACAGATCAGGGCTGAAATTAAATGGAGGAAATTTTATCAATTGCAGAAATAAAGTCAGATCCATGGGTTCATTAGTGCTAATAAAAAGAAAAAGGAATAGGGCCACATTTATGTAGAGAACATAATCCATAGCACTAATACTGATACACTTTAAATTTTGATGTTACCAGTTATCAAATATATACTGGACCAGAAAATATTTACATTGTTTGGTAGGTCATCTGTAAAACTGCATACTCATTCAGAAAGTACATTTAAACACAAAAATATTTAATGATAATGTTGTAAATATTAAATTACCTTTGCATATATGCTAGACTGAAATATTTTTACGTAAATATTTTTTAATTATTAAATGTACTTAATTGTTTTTTAACTTTTATGAGACATCTCTGTTGAATAACACATAAACATTGAGGAGTTATTAAATGAGTCCATGTTGAGTTTGATTAAACTGAGATTTTAAAACCCAGTTATTTAAGACTAAATATAACATACCTTCTGGTTATTGTAAGTCAGTTTATGTTGTAAACAGTATAACCAGAATTTGGATAATATATATGAAAAATTATTCAATAACAAAAGGGTTTTTGTTGGCTGTTCTTATCCATTTTTGGTTCTTGACTACAACAGGGAAATTGTGATATGTTAGGTTTAAAGGCTTTTCTAAATAAGCCATATATTGATCAAAGTTATAAGTTAATGGCAGGGCTCCATTGTGGCAGATTATATGCTCCAGAATTTTTTTGCTCAGAAAAATATAGTAGGCTATTTCCTAAGGAAAACAGTTCTTTTTACCACTTCACTATGAAGATCCAGTTTTATATTCTACAAGCTTTGTCCACTTGGCCATGGCAAGGCTTCCTTCTCCCCTTCATGAAGTCTCCTATCCAGTCTGTTTTCATCTCTCTCCACATACCCCATGAACTTCAGCAGCTCTCACCAAATAGGAACCTCTTAGCCTGGGACTCTCCTTTCAGCTCTTTCCATGCCTCTTTAGGAACTGTAACCTTGGCAGTTTTCAGATTTTCAGTCTGTATATGTGAATGCTTGTAAGCAGAAACTTATTTGTTTCTCCAGATCTGAATGGCATAGATTTAACTCCTGTGCAAGATATCCTGTGGCTTCAAGAAAAGAAGACACATATGTTCATTTTAATGTGGACATTGAGCTCCAGAAGCATATTGAAAAATTAACCAAAGGTTTGTAATCATCAGTCACTGACTTCTTAAGGACACAGTCCTCATCTGGGTTTGTGTTCATAGTGTACTTACCACAGGATCTTACGTCACATAGTTATGTATATTGACTTGAAGAAAGTCAAATCAATAATTTTTTTAAATTAGCTATATTGCATTATCTAGTTGTCTAACAATATGATTAAATTATTTGACAGTAAAATTTCATTGTCTTTTATGCAAAACAGGGAATTTTTCCTCATACTACAGAGTTAAGGAAGCATGTTTCCCTAATAATTACCTCAAGTTCCTTTAGGAACCTAATGATTACTTTCTAACAGTTAAAAGAATTATTTTTTTCTTTCAATAAGATGCATTGGGTGAAAAGATACTATAACTGGTGGTTAGTTTATAAGAATATGGGAAAGAACAAGCTGGGCACAGTGGTACATGCCTATAATCCCAGCAATTCTGAAGACTGAGACAAGAGGATCGTAAGTTTGAGGCCAGCTTCAGCAGCTTAGTGAGATGCCAAGCAACTTAGCAAGATCCTGTCTCAGAAAATAAGAAGGGCTGGCGATGTGGCTCAGTGGTCAAGCGGCCCTGGGTTCAATCTCTGGTGCCCCCCCCCAAATAAATAAATAATAATAATATGAGAAAAGACAAAGAAAATTTTTAGAAGTTAGGGTACACTTCCAAATTGCACAGTTCTTAGGATTAAATGCTTCCAGTTGCCTTTTGCCAAATGGAATGTCAGCATTTTCTAAAAAGACTTTAGAATCCCTTTATCACCTGAGATTCAGTTTCTGCAAATTTCCTTCTCTGCAGCCTCGGCTTCTAACAACATTTGGTATTTTACTTCTCAAATCTGGTGCCATGGCCTCCTTTGTTCCACCATTTGAAGACTTACCTTTCACTGTTTCCATCAGGACAGTGGTTCTCAGGTGGCACCCAGGGTAGCAGCAGCAGCAGCACCTGAAACCTCATTAAGTGCAAAAGCTCAGCCAACAGACCTCTTGAGTCAGGAACTGTGGGGTGTAGAAAGTCCTCAGAGGTGACGCTGATGTATACCAAAGCTTTGAGAGTCACTGTGTTAGAAGTATATATAGATAGGAAGTGCCTAATAAATATTGTTGAAGAAATTTCAATATGAAATATGCCTTCTGAATAAAAATGTTAACATTTTTTTCTTTGTCGCCATTACTTTGAGAAATGGGCTAACTTTTCTAGTTTATTACACTGTGCTCCTTTTTGATGACTTATTGCACAAGATGGTTATAACCTATATTCAGGAATTGACTATTCATTTTCTTCAGCTTTGAACTTATTATTTAGTTACTGTAGTTTAAATAGATATTAATACTAGTGAACATACTTTCACACTTACACACATTTCAATTAATCTTCCTAGATGTTCTAATTTCACATTTTGTCCTAGAAATAAATTGCATGGAGTTCAAAATTGTGCATACCATCGGGCTACAGGAAACATTATTTACTGATGATGTTTTTAATTTCCTCATAATGATAATAACATTTGGACTTTAACATTGTTTCAAACATGCCTTTATTTTTACATTTGTTCATACCTTGGACATAATCAGGATGAGGAGATATGGGTCCCGTGGCTGAAGAGATTTAAGAAATGTGATCTGCTTATCTTAAAAATCTCTGGGTTTTTAAAATAACCGAGTGTCTCTACTATTGCTTTGGGAGGGAGAAGCCACCTTTTGTGGATATGGCAGAGTCATACATGTAGGAAAGAGAAGTTACTAGTAACCTAACTACTGTAATCCTTTTGTGCGGGGGTTTGGGAGTAGATGGTTAAATATGCTCAATTTTCCCTTATTCACATTCCATTGTATCCTGAGTGATTGGTTTTTCTTTCCTCCCTTGATGTGTGAGGTGCTCTGTTTGGATCTAAGTCCCAGGGCTGTGTATACACATTTCTGAACATTGTTAAACTTCTAATCACTTAGGAATTTTGTCATCAGTGAAAATATTAGATGTCTATTGCTTGTCTTAAAAGCTGAGATCCAGCACCACTCTGGTTAGGGCAGTATTACGGAGTAGCCAGTTGAGTGACACCTCAACCTTCTTCCATCAGTTTCTATGCCTTTTTTAGAAATCAGTTGTTCTTGGCTACATTGGTGAGGTAACTATCTCTCTATTTTTAGGTTTTTTTTTTTTAAACCCCCTCTGCAGGCTAGACAGTTTTATCTGTTGGGCTTTAGAGACATAGAACTGTCTAAATTTCTCAGCATCATTGGATTATCAAGGAGGGGTAGAACAGGCTTGCCTTTAGACCTTGCCTTCCAAAGCACCATCTTGATACAGAATTATTCAATCACAGGGATAAAATGGAAATAGTGATTTAAACACTGAAGAAGATGTTAGGAAACAGGCTAACACTTTACAGTTGAACCAGCATATGATTAATATTTGAATTCTAAACCCCGCCCCCCAAAATTGCCTTTCGTGTTTTTGTTTCAGGAGGAAGAGAAATGATGTAAGGCAGAATTTTCTTTTTTTAAAGAACTCTTTTAAATTTCTATTCTACCTAATACAGGTGCTTGTTGAAACCGTTTCTATAGGTACTGCTGATATTTAAGTATTTTCTATTTTTCTTGTGGTATCTAATATTTTACATTCTTCGGTGGTTTATGATTCTACCTGTGTACTTAACTTACATTCTTGAGTCAGTCTAGCTCAGGAAGTTTTGCCGTACTTTGTAAAATTAAATTATATGGAAAAATGTCACTTAGACATGGTAGAAGAGTTTGGAGTGACAGCCACAGTAAGTTATCAACAGTCATGTCATCAGACTGTTTGACACAGGTTACTTTGTAAAATTACATAAACCTTTGCTTATTCATAGGCTTCTTGTGATCAGAGAAAAATGACACATAAGAAATGTGTGGTCTCTGGCTCATATGGTTTATTTTAATTCCTTAGGTGCAGCTATCTTCTTTGAATTCAAACACTACAAGCCTAAAAAAATGTTTTCCAGCACCAAGTGTTTTTCTTTCATGGAGATGGATGAGATTAAACCAGGGACAATTGTAATAGAACTGTAAGTGATATACATATAGGATTCACACTGTTTTAATGGTTACTAGTTCATGTTTCTTCTTAGTCCCTCTTACCCAGAATGTAACTTTGGAATAGATCAATCATCAAAGTATTTTAAACAATAATCTTTCTATTGTGGTTACAGATACAAGAAACCCACTGACTTTAAAAGAAAAAAATTGAAGTTATTGACCAAGAAACCACTTTATCTTCATCTACACCAAACTTTGCACAAGGAACAATTCTGACATGAGTAATGTGGAATTTCTGTGAATTTTACCACTCAGTAGAAACCATCATAGCTCTGTAGCATATTCACCCTTCAGGAGGCAGAAAGTAAGCCGTACCTATAGGCCAGTGAGTCCATTGCAAAGCTGTAACACAGAACTAAAGTCCAGCACCTCACTGTTATAATAATTAGGACTCCTTTGGATACAGGTTTATTGTAGATTTTTTTAATATAATTTTTATTTTTATAATTTTTAATATGTACAACTCATAGTGCATATATTTAGTATCTTTTTACATACAACTGTTTGTATACAAAGTATATTCGTACAATTCAGGTCTTCAATCATGCATTAAGGAAAATGATATCTGTCTCATTCAACCACCTTTTTTTTCTCCCCCTCCCTCCCCTCTTGCTCCCTCCCTTACCCTCACTTCCCTTGACCATTCTAGTGTTCCTCTAATCCTCCTATGTACCCCCATCCAACAATACTTTGAAATAGCCTCCTTATATAAGAGAGAACATTTGGTACTTGGATTTTTAGACTGACTAACTTCACTTAGCATTATGTCTTCCAACTTCATCCATTTACCTGCAAATGCCATTAATTTGTTTTCTTTTATTGCTGAGTAAAATTCCATTGTGCGTATATACCACATTTTCTTAATCCACTCATTTACTGAGGGACATCTAGGTTGGTTCCACAACCTAGCTATTGTGAATTGTGCAGCTACAAACATTGAGAGAGCTGTGTCACTGTAATATGCCATTTTTAAGTCCTTTGGGAATAGACCCAAGAGTGGGATGGCTGGGTCATAGGATGGTTGCATTCCCAGTTTTCCAAGAAATCTCCATACTGCTTTCCATAACGGTTGCATCATTTTGCAGTCCCACCAGCAATGTATGAGTGTGCCTTTTTCCCCACATCCTCTCCAACATTTATTGTTGCTTGTGTTCTTGATAGCTGCCATTCTGACTGGAGTGAAGTGAAATCTTAGAGTAGTTTTGATTTGCATTTCTCTAATTGCCAGCGATGTTGAACATGTTTTCATGTATTTGTTGATTAATCGTGTATCTTCTTCTGAGAGGTGTCTTCTCAATTCCTTAGCCCATTTATTGATTGGGTTAAAAGAATGAAAGAAAAAAGGAGCGGAAGCAAACAAACACACTAACAATCAATGCGGAAGGAAAAAAAAAAAAAAAGCAGAACAAAACAAAGCCAAAAAAAGAAAAAGAAAAATAAACAAACAACAACAACAAAAAACTTCCCTGCAATCCAAAAAATCAAGCAAACCAATAAAAAGAAAAGGAAAAAAATAAAAATAAAAAAGTCAAACCCCAAGTCTCAGACAAAACGGGCCCTGGGAAGCCCCCCTCTTTTTTTCCTTTCCAGTTCAAACCAATTGCTATTGGATCACAGTCTGTGATCCTGTTAGTGAAATCAAGGCTGCATCTTAGGCCAGTGGCTGCACGGTTCAGTGAAGGAGTGGCCCAGGGGGATTGTGTGTTTCAGCAGATGAATGGCGCCAGGAAGGGGACCTTCCAGAAGGCACCCCCTCCCCAAGCCCACCCACAGTTGCAGCCTCTTGTGGCCGCTGCACTAGCCTCAGAAAGGCCTTCCCCTGCTGACCACCCAAGTCTCACCCAATTGTGTGTTGTCTTCAGAGAGCTGGAGAGTCCCTGGATGGATGCAGCCGTCGCTCTCCGTCTCCTCCCCTTTGTCAGGACCAGCCCCTGCAGCTTTCAAAGATGGAGGTGCTCTCCTTCCAGTCAACAGCAGCTCCGCAGACTCCCGTATCCTTGCCGATCGATTTCAAAGCTGTTGGGTGGATGTCTCCCTGCCGAAGTGGCACCAGGAAGCCACACCTGTGACTGTGGTGCAGACAGCGCTGCTTCGGACTGTGGCCCGCTCCACTCTGCCCCTGTTTGCTGATCGCAGATCTCTGTCTCGTCCGGCGGAGTGTGGATTTGAACTGGTGTGTGGACCCGCGGTCTCCTGTGGTTCCCCAGCACCAATCCCGCCGGCTGTTATCACTGGTTTTTATCGCCGGTTTCACGCTTGTGTGCCGTGAGTTTGGCTGGGGTTGCAGTAGTAGCGCGGTCTCCCCACGCTGACTTTGTTTCGCACGGCCTGTGCAACACCCAGGCGGTTTTGCAGGAGCCTCGCGGCTCCAGCCGCTGCAGACAGTTTGTCTCTTTCTCTCTCTGGTAGTGGTAATCAAACCATCCAGGAGATCGGTATTTTCAGCCTATATATATATGATGAAAGGCAATTTATCTGCTTCATTGGATTCTTTCCATGGAGCTGTCCTGAAGTGCGGCTTCCTCTAATCCGCCATCTTGGATCCCTCCTATTGTAGATTTTAAAACATGTTTTTACTTTTCTATTAATTGTGCAATTAATAGTCTGTTTCTAATTTACCACTGTTCCTACCCTGCTTCCTGAACAATACTGCTGTGGTAGGTATGCTCATCTTCAAACTTAATACAGCAATAAGAATGTGCTAGAGTTTACACTTTTGCTCCAATGTGGTCTTTTGGTTTGAATTAACTTCAAACTTTGAATTAAAGTGGGTAGGATAGTACCAGGTTGCTTTGAAGGGAAATTGGACCAGTTATGGTCTGTCTTATAGGCTGTTTCTTAGAGCTGGCCTGAATTCACCCTGATCTGATAGTTCTGCTTAGAAATAGTGTGCCTTGACCAGATCAATATCCTGTATGGGAGTGTTCTCCAGGTTGTAGCTGTGATTTTTTCCAGATGACCAAATTGTTTTTACTGAAAGTGAGCATATTTTTAGTCAGATTGATTAGTTGTTGTTCTTCTACATCACATTGCTATTCTTTCTGATAATGATTCTAGGGTTAACAATGAAACCCTCAGAATAATTACAAATTTTAGATGAGTTTATATGTCTTCTAACAGGTCATCTAAAAATAATTGGGTCAGATGCTAATGAATGAGATACTGCAGGAACAACTGCTGTTTTTCTGACAACTGATTGTGAAACCTTAAAACCTGCACATCTTGTCTTTAAAGTGATGAGTATGCAAAATCTGGAAAGAATTTCAATTTTTTTTAATATAGGTAGATAGGACTGCCATTTATTTCCTCTTTAGATATATTGATATTCATATGAAAAAAATGCATGTCATAGCCTATTATAATTTGACTATTTACATTACTTTTGTCTTAATAATGAGACATAAATAAAACTTTCATAGTACATTTCATAGTGGATATTTGATACACAGAACATAAAGATTTTTGTGAGGGTTTTTTTGTGGATTAGATGTAGAACCCACATATTCTAATATTCACTATTTTAAATGCACAATGCATGAGGGGAATGCAGTGTCAATACTTGGCTTATTTTTAAACTAGTATAAACCCTAGTCATACCATCCAATGTTTGCTTTTTAAAATGAGTAACAGTTGTTTTAGCCCTTGCACTTCAAGAGATCTAGTCTTTTATTTTCAGTTGTCTGTTAGGTCAATTCTGCTTACTAGATGAATGTTAATAAAAACTATATGAGCCTGAAAGAATTCTCAACCAAATTTAGTCTTTTCTTTCATCTGGATTGGGTTAATTCCACGAGTGCAAAAATAGCTCAGTCTATAATAGTTCTAGGAAATGAAGAATTTGCCTTAATAAAATGTTCACTCAACTGAAACTCAGTTGTCAAAATTTCCAGACTGTAAACTTCTCAAGGGAAGAGACTTATCTTCTCCATGTCATGTAAACTTTCTAAGGTGCTTGGCAGAACTCTGTACCCTGTGGAGTAATCAGTACCTTTTTGTTTGCTGTTGCTGATGTTTGATGTTGCTCCCTTTAAAACCTACCATTAAAATGCAGCAAAACTGATACATTGTTCTTTCTCTTTTCTCATAGACCATAAAATATGTATATCAAAGTGATAATTTAAACATTTTTTAAGCTGTAGATGGACA
The DNA here is from genome assembly GCA_025594165.1 of Tamias sibiricus. Lineage (NCBI taxonomy): Eukaryota > Metazoa > Chordata > Mammalia > Rodentia > Sciuridae > Tamias > Tamias sibiricus. The sequence goes on from CM046669.1 coordinate 34,234,056, forward strand.
CAATACCTTTTTATTTCTATGTGGTGCTGAGGATCAAACCCCAGTGCCTCACATGTGCAAGGCAAGCACTCTACCACTGAGCCACAACCCCAGCCCCTCAAAGTGATAATTTGTATGAAGAAGCATTTAGTATCCTTCACATAAGAATAATTTATATGAAAAAAAGAGGATGCTTTATATGAATGTCTTTCATCACTATTAAACAAACTTAAATTGAACATTGTGATCAGCTTAGCTTTAATTCAGGCCTGAATGACAAAAGAAGCATCTTGAAGCAATTAACACAAAACAATCTGTATCTCACAAGTTATTTATATTTACTTTCCCATGGGGGGAGAAATGAGACACCAACAATAATTACAACTATAACAGTAATACTTTCAGGCTAAAACATTTCTGCTTTACAAATGAAATGATTTTAAAAATAACTAAGAAACACAATTAGCTGGAAAGGACTTCTGAAACTTTTGAGATATAAAAGTCTAATTGAGGGCTGGGATTGTGGCTCAGTGGAAGAGCGCTCCAGGGTGTGTGCAGCCCTGGGTTCAACCCTCAGCACCATGTAAAAATAAATGAATAAAATAAAATTAATAATCTCATTTTTTTAAAATAAAAAAAGTCTAATTGAATCAAGGCACGGTATTGTCTACACCACCTGTATATGGGCAGCTAACTTGGGCTTTGCTACAGAAGTGGTACAATCAGATGGATGTAAGGAGAGGCAATGATGTGTGGTTCAGAACTGCTCAAATAAACTACACAGAATGTTTTACATCTTACTAATAGAATAAATGCAAAAAAGGCTTTAGAGTGAGAAATACTGTTGTTGCTTTGAATAAAAAAATAAATTTACCTTTCCTATTTGATTATCTTCTTAGCTGGTATCACCTTTATTTAAATGTTTTTTTTTTAAATATTTTTTAGTTGTAGTTGGACAATACCTTTATTTTATTTATTTTTATGTGGTGCTAAGGATCGAACCCAGGACCTCACACATGCTAGGTGAGCACTTTACCACCGAGCCACAACCCAGCCCCTTAAATGCTATTTTAAAATTAGAAGTTATAGTAACTTCAGCATTGCCTGTGTCCTCAAGAGGTTGAAAGATATGTTCAAAATTGGTGTTTGTGACTTAAATTTTATTTTACATGGTTAAAAATGGCATAGCTATTATATGGTTTTTCCTCTTATATATAGATGTTGCTTCCATTCTGATATTAAATTGAGGTTATGTACATTGAATTCTTCCTAAAGGACTCATGAATTCTTTTTGAATTCTAAGTTATCTTCTTTCAGAGATCCTGTCTTTCTAAACTACTGTCTTCGATAGTTTTAAGATAAAGAGATTTTATTTCACACTGAAGCTTTTGCCCCTTTTTCCAGAATACTCTTAGTGGAAAAAAATGAACAATGACATGTCATGTTCTAGGTTTCAATAATCCTATTACTTTCTAGGACTTAAAAGAATGGAAGACTATGGTCTAGCAGTAAACAAAATTACCAGCCTTTCATAATTTTATTTAAATCTTAAATCTCTTAAAATGTACTGTTAAAGTTACTGCAATTAAAATTACAGCTCTGGAGAGCTAGTTCTTAGGAATGTTGTTATAAAGACGGTAGTTACAGGTTCAGGACTTTAAATATGGTACAGTTCCAGATTCATAGCTTTAATTGATTTTTAAATAAAATACCAATGTTCAAATATTAATTGTAAAATAGCATCTCTCAAAAAAAGAATTTAATTCAGCCCATACATGCTGAATGAAGATGTTATAAGCCTTAGAGTTTCGATCATTCTTTCTCATAAAATTATACTCTACTAATTTTTTTGGTCATATTCCTTGAAAATCAGTGGTAAGGTATGGGAAAGAGAAAAGACTGTGTACATTTTTAAGAAGAAATTTCCTTATTTTTTATAGATACAACATACCACTTTCATTTTCCTGTTTTACACTCTTAATGCAATAATGGTGGCAAAAGCAGAACTTCAGGTCAAACAACTCTTGCTACTGATGTAAACTCATTCTCAGAAAACCATTCTCACATGGGCAGTGGTTGGAAAAAAGCACATGAATGTGCTACAAATAGAGCCACAGACTTCTGCTCAGGAGTAAAAGAAATCCTTCTTAGAGTCCACAGGTGACCAAGGTCCAAAGGTCCAGCCTCCTTAATAGTGAGCAAACAGGGAGAATGCGGCCACGTCACCATCTTCAGTTATGACAGTGAGCTTATATGCTTCCCCGATGACACAAGTCTCATGACAATCCAATGAATCAACAGACACTTGAGGAATATTAATAAACAATTTTTATGAACTATTACTACAAGGAAATACAGCAATAAGGAAAATGATCTTTGAGTAAACATTTTTAGCGTAACAGTCTCTGCGACCAGATATTGAAAGAGAAAGATCAAGTTTATAAACACCACTGCTCTGTATCAACTGGAATACACTAAAAATAGGATAATGGAAATACATGTTCTTAAAGCATTTCCACAGGAAATGTTCATAATTATGACATTCTAAATCATTTAGCAATTATATATGCTACATCAACTAAAACAGAGGTGGTTCCTTATTACACATTTTAAAGTTGGAAGGATACTCTAGCTTAAGGGGGGAATGTTTAGGGGGAAAATATTTTGGCTTAAAAAGTATACTGTGCAAGGCAGCTTAGTTCTAAAAACAAACCATTTAAAATAAACTTTTATACTTCGAAGCCAACAATCCTTTAATACAATGAATAGTTCACAATCCACTTTCTGACTAAGTGCCAGAGGTTATAGTTACAGGCCCTGTTTTAAAGGCTGTGGACAGTCCTCACTACTCTGAGAAGCAGGTGGAGGTTCATCTCTAAAGCCAGAAGGCATTATGTCTCTTGCAGCAGGTGGTGGCCCACAGTCTTGAGGACCATGAGTTGGAGGTGGTAATCGGGTACCAGGAATGAAGTATTCTCTTGGACCAAATGGGCCTAAAGGTCTAAATGGTGGGGATCCTGGTACAAATTCTCAGGGGTCAAAAGGAGGATCCCATTTTCCAGTTGGACCACCTGGTGCATATTCTCCTAAGCCTAGTGGTGGACGCACACCAGGACCTGGAAAATAAAAAGGAAGTTATGTAAATATCCAGAAATTTCTAAATTAAGGTGATTTCAAGTATATTAATTATAACATAGTCTTTAATTTCTCCCAAGCCTACAACATCAAGTGGTGAACATCCTGACTTGACAGATGGGGCAAACTGAGATTGAACAAGTTTAGGTTATAGACTTTGGCCAACCAGCCATGAAGGAACATTAAGGATTTAAACATGACTTACTAGCTCCAGGCTTGTCTTTTTTCTTTCCCTACTATATAACTGCAGAATTATCTCTATCTCACAAGAGCTCCATTTATATTTGGAAGTACTATATACCATGACAAGATGATAGATTATGAAATAAGAACTTTACTGCATCAAAGAAATTTTCATAAAAGGAAATCCCACTGTCTACTACTGTTATCAATTAAAAATTCATGCAGTATTTCAGGATGGACCTTACATATGCCATCAGAATCAAGGTGCATGCCCTCCTGGAAAAGGCCTTCCACAGCCACCTAATTAAATTCAGCAACATTTGTTAGGTCACTGTTAAATCCTCCTCCTTAACACTTCCCTCTGAACTTTTCTCAAGGTAAGGCAAGTTTGACTTTTCCTTTTCTATATTCTGTAACCTATTGCTTATTCTTCTATTATGGGTGATTACAAGCTTTATGTGGTAGGATTTTCATATCTGTGACATTTTAAGTGATGGCATGTGTCTTGTCCACCTTTCCATCCACTGCAGTACATATCCACTGATTATCAACAAACATCTGCAGAAGTAATATTTCTGGCTTTTCTGTCCATACCCCTTTTCCTTGTCTATGAGAGATAGCTACTGCTTATTCTCAGTATAAGATTATGTAGTGCCCCCTAGGTCCCAGAAAACTAGGAGGAAAAGTTAAAATGTACTCATTCAGCTTTATTCTCCCATTGTGAAGACCTGAGATAGCAACTATTTTAGCAAAGCAATAAAAATAAAAGATGAGTGTAATTTACAAGTCAATCATTATAATTCAGATCATCATACCAAATGGTGGAGGAAATGGCCGAGGCCCAAAAGGCCCATCAAGCTGAAATGGTGGTCCATATGGAATGGGTGGTGGTGGAGGCCGTCCCACAGGGGATTCCATGAGAGGTACCCCTGGGAAAGGAGGGGGTGGCCCTTTAGCCATATTAACCTGCAATTTAAGATTTGAAAGCAGTTAAAAGTTTTAAAATTCCTATATATTAAGACAAAGTACCAACACTGATGAAAGCTAAAACCCAAGACAGGCACCTGTCCAGAGAGTACCATCAGTGCAACAAAACTCTACCCTCCTATGTGTTCCCACTGACAGGTTACATAAGTTAGAAGGATGCCACAAGATTGAGCAGTTTGTTACTGATTATATATGCACAGGAGAGGGAAAGGCAAAAGGACTGGCAGAGGTTATTTTTGTTGTTGTTGTTTTGTTTTGTTTTGTTTTAAATATTTATTTGCTTTTGTTGTACACAATGTGTTTGTATGTGGTGCTGAGGATCGAACCCGGGCCACGCACATGCTAGGCGAGCACTCTACCACTGAGCAACAACCCCAGCCCTGGCAGAGGTTATTTTTTAAAAATATATTTATTTATTTTCTTTAGTTGTACACAATGTGTTATTTGTACGTGGTGCTGAGGATTGAACCCAGGCCACGCACGTGCTAGGCGAGTGCTCTACCGCTGAGCCACAATCCCAGCCCTGACAGAGGTTATTAACAGAGGTGAATTCTAACCAGTATTGTCATGCTATATACACTACAATCTATTTCAAAGGAGCCTTTGCCCCCATCACATCCCTTTCATCACAACAGTTCATTACTCCCATATTAAGAATGTACAGAACAAAATGAAAAATCCATTCTCAACACATATAATAATAGCTACTGTTCAGAGTGTCTTCAGCAAGTCTCTCAAATATTATTCAACCTCTCAGATCTTTAAGTAGACTGTATTGTTTTAAATAAGAGGGAAGAGAGGCAAATGGAGTATCAGATAATTTGCTGAAGGCCACACTGCATGATAAAGGCCTAGCTGGAACTCAATCCCAGGTTTGCCGCCAAGCCATGCTTTTCCCACCTCTACTCCTCTCTAACAAAGGGTCTCTGCTCTCTTGTAAGTCTTCTACTACAAAGGGGTTTGGGGTCTTATCTAAGCTGCCCTTAGATTTCTCCAAAGAGGTAAATTCCTGGAATATATATATACACTGGAACTTGGAAGTATTTTCCAACACAATGCTACATACACAAATTAGGAAGACAAGGCTTTAATATTTACTTTCATTTACTGTACACCATTGGAGATATTAACTATTCATTTCCTATGAGTAATGGGTTGAAAACTAAGCAATTAAATTTTATTTTAATATAGAGCAGCAGGAGACCTACCAGATATAATAGCTACACAGTTACAAGAGAATGCACTTATGTGAACAAATGAGGCCATTGCTTGGGACCGGCTCAACAGGTCATTTCAAATTATCATTGTTTCACTGAAACAGTATTTCACTTTCAGAAAATCTGTTATGCATCTAATTCAAATCACTCAAAATAGGGTTTGCTACTATTGCACAAATGGAGAAACTTTTAAACAGCATACTTCTAAAGATAAAAATGATGAATTACATAATTTACAGTGAATTTACTTTGGCTTAGAACATTCAATATACAAAACACGATGTAAAGTTAGAGTGATAACTTTCCACATTCTGTAATTATACACACTTCAGCAACACTCCCAAGTTAAGGAAAAAAGTAAGCTTAATATTGCATGCAGTTTAAAGCAAACAACATCAGTGTCATGCTCTGCATATCCTTCCCAGAAATGCACAGAATAAAACCCAGTTCAGTCCTCAACCTAAGTACTTACTGCTACTGGATGCTCAGCCAAAGAAGTAATGGTAGAAACTGAGGGGGTCTCGGGTTCTTGGGGAATGGTTTGCTTTTAAAAAAACAAATGGGATAATACAAATAGAACACAAACAGGGATGAGGCAAAGAACAAGTACTGTATGAAAGCTACACAATCCTGTGTGACCTCCTGATTCACAATGACTACAGAACTTACCTTGCCGTCATCCATCACCTTAGCCGGAGAAGAGCTTCTAGAGCTGCTGTTCATGGAAGCTGGACCACATCCTGGGTCTGTTAGAGATCAAAGAATGGATTTAGACTTATTCTAACATGAAAAAATAAAAATCCTGCATCCACAATTCTAGATTCTTTGAAATTACTTGGTCCCTTACCAGAGGCAACGGGTTTCCCAGATACCTAAGAAGACCATCGAGGATGAGGTAAAGGTCCATCCAATGACCCTTGGGAAAGAAAGATCAGAGCCCTTACATGTATTTTTCAGAATAAATAAACCACTTGTGGACAGGTCAGTGTTCGACAATAACTAGAAAGCAACATTAAAAATGGGTTGCCCAGGGGGCTGGGGTTGTGGCTCAGTTGTAGAGTGCTTGCCTAGCACTGGGTTTGATTCTCAGAACACACAGGAAAAAAAAAATCGTGTCCATCTACAATTTTAAAAAAAAAAAAAGAACCTTGGGTTGAAAGAACACCAGATTAATAAGTACTGGTCCTAAACTTTAAGCTATAGACTTGAAGTATGTGTAGGCTGGCTTTTCTTCAGTCTGTATAACCTGACTTCCAATCTTACCAAGACTACAGACATATTTAGTATTAGAAATAAGACTCTCAGTATTTCATATTGTTATCATGACAATGGAAATATGTATGCTGCATAAAGTTTTATGGCTACTTTTACGATATTTGGGAAAGGAACACCATAGAAATTTAATTCAAAGAAAAAGGTTTACACTTCACAATGTAAAATTTAAAAGAAAAAAGCAATAAGGGAACTCCAGGAAAAAAAAAAAAATGTGTTTTCTGTTCTACAGCAGATTTTACAGAAAACTATCCACTGAGACAAAGTAAGAAATTTTCTTCTACAGGCCCAAATTCTACAATGTTTTCATTAGAATATTCAAAAGAGGAAATAAAAACAACCTTGAAACAGTTTACTGCAAAACAACATGTGAATGCTCACCAAATTCACTTCTAGGCATATATTTTCCATTGAGAGTAGCAGAGAGAGGTCTCCCAGTTGGCTTTGCTGTTAGTGGAGGCGAACGTTTTCCACCACTCATGGGGGATGGGCCCAAAGAGCCATTCTGGCTTGGGGGACCTAAAGACAACAATGCCTTGTTACCACTTTAAGGCAGGCTTCTCCCCCACACCAACCCCCACCCCCTCCCACCCTTATCAAGTCATTTAGATTATTTCATAACCATTAAACACAGAAATAAAAAGTAATTTACATACTTTCTGCATCAAGAAATAGACTACCTCCTTTTACAAAGTGCCCCCTACCTCTCTGGGGAGGATTTTGTGTATTTGATCTTCCCAGCATTGGTTTCACAATCCCAGGTCCCTCTTGCCTCATTGCCATCTTTGGGGTCATTTCCAATAGTCTTGAATATTGAGAAAGAATGGACTTAATTATGAATCAGCAATCTATTCCTTGTTAGATAATATCTAGCATAGCTTTAAAACACTATAAAACATATAGTAAGATACCAAAAGCACATACTTGTGTCTCAAGTTAGCAGCTTCCCTTTTCTCTTCAGCTATAGCTCTTTCTGCAGCATGGGCTTTGAGCTATTAAAGAAAAATATTCAAATTCAGTTGCAGTAGGCTATGCATAAAATAAAGAAAAGGGGGAAAGAATCTTACCCAGTTATCATGAGCTTTCTTCTCATGTGTAGCAATCTGAAAAAGACAACACAAAAAAAAATCTGTTTTTAGGGACTCATTACAATAATCTATAATTGTCTGTATTAGACGCCAAAGAATTCTGCAACTACAGGACAGTATTAATTACTACCTGATTTTTAAATGAGCGCTCTGTTTTCTGTAATTCTTCCTCCATTTCTTCAATTCTCCACCTAAGAATTACAACGATTGAATAAAATTTGAAACAATCTGACCATGTTCCCTATACTCTTATCAGCTATACTTTTAAAGACTTTATCATACATAAGAAAAACATTTCTATAGTTATACGAATTCAGTGTGATCAAAACTAATACCACAGGCCAGGTGCAATGCCACGTGCCTGTAATCCCAATGACTGGAAGTCTGAGGCAGGAGGACTACAAGTTCGAGGCCAGCCTCAGCAATTTAGTGGGAACCTATGCCACTGAGACCATGTCTCTAAGTAAAAAAAGATCTGGGGATGTAGCTTATTGGCATAAAGCATCCCTGGGTTCGGAATCCCCAGTACCAAAAAAAAAAATCCCCACCCTCCAAAAAACTTAACACTATATAACTTTTTCATCATTTAATTGCTAGAGATTCTGAATTGATAAATCATAATTTCCTTAACTGTTCATCAATATGTTCTTGAGTAATTCTGCTAGAAATATCTTCCTCCTTAGAACTTTTTTCTTTTTTCAAATTATATCCATAGAAGATTTCCCAGATCTATCAAATGCCATACTTTCATGCATTCTGATGTGTCACACAGCAAACTGCTTTCTTAAAGAATTACTACAACAGGAACTGGGGTTGTGGCTCAGCAGTAGAGCGCTCACCTAGCATGTGCAAGGCACTTGGTTCAATCCTCAGCACCACATAAAAATAAATAATAAAATAAAGGTACAATTAAAAAAAGAATTACTACAACATACAAAACCCTCAGAACCGTTTGCATTGACCAAGTTCCCTATGGTCTTTCCCATTGGGTATAAGTAAATTTTTGTTAACATTTTTCATTTGTTAAATTGAAGTTTATTTTTTCTTCTGTGTGAATGTATTCATATCCTCTCATTATTTATACTTCCATGCTATTTTCTTCTACATAATGTAAAAAAAGATGAAAAAGAAAGCTAACATTAGTTCATTAGGCTTTGACACCTTCTTTAGAAATTGAACTCACTTGTAAGTTTTGACTTCCTCTGCACCTAAAACCACTTTTTCATCTGCAGTTGACAGCCGCTGCTCTTTATCTCGTCTCTCATACTTTTTTTGACTCAGTTTTCTAAAATAAAGCCAGTTTTCAAATAAGTTTCTCTCTTTCCTCCAAAATGTCTATATGAATTCTCTATTCAAATATCACTTCCCACCCTTCTATAAATTGCTTAGGCATATAAAATAGGAAGGAATTCAAACCTGCAATTTAGTAAATCAAACTCTGGAAAATCACTTACATTTTCTAACTTCTCCTCTTAATTCTCTACTTGCCAGTAAATAAAACCAATGTAAAAACAGCATGTGCCCCAAGGGCAAGTCTCCTGTGTGTAAGATGATAAAAACTCACTTTACTTCAATGTGGAAGATCAGGACTGATTAACCTAACATCATTAAACATATTAGGATAAAGCAGAGGATAATTCTTTCTCAGTTCTGTCATGGGTGACACTAAGTACATCTTTGTCATGGAGGAACTTGTTTCTCAATCCAAGACTGGTACCATGATGAAGATACAGTCAGTCAAAGAAAAAACCTTCTAGAACATGTCTTCTAGCTATGCAATTAACCACAGAACATGTTTCACACTTTAGATATCTATTTCAAAAGAATTGTGATTAAGCAAAAAGACAAATCTGAGTTTTGAGAATGTCTGTCAACCAGAAAAAGCCAAACTGCCCCATGATCAGAGTAGCAATAAGTTTTAATTCTGATCATGAAACTCAAGATGTTCATTTACTGTGACAAAGGTAGCCAGCCCACACTTAATGTTTTAAAAAATACTACTTTGTGCTCTCCTTGTATTACTTGAGCCATAGTTCCCATTCAAAAGATAATTAACTTGAAACTTAATTTTCTATGAATCAGAAGGAAATTAGAATAGCTATAGTAAAAAAAGGTTATTAATACCAAATAGAAAAGGGGGACTATATACTTTTTTATAGCTTCTCATTTAATTCTTCACAAATATTTTATATGAGTGGCTATAATATGCTAGTTACCTTGTAAGATGCTAAAGAATAAAGGAGCTCACTGTTTCAGGTATAAATGATGCCTAAAGGAATGTAATCATTTTCCCCAATGGCTTAAGAAGAAATGTGGAGAAAACTTAATCTTGAAGAAGAACAGAGAGAATTTGTTTCCAATTACCAATGAGTCTGAGAGCACTAAGAACAATCAAAACATCTTGATAAAAATATAAAATTGTGATTGAAGAGATCAGAGCTAAGAAGGCAGTGAAGATATGCGTATGTGGCCAAGATCCATTAGAAAAATAAATCTCAGAATTACAAGTAAGGCTGGCATTTTAAGGTACTTTTCTCCTAGATTCACCCACATATTGAAGATAACACTAAGATATAAGGAGTCTGAGGTAAGCCTTCATCAAATTCCTGGGCTCAGAGTAAACAAGAAGTGTTTGGGGCTAAAAATAAGGGGGACCCCTAGTAAAAGCCCTAGGCTTTGGGTTTAGACTAGAAAGTACTGCACAGTTAAGTAATGAACAGGCAAAATATCCAAAAGGAACAATACTGAGACACTGAAAAGACAAAGAGTCATTTTTGAATTATCTTAATTGCTGACTAAAGTGACAGTCTTATTAGAAGTAACCTATACTCTTTTCAATAAGAAGATAACTTCATCTTAGGCCTCAAATTTCATCTATAATTATCACAACAATGTTGGCCAATCAAAAGTGACCAGGCACTCCATAAGATAAAATTCTGTGAGCAAAATGTAACAGAAAAAGAAACCACCTAATGGGGTTATTGCACATGTTTTAAAATCACTGTGCTTCATATAGTCAAGAGACTAAAGTCAAGATTATAAATTTCAGGGCTGGGGATATAGTTCAGTTGGTAAAGTGCTTGCCTCGCATGCACAAGGCCCTGGGTTCAAACCCCAGCACCACAAAAAAGAAGAAGAAGAAAGAAAGATATGAATTTCATCAAAGGATTAGAAACCATAAACCCAAGAAATAGTTGGGTGTGGTGGCCTACCAACAGTCCCAGATACTCGAGAGGCAGAGGCAGAATGATGAGACTGAAGATAGCTTGGAAAACAGTAAGACCCTGGCCCCTTATGAGAGAGAGCAAGGAATATGGGGATGTAGCTCAATGGTAGAGCACATGCTCAAGGCCCTGGTTTTGAGCTGTAGTACCCACAAGCAAAACAAAAACTTGAAATAGGATTGGGGTTGTGGTTCAGTGGTAAGCACGGTGCACTGGGATTGGTCCTCAACACCACATAAAATAAATAAATAAATAAATAAAAAAATAAAGATATTGTGTCCATCTACAATTACAATAACATTTATAAAATAATATTTTTTAAAAACCCTGAATTTTTTAAAAGCCCTAAACTCAATGAATGATTTTAGCAGCAGATTTGGGAAGTAAAATAAATCCTAGCACTTTTAAGACAGGTCAGAAGAAAATATCCAGAAAGAAGTAAATTCAGAATGTAGGAGGCAGGGGAAATTAAATTCTAACATGCTTTATTGTAATCAGAAGAGAGAATGAGGTAAAATTAACATTTAGAAAAAGATGCCAAAATTCAAGAAATGGGTAATGGCCCCAAGCAGCATAATTGCAAGGGGAAAAAGGGGTGGGGTGGGGGAGAACTACACCTAGGCACTTCCCAATACAATTGTTAAAAAACCAGAGAGAAATGACTACAGGAGCTAGGGCAGGAATGAGACATTTGAAAAAGGAAACAACAATGACAATGGATTCCTTAAAGAAAAAGTTTAAAATAGACAGTAATTAATTGGCTATCTTTAAAGTGCTAAAACTAAATAACAGTCAAAATTCAGTAGCCAGAAGAAAGATCCTTTAAAAATGCAAACTGGTGCCGGGCGCGGTGGTGGCGCACGCCTGTAATCCCAGCACTTTGGGAGGCTGAGGCAGGAGGATCGCGAGTTCAAAGCCAGCCTCAGCAATGGTGAGGCACTTAGCAACTCAGTGAGACCCTGTCTCTAAATAAAATACAAAAAAAAAGGGCTGGGGATGTGATCCAGTGGTCGAGTGCCCCTGAGTTCAATCCCCAGTAACCACAAAAAAAAAAAAAAAAAAAAAAATGCAAACTGGTTTTAAATCTAATCATGTCAACCTAATATGATACAGATTATAAAGGTAGCAATATTTACTGGATAAAAAATGCTATTCTCTGTTTATATTTGTACTACTTTGATACTAATAAAATCTATCATTAAATGACAATGTTCAAATAGAATGAAAGTAATTTCAAATGAGAAACCAACAGTGTAGAATGCAGAACTACAAAAACTGTAAATATGTGTATAAATTGAATGAATGTCCTGTGGGTTTTGCAATATGTGAAGTACTAACATACACTGCCACAACAGTTATCTGATTCAGGAGCTACTTAAAGCCCATTTTTTAAAAATCTATTAATCTATGTTAGGTTTTTATTAAATCCAGGATATATACCATGGCCTTTATATTATAAGAAGATGAATAAAACAATCTATGATTACACCAAGCTTGCAGATAATTAAAAATATTTAAATTATTCAAAAGATATAAGGAAACACTATAATGGTCAAAGGGAAGGGAGGAGAAGGGAGGGTGCAAGGGGGGAAGGGGGAAAAAGTGGTTGAATAATATGGATATCATTATTCTAAATGCACGATTGAAGACTTGAATGCTGTGAATATACTTTGAATACAAACTGTTTTGTGTAAAAAGATGCTCTATATGTATAGTATGAACTGTAATACATACTACTATAAATAAAAATTTTAAAAAGATAAGGAGGAAAAAAAGAACAGGTCATCAAATCGAAAGCAAATTCTTCATAAATTTCAGGCACATATTGACATGGACAGACTTCTATTGTAGAAAGTCCACTCAAGCAGCTATAGAGAAAACTAATCAGAATTTGAAATAAGTTGCATAAAAAAGATAGAGAATGAAGACAGACGATCTAGGTTAGTAACAGAAAAGATGACACAGGCATAGTGCCTGAGGATGAGTAACAAGAGTACAAACCACAGATGATGACTGGATGGATTTTGGAGGAGTTGAAGAAAATAGTGCTACATTTGACTGCACCACCAAGAAAATCAATTGCCATTTAGGTCATTCAGATTACTAGTAGGGACACAGAAAACAAGTGTTCTATTTAAAAAGTGATGAAATGAGAAATGTTTCTTTGAAGCAGGCCAGGCATTTAAAACTGGCCTGAACAAAATTTTAAGATTCTACAAAGGTTGCATGGAGATCACAGAATTAGAAAAGTAATGGTAAGATTTCAATATTTAATGGCATTAGGCAAAAGAAGTCAAAATACCTAAAAATAGGTACCTAAAAATACACATATACATACATATGCATGTATGTAACACATACACATATAGACTAATTCTGCTCAGAAAAAAAAAAGGCTAAGGAACAAAACACTTAATGTATCTTTGAACAACACATAATCTATACTTCCAAATAAAAAGGTATTTTCTGAACATTTGATTGAATCATAAAATCTGAGAAATTACATATATAAAAGACTGAAAAAAATTACCTCATCTCCTTTTTATCATTTTACTGTATTTCTTTGTAGCATTTTCCCGTGTTTGTATGTACGTGTTTATATAACATACAGTTCATCAACGTTTAAATCTTAGTTTCTGCTTTTTTCTACTTCACATTAAATTGTGAGCATTTTCTACACCTCAAAGCTTTGAAATAGATAAAGCTGCCTACTATTCCATTATGTGAATATACAATACTCCTATAATGGTTTACGTTGTGCTAAGTTTTCAATCTAATATACTATTCCACTGAAAAACATTACCAAAATCTTTAAAGCATAATTAGTTATTTCCTTAGGATAGATTACTAGATATATGCTATGTAAAAGGATATTTACATAACCTATCCCATCTTTTATCCCACTTTTAAGACTTCTGATACATATAAAACTACTGGTCTGGATTGCCAGTTCTACTAACTGTAGCCACCTAATTCTTAATGTTTAGGTTTTGATACAAGAAACTTATAAATTGAAGTTTTCTCATTGAGATTGTTCAGGTTATCTTGTTTTCACAAGTCTTTACCAACACACAAAGATACACTAAATTATTTTATAAGGTTAGTTTGACTTAAACCACTAATTTGTGTTTTAGTAATTGAAAAAGAAAAAAAGGGCCAGTGACTATATAAAATAACCCATGTGCTTATGTGCTAAGTTTTAAGTTAATTTACTCACAACAAAAGTAGTTTTCCTTAATAAAATGATGACTAAAACAATTCCAAAGCAAATGGTGAGAACTTCAAAAAGCTTCCATGGTACTCCACTGGGCAATGTTGCAAATAACTGAAATAGACAAATTAGAAGAAATGGGAAACCTTAAATTCATAACAAAACAGTCACAAAGAATCATAGCAATTCTAAACCAAACCCCATCATCAGAAAACTACCTCCTCAAAATTCTTCAATAGCTTCTTCAAGAGAGAGAGGATACTGGCAGTCTCATATTTCTTGTTTGCTTGCAGTGTTTTCAGGTATAATGAATCTAAATACTTTAAATTGAGCATATATTTCCAGTTTGTAACCTGCCCTATATCATTATCTAACATATATATCTAACCATTGTCTAACACCCGGTTAGAATCCCTCTGGATCATATTTTTATCTTAGATAACCTGGTTTTTATGTGATTTTTAAAAAAATCACATGACAAAAACTTAAATATATGAAAGAATTAATTTTATGGCAACAAATAAAAACAATGATGATAATAAATATAAATAATGGGTAATTTCTTCAAGATTATAAATCTTCCATTCCACTCTTATATTAATGATAAGTGACAAGTAATTTCAGACAACTCTTGAAAGCTTGCTTAGAATTTAACATCTCTGTATTAATTAACTGCTCTGAATTTAACATCCTTCTATAAAATTCAATGCCTAATTTTTAAATGGTTGCTCAAAGGCAGTGCATTAAATACCTGCCTACTCTCCTTTTCACTGCCCTCTCTACAAGTATAGGAGATAACTGTCATTTTGGCCCATCCCCCAAAAGTCTCCATAGGGAAAAGAACTGTAGTAATGTTAGCTGTTTTGATTGTGGCTGCATTTTGGAACATAACAAGGGGCTTGTCACCTCTATTCCGTCAAAAAAGAAAACAAATGCAAGCAAGGAAAGCTTCTCAAGTACACTCTCACTGCCCCGCTTCACAATACAGTCATGTCCTGCCTGCCTCTGGCCTGACACACTCCTGTTTCTTGGTCGGTTGGTCGCCACATCAGTCAGTGCACCCACTCCACTCAGAACTCAGCCACCAGCCTGCCTGAGTTGGGGTCCCTCCCTGAGAATGGGACTGTCAACTCCAGTAGCTTGGTTATGAGGCTGCATGGAGCACTGACAGGGGTCCCAGAAGCTCTGGGTCCCCAGGGGACAGAAGGCACAGTGGCAGGTACTGAGTCCATTGTGTAGGGACAGCTGAGCAGAAGCTATACTGCCCCAGATGTGCACACCTGAGAGGAGATCCCTCTCCTGCTCCCTTCTGAAGGACTACTGCTCAGACTGGGCCTTCCTTTCCCGCTCACTCCAGTCCTATGTTACTTTGCCCTAACTGACCTCTACTTGTGAATGACACTCTTTTTCAAAAGGCTTACCCTAAGGAATCATGTCATTATCACCCCTACACCAGTGGCTTCATTTCTGGATTCCACATTTTAAGGTTGTATGACTTGTGGAAAAGAACAGAATCATGAATAACCCAAAAAGCACGTGTTAAAAGTTGAAGAAACTGGGGATGTTTAACTTGGGGATGGAATGAATATACGTGGATCTTTAAAAATATGTCGTCAAGTGGAATATAATCAATGCCAAAAAAAAAAAAAAAAAAAGGATAAGCAGGAAAGCACTGAAAAAGAAGAACAATGAAGGGTGCAAGGAAGAAAGAGAGAGCAGACTGTATAATTAAAACATGTACCATCATCCAAGCCCAAGAATACATAGAGATTGTGGACAGAATAGAGAATCCAGAAACAGACCCAACTGCACTGGACATTTGGGGTACAAATAAAGTTAGTAGGGGGGAAATAGACATTGTAAGTACTATTTGCAAATGACCACATGGAAAATGATAAAATTGGATTTTTCTCTACTTATTCACAAGGATAAACTACAAATAGATAAGAAACATGAATGTAAATATAGGAAATAAACAAGTACTAGAAAATATTGGGTGAATTTTTCTATGTATTATAAGTGGGCAAAACCTTCCTGATTGAAAAAACTTGCCTGGCTGTGTCTAAACCTGCCCCCCCCCACACACACACACACACATTCATGCAGTTTGACAATGACAACATGAGAAAATATATTTGCTACATATTATTCTCCGAAGACTCATGTTCCTGAAATATAAACAACACTATAAATAAAATGGTCAGCAAACCTATACAAAAATGAACTGAAGAAATAAACAGATCTCAGGAAAAGAAATGCAAATAGCTCGAACATATGGAAACACGTTCTGCTTAGCTCATAAAAAACAAAATACAAATTAAATCACACCAAGATACCATTTCTCGTGTGCATTGGCAAGATCCAAACATTTGACAACATACTCAGTAGGTGAGAGAATGTGGGGGAATACAAATTTTCAGACATTACTGATAAGTATACAAAATGATTCAACCCCTATGAATGAGCTTTGGCAACATCCCCCAAAACTGCTTATATATTTACCTACTGACTCAACAATCCCACTTCTTTTTCTTTTCTTTTTTTTTTTTTTTTTTTTTTTTAACTTTTTTTCAGTGCTGGGTAGGGAACCCAGGGCTTCTTGTGTTGTAGGCAAGTGCTCTACTGCTGAGCTATTGCTCCCCATCCCTTACTTCTATAGATACTGGGAATACAACAAATGTTTAAATACAAATGTATTTACAAAACTATGTTATTCAAGCATTAGTAACAAAAGATCACAAAAGACTGAAACAACCAATTGTCATCAATAAAATTTTTGAATAAACCAAAGAAGAAGAAAGAAAATAATTTTAAATACTGCTAAGATCTGGTTTCCAGAATACATTTTTTTAACAAAGTAAAGAAAAGTATTTATAGAATACTATTTTTATCTTAGAAAGTGAGAAAAAATGAATATATTTCTTATAGCTTTGAGGTAAAATTGACATGCAATAAATTACATGTATTTAAAGTGTACAATTTGATAAGTTTTAACATGAAATTATGAAACCACCATAATAATCAAGATAATAAATGCATCCTTTACTTTATAAAAATCTTCTCATTCTCTAGGCAATTCCAATCTCTGCCCTTTGTTACCCCTTCCTTCTCGCCCCCCACTTTCCCACCCCTCGAGCAAAATTTCTATCTTAATAGATTGCTTTGTATTCCTAAGTTTTATGTGTATGGAATAAAATATTCTATTTTCTCTGGCTTCTCTTATTCAGCATAATTTGAGATTCATCTACAACATTTTATCTATCAATAATAGCTCATCTGTTTTTTCTCTTATTCACTGCTGAGTAATAGCATTTCATTATATGTACTTACTGCAATGTGTCTATCACCTATTGATGGACATTTGGATTTTTTTCCAGTTTTGGGCTTTTACAAATAAAATGGCCAAGAATACTGATATAAAATTCCTTCTATTGCTATATGACTTATCTTCTCTTTGGAAAAGAATGATTGGATACAACAGGTGTATGTTTACATTTTTAAGAAGGTGATTCTACCACTTTACATCCCCACCAGCTGTGTACCCATCCAGTTCCTCCACCTCTTCTCCAACCACTCAGCACAATTGTCTTTAATATTAGCTGTTTAATAATAAAAGCCAGCCTCAGTATTTTGTGAATACAAAAAAGGGCTGGTGAAGTGCTCTTATAGTTTCTTAACTTTGCATTTCCCTGACAAATAATGATGTCAAGCATTTTTAATGTCTTTATTTGCTATCTGTTTATCTTTTCAATGAAGTGTTATCTTACAGGACTATATTTTTTCTCTCTAATGAGTTTCAAGAGTTCTTCATATATTCTTGATGCAAGTCCTTTATCTGATAAATGCTTTATAGTAATTTCCTCTCAGCTTGTATTTTGTCTATTTCATTCACTTCAAAGTGTATATTTGGATGAAGCCCAAATTATCAAATCCATTTTTTATGCTTTTGTTGTCAAATCTAAAAAAATTTTGCCTAACCTAAGTTCAACAGAAATTTTTCTCTTATTTTTTTCTTAGAGATTTCATAGTTTTAGGTTTAATATTTAAGTCTGTGACCCACTCTGAGTTAATTCATGCATCTAATGCAAGGCATGGATCAATATTTTGCATATAAATATCCAGTAGTTATCCATTCTCTACTTGTCTTTCCATCTTTGTCAATGTCTGTTGCCATATATATGTGGATCTATCTCTGAATTCTTGACCCTGTTCCAATATCTCGTCTGCAATCCTAATTACTGTAACTTTATAATAAGTTTTTTTTTTCTTTCCCCGTTTGCCTATAGTACTAAGGATTGAACACAGGGCCTTGCATATGCTAGGCAAGTGCTCTAACACTGAGCTACATCCCCAACCCTAGCTTAAGTCTTGAAGCCACATATTCTAGGTCTGTTGCAATCAGCTTGTCATTTTCTACAAAACTCCACTGGGATTTTGATTGGGAAATGTTGCCTCTGGTGATTAAATTACAATGAATGGACAGCTTAAGAATATATTTATCACTTTGGGGAAAAAAACCTGTAAGATATTATTATACTGAATACTGTAGGCCACTGTAACATTATGGTAAATACTTACATATCTAAACACAGAAAAGATGTATTAAAAATAGTAGGTGACAGGAATTTTTAAGTTCCATTATAATCCACTAATGACCATGTCATTAAGTGGCACATGACCATAAACAATTATGTTGATGTCATTGAACACTGGAACTTCCAACATCAGAGAAAGAAAATACAAAACTAAGATAGATGAAGTGAAGTAAAATCCTCTCTAACATCCTGAATTTTCATGGGAATAACCTAAATGACATGATGAATATTTGTATTAAAAAAAAAAAAAAAACATATTTCTGAGCTTTGTGCACTAAAAGGCCTACAAATGACAGTCAATTTGAGCAATAAGCAATCCTAGTACTTGGAATGTAGCCTCTAAATAGCATTTCCCATTGAAAGGAACCAGAGTTCTTTAGAGAAATAGTTCCTTCAAGGTCTGGACAGGAAATGTTTAAAAGATGAACTTGGAACATCTCACACTAGAAAGCAAGGGAAAGAGGTAGCAATGACCACTAGGTGGTGTCAAAGGGTCCCAGGAGCCAAGATGCAGAGGCTTCTGTAAGGCAAAAGGGGGAGAAATTGAACATCAGGCAAGAATAATTACTATTCCTAATTGGATTGAAACACACCAAATATTTTTAAGTGCATGACATCATAATGACTCTTAAAAGTTAAAAAGATTTGAAACCCCTTTTGGGTATCATTTGATAATGCTAGGAGTATACCTTACTATTCTGAAACATGTTTAAATGAAGAAAAGGAATCAAATGTTTATCTCCTGCCTATCTATACAAACCAAATATCTGTATAAAGAATAATCAGTCATAGCCAGGCACAGTGGCACACACTTGTAATCCCAGTGGCTTGGGAGGCTTGACCACTTGACCACTGAGCCACATCCCCATCCCCATTTTGTATTTTATTTAGAGACAGTGTTCTCACTGAGTTGCTTAGCACCTGGCTTTTGCTGAGGCTGGCTTTGAAATCGTGATCCTCCTGCCTCAGCCTCTGGAGCCGCTGGGATTACAGGCGTATGCCACCATGGCCCAGCCAAAATGTATTTTTAAAGAGCTAATTTTCAGATAGAAAGCCACAAGCAACATGTAACTGTAAACCCTAAGATTAGGGAAACAAATAAGTGAGTATTCTACCAGGAGGCACCCTCTAGACCTCAGCTTGGGAAGGGGAACCCAAAATGGGGCAGTCTCACTGAGGAGGTAGAAAACAGAGTTCCAGGAGACGAAGCAGCCAGAAGCATGTGGAGAAAACTACCAGAAAGATGGGAGCCACAAAGAAAAGGAGTTCCAGAAATCTGCATGGAGGTGGTCTTCAGTTTGGGGCTAAAATCCAAGAAGAACCTGGGAGGGCAAAGAACAACTAAGGGAGAATAGAACAACTGTAAGCTAACCAATCTCACAGTTGGCACTGAGCTGGGAGAAGTTTGGATTCCATCTACCCAGAGAGAGTTGACACACAGAAAACAGTATGGTCAACAAGCACATGAAGAAGTGTTTGAGCCAGGCATGGTGGCACATGCCTGTAATCCCAGCAACTTGGACAGCTGAGACAGGAGGATCCCAAGTTTGAGGCTGGCAACTTATCAAGGGCCTAAGCAACTTTGTGAAACACTATCTCAAAGTAAAAAATTTAAAAAAGCTGTGGCAAAGCACCCTTGGGTCCAATCCCCAGAATCGAAAAGAAAAAAAAAAGTGCACTCAATATCATTAATCATCAGGAAATAAACTCACAAAGACATACCAACTAGAAAGGCCAAAATTCAAGACTAATAATACCAAGTGTTAGTGAAGATGGAGTCAAGTGCAAGTCTCCTAAATTGCTGGTGGAAGTATAAAATGATGTAGTGATTTTTTTAGCATGGCTTGATAGTTTCACATAAGATAAAATATACATTAAACATAGACTGGGCTGAGGTTGTGGCTCAGCGGTGAGAGCGCTCGCCTAGCATGTGTGCGACCTGGGTTCAATCCTCAGCACCACATAAAAATAAAGGCATTGTGTGACAACTAGAACAAATAAATAAATATTTAAAAAGAAAAACCAAACATAGACTTCATAATTTCACTCCTAGATGCCACTTATACTGGCATATATATGATACATTCCTATATGTACTATATGTACTATAAGAAAAATGAATCTATAGTTTTAAAAAAAAAAATGTTCTCAGTGGTTGCCTGGAACAGGTGGTGAAAGAACTCACTGGGAAGAATCCCAGGGGAACCTTTTCTAGTGAAAAAAAGTTCTACATCTTGATTATCATAGTTTTTACATGGGTATCTACGTTTGTTAAAACTCACTGAGCGTGCTTGCTTCAGCAGCACATATGCTAAAATTGGAACGATACAGAAAAGATTAGCATGGCCCCTGCACAAGTATGACACACAAATTTGTGAAGCGTTCCATATTTTTTGTGGAACCAACCTTGATGCCCCTTCAACAGATGAATGGATAAAGAAACTGTGGTACATATATACAATGGAATATTACTTAGCATTAAAAGAGAATAAAATTATGGCATTTGCAGGTAAATGGGAATATCATGCTAAGGGAAGTAAGCCAATCCCAAAAACCAAAGGCCGTATGTTCTCTCTGATAAGTGGATGCCGACCCATAATGGGTGGGGAAGGGATAGGGAGAATGAAGAACTTTGAACGATGAACTTTGATTGGGCCATTACACCTGATGTTTTAGGAATTTAACTCTTAATTATTTGCCCAGGAGAAGCTGGAAGATCATGCAGCTTCTCTACCACTGTACATTCTACATGTACTTCTCTGCTCGGCTGTCAGGTTCAAAGTCTACATGGGCTTTGGTTCATACTTTCCTTGGATTGAGAACATGAACCAAAGTTTAAAAGTTTCTTACTGAGATACAAGTACATTGGAAGTAAACATCTAATGGGACAAAGAATAATATTAAGGGGGCTCCCCACATTATTATCACAAGAACAACTTGAAAACAAGATTTAACAAGGTATACAACTTCCTCTTCATCAGGGTTTCACAGTCACTAAGATCTGCTCTCAGGACTATCTATATATTATATCTATCTAGTCTTCCTTCCTGCCACTATTAAGCAAACCAACATAAAAGGAGCCATAAAATGAATAAAAAATTTTTTTAAAAAATTTCCATCTCCTAACTAAACCTTCATAATATTCTGTGTGCAAGCATGGGGGGAGGGGGGTGGGGGCAGTTCAATGTAGTAGAAATGAGCGATTTCCTCTTCCCATAACATGCATATCTGAGCCATGAGGGATGCATGCAGTGGGTAGTATAATGAGAAGGCAGAGTTTAAAAAAAAAAAAATGAGTTCTCTATAATCAACGAACTGCTGTCACAGCTTAAATCCCAGGAAGTCTCTTTACCACAATGAAGTCCAACAGGCAACAGAAGTGATTTTATGGCCCTGGAGATTATGAAAAAATTTTAGGAACAGCAACAATAAACAGGATGACTTTACCCATTCAGCCCACCTAATCTAAGAACTGTCCTAGCCCAGCAGCTTGCATGTTCTACAGCCGCTACAAAAAGCTGCCCAAAGATGTTTCAATGATGGTGGGCATCAATTACTATACAACTTAAAACTCTAGAAAATAATCAGCTAGAAGTGAGAATTCCAGAACACGAAATCCTTTCAGTCACAAAACCAATTTTTTTATTTAATAAAAATTTATTTATTAACAAAGATATAATCCCATATTATCCCACAAAGACTTTTTCTCCAAAAGAAAACTCTGAAGTACAGGAAAGAAAAGTACAACTATTAGCTCATATAACAGATGGCAGAGTGACATTTCAACCAAGAATAGCTGACTGATGTATGTGCAAGCATCCATTCAAATAAAACTCTCTATTGTACCAAACAGAAATTCTGAACCAATCATGGGGTGTTATGACAAGTCCTCAATATTTATACAATATAATCAGAAACCTGTTGTCAAGAATCTGAGTGGTTCCACCTGACCTAAAAGTGGTAAAATAAAGCTAGATATTTCTGAATAAAATATTTACACTATCAATGGACATCTTCTCTAAAAAACAACCTCTCAAGTACTGATGGCTCTCTTATATTACACAATCAAACAAATCATGGTTGGTTAGACTATGGATGGATGCTTAATCCAAGTAGCATAATCAGATTTCTTTGATTGAAATTTGGAATTAGAATCAAGTAGGCAGCAGTCACATGCAAACCCAGTAACATGAAGGGAGGAAAGGAGCAGAGAACGGACGTGGTGGCTATGCCAGTTTTCCAGCTTTGTTTTTGAGGCCCTACTGATGCATCCCTACTCTTCCAATATGTTGCTCTCACCTATAAAAAAGTTCTCTACTGGTTGGTAACAAAACAAATTTTTAGCCGGTGTACCATAGAGAAATGCTGTAGAGAGAAGAAGTTGGTGCCTTAAAATATCTGAGACTGAACCTCACCTAAAACGCTCAGGGTTCCCTTTTCCAAATCTATAACATAACTATGATCCCATAAATGACTAGAATCAATAAGAAAACCTTTGTAAGTACATATTTCTAGCCCAGTATACAAGTTAGAGTTTATTCATTTAACCCAACTATACTTAAAATGTCTAATAACAATTCATTGAGTAGTTTTCAAATTGGGACACCTCCTTTGCTTGTAAAATGAAATTATTTACCTCTTAAATTTAATAGCCAAGTACAAAGATATTAAATTGTTTATTTTTCACATATAAAACAGAAAAGTCCTATAGATGAGTAAACAGCCTTCTACAAGAATATCTGCTTCAATATATTAGACAACACTCAAATTATGATATAATCACCCTTCAAGGCCTTTCAAACTTTTTTTTTTTTTTACAGGTAGTCTGATTTCAAATGAAAATCTGATACACAAATGTTTGATTCCTCCCCCAAATACATTACAAGACTTTCAGAAACAGTTAACTAAATATAACTGATAAATTTATAAGCCAGTTTACAATTGAAAACAAAAAAAAATCCATAACTTACATCTGCTGGGGCTTGTAGCTTTTTACTATAGTAGCATATCCATAGGTTTGACTTTATTAAATCTCTTGGAAAATATCCAAAACTATGTCCAACCTATAGTGCAAAAAAGACAAATATCAAATAAATTCTGTACAAGGAATATAAGTAAGAGATTTCTTAGCAGTGGCAGGAAATATACACATAATAGGTAGATGGTATAACCAAGAAAGATAAAAAATTGTTATAACAATTATACTGAGATTATTATTCCAATAAAAATTAAGTACAGAACAGAATGTTAAATCAATATTTCCAACCACTGAAGTTTTCTTTTTATATTTAGCTTAATTCCCAACACAGAGCATACAAAGTTAAGACTTTAGAAGTAAATAAAAGATCTGCATAGAAGATTACTGTATATTATATGATTAAAACTATGTTAATCAAATCTGGTTATAAATGCAATTCCAAATAACCTCTAGCAAGAATTTACCTGCACATTTTGTAGGATTTCTCATAAACCAATATTTATGACTTTCTTAACCAATACACAACAGTCATGAAAATTAATAAGTAAAAAGAATACAAAATCTCTAAAATGTATTACCACTATAGCAAATGGCAAATATGTATTGTTAATATATGTTTTCCTAGTTTTTTCCAAGTCCAACTACTTTTACAAGTACTTGGGGAGAAAATAAAATTATAATGTAATGCATACTCATCCATACATCAAGCTTCAGTTTCACCCAAAATAAATCCTCCGCAGAAAAGAACCCCATTCATTATTAGCACCAACAGCTAAATCATGTGAAGTTACATAAAGTGTACAAAAGGCATATAAAGTTCCCTTTGAGAAAGACACTCTTTTACTAACTACTGACTAAAAGGGAACAGAAGATTCTTGCCAATAATAAAGGAGACTGATAGGCCAATCAAATGCCCAAAAAGAAAATAAAAAAGGACATCTTATCGCTAACTCTAAAATATCCCCATTCATGAATGTTCTTGTTATATCTAGAAACCATCTGAGAGCCAGTATTAGTGGTAGAATACTGCCATAAAGATTAGATAAGACAGGGCAATTAAAAGCTTCATCACTGGCAGATAAAGTCTGAGTCTCTAAGAAAACCAAACAAGATTGCAGAATGAAAACTAAAAACTAGAAAGGAGTATCATTTTGAAAACTAAAGAGTTTTTTACTAAAGAGTTTTTAATTTCCTAAGTATAACATTCATGAAACGAGAGGAGAGTCTGAGGGGAAATACACTTTTCCCTTCTGATGAAAATTCTATTGAGGTTAAATCTGGAAAAGGCAAAGAAACCAAAGATGTATGGAGAAAGGAAATACATTTATCTCTGCTTAATCTGTGTCAATTGGACCATAGGTTATATAAAGCTCCATAATTATACACTGGGTGGTATCCCATTTCTTGTGATCTGACAAAAAAAAAAAAAAAAAAAAAAAAAATGCAGAATCATGGAGCCTTCATGACTAGAAATAATTTTTATGTCTAATTTTGCTTCCATACATCATCCCTGCCAAGGTGCTGCTGATTTGATTTGGGGGTGGGAGCAAAGAACTGCCACAAGAGAACAAATTCTGCATAAGCTACTATCAGAACAAATGTACTTAAGTGCCACTGCCTGAAAGGAACTATTCAAAGAAAGATGGATAAGACAGGGGTCCTTTCCTAACAGAGTTTTTCACTTTATAGGGAGCTAAGACAAAACACAACCTGACTGAAGGCAAAACAGACAAATGGATGCCACAGGGGCAGGGGCCAGCTGCTGAAGCAGGCCTCCCAGGAAGGCGGGATGAGTGCTGCCTAGGACTCTCGCTGCAGAATGGCAAGAGTCCTAGGGGTGAATATAGTTAACAGGCCACAACGTGACAGGAGGAAAATGTAAATCAAGCCCATTTATACAAAAGCTCCAAGAAGGGAAGAAAGACTACTGTCATTATTATAAGGGGTTGAGGTCTATAGGGGACCTCTCTTGTCCAGAAAAGACCAAGAGGCTACCCCAACGATATACATTGGGAAAAAGGCCGCCGATATTCCCTTCAAAGGTACACAGGAACATACCAGGGAGTCAGTTCCAAGTTGGACGGTAAGGACATGGGCCAATCAGCATAAAGATCATAGGGACACATAAGGAGCAGGGGCGGATGCCATTGGCGGAGAGAAGTTCCACAGCCATGCCCCCTGCTTATAGGTCCCATTTGGTAATTTGAAGTAGCCAGAAAGCAAGCTAGATGGTTCTTTGTAACTTAGGACATGAAAAAACAGTTCCAAGTTTATACATTACCAAGACATGGAACTTTGTCTTTGTATGGAGTATAAACTGGGACTTTGTCTAAATATAAAGTTTGTACCTGGATCCAGCTCCATGTTTCAAGATCACTCCCGACAATCTGAAATGTCAACAAAACGAAAATAGTTTTCCCATAGGGATCACTCTTACTTTCTGTCTTATTTTCTGTTATGTGGTGTTTTAGTGAGGGGAATATCAATAAACTGGAACAATCCTAAAGTCATCAAAGACTCTTGCTACTATTTTAAGTAAACAGTCCACATATCACACTTTTTAAAATGAAAAGGACAATACTCATAAATCTCTCAGTGAGGTCACTCCTAGTGAATCTCCCCATTTAAAATATCAAAGCATGATATAAACAATGCCATGTCTTTCATCAGGAGACCTATACAACTGGCTGGAAACAGAACCCCTGGGGGAACTTCAGGCATAGAATATAGGAAAAGCAGGAAATGGATGAACCAGAAGTTACAAACAAGAAAAAAGGGAAGAAAAAAAAGAGCACATAATGAACACAATATTCTGCTTTATTACAGAGTAACAACAGCAAAGATGATTAGGTAAAATACACAAAAAAATCAACTTTAAATGTGCATGCCTGAGATACTATCTCATACTTAATTTGCAGGGTTAACTCTAATGCCCGTGAATCCCTCCTTTTTTAAGCAACTACACTAAGAATTGTCAGGTTTTCACTATGACCAACTTTATGATGTATAGAACCTCCTGGAACTTGATGTGAGGGGCAGCAACCACAGCTCTGTTTCAGAAAGCTAAAGTTCTCCTGACTTTCTATGCTGTGCCAGGCCTAAGGCCTGTTAGGAGCACAGGGCCTGGCAGAGAGGAGAGGTTAACTCCACAAAGACCCCAAGAAATCAGTCATTTAAATCTACAGTGCTGAAAAACCCAATCAAAAGTAAGAATATAACACATGTCAAACTTTTACTTACACTTCCAGCCCAAAGTTCTGGTGATGCCTCTGCCAGTTTATCGTAGACATGTATAGGGTCCACCTTTTGTAAAATTCACAAAACGACAATCTGGGCCAGTAAAATCTTCAAGAGCCACACCTATGTACATCAACACTGTATATGAACATTGAAAAAAGAAAAAAAAAAACATT
This sequence comes from Tamias sibiricus, assembly GCA_025594165.1. Classification (NCBI taxonomy): domain Eukaryota; kingdom Metazoa; phylum Chordata; class Mammalia; order Rodentia; family Sciuridae; genus Tamias; species Tamias sibiricus. The sequence goes on from CM046669.1 coordinate 34,261,338, forward strand.
AGGATTTGACTTTCACAGTCCATATTGACTCATCAGGAAATATGAATCCCACTGTGAATAAAAATCAAGTTTTTTTCCAGTACTCTCTGGAATCACTTTCAATTCACATGCTCAAAGTCTCTAAAATCCTTAGAGCTTTTATTGCTATAAATTACAATATTCCCTACAATTAGACAAGGGAAAAGTAAGGCTCTCTATTTTTCTCTGTGCTGACAAACACAAAAATCATGTGCCTATCACCAACCATGGCTGGTTTCAGTGAAACTCTTTGTTTCCTGCTCTAACCTTCTAGGCCTCACCTTTTTCTGTTCCATAATCATAAAAAGCTTCATTTTACAAATGTGTAAATCCGAGTGCAGACACGGACAGGCTTTTAAGCATGACTACATGTAGAGGTAATAGGGAAGAGGGGAGAATACCCAGGAACCCCCAAGGGGTCAATTAATTTGAATTAACCTCTAAAAGGCATTACCTTTAAGTGGCTGCAAGTGCTACCATGCAGCAGTAAACACTGTCAATTTCATTTGCAGCAGAGTTGTTGTCTCTGTTCAAGATCTGAGTAAATTACCAGGAAATGATATTTTCTCCAAACAAATAGTGCTGACTGTATCCAATATTAAGATGGATTCAAAACAAAGAAGAGACATCCTCATTTATATTTTTTTTATAAAACAAAACCCAAAGTGGGCATTCTATCTGGCAAGGACCAAATTTAACCATGAGAAAAGGGCAGGAGCTACCTTCATGCTTAAAATGCAGAACTAGAATCACACTCGATCTAGAAGCTGGTAGAAGGCAACATTTTTCTTTTCATTAACCAAACATACAATTTTTTTTTTAAGATGAAATAGACAATAGATGTATTTAAAAAGCACAAAGAAGAAATGGAAATAACACTTTTCTAAAAGCTAATTAACAATAAAATACACAAGAATGTATGTTTTTAAAATATATGTCTGAGCTGGGCGCAGTGGCGCACGCCTGTAATCCCAGCATTTGGGAGGCTGAGGCAGAAGGATCGCGAGTTCAAAGCCAGCCTCAGCAATGGCAAGGCACTTAGCAACTCAGTGAGACCCTGTCTCTAAATGAAATACAAAAAAGGGCTGGGGATGTGGCCCAGTGGTTGAGTGCCCCTAATTTCAATCCCCGGTACCTACATATATGGGATAAATAATTTATATATTTGGGACAAGCAGATTTAGACAGGGTAACTTGTTTTTTGAAGCTAAAATAGGACTATTTTCAGAACCGTCAGCATCCTAATTCAGATATAATTAATAGAGGCCAAGTTGAAGGTGAAAGACACTTTATGGTCAGGAATTCTCATCAGAATTGGAAATGGCAATGTTTCTCTTGTTCCCCCTTAGGTCATGCAGGATTTATCAATCAGTAATATAGTAGGTGACAACATAATGCATACTATGGAGCACCAGTTTGGAAGGCACACAAGAACCCCTGACATACACACCTCACTACTTCTACAACACAACACAGACCCGCCTGTTGTGTTTGGTCACATCTGTTTGGGCACAAGCCATCTCAAATTATGTTACCACCATGAACCTTTCTAATACCATGTCTCAGTACTGAGGAAGCATCAGTGATGAGATTGTCCAGGTAACTTGTTTTGAGGAACCCACATAGGATAGCGCTTGACAGCAAAGAATAGCAAACATTTTGCCATGCTGGAAGGCAAAATAATAATAGCCTGATTTTGTTCACCCAAAACTGAAAGGAAAAATCATGGCAGTTGTTTTGCTTTTCAGAGTGTTTATTTACTCCAGCCTTAGGATTAGCTCTAGGAATTGCTTAATATATATTGGAGACATCATCTCCTTTCTTCTTTCTTTATTGGAGTAGAACAAACAATTCAAATTATAAAATTTGTTTTTGGTGACCACCAATTTGGATATAAATAGCTCAACGGTAAACTTCTTGGCCTTTTTAGCATGAATATTTTAAAATATGTATTGCTTACAATTTTGGACAACATTGTCAGCAAGTGACAAGGTTACTAGAAACCAAGCAGGAGGCCATAAGAACTACACTGGGCCAGTAAACATATAGGAAAGAGATTCCAAGACCACCAGTGACTGAGGTTAAAGCTGGATTGGATTATAAAAAATATTGGTGTATTTATTATTGTTAATTACTGCAACAAACCTCTTCATCTGAATCTGAAGGCTACATCCTCCCTACCGCCCACCTCCAATGCAGAACTGGGAAGCAATTCCATCTGCTTCCTGAGCACAGAAGAGGCTGCAGTTCCCAAGTGGCCCGTGCAGATCCTTGGCCTCTTTCAAAAGCAAAAGATTTTTGGCCCACCTACCCTACCTCCAATATGAAGGGAGGCTTCTATGCACAGAAATGACAGGATTGAAGCAAAGTCGGGGTGGAGACCTCGGAACACCTTGCGTGCCTGGACTGAGTGCTCTCCCACACACCTAAACTCTAGTCCCTGTTAAAAGGCAATACTAGCCTAAACCCCAGTGCAGCAAAAGGGCAAAGGGGCCAATGCACCTTTCCCAAGAAGCCCCACCGTTAACCTCCCGCTGGGATTACGGCCACCGAGCCCTGGAGTACATCTACCCTGACACTGCACCAGGGCCCAGTCCCAGTGGTGGGGGCAGAAAAGCGCTCTGCTATCCAGCGTGGGGAGCCCAGGCGCAAGGCACACAACCCCATCGCCCCTGGGAGTCCTGGCGGATCCTGGAAGAGCAAAAGCTGAGAGCTGTCCCTGGGAAATGGGTTTCCTAACCCCCACCTCAGTCAGTACAGGAAAAATAAAACACTGGCCACAAGTCGGAGTTGCAGCCCCCCACCACCAGGGCCGGCCCCAGGGCCAGCAGAGCCAGAGGGGACACACGCAGGGTCCCCAGGGTCTGTCACTCCTGCGCTCACCCGTTGGGCCTGAGACTCCCCTAGCCCAGCCCGCGGGGCTGGGGGCCAGGGAGATTGGAGCCGGTGCAGGTCTGAGGAGCCACCGTGGAGACCCCAGGCACTCGCCCGCCCGAGCACTCACTGCTGCATTTGTCTTCTATGCAGAGTTTGTGCTTCGAGAAGCACCGGCTGGTGCTCGGGTCTGGTTGGCCCGATTCTCGCCAAGTCAGGCAGAGCACGAGGAGCCAGAAAAGCAACCCCAGCGATGCAGCCATGTTGTTGTCACCTCCGGGAGCCGGTGGGGCGGTGGAGTTGGCTAGGGCGGCTGCCCCCCCGGCGGGCAGCGCCCAGGGCAGGGCTCAGGGGATGTGGCTCAGAAGGCGGGGAAATAAGCTAGGCATGGAGGGGCGGAGCGGGAAAGGTTTGAGCCTTTCCCTAGTGACAGGTCAGCAGGGATATCTGGGGGTCAATGCGTGGTCTACAGGAGAGAGTCGGAGCTGCTTCCTTTGCCTCCTCTAGTCGCTGTCTTGGCAACTAGGATGCTACCTTCCTCGTCCAATCGCCTGCCTTTGCTTCTGTGACCTCACAAGCGACCCTGCCTGTGATTCCATTTCGTCACCCACCCATCTACCTGCCACACCAACAGGTCCTTTCTGGCTTCTTTCCTCAGAGTCTCATTTCTGGTCCATCCTGAACCAGCCCACTCCACTTCACCATCACTTTCAACCCCCCATCCCTTGTCTGGTGCCTCCTTTTCTGAACTATCAAATCCCACCCATGACTTGCCACAGTTAGTCTATGGTTCCAAGCTCCCTCCCCTTCAGACCCCAGAGGTTCCTTGAGGCCCCTACCCCATGATCCCTCTGAATTTTTAATTAATTAATTTTTAAATTATATAAACAATAATTAAAAATAAAAAGAAAATACAGCATACTAAAAAACATACGTTTCTCAATTAAATGTATTGGATACATGTAAATTTTAAGGGAAGAAGCAAAAAAGGAAAATGGTTGATTTAAGTGCAGACTGACTACCTAGACAAAACAAAACAAAACAAAATAAACCTTAAAAAATATCATAAAAACTGCCGGGCGCGGTGGCGCATGCCTGTAATCCCAGCACTTTGGGAGGCTGAGGCAGGAGGATCACGAGTTCAAAGCCAGCCTCAGCAATGGTGAGACACTTAGTAACTCAGTGAGACCCTGTCTCTAAATAAAATACAAAAAAGGGCTGGGGATGTGGCCCAGTGGTCGAGTGCCCCTGAGTTCAATCCCTGGTACCACAAAAAAAAAAAAAAAAAGAAAAGAAAAGAAATGAAAAAATATGACTGCATGTTTGGTGCAACGCTACATCGTGTACAGAGAAATGAAAAGTTGTACTGCAATTGTGTACAATGAATCAAAATGCATTCTGATGTCATATATACCTAATTAAAATAAATAAATAAATGTATTTAAAAAACAAGAAATGATAAACGTTTAAAATTATGAATTTGCAATTTACTATGAGTTGATTACTACCCTGTGTATACAGCTGCTTCATCAATTGTAATATTCTTATCCCATTTCACTCCACCTCAACACACTTAGGGGATCTTGACATTTGGATTTCCTAAAACCTATGTTCCTTCCGATGGCTGATATGTAGCATACTCTAAAGAAGATTATTTGTTGATTTAGGATAAATTATAGTGACTACTATAATTCTGGATCCTTTGCATTTTGTTGATTTATTGAGAGATTCTAAAACACGAGGCTAGTTTCTAAAGTCTGAATATTTTTTAAACAAGTTAATCAGGGATCTTTATGAACCATTTCATAGACTGAATTAAAAACAAGAATAACAAATGCAATCCCCAACAAAATACCAATGACATTCTTCACAGAACTAGAAAAAATAGCCCTAATATTCATTTGGAAGAATGAATCTCATTTGAAAAAAATGAGAGACCCAATTGTAAACAAGAAAAGTAGTTCAGTAGGTATCACAATACCTGATCTCAAATTATACTATACAGCTATTGTAGCAAAAACAGCATCTTATTGGCATCAAAATAGATATGAAGACCAATGGAATTGAAAACACAGAGACAAACTCAAATTTTTAAAGCCATCTAATACTTGACAAAGGTACCAAAAATACATGTTGGAGAAAAGACAGCCCTTTAAGTAAATGGTGCTGGGAAAACTAGATGTCCATATGTAGAAGAATGAGTTTAGAGCCCTATCAATCGAAGACTTAGAAATGAGACCAGAAACCTTGCAACTGCTAGAAGAAAACATATAAGTTCAGGCACCAATTCTTCAATAAGACCCCTAAAACTCATGAAATAAAACAAAGAATTAATAAGTAGAATACCATCTAATTAAAAATCTTCTGCACAGCAAAGGAAATGATTAAGAGTGAAGAGAGAAGCCGGGCGCGGTGGCGCACGCCTGTAATCCCAGCACTTTGGGAGGCTGAGGCAGGAGGATCATGAGTTCAAAGCCAGCTTCAGCAATGGCGAGGCACTTAGCAACTCAGTGAGACCCTGTCTCTAAATAAAATACAAAAAAAAAAAGGTCTGGGGATGTGACCCAGTGGTCAAGTGCTCCTGAGTTCAATCCCCAGTACCACAAAAAAAAAAAAAAAAGAGTGAAGAGAGAGCCAACAAAAAGAGAGAAAATCTTTGCCAGCTACTCCTCTGACTGGGGATTAATATCCAGAATATATAAAGACAAAAAAAAAAAAACCCTCAATGCCCAAAAACAAAAAACATATGGCCCAATCAATAAATGGGCAAAAGAACTAAAAGGACACTTCTCAAAAGAAGAAACACAAATGGCCAACAAAGATATGATAAAAATGTTCAGCATCTCTAGCAATTAGGGGAATGCAAATGAAAAGCACACTAAAATTTCATTCCACTCCAGTCAGAATGAAATTATCAAGAACACAAACAGTAATCAATGTTGACAAGGATGTGGGGGGAAAGGTACATTCTTACATTGTTGAAGGGTCTGCAAATGAGTACAACTACTCTAGAAAGCAGTGTGGAGATCCTCAAAAAATTAGGAATGAAACCACCATTGTGATTCAGCTACCATCCTCTGTATTTATCCAAAAGATCTAAAATCATCACATTATCAAATACAACCACTTCAATGTTTACAGCATCATGGTTCACAATAGCCAAATTATGGAATCAACCCAGGTGTCTAACAATAGACGAATGGATTAAGAGAATGTGGCATATATATATACACAATGGAGTTTTACTCTGCCATAAAGAAGAATTAAATAATGGCATTTGCTGGTAAATGGAAGGAAAAGGAGAAAATCATGCTAAATGAAATAAGCCGGACTCAGAAAATCAAAGGTCAAATGTAAGCTGCCTGGGTACCGAAAACCGGGAGGAAAAACTCTCGGAGGCAGAGTTAAGCTTCTACTACTTTTACTTCTACTTTCTTAGAGCTTAGAGGGGGAAAGAAAGATTTTTAGAGAGAAAGATTAAAGCGAGCTTTTCTTCTTGTCTTCTTAGCTTAGAGTCTTAGCTTAGAGTAAAGATAGAGCTTAGAGTAAAGATAGAGCTTAGAGTTTCTTAGAAAGATAGAGCTTAGCTTAGAGAAAGATTAGAGCTTCTTTCTTCTCTCTTCTTTCTTCCTTCTTCTTTCTTCTGTCTTCTGTCTTCCTCAGGAGTCTCGGCCTAACTCTGACCAGTCATTACTTCTTCTATCTGGTTTCTCTTCTGTAACCACTCTGCCTACGTTCTGGCCGCTCTGATTCTTCTGACCGACCGAGTGACTGCCCGGCTGACTGAATTCTCCGTTCTCCTAACTCGGACCGCTTTCACCCGGTTATATACCTTCAGGTTTGCGGGTGCCTACAGGTGCGTCACATACATACCAGGTGGAACCCATGGCTTCCAGCTAGCTGCAACAGCCCTTCCTAATTAGGGCTCCTTCAGTCAAATATTTTCTCTCATATGTGGTAGCTAGAGCAAAGCAAAAGAAAGGCAGCAGCTTGGCCAAGGGGATTGGATATCATAAAGATACAGGGAAGATCAGTGGAGTACAAGAAAGGGAATGAGAAAGTAAGGGAGAAAAGAAGGGAAAAGAGAAGAAATATGGAATGAATTTAACAAAATCATGTTATATTCATATAGAGGGTACAAAGGGAATTTCACATTTATGAATATGTAGAAGAAAGGAAGTTTAGTAAAATAGAGGAGGGAGAATAGGAGAAAGAAGGAGGGGAGGAAAAGTGGGGCCTGAAATCAAATTCCTTCATGTATAATTTTAGCAAAATGAACCTAAATACTGTAATTCTAATGCTCTTTAAAAAAAGGAAAAATACAGTTAGACTCCCAACATGGTAGTTTCTGATTCTGATATTTCCCTTATATTTACTATAGTTTTCCTTTTTTTTTTTTGTACCAGGGATTGAACTCAGGGGCACTCGACCACTGGACCACATCCCCAGCCCTTTTTTGTATTTTATTAGAGACAGGGTCTTACTGAGTTGCTAAGTGCCTCGCCATTGCTGAGGCTGGCTTTGAACTCGTGATCCTCCTACCTCAGCCTCCCAAGTTTTGGGATTACAGGCGTGCGCCACCGCGCCCGGCTACTATAGTTTTCCTTCTAAGCTGCTGTCCTCTTACAACAGAGGAAATTTAAGGGCACTTCTAAAATCAATAACCTTGACTTCTTTTCCCTTTTTGTTGGGTTTTTATACTATCTTCTCAAACTGCCTACTGCTTTGAGGTTAGAAGCTATACTAGGTAGTAGCTGTACTCCTATCAGTGCACTCTTTCTGATAGGAGATTTATAGCTCATTTTTTAAAAGAAAAATTAAAGCTTAATATTTGGGAAGCAGACCCAGGATCTCACGCTGTAAACTGACAGTTGATAGATAATTATAGGCTTCACCTTCCTCTCATAAAGGAACTCATGCTTTTATATAAAGCTACTTATATCAGAGCTATATATCACAATATTCTGGTTTGTCTGCTCTTTAGTCTATAAATTGTTTCCCCAATGAAGAAGAAAATAAAAAATAGAGGAAAATAAAAACAATAGTTATCTAAAAATAGAAGAGCAATTTGTTTAAAAAGTTGTGATGGAAAGAAATGCCTAAGTATTTTCACCCTATATGACCAGTTGAAAACTTTAATATGTCAAAATAGATTAACAATGAACATGAAGGGCAATTAATAAAAGAAATACAGGGCTGGGGTTGTGGCTTCAGTGGTAGAGCACTTGCCTAGCACATGTGAGGCCCTGGGTTCAGTTCTCAGCACTGCATGTAAATAAATAAAGGTCTATTGACAACATATATGTGTGTGTATGTATATATATATGAAGAAATACAACAGATAAATAAGTATATAAAAAACATTAAACCTCACAAGTAAACATTCTACAAGCATTAAACAATTACACATGTGTAGCACAGAATTAGTGGCAAATGCCACTAATTGACATGACATACCAATGGAGTATATAAAAGTAGAAAACAGCAATCCCCACGTTTCTCATTTTCTTATTCCCTTATCTGCACCTAAAGATCTTCTTGGGTAAACACATATTTATCTCTATTCCTTCCAGAAATCATAACAAAATGACTACACACAATTAAAAGGTAGAAACCCAGAAGTGAATGTGAGAAAAGATAACAGATGATAAAAGGTCAACTTGCAATCTTGGAAGATGGAAAATATATGATAAAAAATGCACAGCATAGAAAGGTAAATGATAACTGTCCACAAGTTGGAAAGAGAAACTAAATTGACTTGATATATAACTTGATCTGTCTAAATAGTAGAAATGTGATTGTTAAGAAAGGCCTTACATTTGCCAGTAAATTAATGGAACTGGAGACTATCATACTAAGTGAAATAAGCAAATCCCCAAAAAACACAGGCCTAATGTTCTCTCTTGATATGTAGATGCTAGCACACAATAAGAGGAGGGGAGGGAGGAGTAGACAATCATTGGATTAGACAGTGGAATAAAGGGATGGAAAGGTAGTTGGGAATAGGAAAGATAGTAGAATGAGTCAGACATTATTTTCCTATGTTCATATATGAAAATGAACAGTATAATTACAACCAGTATAATTACATATCATGTACAACCAGAAGAATGGGACATTATACTCCATATATGTAAAATATGTCAAAAATACATTTTACTGTCATGTATAACTAATAAGAACAAATTAAAAAAAGAAGAGAAAGAAAATCCCAAATAACCCAATTTAAAATAGCAACAAAGCTGGGCGAGGTGGCGTACGCCTGTAATCCAGTGGCTCTGGAGCTGAGGCAGGAGGATTGCAAGTTCAAAGCCAGCCTCAGCAACTTAGGGAGGCACTTAGCAACTCAGCAAGACCCTGTCTCTAGATAAAGTATTTTTTTAAAGGGCTGAGAGCTGGGCGCGGTGGCGCATGCCTGTAATCCCAGCACTTTGGGAGGCTGAGGCAGGAGGATCACCAGTTCAAAGCCAGCCTCAGCAATGGCGAGGCACTTAGCAACTCAGTGAGACCCTATCTCTAATAAAATACAAAAAAAGGGCTGGGGATGTGGCCCAGTGGTCAAGTGCCCCTGAGTTCAATCCCCGATACCACAAAAAAAAAAAAAAAAAAAAAATGGCTGAGGATAGCCGGGTACGGTGACGCACGCCTGTAATCCTAGCACTTGGGAGGCTGAGGCAGGAGGATCGCGAGTTCAAAACCAGCCTCAGCAATGTCAAGGCACTTAGCAACTCAGTGAGACCCTATCTCTAATAAAATACAAAAAAGGGCTGGGGATGTAGCCCAGTGTTTGAGTGCCCCTGAGTTCAATCCCCAGTACCAAAAAAAAGGGGAGGGGGTGCTGGGGATATGGCTCAGTGGTTAAGCACCCCTGTGTGTTCAATCTTCAGTAAAAAAAAAAAAAAGAAGATCTAAATAGACATTTCTCAAAATAAGACCTAAATGGCAAACAGGTACATAAAAAGTGTTAGACATTACCGATCATCAGGGAAACACAAATCAAAACCACAGTGAGATATTGTCTTTCCCTAGTAAGAAAGCCAGCATCAAAAAGTCTAAAGATAGAACCGGGCGTGGTGGCACACACTTGTAATCCCAGCACTTGGGAGGCTGAGGCAGGAGGATCTCGAGTTCAAAGCCAGCCTCAGCAATGGCAAGGCACTTAGCAACAATGAGACAGACCCTGTCTCTAAATAAAATACAAAAAAAAAAAAAGGGCTGAGGATGTGGCCCAGTGGTCAGTGCCCCTGAGTTCAATCCCCAGTACCAAAAAAAAAGTCTAAAAATATCAAGTGCTGGCAAGAATGTGGAGAAAAGGGAATCTATTATATGCTCTTGGTAGGAATGTAAATTAGCCCAGCCATTATGGGAAACAGTATGGTTTCTCAACAAACTAAAACTACCACTACCATACTATTCAGCAATCTCACTACTGGTTCTATATCAAAAAGAAATGAAATCAGTATGTCAAAGAGACATTGGCATGTTCATTACAGAATTATTTACAATAGTCAAGAATTGGAAACATAATAAGTATTCATCAGTTGATGAATAAAGAAAATATGGTACCTATGCACAGTGACATATTATTCAGCCATAAAAAAATGAAATCCTGTCATTTACGGCAATGTGTCTAGAACTGAACATCATGACATTAAGTGAAATAAACTAGGAACAGAAAGACAAGTCCATCTGATCTCACTTATATGTAAAATCAATGACAGAACAAATTAGACATCAATACCCTAAGTACATGTGTAAAAATACAAATGGTATGAAAATACTTTATGAAAAACCAGTGACTTGAAAAAATGTGCTCTTTAATATGAAATGAATTGCACTCTGCAAGCATGTATAACAAATTAGAATAAGAATATAAATATATGTATATATAAAAAAATAAATAATAAAACAAAGTTGATCTTACAGAAGTTGAGAATAATAACTGTGGTTATCAAATGATGGGGGAAGGATGGAAAAAGGTTGACCAATAGGTTCTAAGTTATATTTAGAAGCAAGAAGTTCTCACATGGGGACCATAGATGTTTTGATTCCTGTACAAACTGGATAACATTAACTCAGAGTAAAGAACAAATTCTTTACCTTAAACTTTTATTTCTTTATGGTGGGTGCATTCAAATTATTCTCATCTAACTATTTTGAGATATACAATGTATTAGTGTTAATCACATTCACCCTGTTGTGCCTTAGAACACCAGCACATATTCCTCCTAGGAAAATGTAATACTGCACCCCTTGAACAATCTTTTCTTCCTCTTTCCCCACTATTCTATTCTCAATTTCTATGAGATCACCTTTTTTTTATAAACCTTTTTTATGCTGATTGGGTTTCATTTTACCATATACAGTATTGATATTAATTAAAAATAAAAATACATATATATATATATATAATTTGAGTCATTTAATTAAAGAATATATACAAATTATTTAACTAAGCCACTGTGAGCATCTTCAGTCACCAATATTTTTAGTCAAAACAATTAATGAGTACCAAAATCATAAAATAAACACCATAATGCTACAATGATAATACTAATCTATCTCTGCTTCTCCAACAGAAATAAGTTATAAACTTAATATGCTGCTTACCAACTCACTGAACATCCTCATTCATTTTATTCCATTGCTGAAAGTCTCTCTGCTCTTAAAATGGCCAGTCTCTGGGCAGATGGAAACTTAGAAATCCTCCAGATTAAGGAGACCTCAAAAAGATGAGCTACTTTCCCCTAGTTTTCTGTTATGTGTGAAAATATTTAGGTCTTATTTTTACTGGGGGAAGGAATAAAATGCTGATATGAGGTAGAATTTAAAGAATTCATAAGGTGGAGGAAAAAATGAATTTTCCATCTAACTTAGGTACTGAATATGACCTAAACTACCAAGCACTTGGAAGACTTAATATACAAGTTCATGAACTTTATCACTGAAAGGCAAAGAAAAATGTCCCCTCCTCCTTTCTCAACAAAAGATTGCATCTTGACCTGTTGTGGTTTCCTTTTTCATTAAGGATTCTTTATCATTTTCATTTAAATCTAATTTCACAGTGGACAAAAGAAAAACACTGCAGAGAAGTAATAAAAAATATGTTTGGAAATGGATTTAACCCATACAAGAACAGCCCTAGATTTTTTTTCCCACTCTAGATTTTTTTAAGTATGAGCAAAGTGAACAGAGACCACAGACTGACATCCCCACAAATGTGTGGTGGGTATAAATAAGTCTCCTGACCAACACCCATCACCTGAGTAAAGAATGCTCTTAATTATTCCACAGAATGTTCTCACATAACAAGCATGCATATATATTTCATTCAAACTTGGGGGGGGGGGAGTTGGGTAAAGGTAAGGGTAAAGGAACTGAAAGAGCTCTCCTGTAAACTGAGTACAAAGTAGGTGACACTAACTTAACTGACAGTGCCTTCAGTCCCCAAAAGTTTCCTTTCTGTCACCTTGAAGAGACAGGATCAAAGAGAAGTAGATAGATAAACATCTATTTACTCTCTACAAATAATTTGATCACTGAATCAAGGTTTTGGCATCTTAAAATGCTACCAAGGGAAAAAAAAAGACAGAAGCCTTCTAAAAAAAATGTTTAATGCTCAGTATTTGATAAAACCTCTCTAAATAATTAAAACACATAAAGTTATCTATTATTCTTTATCCTGCTCAAAGAAAATGCAAATCCTTGTTCTTACCACAGACATATGTATGATCAGATTTTTTTTATTTCATCTTAGCTTTTTGTTATTTTTTTTAATTTTATTTTTATAATTTTTAATATGTACAACTCATAGTGCATATATTTAGTATCTTTTTACATACAACTGTTTGTATACAAAGTATATTCGTACTATTCAGGTCTTCAATCATGCATTAAGGAAAATGATATCCGTCTCATTCAACCACCTTTTTTTTTTTTTTTCTTTTCTCCCCCTCCCTCCCCACTTGCTCCCTCCCTTACCCTCCCTTCCCTTGACCATTCTAGTGTTCCTCTAATCCTTCTATGTACCCCCATCCAACAATACTTTGAAATAGCCTCCTTAGATCAGAGAAAACATTTGGTACTTGGAGTTTTGAGACTGACTAACTTCACTTAGCATTATGTCTTCCAACTTCATCCATTTACCTGCAAATGCCATTAATTTATTTTCTTTTATTGCTGAGTAAAATTCCATTGTGCGTATATACCACATTTTCTTAATCCACTCATTTACTGAGGGACATCTAGGTTGGTTCCACAACCTAGCTATTGTGAATTGTGCAGCTACAAACATTGAGGTAGCTGTGTCACTGTAATATGCTGTTTTTAAGTCCTTTGGGAATAGACCCAGGAGTGGGATGGCTGGGTCATAGGATGGTTCCATTCCCGGTTTGATCAGATTTTAAAAGGAATCTAAATGCTTAGAAGAAGTAGTTCAAAATTTCTTTGGCTTTTCCTTTTCTACTCATTACGTAGAACATATCCTCTTTAAGAGGACTATGACCTTTTAATTGTCAAGCACAGTACAATCTTTTCAGTTTGAAACCTACAGTGGCTTCTATGACATCTGTCACTGTTGATTATTCTCCCAACTATACCACTTTCTCCTATTTCTTCTGTTAACTCAGATGAATTTTGCCCAGTTTCCTCTTGTTATGGTTTGAATGTGAGGTGTCCCCCAAAAGCTCACTTGTGAGAAAATGTAAGAAGGTTCAGAGGAGAAATGAGTCTTAACCCAATCAGTGAATTAATCCCTGATAGGGATTATCTGAGTGGTAACTGAAGTGGTAGGGTGTGGCTGGAGAAGGTGGGAATTAGGGGCATGGTTTGGGGGTATATATTTGTGAATGGCAAGTGGAGACCTCTCTCTCTGCTTCCTGATCACCGCGTGAGCTGCTTCCCTCTGCCATACTCTACCATGATGTTCTGCTTCACCTGGAGCCCTGAGGAATGGAGCCTGCTGTCTGTTGATTAGGGTTGTTTAGATGGTAAATTTGCCCATACTAGGGTTCTCAAAGGATTCGGAGACCCTTTGTTTCACCCTTTCCAGAGAGGAAAGCTTGAGCCTTCCAATAAGGAAAAACAAGGAGCAGTTGCCCAGCTTCCACAAGGAAGATGATATGGGTGTCTAAAGGTTAAACTCAAAACCAGTATTCTTACTCAGATTCAGATTCACCTCCCAAAGGCTTTAGTAATAAAAATCCTGTCTTCTGAGGAATCTACAATACAGATCTAGTTGTTTCTAAACAAATTAGGTTTGTTTTGAAAATACCACGTGAAATCACTAGTTTAAGACTATCCCCATTAAATCTAAAATTTTCCCATCTTTGACCAGTGGTAGCTGGCCCAAATTTGACTCCTGAATCCTTCTGACATGACACTAAAAAGTTTTTGGTATTTGGAATGATGAGATGTACCAGGCTCCTCTTGAACATTTCCTACTTGGATCTAGAATTAGTCATTTTCCCAAGCCCCCATCCCTAGGAGTAGTAATATTCAAGGACCACCATCTGTCCGTATGGATGGTCATTGTTATTATACTGGTCATTGTTTCTAGTCCTTTACATTGCAGTGTGTGTGTGTGTGTGTGTGTGTGTGTGTGTGTGTGTAAGCACGCATGCCTGCTGCAGGGTATGTGAAGATAAAATGCTGCAGAAGTTCATAATGATACTTCCAATTAGAATTCAGAACTATAGGGTTTTTAGTAATACTCTTCTGTATTATATCAGCATCTCTTTTCATCTATGCCAAAAATACTAATTCTTAAGGACACCAGGAATGACATAATTAGGATACTCCATAAAGTATGCTTAAAGTTGCTTATTTATTTTACATTATATACACAACAATCTCAACATGACAGTAATTACACTCTCACCACTAATTTGATTACTCAAAACAATTTGAAAAAATTGAATAAATCATTCCCAGTTGTCACCAGCTTCTTTTATAGTTGTCCTGTATATTTATTGTAAGAGCATATAGCCATTAATACTATGCATTCTCCTGTTAGCCTTTTTTCTGCTTTTCTTCCACTAAAAAACATTTAACAGCCTACATGCTGTTTTCTCTCAGGCCACTTTGGTTGTCTGATTTTCCTAGTAGACATAGATTCTGCAGGAAGAATTCAGGGAAACAATATGCACCAAGTTCCCGGAACTTGAAACCATTTGTACATGCCCTTTATATCTGAAAGTTAGTTTTGTTCACATTCTTTTCTGCAATATCATAAATATTCAGTGTATTTTTGTCATAAAGCTTTGTCATTGCACAGTTCAACTAATAAAATATTTTTCTTTCCATATAAGTCACTTCTTAGTTTTGTCCCCTCACAGGATTTATATCTTCTTTCAATTAAAGGTTAAGAGTTATACTAGAATTGTTTATGATCTTCTTCCATTATGTTATACTTCTTAAACATACAACATATTCATTCAATGAATATATCAACTAAAAAATTTTTGTTTTAAACAGTTGTGTATTTTAAAAAAATTAAGAAGGAAAAATAAAATTTATAATGAAGCTTTTACCATTTATTATTCTTTTCTATTCTTTGCTAAAATTTCAGATTTCCTTTTGCTATTGTGTCTTTATATTTTGAAGTATGTTCTTGAGAAATTCTTGTAAGGAAGGCCTGGCACAATGAATTCTTTTGAATTTCCTATATCTGGAAACATTTTTTCTACATTACAAAAGGAAATTGTCTCTAGATACAGAATTTGGGTTTGATAATTTTCTTCTTTTCTATAGTTTGAAGATGTCCCTATGATTTTGATGAGAAGTCTGAAACCATTTAATTGTTTTCCCACACACAAATGTTGTTCTCTAGATGCTTTCAAGACTTCTTTATCCTTCTATTTTCACTCTTTGATTATGATGCACTAGATATGGTTTCCTCTTGATTTCAATGTACTAGGTGTGGTTTCTTATTGGTTATAATGCATTAGTTGTAGTTTCCTATTGATTATGATGTACTATGTGTGGTTTCCCATTGAAAATGATATGCTAGGTGTGGTTTCCTGTGGATTATGACATACTAGGTGTGGTTTATTATTGATTATCATGAGCTAGGTATGATTTCACATTGATTTATGATGCACTAGGTGTGGTTTCCCAGAACCTATGGTATTTAGGATTGCTGTAATTTTTTACATTCAAAATTCAATTTATTTCTCCAAACATGAAAACCTGGGGGCTTATTTTTTCCTGCATGGAATAATTTCCACTAATTCATATTCAAGTTTATTGATTTATTCTTATATACTTCCTGTGCTTGAAGTCTTTCAGTGAATTTTTATTCAAAATGCTGTGTTTTTCTGTTTCCAAATTTCTATTTGGTTCTTTTACAGGTTATTTCACTGCTGAGATTTTTCTATCGTTTCCCTTATTTCAAATGTGGACTTTCTGTTTTGGTTTGTTACTTTGTGGAGCATACTTAAACTAAGTGCTATTTTATCTTGATCCAATAATTCTTATACCTCAGTTACTCTAGGATTGCCATCAATTGAACATTTTTTCCTCCTGAGATTGAATCATAATTTACTGATTAATTCTGAATGTACTGTATTCATTGTGAATGTCATGTCATACACATTTTGGGCTCTGTCATAAAATTGTGAAAAATTATAAGTATTCTAATTTTACCAGTCAACCTATTTGAACTTGTATGTTCACACACATCCTAAAATATGAACAAAACTTGAAAACATAATATTAAGTAAAAGAAGCCAAGCCAGTCATAAAAGAATACATTACATGACTTCATTTATATGAAATTTCAAGAATAGAAAATCTACACAATAGAAAGTAGGCTAATAGTGCTTAGGGCAGGGGAAATAGAGGAAAACAGAGAAGAGGTTAAAAGTACAGGATTTCTATCTGAAACAATAAAAATGTTCTAAAATGGACTGTGGCAATGGTTGCATGTATCTGTGAATTTACTTAAAACAAAACAAACAAACAAACAAAACCACTATATTTTAAGCCAGTGGCACACGCCTGTAATCCCAGCACTTGGGAGACTGAGGCAGGAGGATTGAGAGTTCAAAGCCAGCCTCAGCAATAGCGAGGCACTTAGCAACTCAGTGAAACCCTGTCTCTAAAATAAAAATACAAAAAAGGGCTGGGGATGTGGCTCAGTGGTCAAGAGCCCCCGAGTTCAATCCCCAGTCCAAAAAAAAAAAAAAAGAAAGAAATTTAAAAAAAAAACCACTATATTTTAAATGAGTGAATGTATGTTATGTGAATTATGCATCAATAAAGTAATTTAGAAAGGCTATTTACATTGAAGAAAGAAACTGAGTAAGACCTTGGAAGGTGGAAAGACCTCACACATTATTGCATAGGCAGAATTAAATATTGTTAAAATGGCCAGACTACCTAAAGCATTATATACATTCAATGCAATCCCCATCAAAATACCAATGACATTCTTCACAGAACTGGGGTGGGGGGATTCATTTGTAAGAATAAAAGACCAAGCATAGCCAAAGCAATCCTGAGCAAGAAGAACAATACTGGAGGTATCACAATAAAGGATGTCAAATAATACTACAGAGCTATAGTAACAAAAACAGCATAAAAGAGACAATGGAATAGAATAGAAGACACAGAGACAAACCCACATAGAAAGAATCATCTGATACTTGACAAAGGTGCCAAAAACTTATGATGGAGAAAAGATAGCATTTTTAAGAAATGGTTTTGGGAAAACTGGATATGCATATATAAGACTATACAAAATTCAATTCAAAGTGGATCAAGGACCTAGGAAATTAGACCAAAAAACTCTATAACTGCTACAAGAAAATGTAGGCTCAATACTCCAACATATTGACACAAGCATTGACTTCCTTAACTAGACTCCTAAACACAAGAAATAAAACCAAGAATCAATGTGAAACAGCATCAAATGAAAGTCTTCTGCATAGCAAAGGAAAAACAATTTAGAGTGTGAAGAGAGAACAAAGGGAGAGGATCTTTGTCATCTAAGCCTCAGATAGAGCATTAAAACACCAAAATAAATAAATAAATAAATAGGCAAAAGAATTAAACAGACACTTCTCAAAAGAAGAAATACAAATGGCCAAAAAGAAAGTATCAATTATGCTCTATTTGAAAAGAAACAAAAAAGAGAAAAAGGCAAAAACCTATATTTGAAATGGTATTGGTTCAGAATTTTTCAAAGCTGGTGAAAAATACTAAGCCACGGATTTCAAGAACTTAGTAACATAACATACATGAATATAAACACAAAGAAAACTATATGTAAGCAAGCCAAAGGCAAAATACTAAAATTAAACACACAGAATACAAATCTCAAATGCATCTAAAGAACAAGGGCACACTACCTCAAAATTTCAACAGTAAAGCTGACAGTTGATTTTGCAATAGAAATGCTAGGAAAAAGAAGAAAGTTGAATGACACTTTTACAGTATGAAAATAATTAACCTCAAAATTTCATATTCTCCACAACAAATGAAGGAAGGTTAAAAAATTTTTTTGTTTTAATTAGTTATACATGACAGTAGAATGCACTTATGCACTGTGATATATCATACACAGATGGGATATAATTTCTCATTTTTCAAAGTGTATATGTTGCAGAATCATATTGGTCATGTAGTCACGTAGGTGGTGATGGAGATTGAACCTAGGCTTCTTGCACACTAGACAAATGGTCTACCACTGAATCACATCCTAGCCTTTTTTTTCTGTATGTTTCTGAACACTTTACAATTACATTTCAAATATTTTATTCACAGTGTTGATAAATGTTGTTACCATATAACAGTGAATGTTTTATCAATTCACTGTTATATGTTCAATTACATTTTACGACAGTTTGTAGGTAAGAGAAAGAAAAAAAAAGTACCTACTTTTTGGTAAATAGTGGGACATTTCTTTAAATTATTTTATGCAGAATAATTAAATTACCTGAAGAATATTATCCCCATAAATTACATTTAAATCATTTCTCCTTTTTGTAGCCACTGAGAAATTAAGACAGGTATAGGAAACATAGGAACATAATAATAAGCCGAGATTTCTAAATCTTCAATTGCTACTTCAAATTTTTATTCTATAACTTATGGGTGTTTTGTTGGCACTGTTTCATGTCATAAACATTGATTTTGACTGAATTTGATTTGAATATACAAATGTCCCAATCTAATGGTAAATTTTAAAACTAAGTATGATGGAACTAGTATTTGTGACTCTGTATGTGTTTGTGAATAGATGTGTTTGTTAAGTCTCTCTGTGGAAGCAAAGGGACTTATTTAACTGAAAGAAAATTTCAAGCATTATCATGAATTGCTTAAAAAGACTCTTTGAGGTATCCTGAATTAATTCATCCAAAATAAATGGTTTCTAATTTTAAAAAAAAAGTATCAAAAAATGTTCAACATCTCCAACAATAGAACCTTTCTGGAAAGTAGTATGGAGATTCCTCAAAAACCTAGGAATTAAACCACCATATGACCCAGCTTTCCCACTCCTCGGTATATATCCAAAACATCTAAAATAAGCATACTATAGGAATACAGTCCAATCGATGTTTATAACAGCACAATTCACAATAGTCAAACTATGGAACCAATCTAAGGGCACACCAACAAATGAATGGATAAAGAAAATGTGGTATATATACACAATAGAGAATTAACCATTAAGAAGAATGAATTAGGGCTGGGATTGTGGCTCAGTGGTAGAGCACTTGCTTAACATGTGTGAGGCACTAGGTTCCATTCTCAGCATCACATATACATAAATAAAAATAACGGTATTTTTTAAAAAAGAAGAAGAAGAAGAAATCATGACACTTGATGGTAAATGGATGAACTGGAGACCATTATGCTAAGTGAACTAAGTGAAATAACCCAGATCCTGAAAGGCAAAGGTCGAATGTTTTCTGAGATGTGTACGTTAGACCAAAATAAGGAGAAAGAAGAAGGCAAGCAGGCAGGCAGGCAGGCAGGCAAGGGAGTGGGGGATTCCATGAAAACAGAAGACAGATCAGTGAAGTAGAGAAAGGGAGTTAGGGGGAAGGAAGAGGGAAGGGAAAAGAGAAGAACAGTGGAATGAATTGTCCAAACTTTATACATATATGAATATATCACAGTGAATCTTACTTTTATGTATATCCACGAGGCACTAATTGGAGGAAAAAATAAATAAATAAATACAAGAAAGAACAGTATAGTAAAGGAAAGGGAACAGGTAAAGGGAGGAGTAGTGGGAAAGATGAAATAACTGGGAACTGAATTAGAGCAAATTATAGTCCATGCTTATATAATTATATAAAAATGAACCATAATATTATTTATAACTAAAATGAACTAATTTAAAAAAAGAAGAGCACACTACAACAACTAGCAAGAAAGAAAGACTGTTTAGAATTTAATCTCCCAACACTTTTTAATGAAGATGAACTGAACACCACTGGTCAGTTGCACAAAAAGAGAATTTTCCTCTTAAGGTCAAAAAAAGTTTGGAAAAAAAAACTCTTATAAAGCAGTAACATATAAATGACTATTATTAATATTAACTATCAAGGATATAACCAGTGCTATTATAAGTAAAGCTAATAAACAAATTCACAGTTTTTAGATCATTTTATGAAAGTGTCTTTGAAGGCTTTAAAATGGAGAAGGAATTCTGTGTTATTTTTAAAGCTGTTAAATATTCTACCATTACTTACCTATGTAGATACCTATTTCTACTAAGAACCTTTTTAAAAAATATATTTCCCTTTCATAAAATAACAGATAAGTTAAACAAAAGTCAAGAGAAGGCATCAGTCACTGAAAGACACACAGTATAAGCTGGTAACATTTTGGTACCAGCATCAACATTATGATTATCTCTACAGATCATCATTGTGGTGCTGGAAAATGCCACCAAAGTACTAATCTTTCCACTTTTGTAATCTAAAAGTAAAGTACAATACAAAATTCTAATGAGATCAAACTTCATTTTCTTCCCTGGTCTAACAGGATTTTGTCTTTGATTACTAGCATTTTTTAAGTTATAACTGACAATCTGAACACCAAGTGTACTGCTGAGTTTAGTTAACATGTTTAGAAATAACCTGGGTTTTTTGTTCAATTAGGACTTACTTTATCATAACCCTACATTTGACAGAAACTTTAATCAACTATAGTCAGACTTGATGATGTCAAGTCATTAGAAATTATTTCTACCCCCAAATTCTAAATTTTCAGCAAATAAATTATTAAAGAGAAAGGACACACCCTTAAAATGTAAACTTCCTCTTCAGCAAATTAAAAATAGTAATGCTGGAATTCAAACTTCAGGTTGAAAATCTAAGTACATCTATGGCAAAGTCTAAAATCTCTAAGCTGACAGATTATCGAAAAAAATATTTGGGGCTGGTGTTGTGGCTCAGAAGTAGAGTGTTTGCCTAACACCTGTGAGGTACTGAGTTCGATTCTCAGCATCATATAAAAAATTAATTAATTGTATTAAATTTTTTATAAAAATCTCAAAACTAATGTTTAAAAAAAAAAGAAAATATTTTATGACTGCCAAAATGGGGGAGAGGCAACCATTTTGTTTAAAGCATAGGAAAAGATATTCATATTTTTATAACATTGCTATGTCATGGACTGAGGTTGTGGCTCAGTGGTAAAGTGCTTGCCTAGCACGTGTGAGGCACTGGGTTCAATCCTCAGCACCAAATAAAGAAAAAATAAATAAAATAGAGGCATTGTATCCATTTATAACTAAAAATATTTTTAAAACATTGCTATTTCATTGAATTGTATTTTCTATGTATTCAAGTGATATATTTTACATTAAAATGATGATAAAATAGAATTTCCAAACCTTAATGCCCTTCCCTGTATGGCTTGTTTCCTTTGCCCTTCCTTTCCTTAGCTAAGCTGATGAAATACCTTCTTCCTATCATGGACATGACTTTTTCCAAGAGGTGTTCCTGATTTGTTGGTTCATTTTTGTTCTATTTTATTTCACATCTCTTTCATGTTTAGGTATATAGTTTTTACAGCTTTACTTAAAAGCCTGTTTTATCACTTCATCTCTATTATTACAGTGAATCTTCAAGTAACTTCTCAAAAAAAGGGAATATTTCCTCATTTCTATTCGTGTCTTTCACAGAACAGAAGAGCTAAAATATTGGGAAAACAGTACAGATCGAATAATAAGTCCACGATAAATGGATGAATGTATTTATAAAATAAAAAATATGGGGACATGTCTGTGAGGGTGTTTCCAGATTTGGCTGTGAGCTAAGAGAGGAAGGCCCATCCTGAATGTAGGCAGCAACATCTAACAGGCTGGAGGCCTGGATGGAACAAAAAAGCAGAAGTGGGGAGCTCTGACATGCCTGTAAGCGCAATTCTTCTTGAATAGGTACATTATTTTGCTGCTCCTACAAGGGCCTAGGGATATCAGACTCCAGATCTGTTGACCTCTGAGGGAAGACTCACACTGGTGTCTCTCCAGGGAGCTTGTACTCTTCCATAGACTTGGGCTGATCATTGGTCCTTCCTCTTCTGAGACTTCTGGCTTCTTGGACTGAGTATCAACAGATCTCATTGGCTTTTTGGCCTACAGATAGCTATTGCAGGATTATCCACTCTCTGACTACATAAGCCAATCTAAAATCCCCTCTTATAATTATATGTACATTCTATTATTTCTATTCTGCTAGAGAACCCTAATACATGACCTTTATTAAAAATGGTGACAAATATTTTTCTCCCATTCTATAGCCTGTCTTTTCATCCTATTGCAAAGGTCTGTCATAGAGAAAACATTTTTAATTTTGATAAAGTCTTTTATTTTTCTTTTATTAATGATACTTCTGTTGTCACAGCTAAGAACTCCTTAGGAAGTCCAAGAACCCAAAAATGTTTTCAAGTGTTTTCCTCTCAAATGTTTTATAGTTTTACTCTGTACATTTAAATCCATGATCCATGTAACATTAACTTCTATATCTCGGTAAAGTTTAAGGAACTTTGTTTTGTTTTGTTGCAATGCTAAGGATCAAATCCAGGGCCATACACATGCTAGGCAAGCACTCTACCACTGAGCTACAACCCCAGCTCTATTTTCTTGCCTATGATTCTAGCATCATTTGTTGAAAATTGTTTTTCTTCCATTTAATTGCTTTTGCACCCTTGTCAAAATCATCTGGGAATACTTGTGTTAGTCTATGTCTGGATTCTCTCTTCTATTCCAGTGAAATATGCATTTATTACTCCATAATTAGCATACTATCTTGCTTATGGTAATAATACAATAAGACTTAACATCAGGTAGTGATTCCTCCTACTTTATTCTCCTTTTTCAAAATTCTTCTAACTACTCTAGTTCCATTGCCTTCCCATATGAAATGTATAATGTTTGTCTTTAACTACAAAAAAAAGGTAGTTTTTTTATGGATACTGTATTAAATCTATAGATCAAGTTGGGGAAATGTGACCGCTTTAAAGTATTTCAAATCTATTTGTCACTAATTATTTCTAGTTTCTCTAAACAATATTCACCAGTATTAGCTACTCTATTAATACTGCATTTCTTCTTTCCTCAATCCCAATGCATCCTTTCCCTGTCTCCTTAAAAAGAACTGAGCTGCTGGGGTAATTCTCAGAATAACTGTCCCTTGTGAGCATTTGTAATACCATAACATCCTTGGGTTTCTCCATAAAATAACAAGAAAATGGTTTGTATTTCAGCAGCTAGTCAATTAACACTTTAAGAAGTACCTTTGGGAATCTTTTCATCTTTACAAAACTATATTTTTTACAAAGTTTCAAGTTGCTATAATCTCAATGATAAAACATGTTACTTTCAAATCTAAAATTTAATAAAATAAATGGGGGGAAAATTCTAGTTTCCAGTACAGCAAATAAGGAGCTCTGAAGTCACCACTGTGCCCTAACAACAACAGCAAAAACAAATAACAAACTGGAAAAATCAACAATTCTTAAACATGTAAAAGAAGAAAGGTCACAAATTTTTGTCCCCAATATTGGAGTTAGAGGGACAGGCAGAACAGAGAGTCACAACTGAGCAGAGCCAAAATTCACAAGCAAAACCCTTGCCTGGAACCAGTGCTTACTTAGGAAAACTTAAAAACTGTAATTGACATATTGCTGGAGGCCATAGACAGCCTTATTAAAATTTCCAAGGGTTCTGGGGTTGTGGCTCAGCAGTAGAGCACATGCCTAGCATATGTAACTCCACATAAAAGCAAATAAATAAAATAAATGTATGGTGTCCAACTACAACTAAAAAATAAATATTAAAAGAAATTCCAGGGAAGCCCAGTCATATGGAGATCTCACACTTTTGTGAGTCATAGCACTAGGTGTTCAACCAGGTCCTCACAGATAGTATTACAGAAAACTACTCAGGCTTCCAGCAGAGAGAGGGGTATGAGTACTGTTTAGAAATAGACCAGAGAGGGGCTGGGGCTGTAGCTCAGTGGTAAAGCAGTTGCCTCACAGGTGTGAGGCCCAGGTTCGATCCTCAGCACCATGTAAACATAAATGCATTGCATTGTGTACAACTAAAGTGTTGCCGCCTGAAGCGATGGCCGCTTGGAGCAACGAAGCCGCGGGAAGAAGTTCAGAGGCGAACTGGAAACAAACAGCTTTTTATTCTGATAACTTTTCTCTCTGGCTCTAACAATGACTAACACGAGCCACACACACCACCAAAATGGCACTGACCCGATCAGCAATCTCGGCCAAGTCACTCGAGATCCCGGGCCAAGTCCCGTGAGACTACGGAAGGCGACAATGCCCAAATCTCCATGGCCCATAGTCAACCGCAATTTAAGCCATCTCCCCAAGCAGGGCTCCTGCATTTCCCCCCTTTTGTTTTAAAAGAGGGGCTGCTCTAGGACGTCTATGTGCAACCAACATTCTTACCCGTCATCAGATAATCAAGGCTGTGCCCTTGACTCCTGTCTTAGTTTGATATGTCGGCCACATGAGACTGTCCCGTGCGACTGTGCCTGTCTTAGGTTGTCCCCCTCTGGGAATCTTACCCGTCATTGGCTAACCAGCCATCCAATGGAGCCCTTTAGGATCGACTGTGTATGATGACTAATAGCCGTCCAATTGTGAGGAGATGTTGCGGCTTTAAGGCGACAAGCCTTTTGGTGATGAGCCAAATTGCATAGCATATCAAATTGTTTAAACAAATCAGCTGCCCCAAGTTCCATCAAGTAACACACTGAATTCTCTAGACAAATACCCGCAAGGCATTGTCCCATAAAGTCCCAAACAATGAAAGATCAAAATGTCCATTTGTTATAACACGTTGATGTAGGAGGCCCCATGCATGTAGAGCAGAGGCCACACTGTTGGTGAGGTTGTTTGATGCTTGAGCAGCAGGGATGCTTGTGGTGACCGCGATCCCTGCAGCTATAGCAGCAGACAACTTTTTTATGTCTAGACAATGCCACCGGCAAATCTTCAGGGCCCACTACCTAGAAACTCAAGCATCAATTATTAAAGGAAAGGCAGTGCTATTGCAGCACTGAGTCAAGAGGCGAGTTGTCAAACTACAAAATAGAATAATTAGATTAGAAAATTAAAGTTGATTTTTGTTCACACACATCGCTGGTTGAGCTTCTACAAACATAAGTTGGAAAAATATCATATTTAGAACAAAACAAAGAAAGACTGAGGGTAATTACTGCATTAAAGATAGATTAAAGAAAAGGTAAAGGCACTTTGGAGAAATAATTTGTTAGCTGGAACCCTTGAGTCTCTGTATACAGAGCAATCTTTTACCTGTTGAGATAATTGAAATTAATGAGCTATTAAACAAATGAAGTTAATAACAAACAAACAATCTTATATCAAAACACCAAAATATCAGGTTATATAGCACTAGTCATATTGTTTGCTAAAGAGAAGTCCCAGGGGGGCTGGGATTGTGGCTCAGCGGTAGAGTGCTCGCCTAGCACGTGGGCGACCCGGGTTCGATCCTCAGCACCATGTACAAATAAAACACATTGAATAAAATGCATTGTGTACAACTAAAGCAAATAAATAAAAATATTTTTAAAAAAAGAGAGAAGTCCCAGGGACACCTATAAATCAAAATTGAAAGTACCTTCATTTATAAAATTATTTACTCTTAATTGAATGCTCTTAACCTAAAATGAATTAAAGTTATTTGGATCCATATATATTTTTTTTTCATAAGCGCTTTGTTATTTGTGACGTCACACTGGACAGACGCACAAACATACAAACATATATTTGTGACGTGACATTAACATGAAATGTAGACAAATGTACAGACATAAAGACATGTACAAAAAGAAAAAAAAAATGCAATTGTGTGCACACTAAAGAGAGATCTCCTCGTCCCGGCCGGGAGGAACGACACTTAAGTTGTGAAATATTTTGAAGGACTCTTTTGAGGGAATCATTCTATACCTTCATCTTGGTCCTCTTGATTTTGTGCCTTTTTTATTAATCTTGATTCTTCAACAACTTCATCTTGATCATTTTGATGTGGTACCTGTTTTATTAATCTAGATGGTATCCATATTGGAGAGGATTCGTGTTTTGGAAAAACACAAACAGATCCTCTTCCCCAAATTAATACTGGATCTGGACCCTTCCATGTACCTGAAAGAACATCCTTCCAGTAAACCAAAGGTTTATGTTGTTGGTGTGGATTCCAATGTCTGTCTCCAGCAGAATAACCATTAGAGTCTAAAGTTAAAAAATTTAAGGTAAACAGGGCAACTACCAATCTGTCCTTAGGACTTTTCCAATTTCCTTCTTTTTGTTTTAATAACATAATTTTCAGTGTGCGGTTTGCTCTTTCAATAATGCCCTGACCCTGAGGATTGTATGGGATGCCTGTTTTATGGGATATATTGAATTTTGCACAAAATTGTTTGAAAGATGAGGACGTATATGCGGGGCCATTATCTGTTTTAAGCATTTTGGGGATGCCCAATGCAGCAAAAGCTTGCAAACAATGAGATGTAACATCTTTAACTTTTTCTCCAGAACGTAAGGAAGCAAAAATCATGCCTGAGCATGTATCTATGGTCACATGAATAAATCGCAATTTTCCAAAACTTGGCTCATGAGTAACATCCATCTGCCACAAATGATTGGGCATTAATCCTCTAGGGTTAACGCCGAAATGAGGATTGGGCAAATGTGTCATACAAGATTTACAATCTTTTACGATTGTTCTGGCTTGCTCCTTTGTGATTTTAAACCTATGTTGCAAGGTGGTACTGTTGACATGAAACTGGGAGTGAAATAAAGTAGCTTGTTGGAGCACTGAAAGTATAAATATTGTTTTTTGTTGGGACTCATGTCTGCCAAGGGGAAGGACTTTGGCTGCTTACCACGCCCTTTGGAGGACCAGGGCTAAGCAAAGGGGTGTGGCTATGATGTAGCGTGAGAGTCCGAACCTCCCTGCTGGTTGATTGGTTAGTTCTAGACCTATTTAAGTTCAGCACCTTGCCAATAGAGTTGAGTTTTTTGGCTTCTTGCTCTTTCTACACAAAACTCCCTGGGTGTGGCGTGGTATCTGTCCAGCAGGCGGATAGGAGACACTCAGCGTATTTTTGTCCATTAAGCCCATCTTCGCCCGGTAAGTTACTTTCTTTCTGCAGGCAGAAAGAAACCCCTTTTAGGGCCCAAAAAAGGGGGTAGCTTTAGACCACGGCCCCATTAATAACTCAACAGTCCCGGCAGTTTTTGTAAGTTCATCAGCCTTTTGATTACCTTCATGGAGGGGACCAGGCAAATTAGTATGTGCTCTAATATGGCCTACGAATAGAGGTTCTTTTCTTGCCCACAAAAGTTTTTGTATTTGATAAAACAATTTAAAGGCTGGAGTATGAGGTGCTATTGGTCCTGCTAACTCTAATTTTGGGATGGCTTGTACAATATAGTGGCTATCTGAAAAAATGTTTACAGGCTGGTCCCTAAAATTTTCCAGAGCTCTTACCACAGCTTCCAATTCCACTAGTTGAGCTGATTTGTGTGCAGTTATGAAAGTCATATTTTCTTTTTTAATGACTACTGTAGCAGTACTATTTGAGGACCCATCTGTAAATACATTAAATGCCTTAGGAATAGGTTGATTTTTTATTACCTGTGGAAATATAATAGGATGATTAATACAAAAAGATAATATAGGAGACTTAGGAAGATGATTATCAAAATTTGCAGAAGTAGAGCATTTAGCTATAGCCCAATCATTATCATTGAAGCATAAATATTCAATCTGTGATGATGAATAGGGAGTAATAATAGTAGCAGGGTGAATGCCAAATATTTTAGTAGAAGTCTTAAGTCCTTGAAGAATAAGTTTAGCCACCATGGAGGTATAAGACTCAATTATACTTTTAAAAGAGATGGGCAAATGTATACATAATAAAGGCCCTTGTTGCCAAAATACTCCTGTCGGTGTATATTGAGAAGAAATAATAATCAACATCAGCAGTTGAGTTAAATCAAATCTATCACAATGAGCTCCTTTGATGGCTTTTTCTACTAACTTTAAAGCTTTCCTAGCATCAGGAGTCAATGTTCGTGGTGAAGATGGATCAGGGTCTCCGCGAAGGATGTCAAATAAAGGTTTTAGTTGGCCAGTAGTGAGATTTAGTGTAGGGCGAAGCCAATTAATGTCTCCCAGTAGTTTTTGGAAATCATTGAGGGTGGTCAAATGTTCTTTATTTATTAAAATTTTTTGGGGTCTAACAAAAGTATCCATGATTTTAAATCCTAAATATAATATGGGAGATCTGGTTTGAACTTTTTCTTCTGCTATATATAATCCATATTTTTTAAAATTTTCTACCACGTCACTGAATATATTAAATAAGATTTTTTGATTAGGGTGGGCCAATAAAATATCATCCATGTAATGTAGACACATGAGGTTTGGATATTTATTTTTAATGGATTGGATAGCCTTGTCCACATATATTTGGCATATGGTGGGGCTATTAGCCATTCCCTGTGGTAAAACCTTCCAGTGATATCTCTGATCAGGGCCATTATTGTTCATAGAAGGAACGGAAAAAGCAAACCTGGGGGCATCCAGAGGATGTAGGGGAATAGAAAAGAAGCAATCCTTTATATCAAGAGTAATAAGATGGAAATTTTTTGGAATAGCTACAGGACTAGGAAGTCCAGGTTGAGTAGGGCCCATAACTTGCATGGTTTTATTAATTTGTCTAAGATCATGTAACAATCGCCATTTTCCTGACTTTTTCTTGATCACAAATATGGGGGAATTCCAGGGAGAGGTGGAAGGTTCTATATGTCCTGCTTCTAATTGTTCCTGAACTAGTAGGTGGGCCGCTTGTAATTTCTCTTTAGATAGGGGCCACTGAGGGACCCACACTGGCTTATCAGAAAGCCATGGTATTTTCAAAACTATTTTCTCAGTGGCCCCAAAAACAAATATCTTTTTCCTTTATGATAATGATTACTTTTAGGGTTAAGATTACTCTGTACTTTTTGATAATGATTTCTTTTATGGTTAAGATTACCCTGTAGATTTTCACATTTAACACCTGCAGGCTTGGTTGCAAGGTGTACTCCCATTTGTTGCAAAATATCTCTTCCCCATAAAGTATCTGGTAGGTTAGGTAAAACATAAGGCTGAAATGTTCCTTTATGGCCTTCATCATCCTCCCATTTTAAAATTACCGCACTTTTATCTGGGAGGTTATTATATCCCAAGCCTCTTAAACTGGTTGAAGCTTTTTGCAGAGGCCAGTGCTTGGGCCATTGGCGTAAATTAATAATGGAAGAGTCAGCTCCAGTATCTATTAATCCCTCCATTTCTATTCCTTGGATTTTTATTTTACACATAGGCCTCCTTGAACAGTCTCGAACCCAGCAAGCCATGGGTCTTGAATCAGTGGAACAAAATCCTCTATTGTTCCCTTTTTGAGGCATACTCATTTTAAATGAATTATGTAAATTGGGAAGGAGAAGCAACTGAGCAATTCTATCTCCTTGATTAACAGAACTTATACTTTGGGGTGAGCTAAGCATTATTTTTATTTCCCCTTTGTAGTCTGAGTTTATTACACCTGGGGTCACTTGCAAACCTAATAAGATTTTAGGACTTTGCCCGATAATAAGTCCTACAGTCCCTGAGGGAAGAGGTCCCCTGACTCCTGTGGGAATCAGTTGAACCCCCATTTCAGGTGTTTACACTATTCCGGAGGTGGAACAGAGGTCTAATCCTGCATTTCCTCCTGTTCCTCTGGCGAGGGAGTGGATGGGTAGTAGGGATTGTGTCAGGGAAGCATCTGAGTGGATGCTTGAGGATACTCCTCCTCCAATGCCCCGTACATTTGTGGGCCCCGGGGTATTGGGCCCCATGCCCTGTTTTTTGAATTCCTGAACAAAGGATTTCCATGGATGTCAAATTTTGAATGGCATTTATTGGCCCAATGATTTCCCTTTTCACACCTGGGGCAGCGGCCTGGGGCACGGTATGAGCTTGGTCTTATTTCTCTTTTGGGATTTTGCCTAGAATAGCCTGATTGATTATGATAATTTTGCCTGGAATATCCTGATTGATTATAATGTCTATGTTTAGCCTTTGTGAAATTTCGAGGGGAAGCACCTCTCATTGAGGCTGCAATCACATTTCCTGTGACAAAGGCGTCATTTATATCTTTACATAGTTGTATATATACGGAAAGATCCTTTTTAGTTCTCCATGGCCTGATGGCTGCTTGGCAGCATTTATTAGCATTTTTGTATGCTAATTGAACAACTAATGGCATAGCTTGATCAACATCTGCAAACACACTACCTGCAGTTCTCAAAAGTTGATCAGCAAAATCAGCATATGGCTCATTAGGTCCTTGAATCACTTTTGACAAGCTACCTTGTAGATCCCCAGGTCCTTGTACAGTTTTCCATGCCTCTAAGGCAGCTGCGTTTATCTGAGCATATACATCTGGGTCATAATCTTTTTGAGCCTGTAAGTCTGCGAATTGCCCTTCTCCTGTGAGCATGTCTATATTATAGTTTCCAAACCCTGTAGCCACGTTTCTTTTAGCCGTTTCTATACAAAGTTCTTGGAATTGCGATCGCCAAACCAAGAATTGCCCCCCGCTTAATGCTGCTTTACATAGACTTTTCCAGTCTGAGGGGGTTAAGCTAAAGGTGTTAAGGGACTCCAGCATACTCAACGTGAAAGGAGCTTGGGGCCCATAAGTCATTACTGCCTCTTTGAGATTTTTTATTGTTTTGAAATCTACTGACTGATGGACCCTCTGTCCATTTTTCTTTTCAAATGCTGGTGGTTCCCAATGTATCTGTGAGTTACCCTCGAGAGCGCATAAGCGATCAGAAAGACTTTTTATTTCTGTTTCTAGGGTATGCAAATGCCTAGTAATACCCTTCATATTTTCTGTAATGGATTCCACCCATGGGGGAGTAGAGGACACAAGTGGTTCCTCTACTTGATGGTCCTTTTTCTTGGTCTTTTTTAGTTTCTTTTTCCTCATTTTCTCAGAATCATTTTTACTAGATTCCTCACCACTGCTAATTTCACTGACAGCAATATCCTGAGGCCCAGGTTCCACTAAGAGCAAGTATCCTTCAGCTATCACCAATAACTCCCGAATAGCTCTAATAGCTTGGATTTTTGTCATTTTGGGGACTCTTCTAATACTCTCTTTACTGGTCTTAGTTGGCCCAGTGGAAGCTACACTTTTTTGATCACTTTCACTTTTTTCTATATCCTCCTCACTGAGAACAGAGTCAGGTATATCAAGGAGTCTTTGCATAGCCTCTATCACTTGGGATTCAGTTATATTCGAACCCATCTTTAAAGACCTTTCAGTTCTTACCTGTCCACTCCAAAGTCCCCGTACGGGCCGCCACCTGTTGCCGCCTGAAGCGATGGCCGTTTGGAGCAACGAAGCCGTGGGAAGAAGTTCAGAGGCAAACTGGAAACAAACAGCTTTTTATTCTGATAACTTTTCTCTCTGGCTCTAACAATGACTAACACGCGCCACACACACCACCAAAATGGCACTGACCCAATCAGCAATCTCGGCCAAGTCACTCGAGATCCCGGGCCAAGTCCCGCGAGATCCCGGACCAAGTCCCGTAAGACTACGGAAGGCGACAATGCCCAAATCTCCATGGCCCGTAGTCAACCGCAATTTAAGCCATCTCCCCAAGCAGGGCTCCTGCACTAAAGCAAATAAATAAATATTTAAAATAAATAAATAAAATAAAGATACTGTGTCCATCTACAACCAAAAAGAAAGAAAGAAAAGAAATAGACCAGAGAAAAAATTTTTTAAATATTTATTTATTTGCTTTAGTTGTACACAATGCAATGCATTTATGTTTACGTGGTGCTGAGGATAGAACCCGGGCCGTGCACGTGCTAGGCGAGCGCTCTACCGCTGAGCCACAATCCCAGCCCCAGAGAAAAATTTTAAAAAAGAAATAGACCAGAGCATTCTTTTAAGAACGTCTGCCACAAGAGAACTATTTCACCAAAACCTACAAGGGTTTAATGAGAGCACAACCTACATGGGAGAAGGGAAATACCCAACTACAGCCCCTTCAAGCTACTCTGTCTCAAATAAGCAGGTATAAGTGGGGTGTTCACAGTTCAGTACCACAGCCTCACTAAAAGATTGAGACTTATTCAGGACTATAGAATATTCTTCCCCTTCACACAACATATCATACACAATTTATGATCACATCACTAGAGGACAGTATACTGCCATGCTTCAAACCAGTATATGGGGGCTGGGGTTGTGGCTCAGCGGCAGAGCACTTGCCTCGCACATGCGCGGCCCGGGTTCGATCCTCAGCACCACGTAACATAAATGCATTGCATTGTGTACAACTAAAGTAAATAAATAAATATTAAAAAAGAAAACAGTATATCATATCTACCTTTCAACAATTACAAGGCATACTAAAAGACAAAGAGACCAAAAGATTGAACAAGCATCAAAACCAAAGTTAGATATGGCAGACATGCTGGAAGTATGAGATGAGTAATTTTAAAAACTATTATTAATATGTTAAGAACATTAATCAAAAAAGGAGATAACATGCAAAGGCAGATGTATAATGTAAGCACATAGATGGAAATTCTAAGAAAGAGAAATTTGAGAGATAAAAAACACTGTAACAGAAACGAAGTATGCTTTTGTTGAGCTTGTAAGTATGAAGACACGAACCGTGTGAATATACTTTGTATACAACAAGAGATATGTAAAAATGCATTCTGCTGTCATTTATAACAACTTAGAATAAAAATAAATAATTTAAAAAAAAAAAGAAAAAAGAAATCTGCAAAGTATTGAGGAAAGAACCTCTGAGAGCTTATAAAATAGAAAACTAAAAAGAAGCCAGACACGGTGGCACATGGCTGTAATCCCAGTGGCTCCAGAGGCTGAAACAGGAGGATTGCCAGTTCAAAGCCAGCTTCAGCAAAAGCAAGGTGCTAGGCAACTCACTGAGACCCTGTCTCTAAATAAAATACAAAATAAGGCTGGTGATATAGCTCAGTGGTTGAGTGCCCCTGAGTTCAATTCCCGGTACCAAAAAAAAAAAAAAAAAAAAAAAAAAAAAAAAGACAGAAAAGAAAAACTAAAGAGAAGGCTGAAAAAATGACAAAATAAAATAATAAGGAATTGTGGGATGACAAAAGTTGTAACATGTATAATAGGAACATCAGAAGGAAAAGAACAAAAGAGAAGCAACTTTGAAAGCCATGACTGAGAATTTCCCAAAATTAATAGTAGACACCAAACCACAGATCCAAGAAACATAAAGAATATCAAGTAGGATAAATGCAAAAACACAAGAACAAAAATAACCTACATGTACATATATCATTTTCCAACTATAGAACATCAAAAATAAGAAAAAAAAACCTGAAAGAAACCAGAAAGGCTGGGGAGGTTCTTACCTATAGAGGAACAAAAAATAAGTAAACTTCTCCTTAAAAACTATGTAAGTAACAAAGCAGAGGGAAATACTTAGAGTTGAGATAAAAAATAGGTCAACCCAGAGTTTTGCACCTTGAAAAACTATTTTTCAAAGTGAAAGACATCCTCAGACAAACAAAAGTTGAGGAAATCTATTACCAGTAGAAATGTTTAAAAAGGAAAAAAGTTCTTCAAAGAAAGGAATATGTTATAGGCCAAAAACTTGGATCTACATAAAGAAAGTAAAAGCACAGGACAATGAATAAGTGAAGGTAAAATAAAAATTTATTTTTCTTTTTCTTAACAGAAAGTTAGCTCAAAATAATAGCATGAATGTATCTGAATATGAATTTTTATATAATGCATGAAATGAATGACAGTAATGATATCTAGGGATAAGAAGAAGGAATTATGTAAGAGCCCTAATAAGGAGATAGCTAAGATGGCAGCTAGCTGAGAGCCATAAGAGGTGTTTAAGTATTTCCACCTGATATTCATGCATTTATCTAATAATCTTTCTATGCCCGTGAGCACTATGTGACGCACCTGTAAGTTTGAGCTGTTAACACGTGTATACTTGTTAAGGCAAAAAGTATTTAACCAGGTGAGGTTGGCTAGAGGGGGTGGTTGGAGATGGAGAGGTTGTTGGAGCCAGAGAGAGAAGTTAGAAGAAGGAAGAATAAAGAACCTATTCATTTCCAGTCTGCCTCCGAATTCTTTCCCGTGGTACCGTTGCTGCAGGTGGCAACAGCCGCAGGCGGCAACAGAATTAGGATTATTTTGCTATTATAAATAACAAACAACATGTGTTATTTAAAAAATGAAACTGGATTAGTTCCAAATAGATATTTCAAGCTCAAGAACAATCACTAAAAAGATTTAAGTGTAGATAATATGATAAAGAGAGAAACAGAATCTCAAAAAAAAGTTTTATTCATGACTGTCAAAACTTGGAAGATTATAACACAATCATGATAACATTTTTAAAAAACCTGAAAGCAATCACCATGTCTCTTGGTAGGTTTTTATGGTTTGGATATGAGGTATACCCCAAAAGCTCATGTCAGACAATGCAAGGTTTGGGGGAGAAATGATTGAGTTGTAGCCTTAACCTAATCAGTGAATTAATCCCTCATGGAATTAACTAAATAATAACAGGAGGCAGGTGAGGTGTGGATGGAGGAAATGGTTCATTAGGGGCATGGCTATGGGGGGTATATATTTGGTATTGGAGAATGGAATCTCTCTCTCTGCTTTCTGATCACCATGCGAGCTGCTTCCCTCTGCCACACTCTTCCTCCCTGATGTTGGGCATCACTTCAAACCCTGGGGACTGAAGCCAGGGGCCTATGGACTGAGACCTCTAAAACCGTGAGCCCTTGAATAAACTTTTCCTCGTCTACAATTGTTCTGGTTGAGTCCTATAGTCACAGTGGTGAGAAAGCTGACTAAAACAGTAGGTAAATGGACAAATGAACTAGTATATCTAGACAGTGGGATATTATTCACTAAAACAACATAAGTTGTCAAGTCACAACAAGATAAAAAAGAACCTTAAATGCATATTAGTAAGTGAAAGAAGCCAATCTAAAGAGGTTACATACTGTATGATCCCAACTATATGACATTTTAGAATAGGCAAAATTATGAGCTAGGGGGCTGGGATTGTGGCTCAGCGGTAGAGCGCTCACCTCACACGTGTGCGGCCCAGGTTCGATCCTCAGCACCACATAAACATAAATGCATTGCATTGTGTACAACTAAAGCAAATAAATAAATATTTTTAAAAAATTATGAGCTAGTTATATAAAACCAGTGATGTTCAAGGATTAGAGGGGATGAAGAAATGAACAGAAGGAACACAGAAGACTTTTAGGATAGTGAAACTACCCTCTGATAATATTGGTACACATATGTCATTCTACATTTGCCAAAAACCACAGAATGTACATGAAGAGTGAATCCTAATGTGAACTATAAACTTAAAATGATTATGATTTATCTATGTAGACTTATCAATTGTAACAATTGTACCACTCTGGTGAGGGATGTCCAAAATGGACATGTAGGGGAGTGGGGAAAGGAGCTTCTTTCAAGAAATTTAAACTTCTCAGTTTTGCTACTTTCTATTGCTTATTTATCACTTGACAAATCTTTTAGCAAAATTTTTCTTATTGCTATTAGAATATATATAATGTAGTTTTATAAATAAGTCGGTAATGGGGCTGGGGTTGTGGCTCAGTGGTAGAGCACTTGCCTAGCACACGTGAGGCACCACATTAAAAAAAAAAAAAAAAAAAACACACTAAACAAAATTAAGGTATTGTGTCCATCTACAACTAAAAATCTTTATAAATAAATAAATAAATCTGTAAATAAGCTTATTTTTAAAAAACACATGAAAAACAAAAGTATTTCCTTCCTTAAATACACCCTGTCCTGGTTCTGGGGCTATGGCTCAGCGGTAGAGCACTCGTCTGGCATGTATGAGGCCCTGGGTTCGATACTCAGCACCATATAAATAAAATAAAGGTATTGTGTCCACCCACAACTAAAAAAATTTTTTTTTAAATACATCCTGTCCCTACTATTCCTTTCTCGTATTCTCTAACTCCCACATAAAGTTCATAAATTATAAAAATATTAGGAAACTTCATAAAACTCTACAACAGGCAGATTGACAAAAAATAAACAAACTAAAAAACCAAACACTCTACTGTCTGAAATCAATGCTAGCTTATTAGCTCCTGAAAGGTCTATAACATGATACTTAAGAGTTCTATGATAAGAACCAAATCTGTAGTACAAATTAATTTCCTCTCAAATTCAACATGAATTCTCTTTTCTAGCCAAACTGGTTTTCTCCAAAACTGCCTTTTCTTGACTATGTGCTTTTCTCCTACTTTTCTTTTATGTATTTTGAGAATGCCTTCCTTTCTGCCTACATACATATAGTCTTCTCATCCATCAAAATTTAGGAAAATATGTTATGCAAAGAGCATGAATCTTGGAATTAGGCTGACTTAGATTTTCATCTAGGCCATGCTACTTACTGAATCATGTCTCTGAGTCTGGTTTTCTCATTTAAAAAATAGAATAACAGCCATTTTTAGATGATATATAAACAACAGAATTATTGTTAAAATATAGGTAAAGTCCATGGGACAAAGTAAGAATCGATTAACCATTAGAACTAACCATTAGAACTAAACTTGTTATCCCAATTTAGCTGACTTAATTTGTCCATATAATTTATTTAGCAATTCACAGCCTGGACTTACTTCATCTCTTACACTTTTGTCTTAAGTGATTATTTATCTTAATTCTAATTTATGTCTCTTACGTTTTATGTCTCTAAACAGACTGGAAGCTTCTTAAAATCAGGACGATATACTACACCTATTTACAATTCCACATGGTTTAGCACTATGCTCTTTACAACAGAAGACTCAATAAATATTTCCTCAGTGAAGTCTTTGTTGGAAGTAGTCTATTCAAAAAAATGGGAAACATATTTTGAAAACATTAGAGGTGTATTAACACACTGGAACATCTACTTAAGGGTAAAAAAAGAGGTAAAGATGGAAGACAAAGTGACTTGGGAGTGGGCATGGAATATGTGTGAGATAAGGATGAAAGAATGTATATATAATTCTGATAACAGAAAAACCATAGATATTTAGAAATTTAGCCTGAAGAAAAGACTTTGGAAAGTGAGAGAGCTTTCTGAGTAAAGATAACATAAAATTCTATAATATTAGAGTCATTCAACAATGGAATAAAGAGGATTCATTTTAACAGTAGGTACCTTTTAAAATTAAAGGGACCTAAGCAGAGCTTGGGGTTGATACAGTATTCAATCAACATGACAATATCAGACAGATAGTTGTTGCCTAAAATGCTATGTTGAGAAGAATTTTAAGACTACAAATACAGTCAGTAAAAAGGGTGCTATGATCACTTAAGACTCTGTCTTAAGCCTGGCAGAATACAGAGTATCACCTCATAATTAGTATCCCCAAACTAGAAGAATAATTTTCAGAAATAATCCTTCCTCACCAAGATTGTAAACATGAACTGGGTCTAGTCTTTCTAAATTCCTCAAGTCTATGACTCCATGTTTACTTAATAACCAATATTCTGTAAGTATTCAATAAAATGATATTTTCATATATTTAAGTAATAGTCCTCAGCTAGGAAACTGAATTACTGTTTAAGCAACAAAAAAGCACTATAGTTTCTCATCCTGTAATTCACTCTTTGAGACCATAAAACCATTTTTTAAGCATCTTCCTGTTCTTTATTTTTGGTAAAAATCTGTGACTACCAGACACCAACAGAGAAAACCATATGAATAGGCAAAAGCCAAATTGAGTTAAATACATTATGTGTGGGGGTGGGGTGGGGTGGGGACAGAACCCATGGTTCATGCATGCTAGGCAATTGCTTTACCACTGAGCAACACCTCCAACCCAAACAGAATTTTTTAAATCAAAATAGTCTTCCTTAAGTAATGTCCCAGAAGTTCATTTCTAACTAAACCATTAACAATTTTTAAAAAATGACATCTTGAAAAACACTGAAACAGAAACTTCATTTTGATTCCACATACATGTTCTTCTCAGAGAACATAAGAGAAAAATTCTCAAAGCGAGGTCACTGAATCATCAGCAGCAGCAGCACCAGCAGCAGCACCAGCACCAGCACCAGCACCAGCACCAGCACCACTACTATCAGCAGCTGCGCCAGTGATGCTAATTCCCAGTCCCACGCAACCTCTCAAGTCAAAAATCATACAGTTCACCCAACAATCTGGATCCATCCAGGACTGTTGCTGCATGCTGAAGTTTGAAAATCAGTGTCTTATAAATTGTCTTTTTTGTAAGTTTTTGTAAATTTTACCATGAGATTGATCATCGTAATCATTTTACAGGCATATATAAAATAGTGTTTATTCTAGTTTTTTATTTCTTAAAAAATACTTTTACAGATCTGTATATGATGTCCAAGGGAGGCACATGTTCTCACCCATGCTCCACACCCAAAGACAAGGAGGCACAGGGAGGTTAATTAAATCACCCGTGATTACACAGTTGGCAAGAGGGGCAGCCAAGATGGGAGTTCCAGGACTGCTTTCCTAAGCCATTCTTAGGACTGGCCTGCTGAGTAGACAGGACACACTGTCCCCACTGTTGCCTGGAGAGGCTCATCCCGTGCCCTGGCCTCCAAGGATACAGGGAAGCCTGTGACCAAGTGCAGGGACCTGAGTGAGCATAGATGCTCCTGACAAGTACTGGTGAGGACATGAAATGACCAGAAAGAACCCTCTATGTCCATGGAGCATGTGGGTGCTGCCAGCCTTAGGAAAAGCAGTTTGTCTAATGGAGTCAAAG
This sequence comes from Tamias sibiricus, assembly GCA_025594165.1. Lineage (NCBI taxonomy): Eukaryota > Metazoa > Chordata > Mammalia > Rodentia > Sciuridae > Tamias > Tamias sibiricus. The sequence continues at coordinate 34,300,609 of CM046669.1, forward strand.
TTATGGAGACTCCAGGTCCCGGCAACATACTCTTGGTGTATCCTCAGCAGAAATGCCATGGGACACGTGTTCAAGGTCATCCACCACAGTACCATGGCATGGGGAAGAGTCCCTGGGCTTGGAGATGATGCAAGCAGCCTCTCACAGCAGACAGATAAGCACCTGGGCATGCCCACCTGAAGGCACACTATCCACCATGACAGGATGAAGCCACATCCAGAAAAATCAGACACGGAAGAATGTACACGAAGTCTGAATCAGGTAAAACTCAGACGTGACATTAGCAAGCAGCATTGGGCAGCAGGAAACAGGCAAAGAGGAAGCCACTGCCTGAGTCAGCAGGTGATGGCTTTAGAGGCTGTGGTCAGGCAAGGGGACAGAAGCCTCCTGAGAATGCCTGCGTCCTAATGTGACACCTGAGTGTTCACTTCAACTGCCTGTTAATGATCATAAGGGCATATTGTGCTGTTTCTGAATGTGTGTTCTACTACACCATGTTAATAAAATACAGAAAAGTAAGGGTTCTACCAACATGAGTAGTAGTGCCTTCACCCACCTAGTGGGATTGCTAGTTTCCCTCCAACTATCCATAAGACCCCCCTCTATGCTCAAGTGACTCTGGACCACTTTGTCCATAACTACAAGTTTGCCTCTATCCTACTCACTAAAAGAGAGTGGGGCTTCCACAAAAAGACCCTATGGTCTGTGCTTTTGTGTTAGGGAGCAAGGGAGCTTGGGTCCTTGCTTTCCTGGGGTAGCCTGCCCCTAAGCCAGCTCCAGGACAGGACTTGTTTTCTAGTCCGTGAACTGAAGTCCAGGACAATGAAAACTCACTCTGGCTCCCAGGGATGGCTGGGTTCCTGCAGCTACCCAGAGAAACCTGTTCTTGAAGATGGCCCTGGGTTCCCAGCCTGTCTGCACCAGCACTGAGAACAAGACCATCTTCTTCCTGGTGTCCATGGAAGAGTGCACCAAGCAAGGTGCACCTGCCATACTCGGGGGCTGCCTTCCGATTGCTTAGCTATCTGCTCTTGTTCCTTCTTGTCTGAGATTGAGGCCAGTTTTGTGTAGGAGCCTATAATCAAGGAGATAGCTAAAGATTGCGGTTAGCTGAGAGCCATAGAAGATGTTCTAGTTTCCACCTGATGTTAATGCATTATCCAAAAAATCTTTGCATGCCCGTGAACACTGTGACGCACCTGTAAGCTCGAGCTGTAAGCACTTGTCCTTGTTAAAGCTATATGTATATAACAGGGTGAGGTTGGTAAAAGTGTGTGGGAAGAAGAAGAAGGTGGTGGTTGGAGTTAGAGTGTGTGGAGTGATTGCTGGAGCCGGAGAGAGAAGAAGAATAAAAAACCTTTTTTTCATTTTCATCCTGCCTCCGAATTTTCCTGCAGCGTTCATTGCTCCAAGCGGCTTCCGCTTCAGGCAGCAACAGGTGGTGGCCTGTACGGGGAATTTGGCGGCCAGGTAAGAAAAAAGAAAATTTAAAAAGATGGGAGCAAATATAACAAAAAGTCGGTTTATAAAAGCCATGAATGAAATTTTTGATATCGAGAACTCAGACGATAGTGAGAAAAGTGAACAAGAAAGCATATCCTCTGATTCAGTTGAGACCAGCAAGGAGAGTAGGAATGTAAATTCAAAAGTAAGATCTGCAAAAGCCATCAGAAGCTTAATAAAATTAGCTGTGGAGTATGTACTCTCCTTAGAAGCTGAAACTCAGGATACTAGTGAAAGTGATAATAGTAACAAGGAGCCAAACCATGAAAGTATGGTCTCCTCCACTGAGCCAGTTAGGAATTATGAAGCTAGTAGTGAAGAGGAATCAAAAAGCGATTCGGAGAGCACAGTCTCCAATCAAAAGAACAAAAAGAAATTAAAAAAGAGAAAAGACCATCAAATAGAGGAACCACTAGTGCCCTCTGCTCCTTCATGGATAGACTCCCTAACAGAAACAATAAAGAGTATTGATCAGAGTGTACGTGCCCTTGAGGTAGAAATTGGCGGCCTTTCTGAGCGCTTATATGCTCTCGAACAACATAGACTGCAGGAGCACCTAGAACTGCCAGTATTTCAAAATGAAGAGGGACAAAGGTATCACGAGTCCCTAGACTATAAAACAAAAAAGAATTTTAAAGAGGCGGTAATGACCTATGGGCCTCAAGCTCCGTTCACATTAAGTATGGTAGAGTCACTTAACACCCTAATCTTAGCCCCCTCAGATTGGAAAAGTCTATGCAGAGTGGTACTAAGTGGGGGACAATACCTAATCTGGAAAACTCAATTCCAGGAACTTTGTTCAGAAATAGCAAAGAGAAATGCTGCAGCAGGTTTCCCTCAATGCAATATAGATATGCTGACAGGGGAGGGTCAGTTCGCCGAACTACAAAATCAGCTACAATACGATCCAGGTGTGTATGCCCAGATACACACAGCAGCTGTCAAAGCCTGGAAGACAATATCAGGCACAGGGGATCTGCAAGGCAGCCTATCAAAAGTTATACAAGGGCCTAACGAACCTTATGTTGATTTTGTAGATAGACTCTTAAAAACAACATCTAGAGTTTTTGGCGAAGTAGAGCAAGCTATGCCCCTAGTTATCCAATTAGCGTACGAGAATGCTAATAAATATTACCAGGATGCAATAAGGCCGTGGAGAAGTAAAAAAGACTTATCAATTTATATCAGACTGTGCAAAGACATTAACGAGGCTGTTATCACAGGCAATGTAATTGCTGCAGTGATGAAAAATTCCTCCCCTCAAAATTCCCAAAGGATTCAACCTACAACAGGATATTCCAGACAAAATTATTATAATCAACCAAGATATGCTAAGCAATATCCCCCAAGGGTAATAAGATCAAATTCATACCGCGCTCCAGGCCGATGCCCCAGGTGCAAAAAGGGTATACATTGGGCCAATCAATGCCATTCCAGATATGATATATATGGAAATGATTTGTCCAGGATTTCAAAAAACGGGGCATGGGGCCCAATGCCCCGGGGCCCACAAATGTACAAGGCACTAGAGGAGGAATGCCCTCAGATCCAGATGATTCCTCCTCACAGTCCCTCCTACCCATTAACTCCCTTGTCAGAGGGACAAGAGGAAGTGCAGGATTATATCTCTGTTCTACCGCCCGGATGGTCCTGACACTTGAAATGGGGGTTCAGCTGATTCCTACGGGAATCAGGGGACTGCTCCCCTCAGGAACTGTGGGACTAATCCTTGGGCATAGTTCCAAGAGTTTATTAGGCTTTAATGTTATACCAGGGGTTATTGATTCAGATTATAATGGAGAGATAAAAATAATGCTAAGTACACACAGGGGCATCATCTCCATAAATCAAGGAGACAGAATCACACAGCTGCTCCTCCTTCCCAGTCTCCATAATACTTTTAAAAGCATGCCACAAAATAAAAATAGCAGAGCATTCGGTTCCACTGGTTCAGGACCTATGGCTTTCTGGGTTCAGGATTGTTCACGGAGGCCTATGTGCAAAATAAACATTCAAGGTATAGAGATGGAGAGGCTGATTGATACAGGAGTTGACTCTTCCATCATATATCTACAACAATGGCCTAAGCACTGGCCTCTACAGAAAGCCTCAACCAGTTTAAGAGGCTTGGGATATAGTAAGACCCCAGCACAAAGTGCTAATATCTTGAATTGGGAGGATGGTGAAGGACACAAAGGATCATTCCAACCTTATGTATTAAACAGCTTGCCAGTTACCCTATGGGGAAGAGATATTCTATATCAAATGGGGCTGCACCTAGCAACCAAGCCCGCAGGTGTTAAGAATAAAAATCCTAATCATAATAAAAAAGACAAAAGACATTTTTTCTAGGGGCCACTGAGAAAACAATTTTAAAAATACCATGGCTCTCTAATAAGCCAGTTTGGGTCCCTCAGTGGCCCCTATCCAAAGAAAAATTGCAAGCGGCCCATCAATTAATTAAAGAACAATTAGAAGCAGGACACATAGAGCCTTCCACCTCTCCCTGGAATTCTCCCATATTCGTAATTAAGAAAAAATCAGGAAAATGGAGACTATTACAAGATCTAAGACAAATTAACAAAACAATGCAAATTATGGGCCCTACTCAACCTGGACTTCCTAATCCTGTAGCTATTCCAAAAAACTATTACCTTATAACTCTTGATATAAAGGACTATTTCTTTTCCATTCCCCTACATCCTCTGGATGCCCCCAGGTTTGCTTTTTCAATTCCTTCTATTAATAATAATGGCCCTGATAAAAGATATCAATGGAAACTATTGCCACAGGGAATGGCAAATAGCCCTACAATGTGCCAACTATATGTGGACAGAGCTATACAGGCCATTAAAAACAAATATCAAGACCTCATGTGTCTACACTACATGGATGATGTTTTATTAGCTCACCCTAATCAACAAATCTTATTTAATATATTTAGTGAAATAACAAAAAATTTTTAAAAATATGGATTATATATAGCAGAAGAAAAAGTTCAAAGCAGATCACCTATACTATATTTAGGCTTTAAAATCATGGATACTTTTGTTAAACCCCAAAAAATTCTAATAAGTAAAGAACATTTGACCACCCTCAATGATTTCCAAAAATTACTGGGAAACATTAATTGGCTTTGCCCTACACTAAGCCTCACTACTGGACAATTAAAACCTTTATTTGACATCCTTCACGGGAACCCTGATTCATCCTCACCGCGAACATTAACTCCTGAGGCCAGGAGAGCTCTAAAATTAGTAGAACAGGCCATTGAAAGATCCCATTGTGATAGATTTGATTTTGCACAACCACTAATATTGATTATTATTCCTTCACAATATACTCCGACAGGAGTATTTTGGCAAGAGGGACCTATATTATGGATACATTTGCCTGTCTCTCCTAAAAGTACAATTGAGTCTTATACGTCCATGGTGGCTAAACTTATTCTTCAAGGACTTAAAACCTCTACTAAAATATTTGGAATTCATCCCGCTACTATTATTACTCCTTATTCATCATCACAGGTTGAATATTTTTGCTTCAATGATAATGATTGGGCTATAGCTAGATGCTCTACTTCTGCAAATTTTGACAATCATATTCCTAAATCTCCTATACTGTCCTTTTGTATCAATCATCCTATCATATTCCCACAGGTAATAAAAAATCAACCCATTCCTAAAGCATTTAATGTATTTACAGATGGATCCTCTAATGGTACTGCTGCAGTAGACACTCAAAATGAAAAAATGATTCATATCACTAATCAAAAATCAGCTCAATTAGTGGAACTCGAAGCTATAATAATAGCTCTGGAAAATTTTAAAGAACAGCCTATGAATATTTTTTCAGACAGCCACTATATTGTACATGCTGTCCCTAAATTGGAGCTAGCAGGTCCAATAGCACCACATACTCCAGCTTTTAAATTGTTTTCTCAAATCCAAAATCTCCTACGGCAATGAAAAGAACCTTTATTTATAGGTCACATAAGAGCTCACACTAATCTGCCTGGTCCTCTCCATGAAGGTAATCAAAAAGCTGATGCCCTCACTAAAACAATATTTATATTTACTACAGTACAACAAGCTACTTTATTTCATTCCCAGTTCCACGTTAACAGCACTACCTTAAGACAAAAATTTAAAATCACAAAAGAACAAGCTCGTAGAATTGTAAAAGAATGTCCATCTTGTGTAACACTTTTGCCCAATCCACATTATGGGGTTAACCCACGAGGTTTGATGCCCAATCATTTGTGGCAGATGGATGTCACACATTAGCCAAGTTTTGGAAAATTATGATTTATTCATGTCACCATAGATACATGCTCAGGCATGATTTTTGCTTCTTTACATTCCGGAGAAAAAGTTAAAGATACTATATCTCATTGTCTGCAAGCTTTTGCTGCATTGGGCATCCCCAAAATGCTTAAAACAGATAATGGCCCTGCATATACATCCACATCCTTCAAACAATTTTGTACAAAGTTCAATATTATCCACAAAACAGGTATCGCTTATAATCCTCAGGGACAAGGAATAATTGAAAGAGCAAATCGGACACTTAAAAATATGTTACTAAAGCAAAAAGATGGAAACTGGAAAAATCCTAAGGACAGATTGGCAGTTGCCCTGTTTACCCTAAATTTCTTAACTTTAGATTCTAATGGATATTCGGCTGGAGATAGACACTGAAACCCACACCAACAACATAAACCTTTGGTTTACTGGAAGGATGTTCTCTCAGGTACATGGAAGGGTCCAGACCCAGTATTAATTTGGGGGAGAGGATCTGTTTGTGTTTTTTCCAAAGCACGAATCCTCTCCAATATGGATACCATCTAGATTGATAAAGCAGGTACAAAGTCAAAAGGATCAAGACGAAGTTATTGAGGAGTCTAGATTGAATAAACAAGTACAAAATCAAGAGGACCAAAATGAAGGTATGGAGTGATTCCCTTAAAAGAGTCCTCCATTAAATTTACAACTTAAATTTCATTCTTCCCGGCCAGGACAAGAAGATCTCTCTTTAGTGTATACACAATTGTATTTTTTTTTCTTTTATATATGTCTTTATGTCTGTGCATTTGTCTAAATTTCATGTTAATGTGATGTCACAAATATATGTTTCTATGTGTGTCTGTCTAGTGTGACGTCACAAATAATTAAGCGCTTATAAAAAAATAATAGATATAGATCCAAATAACGTTAATTCATTTAAGCTTAGAATATTTTTTAATTAGATAATCAATATATAGATAGATAGATATTCATATAAGTTCAGAATATTCTAATTAGATAATCAATTATAATGATAATTAATTTTGATTTATAGTCGTCTCCGGGACTTCTCTTCAGCTGTGTATATGTTTAATGTTGTATAACCTGATATTTTGGTGTTTTATCGTTTATTTGTTATTAACTTCATTTGTTTAATAGCTGATTAATTTGAATTATTTCAACAGGTATAGAATTGCTGTATATATAGAGACTCGAGGATTCCAGCTAACAAATTATTTTTCCAAAGTGCCTTTAGCTTTTCTTTATCTTTAATGCAGCAAACACCCTCAGTTTCTCTTTGAATATTTCTGAATGTGATACTTTGCCAACTTATGTTTGTGGGAGCTTAAGCAGCAATGTGTGTGAGCAGAGATCAACTTTTATTTTCTACTCTAATAATTCTTTTTTTTTTTTTTTTTTTTTTTTTTTAGTTTGACAGCTCACCTTTTGATCTCAGTGCTGGCATAGCACTGCCTTTCCCTTAATAATGGATGCTTGAGTTTTTAGGTAGGGGGCCCTGAAGATTTGCCGGTGGAAATGTCTAGACATAAAAAAGATGGCTGCTGCTACAACTGCAGGGACCATGGTCACTGCAAGCATCCCTGCTGCTCAAGCATCAAACAGCCTCACCAGCAGTGTGGCCTCTGCTCTGTATGCATGGGGACTCCTGAATCTATGTGTTATAACTTATGGACATTTTGATTTTCCATTATTTTGGGACATTACAGGACAATGCCTTGCGGGTATTTGTCTAAGAGAACTCAGTGCGTTACTTGATGAAACTAAGGGCAGCTGATTCGCTTAAAGAACTTGATGCGCTATGGAAACTGGCTTGGCTTAAAGCCACAGCATCTCCTAAAAATTCGATGGCTGTTAGTCAACACACAGTCAATCCTGAAGGGCTCGACTGGATGGCTGGTTAGCCTATGATGGGTAAGATCCCCAGAAGGGGACAACCTAAGACACGGCACAGTCGCACGGGACAGTCTAATGTGGCCGGCTGTAGGAGCCCTGTTTGGGGAGATGGCTTAAATTGCGGTTGACTATGGGCCATGAAGTTTTGGGCATTGCTGCCTTCCGTAGTCTCACGGGACTTGGCCTGGGATCTCGCGGGACTTGTCCCGGGATCTCCAGTGACTTGGCCAAGATTGCTGATCGGGTCAGCACCATTTTGGTGGTGTGTGTGGCGCGTGTTAGTCATTGTTACAGCCAGAGAGAAAAGTTATCAGAATAAAAAGCTGTTTGTTTCCAGTTTGCCTCTAAACTTCTTCCCACGGCTTCCTTGCTCCAAATGGCCATCGCTTTAGGCGACAACAGCCGGCATGTCAACCTAAGCCAGGAGTCAGGACAGCCTCGATTCCCATGACGGGTAAGAATGTCGGTTGCACATGGACGTCCTAGAACATCCCCTCTTTTAAAACTAAAAAGGGGAAATGTAGGAGCCTATAATCAAGGAGATAGCTAAAGATTGTGGTTAGCTGAGAGCCATAAAAGATGTTCTAGTTTCCACCTGATATTAATGCATTATCCAAAAAAATCTTTGTATGCCCGTGAACAGTGTGACGCACCTGTAAGCTCGAGCTGTAAGCACTTGTCCTTGTTAAAGCTATATGTATATAACTGGGTGAGGTTGGTAAAAGTGTGTGGGAAGAAGAAGAAGGTGGTGGTTGGAGTTAGAGTGTGTGGAGTGATTGCTGGAGCCGGAGAGAGAAGAATAATAAAAAAAACCTTTTTTTCATTTTCATCCTGCCTCCGAATTTTCCTGCAGCATTCATTGCTCCAAGCGGCTTCCACTTCGGGCAGCAACAGTTTTGGTCCCCCTTTGTGTGTGACCTGGGTGGTTATCCTGTTGGAAAAGTACTCTGCGCCTGGCCCTGCAGAAGGAACCACAAGAGGCCAGTACTACTTTGGGACACTTTGGGGGAAAGTAACAGCCACGGTTTTATATGCTTCCCCTGGGCTTTGGTTGGGACAGGATTAAGGTGTGAAGCAAACAGATGGAACAGTCTGAGTCCTTGCAGGGTGCCCACTGCATGCACAGCACTTCTTCACTGAGCACATGGACCTGCTAATTCCCACACTTCCCTTCACAGGAGGTGTCCTTATGTTTATGCACATTTTATACAAGAGGCCACTGAGGCACAAAGAGGCTCAGTGATTTGCCTGAGGTTACACAGCTACTTCCGGGCAGAGCTGGGAGTTGATCCTGACATTCTATTCATTCTGCTTCCTCTTCACCACTGCTTCCTTCTGCACCTCTGCAGGGACATTCTTCCTGTCCTAGAGCAGCATGGCAGAGCAGGTGGGGTGGATGCTTTGTTAGGTGCACCTAAAGGGTTTGTTCCTACATAAAAGAGCATCACCCTCACCTGGGACCCATCCTTATGGAGACAAAGAGTCTCCTGAAAAACCTTGTCCCCAGGACACCCAAGACTTGAGCTTCAGGGCAAGAGACTAATTTAGAGTTTAATCCCCAAGCAAGGGATGGGCTAAGGTGTCCAGACAGGTAGAGCTAGAGGGACAGAAACATCAGGACAGGACAAATTCCCCCACATTGGGCAAATTCTTGCTCTCTGCACTGGCAGGAGCTTGCCTTTGTCATTCCATCACTCAACCTTTCCTGCCCACTCTCAGTGAAGGGCAGATTTGAGTGGCTGACCCAGCTCAAGGAAAAGGGCCCCTTGTCCTGGGGCAGTAGGACACACCATAATAGTAGAGTTTAAACCATACTGCAGAGCCACAGTAACAAAAATGGCATTGTATTGGCACCAAAACAGACACGGAGACCAATGAATGGTACAGAAGAGAAGATACAGACACACACTCACAATAACAGTTATCTCATACTAGACAAAGGCGCCAAAAACACATTGGAGAAAAGAAAGCCTATTCAACAAATGGTGTGGGAAAAATTGGAAAGCCACATATAACAAAAAGAAAGTAAACCCCTATCTCTCACTCTGCATGAAACTCAAATAAAAATGGATCGAAAACTTCGGCACTAGAACAGAGACCCTGCACCTAATAGAAGAAAAAATAGGCCCAAATCTTCACCGTGTTGACCTAGGATCTGACTTCCTTAACAAGACTACTACAGTGCCAGAAGTAAAATCAAGAATCAATGAACGGGATGGATTCAAACTAAAAGCATCTTTCTCAGCAAAAGAAACAATCAATAACATAAAAAAAGCCTACAAAATAGGAGAAAGTCTTCACCATGTGCACCTCAGATACAGTAATAATCTCCAGGCTATGTAAAGAACTTAAAAAACTTAACACCAAAAAAACAAATAACCAAATCAGTAAATGGGCTCAGGAACTGAACAGACACTTCACAGAATAAGAAATACAATTGATCAACAAATACATGAAAAAATGTTCAACATATGTATCCAGAGGAAAGCAAATCAAAACTACTCTTAAGTGTTCATCTCATCCCAGTCACAATGGGGATTATCAAGAATACAATTATAACAATAAATGTTGGCGAGGATGTGGGGAAAGGGGTACCTGCATACATTGCTGGTAAAACTTCTAAGTGGTTCAACCATTATGGAAAGCTGTATGGAGATCCCCTCAGAAAACTTGGAATGGAACCACTATTTGACCCAGCTATCCCACTCCTCAGTTTATACCCAAAGGACTTAAAATAAGCATATACCAATCACACAGCTACACCAATGTTTATAGCAGCTCAACTCATACTAGTTAAACTATGGAACTAACCTAGGTGCCTTTCAACAGATAAATGGATAAAGAAAATGTGCTGTGTGAAAATATACATATACATATGTGTATATGGTGGAATACTACTCAGCCTTAGAGAATAATGAAATTAACGACATTTCCTGGTAAATGGATGCAGGTAAAGAATATCATGCTAAGTGATAAGCCAATCCACAAAAGGAAAGGTTGCAAGTTTTCCCTGATATGAAGATTCTAATTCATAGGGTGGGGGCACGGGGGCTAGGGAAGAATAATTACTTTAGGAAGAGGAGTGAAGGGAGGGGAATGGGCATAGTGGGTAGAACGAATCAGATTTATCACCCTACACACATATATGACTACACGACTCATATGATTCTACATCATGTACAACCAGAAGCATGAGAAATTATACTCCATTTATGTGTGATGTGTTCAAGTGCATGCTACTGTCATGTATAATTAGAACAGATTTTTTTTTAAGTAGATTAAAAAAAGATAACAATTTCCAGGGAAAAAACGACAATGATATCTGCCATTAAATGCATGGATCTGCAGACTATCATGCTCACTGAAGATAAGCGGGTTTCAGAAACAAAAAGGTCAAATATTTCCTCTGATATGTGGAAGCTAACCGACAACAGGAGGGATGACGGGAATAGAAGTGAAGTCGATTAGACAATGGGGAATGGAGGGAAGTGAGGGGGGAACAGGCAAACGAAAGATAGTGGAAAGACTGACATAGCTTTCCCATGTAGGTATGTGAAAACCACAGGGTGAATCCCACCCACCATGTACATCATAAGAATGCAAATAAATGGATTTTATCACTAGAAAGAACCAATAAATAAAAATTAATAAAAGGAAACATTCCCTAGGTTCCTTTAAACATTTTTATAGCACTGAAATCAAATTAAAATGAATGCAAAAAATCAATGAAGAAAACAAAAGGAATGGGGAAAAAAAATGGGTTTACTCTCTTCCACTTTTCTGCCAAATGAGGACACAAGTATTGGGAAAGATTTTTCCGGCTTCTGACCTCCAGAACTATGGAAAATAATTTTCTATTCATTATGAATCTCAAAATTTTCACTAACAGAAATTTAAAATTAACAAACTGAAATAGTTACACACTAATTAACATTGAAATACCTCTGAAACAGAAGCTCTGACGTAAAAAGCCACGGCTTCTGCTGAAGGTAGGGGTCTGCGCGAGGGGCAGGCCTCTGCAGCCAACAGAGTCCTAGCTCCTAATGGCGGGCCATACCATCCAGCATTGCAGCAGACCCCAGTCGACCATCAGCCACTTCTTCTTCTGTCTGCAGTCTCTTCTAACTCGAGGAACCAGGCCCGGGTACAAACATCTGGATGGAACTCCAGCGAAGCAACCCCAACAGCCACAGCAGCTTCTCTCCCTCAGAACACCCTGCAAGGAGGGGTTTATATAGCACTTGGTCCACTGATATTGGTCCCAACTTATGCTAATTAAGATTTGAAAAAAGTACCAATGGTATTCGTCCAAAGTTATGCTAAGTACGTTTGACATGTACTTACGCTATTGGCCACTTTTTTTTTTTTTTTAATGAATGAATATAGTAGATGCATTCATAACATCAGCCCCAAATTCCCACAGTGAGAATGAATGAATGGGCTGGGAAGCAGCTCAATGACCAAGCGGCAAAGTGCTTGCCTCCCATACCAATGTCCTGGGTTCAATCCCTGTTCCAAAAAGAAAAAAAAAAAAAAAAAAAAAAAGACAGATAAATGAACACCACCAAAAAGGAAAAAAAAGTAAATAAACAAACTTTATCAAGACATAAATCTTTATTCAAAAACATACCTGCTCTGCGTTCTGCAGGATCTTCAAAACAATTCTTCCAAAAAGTTGAGAGTCAGGGACCATGTCTTAGTCATGTCTCTTCTGCAGGTATGACAGATGTGAGGTGTATATTGCCATTGTGGCAAATTTTTAAATTTTACCACGAAATTGATCATTGTAATGAAGGCCCCCACCAGCTGGGGATCAGACCTCAGGTTCTGGGGGAATGTCACTGGGCACCATTTCCCTGCTAACACCCATGCCTTTCCTGGGGGCTGCATAAAAGGCTAGGTCTCCTTGCAGAGATGTCTCTCCCAGTCTTTAGCCTATGGTTTCATTGGATTATTAACAATTTTGCTATTAAACTCTAGGACTTTCTTACATAGTTTTGGAAATTAAAATTTTCAAGTGTTTTCTCCTGTGTTGAGGTTGCTTTCCACCCTGACGTTTGTCCCCTTATGCAGTTTGTGTTGGTGTTGTCAACTATATATTCTTGTTTTTGTTGAGGCAGGAGGATTGCAAGTTGAAAGTCAGCCTCAGGAACAGTGAGGCGCTAAGCAACTCATTGAGACCCTGTCCCCAAATAAAATACAAAATGGGATGGGTTTGTGGCTCAGTGGTTGAGTGCATTTTGAATTCAATCCCTGGTACCAAATAAAGAATTTACAAAATTGTATACAAGATTAAAATGTAGCTAAGTTTAACTGAAATTTTAATTACAAAAAAAAAAAAAATAGACTCAGCCGGGCGCGGTGGCGCACGCCTGTAATCCCAGCACTTTGGGAGGCTGAGGCAGGAGGATTGCGAGTTCAAAGCCAGCCTCAGCAATGTCGAGGCACTTAGCAACTCAGTGAGACCCTGTCTCTAATAAAATACAAAAAAAAAGGGCTGGGGATGTGACCCAGTGGTCGAGTGCCCCTGAGTTCAATCCCCGGTACCACAAAAAAAAAAAAAAAAAGATAGACTCCTTTTTATGTAATGGAATGTGTTCATGTATTTCCTGTAAATTCTTATAAAGGGCTTAAGCTAATTTTTTAACCATTTACTGCAGGCAAATAAGTTTAAATCCAGTGACTGTTAAGAAAGACATAGAGCTGCTCCAACGTTTCTCAGGAAAAGAACAAACAGTCTTGGAATCTATTGAATACACCCCAGGTTTTGTATTAGATTCATTTTACTTATTTACTTTTCATAATTACATTTCCAAAATGCCTTTTTGGGGTACATCAGAATCACACATTTAAGAAAATGAAAACTTAAAACTTTTACAGTATCTTGTTGAGGCCAACACATTTTATAAAACTTGAAGTTGAGCTCCCATTAATGACTTGATGATTGGTTTCAGATTATGAATTTTCAAATGGATGTCAAGCTTCCCCTTGGCTACAGATTCATGGGGAAATGTGTTATGTGCTGGTGAAACCCCATGATGTTGAAGCTTTGTGCATTACTTGCAGCACAGAAGGAGTGTTTTTAAATGGTGTAAGTAATTTCTTACAAACCTAATTAAAGCCAGTTGACTTAAGTTCTTCACTAGGTCTTCATAAATGCTGGTTTGTGTCTTAGGTTGAGCCTTGATGACCACAGAGAATAGAATTCTGTTCCATGGGAATGAAGGAAATTCCTCTGCTGTTCTACTTGGAAGGCTGAAACAGGAGGATCACTTGAGCTCAAGACTAGCCTAAGGAACACAGTGAAATCCTATTTTAAAAAACAAAACAACAACAACAACAAACAATAGAACTACCACGTGGATGAGAGACAGAGATAGATAGATAGACAAACAGACAGAAGGGGAGGGAATAAGTGAATCTATCTCTATGCTTAGTTGTGCTGTACTGATCAAGTTATTTATTCCTATTACCTTAATCACAGCACCAAACTTTTTCTCTCAAAGGACAAAACAGATGATGAGGGGGACATTGATTAGGAAAGAAAAGGTAAAGTTCACAAAGACCTTGTCACACTTTTAAATGAAAAGTCAGCAATATTTTCAGAAAATATGCCAAAGTAGGTAAGTTTTGTAAGTCTCTTGAACTTTCACAACTGTGTATTATTTTACTAGAGCTTTCCTTGGTATAGAAAATTGGGAGAGTAACAGTGTCTATTTTTGAACATTGTTTTTTATTAGAGTGTTTTCACAATATGATATAAATATTATAAAAAGAACACTTTAAAAGTGTTTCTGGTGGGGCTAGGGTTATGGCTCAGTGGTAGAGCACTTGCCTAGAACATGTAAGGCTTTGGGTTTGATCCTCAGTACCACATAAAAATAAATAAAAGTTAAAAAGTTTTTCTGATTTTCTTTAGGCGATAAGCATAATATTACAAATCTTTCTAAATAGGATTTTGTCCTTTTTTCTTTTGAATGAATGACACTAAGAACAAAAGACTTAGCCCTATTAATGGCTCCTAGATGCTCTGATTATATATCCTTTCTGGTCATCCCCCGATCACATCTACTTCAATTGTCCCAATGAATGTTCACCACATGCACACGAGAATGTGCTTCTTAGGGGAAATGCTTTTAGGCTTCCACCATTGAGTAGGATGTTAGCTATGGGTTTTTTATACATGCTCTTCATCTTGCTGAGGAATCTCTCATCTGTTCAATTTTCCTTTTTTTTTTTTTTTTTTTTTTTTTTTTGGTACATCTCATTTAATGAGCTTCCTGGGAGAAAGGAGGTCATAAACAAATGTAAATAAATGGATAGCACAATTGAAACTATCCTTATTCTTTTTCAGTTGTGATTTCTGGAATAATGGTTGAAAATAATTTTCTTAGCATTTTAACACCCCTCCCCATTCAATCTACTTGTTTTGTCTTTCCCCCTCTTCAGAAGCCTTTAGGATCTTCCCTGATATTCTCTAATTTTCATGTTATGGTTTTTGGTAGTTATTTGTTTTTCATAAATGGTGTTACATGTCCTATAGAACTGAAAAAAATATTTACATTATATCTTTAATTTTTTTGGTCTCTGATCTCTTTTTGGAACTCTTGTTAGTTGGATGTTGGGCCTCTGACTTTTCTGATTCTATGATTTTCTTTCTTCTCATCCTACCCTACCCCAGACTGACTTTCTAAAAACCTTTTTTTACTTGATTTTCCAAACATTGTACACGTTTTCAGATTTTAAACTCTCCTTGTTTTTTTTTTAATATTTATTTATTTATTTATTTATTTATTTATTTATTTATTTATTTTGTACACAATGCCTTTATTTTTATGTGGTGCTGAGGATCAAACCCGGGCCGCACACGTGCTAGGTGAACGCTCTACCGCTGAGCTACAACCCCAGTCCCTCTTCTTGGTTTTAATGTTTTTTTATTTTTATAGAATTTGGTACTTGTTCTATGAATTTTCTGTCTTCTCTCAGTATATTGCTGGTAGCTTTTTTTAAGCTTGTTGTTTGTATTAGTTATGGTTCTCCAGAGAAATAGATCCAATGAGGAAGGAGTTTGGGAAAGATGGAGAGATAGGGAAAGAAAGAAAATGACAGAGGGGAAGGGAGAGATATTTTTTTAAAAAAGATATTGGCTTATGCAGTTGTGGGTTCCAGCAAGTCTGAAATCGTTGACATCTCAGTAATAGTTGACAGGTAATAGTTGACATTTCAGTCTAGAGTCATAAATTCATAAGGCAGCAGGTTGGAAACTCAGGTAGGGTTTCTATGTAGTCTTGTGGAGATTTCTTCCTTTAGAAAACTTGAGTCTTTACCATAAAGATCTTTACCTTATTGAAGGAGACCCATTTACGTTATAGAAGGTAATCTATTTTATTCAAAGTTTACTGATTTAAATGCTTATCATGTCTGACAAATACTTGCACAGTAATATTTAGACAAAACACTTACTCTAGCCATGTTGACACCTAAAATTGACCACTGACACCTAAATTAACCATTGACACCTAGAATCAACAATTATACTTTGTTTGCAGCATTATTTCACTTTCCTTCAACTCTTTTTGTTTTAGTTTCTCTGTTATGTTAGATATTTCTCATAAGGATATGAATTTCTCAGTTTTTCCAAAGCCAGGCAGAAAAGCCCCATGTCTGTGGGTTGGATCACTTGGCAGCTGAACCTGATTATAGAGTCTTTGGAGAAGGGTTTGTTTGATGTACTTAGATGGTCCATTGTTTGGGGCATAAATATTTATGATTGTCATGTCTTGTTGATGTATGATTCTGTTAAGCAGTATGAAATGCTTCTTTATCACTGATTAAGTTTGCCTTGAAGTCCATTTTATCTGATAAGAGAATGGTAACCCCTGCTTATTTATGAGGTCCATGTGGGTGGTATGATTCTTCCCATCCTTTTACCTATGGATTTCTTTGCCTGTGGAGTGAGTCTTTTTCACTCAGCTAATTGGGTCTTGGTTTTTAATCCAATCTGCCAACATATGTCTTTTAATTGAAGAGTTTATACCATTTACATTCAATGTTATTATTGAGAGATGATTTTTACTTCCTCCCATTATGATTTTTTCCAGTGTTTAAACTGGGCTTGATTCTCCTCTGATTGATTATTCTTCTAGTGTAATCTTCCCTATGCTGGTTTTCATTTTTACATTTCATTTCTTCTTCATGAAATATTTCATTGAGTATGTTCTGTAGGGTAGGCTTTCTGGTTACAATTTTTTTTGGCTTCTGTGTATCTGGAAAGGTTTTTATTTCACCTTCAATTTTGAAGCTTGATTTTGCTGTGTATAGTATTCTTGGTTAGCATCCATTATCTTTCAGAGCTTGGTATATATTATCCCAAGCCCTGCTCACTTTTAGGGTCTGGTTTGAAAAATTGGCTGAAATCTGGATTGGTTTTCTTCTAAATGTGACCAATTGTTTTTCTCTTTCAGCTTATAAAATTTATCCTTATTCTGTATGTTATTTATCCTTATTCTGTATGTTATGTATTTTTATAATAATGTGTCTTGAGTGGATCTATTATCATTTTGTATATTTGGAGTCCTATATGTCTCCTGTATTTGAATTTCCATTTTATTTTTAAGGTTTGGAAAATTTTATGATATTATTTCATTGAAAATATTGTGCATTTCTTTAGTTTGTGTTTCAGAGCCTTCATCTATCCCAATGGATCTTAAATTTAATTTTTTAATGTTATCCCCAATTTCTTGAATATTCTGTTTGTTGTCTCTTAACATCTTATCACTATGGTTAACTTTATTTTCAAGATTGTATACTTTGTCTTTGAAGCCTGAAAATCTGTTCTCAAAGTATTCTAATCTATTGGTGATACTTTCCATTGAATTTTTACTTTGATTTATTTATTCCTTCATTTCAAGGATTTCTGTTTGATTGTTTTCAGAATCTCTGTATTTATTGAAGTGTTCTTTCACTTCCAAAATTTCCCTCTGAATTCACTCCTTCCATCATCTTTTAGCTCATTGAATAGTTTAACTACGGATTTTCTAAATTCCATCTCTGACATTTTCGCTATTGTGATGTCAGTGAAATCTGTTGTTGAAGCATTATGGGTTGTTTGGGATGGTTTGTTCCCTTGCTTTTTCATATTGTTTGTATGTCTACCCATCTACCAGTATAGATGTAACTTCTTCTTTTAAGTGAAGGACTACCGTATGATCTCTTAAGGCCCTTAGTTGGGTGGATATCTAGATTATTATCTCAATATTAGCTCCACTTTAAGAGATATCACTGAGCCCTACTTACTGTAATTACTTCTAAGTCAAGCCTCATACTACTGAACCTTGTAAAAACAAAATTTGTTGTAATTGTTCTCTGTGTTTCCTCAAATTCAGATATAAGCCTATAATAAGCTTTATGAACAGGTCAAAAAATTAGTATTTAAATTTAGTAAATGAACTATAACCTTAAGCAAGCTAAAAGGAGGAAAAAAACCTTGTGCAAATGTTGGAGGGATAAAGAAGAATAGAAAAAGAGAGTGAATGAGAGAGTGAGAGAAAAGCTATAAAAGCTTAATTTATGAATTGGTGTTATTTAAGGTAGTAGTGGATAGTGCAAGAGGATGAGTTAGGTGGTAGGAGAAACAGGTATAAATTAGAGCTAGGAAAACAAAGATAGGAAGATTGATTCCAATTAATTCTTTAAGCAATTAGATGAAATATATTCAAATGGGTTGGAGATATAATGTTGGCTATTGGGTTAACAATTATCATTCAAGCCAAGGGAGTTATTTATATGATCAAAGTTGACATTAAAGTTGTTTATAGTCTCAGAGGAAGCAGTGTTGTGAGTTGGCTCATTGTAATGCTGCAGAAGTTCAGGATGCTGGCTCAGATGTGTCCCTGTGTTTGCTGTGGGTCACTAGTATGGGTCACTGGTGTACCTGTTCCCCGCTGCTGGATTCTTTTCTCAGTTGTGAAGATCCTGGTAGCTGTCTGTGTGAGCTGAAATACTGGTTGAGGGTTTTCCACAGGTGCTCTGTGGTATAGTAGTATTGTCCTTGCTGCTTCTGCTCTCTGAATTGCTGTAGTGAAGGGTCTCTGGCAATTCATCTGGACTGTAATTTCCACTGCTCCAGGTTATGATTAGTGAGCATTGGTTCCCTCAGCTTAATAAGTCTGGTGCAAGGCCCTGCAAGTATCCAAACAATGCTCTGTCCCCTATTCAGGCTGGTATCCATCCCTTTTTGCTGCAGAGCCTGTGGCAATTTCCTGCTGAGTCTGTATGTCACTGGATTTTTCAGGCAGCTTCCCTCAAGTATGGTGCTTTGATCCTGGGGACCATCTCTGGGCTTCCCATGGTGTCTCCCGCCAGTGCCAGTGGCAGGGGCCTGGTGAATCAACTTTCCTTCGTTCAGCCAGAGCCGCTTCATTGTGGCCTGAATCAAGGGAGCCTATGCAGAGGTTTTCCACCATGCCTGGGTCATTGAAGCTGTGCAGAGCTATACCTGCACTTCCCTTAGCCCAGGTCCCTTCCAGCCCACTCTGTTTTCCTTATTTGTGAGGACAGAGAAGGTGAAAGGAGGGTTTCTGAGATTTATGTTAGTAGGGCATCTTCTAGAAGTTCTTTCTGGCTGGATTCTTATGAGGGTCCACTGCAGGGGCTTCCCTCTGGTTTAATTTGGGCTGTCTAGGTGTGGGAAGACACCATGTTGATTTAAAAGGGTGACTGGTCAGCTGTGGACTCCACAAGATGGTTTGGAGGAGCTCCGCTCAGCTTTCTTTTCAAGACTTGGTTTTAAGTAGTTTGTACTGTTTTTTGTTTGTTTGCTTGTTTGTTTGTTTTGTGGTGCTGGGGAATCGAACCCAGGGCCTTGTGCATGCAAGGCAAGCACTCTACCAACTGAGCTATATTCCCAGCCCTAGTAGTTTGTACTGTTTTAAGGAGACTTCTGCACTTTAGATTTAGTCTTTTTTAAGTGGGTGAGCTTGAGAGAATGTCCGTGACTCCCCCTCTCTCTTCCTCTCTCTGATGTCCCCATCCCCAATCCACAGGTTTGGGTTAGGGTACTTTGAGTTTGTCCAATTTGATGATTTCTCTTTTCACTGAGGTTTTAAAACAAGATTCAATTGATATAATTTAAATTTACTTTAAATTTACTTTCTTGCTAGTTATTTTCTCTTTCTCCTATCTGTTATTGTTCTTTTTCATTCGTTTTCTGCCCCTTTTCAATTAGTTTAGCTTCAAAAACTGATTCCATTTCTTTATGCTATTCACTTATCAGTTAGATTTCTTTTTGAAAGTTTCTAAATAGCTGCCCTAGGGCCTATAAAATATATATCTTTAATTTTCATGTTTGTTTTAAGTAATATTACATGATTTCAATGTATTCTTTTTTTAAAAAATTCTTTTTTTTTTTTTTTTTTTTTTTTTTGTGCTGGGTATTGAACTCAGGGGCACTTGACCACTGGGCCACATCCCCAGCCCTTTTTTTTTTTTTTTTTTGTATTTTATTAGAGACAGGGTCTCACTGAGTTGCTATGTGCCTCGCCATTGCTGAGGCTGGCTTTGAACTCGCGATCCTCCTACCTCAGCCTCCCAAGTGCTGGGATTACAGGCGTGTGCCACCATGCCCAGCTTAAAAAATTCTTTTTGACTCAACGTAGAATTTAGAGTTGACAGCTTTTTTTGTTGTTGTTTCTTTTATTTGTAGTACTTTAATGATATTGTTGTCTTTTGACTTTCATCATTTCTCATGAGAATTCTCTTAAAGTTCTTATGCCTTTTCCTCTGTATGTGATGTGTCTTTTATCTTTGGCTACCTTCAAAATGCTTTCTTTGAGCTGAACATAGTGGTGCCTCTAATTCCACCTACTCCAGAGACTGAGGCAAAAGAATCTCAAGTTCAAGGCCAACCTCATCTCAAAATAAAAATCAAGAAGGCTATAAATGTAGCTCAGTAGTAGAGCACCCCTTGGATTCAATTCCCAGTATTAAAAAAAAAAAATAAAGATACTTTCTTTGCCCTTGGTTTAAGCAATTCGCATATGACACATGCCAGTCATATAGGGATTGAATTTATTTTTTTCTAGAGATGGGAAGAATATGTAGGTCCAATCCTGCTATTATTGTATCTGTATGTACTGCATCAGAAGTGCAAGTTTATAAACAACACATTACTGTCTGCCTAGCTCCAATGGAGGCCTTGGTCTTGAAGTTGCATCTGAGAATTTCTTTCCAGGATTTATCACCAGGATTAATCTTCAGATGGTGCTAGGTAATTCAGAAGTGATATCATTGTAAAAGTTATTTAATTTTTTTTAATAAAGGAGTTTACATTCCATAAAGAACCAAAAAAGCCGATTGAGAAAGTACTGATCAAGGAAGAAGAAGCTGTCCCTAAAAAAAACAATCACTGGTTTTGACAGACTGAAGAACGAAATTAATTTTGTGAAGACTCATATGACCAAGAGATTGGAGCCAAGCTTAAACTGGAGAGCCAAAGTTTATTTTAAAGTGTATGTAGACATTTGCATGATGGGTTTTCTGATGCATCTTCAGTCACCACATATTTATCTAGTTTCTTCAGAATTTTGTTTCTTGGTACAAAAATACAGAGAGATGCTTTTACATCCTTCTATGATACAAGTTGATTCCCTTTCTGCTCCTTTCTCTATTCCAAGAGCAAAGATTTGATAGCTAGAGGGTTCATGTTTGGAGCACTGTGAATGGATGGGAAGAACATAGTTCATGTTCATGTAGATGGTGAGTTAGGACAAATAACCATGAAAAAGATGATAAAATATGTGGGGAAATAACACAGGAAATATAAACATAGTGGTAGGGACCTGATTACATACGTGTTAGGAAATTTTGAAGTGATTGAACTGATATGGCGGTTAAGCAGAGAAATCTTCATGATGACATGTCTTTTCTAAAAATAGAATTCTCATCTTATAAAAAGTCTAGAGTCTCAAAAATATTAACAGGCCTATGTAAAGTTGACACTGAATTGATGAATGTATGAAATACATAAATTTAGTAGTCCCATTTGGGACCTCTTATAGATAAGTGCCAAAGTGAAGATTAAGAACTAATGCTTCTTAAATGCTGAGGAAGTCAAAAGCACTGTCAGCTTTCTGTCACTATAACAAAATGCTTGATATAATAACTTATGAAGAGAAAAGTTTGTTTTGGCTCATGATTTTAGTGGTTTCAGCCCATGATCAGTAAACCAAAAGCTTTTTTAGCCTCTAGTGGAGGTGTCAAATGTCAATGGTGGGGAGCATGTGGTGGAACAAAATCACTTACTTCATGGCCAGGAAGCAAAAGAGAGAAAGAGAAGGTGACCCAAAGACCTCCCACTAGGCCCTACTTCTTAAAGATTGTATAACCTTCCAATAGGATTCCCTAGGGACCAACCTTTTAAACACATGAGGCTTTGGGAAACATGTAAGATCCAAACTATAGCAAACACATTTTAAATTTAGCCAATAGCTTATAAAATTTTAGCCTATATTTAATGTTCTATGTTGTCACATGATTAAGAACTGGCTCTTGGTTGGTCAAACCAGTACCCTGACTGGTAGGGATTCTGAAAACAACAGGGTGAAGTAAATCCAGACCGACTGGGAAGGATAAGTCCTATGGAAAGAGGAGACATATTTGCTCATCTGATTCTCATCAATTTCGGTGAATTTGTGGTTCTACTTGAAAGAGTGAGTTTGCAAATGAAAAATGTATGGGTAATTCTGTTAACTGGAAAATGAGTTTTCAAATGCTACTTTCATCATGTGCTCACTCTTTCAATTATGAATTTCCTTAAGTATTTAGTGAGAGCAGAGTATGTGTTAAGGAGTGTGCTAAACTTGGGAATACCTGGAAAACCAGGTGCAAGGCCCTGATGTAGCATTAGGTGGAGAAAAAAGAGAAGCCCTAGGTAACTATAATTGAGAGCAATAAGTACCTATAAAAGACAAGGGTTGAAGGACTTACACAATGATATCAACCTACTTATGAAGATCTGTTTATAGTGCAAAGAAGTACAGGACCAAAATTTCTTTTTATTTATTTATTTATTTATTTATTTATTATTCTAAGTTGTTATAAATGACTTCAGAATGCATTACATTTCATATTATACTTATAGAGCACATTTAAACATATCTCTGGTTGTATACAAAGCATATTCACACCATTCGTGTCTTTATACATGCACTTAGGGTAATGATATCCATCTCATTCTACCATCTTCTTTATTTTTTTCTTCACCCTTTTGCCCCCTCCCTTTCCCCAAAAATTTCTTGGGTATATAAAATGTATGGCTCTGTTTGAAGAACAAAAGAGATGTCAGGTGAGGTTGGAAATCATCATACTCTGTGTCAGGAACACCCATCATTTGGGTGTGTGAAAATGATGAACCATTTGTATATGATTCTTCCAACTTTTATTTCTTATTTATTAGCATAAAGTAATAAAAAAAAAACAATTTTTTTCAGACATAAAAGTTCAGCAAAAGACAGCCAAGAAGAAAAACATGGAGGAAGACTTGAAAAGTCAAGACCATCTATTTCACCTGGAAAAGTACAGCATCGGTATGTTTCTGATGGCATGACCAGCTCCTTAAAGCCACCCTCATATGCTGGGCTAGTTAGCATGTTAATTAGAGGCTTTTTTTTTTTTTTTTTTTTTTTTTTTTTTGGTACCAGAGATTAAACCCAGGGGCACATAACCACTAAGCCACATTCCCATCCTTTTTTATTTTGAAATATGGTCTCTACGTTGCTTATGGCCTTGCTAAGTTGCTGAGGTTGACTTTGAAATTTCAATAATTCACCTGTTGAAGGATATTTTTGTTGTTTTTAGTTTGGGGCTATTAAAAATAAAGCTTCTGTAAACAATCATACACAGGTTTGCCTGTAATATTTTTGGGTGCATCTCTTTGTATAGTTTTTTGTTTTTTGTTTTTTGTTTTTTTTTTTTTTTTTTTTTTTGCATGATCACTGTAGGTAGTTTGTTATATATACCTAACATCACAATTCACTGGTGTTGTCCTTTCCAAATTTGAGTGAAGTAGAGAAACCTTCCTCCTTTCTAAGAAAACACAGAAGGTTTTGGTACATCTATTACTTACATGCATGTTACTAAAATGTTATCATTCTAACCATATCCATGTTCTGGCTTATATGTACGGATTTTTTGTTGTTCTTAGTAAGAGTGTCGATAAGCCTGAAGAAACTATTAGTGAGAGCTCCTCGGAGAGTGAAGAAGATGAAGAAGAACCTGATCATCGTCAGGAAGCAAATGCAGATTTGCCATCGGAATATTGGCAAATTCAGAAGCTGGTGAAATATTTAAAGGTAAGAAATACTTTTTGTACCATGTTTACAAAGTTCATTTTAAATACTGTCACCAAAATATATAATCTGTGTCTAAGTTTATTTTATGTTTGTTTCAAATAAGAAAGTACCCATGTTGTTATTTAAATGTGCAGAGGAGAAGGTCTTATTACCCTGAGATGTCAAGATTAGTCCTCATGGAGCAGCCAGGCTGCCAGGTACCAGATTTCTCTCCTGGTTGAGGAATAGGGTATAATAGGCATGGCACGTACAAGATTGTGATTTGCCACCATTTTATGATTTGCAGTGTGAGGGGATAGAAAAAGCATGGATTTTCAAAGCTGAATTGAGTTTAAATTTTAAGCTGTGTCACTTATAAGAAGGGTGGCTGTTGAAAAGTTATTACTTTGAGTCTTAATTTTCTCAGTCCATGGAATTAAGTAAATGAAACCTGTACTGTAGAATTATTTTAAATATTGAGAAAACACATTTGAAATATGTAGTATGCTGTCTGAGTAGTATGCTGTCTGACACATTATAGGTAATAAAAATATGTATTGGCCTACTTCCATTTCTTTCTTAAGTCAGGTAATGTATAAAAATATTTTACATGACAATTGGCCCATGTAATGTATTTCAGTTCTTGAGCAGAGGAGGGTAGAGGCTTGACAAAACCAGATTAGTGTTCATTTCTGACTTTGAATAGCAGATATTGGTTCTGTCTAGGCTTTGTCTAAAGCTGGAGTCCAGAAGTACTTGTGGAAAAAAAAACATTTTGACTCACCTTGTGTTTTGTTTTGTTTTGTTTTCTGCTTTTATACATCTTTGGTCAAATCAGCCAAAGGCATTTTCCAAAAGCTTTGCATATTTAAAGGTATTTATGTGCCTGTTAGGCTGCAAAAGGATACTTTTCCAGGTTTTGAGGTGATCTCAAGGTGGCATATAAAATAGCCTGTGTACATTTTTGTGAAATTGACAAAGACCCTTTGCATGGACTCAGTATTATAGGCATACATAAGACAACAGAAGAAGCTTCTCCTACAAAAACATACATTTTTTCCCTTTAGATGGACTTGGCTTTAACTGGAATTCCCAGCATTTCTCAGAAAACACTGTTTTCCTGAATCTTGAATCCCAAGAAAAATTAATAAGGAAATTGGGAAAAATGGTAAAAATTATTCTAATTCCCCTTTGAGAATTCAAGTTTAATAATTATTATAAGGGCATTACTGGTTTTAAGGAATTCACAGACATCATGGAAAACAAGAATAGCAAATGCTGATGGCAGAGACAAAGGTGGTGGTGAGCATTTCCTGGCACTGGGGCAGGAGTAAGTAGGAAGAAAGGGGTTATAATCTAATCAGCCAGCCCTGCTGGTGGCTGTTCCTGTGCTTTAAATGTGTATATTCTGCTAATGTGAGTCTTCTTTGTGAAAATGAATATTAGTAAGCTTCTATACATAGTATATTTAATATAAATCCTATAAATGGTATTCCAAGAATAAGAAATTTTGGAAACAAAATAAGTCCTCACATGTGACATTTGGACCTATGTTTCCAATTTCAATCTGTGATTCTATGCAGCCTTATTAATCTTGCTTGGGGATCTGAATGTCATTTTGTTTGAAAATACCCAATAATGTTTGTTGTCATTTTTCAGTGTTTGAATATTTGCATGTTTTATATATATATATATTTACATATATATGCACATATTACATATTTCTTTCTGAATAATTTAACAGAATAAACACAAAGAGAAGATGTGTGTGTTGTGATATACTCTACTGTGAAATGAGTTTCATAAAATATAAATAAGCAAAAGCAATGCACATTTCAATGGCTCAGTCAAAAATCAAAGCAAACAGATAAAATATTTTCATGTGTATACCAGACTTCAAAATCTATTACAAAGCTATAGTAATCAAAATACCAAGATACTAGCATAAAAACAGACACACCGACCAATGGAACAAGAGAGAGAGCCCAGAAATAAACCTGTGCATGTGTGGTCAACTGACTTTTGATAAAGATGTCAAAAACACACAATGGAGAAAAGATAGTCTCTTTAATAACTGGTGCCTGGAAAACTGGATATGCACGTGTAGTGAAGGAGCCCTAATTAGGAAGGGCTGTTGTAGCTAGCTGGAAGCCATGGGTTCCACCTGATATGTACGTGACGCACCTGTAGGCACCCGCAAACCTGAAGGTATATAACCGGGTGAAAGCGGTCCGAGTTAGGAGAACGGAGAATTCAGTCAGCCGGGCAGTCACTCGGTCGGTCAGAAG
Organism: Tamias sibiricus; assembly: GCA_025594165.1. Classification (NCBI taxonomy): domain Eukaryota; kingdom Metazoa; phylum Chordata; class Mammalia; order Rodentia; family Sciuridae; genus Tamias; species Tamias sibiricus. The sequence continues at coordinate 34,326,928 of CM046669.1, forward strand.
AATCAGAGCGGCCAGAACGTAGGCAGAGCGGTTACAGAAGAGAAACCAGATAGAAGACAGAAGAGAAACCAGATAGAAGAAGTAATGACTGGTCAGAGTTAGGCCGAGACTCCTGAGGAAGACAGAAGAAAGAAGAAAGAAGAAGGAAGAAAGAAGAGAGAAGAAAGAAGCTCTAATCTTTCTCTACAAGAAGAAAAGCTCGCTTTAATCTTTCTCTCTAAAAATCTTTCTTTCCCTCTCTAAGCTCTAAGAAAGTAGAAGTAAAAGTAGTAAAAGCTTAACTCTGCCTCCGAGAGTTTTTCCTCCCGGGTTACGGTACCAGGTAGCTTACAGTGTAGGAGAATGAAATTAAATGCTTTTCTCTCATCATATACAAAAATCAACTAAAATGGATTAAATATTTAAATGTCAGAATTGAAACTGTAAAACTATTACAAAAGATAGTAGAAGTGGTCCAGGACAATGGTCTAAACCAAGATTTCTTGAATATGATTTCAAGAATCCAATTTAAAAATGGGTAGACCTTATACAGATATATCTCAAAAGAAGGCATAGGAGCAGTCAATAGATTTGTGGGAAAATGCTCATCATTACTAACACCAGGGACGATGAACATTAAAACCACAATGAGATATTCCCTCCCACCTGTTAGAAGGGCTATAATTAAAAAGTTGAAAGATAATAATTGCTGGTGAGGGTGTAGAGACCCCCTGTGCACTGTTTGTTGGCATGTGCATTAATATAGTTACTATGGAAAACATTGTGAAAACTAAAAATAGAGTTACCATATGGTAATTCCACTATTGGGTATATATCCAAAGGAAATGAAATCAGTTATGTTGAAGAAATGTCTGCACTCTCACATTCACTACGGTACTGTTCGTAATACTTGGACATGGAGGTAACCTAAAGAAAATGCAAACACAGATTGTGGAATACCATTCTGTTTTTAAAAAGGAGGAAATTCTGTCATGTGTGACAACATGGATGAACCTGGAGGATATTAAGCTAAATGAAATAAGTCAGACACCGAAGGACAAATACTGCATGGTCTAGTGTTGGAACCTAAAATAATTGAACTCATAGAAGTAGAAAATAAGATGGTAATTACCAGGTGAGGTGGTGGGTGGGAAAAGGGAAGACCTTGGTTAGAGGGTATGGAATTTCAGTTAAATAAACTTTCAGTTGTATAGGAGCTTTCATATTCTAAATAGTAACTATGCTACATAATAAGGTTTCTTTTTCTTTTTCCCCCCCCCCCCCCCAGTATTTGGAATTGAACTCAGAGGCACTTTACCACTGAGCTACATCCCCAGCCCTTTTCAGGGTCTGGATAAAGTGCCAAGGCTGGGTTTGAACTTGAGATCCTCCTGCCGCAGCCTCCTAAATTTGCTGGAATTACAGGCATGTACCGCTATGCCCAGCCTTTGTATATTTCAAAATTGCTAGAAAATTATATTTTAAATATTTTTACTACAAAAATGACAAGTATATGAGGTGGTAGATTTGCTAATTGCTTGATCCAATTATTCCACAATATAAAGATTTAACAAAACATCACATTGTACCTCATGAATGTTTAATATATACAATTATTTATTAATTAAAATTAAAACATTAAATATTTTATATTTAAAAAAGGATATAAGCATCAAGTAATAATCACTTGATATATGTATGTATGTGTGTGTGTGTGTTTATTTATTTACTTATTTATTTTTTGGGTATGTGTGTGTGTGTGTGTGTGTGTGTGTGTGTGTGTGTGTGGTGCTGGGGATCAAACCTAGTGCTTTATCACTGAGCAATACCCCCAGATAACTCTAGCTTGAAATATCTTTTTTTAGCTTATAGACTATTATGAAACAAAGATCAAGACTATTGAATGGGAAGATTAATGTTTTATGTGTTTTAAAATTTTATTTAAATAATAACATTTTATAAATACTAATGTCTTTATCATCTTTCAATTTTTAAGATGGTTTTTACATGGAATTTTTTTGTGTTAATTCTCCCCTTCTTTAGTGTTTTCTAGTATCAAATATCTTTATTAGATGGAGGTCATTTTTGCATATTATTATAATATGAAATTGTGTCACATGTTTCTATGCTTTGCATCTGGAATGTTCCCAAGGGGCCATGTGTTAAAAGGCTGTGTCCCCAGCTAGTAGCTTTTGGGAGATGGTGAAATGCTTAAGAGGTAGGTTCTGTCAGGAGGTTGCCAGTGAGCATGCCCTCAAAGAGAATTGTGAGACCCTGGTCTCTCTTTCTCTTGCTCTCTAGACATGAGGTAGGTGGTTTTGCTCTACCACGTGCTCCTGCCCATGATGCATTGCCACAGGCTCAAAAGAATGGGGCCAACTAATCATGAACTAAAGCCTTTGAAACTGTGAGCCAGAATAACCTTTTCTGTTTATAAGTTGATTATCTCAGGTATTTCTTATAGTAACAGAAAGCTGATTAACACAATATACTACTTCATAATAATAATGCATCCTGTTTTTATTATATATATAGGTTTTTTTAGGTTGTTTTTGTTTTGTTTTGTTTTGGTTTGGTTTGGGTTTTGAGGCTATTGTAAATGGGGTGGATTTCCTAGTTTCTCTTTCTGAGGATTTGTCACTGATGTACAGAAATGCCTTTGATTTATGGGTGTTGATTTTATATCCAGCTACTTTGCTGAATTCATTTATTAGTCTTAGAAGATTTCTGGTGGAATTTCTTGGGTCTTCTAGTTATAGAATTATATTGTCTGCAAATAGTGATAATTTGAGTTTTTCTTTTCCTATCCATATCCCTTTAATTTCTTTCATCTGTCTAATTGCTCTGGCTAGGGTTTCAAGAACTATGTTAAATAGAAATGGTAAAAGAGGGCATCCTTGTCTTGTTCCAGTTTTTAGAGGGACACGTAGAATTCTGTATCCAGAAAAATATATTTCAGAAATGAAGAGTACCAAAAATGTTAACTACATGGTAAAAATGTAGGATCTTAAAATACTGTTTAAAACCTTTCTTTAAAAAGATAGTTAAGGGGGGTTGGGGTTGTGGCTCAGCGGTAGAGCGCTCACCTAGCATGTGCACAGTCCGGGTTGGATCCTCAGCACCACATAAAAATAAAGGCATTGTGTACGACTAAAGCAAATATAAATATTTTTTTTTTTTTTTTTTTTTTTTTTTTTTTTTTTTTAGAGTGGAAAGTGGACAGCTTTATTGAAAGGATAGCAAAAGACTTCCCCCAGAGGGAGAAGGGGACCTGGAAACCAGGAATCCAAAGGGAGGAGAAGCTTTCTCCCTTTTATATCTAAATCTTTCTTTTGTCCCTTCCATGTTCCTTATCTCTGTCCTTCCTGGGACAGGAATGTCAAAAGGAGGGCCCATGGTGGGTGTGAGATTTACGGGAAGGGTTTAGGGCTAGTTGATTAGCATCTAGCATCTCCGTTTACTGGAAGTTGTTTCATTATCATTCCATAAGATGAGCCCTAAACTTGGGAACATTAACCATCTTATCTCTCTTGGAGTTGCTCTGTGATTTTCCAGGACTCAGGCTGACTCCATTTTCCTTATGGACTCCATGTTCTTTATGAAACTCGATGTTAGACCCGATTTGCCTGACTACACTCACTACCTAGCTTTAAATCTGGCTTCATTCCCCCCTCTAATTTCAGGAACTCCTTACTGCTGTAAGGACATGGGGCGACGACCGAATCTAGCTTCTTCGAGCTGAGAGGGGGCGAAGTGGGGCCAGCAGTTTGGAGTCCCCATTTAAAAATCGGGTCTATCGAGTGGTCCACGATAGAAGTCCAGTTGAGAGTCAATAGGCTGAAGCGCCATTTGAGTGACAGGTGGTCTATAAGAAAAACAAGAATTTATGAGTACTGGAATGAGATTAATGCAACAATAAATGCCACAGCATAGGAATATACCAATGAGTATGATGAGGACAACAGAGACTAGCAATGTTTTCCACCATGAGGTACCAGAAAACCAGGAACTAAAATATTGTCCCCATGACACGGCTGGTGAAGACATGGCTTCTATCTGAGCATGCAAGTTCTTAAGAATTTTAGTCACATTGCCAGAAACTATCAGGGATGTAAACACAGCATTCAGTTTTAATAATGGCACAAGTACCGCCTTGGGCTGCAGTGAGGACATCTAAAGCCATACGGTTTTGTAGGATGGCCTTTCTCATAAGCGTTACTTCAGTGTTAAGGAGAGAGATACTTTCCTCAACCTCAAGAAGCGCGGTCTGGGTGTAATTGTTCAAGGTTTCCACGTGCCACATTACATCCTTTAAACCAATGTGGAATAAACAGTGAAGCTAGGTGATATTGGAATCCATTGCTCTTGGGCATGTGGGTAAAATCAAGTTGCCAGTCTTCCCCAGGGAACTATCCTGTCCTTTGTAATCCTGGGGGCTTCTTGGCAGAGTTAAGTGGGTTATTTCTTTGACACATTTCATAGGCCTTGACTATTTGATGGATAGTCTTTGGAATATTTTTCCTTCAAATATCTCTCGGGTTAATTTGAGAGTATTTTCTTCTCCTAGGTGGAAAGATTGGTGTAGGGTGTGTAAAATCTTTCATTGGGAACTAGCAGGTAAATAAAGCTTGCTGTCCTCCATTTGAATCCACCCTGAGGGTAAGAGGCTACCTCCTTTAGATAAGGCCTGGTGTGTTTCTTCCTGAGTATACTGAGGTCTTAAGTTTTGAAAGTAAATCTCGTCCCAATAAAAGGGTGGGACACTCTGGAACTATCAGGAATGCATGAGAAAACATCATCCCGTCCCACTCACAACTCAGTGGGGGAGTGAACTTTCTAGTTATACATCTTCCAGACACTCCTTGCACCGTCATGGTTTTAGAGGACAGGGGTCCAGAATACGTTGTGAGAACAGAATAACTGGCACCAGTATCTAAGAGGAAGTTGACCTCTTGGCTCCCTACGGAGAAGCAAACCCGGGGTTCACGTGTGGTGATAGGAGTTACGGGAGCCAGAATCCACCCGGGGCCCCATCAGGCCTGTGTGGGAGAGTCTGGCCTCAAGGGCCTACGCCCCTCAGGACAGTCACTCTTCCAGTGGTTGCCTTGACACTTAGGGCAGGGCTTCGGAGGTGGCCGCTTTGCTCGTGAGCACTCCCGCTTGAAATGTCCTTCTTCTCCACAATGGAAACAAGTCCCTTTTGTGGATTGGGGAGCATTTCGTACTCCTCCTTTTCCACCCTGGGAGCTTACTCCTTTAAGAGCTAATACCAGCGTCTCAGTCTTTTTTCTGTCTCTGCGCTCTTTTACCCTTATTTCCTCCAGGTCTCTATTATAAAAGACGGAAGTAGCAAGTTGGAGGATATCATCTAAAGACTGATCAGGGCCATATGCCAATTTTTGTAGCTTCCTCCGAATGTCTGGGGCCGACTGGGTGATAAATTTGTCCTTTAAAATTATGTGGCCCTCTGCGGATTCAGGATCTACGGTGGTGTGCTTTCTCATTGCCTCCCTGAGTTTCTCCATGAAGATAGCAGGACTTTCCTGCGAGCCCTGAATAATTTCTGACATCTTAGAATAGTTAATGGGCTTTTGCTTAACTCTTCTAAGGGCCTCAAGAATTAGCATTTGAAAGTGACTAAGTTTCCAAGCATCTTGTTCATCATTTGGGTCCCAATCAGGATCGTTCCTGGGAACTGCCTGTGCTCCTGATGGGTAGTTGGGTTTGCTTCTAGTCTGTGCTGCCGGGGCATGAGCAAGGTGTAAGTCATCCCCAAATTGCTCGGCTGCTCTTAAGGCAGCTTCCTTCTCATTAGAAGTTAAAGTCTGGTTGAGTAACAGCATAATGTCTTTCCAGGTAAGGTCAAACACCTGGCATATGTTTTGAAATACCTCAATATATTTATCTGGGTCTTCTGAGAATCTCCCTAAGTCAGTTTTTATCTGTCTTAAGTCTTGAAGGGAGAAGGGAGTATGTACTTTGACTGGTCCAAATTCTCCTCCTGGCATCTCCTGGAGGGGTAATATATTTGACTTGTCCATTGGGACAGATGGAGAGAGGCCAGGGTATGGGGGACAGGAGGGCTGCTGCTGGACGTCAGCAGAGAATGAAGATTTGGGGTGTCCTCCTGACTCCTTCTCCTCGACAGGTGGTTTCTTAGGATTCTCTTCCTTCATAGCAGAGATCATAGCTAAGTCTACTTTACATTGCTGACATAATTGGGGGTCTTCCCTTAGGGCAAAGAAAGCCTGAACATACGGCACCTCCCCCCATTTCCCTTCCTTTCTGCAAAATCTATCAAGCTGCAAAATCGTATTGAAATTGATACTTCCCTCTGGTGGCCAGGATTCTCCATCAGGGAGTTTGTATTGAGGCCAGGCCTCGCGGCAGAAGAAAATGAGGCGCTTTTTCTTGAGTGTCTGTGGGTCAAACTTATTCCAGTTTTTCAATATGTAGGTAAGTGGTGTACCCGGCATATTGGAGAGAGAAGCTCCCATCTGAGTAAGAGAAAAAACAGGACTCAGGCGCCCGCGCCAAAGAGAACTGTTCCTATTAGGGACATCTCCCTATCTCTGGAGCTTCCTCACGGTCCAGAAAACCCGTCTCTCATCACCTGGCTTTGCCAAAGTCATTTCTGGCCTCCTTTGGCAAAGTGCTGGGGTCTCAGTCTGCCCTGTGCCAGAGACCCTAGGAGGATTCAGACTTAAGGGCATTACTGCTTTCCTCCTTGCCACTATAAAAACCCATAACATAAATTTGCCTATTTTCTTGTTAAACTATTTTGCTCTGTGGACTAAAGGGACCTCTTGCAAGGTGAAGGGGGGACATCTACTGGTTGTAAAGTATACCACCTTTCCTATCGGAGGGACCCTGGAAAGGTTGAACATTAGCCCCTGGCCACTTACAAAGAACACATCACATTTTAAACATCAGGATGAAATCAACCTATACATGCAAGAGAAATATAAACATTTCCTACAAATTATCTTAAGTCTTTCCCACATTTCTACAGCCTGAATTGCTAGCATTATGATCGGCGATGCAAAGGGAGCATCCAGGAGGGAGTGGATGCGGGGTGGGGGAATGTGTGCTGGCCCACACGGAGGCAGTTTGTAATTGGGGCTTTCCCTCAGCGCCATTCGTCTACCGATCACCCAGATACCCCTAAGGGCTGTCGGGAGAGGGCTCAAGGGAAGGAACCTTAGGAATACGTCTGAGTGTGGCCCAGACCCGAATTCCGCAGTTGTTCCAACTCTCTCCTCCATCTCCACGCATCTGAGGTAGATCAGGACTTGGGACGCTGTGTACTCACGCCAAATGCTCTCCGGGCCTGGACAGAAAAGTAGGAAACGGCTTTGGCAGAGCCCAACATGCCTGTTCTGTCCAGAACAGGTGATTGGAAACTGTCTAGGCCGAGAAACCTCTCACCCGAGTCTTGAAGAGTGGCGGCTGCACTAACTGCATTTAAGTAGCCGACGGGTGCCCACTTTCTCCTCCGAAAGAAAAAGAGACAGATGCACCTCGACAGATTTGGGGTGCATTAAGAAGAGCTTACCTCGTGTAGTTTATCTCGGTGGAACCTCCACTATGAAACCGCTTTTTACCGTGACGAGTTCTTGCTCCCCGAACGCTGAAGAATAACGCCGAAGAAGCACTCCGAGGCAAGCGTAGAGTGGAAAGTGGACAGCTTTATTGAAAGGATAGCAAAAGACTTCCCCCAGAGGGAGAAGGGGACCTGGAAACCAGGAATCCGAAATATAAATATTTTTAAAAAATAGTTAAGGGCTACGCCGGGTGCGGTGGCGCACGCCTGTAATCCCAGCACTTTGGGAGGCTGAGGCAGGAGGATCGCGAGTTCAAAGCCAGCCTCAGCAATGGCGAGGCACTTAGCAACTCAGTGAGACCCTGTCTCTAATAAAATACGAAAAAGGGCTGGGGATGTGGCCCAGTGGTCGAGTGCCCCTGAGTTCACTCCCTGGTGCCACACAAAAAAAAAAAAAAAAAAAAAAAAAAAAAGTTAAGGGCTGGGAATGTGGTTCAAGGATAGAATGCTTATCTAGCATTCATGAGGCCCTGGGTTGGATCCTCAGTACTGAAAAAAAAATTGACTGTTTAATCAAAACAAAATAAATAACAATACATTTCAGGGTTTATAACATTTGTAAAAACAAATGCATGACTGTAATAGTATAAATGCCAGGAGGGGAGAAACAGACATGCATCTCTCCAAGGTTCTTATATGATGCAAGAAATCATATAATATCACTTGAAGGCAGATTTCGGGAGCTAAAGACATACAGTATAAATCCTAAAGCAACCACTTTAAAAAAGTATAGCTAATAGTCAATCTAAGCATGAAAAAAGAATGGGAGGATAGAAGAACGTTAGAACAGATGGGACAGATAGAAAACAATAGCAAGGCAGCTCAAACCCAGCCATAGCAATAATCATATTAAATGTAAGTGGTCTAAACATCACATTTTAAAAGCAGAGATAGTTGGGCTGGAGTTGGTTTTGGTTGTTGTTGTTGCTCTTTTCAAGTACCATATTTCTCCATGGAATCGTCACCACTGCATAATCATGGCACCCTAATTTTTTAGGTCAAAAATTGGTTTTTATCGCATAATCACTGCATGGTATAATTCTGTTCCTCACACTGCTTAAAATGTAAACAGCAGCAATGTATTCACCAGTGACATATGGATGCACATTTGTCTCCTCCTGTACTGAGAGTCTAGAATTCTCCATGTTAGCACATTGTGAGTTTATTTCCAAAAGCTGACTTGGGTCATCTGTTTAGGGGGCTGCCATCTTAACAGTAAACACATCTTATATGTGTGGTGCTGAGGACAGTGCGCCAGATAGTCAAACCTGCACAAAATCTTTGGACACAAAAGGTTAAATTTTGCAAGTCCATAGTTCATAACACTATAGTAAATTTTCACAAGTTTAATGTTTTGACTATAGTGCACAAATCAATAACAACTCATTTGTTATTTTTTTTTCAGACCAGAAAAATGTTTGCTAAATTGTCATGAAGAATAACGTGCATTGATTTGGACTATTCAAATTTAAAGTGTATTCACAAGTATTCTGTGCACCCTAATCTTACATCAAAGACAGTGTAGTAATTTGTAAGTCATACCAGCTCAATTTAAAAAAAAAAAAAAAGCTTCACATAATAATTGCACCCCACTTTTTTACAAAAACAAATTATTTTGTCATAAAATTTGCAATGATTATGCGGTGAAATACAGTAAGACTCAACTATTTGCCACCCACAGGAATGAATTTTAAATATAAAAACATGAAAAGGATGGGAAAGGATGTACTATGCTAAGACTAGTCAAAAGAAAGTCAGTGTTGCTGCATTAATTCCAGACACAGCTGATTTCACAGTAGACTATTCCCAGGGATAAGGAGAATAATTTCATAAAAAAACAAAGGGGCCACTTGATCCAGAGGATGTAATGACCCTATCCTTATATAGCTTAATTGCCAAAGAGAGGAAAGAGCAAGCTCTCCTTGGCAAATAAACAAAACAAAGGAAAATATTATGCTTAAATCTCCACTGCTATTTCATATAAATGTATAGGATACAAATTCTATGTGACCCATAACCATAAGAAAACTAGGCCCTCAGATAATCTAATCATGGAAATCAGCAAATAAATACTTTAAGAAAATTATAGGTGGTACACACCTATAATCTCAACTACTAAGGGAGGCTGAGGGAGGAGGAGTGAGAGTTGTGGCCAGCCTGGACAACTTAGCAAGACCCTGTCTCAAAATAAAACAAAAAAGGCTGGGAATGTAGCTCAGTGGTAGAGTACTTTCCTAACATGGGTAAGGCCTGTGTTCAGTGTCCAGTACTGCAAGAAGAAGAAAGGAAGGAAGGAAGGAAGGAAGGAAGGAAGGAAGGAAGGAAGGAAGGAAGGCAAGCAGTGGCTGAAATTTGGATGAAAAAATAACAATCTGCAGGTCCAAAACTTCAAGCAATCCCAAGCAAGATAAATGCAAACAAAATCACACTTAGCATGCTGTAGTAAAATTAATAAAAAACAAAGATTAAGAAAAAATCTTAAAAGCAGACAGAGGGGAAAATAAAGATACATTACATATAGGAGGAAAAACATAAATAAACATGAGATGCTTCTCATCAGATATAACATAAGCTAAATATCCATTAAATGGTAAATAAGTAAAATGTGCTATATTTGAACAATGGAATACTACTCGGCAGTAAAAAGAAATAACTAGTACAGTTTCAGCTCCAGTGAATCTTTAGAAGGCTATTCTAAGTGAAAAGAGTCAGATACAAAAGACCACATATTGCATGATTGCATTTATATGAAATGTCTAGAAAAGCAAAATTGTAGAGACAGAAAGCACATTAGTGGTTGCCTGTGGGTAGGGGTGGGAATCGGGATTGATTACAAATGGGTAGGAGGAATTGCCATGTGGTGTTAGAAATGTTCTAAAACTGGACTGTGGTAAAAGTTACACAATTCTTTAAATTTACTAAAAAAAAAAATCACTGAATTGTACACTTAAAATAAGTGAATTTTAGAGATGCAAATTATATCTCAATAAAACAACTAAGGTGGTAAAAGAAACTACTGACTTGGAAAAGATAAGTGAAAAACATCTAACTGAAAAAGTATTATTAGCCACAATAATTTTTTTTCTTTTTTTTGGAACCTGGGATTTAACTCAGGGGCACTCGACCACTGGGCCACATCCCCAGCCCTTTTTTGTATTTTATTAGAGACAGGGTCTCACTGAGTTGCTAAGTGCCTCGCCATTGCTGAGGCTGGCTTTGAACTTGCGATCCTCCTGTCTCAGCCTCACAAGTGCTGGGATTAAAGGCGTGTGCCACCACGCCCAGCCACAATAGTAATTATTATAAATCAAAGAGGAAAAGATCAACAGTGCAATTGGACAAAGATTAGAAGATCCTGATGACCAGCAAATTTACGAAGAGATGCTGCACCTGATTAATAGTGAAAAACAAGTTAAAATCACAATGATGTGTAAGCTTATACTCATCTGACTGTCAAAAAAGTCTGACAATACCAAGTATAGGCATGGATATAGTCAAGTTAAAAGTGTCCAGACTCTACAACCATCAATTTTACTCCTGGGTTGACTACTGGAGAAATACGAATGCAATAAGATGTGTACAAGAATTTCCATACATAGCAAACAGCTTATCATAACAACAACAAAAAAAAAAAACTAGGGCTGGGGATATGGCTCAGTTGGTAGAGTGCTTGCCCAGCATGTACAGGGCCCTGGGTTCAATCCCCAGCACCACCACCAAACACACACACAGCTATATAAAAATAAAACTGAGAGGCTATAGCATAGTCATACAATGAGATATTATACAGCAGCACAGAATAAACCTTACAAAGATAATGTTGAGTCAAAAAAAAAAAGGGGTGGAGTTATAGGACTGGAGATGTAGCATAATTGCCTAGTGTGCACGAAGCCTGTATTAAATCCCTACCACCACCACCACCCCACACACACAAAGTATAGAATATATACAGTACAATGCCCTTTATAGAGTTAAAATATGTGATGCATATGTAGTATATAATGTAGCTAAAGTATAAATGTTGCTGGGAATGATTAACTTTTAATTCAGACTAGTATTTCCTCTGCAGATAGAGAGGAATGCAATGAAGGACCAGCTTAAACCATATGGTACATTATTTTCTTTTTTTTTTTTTTTTTTTTTTTTGGTACTGGGGATTGAACTCAGGGGCACTCAACCCCTGGGCCATATCCCCAGCCCTTTTTTGTATTTTATTAGAGACAGGGTCTCACTGAGTTGCTAAGTGCCTCGCCACTGCTGAGGCTGGCTTTGAACTCGCGATCCTCCTGCCTCAGCCTCCCAAGTGCTGGGATTACAGGCGTGCGCCACCGCGCCCGGCTGGTACATTATTTCTTAAACTGCATGCCACTTACGGTAGTGATGGTTAAATGATATATGTCAATTTGTTGGGCCCTCAGTGTCCAGATACTTGCTCAAACATTATTCTGGGTGTTTCCATGAGGGTATTTTTGGATGAACCAGGCATATTGGTGCACACCTGTAATCCCAACAACTCAGGAGGCTGAGTAGGATCACAAGTTCAAGACCAGCCTCAGCAACTTAGGGAGACCCTGTCTCACAATAAAAAATACAAAAGGTTGTGGGGAGGTGTAACTCAATAGTAGAGCACTCCTGGGTTCAATCCCCAGTACCACCAAAGGGAGTGGAGGGAAACCCCATCTGTGTAGAGGACAGTAATGCTGAAAGGCAGTGGAATAACCAGAAGCATAGACACCCTGGATGGAGTTTAGGCTGAAGTGAAAGTACATGCAAATACTCTACATCAGTTTTTTAAAATTTTTTGAACTGGAATTGGACCCAGGGACACTGAACCACTGAACCACATCCCTAGCCCTATTTATTTATTTATTTATTTATTTATTTATTTATTTTTATTTTGAGACAAGGTCCTTGCTAAGTTGTTGAGGCTGGCCTTGATCCTGCCATCCTTCTACCTCAGCCTCCCAAGTCCTGCACCACAGCACCTGGTTAGATATCTGCTTTCTTAATAGTGGTTTTGCAAAGACCACAATACCAATCCCTCGGGGAAGGAAAGGCACTAAAATCATGATGCCACCAGGTCTAAGAGGAAAATCAGACCCTCAATAAATCGAGCTAAAAACTTCCCGAATGCTCTGCCTTGAAATAAGGGGAGAAGGAGGGAGGGAGAAAGGGAGAGAGAGATCAAATTATGACTGAAAAATATTGTACTACTTGAGGTTTTTTGTTTTTTGTTTTTTTCTTTTTCTTTTTGTCCTCTAATGGTTGAGCTTGCAATGGAGTGTTACTAATGGCTTCCCAATTTAGTTTCAAGAGGATTGGCAGCAGGGCTTTCCAGGCCACAGAGGCTGAAGGGGACACGTTATTAGTTTGTCTCACTCCTCCCAGAAACTCAGTCTGGATTTTATTCTAATTTCTTCTCGGTCTCATCAAAGGAGCTCCAGATGAGGAGATTCTGAGCTGGGGTATTTCTTCCTACCCCTCCCAGACGGATTGCTCGGTTTTTCCAATACTCCATTCCCCCTGGGGCTCTCCCTGGTTGCGGCAGAGCCACAATCGCCAGCAGGGGTCAGCAGTGTCCCACATCTGGCGGCGAGCCGCTTGCCACATGTGCTGTTTCTCCTGGCGCTGCCAGGGCTGCCTGGGAATTGGAGAGCTCCTTCCTACCGAGACCTTGGCATTGCTCAGCAGGCAGCCTCAAGATTCCCTTCCCCGAACGTGGAGTGGGCGCATGCTCAGCAAAAGCCCTGATGTGGGTGTGGGTGTATAATGCAGACATCAGCAATGCCAACTCACCATCTGGTTTTCTACCGGCAGGTTTTTATGCGTATTGGCACGTGCAACTTATTGTGTAGGTCTGGTTGTCAGAGGCCGTGTGCCTTGGATTTGCCTTGCTAAAAATCACCCACAGACCTGAATTTTCTGGATCCCCCACCACCCAGGCTCGCCGCGAGGGGCTTTTTGCTCTCTCGCCCTGGGAGCGCTCGCGAGGATGCTGAGGGATGGAATGCGTGAGTGGCGGCCTAAGGTCCGCAACCAATGTATCCGCAGCCCATGCCTCTCGGAAGAAACCCTGCTCTGCTTCTCAACTCATTCCCAACGTTGGCCTCTCCCAGCTCCAGTTCTTTTTGTCTCCTCTGGACCACATTGCGGCCGAGCTCCACAGCGCCCCCCACTGCCCAGTGTAGATCCGCCTGGCTTGAAAATTTTGAAGGTCCCCGAGAGAGTGTTTAGAGAGGCTGGAGGCACCGGGCTCAGCATGCCCTGTCTTCGTTCTTGCTCCTCAATCTTCCCACTCCACTAAAGAGGTGCGGCGGGGCAGAGCCCATGAGACATGTACTGCTGGGAGCGAGGCTAGCCTGGAAGACGATTCCGATCTGTAGCTGAGACCCCGGACCGAGACTTTCCACTCATGTTGCTGTGACAGACAGATGCCCGCCTTTCCACCTGCCTTTGGAAAGGAGGACTCTGGCGAGGCCTGGGCACCTGGCCTGCTTCCCCAGGAGTAGAGTTACAGCAGCTGATCTAGGGAACAGGTGTGGGCTCCGGGTTACAGCTGCTGCTGAGCACATCTGTACTCACGAGGAGGAGGCGGCTGCGGCAGCTGCAGCAGGGCCCGTCAGTCACTCACACAGTCCTCAGAGCTGGGGGGAGGGTGTCCTGAAAGAGCCAAGCATGAAATAAACTTGGGGAAACTGGGATCAGCTTTCACAAAGCAACTTTCTTCTAAAAATCCCAAAGGGGGGGCTCCTGACAAGGTTTCCCAAAGTCAGCCCCGCTGGCCCACCAACAGGGGCTAGGAGGGTTGGTTTCTCTTCTCCCTTACTCCCCAGCCCTTGGCCTGCAGCCAGCTTCTCTTCCTTCCTGATCAGCTTAGCTTTGCAGGGTGGAACTCAGAATCCTGGTTCTTCCAGAAAGCTGGGAGGGAAGTGCTTGGGAGAATGGCTCTTTAGACATGCAAATGATTCTTCGCAGGTTAGAATCTCAGGAGAAGGGAATATTTGGGGATCCTGGACTGAGCTGGGCACTGGTCCAACGATTCATCTACATCATCTCATCAAATCCTCCCAGCAACTCTGCCACATAAGACTTGTCAGGGTTATTTCCATTTCCCAGGGAAGATAGCAAGGTTATAGATGCACAATTAGGATACTGCAAATGTGTAGCTTGGGTGCACCCCTAACTCCAAAGCCTGGACACTGTCCACTGGAACACACTGCCTCTAGTTTCCCAGGCCTGATAAATCTGACCTCTGGGCCCCATTCTTTCCTGTGTATGGACACTCCCACCTCGCCCCACCTCATCCATTTGTGCTTACCTCTACAGCCTATTTCATCTCCTTTGACAATTCAGTCTTTTTATTTTTATTTTTTGTATTAAGGATTAAACCCAGGGTGCTTAACCACTGGGCCACACCCTCAGCCCTTGTTTATATTTTACTTAGAGACAGAGTCTCCCTGAGTTGCTTAGGGCCTTGCTAAGCTGCTGAGGCTGGCTTTGAACTTGTGATCCTCCTGCCTCAGCCTCCAGAGCTGCTGGGATTACAGGTGTGCGCACCATGCCCTGCGACAATTCAGAGTCTTGACTTCTCCTTTGAAAATTCCTATCACCCTCCACCATCCCACCCAAGGGGACATCATAGCCTCTAAATTCTCATGGAACTGAAACCCACACTCATTTTGCCCATTCCCCTCCTCTGTCCACACCTGCCCTCATCGGACCCTATCTATCATGCCCTGAGTCTCCACCACTCCTCAGTGTCTCTGCTTTATGCCCTGTTCTTTTTCTCCCCTCTCAATATTTTTTTTCCTCTGCTGGGATTTGAACTCAGGACCCTGCACAGCCTAGGCAAGTGCTCTGCCACTGAACCACAATCCCAAACTGAAATTCTCCTTTTTTAGTGTTTCAAGAATATTTAATGATACAATTGTATTTGGAATTATGTAATACCTGGATACAATCTCCATGTAATAAATAAATGCACAGAAAAAAAATTAACAGTTCCCTTGATGACTTTCCCCAGAAGTGACAACTGCTATCAGTTTGGAGTGTCTTTACAGACTTTAAAAATGTCTTTATAAGCCAGATGTGGTGGCACAGTTCTATAATCCCATCTACTCAGAAAGCTGGAGCAAAGGATCATAAATTTAAGGCTTATTTGGACAACTTAGCAAGTCCAGCCTCAAAATACAATTTTAAAAAGGGCTGAGGATGTAGCTCAGAGACAGAATGCTTCTGGGTTCGATCCCCTGAGCAAAAATGGTTATATACCTTACAGGATACAATGCAAACTAAAACTGTGAGATTTTTTGTTTAAAATTATCAATATTTTGAAGACTACCAGCATTAAACCAAGCAGAGAGCCCATTTAAGCATAGGGTACCACATGACTGCACAGATCACATGCCCATAATGCTGGCCCTACTGTGACTCTACAGATACCTGTTGACTGTTACACTGGCTGTGTCCTGGATTCTTCAAGGCAATGCATCCCCTGTTCTGACAATGAACATTCCCGTCTCAGCCTCCACACTGGATCATGTGCCCTGATTCTGCACCCAGCCTGCCCCAGCCTCATTCTCTGTTCCAAGGCCAGACTGTTGGGCATTTCAGCACATGCAAACTCACAGGGTCCATGCTTGCTGGTCAGCATTCTACTGGAGGGATCTATGAAGATAGAGCACAGTGTTGAACAATGACATTCCTGTGCCTTGGGTGGAAAATCTCTCTGGAGATAAGACAGTACAGAAATACCAACCACGAGACCTGGGTTCCAGTTATAGCCTTGCCACTGAATTTGCTGTATGTCATTAATTGACAACTTGCTGAGCATGTTGGCACTTTAGTTTCATATCTGTTTGGAGAGGATGGGATTAGGTAGTCTTTAAAACCACTCCCAGCAGGGCATGATGGCACAAACCTTCATCCTGTCAACTCAGGAAGCTGACGTAGGAGGATCACAAGTTCAATGCCAGGCTAAGCAATTTTTTAAAAAATATTTTTATTAGTTATTGATGGACCTTTATTTATTTATTTGTTTATATGTGGTGCTGAGAATTGAACCCTGTGCCTCACACATGCTAGGCAAGCGCTCCACCACTGAGCTACAACCCCAGCCCCCAGGCTCAACAATTTAATGAGGCCCTAAAAGCAATTTAGCAAGACCCTGTCTCAAACTAAAAAATAAAAATGACTGTGGTTGTAGCTCAATGGTAAAGCAACTCTGGGTTAAACTCCCAAGCAAAACAAAACCACTCCCAGTTCTAAAAGTCTATATTTAAATGATTCAGAGTCTATAATAATAGTTTTGTTTTATTGCGGTGCTGGGAATTGAACCCAGGGCCTTATGCATGCTAGACAAGCACTCTACCAGTGAGCCACATCCCCAGCTTAACTAAAGTTTCTTGAGCACTTACCATATACCATTTATAAGCTCATTTTATGCTCATAACAATTCTATGAGGCAGACACTGTAATTCCCATTTTACAGATGAGGAAAATTGAGACTTAGATTAAAACATAAGTGAGAAAACCTTGGAAATGGTCTAAAACTTGCTTATGGTGACAACTGTACAACTCTGCAGGTTTGCTACAGAGTTGCACATTTTATGATAGGTTAAAATCGAGGTATGTAAATTATACTTCAATGAAGCTGTTGAAAAGAAATAAAGAAACCCACTGAATCTAGTAAATGACAGGGCCCTTTTCCACCACCCCATAATGCACTAGACTGTCATCTTCTGCCAGTTTATGTGTATTGTCCTTGAGAGCAATAGACTCAGGAGCTAGATAGCTGGGGTTCAAATCCTAGCTCTTGCACTTAACAGCCTTGAAACCCAAACAAGATACTTGACCTCAATTTCTTCACCATAAAATGACAATTATGTCCAGGCACGGAGGCGTGTGACCATAGTCATGGCTACTCAGGAGGCTGAGGCAGAAAAACTACTTGAGCCCAGGAGTTGACCAGCCAATACAACATAGACCCTTCTCTCTTTAAAAAAGTTTAATAGCCTGGTGTGGTGGCGCATGCCTGTAATCCCAGTGTGGCTCAGGAGGCTGAGACAGGAGGATCACAAGTTCAAAACCAACCTCAGCAAAAGCAAGGCGCTAAGCAACTCAGTGAGACCCTTTCTCTAAATAAAATACAAAATAGGGCTGGGGATGTGGCTCAATAGCTAAGTGCCGCTGAGTTCAATCCCAGGTACCAAAGGGGGGAAAAAAAGTTTAATAAAAAACAAAAAATGATACCTATTACATAGACTTCTTGTGAGGACTCTATAGGTTAATATAGGTTAAGTGCTTAGAATCACCACTTCGGGCTCTATATGGACCATCATCTCCAGCCAGCTAGGTTTCTTAAAGGGGCCTGCTTCTCCCTGGCAAGCCCGCCCCTGTTCTCCTGGCTCCTTAAAGAAACACTCCTCTTCGAAGTCCATCTTTGGAAAAACACTGTGCTGGCTCCTAGCTCATCTCACTTCCTGGTAACAGAAGGAGGGAGAAACTGCATCTTCCCGATAAGGAGTGACTCGCTCGCTCTGTAAACCCTCATTACTGAGCTGACATTTCCCTAGGGACTCTTTCTCCTGGGTCTTCATGAGCTTAAGCTGTCAACAAAGGGCCCTTCTTAAGCTCCCCCTGCCCCAGGCCAGCCATGAGGCCATAGTGGTTAAGGATGGGGCCACAGCTTTGCCCCCACCCACCACATGCCACCAGCAGAGGAAGCCCCTTGCTGGCTAATTCATCAATTAAAAACGACAAGGATAATGAATGGACCGCCAGATTTCTAGTGTTCAAAAATGGGCTGTCAAGCACAGAGCCCACCACTGCGGGGAGAGGGGGGACAATGTGGGGGGACAGGAGCACTTCCACTGGAATGGTTCCCTCTTCCATTATCTTACTGAATACTCATCACAGCCTCCTCTTAGGTGGATATTGCTGCCCCGTGGGTATCAACACCCCTTTTTACCCACAAGCAAACTGAGGTACTTTAGCAAACAGCACAAGCAAAGCATGAAGTCAGGTCCTCTGCAGCCAGGCCCAGTGTTTTTCCACTGGCTTCAGAGGAGGAAGTCAGAAGCTCCTAGGACTCCTCCTCAGGGTGCTAATGACCTTTATAAAATGCTCAAGAAGATCAAGCAGTGTACCCTGTCCACATCCCTTTACAAACTGATCTGGGAGCCCTGAGCAAGAGGCAGGAGTGTCAAGACTGCCCCCCTTACCCACCTCCCCACCCGGGGACCACAGGAATGTATGAGTTCTGATTCTGTTCACAGGCCCCAAATCCCGTGTCAGATGACTCAAGCTACAAAACAATTCAGCACTGCTCCACAGAGCTCAAGGTGGCAGAAAACAGGAAGAGACCCCAAAGAAATCAGTCTGTGGCTGAAAAAGCATTTGCTATGCTTCCTGGGGCTTCCAAAGCTCTTGCTGTATCCAGGCCAGGTCTGAGGCTATGTGGGTGACAGCAGGCTTTCTGGGCTGATATTTTAAAACCCATTTGTCTTATTGACATTGACCTTCTTGTTAATAATCTCCTGCCCTGAAGCAGGATTGGCTCTAAGTGGAGAGGAGGGAGCAGGGGAGCTGTGGAGTTTTTTTATTCTTTTGAACCCCAGGGTGGTCTACCACTGAGCTCCAGCCCTTTTATTTTGAGACAGGGTCTCTCTAAATTGCCCAGACTGGCCTTGAACTTGAAATCCTTCTGCCTCAGCCTCCTGAGTTGCTGGGATTACAGGCATGCACCACCATGTCCAGCAAGCTGTTGGGTTTTCAGACCCCTCAGTAAGTTCACCTTCTATGATTGGGATGGGGTGGGGCACAGTAATCATACCAAGGATCCCCTGCAAGGAGCTTAAGTCCTGCTCTGTCCTTTACTCTCCAATCATTTCACTCCCAGCTCCCTTTTAGCTCACTCCATCCTCCCCTCCTTGCCTTTACCTCTTATTGATTTTCATATTTAAGGAAAATCCATTTGCTTGATTCAGAGCAACTGAGTCATCAGTGTTCAGATGAAAACCACTCATTAGGTAGGTACTTGGCAGAGGCCACTAAGAGATGGGCGGAGACCCAGTTTCTTACCCAAATATCACTCCATACATACAAATGTCTGGCTTCTCTTCTCTGCTACTTTGTCCCAGCCACCTTCTCTGTAGCCTTCGTATCCTCTACCAAATATTCCAGCCAGAGTGGCCCCCTCATCCTCACCCTCCCCCAAACCATCCACTTGTTTGCCACAAGCTCACTGTTGGAAGTCTGTGATCGGGACATTTAGAGCAGAATAAGGGAGAACTTGTACGAGTCTCTCATACGTTGGAGAGAAATATTGATCCTATGCACAAATGGAAGAGACTTAACCCTTAGTTAAGTTAGAGCTTTGGCCTTCTTTTCCACTCTGAGTAGCACCCAAGGAACAGCATCAGGCCAGCATTACCAGTGTGGATGAATTGGGTCCTCATCCAGCCTCACAATGGATAGGTGCAGTCCAGGCTCTGATGCACATTTGCATGCCTCCTGCATGGTTCCTTGTCCCTGGGCCTAGAGGGGCCAAGAAACTCAGCCAGCCCCATCCTTTAACACTAGAGAAAAGGACAGGACTTCTTCTTAAAGGACTGGATTTCTTATTTATGCTAAGTGGACTGTGAAAAGCAAGAAAAGACTGTGGCTAGCACATCATTGAATGTCAAATTGGATGCAAGGTTGTAGGACTTGGAGATCAAAATAATAGTAATGAGTAAAAACTATGTGTCAGGCACTATCTTGAGTGTGTCATCTATAATACTTCATTTAATCCTTCCAGCAACCTTATAAGACAGGAACTATTATTATGCCATTTTACAGATGAAGAATCTGAAGGTGTCAGAAGTTAAAGAATTTGTTCAAGTTCCTATGGCTAATAAGCAGTATGCTCAGGCAATCTGCATTAAAAATCCCCACTTTTAGCCACTTATACACAGGATAAGAGGCTCATCTCAGATGTCACTCTACAGTCCCCTCACACTGTCAAAAGACAATTCATTCTTTTCTGTGATGAACCAGGAAGGCCTTGAATGTCACTGTTCCTTGTCTAGTCTCTATCTCCTCCTTTTGTCCATGGCTACCATGCTGATTGGGTGGGTGGTGCAGGCAGGACTCAGGAGCTTTAATCCTGACTCTGCTCCCTACTGACTGATTTGGCAGCAAAGAGCTCTGTGACCTCCTGGGATTGCTTTCTTTCCAACCCCCCTATAAATCAGTCCTCGTGTTTGTTGGGGAAGTGTCTGATCACAGTCTGCTGGGTCCTTGGCCTCAGTTATTTCCTTTCTCCATATAGATCAAAACCTACTCCAGGAGCACAAGCCACCTGATTTCCTGACCGCAGAGCCTGGAAGCCCCCAGAGCAGGAGAAGCAAGCGGGTAGCCTCGGGGCACTACAAACTGGTTGCGTCAGGCTCCGCAGAGTGCACTCTATACACTCTCCTCTGGTCCTGTCATTTCCTGTCCCGTCTTCCCCTCTTCCCAAGTCCCAGAAAGGAGGAGGGGCTGCAGCAAGGTCTGGAAGGTGGGGAAAGTCACTTATTTGTTTTGCACCCAAAAGTCCCGTCTCAGACAGTATGACTTTTAGAGGTACAGAGAGGGAGGAAGGGGGTGGCCGGAGTCAGATGCGGGGTAGGAATGTTCAGTGGTCCATCTGAAAAACCGCCAAACCCGAGGCAGCCGGAGGACGTGTGCGGGGGAGGAAGGGACCTCGGCCTGGAAGTGGTGGTAGCGGGTTCCTAGGCAAAGGAAACGCTCAATTGTGCAAAGGCTTCCTGTCCTGACAGCTCGCAGCCCCGGCCCCACCAAGCAGCCGCTTTGCTGGGGAGGCGGGGCGGGAAGGCGAAGGCAGGAAAGGGTTACGGGAATAGCTTTCCAATGACAAAGTCTGGAAGGGACCCATGCCTCCGCCCCTCTGCGGGTTAAACTGGCACAGTGCAGAAGCGGAAAGCGAGGGCGATCCGAAGCCAAGCCTTCCCTCCCGCCCGCCCCCCGGCCCCGGGCACTCCCCTCCCGGGCCCGCGGTGGAGGCAGCCGGCGTGTGCCTGGGGCAGCGGGTCACGAGGCTCCGCCCCCGACCGCCCGGCCCGGGGGACGGCACTTTGTTCAGGATGCCGCCTCCTCCTCATTGTGGGGCCGGGGCCGGCGGCGGCCCTAGTGCGAGGCCCGAGGCCGGATTGCGCTGCGCCGGCTGAGTCTAAAGAGAGGGGCCGACCCGGATCGGGGAGCCCCCAGAAAAGTTTCTGTGCGCGAGGAGAGGACGCCCGGACCGGCGCTGCTCTGGGAGATGCGCTACTCTGAGCTGTGGTGGCGGCGGCCGCGTGGACCTGAAGCCCCGGAGGACAGGCGCGCCGGTAAGTGGCCCGCGCGGGGCGGGAGCCGGGCCGAGGGTCTGCCGCTTCGCACTTTGCCCGGCTTGGCCCGCGGGTCCTGCGGGGCCCGAGCCAGTCTCGGGGGAGGAGAGCCTGGTGCTGGAGGGGGGTGTGGGCTGGACTTGCGAGACGCTTTGGAATAACAACGGAGATGCTAGCAGCTCTCTGGAAGGTGTGTACCTAGACGTCGCTACCCGACTGTGGGGCTGACCCTGGTGGTCGGCTCTCCAGGGCTACCCAACTCCAATTCTCCTGATCTCAGTTTCCCTCTCTGTGAAATACCTGCAATTTAAAGTGCGTTGCGATCCTATAATCGGAGGCACCAAGTGCTATGTTTTCTCAATCTCTTCCCCCCCCCCACACACACACACAGTACCCACATTTCCCTTGTTTTGAAGCGCTGAGTTAACTCTTTTCCCAACCCAGCAGGAGTCTGCAGAATAGCTGGGACAGGTGACCTTGCTGGGCCCCCAGGATGCGCTTCTTAGTCTCTCTGAAGCTGTCTTTTCTGGCGCCAGTCCAAGGAGTCTGGCAGAAAAGTGTTCCTGGAGGATATGGGAGGGAGGAAAAGGGAGAGGTTGGGTGAACACCAGGTGAGACGCTCACCCACCGGAGCGTGCCCGGTGCCTTGTTCCTTGTGGTCCCTTCTAATCCTCAGAGCCTAGCAAAACTGATCCTGATGGTAGAGAACGAGCCACATCGGAGAGGGCAGGAACTGGGGAGAAGAGGCAGGAACTGGGGAGGACATGAGCAGTGGGTGGCCAGGGGCAGTGTGATAGGGTGACATCCACCCAGCAGAGACGGTTCCTTGTGCCCAGAGCCCAACACAGGAAAATCAGCTGGTGAGTCAATGGGACTTTGTTAGAATAGTCACAGGGCGCAGCTGGCGCCGGCTTAAGGGAAGCTCTGGATCGCCCCTTGATAACTTGCTGTTTATCTGGCTTCCTGTTTCAGCCATTGGGATACCATTGGCTCGTTCAAATTCAATGCTGAGACCCTGTGGCCAGTAAGCTCTGCAAAAGCAGTGGGCTTGCCGGGGTTTTCATCTCAGGAGCTATCTAGTTTAGCCTCCCCCAAATTTAGGTCCTGCAACTCACCTATAAAGGGGCAGGAGGGCTTCAACAAAGAAGTAGGTGGAGTTGTCACTCTGGAGACATTGGCTTATTCTGGGCCAAAGATAGCCAGTGACTCCAGTTTGCTTATGATTATTTTTATGTTGCTTTGAATTTTGGTTGGTGCATCTTTGGGTTTACTTCGGGAAGGCTGTGGAGGGAATGGCTGTAACTTTGGGCTTCCTCTTTTGAGATGAGCTTTATACTGGTACATGGTTTCACTGTTGGATTCTAGGGGAAGTTCCGGTTTGTAGTTCTCTATCTGGCTACATGCCAACTCTCTGGATGATCAGAGAGAGCAAATAATTCCTCACCTTTCTGCTCTGGTTTTCATCTTTGAAAAATTGAACCAGAGAATATAGCTATTGCTGGAAGAATAGAGATTTTTCAAATTTGTGCTCCAGCCTCTAGGTCCATTTCCTGAACTTTCCAGGTATGACTACATATCATAAACAGATAGCAGCCCTTAATCTGAACTCTTCCAGAAATTTATCTGAATTCCCTTGGAACAAGTCTCATGTTCTGCTTTGCATTTTAGACATTTGGGTATTTGTGCACATGCCTGACTTCTCTGTGAATATCTTCCAACCAAACACCCTTTCTGATCCCCCAAACCCCCAGTATGCAGTAGGCACCTTATAAATATTTGCTGAATTGATAAAATTGGGAGGGGAATCTAAGTACCACAGAGGTCTCCTATCTCACTCAAGTGCCCACTTATTCATCTTTGGGAGTTATTTGATATACCACCTAATTGTCCCCCCCCCTTTTGCCCCCCCAACTAAAACAAGCAAAAAATCACGGTCCATAATGAGGCTGATTTCTGGGGCCTAGCTGTCCGGATGAGCCTTGGCCTGGGAAAACTGAAAGTAGGGATATGCTGTTTGTCCTTCCCTGGACTAATCTGCTCCCCCCACCCAAGCCTTTGTGAGCCTCCCTTATCCACTCAGCTTTTAGTTCAGTAGAAAAGAGTGGCCTAGAATAGAAAAAGTTCCTGTCCATCTTTTCAAATGTGTGTCTTTTCATTTCAATGTCATTTTCAATCAATGTCACTTCTCCCTTCTTTCAAAAATCTCTTGATTGCTAAAGAATATGTTTTTGAACAACTAGAATGTTAAAGTCAAAAGGATCTCAGCCCCTTCCAGCTGCAGTCCTGCCCTTCTTCCCTTCACAGACAAGAATCAGGGCCTCCTAAAGGAAGGGATGGGCTCCTGGCCACACAGCTGTGGCTCTGCAGAGGACAGCCTAGAGCACAGGTCTTCTGGCTCCCTGACCAGAGTTCATTCTCCTCTAGCAAATTTCTTCCTTGTACTCAGAATTTTTCTGCCTCCAGTGTTTCCATCCACAGATCTCAGGAGATGTTACTTAGCTGTTAGAGAGAGGAACAGAAACAGCAAGGGGTAAGAAGAGCTATCTTTGTGATGGAACCACCTACTAGCTTTCAGCCTGTAGAACACAGAGATCTAAGAAATGTGGTAATACTTGGCAAACTCTTCCTCTTTCTGACCCCTAGTGTGTGTGTGTGTAGACACACACACAATAATTAAAAACGCTTTTAGTTCCTTCTTCGATTAAAAAAAAAAAAAAAAAAAGAACGAACGAAAGAAAGAAAAAATAAAAACATCAACTTTTCAAGTGAAAAAACACTTTTTTTTCAGTGAACAGTTTCCTGGGCCTAATCTGTTCCCTCCACCTCCTAGGAAGACTGACTCAGACTTGATTTCCTCCAGGGGGCCTGGGATTTTGCTTCCCAGCTTCCTATGACTTTTGAGAGGCAAAGGGAGGCTGGATGGCCGAGACCCAGGCTTCTCTCATCAGGGCCACGGATGAGGTTCAGCTTCTTATGCGTGTCCTGTGCAGTCTACACTACCAGCCTCATCAAATCCATTTGCTCTACTTAATTTTAATATGAGATGCACTAATATGCATGAAAAATTAAAGGCACTGATGCATATGCCTCCACCAAGCACCGTTAATAACAAGATGTTTCCACTTCAAAGGACGACAAGATTCTTCTGATGTCCAATCCTCAGATACTCTGAAAGCTTTCCTAAGTGGAATTGTTCTGAATTTCCTTTTTGGAGTCTCCATTGCTGGGGTATAGAACCCCAACTGATTTTTGTATGTTGATCGTGTTCCCTGCTGAATTTGTTTATCACCTCGAGAAGCTTTTTTGTATGTGGATTATTTGGGATTTCCTATACATGGGATCAGGTCAATTATGAATAGTTTTATTTCTTACTTTCCAATTTAGATTCTTTTTATTTTTCCAGTTCCTAGCCTAATTGCTCTGGCTAGAACTTTCAGTACAGTGTGAGTAGCAGCAGTGAAAGCAAGTCTCTCCCTCTTGTTCCCCATCTTACTGGGAAAGATTGAAATGGTTTTTCACCATTGTGTGTGATGTTAGCTATGCCCTGTATTGTCTTGAGGAAATTCCTTTTTATTTCTAGTTTTCTAAGTGTTTCTATAGTGAAAGGGTGTTGGATTTTGTCAAATGTTTTTTTCTACATCACTTGAGGTAATCATGTGGTTTGCTTTTTTTTCTTCATTTTGTTAATGTGGTACTTGACGTGATTATTTTTCTTATGTTGAACCACCCTTGCATTCCTGGGATAAATCTCTCTGAAAGATGTTTTTTGTATTTTGTTCTTCTTCTTCTTCTTTTTTTTTTTTTTTTTTTTTTTTTTTTGTAATCTTCAAAGTTTCATGTCACCAAAGCAATAGTAAACTATCAAACTTCAGTGGGATGGGTTGATGCATGTAATTACATTTTTCTTTATAATTACTGTCCTTGAAATATTTAAAATCTTTATGTTGTGGTAAAATGCATATATAACATAGAATTTACTATTTTAAATGCTTTCAAGGGTACTGTTCAGTGGCATTAAATATATTCTCATTGTTGTGAAATCATCACCACCAACTATCTCCAGAATGTTTTAAATCCTTCCAAATTAGACCCTGTATCCATTATAGAATAACTCCCTGTCCCCTCCCCCAGTCCCTGGCAGCAACCATTCTACTTCCTGTCTATAAATTTGCAAACACTTTGTAATACCTAGAAAGGTCAAGGCTTCAAGCATTACAGGGTTAAAGAACCTTAGCTTCCTGACTCCCAAACAATCTCCCAACAAGTCCCCCACATCAGGATGAGACTGGTGCAGAGGTAGAGATGAAGTTTCTGGTCATCATGAGGCTCAGAGGGCACAACAAAAGTGCCTCAGGGGGAACTCCATTTCCTCTAGCTCAGTGCTTCTCCATCTTGGTGGAGCATTAGCCTTACCTGGGGACTTTTTAAGCCTTTCTGATTCCTGGGCCCATCCCCAGAGATCCAGCTTCATTTGGTTTAGAATGCAGCTCTAGTAGCTGTTGCTTTTTAAAATCTCCCTTGGTAATGCTGATGCGCTGTGAGGGTTAGAACTGCTCCATGGTTGAGCTGATTTATTCCCTGGACCCCTTGACTGGTCACAGCTTTTAGTGACGCAACTCCCTCCCCATCTGGTCAGTAATACTGACCCACTTTACATCCCTTCCCTGATTTTAAAATCCATTTGTAAATAGAGTAAATGGCAACTTCCCGTAGAATTTTACTTTCAGAGTTGGAAAGCGCTCCTCCTTCTCCCCTCCCCCAGATACATCTAAGACCTCCTTTCCAGGGATCACCCAGCTCAGATACATCTGTTGCTGGGGAACTCTTAACAACAGTATGTTGAAATCATCTTATTCCCTATTTGGACAATTATGTCTTTTGGAGTTTCTCTTGTATTAATCTGCCATGGGTGTAACTCCCATCCATTGGTGAAAGACACCAAAAATTAGTGGACTTCACCAAAATGCATTCCCAAATAAAGTGGGGGATGTGCAAAACAAACCCTGCAGAAATGTCAGTCTTTCACTGTTTGGAAACAGTTATCACATGTCTGGCCCCATAGCTTCCTCCCTGGTGTCAGCAGCCCCATTTCCTTCAGATAGTCATTGATGTGTTATCAGAGATTTCCAAGGAAGATGTGTGATGTGCTAGCAAGATTTTGAATCATGAAATGAGTCAGACTTGGAATCAAGGTTCAAATCTTTTGACTTCGCATGTAAAGTTTAGTACATTCTGAGTATAAAGCAAACATTGGCAGTTAAAGTTATACCCTCCACATTAGCATTAGTGCTGCTGTCTGTGTGACCTTAGGCAGCTTAGGAAAACTCTTAGCGACTCAGTTTCTTCCCAGGAAAAGTGAAACAAAAATGTCTTTACTCATAGGACAGTGGTTCCCAACTTGCCTGATCTTGATCCCCACATCCCCACTCTGCCTGCGTGCAAACACACACCGCAGTGATTCCAAAAATATGGCAAGTTTGGGAAATACAGTCAGAGTATGATTGCATGAATCAAGTGAGATTGTGAAAGACCTTAGCTGGTCTCTGGGATGCTAAAGATGTGTGCTTCATCAATGCCAGACGTCCCCTCTCTCTTGCCATCCTAACAACAAACAATTTATCTCCACATGTGTCCAGAAGTGCCGAACTCCAGTTCTGAGCTCCCTGGCACAGATCATCCACAGGCAGATCACCTAGAATCAGTTAAGCAAAGCAGATTTTTGTTTTCCATTTGTAGATTGAAAACCTGAGAACTGTCTGGGGAGGGATAAACGAAAGCCCAAAGGAATGAGTCCAACAATATCATTTACCTTTCACCACTGGTTTTCCAGTCATTTCACTTTGTTTTTTGGTGTTATCTACATTTTTTTTGTAGACTTCAAACATAGTCCTCAATAAATTATTACTAAAGTCAATTTCCAGTGCTCTTTCCCAGCTCATTGGTGCAGATAATTGAGTAGACTGGGAAGGAGTAACCGGGTTCCGGGCAGTGCCAAGACACCAACTGTTCTCTTCCTGCTTGCCTTGAACAAAGGAGAGACAGCTGATGAGCCACACGGTTAAGGAGCTGCCGCCAGGACCCAAACTCAGCAGCTGCCTGCCTGGCCTCCCGTCTTGTGGTTCTATAAGGACGTGGGGCTCTCCCTCTTCCAAGCTTCAGAGGGGCTCAGTTTCACCAGGCAGTCCACACTGCCACGTGTGGATGTCGGCCCCCAGACCTTGGTGCCATTCATTGCTACCTGGGCACCATCAGCTTTACCCAGGGGCTTTAAGAGGGCATCAGCACGCTGGGCACTATGGTGCATGCCTGTAATCCCAGCGACTTGGAAGGCTGGGACAGGAGGATTGAAAGTTGAAGGGCAGCTGTAGCAACTTAGTGAGGCCCTTAACAACTTCACAAGAACCTGTTTCAAAATAAAAAAGGGCTGGGGATGGGTTCAGTGGTTAAGTACCCCTGGGTTTAACCCCCACCACCAAAAAAAAAAAAAAAAAAAAAAAGGAAGGAAGGAAGGAAGGCAGGCATCAGCAAATCGCACCTGTGCCTTCCTGGGAGGAGTTTGGAAGCTGCTTCATCATCACTCACATCTAGTGTCCAGGAAGAGTGAGACGTGAGCAGGTAAGGTGCTTTCCAATGTTGCAAGTTTCCCTCCACAAGGTTTTATTTTGAAAGCTATCGAATCAGCAGAAAAGGTAAAAGACTACTACAATGAATATCTTGATCCACTTACTGTTAACATTTTACTATACTGCTGGCTCTCTTTAAAGCACAGTATAGCAAAATATTAGTGAATCTAGACATTCATTATCTCTATATAGGCATACATATGATAAAACTTTTTTTCTGTACCATTTGAAAATAATTTCTTGACATCATGACATTCAACTCTAAGTACTTATGCACCTATTTCCTAAAAACAAGGACAATTCTCCTACATACCCTTAATACCTTAATTGCACCCAGTAAAGTTGGATTTAACAGAATTGTTTAATATGTAGGCCATACTCAAATTTCCCAGTTGTTTTCCAAGTGCCCTTTAAAGAGAGCTATGCACTCTTTTTTTTTGGTACCAGGGATTGAATCCAGGGACACTCAACCACTGAGCCACTTCCCCCTCACACATACCCCCTTTTTAAATTTAGATACAGAGTCTCACTAAGTGGATGAGGCTGACTTTTAACTCACAATCCTCCTGCCTTGGCCTCCCCAGCTGCTAGGTTTATAGACATGCACCACCATGCCCAGATGCTATGCACTTCTTCATCCGTAGCCTTCTGTGTTGAGGACTGAAGTTATCTCCCCTAGAAGGAAGAAAATAAGATCATGATCATCCCTTAAATTGGGATAGTGATGCACTGAATAAAAAATAAATAAACAAACAAATAAATGAATGAAATTAAAATAAATGCACTTTATTTGTTTATTTTTGAGATGTGGTTTCACTGTGTTGCCCAGGCTGGTCTCAAACTTTTGGGCTCGAGTGATTCTCCTGCTTCAGCCTCTTTGAGTATCTGGAACTACAGGCAAGCACCACCGCACCAAGCTGAGAAGCACTTTAATTTATGTCATCTATTTATATCTTTACAATAACTGAGATAGGTGCTGGTATTCTCTCCATTTTACAAGTGAAGAAATCAGTTTGTAAAGTTATATAAATTGCCCAAATAGTATGAGCCATTATTACCATTCATGCTGTGTGTCATGTAATAAGTATAGAAAAATAAGATATTCTATTTGTGAAAAGCCAGCTGTCCTTCACATTTCTTATCCTCTTCACCAGGTCTGATGAGGTGTAAGGACATGCTATGGTTTCCGCATTTCACAGTTGAGGAAAATGAGATTGAGACCCTCTGAGGCTGGGATTAAACAACATTTACATAGTCAAGGTCATGTAAATATGACATTTACTGGGAATCACTAAGCCAAGCTTAGTATGCTCCATTGCAGTGCTGGACTGACTGGAGGTAGGAGAGGAGGGGAAAGAGTAGGGCCTCCAACACCCTCAGCTCACACAGAGGACTTCAAGAGTCTGTCAAGTGTTACGAAACAAGAAACCAAACTCTAAGATTAAAAGTACAAAATAAATAAATAAACAAACAAATAAATAAATAAATAAAAGGAACTAAAAATCAAATATCTGAAGGACAGGAGAGTGAGAGCTATATTTGGTGTAAGCAGTCTATCTTCATCTATTTTGTTAAGGCAATGAGAGAGACTGTCACTGACAAAGGGGTCAAAACAGGGAGTAAAGCTATTATCTAGGGTTTGGGTGGGACAGGAAAGTGTGGCTTAATGTCCCAACATCTTCTGTAGCTTCTGGTGGGGACCACCCATAATAGTCATGATAATAGTAGGTGTGAATTGAATATCCTGGATTCTAGGCACAGAGAGGGGAGCGGGACACAAGACCTGGCCTGGGGAAGCTTCCCTGAAATGTTGACCTGGGTCAGAGAGGGTGCTGCAGATACCTGGGGTGCTCAGTAGGCATCCTACCCCAAGAGAGCCAAAGACAAGCACGCCGATGCAGCTGCACCCCTATGGCCCATGTGCAGGGTTCATGTTTTTGTTGGAAAATGCTTGAAGGATTTGTATAATTTCACTTTTTAAAAAAATTTATTTATCGGTTTTAGTTGTACACAAGCCTTTATTTTTATGTGGTGCTGAGAATCCAACCTGGGCCGCCCACATGCTAGGCAGGCGCTCTACCGCTGAGCCCCTAATTTCACTTTTTAAAAGTACTTGGAAAGCTGATTGTGGTGGAGCATGCCTATAATCCCAGTTACTCAGGAGGCTGAGACTGGAGGATTACAAGTTCCAGGCCAGCCTCAGCAACTTAGGGAGACCCCATCAAAAATATAATAAAAAGGGTAGGGGATGTAACTCAGTAGTAGACACCCTAGGTTCAATCCCTAGTACTGAAAAAAAAAAGTATTTGGATATCAACAATTCATTTATTAATCATTTTGAATTGTCTATTTCTTGGTAACCCTGAACATATATAGAGATTATTGTGAGAAAAATTTTACCTAAAAATCATCTCCAAATGTAATGCATTTCTGGAAAAACTAAATTTAAATATGGATAAAGTTGACACGATGTTACATTTTACAGATGTTTAATTAAATCTTGATTTATTCCAATTTTGCCCTTTTATTTTTGTAATTTGGAACCCTTGATATTTTCTACTACTGGCCTCTGAGCTCCTTGCACATGGGCCCCTCTTTCTGGGATGGCTGGTAGGTGCAGGTGTAGGTCCCGAAGTACCTCTGGGTGCACATTTGAGACCCACACCACTCAGGGTCCAGGTCACAGCCTGACCCTGAAGACAGAGCAAAGCTCGATTGACATCTCCTGACCCAAATCCTGTCCTGCCATCATCACATTTCCTCATGCTTCACTGCAGACATTCCTTGCTAATGTGTCATCCAAGCCCAGTGACTCTCTGGCCAGCACTGCACTTGCTCATCACGGCAGCCTTGTGATCTGGTCAGGTCAAGGATTCCCGTTTCTACCGATGGTGAAAACAGGACTCAGGGAGGCTACATGACTGGTCCAAAGTGACATAGCTTCAGGGAATCAAGTGGGGAGCCCAGGTCATCTGATTCCTGCTCTTTGTCCTTTCCAATACGCTCCAGGGTCATGGATAGTAGAGGTGGGCAACATCCTTAATGGCCAATGGAACTTAACCACAGGCATTATGTCTAGTAGTATACTAATGCAAAAATCATTAGGTTTTTATTATTAATTTTGCTATTGCATTTATTTACAGGTCCTTAAGATTTGTTTTGATGTATTATTATTATTATTTGGTATCATGGATTGAATTCAAGGGCACTCAACACTGATCCACATCCCCAGCCCTATTTTGTATTTTATTTAGAGACAGGGTCTCACTGAGTTGCTTAGCACCTTGCTTTTGCAGAGGCTGGCTTTGAACTCATGATCCTCCTGCCTTAGCCTCCTGAGCCACTGGGATTACAGGCGTGTGACACCGTATCCAGCTTTGATTTATTATTATTATATGGGGGAAAGTGCTAGGGCTCAAACTCAGGCTTTACACATGCTAAGCAAGTCCTGTATCACTGAGCCACACCTCCACCCCAAAATTTATTTTCCAATAAAAACATTTTTTTTTTTTTTTTTTTTGGTGCCAGGGATTGATCCTAGGTGTGTGTAACCACTGAGCCACATCTGTAGTCTATTTTAATTTTAATTTTAATTTATATTCATTTATTTTCATTAGACAGGGTCTAAGTTGCTTAGGGTCTCATTAATGTGCTGAGACTGGCTTTGAACGTGCAATCCTCCTGCCTCAGCCTCCTAAACTGCTGGAATTACAGGCATATGCCACCACACCCAGCACCAATAAAAACTGTTTGAAAATTTATTGCTAATTTTATCATTAGCTCATTTTTACCCACATAGTCAAAGAAATAATAAAGAAGTCTTGTAATTTCAGTTTTCTTTCTCATTTTCTCATCAGTTCGAAATAAATTTTATATGAATTGAGGCCTGTGTTAGGCTAACAATCCATTAAACTCCTTTGCTAAATTTTTTAGCTCATCTGGAGCTAATAAACTTACCCCTCCCAATTTACACATGTCCTGTGAAATCCCAGTCTCTGTCACTCTTTACCAGTCTCCGTACTGAATGTCATCACAAAGACGCCACATCACACCTCTGAGTCATCTCCCACATCTTCTTGTTAGCCCTGGCCAGAAAATTAGAGGATTGTAGAGAGGCCCAGAGAGTGACCGCAGGATCGGGGGTGGCTGTGGGAAGCGGGTGGGAAGGGCTGCTGCTGAGCTGGCCACTGAGACTGTGATGGTCCTGTATCACATCCAGTCCCAGACAAAGGCCTCTGTGTTGAAGATGGCAGAGCTGGGGCCAGATGTTGGGTGGGGGCTGGCAAGCTGATATAGTCTGGGAGAGATGGCCCAAGGCAGAGAAAAGCCAGCAAGGCCACGCACAGCAGGGCTTAAAATAGGCAAGTGGAGCCGGGCACAGTGGTGCACACCTGTACTCCCAGCACTTGAGAGGCTGAGGCAGGAGGATCGCAAGTTCAAAGCCAGCCTCAGCAATGGTGAGGCACTTAGCAACTCAGTGAGACCCGGTCTCTAAATAAAATACAAAAAAGGGCTGGGGATGTGGCCCAGTGGTCGAGTGCCCCTGAGTTCAATCCCCTGGACCAAAAAAAAAAAATAGGGCAAGTGGCCTGGCTGGGTCCTGACACATAGTAGGAGCTCAGGAAACATCTGAAGATTGATTCTGCAGGGTTAAGGGATGTGGTTAAGCTTAAGCCTAGCTGAGGGGCAGGCAGGAGTGGATGCCCCTCCTCATTCTCCATCCCACAGCAATAACCTTCAGTCCTGAACTTCCCTGGCCAGCCTAGAGGCCACCTCCCTGCTTCCTTTTTCCCTGGCACCTGCTTCAAGCAGGTGGCAAGATGGAAAATGCACAGGTTCTCAAGTCAGCCTGATTCGGGTTCCTACAACTCTCCTGGGCTTCAATTTTCTCATCTGTAAAATGGAGATGATAATAACTCACAGCATTGTGAGGAACATTCGAGAAGGTGTTAAACACCCTCAAGCTGGCCATTACCGACATGCTTGGTTGGTCTGGCTGCCCGGGGCTGGCTGCACCCGCATGCATAAACACTTGGTCCAGGGCAGTCTATGTGGGACAGGCAGAGTGACAGAACAAAGCCAAAGATGCCTCAAACATTTAGTTCCCAGCCTTGCGGACTACTACGCTTCTGGGTGGATTTATCCCAAAAGGGGTGGGGAATGTCTCCTTGTCTGGGGGTCAGAGAGATGAGTGGGAGGGCTGTCTCTGGTGCCGGTTCTAAGATATATGGTCCCTACGGGTCCCATGGGCTCCAGACTGCAGGCCTCTTGGGGGGGTGATGGGGAGTGGAGTGGCCTGGGGTTTTGTTTGGCAGAGGCTGCCTATTATCTGGCCCAGGCTGTGTTTCAGGGTATTATAAATAGCAATGGCTTTGGAAGGAGGAGTCACAGATGTGGCTAAGGCAAAGTATATGGGAAGGTGAGAGATTTGAAATGCTGAACTCAAGGCTTTTGGGCCAAAAGACGTGGGGGGGGGGGCTGTCTCCATGGCAATAGGACACCAGGGAGGGCTCAGCCTGAACGCCTCTGAGGCAAAGGCCTGGCTCACAAAGCCAGAGAGAGCCTGGGTTTAGTGGCCCATGGGCCAGGGCTGCCTGCTCTATTTACTTCCATCTGCCTCTTTGTAGAGAGACCTGGGCTGCTGCCTAAACCCAGCTGGGGGACAGAGCAGAGTCTGAGCAAGATGCCAGGCCTAGGGAGGGAAGTGGGAGAAATTGTGAGTGTCCATTCACCTGTAGCAGCCTTCTTGACCCCCATGCTCTGGGCCAGACTTCCCCTTTAACTGAGAGGTGGGGAACACCTTACTCTTCTTTTGTTCTGTTCTATTTTAATTGAAGTGTAATTTACAGAGAAACACACAGATCTTGAGTGTCCATCTTGATGCATTTTGACAAATATATTTATATATACACACAGGTAACCCACACCCTAATCCAGATATAGAACATTCCACCCGCCTGCAGTTTCCTTCCTGTCCCTTTTGTCAGCGCCTCACCCCCACCAGCCACTGTTGCACTGTGCTGATTTGTATCCCCACACATTAGCGTTGCCTGTTCTTGAACTTCATGTAAGTGGAATTGTGTGGTATGTTCTATTTTCTGTCTGGACTCTTTTTGCTCAACATAATGTTGTTTTTAGATTTATCCGTGTTCAACAAGGTAGTTTTTCCTTGTAAGTTCTGATGTATGAACATAACCACAGTTTGTTTTTGGAGAATCCTTGTAGTCACTCTAGGTTTCATATCTGTCAAGCAACGCTGGGGAATCTGACAGGATTTTGAAAGTTAAGTTATGCTGGTAGGTGGGGGCTGGGATTGTGACTCGGTTCTCAGCACTGCATATAAATAAATAAAAAGTCCATTGACAACTAAAACATATTAAAAAAGGATAAGCTAATAGGTCCTTAGTGGAGTTCGTCTTCACAGTGTCCCCTTCTTTGACTCAGACCACCTCTCATTTCTGTGACTTCAGAGTCTTTCTCTCTCTCTCTCTCTTTTAATATTTATTTATTTATTTATTTGGTACTGGGGAGTGAAGTCCGGGGCACTTGACCACTGGGCCACATCCCCAGCCCTTTTTTGTATTTTATTAGAGACAGGGTCTCACTGAGTTGCTAAGTGCCTTGCCTTGGCTGAGGCTTGGCTTTGAACTCATGATCCTCCTGCCTCAGCCTCCCAAGTGCTGGGATTATAGGCCAGCGCCCGGCTCTTTATTTTATTTTGATGTGGTGCTGAGCATTGAATCCAGTGCCTCACACATGCTAGCCAAGCGCTCTACCTCTGAACCACAACCCCAGCCCTCAGAGTCTTTCTTTACTTCATGGACCGGTGCCTCCTTTGCCTCCTAGGGCTGGAAGTTCAGACCATTGGTAGAGGGACCCCTGGATTCCTCATAAGACAGAATGTTGTCCTCTGGCCTGAATTGAGCTGGCACACGTTGACAAGCCAGGACCCTATGGCCCTGCATCTGAAAAACAAAGGGTCCTATCCTCGACCTGAGTCAGTGCGTAGTGAGAAGACACCAGAGAGCTGGGAGGTGACATGTAGAGGCAGTGTTTATCAGGATTACAGTCCAAGTGACAGGGGGCAGGTCAGTTCTGTTGACTAATGGGAACTCAGTGCCTGGAACAGTACCTGGTGCACTGAAAGCATTGGACGAATTTGTGTTGATGAATAATGGTTTGGAAAGGGAGCACCGGACTGGCAGATCAACTGTCACTCTCCTGGCGTGGAATGTCTGAGGTAGGGTGGCCCTGCTGGGAAAGGAGAGGAAGGGTGAGCGGGTGAGACTTTTTTACAAAGGAAAATCCAACAGGATTTGGAACATGGAAGGGATACAGAGTAGAGAATCAAAAAGGTGTGCAACCTGTTTGGAAGAGGATTGGACTGGAAGTCGAGTTTGTCCTGTACCTCTTAGTGTGTAACTCACTTAACCTGCCTTAGTCTGAGTCTTCATCTGTCAAGTGGGTATGATACCATGTATCAGTTTGCTATGGCTGCTGTAACAAAGTTCCTCAAATTACATGGTTTAAAACAGAAATTTGTTGTCTCAGATCTAGAGGCCAGAAGCCCATATTCCAGGTATCTCTAAGGCTACCCTCCCTCTAAACCCTGTCTGTGCCTCCCATAGCTTCTGGTGATGCTGATACTCCTTGGCTTGTATTCCTTGGCTTGTGCACACACTGCTCCAATCTCTCTCCATCTTTGCAAGACCATCTTCTTCCTAAGGTCTTCACATAATCTTCCCTCTGTATATGTCCAGATTTCCTTTTTCTTAGAAGGACACCAGTGGTATTGGATTTGGGGCCAAGTCTAATATACCTCATCTTAAAGAATTACATCTGCAATGACCCTATTCCAAATAAGGCCACAGTCTGAGATACTTGGAATTCAAACTTCAGCTATCTTCATTGGTGACATGTTCAACCCACGAGGAGCCACCTCACCTGCTCATGGGATTGAATGAGATCATCCTTTGGAGTTGTTATGTGTTAGACCAGGGTCAGATGATTTTAGCTTGGGGATCTGTTTTTTAATTCCCTACGTGACCTCATTCAAATCTCTCCTCTCTTGGTCTGTTTCCTCATCTACAAAATGTGATCTCCGGTTTTCTTCTGATGTAAAGCCTGTAGCCTTTTCCCTAGGTTCCGGATCTGGGGGGCGGGGGTGCCTCAAATAACTGCGGGACCCATAATAAGGGATCAGAAGATGCTTTGATGCTTCCTCTAGGTTCTGCCCCTCATTTGGATCCTCCGCTTGCTTCTCTTGGTGGCAGGATACTGGAAAGCCCCAAGCAGCCTCCATCCCACCTCTGCACCATGGCCCCTCACCTTGGTGAGGTCTAGAAGGAGGGAGGCCTGCTATAAATAGTACCTGGAATTAACAGGCCCTCTTCCCCTACAGGAAACCCAGTAGCCTAATGGGGCAGGAAAAAGGTGTTTCCGAAAGAGAGGCCAAGAAAGACAAGAGGGGATTGGGGATTCTGGAGCCAACTGGGTTCCTGGGTACTAGAGGAGGCAGCTGGGGGGTCCATGGGTGGGTATAATGCCCGCTTCTGGGGATGGTGTATAGTTCTGTCTGGGGTCTGCCATTCAAGAACCTTATGAAAGCAGCTACCGGAAAAGATCCAAGAAGGGTTTGGACTGGGGGACTTAGGAGTTCCAGTCCAAAGAGAGGGGGTACAAGTGCCCCATTCATTAATTTTCTGATCTACTTATGCATGCTTATCTTAGGACTGTGCTCTTTTTGTATTAAAGAGTTTGGTGGGCTGGGGTTGTGGCTCAGAGGTAGAGCGCTGGCCTAGCATGCGTGAGGCACTGGGTTTGATCCTCAGCACCACATAAAAATAAAATAAAGATATTGTGTCCACCTATATCTAAAAAATAAATATGAAAGATTTTGGTAAGCAAGGCCACAGTTATACCCCAGTTGTGATAGGGATAGTAGAGGCAGCTCAGGGCAGAGGAGGACAATGGATAGGTTATAAATTCTTCCCCTCCTGGGCTTGTAGGAATTCAGTCAGGCAAACAGGAAGGCGTTAGGGCTTCCAGGCAGGAGGTGAGAAGTACCCAGACTCTTTCCCTCTTTTTCCCAGCCCCTCTCTCATCCATCCTGGGCCACTAGCAGAGGTCTAAGGAGCAGCCCTGATCCCACCACAGACCCAGGGCTGCTCCCTGGCCCTCTTCAGAGAGCAGCCCTTCTTCCTGTGTTCCAGAAGACAGGCATGTCCTCGCATTGCCTGCATTGACAATAGGAGGGCCTGGAGTCCCAGCTCACTAAAGAGCCCTAAAAAATTCATCCAGCACCCCTGTAAAATCAGGGGCTTGCTTCTGCTGAGGTTTCTGCAGTGGTGTGCATCACAGGCAAAAGCTCAGGCTGGTAGGTACATGTAGGGTGACAGTGAGTCAGCCAGAGACCCAGCGGCCCTGACTTCTTGTTCCCCAGCCCTCCATGATCCTGCCAAACCACAGGGCCCTCCTTAATGGCTAGAGGGGGCTGAGATGAAAACAGGCTGCTGTTTCTGTTAGGAAGCCCCAGAGAAGTCTGCTTTGGTGTCAAGTTAAGATTCCTTTGCATTCCCACGCCACCAACAGTGATGTTGAAATGCCACATTTCAACCCCCATCATTCAGCCAGGGCAGTTTGCAATTAGTATCCAAGACCGGATCCCAGGGCCTCTGAGGGGCCAGTAAAACTCCCAGCCCCTGTGTTTCTCCTCTGCAGACCAGTGCATAGTGATTTTGGAAGAAAGACAAAAATTAGCATATGTACTTGACCAGTGTCCCTCAGTCTAGCCCCTGGGATAGTAACCAGACATGTCCTGGTGATTGCATTCCCAAACACATGTAGCAACTTAGTGGGTCTCTGCTGGGGCTTGATTTCAAGACATTTATCCTCCATGGGAAGGTCACTTCCAAAGCTGCCCTGTGGCCCCAGGGACTCACTGTGTTTTCAGGGAGAACTAACATAAAAAAACACCCACAATCCCCAGTGTTCTTAACTCCAGCCGCCACATGAGCACCTTCCTCTTCTGCTAAGCTGGTGGATATTTCTCAATCTTCCCAGATTTTAGGTGGGTTAACTGAGGACCCCATGCTGCTTGGACTGGAAAGAAGAAGTTATTAAAGCCCAGGAATCACTCACCAGAATAATGGTGAGAAATGTCAGATGTGGGTTTTGTTCCAATAGGAGTGGAAGGGATAAAGAGAAACAGAAAAGATGCATCTAAATGTCATTTCGGGGGTTTCCTGTAGAAGGACAAAAGGACTCCTCCAGGACCATAAAAAGAAGCTTGTCTATGTGGTGCGCAGTGTTGGAAGTGGGTATGGAGCCCTGTATGAGGCCCTTGGAGGGGCAGGAAGGAGGAGGCCTGGCCCTTCAAAAACCAAACAGGAATGAATAAGGGTGAGACAGACTGGGTTCCTGTGCTTCTACCGCTTTCTGTGTGACTTTGTGCTTTTTATTTATCCCCTCAACGACTCCATGCCTTCATCTGTAAAATGGGGATAATTTTAACCCAGCTCATTGGACCATCTCACTCATAAGACTGAAAAGATAATGCATAGAGCACATTTCACATGGCACCAAGCATGTGGCAAGCTGTGGGTGTTAGACAAATGGCAGCTATTGTGCAAGTCGCTTGACCTTCCAGGGCCTGAGTTCCCACTCTGTAAGTCGCGGTTTACTTATGGCTCTTACAGTCCTGCTGAGAAGCCAGAATGAGACTTGATTGTAAAGGGGGTGACACAAAATAGGTTCTCAGTCAATGCTCCTGCCCTAGGGAGGCTCCCAGTCCATTTGAAGCAATTGGAAGCAGACTCGGAAAATCCCACAGTGGGCGTAAACCATCATGAACAGTGACTCTTCCTATAGCTGCAGCTTTTCAGCCTCTGTGTAGGATGCAGAGTTGACCTTTTAGATCAGGGCTTTCAGGAAGGCCAGAAGAATGCTTTGGCCCAGATGAGGTGCCTGCCACACATGTGGTCAGAGGAGAGTGGCTTTGTCCATTCAAGGACTTATTGATACAGTGTGTGGGTAGGGAAGGCCTGAAGCTGGAGTGTGGAAGGACTGATCTCCTCCTCCAGGGAAGATTTCATTTAGAAGCCAGTGTCTCCCCCACTTCATTTGGGGCAGGGTCCAGTGCTATCTACCAATAGGTGTATAATAAAGGCCCCATAGGAGGATTCTGGGAAAGGGAGAAAAAGAATCTGGTTCACCCTTTGTCTGCATGTCCTTGCATCTTCCTGTTGCTGCCACAAGAGGGCACAATTGCCCAGCAGAACTGAGTCCCATCCCCACGCCCTCCTCTCTTG
The DNA here is from genome assembly GCA_025594165.1 of Tamias sibiricus. Lineage (NCBI taxonomy): Eukaryota > Metazoa > Chordata > Mammalia > Rodentia > Sciuridae > Tamias > Tamias sibiricus. Next base: position 34,366,811 of record CM046669.1, read on the forward strand.
GTCTAGCAGCTCAACATCTTTTTGGCAGAGGGAGCAGGCCCAGAGGTATCTCCTCCTCTCCAGACTAGAAGAAAGTCTAGGGTGGGAGCCTTGGGCTGGAGCATCCTGTAGGAAGACCAGAAAGGGTGGCGAGCTGAGGAAGCTCAGTGGCCAGGGAGAGTAGAGCTCTGTTACTCTCCATTGCAATTTGCCTCCAGCTTGATGGGTGTATCCTAAAAGTCCCTTTTTTTTTTTTTTTTTTTTTTTTTTTTTTTTTTTTTTTTGCTTGAGCTTTATTCCAGCTAATACTAATTAACTCCTCCCTGTCAAAAAAATAAGATCTTTGCTTTCTTCCCCTTAGGCTTTATTGCTCAGGATGTAAAGCCCAGTGTCTTGGGTGACAGGAAATGGAGCAGGCTAAGATGCTATTGGTTGGCAAAATCAAAAGGTCAATGATTTTCCAGACTGGCTGCTTCTTTTGGAATCTTCTCTTTTATGGGTTATGGGGCAGAAATCTTCTCAGGCCAGTACAATGTGGGCAGAAACCTAGCCTTAGCCATCCTGAGCTAGTAACCAACAGGTGAGAGCCTATGAATCTGGGGTGCTTTGGGGGGTGGCAGAGAAAAGCAGAGAAGGATCTGGAATCAGCATTGGACCCTGGGTTCCTTGCCAGGGCCCCTGCCCCATAACAGACCAAGAAGCAAGGATTTAATGAGACCCTGCCTACTATTCCTACAAGGCCCAAACTGCTGTTCCTGTAGAAAGAAACTGGTATTTCTGCAACCCGGGTCTCTGCTGTGTATGGCAACATTTCTGTCTCCCCTCTTCCTGGGGACGGAGGAGCCACAGAGAGCTTTGGGATCCATGAATCTGTACCATGAGCAGAGGCCTCCTAGGCTCTGGCACAATGACAGGAAGGCCAGCCTTTTGTTCCACCCTGGGTGCCACAAAGCAGACAGAGAGCTCAGGGAACATATATTCAGCGTTTCCACTGCATCTTCCCCCACCACAGGCCCTCCTGATGTGTGCCTCAGGCATTATTCTTTCCAGAGGTCCTGGGCAGTGCGTTCACCCAGTGAGTGACTGGCTTGGGGCCAGCCCGGGGGTGGGAGGCTCAGCACTCTGAGCCTTCTCTCCCTGAGACCCCAAAGAGCTCCTGCCTGGACCACAGCTTGCCCCCGCGTGGGACCTCACTAACAGAGGATGAGAGCCCATCTGTGATCCTTCTCTTGCTTGATAGTCCCTCTTGCTGCTGGGACAGTGGGACATTGTTGGTCCATGAGGTTGTCCTAAATATAGAACTATTTAATATGAGGATGGGAGAGAAAGATTGCTTTAAACCTAGAGGGTAGACGGGGAAAAGAAAGCAAGGGGATCTGCCCCACCAACGTGGTGGCGTGACACCAGGGCGCCATGTGTGAGCTACTCCAACCTGAGTGTGAATCCTACGTGTTCCTGACTAGCTGGGGGCCAACCATGGTGCTTTCATTTCCATGACTATGATGTGATGGTGAGGATTCCAGAAGAATGAACCTGAAGATGACACTGGGTAGGAACTTGATAAACTTTGGTTTCCTTCATTTTTTTTAAAATAGTTTTCATAGGATTTTCTTCTGAGTCCTTTATTCCCAGACATTGGAAGCTCCCCAGAGACAGAGATGGTCTCTCCTATCAAACTGCAGGCTACCTCAGGGCAGGGCTCTGTCTCCTCTGTCATTTTGGAAGTTACCCAAGAGTCCATCTGACTGGGAGCTCTCTGAAGGAAGGGGGTATTTCCCCCACCAGTCTCCCACCTCTTCAGGGCTCTCAGGCCGTAAGTCCTGCTGTTGCATAAGATTTTCAGTGGAGGAAAAAGGTACCCAAGAGGTATGGCCAGTTAGATTTGAGAATCCCTAATTGGCCAAGGCAGGCACTTGGTGAGGGTCTGAAGGTATTTTTCTAAGGTCGGGTATGCCCCTGACCTTGGATCTCTGTTGGCAGAAGTGTTTCTAAGGCAGCAACATCTGGAGGGCAGATGTGGAGCTGGCTGGGAGGGGTGAAGCCCTGGAACACTTGAGATTCCAGGTCCCGTGACTCACCCTCCACCAAGGCAGCCCCTCAGCAGCTGGGTGCCTGGGGCCAGAGCCCAGGCTACATGGAGTTGTGAGCCAGGCCCTCCAGGGCAGTGGTCCCTGGTTTGGGGCACAGCTGCCTCTCAGCAGGAAAGGACTAAAGGAATCCTAGCAGGGGCTGCTGCCTCCTGAAAGCTCCAAGCTTCCCTCTGGGTACAGTGTAAGGCACCATCTTGAGCAGGTCATCCTGGAGATGTGTGAAGGCAGCAGAGGGCCATCTCTGGCTGAGCTCAGGGGAGGGTGGGGGGCCCACAGGATGTTCCTGCTGTCTCCAGGGTGGGGGGATGAAGGTGAGCAGACAGGGACAGGTCCACCAGGTCTTTCCTATAGTGTTTGTCACTAGAGAACAGCAAGTGGACAGGAAGGGAGGTGGACTCTGAAGTAGGAGGTCCTAGATGATGTTGGGACACAGTATGGGCTATCTCTCTGAGCATCAGTTTCCTCTGTTTTTTTTTTCCACCCCCACCACCCCCAGTGCCGGGGATCAAACTCAGGACCTTGCCTTCTGCTCTACCACTGAGCTACACCTCAACCCCTAGTGAACAGGTTTTACCAGAATGGATGCTTTTGACCATTAGGGATGGTCTGGGCCCCTGACTGAGTTATCCTGGTCTTGTGGTGAAGCCCTAAGAGGACACGTGAGGGAGTGACAGACTAATTAGGAGGTGACAGGAGAGTCAGCAGGTGTAGACATGCTCAGCAAGCCAGCAGTGTGAGCCAGGCCTGCTGTCCCTGGTTGCACACCCCCATGCAGCTGCAGCAGCAGGAAATGTCTGTCCCTGGGAGACAGCCCCTCAGAAAGCTTCTGGACAGAGGCCCTGGCCTGGATGGCAGAGGGGTGTTAACTCACTCCACAGGTTTTCACTGACCTGACATGATTTTCCGTGGTGTAGCCTAGAACTGGGCTAGAGGAAAGACATATGAGATTCCTAATGCCAGGATGCTGCTTGTTGGGGTGGTGTTGCCCTAAATCTCTGTTTCAAGTGCCCCAGTACAGCAAGGTGCATCCCCAAATCCCTCCATACCTGAGGTAAGGAGGAACTCAGAACCTGGAGCAGGATGCCAGGACCATATCCTCTGTATCTGATGTGGCCAGCTGGGGATGCTGTGACCGACACCCACTTCTTCTAGCCTCAGTTTCCTTATCTCAGAATGCAGCCATCGATTCTGTTTCAGTGGGTTTTCTTTTCTTTTCTTTCTTTCTTTCTTTCTTTTTTTTTTTTTTTTTTTTTTTTTTGGTACTAGGGATTGAACTCAGGGGCACTCGACCACTGGGCCACATGCCCAGCCCTTTTTTTATTTTAAATATATATTTATTTGTTTTAGTTGTACACAATGCCTTTATTCTTACGTGGTGCTGAGGATCGAACCTGGGCCACGCACATGCTAGGTGAGCACTCTACCACTGAGCCACAACCCCAGCCCCCCAGCCCTTTTTTGTATTTTTACTTAGAGACAGGGTCTCACTGAATTGCTAAGTGCCTCACTATTGCTGAGGCTGGCTTTGAACTCGTGATCCTCCTGCCTCAGCCTCCCAAGTGCTGGGATTATAGGCATGCGCCACCACGCCGGCTTTAGTGGGTTTCCTTGAGGATTGACATGTAAGAGGGCTGTGGGCAGCAGAATGCTGGGGCGGTGACAGCATATGCTCTGCCTGCCCAGATCCAGTTGGGACCTATTTGTCTTCAGCATCATGAATTCTTCAGCCTTAGTGCAGGGCCTGGTGCTTGGAGGAGAGTCAGTTCATATTGGCAAGAGGACTAGTCCAGCCGGGGACCCGTGGCTTTCTAATGGCAAGACTTGGACCTCTTGCCCACATACGCTCAACCATGACAGGGAATGGACCCCTTTCCCATGCTGCTGTAACGAACGGCCACCATCTGAGAGACTTAAGACAACACAAGCACATTCTTTCACACAGTCAGTCACAAGCCAGACAGGGTGTCACTGAGCTAAAATCAAGGTGCCTGCAGGGTGTGCTCCTTCTGGAAGCTCCAGGGGATATCTGTTCCTTGCCTCTTCTGACTTCTAGAGGCCACTGGAATTCCTGGGTGTGGACCTTTACTTGTTCAGAGCCAACAGTAGGTCAAGTCCTCCAGCTGCCACCTCTCTGGCTCTTTGCAACGAGGAAAGGCGCTCCCTTCTCAGGCTTGTGGGATATCCATTTGGGTAATCCAAAATGCTGTCCCCACCACAAGGGCCTTGACCTCAATCACATCTGCAAAGGCCCTTTGGCCCTTTTTGGTGACATCCACAACTTTTGAGTATTAGGCTGGGGGTCCATCACTCTGCCCATCATGGAGAAAACTAATGGTCCCTATCTAGTGGGTTGGCAGAATAAATAAACGAATAAGTAAAGGCAACAAATGTGAAGCGACTGTCACATACTAAGTGCTCAGTAAATATTTGGTTGTTGCTATCATCACTATATAAACCACTGCAAGGCTTTTAAAATGCTAGTTGTTAATGCCAGTTTTCATAACACAGAGGTGCTGGTTCTGCTTTCTGTCAGCCCCGCTGTCCCTCTCCCTCCCCGTGACTCAGTTTCCCCACCGTCAGAGGAGAAGCTGGGCCTGCACTTGGCAGCTCAGCACCAGCCCTGGGAGGCACACAAAGTTTCCCTTGTGCTGGGTGATGGCGGCTGCCAGCAGCGGGCACAGGGCCCGGCCCATGGCTATCCCAGGGACTCGGCATTCACTGAGATCACAAGGGAACAGAAGGGTCCCTTCTTTGGAGGGCAGAGAGGTTCCAAGCGGATCCCTGCAAGCACTGAACCCTCTCTGTGGGAAAGAATTGCCTCTGTTGTGAGGCAGCGGTGCTATTTGCAAAGCATTTTACAACAATTTTTACTAGCAGGGCCCCTGAGACCTGAGGATAATAGGAAGGCTGCCATCCAGCCCCTGCCTCTCCGGGAGAAACTGAGGCCTACACAGTGGGAGGCAGGACCCCAGGCCACAAGATGAGGTGGATTTGACCTCCAGAGGCTTTGTGGCTTCAGACCAGCATTTTATCCCTGGAGGCGCCAGACACCCCCTAAACCCCCAGGCACCGACTGAACCAAAAATTAACACCCAAATGCCCCTGGGTACCTTTCTCTTAGACTTTTCTTCAAAAGACCAATTTGAAATGCAGCCACCTTCTTACATGTTCAGGCTCCGGCTGGTCCTTTCTTTCAGATCCTGGCTGCTCTTCCTTCCTCCTCAGCACTGCGCTCTCCCCATCCCACCCACACCCCTTCCTGTGGCTCCAGCCCGCTACCCAGCAGCCTCCCAGCATGCACTGCTCTCACCATGAGGCTCAATGGCTGGCTCCTCTCAGTCAAGGGCAGGTGGCCTCTCCTGGCACCCCAGCCACTTGGTTCTGAGACCACTTCTCTTCTTGACTGTGGACCCAGCAGCCCCTCACTTCACCTCTGAGCCCACCACTGCCACCCACCCCTGTCCACCTGCAGAGTTCCACAGTGCCCAGGGACAGAACTTCAGTGATTACAGGGCTGTATCCCTGTCCCTTGTACCTGTGTTCCTCGTGGGCTCTCTTCCCCAGGAAGCTCTCATTGGAGGCTCCTGAACACCCCCTGACCTCCACCAGCTCTGGGCCACCTGCCCCTCCAGTCCCCTGGCCCTAGGAGAACTTACAGAGTGCTTTCTTTCCCTACCCACCCACAATCACACACGGCCTTTCTTGGATCACAGAAGGCGCAAGCCCCCTAAATTTTAACTAGTGTTGTTTTTTTCATTTTTTCTGATTAACAAGGCTTATAGAAACATCGAAAAGTTTTAAGTAGCTAGAATTCCCTACTCCAGAAGTGAATGCTATTAACATTTCTTTCTAATTTTTAGCGTGTGTGTGTGTGTGTGTGTGTGTGTGTGTGTGTATGTGTTTAAAGTCACATTTGTCTCTACACAATTGGGATTAATCTCTGCACATGGCTTTCTCCTTTTTTCTTTTTTCCTTTTTTTTTTTTTTTGTACCAGGGATTGAACTCAGGGGCACTCGACCACTGGGCCACATCCCAGGCCCTTTTTTGTATTTTATTAGAGACAGGGTCTTACTGAGTTGCTAAGTGCCTCGCCATTGCTCAGGCTGGCTTTGAACTCGTGATCCTCCTGCCTCAGCCTCCCAAGTGCTGGGATTATAGGCGTGTGTCACCATGCCTGGCTCTCTTTTTTTCTTAATATTGTCTCAGGCACTTTTCCATATCCATCAGAGCTCTATGCACACCATCATAACAGCCCCTCATCTGTCTATACCCCCTCACTAATAATTCCCAGGCCACAGGATGGTGACCTCATTAGTGTTTTTGGAATCCTTTTGCCCCCTCCCTTGTCTACCTCTGGAAGACAAAAGCAATGGCCAGCTGCTCTGCACGGGACTGATTAGGATCTCAAACTGGGTGGCAGCTGGAAATCAGCATCACACCCTCTCCACACCCGACCCCTTCCTGTCCAAGAGCTGAAAAAGCCACCAGCTACAGGGGGGAGCAACAAACATCCCCACCCTGTCCTGGGGAACTGGCTTCTGTTGGTTCAGGAGGTTATCTCTGTTTTTTTTTTTTTTTTTTTTTTTTTTTTTTGTCCTGCTGGGGCTGTCCACAGACTCAAGGGCACAGGTCAGCCAGAGGGACCATGTCCTGCAGAGATTAATGGGGGTTGGAGCACATTCAGGAGATGGACCACTGACTGAAGGGCCTAGATGCTACTGGATGGAACCTGTCCAACACTCAGCAGGAAGATCCAGGCCAGGGGAGCCAGGGCTCTGCCACCTGTTAGTCCTCCTGACAGCATTGCTCAGAGAGGCATCTCGGGGATCCAGATGGTCTAACTCAACAAGTTACGAGGCTGTCCTCTGTGTGGAGACAGTATTGATGTTTCCAAGGCTGTCACAGTGCAGGGAGATGGAACTTACAGCTCCCGGGGATCGGTGTTCATATCCAGCTTGGCCCGTGTCTCTGTGCCACTGCTTTGTGTAGGAAGGTGGCAACTGACTCTCTGCAGAGGGATGTGTCTCCTGAGAGACTGTGGCTTCCTCCCAGTCCATGGACACTGCTTTGCCAGTCATGTACGTTTCCAAGACCTGGTATGCATGCTGCCCATGCAGCCCAGACCTCACAGCTAGAACATCCTTTCTCTATGTGGTTGGAGCAAAGGTAACTGACCACATGGGGGTCACCTGAAGCCTCACTGAGTGCTTCAAGCAGTTGTACAGTCCAGCTGTGTCCACCCATCTTCCCCTCATCAAGACCCTGCAGTACAAAGTGAGTACAAAGCCGTCCCTTGAGTGTCTAGAAGTCACCCATCGTGGGCCACCTGGGCTGTGTACCAAAGAAGTAACTGGGGTGTAGGCATCCTGGACTGGCAGAGAGAAAGGAAACGGTGGGGCTGGGGCGAGGAGGCAGTGGGGGACAGCCACAGAGAGCTTCACGCTGCTCCTCCAAAGCCCAGAGCAAGCCTCTTGCCCAGTTGTAGCCTTGAGGCAGCTCTTCTTGGCCCTAGCCGACAGTTTCCTATGGGAAGATCTGGGCTGCCAACCCCAGATTCCTGGAACCACAACCTATTTCCCATAATGTTCAAGACCCACCTGTCAACACAGCACCAGCAGCCTACCACACTTCCCAGGGGTGCATCCAAAATCCCTGTTAGCGGCTCTGTCTGATCCTTCTGAGTGCTGGCAGTGGTGTGTCTGGCTACCTTGGGGCCCGTATGGTTCCTGTGAGTGCTTTGTGGCTGGATGTGCACACATGAGCACAAACACACTGGCTACAAAGCAGGCTCAGGAAGATGTGGGTTAGATATTGGCCTGTGGCAATTAAGCATTTTATTTTACCTTCTTCTTTTCTTTCTTTTCTTTTTTTTTTTTTTTTTTTTTTTTTGTATTGGGGATTGAACCCAGGAGTGTTTAACCACTGAGCACATCTCCAGCCCTATTATTATTATTATTATTATTATTATTATTATTATTTTGAGACAGGGTCTCACTAAGTTGCTTAGGGCCTCGCTAAGTTGCTGAGGCTGGCATTGAACTTGTGATTCTTCTGCCTCAGCCTCCTGAGCTGCTAGGATTTTGTTTTTCCTTCTTTGGCTTCAGTTTCCTCATCTAATCAGATATGCTTCATCGAAGTGATTCAGTAAAATAATACAAGCTATACATGTTTGCACAATGCCGATTCCAGAGTGTGTGCTTAGAGGGCTGAGATGTAGCTCAGTTGTCCAGAGCTTGCCTACAATATAGGAAGCCCTAGGTTTGATCTCCAGTATCACAAAAAACAAACCAGTTACCAGAGTTTGTGCTAACAGACCAGACTCCATTACAATGGTCTCTGGGTCCTCAGGCTGTTCCCTGACCTGCCCCTCTTCTTCCCCAGCTTGTCTGTCTGATCTGAAAGTCAAGATGTGCCTTAAGCACACACAGAAGTTTCTGGGGGTTTCCCCTAGGTCAGTGGGCTTGAGTGACAGGCACTGGGGAGGAAGGTCAAACTGAAAGGTCAGGACAGGTGGGCTGGGAGCCCAGGCAGCTGTGCAGGGTGAGGCCTCCTCAGCACCACCCCCCTCCCAGCTGCTTCCTGTTAGCAGGACATGCAGGGAGAAGCTTGTTTCCTCCCTGCTCTGCACCAACTTAGGCAGTTCCCCCAGCTTCTGGGACCTCCATCCAGAGCCACCAGCAGCCCCGAGGACTGTATATAGAGTTGGTCGGAGACTTGCCCAGGTGTCGGCAGCCAGCCCTCTCAGATCTGTGGCTGATCTTGGGCTGGCTCCTTGGCAACTTTGTGCCAGTGGGAGTTGGCCTGGCCACCTCTTGGTCCCCTGAGGAAAACTGGCAGCTGCAGTGGCTCATGGCTGGGGCGTGAAGTCCTCTGCTGCCAGCACCTGTATTGAGCTAGAGTTGATTGACGAGGGAGTGGATATCCAAAATAACACCACCTTCCGTTCTTGGAGCAAACAGCTCCACGATCTCAAAGCACACTAGTTTCCTCAGCCCACAGGTACTCACAGGGTGCCATGGAGTCCCGAGGCAGGTGACCTTGAGAGGTCACCAAAGACATCCTTCTGCTATTTTTCTGAGCTGACATCATATAAGACACTCCAGATTGTTACAGGGACATCTGCATGTAAAACTCCATCTAGGGAAGGTACAGGATGCTGGCGACTGCCCATGTCTCTGCCCTGCCTCACAGAGGGGGACACTGACACCATAGGATTGAGGGAGAATCTCAGAGGAAGACAGATAATCACCTCAAAGTTAGGATGCCCCTTGCATGTCTCCTGCTCTAGTTCTCTCTCACAGCTCCCTGGGACACCTAGAATGGCAGTATAGAGAGAGGAAGGGCATGGAACAGAAACCCAGGTCCCCAGCTTTTTTTTTTTTTTTTTTTTTTTTTTTTTTTTTTTTTTTGGTACTAGGGATTGAACTCAGGGGCACTCGACCACTGGGCCACATCCCCAGCCTTTTTTTTGTATTTTATTAGAGACAGGGTCTCACTGAGTTGCTAAGTGCCTCACCATTGCTGAGGCTTGCTTTGAACTCGTGATCCTCCTGCCTCAGCCTCCCAAGTGCTGGGATTACAGGTGTGCGCCCCCATGCCCGGCCCAGATCCCCAGCTTTGACCCAGTGGTGATATTTTGGACAGTTACTTTACTGCTCACTTACTTTACTGCTCTCTTGCTTTTTTTTATCTGTGATAAAAAAGAAAGAGAGAGAGAGAGAGAGAGAAGATATCACCTGCCCTGCCTAGCTCATTATGACTATAAAATGAGATAGCATATGTGAAAATGATTTAACTACAAAACATGGTATTCATTTTATTTAAGACTATGATTAAGAAAAGGTACCACAGCCATCCTGGGTCGGAGTTCCCCTGGCCTCTCATGTGCCCTGATTAGGCTGACCTGGAAAACACTAACAGAAAAACCAGAGCAGGTGGAAGGAAGTAGGTTTTCTCCCTTCCTGGTAGGAGACCATGGCCTATATGCAGGCTTTGATACCCTCTTTCCCTTGCAGGGCAGATTCAGCAAACCCAAAGATCCAGCAACTCACTGCCAGGGCCAGGCCCCTCTTGCTGGCCACTGGGGAAATGCCTGGCAAGATAGCCCTGAATTCTGTCCCTCCGTAGCTCCAGGGGTATTGATCACAAACCCCCATTTGTGTCTGGCCTCTGAAGGTCCAGCCTGTGAGTACAGGTGAGCAGAGGGAGGGGCCCTTCCAGCCAACCTGCTTGCGCGCTTTCAGAATGTCTGTCTTCAGAGAGGAAGAGGAGCAAGTCTTGAGGGCCCTGTGGGGGTACAATCAACAGAGAGGCCATGGGGTCTTTGCAGGACTTTTTGCTTTTTCTCCTGGTTTACAGCCTGGCCTGTGCTGGAAGCCGAGGAGGTGTAGGAAGAGGGGCCTCCCTTTTGTGTGGGGTCTCCATCCCAGAACCTCAAGCCTGACAGCATGGCCTATTTTCTACCATTAGCCCTGCGGCTGCCTCCGCTCTGCCGCTGACCCTGGTTGCCCGTTGCTAAGGCAACAAAGCCCTCTCATTTCCTGAGCTTCATAGAATCTCGGCACCCACTTCCGCTGTGTCCGCATCCACCCCCTCCAGGGTAGAGGTGCCCTGCGATTGCTTCTGTCCACACCAGGGGCTCTATCAGCCCTGCCAGGTCTGGAAGCCACTGATTTCAGAAGAGTAGAGTGGTCAGCGTACACTGCAAGCTGTGAGGCCTCGTGGGCACTGGTTCCTGGGCCTGTGGAGGAGGAGTGGGACTAAGCAATCGCAGTGTGGCAAAGTGGAAAGCAGAAACACATCCCTGAACCTAATTTTCATGCGTTAAGTAGAGGTAGTGGGGGGAGATCCTGTGAGAATTAAATGAGATAGTGGATGTGACAATGGACACAAGGTTCCTAGCACCGTGCCTGTCCAACACATAACAGGTGTCCAATAAATAAATGGCAGCCCCATTTCCCACATTTTCATGGCTTAATATGCCAAGGGCCAAGTATCAGACAGCTAGAGAACATCTTCCACGTTTTGGGTCCTGCCAGTTTTAAGCACTGGGGATGCAGTCCCTGCTGTCAGGGAGTTTGTAGCTCAGCTGGGGAGCCAGGCCCCTGCCACGCTGAGATCACAGACAGAGCGGACCACAGAGTGAGCTCTCTGGGCCTGTCCTTAGGTCTCTGGCTATGGGAGCCCAGAAATAGAACTACAGGGGCCCTTCGGTTTCTACCACCAAGAACTACGAGCCTGACTAGGCTTTCTGTTTTGCCTAGAATTGCTCATTACAGGGTGTGTTTTTTTTCCCCCAACAAATTTCCTTTCCTAATTTGGTTTTGTTTATCCCACTATTAAAGTGGGATTACTTAGGAGTTTATCCCAAGTACATGATCATCAACGTATACAAAGGTCTAGCTACAAAAATGTTCTCCACAGATTGTTTTATCACAGTGGAAGGGGACAATTTGAGTGGGTAACAATGCCAGATGTGGTAGTGGCACAGCCACCTAGTGGAAGGGGTAATATCTAAAGTGCCTAATGCACACATAGGGAGATGTTAACAGTTCATCCGCTCGGTCATTAATTCATCTGATTATTCATTCAACTAACATTCCTGGAGCACTTGCCAGGCAAACAGGCCTGTGTAAGAGAGTGTTTTATTCAAGTTGTTCGTGGATAAGAGTGTGATCAGAGATTAAGGGATTCGTGATGGGATGGTGAGGAGACTGGGCAAGCAGGGATATTTGGACACCTCAGGGCTGAGGCATGTGACATGCTACATGTTGGGCTCCTTCAAGGACCAGAGCCTCTCCCACTTGCAGAATCCTGGAACCAAGCTGGTTTCCACAGCTCCCTGAGAGCAGTGTGTGTGGTTGGGCAAGTTCAAGATTTGGAGTCAAGGGGCTAGGGCTGTGACTCAGCGGTAGAGCGCTTGCTTAGCCCTAGCGAGGCCCTGGGTTCGATCCTCAGCAGCACATAAAAGTAAATAAAATAAAGCTATTGTGTTCAACTATAACTAAAAAATTAATACTAAAAAAAGAATTTGGAGTCAGGAGACCTGGGTTCTAATTTCTCTGAGCTTTTTTTCTTTTTTCAGCCATCAGTGAAATGGGCACAGCAATACAGTCTGACCTACTACCAACAAGTCATTATAAGACAAATGGGGATAGTTAAGTAGTTAAGTGGCCCTCTCTGAACTGTGTAGCAGTGAATACTCACAGATTTGTTTTGTTTTCTCAGAACAATACAGTCCCCATTGCTCAAGTAGACCCTCTGGAACGTGGGTTGGTATCCAGCGGTGCTTTTCTTGGGAATGACCTCCTCCCCTTCGTCTGACTAGCCCATCCTATCTCATCCTATCATAGCCCCCGGAAGCTGAGCCAGGCCCTGTCAGCACAGCAGCCCAGCGTCAGCTCCATCTGAAGCCAGGGTCATCCCTGGGAAGGTTCCATGGTAGAGCCCACCCCTTGGAAGCAAATAATCAAACTCTATTTAAAGCCCCGATAGAGTGTTTATTTGTGTTGGTCAGACTCAGTTCAAATTGCAGGGTGTAGGGCCTGTCCCTGAGGAATTTACCACCTAGGCCAGCCACTCTGAGTAATTTGAAGGACACTGACAGCAGGACATCAAGCCAGGGGAGACCACAGGGAGCCACCCTGAAGTATTGATTTCCCAACATATGGCTGCCAAACCCAGAGAAGTTTTTGTCTCCTGATGAGAGAGAGTTCACGTGTGTTAGCATCAATGGGTAGAAAAAGAGGAAGGGAAGGAGGCACAGAGGGAAGGAAGGAGGAAGGGAGTGAGGAAGGAAAAAGGAAGGAAGGAAGATCTTTGAAGAGGGCTCATGTGGCCCCAGGGGTACCAGTGTGCGCTGGCTGCTGTGCCGCTCCTCCTCTGGACCAACTCCTCCTAGCGCAGTCTCTGACACGGAGTGCTTGTTCCTTTCCTCACCTCTCTGTCACACCAGCCCCCCAAACTGTCTTGTAACTAGAACCTTCCATAATGATAGAGGAAGGCCCAAATTGTCTTCTGCTCCAGGCCCGCCTGCTGTGCCTCCTTCCCCTGTGGTTGGCTCCCGACGCGGTTGCCTGTGGCTTTGCGTGTCCTCCCCTGACTCGGAGAACTCACATTTCCCAGAAGGCAGTGGGCGCCCAGTGGAGTCAGCACCACCAGACTTATCCCAGACTCCAGCTTCCCAGACCCACCTTGGAGCCCCCCAGACAGACCATCTCGGCCCACACTGGACTCTGGGAGATTGTAAGAGAAGCCCTCATATTATTGCAGTTCAGGGAATGGACCCTGGTCAGATTGGCCGGGTTCAAATTCTGGTCTCCGCTTATCAGTTGTGTAACCTTGGGCAAGTTATCTAACCTCTGAACTCTTTATAAAATAAGAACAAGAGTGACTTTCTCCTAGGGTTCTATGCTCATGAAAAGATCTAATATGTGGCAAGTATGTAGAACTGTGCCAGGTACACAGTAAACACTCAACAAATATCTATCATTAACTTGTTTGGGATCATGGTCCTATTTTAGGAATATGATGAAAACTATGGGTATTATGTCCAAAAAACACACTTTACATGCAGTTCATGGGCTGTCTGGACCCCAAGTTAAGAATCCAGTCTTAAGGAAAAAAAAAAAAAAAAAAAGAATCCAGGCTGGACAAACTGAGGAGTTCTATTTCTGAGCATTTATTGAGCACTGTTCAGTGCAGAGTAATGGGCTGGGCCCAGGGAGAAAATGAGAGGGAGCCACCATCTGGCAAAGAAGACAAGACTTGCACTTGCTGTCTACAGAGATTACAATCTGAGGCAAGAAGTGTTAAGAAAGGGAGTGTCAGATGAAGCTCTGGGGAGTTTCAAGGAAGGGCACTGTTTCCCTGGAGAGATCCAAGAAGACTTCATGGAGGAGGTGATATGAGAACTGGGATTTGCAGAAAGACAGGTTTGGGCCAGTGGCTGTAGCTAGAGAGTAGCCACCTGGGCAGAAGGAGCAGCCTGAGCCCAGTGCTTCTGGTAGCAGCAGGCAACCCTAATGGCTCTATTGGCCAGTCCTGCCCAGATCCTCAGGATTCCTGTTAGCAAACAATGGAACCCAGTCCTGCTTAACGTCACAGAAAACTTGCTTGTCTGGGATCCTGGTAACTTCCTGAGCTAGTGGGAAGGCTGAGGAACCAGGTTTGGAAAACTTGAAGCTTCCAAAGGAGGCTGGTTGCACATTCACTACCTGAGTCACGCCACAAGAAGACTGCTCAGATCAATTCTGCTGCCGCTGTTGGAAAGTAAACAGAGCCACCGTTGTACCTGTCACCACCACCACCAACAACAACAACCAGTGGTGTGAGCTCTGCCCGGTCCCTGCCGGTTTTTATCATCTGCGTGGATTTTGTGTCGCAGGCGGAAGGAGACAGAGTTGATGGGGTTGTGGCCTGTCCCCGGTGGCTCTGCCTCTGCTATCTGACTGGGCACCTGCTGCACATGGCAAGGGACATGGAAGGCAGGGAGCTCGGGGACCACATCGCTGTGCAGAGGGGAGAGGAAAGCTGTAAAGCATCCAGGCTTTGTCTTAATCCCTACCTGGAAAAGCTCCAGACTTCCCGGCTGCCCCACAAAGAGCCCGTCTTCACCCTCCATGGTGTTACTCCTTTAAAGTCCTGACGCAGAAAGGGGTGGCTGAAAGTCACTCTGCTCCAACATGTCTCTAGCCCCTGGAGCTCCATGCATCCTTTTTCATATTGAGTGGGGAAGCAGGTAGGGAGATAACCAAAACTGAGAAACCATGTGTCTTTTCCAGGGCTCCTGGTAGACTCCAGAGCCCTTCTCAACCTTGCCCTTACATCTCGGCACCCTTGCTGCCCTCTGTCTCCTAGTCCCTCTGTCTCTTAGCTTTTTTGCCTATTAATTGCTGAGCTGTAGGATCTAGTTCTATCCATTAAGGAATTTATAGCACATTCAATTCAAGTCAGCCAGTATTTATTGACATCTACCTTTGGAAACATTGAAACCCACTAGAGTCGGCAGATCTTCTACTGAATTCTTTTTTATTTTTTGGTGGGGGGGTACATTGGGATGATGAAGGTGTCTTCCCTTAGGTTGCCTCCATCTGATGGAGGAAACATTCACAGACCTCTCTTTTTGGAAGAGGAATCCAAAACCAAACTAAATACCTAATGTTAAAACTGAACGTTAATGGTGGAGGCAGTCAGAGTATTGACATATCCAAATCCAAGGTCAAGAACAAACTATTTATTGGATAAAAGTTTTCCTTGAGTATATTATAAAGGAAAGAGAAGCAAAGTGGGCAAGCAGTAAGGGAGAGAAACTCTAAAGCATCTCTTTGCATCTTGGTTTTTGATCACCAGACTTGGGATATTTCTTAATTTTATATATTCATATTCACTTTCTAATTCTATGCATTTTACACTTGATATTTTTAATTTTATTTATTTATTTATTTATTGTGCTGGAGAATGAACCCTGGGGTGCTCTATCACCGAGCTACATCCCCAGCCCTTTTTATTTTTTAATTTTGAAGCAGGATCTCACTGAGATGCTGAGGCTGGGCTTGAACTTGCGATCCTTCTGCCTCAGCCTCCTGAGTCACTGGAATTTCAGGCATGTACCACAACACTTGAATTTATTACATTTTTTATTCTAAAATATTGTAGACTCACGTGCACTTGTAATAAATAATACAAAGGGATTCAGGGTGCATTTTACCCAGTTTCTCCCAATGGTAACATCTTACAAAACTATAGTATACTATCACCACCAGCAAATGGGCATGGATACAGTGAAGGTGTGGAACATTCCCTCCACCACAGGATCCCTCACCTGCCTTTGCATACCCACACCCTTTCTCTCTAGCTCCTCCCCTTCTTTGACTCCTTTGACTAATTTGTTCTCCATTTCTATAATTTGGGCATTTCAAGAATTTGTGAATGAAGTCTTCATTTCTATGGGACAGTCCGTTGTTGACTTGTGTGTTTAGTTTCTTAAGAATCTGCCAAATCGTTTTCCAAAGCAAGGATGCCATTTTACATTTCCACAGCAACACATGAGTGATCCAGTTTCTCTGCATCCTGACCGACTTCTGGTGTCATCACTGTTGTAAAATTTTAGCCATTCTGATGTGTGTATGGTGATCTCTCATCCTGGTTTTGATTTGCATTTCCCTAATGGCTAATGGTTTTGAATTTCTTTTCATGTGCTTATTTAGCCATCTGTGTATCCTCTTTGGTGAAATGACTCTTTGTGTCTTTTCCTTATTTCCTAATTGAATTAGTTGACTGTTGAGTTTCAGGGTTCCTTATCAATTCTATACACAATTCTGTTTGCTAGCTCTTTGTTGGCTGGGTGGGTGGCAAATATTTCCTCCTTCTCTGTAGCCTCTCTTTTCACCTTCTTCTTCTTCTTCTTCTTCTTCTTCTTCTTCTTCTTCTTCTTCTTCTTTTTTTTCCTTTTGGTACTAGGGATTGAACCCAGGGACACTTAACCACTGAGCCAGATGCCAAGATGCTTATGGCCTGGCTAAGTTGCTGAGGCTGGCTTTGAACTTGAGATCCTCCTGCCACTGGGATTACAGGTGTGCACTGCTGTGCCCAACTCCATGAACCATTTAGAGTTGATTTTTGTATGATGTATAAGACGTAAGACTGAGGGGCTGGGGTTGTGGCTCAGCAGTAGAGCGCTTGCCTAGCATGTGCCCAGCCCTAGGTTCGATCCTCAGTACCACGTAAAAATAAATAAATAAAATAAAGATATTGTGTCCAATTACAACTAAAATATATAAATATATATATGTATATACATATATATATACATATATATATAATTTTTTTTTTTTTTTTTGTGGGGTACCAGGGATTGAACTCAGAGGCACTCTTCCACTGGGTCACATCCCCAGTCCTTTTTTGTATTTTATTTAGAGACAGGGTCTCACTGAGTTGCTAAGTGCCTCGCCATTGCTGAGGCTGGCTTTGAACTCGCGATCCTCCTGCCTCAGCCTCCCAAAGTGCTGGGATTACAGGCGTGCGCCACCGCGCCCGGCTTATAATTTTTTTTTTAAATAAAGACCTGAGACTGAAGTTCTTTCTTTTTTTGGCCTATGGATGCCCAATTGCTTTAGCATCATCTGTTGGAAAAGTTCTTTCCTCCATTGAATTACTTTTGCACCTTTGTCAAAAATCCACTAGGCTCGGTGTGGCTCAGCAGCAGAGCACTTGCCTAGCACACACAAGGCCCTGGCCTCACTCTCTAGGACAGCAAAAAATAAATAAAAATCAGTGAGGCATATTCATGTAGGTTTCTTGCTGGGGACTCTTACACAGTTCCTTTCTGTTTAGAGAACTTCCTTCAGTCATTCTTTCAGTGTACAGCTCCTGGCAATAAATTCTCCTAATTTCCCTTCGTTTGAAAATATTCTTGATTTTTAAAAAATTTATTCTCAAAGGTCATTTTTACTGGTATAGAATTATAAGTTCACAGTTCATTTTTCAGCACTTGAAAAATGTTGTGCTATTTCCTTTTGGCTTCCAATGGTTTGTGATGAAAATCTGCTGTTGTTATAATAGTTTTCCCTCTATAGATTAGGTCTTCCTGTGTCTGTAACAGCTTTCAAGATTTTTTCTTTGTTTTTAATTCTCTGATGTTTAATTGTGATGTATTTTGTTGTGTTAGTCATATTTCCATCAGTGTGACAAACTACCTGAGGAAAAAACAACCTAAAGATTTATTTTGGCCCTGTAATCCCAGCACTTGGGAGGCTGAGGCAGGAGGATTGTGAGTTCAAAGTCAGCCTCAGCAATAGCGAGACACTTAGCAACTCAGTGAGACCCTGTCTCTAAATAAAATACAAAAAGGGGCTGGAGATGTGGCCCAGTGGTCACGTGTCCTGAGTTCAATCCCGGTACCAAAAAAAATGGTTTTATTTTGGCTTATAGTTTTGGGGATTTCAGTCCACACTGCACTGGCTCTATTGCTTTGGGCCTGAGGCAAGTCAGAAGAATATGGTAGAAGGAGGACAAAAGCTGCTTCCTCATACCAGGAAGCAGAGAGGGGGAGAGAAAAAGAATACAAAAGGTCAAGGACAAGATATGCCATTCCAGGGCACAACCCCAGTGACCTAATTTCTCCAATGAGGCCCCCCCTTCTAAGGTTTCCACCCCTTTCCATGGCGCCATCAACTATGATCCCATCAGTGGATGAATCCCAAAAGCCTCACCTCTGACCTTGCTGCATTGACAACCAACCCTTCAATACACACGCCTTTGAGGGCTACTTCAGATGCAAACCATAACACTTGTTCTGGGTCAATTTGTGCTTGTCATTTGCTCTCTTTCTTGAATCTGTAGGTTTATGTCTCTTGCCAACTTTGGGAATTTTGGAGCCAGTTTTTGAGAATACTTTTCCAGCATTAGCCTCCTTCTCCTGTCTCACCAGGACTCCAATCACATAAAAGAGCTCTATTGTGATAGTCCCACAAGTCCCTGAGGACCTGCTCCGTTGGCTTCAGCCTATTTTCCTTTTGTTGTTCATACTGCATGATTTCTATTGTTCTACCTTCCAGTTTACTGACTCTTTCCTCTATTGATCCCAAGCATTGTATTTCAGTGATTGTGTTTTTTGGTTTAAAATGCCCCATTTGGTTCTTCTTTATAGCATCTATTCTTTGTTCTTCATTACTGCTGGCCTGGGGATGAGGTTCCATCTCCCCACTAGGCCTCCTCAGACACCACCCATGGGAAAGGGGTAGGCAGTTGTTCCTGCTAGATGGGGGTGAGAGTCAGGGCTCCCTGTGGCCTCCACTGACAATGAAGGGGGTAGTATGGCCTCAGCCAAGCAGGGTGGGAGTGAAAGCTTGGACTGCTCAGCCTTCCCTGATGCCAGCCCCAGCAGGGTTGTTGGGGTGCCTTATCACAGCCTGATGAGGATGGGCTCTAGGCTGCCCACTTGACTTCTGCTGATGTGAGTGGATGTGGGGCCACAGTTTTTCTTTGGCATTTGGCAGGAGTAAACAGTTGTGGTCTAAAAGTTTTCTGTCTTGCTAGGCTGCCATCTTCCTGGTCTTTGGTTAGAGAGATTATTATTATTATTATTTATTATTATTTTGTTGAGGCTTTTGAAATTTTGTGCCCACTGGTATTTCTTGGTTGCCAGCCTCTTTAGTTCCAAATCTAGACGTGTGAAGCCAAAGAAAACCCAGGAGCCTCACCACCGTGCCGTTTCTCCTGTCCTGAAGTGCCTGGCCCATCTGCCTTTGTCTCTCCACCTTTGCTTTATATATAAGGCCCAGGGTTGCTATTTGTACTTAGAGGGAGGAATAGGGAAAGTACTTGTATTAGGGTTCTGTAGAAAAACAGAAATAAGAGATTATTATTATTATTGTGTGTGTGTGTGTGTGTGTGTGTGTGTGTGTGTGAGAGAGAGAGAGAGGTCTATTAGAGAAATTGGCTCATGA
Source organism: Tamias sibiricus (assembly GCA_025594165.1). NCBI lineage: Eukaryota > Metazoa > Chordata > Mammalia > Rodentia > Sciuridae > Tamias > Tamias sibiricus. The sequence goes on from CM046669.1 coordinate 34,386,328, forward strand.
AATTGTGGAAGCCGAGAAGTCCCACCATAAGCCATCTGTAGACCAGAGAACGAGGGAAGTTGTCGCATGGCTCAGTCCCAGTACAAAGGCCTCAGGACTAGGAATTCTGATGGTGTAACTCTCAGTCCAAAACCAAAGGCCTGAGAACCTCTGGGGATCACTGGTGCAAGTCCCAGAGTCCAAAGGTCAGAGAACCTGAAGTCCTGATATCCCAGCATAGAAGCAGAAGGGTGTCCCAGCTCCAGGAAAGAGAACAAGCAAGTTCGCTTGTTCTCTGCCTTTTTGTTCTGGCTGGGCCCTCAGTTGATTGCATAGTGTCCCCTTCCTTACTCAGTCCACTGATTCAAATATTGGTCTCTTCCAGAAACACCCTCGCAAACCTACCCCAAAATAATGCTTTACCAAACTACCCCTTAGTCCAATCAAGTTGACACCTAAAGTTAATAATCATGTTACTTCATCTTTTTGGAATTAATTTTTGGACACCCATTCTATTACACCCATTCTATTAAAAACAAATAAAAAAATTTTTTTGTTGGTTTGTTTGTTTTTGGTTCCAGAGATTGAACCCAGTGGTGCTTAACCACTGATCCATATCCCCAGCCCTTTTTAATATTTTATTTAGAGACAGAGTCTTGCTGACTTGCTTGAGGACCTCACTAAGTTGCTGAGGCTGGTTTTTTTACTTGAAATCCTCCTGCCTCAGCCTCCGCAGACACTGGTTTTGTTTTCAAAGAGCTCAAAGCCTAGCAGAGGAGAGAGATGTATGTGAAGATCAAATATCATGTTGAAATACTTCAGTGGGAGATGCTGAGATATTTTGGAGGCTTGAAGGAGGTGGGGTTGCCACCCTACCTGGGATGGATGGGGTTGGAGCAGGAACACCTTCTTGCCTTTGAGGCCAACTTTGAAGATAAGCAGATTTCTGTGTGGAAGCTAGCGTGAAGGACATTCCCCCAGGGAAAACAGCTGGGACCAAGGCATTGAGCAGCAAGCTGAGGTTGCTCATTGTGGGCAGGTGTGGTGGTGTGATGAAACCAGAGAAGTCAGCAGGTAGGGAAGTGGGTGGAGACCAGATCATAGGGGAAATTGTTTGCTCTGCTAACCCTTAAGCTTTTAAGCATGAAATGATATGGTTAGATTGACATTTCTGAGTGGTTAGCCTGAGACGGTCAATGCAGGAAGACAACAGCTGGCAGGTTTTCATTATGGCTCAGGTGAGTTGAGCATAGGCAGAGATGGTGGAGATGAACTGCAGGGGTGGGTGAATCTGAGAGATGCTTAGGAGACAAGATTCACAGGACCGGGTGGGATGAGGGAGCAAGGGAGAACACAGCCACTTGGCTCTGAAGCTCCAACGAAGGAAACAAGTCTCAGATTTTGTGAAAGGAAGAAAGAAAATGAGTTCGGCTTTGGACATGTAGAGTTTGGAGCATCTGGAAACAGCCCAGACGCCAGACGGATAAGCATCTCAGCAGAGAAGATGAAGGCAGAGAGGCAGATTTGGGAGTCATCACATAGAATCGATAGTTAAAAACATAAAGCTCGGGCTGGGGCTATGGCTTAGCAGTAGAGCGCTCCTCTCTCATGTGTGAGGCCCTGGGTTTGATCCTCAGCACCACATTAATAAAATAAAGGTGTCGTGTCCACCTACAACTAAATAAACATTAAAAAAAAAAAAAGATCGGAGGTGGTAGTACACACCTGCGATCCCAGCAACTTGGGAAGCTGAGGCAGGAGGATTGCACATTTGAGGCCAGTCTGGGCAATTTAGTGAGACTGTCTCAAAATAAAATTTACAAAAATGTTTGGTGGTATAGCTCAGTGGTACAGACTTGCCTAGCATGCACGAGGCCCTGGGTTCAATCCCTAGCACTACCAAAAAAAAAAAAAAAAAAAAAAGAAGAAGAAGAACAAGAACAAGAAGAGAAACATCATTTCTAAGGGATGGACAACAGAAGAGTCATGGAGAGTCCTGTGGTCATATTGGTTTTACTAGAAGAGCTTTGATGCAGGCAATTGGCTACACAAGAGAGAGAAAAGGAGGAAGTGGCCACCAATACCATGCAGAGACCCAGGTCCTGTGGATCTGGAACCATAAAGGGCCAGCCTGGGAGGAGTTGGGGCCACTAAGGAGTCTTTGATCCTGCTAGAGACACCTCTTGAAAAGGGAGGAAATAGCTGGGCACGGTGGTGCACGCCTGTAATCCCAGCACTTGGGAGGCTGAGGCAGGAGGATCTTGAGTTCAAAGCCAGCCTCAGCAATGGCGAGGCACTTAGCAACTCAGTGAGACCCTGTCTCTAATAAAATACAAAAAAGGGCTGGGGATGTGGCCCAGTGGTCGAGTGCCCCTGAGTTCAATCCCCAGTACAAAAAAAAAAAAAAGAAAAGGGAGGCGAGAACTCTCCCTTCTTCCCACCTTCCAGGGTGTCCCAGTGCCTTGTTGGCAGAAGCCCAGCTGCTGCAGGGCTGCAGGAGACAGCCAGCCTGCCCCCACAGGAACAGGCAGGGGCGCTGAGGGGTGGGCGCGAGGGCGAGTGGCAGAACTGCCAGCCACTACAGAGCTGGGAAGTTCAGCTTGACCCTGCAGTGTCCAGTGTCTCAGAGAGGTCAGCCAGCCCGAGGAGAAGCGTCCCTGGGATTGAGAGATTAGGAGGACACAGTGACCTTCATTAAGTGCTGAGGTCTAGTTCCAGGCGGGTCAATAGCCCTGGCTTGCTGACCGCAGATCTGCCGGCCGTGACCCGCTTCCACAAGCCCGAGCCAACTGCTGCCCTTCTGAAGTCTAGACTCACTGCCACTTTCTGGTCTTAGCTGCTGCTTCATGCTGCTGCTGATTCCCCCAGCCTCAGGAGACCGTGTAAAATCTCTTAGCGACCCCTGCCATGCCCTAAGACCTGGGCCGAGGCCTGGCACTGTGGGGCTCAGCCCATCCTCAGGCAGCCCAGTGCCCAAACAAGGCCAAGCACGGTGGCTCTGAACCCCCTTGGGCTCAGCCCATTTGGTGGCTTCTCAGCCTGCTCCCTGCCTGGCTGATTTCTTTGTGTGCCTTGGCCAGGCTCCCGCGGCGCCAGCCCGCTGCCTGGGTATAATAGCCCTGATCGCTGTGCTTGTCGGAGAGGAGACGGCAGGGGCAAGGCCCCATCCAGGGCTCATCCACCCCTGCACCCCAGCTGTGTTAATTGTCCAAGCCCTCCAACAAGCCGACCCTGTTTTCCCTCTGCAATTAAGACAGAACACTCGTTATCTCTTCTGCTCCCATTATCTGCAGACTCTGCTAAGGAGCTTTCTCTCAAGAGCAGCACCTGCAGAGGCCAGCAGAGGTTGGCATTAACTCCTTCCCTGCTGGAGCCTCGGAGCCAAAGGAAAGGGGTGAAGAAAGCCGCTGAGGGCAGCACTTGGGACCTTGGTGTGTCCGACCTCTGGCCTTCTAATTCCTCTCACTCTTCCCTTCTGCCCAGGGAAACTATGGAAATGAGTAAGACACTGTTTAAGTTGCTTGCTCCCTTGAGTAACGGTAGAAATCCCCAGTCTTCTATTATCATGACTAATAATACCTCCCATAGTCAAAATTTGAGCCTCCAGTTTAAGCATGGAAATAAACAGCCTAATAAGCAGTCGTGTCCGTGCCTGGGGAACCATCAGGGTCCTGAACTGCCCAGAGGGTCTTGGATTTAGCAATCCCACTTTGCAGTGTGTCCTTCAGCAAGTTACTTAATCTCTCTGTGCTCTGGATTCCTTCTCTGAAAAATTAGAGTCCAATTAGATAGTCTCCAAGATACTTTGTAATTGAGAAATCCCATTACCAACTATGATCTTCTGTACAATACAATTTGAGAAGGAAAATAGCATTTATTGAACCTCCAGTGTGTGCCAGATCTTTCCTGTTTATCAATATTTCCATTTTAAGTGTGATAAAAAATAAGGTTCAAAAAGGTTACATAAGTTGCCCAAGGTCAAACATCCAGCACTTAGAGCACTCTGGTCTCAAATCCATGTATGTGAGGCTGTAAAACTTTGCTCTGTCCGTGATACCATGTTTTAAGAGTCTGCACATCTCTTGTTTAGGAGATAAAACTTCCTTAGGTGATAAAACTACATAGAGAGAAAAAAGTAAACTGAACTAAAAAGGAAGATTCTGAATTCTGGCCCTTTAACTTCTCTGGAGTCACAATGTGTTTGGGATAGAGTGAACAAGAAGGAATCTTCCCTCTTGTCTCCCTGTGTGACTAAGAGATTACCTGAGATGTGTGTGCAGACTCTTAAGGAAAAGAAAAAGGTTTTAGCCGGGTATAGTGGTACACACCTGTAATCCCAGCAACTTGGGAGGCTGAGGCAGGAGGATCGAAGGTTTGAAGCCAGCCTCAGGAATTTAGTGAGGCTATAAGCAACCTACAGAGACTCTGTCTCAAAATAAAAGATAAAAAGGACTGGGGATTTGGCTTAGTGGTTAAGCACCCTTGGGTTCGATCTCAGGTACCTGCCCCCAAAAATTGCATAATCTTTGGGCATTGAACTCTTGTTGTCATCTGAGTGAACTGAGGCCTGGAACACAGCTGCTAATTCAGCAGCCACCCCAGCCTGGGGTATGCTTGTATGCAGCAGAGCCCGCCTAAGCTTGTTTCTAGAATCTCCTCTGAGTCTGCAGAAACTGCCCAGAGCCTAGCCTATCTGTCCAGCTGACAGTCTGGAATAGTCCAGATGCTCCACCACGGGCTGGATGCTGGGCTATTCACTAATCTGCTCCTGAGTCATCCCGAGACAGGGGTCTGGACAGAGTCTGGAGGAGACAAGAGGGAAATCAGTAAAGGTCTTGACCAGCTGGCAGAGAACCCAGGTCCTGGCATCACACAGAAAGGGAGAAGAGCCTTTGCATTTCCAAACCAAGGCCTCACAAGAGTGAGAAAAAGGCCTAAAATCCTTATGCTGGAAGTAACTAACTAAGGTGGCTCCACCCAGCCCCTGCCCCACACACAAGGAGGGATGAGACAAATGCTTCCTGTCTTGGGTTCCTGTTTGAATAGTTGTCGCAGGGGTCTGATCTCACATCAGACCTTAAGCTGGTTCTCTCCTGGTTTTAGGATTCTGTATTTGGGATGCCTCCTCCGTGGAGGGCTTTTTATAGAGTACTGAAAATTCTTAAAGCAGAAGATCTCAGTGTGTTCTGTGGCTTTTTGCAAGATATTCTGCAAGGAGGAATAAGATGGTGGGGGAAGGCACAGAGATAGGTTATTATTGACATCTAAGTTTTGGAAATGCAGTAAAATCCATCTGTCTTTTGGAATCCTGATCTATATCAACATAGGAAAGGCTCTGAGAAGTTCTTCATTCACAAACACCAAGAAAAAAAAAAAAAATAGACTGATTAGGCTTCATCAAAGTTCAAAACTTGTGCTTCAAAGGACACTATGAAGAAAATGAGGGCTGGGATAGACCTCAGTGGTAGAGCATTTGCCTAGTATATGCAAGACTCAGGGTGCAATCCCCAGTACTAAGAAAGCAGGAAAGGGCAAATGACACTTAAATAGCCGTTTCTTCAAAGAAACAGCCAACAAACATGACAAGATGTTCAACATCACTAATTACTAGGGATGTGCCAATCAGACCCAAATGAGATAAAAACTAATAGGATGATAGGCTGAGGATGAAGCTCAGCTGTAGAGCCCTTCCCTGGCATGCATAGGGCCCTGGGTTTGATCCCCAGTACCCCAAAAGAAAAAGAAAAAAAATTTTTTTGGCTAATTATTGAAATTTTACTTTTTCCAGACTTGGTCATAATGAACAACCCCCAATCAGAGACCTAATACAGCAAAAGTTTACTCTCTTTTGTAACACTCCCAAGAGGGCCTGGGGGTTCCTTTTTGTTGTTGTTGTTGCTCTAATTAGTTACACATGACAATAGAATGCTCTTTGACACATCATACATAAATGAAATATAACCTCTTATTCTTCTGGTTGTACATGATGTAGAATCACACCAGCCGTGTAATCATATATGCACATAGGGTAATAATGTCAGATTCATCCTACTATTCTTTCTATCCCCATCCCCCCTCCCCTCTCTTCACTCCCCTCTGCCACATGTGGATGCTAATTCACAATGAGGGAGGCAGGGCTAGGGAAAAAGAAAAATTTTTAAGAAAATCTCAAACTCATATAATGGCCACTATCAAAAACACAGAAAAGTTTTGGGGCTGTAGCTCAATGGTAGAGCCCTTGCCTATCATACATGAGGCTCTGTGTTTGTTCCTTAAAACTGTTTAATAGCAAAACAAAACAATGACCTCTCCCCAAAAAAATCCCACAGAAAATACATTTTGGCAAGGATATGGAGAAATTGGAACAAAACTCTTGGACTCTGTTGCAGGAATGTAAATTGGTACAATCATTTGGAAAACAGTACAATGCTTCCTCAACAAATTAAAAATAGAATCACCATATGATCCAGCAATTCCATTTCTGGGTATACACCCAAAAGGATTGAAAGCAGAATTTTGAGATATTTGTGTACCATGTTCATAGCAGCAGTATTCACAATAGACCAAAAGTGGAAACAACTCAAGTGTCCATCAACAGATGGATGGATCAACACAGTGTGGTATGTACATACAATGGAATATTACTCAGCCTTAAAAATAAGGAAATTCTGACACATGCTCCAACATGCATAAATCTTGATGACGTGCTATGTGAAATAAGCACTTGATAAGTCACTTAATAAATGGCTTAGAAAAGCCAAATACTGTGTGATTCCACTTTCCTGAGTTCCTGGAGTAGTTTGATTCCTAGAGAAAGAAAGTAGAATGGTAGTTGCCAGAGACTAGGGGAGGAGGGAGAGAAGTGGGGAGTTACTTTTTAATGGGGTACTGTTTTAGTCAGCTTTTTTGCTGATGTGACTAAAGGATCTGGCCAGAACAACTGTAAGGAGGAAAAGTTTATTTGAGAGGTCACAGTTTCAGAGGTCTTAGTTCGGAGAAGGCCAGCTCCATTCCTTGGGGATCAAGGTTAGGCTGAACATCATGACGGGAGAGTGTGGCAGAGGGAAGCAGTTCACATCAGGAAGCAGAGAGACTCCCTGCTCCAGATACAAATATATACCCAAAGCCACACCCCAATTAACCACTTCCTCCAGTCACACCCCACCTGTCTCTAGTTACCACTCAATTAATCCCATCAGGGATTAATTCACTGACTGGGTTAAGACTCTCACAATCCAATCATTTCTCTGAAACTTCTTGCATTGTCTCACACGTGAGCTTTTGGGGAAACACCTCATATCCAAACCATAACAGGTACACAGTTTAAGTCTTGCAAGATGAAAAAAATTTTGAAGATGGATGGTAGAAGTGGTTGCAGAACAGTGTGAATGTGCTTAATACCACTTGCACTGATCTGCCTGGACCGCCATGACAAAGTGCCAAAGACTAGGTGGCTTAATTTTTTTTCCTCACAGTTCTGAAAGTCCAAGATCAGGGTGACAGGGTTGGTGTCTGGTGAGGCCTCTCTTCCTGGCTTGCAGAGGGCAGCCTTCTCACAGGGTCCTCAGATGGCCTTTTCCCTGTGCAGGCAAGCATGTGGGAGGAGGATCCCTGATATCTTTCTCTTCTTATAAAGACACCAGCCCTATTGGATTAAGATCCCACCCACCTAATCTTGGCTGTGTTGTTGTTCTTCTTCTTCTTTCTTCTTTCTTCTTTTTTTCTTCTTCTTCTACCAGGGATTGAACTCAGGGGCACCCGACCTCTGGGACACATCCCAGCCCTTTTTTGTATTTTATTTAGAGACAGGGTCTCACTGAGTTGCTAAATGCCTCACCATTGCTGAGGCTGGCTTTGAACTCGTGATCCTCCTGCCTCAGCCTCCCAAGTGCTGGGATTACAGGCGTGCGCCACCGCGCCCTGCATTGGCTATATTCTTTAAGGCCCTATGCCAAGTACATTCACATTTTGGGATAGACTTTCAACATTTAAATTTTAAAGGTGGGGGACACACAATTCAGTCCACAGCACCATTGAACTGTACATCTAAGAATGGTTAAGATGGTAATTTTATGTTATGTGTATTCTACCATAATTTAAAAAAAAAAGCCTTCAAATGACACTATCAAATAAGTGAATAGACAACCCGTGGGATGGTATAATATTTGTGTATCAGATGTCTGAGGAGGGTTTAATATCCAGAGAATACAAAGAATTCTCAAGATTAAACAACAAAAAGACACATAATTCAATTCAAAAATAGGCAAAAGATTTAAATAGACATTTCTCCAAAGAATTTACACAAATGGCAAATAGGCACGTGACGAGATGCTCAGCATCATTAGTCATCAGGGAAATGTAGATCTAAACATGAAGTACCACTTCTCACCCACTTTGATGGCTATTATCAAAAAGACAAACAATAAGAAGCATTAGCAAGAATGTGGGGAAATTGGAACCTTCATATGTAACTATTGGGAATGTAAAACGTAAAATGTCTCTTTGGAAACAGTTTGGCACTTTTTTTTTTTTTTTTTTTTTTTTTTTTTTTTTGGTACTGGGAATTGAACCCAGGAGCACTTAACCAATGAACTACATCCCCAGCCCTATTTTGTATTTTATTTAGAGACAGGGTCTCACTGAGTTGCTTAGCACCTCGCTTTTGGCTGAGGCTGGCTTTGAACTCGTGATCCTCCTGCCTCAGCCTCCTAAACTGTTGAGATTACAGGTGTGCACCACTGCACCCAGTTGGGCTGGCACTTCTTCTTCTTCTTCTTCTTTTTTTTTAAATTTTAAAGGTGGGGGACACACAATTCAGTCCACAGCACCATTGAACTGTACATCTAAGAATGGTTAAGATGGTAATTTTATGTTATGTGTATTCTACCATAATTTAAAAAAAAAAGCCTTCAAATGACACTATCAAATAAGTGAATAGACAACCCGTGGGATGGTATAATATTTGTGTATCAGATGTCTGAGGAGGGTTTAATATCCAGAGAATACAAAGAATTCTCAAGATTAAACAACAAAAAGACACATAATTCAATTCAAAAATAGGCAAAAGATTTAAATAGACATTTCTCCAAAGAATTTACACAAATGGCAAATAGGCACGTGACGAGATGCTCAGCATCATTAGTCATCAGGGAAATGTAGATCTAAACATGAAGTACCACTTCTCACCCACTTTGATGGCTATTATCAAAAAGACAAACAATAAGAAGCATTAGCAAGAATGTGGGGAAATTGGAACCTTCATATGTAACTATTGGGAATGTAAAACGTAAAATGTCTCTTTGGAAACAGTTTGGCACTTTTTTTTTTTTTTTTTTTTTTTTTTTTTTTTTGGTACTGGGAATTGAACCCAGGAGCACTTAACCAATGAACTACATCCCCAGCCCTATTTTGTATTTTATTTAGAGACAGGGTCTCACTGAGTTGCTTAGCACCTCGCTTTTGGCTGAGGCTGGCTTTGAACTCGTGATCCTCCTGCCTCAGCCTCCTAAACTGTTGAGATTACAGGTGTGCACCACTGCACCCAGTTGGGCTGGCACTTCTTCTTCTTCTTCTTCTTTTTTTTTTTCCTAATATTTTTTAGTTGTAGTTAGACACAATATCTTTATTTGTTTATTTTTATATGGTGCTGAGGATCGAGCCCAGTACCTCACATGTGCAAGGCAAGTGCTCTACCACTGAGCCACAACCCCAGCCAGTGCTGGCCCTTCTTAAAACATAAAAATATGATTTTACCCAGAAATACCAGTTCTAGGTATATACCCAAGAGAACTGAAGACACATGTTCATACAGAAACTTGTACACAAATGTTCATAGCAGCCATTTTTATAATAGCCAAAAAAGTGGAAATAACCCAATGACTGATGAACAGATAAAATGTGGTAGTATGTTCATATAATGGCATATTATTCACCCACAAAAAGGAATTGAAGTCCTGACATAGGCTCAACATGGTGAACCTTGAAAATATGACACGTGAAAGAAGCCACACACAAAGGGCCACATTGTATGATTCCACTGATGTGAATTTTTTAGAATGGGCAAATCCATAGAGACAGAAAATAAATTTGCATTTGCCAGGGGCTGGGGCCAGGGGAAATAGGGGGTGATTACTATTAGGTATGGGTTTTTGGGGGGATGGTGAGATGTTTTAAAATTAGGGAGTAGTGATGATTGCACAACTTTGTGAGTATACTGAAAAAACAATACATTGATGGTACGCTTTAAAACAATGAATCTTATTGTATGCAAATTTATTTCAATTCATAAAAAAAAAGTCTATTCAAATTCAGCAGTGCTGGGGATCAGGCCCAGTGTCTCATGCATGCCAGGCACGTGCTCTATCACTGAGCCACAGTCATAGCCCAAACCCAGTATTTCTTTAACTAAATAAAAATATAAAACCTTTTTAGCTCAGAGGACCCATTAACCTCCAGTGGAAACAGTTCAAAATGGAGAAATTTCACATTTTACAGATAGGAAAAGGAGAAGGAAATTGACATCTGTGCCTTGAGTTTGGTTAGTAACTCATAATGGAATGGAATCAGAGAAGAAATTTCAAAATTCTTAGATTCAAATGAGAACAGTGATACAACATAGCAGAACACTAGGAAGCCCATTCTCAGAGGCAAGTTTATAGCTGTGAGCACTTAGATAAGAAAGTCGGAACAGGCCCTGACTTTCTCAACAGGACTCTTAAAGCTCAGGAAATAATGCCAAGAATTAATAAAAGGAATGGCATCAAATTAAAAAGCTTCTGCACAGCAAAGGAAACAATTAGGAATGTGAAGAAAGAACCTACAGAATGGGAGAAAAATCTTTGCTAGCTACTATTCTAACAGAGGATAATATCCAGAATATATAAAGAACTCTAAAAACAACATCAAAAATGCAAATAACCCAATTAATAACTGGGCAAATGAATTAAAAGACACCTCTTAAAGGAAGAAACACAAGCATATATTATGGGATGGTCCCCAAGGATAGGTTGTATATAGCTTAAGCCCCACTACTACTCAGTAAGGAAGTCATTATATCTCCATTTTACAGATCCCGAAAGTGAGTTTGGAGGAGGAATGGTTAGCAAGGCAGTTAGTAAGCATGTATGTATGTATGTGTGTGGATGTGTATATATATATGGAGAGACAGAGAGAGGCAGCTTTATTGAGGCATAATGAAATTCAGTGAGTTTTCAACAAATGTATACAGTCATTTAACTACCAGCACAATCATAATTAAGAACATTTACATCTCCCCCCCAAAATTTCCAGTCAATCCCCAACTTCCTGGTACCTGGCACCCTCTGCCTTGCTTTTTTTGACACAGGTGTTAATGATGCATGAAACTGAGCCCACGCCTGGTCGAGAAAGGGCTGCAGTGAAAGCTGCTGCTTGGTGGGTGGAGATGCCAGGAGTCAGAGCTAGGCATCAGGAGAGCCAACTGCACCTCCAATTCCATGCCCGACTCATGGAAGTTCGTAGACAGTGACTTGTCTTCCTAATGGCCGCTTCACCCCACCTGACTCTCCCACCCCTTTGCTGGCTTTGTTTTCTTGGATCCTTAACACCATCTACTCTGCTACCTTTTTTTCTTCCTAGTCAGTTCTATGAGAGTGCGGGTTGATTGGGAGCTACTTTGTCCCCTGCTCATTTCCGGCCCTTAGCGTGGTATCTGCCCTGTTGGTACTACTGCTGCGGGCACGAATGGATCAACCTGTCCATTTCCTCTTTTGTAAAACCTGGATATTGGATTCAGAGGTCTCTAAGGCTTCTCCCTGGCTCTGATCTTCTTATCACTCTTAATGTACAGCAGGGTCATCTGGGAGAGAAGAGGCCAAGAAGGGAGGCTATAGTAGTTGTCGCTGCTTAGCCATGACTCTGGTCTGATGTGGACAAATGCACCTAGAGAGTCTCTTTGTTCAAAGGTGAGCAGGGAAAGTGCTGTTTGCACAACCTCTCTGACTCAGGCCCCCTACCCAGGGCTCAGCTGCACTTGAGTGGCCCTAGCTGCTTCTAGCCAGGTATTGCTCATGCCTGTTGCAGGAGCCCAGCAGGCCTAGCACAGAGAGGAAGGGTATGGGGAGCTAGGTTGGCTCTGGGACAGAAAATAAGTATGTGTAAATGTATGCAGATGTATGCAAATCTCTGCAGCTCCACAGTCTGCCAAGCTGGCTCTCTGAGTAGGAGCCCCACAGCCCAGCCTGGGCCCCACCCTGTGTGCGACATCCCCTTCTGGCCCTGTGAATCCCTTCTTCCTGCTTCTCCCTCCCAAGAGCATCTGCTCCTTCTCAGGGGCATCCTCTCCTCAGCCCCCCCAGGGGTCTGAAAAGGTGAGAAAGCTGAGTCACACTGTAGGGGAAGGAAGGGACATGGCCTCCAGCTGAGAATGACTGCAACCAGTGACAAGAGAGCCACCCCACACCTAGCTCTTGGTTGCAGGCCCTGCTTTGACCCCAGGTGTCAAAATTGCTACCTTTCAGACAGGGCACCACTCCCAGCATCTGGAAGAATCCAAGGCAGAGCTTGGCAGTGTCTTTGATGAGGAGGGCCCTGTGCAGGCTAAACAATGGGAAGACAGTCTGCAACGGGGCCTCCTCTACCTCCTCTGTCAATCTCCCATCCTCCACTCTCCCAAAGCAGGCCTCCTGAGCTGCAGACACTGCCCTACCTCGATGGGATGGACCAGCTCTCCTCTCTTGGTTTGGGCCTGAGTGTTCTCACAGCTATCTGCCTCTGCTGTCACTGCCGTCAGCTGGCACACACATCCTCCCACTTGCCATCAGCAAATTTTTCTGGAACCAATAAGAGCAAACACAGTCCTCAACCAGAGTTGGAGGGAAAGACACACAGTCCCTGCCTGAGAAAGCTCACAGTCTACTGCAAAGGGTGGGGTCAGGGGACAAAGGCCCAGAGAACAAGCAGCACTTCATCCCTTGGAGGCCCACACTGGAGTCTGAGAGCTCCCAGCTCAACCCCTCATTTTGTTGTTGGTGAAAGAGTCCCAGACAGTGCAAGCAATTTCCCTAGAGCCACACAGCCAGGTGGTAGTCCTGTGACTCTAACAGCGTCTCCTGGTTTCCACCCCTTGTTCACTTACGCCATAGAATGGGAGTGAGAGGGGAGGTCAGGAATTGAAGGATGAGAAGTCTCACCCAGAGGCTTCCTAGTCTTAGGATTGTGCTCTGAAGGCTGAACACAGAGAAGTAGCTAGGGTTGGGGCTGGGGTTGTAGCTCAGTGGTAGAGCGCTTGCCTAGCACATGTGCAGCCCGGGTTCAATCCTCAGCACCATGTAAAAATAAAGGCATTGTGTACAACTAAAAGCAAATAAATAAGTATTAAAGAAAAAAAAAAAAAAGAAGGAGCTAGGGTTGAGCTGACCAGTTGTACCCTGGTCAATGTAAGGAAAGCACAGGTTTTGTGGTCCAGGTAACAACATGGAAGCACCTTGAAGGAAGGGACAGGAGGCCTCATCACCAATGGGATGAGGACCCACCCCTTACCTCCCAGCTCAGACTACCTGTCAGGCCAGGAACGAGTCCACGCATAATTGGAATACGGTTGTCGGCCCTCTCCTGTCACTCTCAGATGCTGCCATCCTCAGTTTGGAGCCATGTCTCCTCCTAGTCACATTTTCTTATTCCCTCTTCTTGATTTTAGGTGTCTCTGTGGACATTGCCTGAATTGCACAAGTCCCCATCATCAAGGACCTCCCCAAGGCCTGTCTTAAATGACCCCAGGCACAGTGCAGTGTTTGCCCATCCAGAAGGTGGAAATGTATAAACATGTATTTTATGTTTAAATGTATAAACATCTGGAGCTGAGTGGGGACAGCAAGCAGGAGGCTGGGGTGTGAGGCGGGAGAAGGGGTGTCCGGTCAGAGCTGCCCTTCCGTGGCTCAGGAGGCCTCAGGTGATGGATGCCTTTCCCGGTCCAGCCTGACTCCGGCAGTAGCCCTTGTTCATCCATCAGCCCCACGAGCTGGTCAGCAGGTGTGGGGGGGGGGGGGGAGGTGGCATTTTAGTCTTCAGGTCTCTATCCATTCCAGGCCAGAGACAACTTCCTCTCCCCTCGGGAGGCTAATGTAGGTCCATAAATTAAGACATCTGCTCTCCCTCCAAGCCCCGGGAACCTGGGGCTCTGTAATACCCACCCCTGTTTTCTTTGGCCCTACTTAACTTTCCCTCCAATTAGTCAGGCCCTGGGGCAGTGGCTAGATGACAGATGAGTCAGAGGATTGCAGCACCAAATCCAGAACCAAGCATTTACCCGCGCATGTCAGTGGCCTTTCTCTGCTGGCCCCATTCTCTTCTGATTCTTCCTCTTCTCAGCATTCTCTGAGATTCTGTGTCCTGGGCCTGCACCAAATTTGTAGTCATTTGCATGTTTCTTTGTCATTATCTCTACTGATACCACTGGGAAGGGGGCAGTTTAGCATGTGTCTGAGTACATATTCTGTCTCCCCCGTAACAGACTGGGGCTCCCCAGTGGTCTCAGTGCAGGCTCCTCCCTAAATATGAGCCATTCCCTCCTCCTAGACTGTCCTGTCTGCCTCTGCTTCAGCTGCAGCTGCAGGGAGCCTGGATGGGTCTGGGACCCCTGAAGGCTCACCAGCATGGTGATGAGTTAAGAGCAGGTGTTAAGACTCTGACTGCAGGTGCTGAGGGTCAGGGCAGAGGGAATGTCGTCAGCGCAGGTGGGAACAGGCCTAGTGTGGCAAGAGGTCCTGAGAACAGCTCCTGCCAAGAGCAGAGTCTAGGATACTGACAGTGGGGGAGGGAGTGTTTCTTCCCAGCCCCGTCTGTGGCTCAAAAGGCCATTCTGAGCCCAGGTGGCTCTTAGCCTTGTGTTGGAGAAGTGCCTCACGCAGGCAAGGGTTAATTTCTGCCTTTTGGTTCACTTCAGAGCCTCCCAGTCAAGGCAGGGTTGGAGTCTCAGGATGACATAGGAGAAGGCAGAGGAGGAGGTGAGACTAGAGTGCAAAGCTTCTAGAAAGTTCCCTGGAAGGCTACAGGTAGGGAGCATGAGGAACCGGCTTGTAGAGAGGGCTGTGAGGGCACCCAGGACCAGTAGCCAGAGAGGCAGAGTAGTACAGACTGTTGGCAGAACCCACGTGGAGCCCTCAGATGCAGAGGTGGGCACTGTCCCTTGAGAAGCAGAAGCGGCTTCTCTCTACATGGGTGTGCAGTAAGGCAAGGTGAGTGAGAGGCGCAGGGAGGTGGCTGTCCCTTTCTTCAGCCAGCATTGCCTGGGAGAGCCCTGAGGCAAAGCAGTGGGAAGCCTCCACCCTGGAACCGGCGGTCTGGGAGCTGTCCAGCATGGGGACCTGCTGAAACCAGCAGGGTCCCAGCCTGAAGGAGGCCCAGGGGAAGAGCTGTAGCCCTTACTGCCTCCTCTCTGCTTCAGGGATTGTGAGACCGACCTGGAAGGTCAGGCCTGGGAAAGGGAACGCTGAGCAGAGAATATGTGACTCTTCTGTATGGGGAAGTCTGTGGGGGAGGGACAGTGTCAAGGCTAAACACCAGTCAAAGGCAAGGGGCTTTGCACTTGGGCCAGGCACAGCTAGAAGGCCCCCAAGGGAAGGGACATGAGGTTGCTTTATGCCTCTAGGGCTAACTGCACAGTCAACAGTTAATGGCCCACTGGGGTGGCCCTAGGCCCACACCACATGCCTGAGGACAGCTATGTCCAAGCACACTTCCAAGACTGCCAGTCTGGGCTGGTCCTGAGGCACACCCATTGGTGGCCCCCCTTGTCCCCAGTACTAATGACCCATGCAATCTCATACCTTGCTTCAAAGCTTGCTCATTTAAGCTGGATTTTTGGGGTTCTGATGTGGGCCCTGGTGCTCTGCTAGGCACAAGGACGTGTAAGAGTCATTTAAGGCAACTTGTCCTGACTTACACTTCAAATCAAACACTTTTTGCTTCTTTTCACCTAACCAGTGAACCTCTGCTATCCCACTGAAGCTTTCTCAGTAACTGCAGAGGCCCCACCTGCTCTCTCTGTGCCATTCTCTGGCTCAACAGTCCTTCAATACTTCCTTGGAACCCCTTCCCTCTCCCAAGTGCCAAGGGGTCATATCCACTCGTCTCCAGACCATATCAGGCTTTTGATGAATTTGGGGACAGGTTGGGGACTGGGAAGAAACAGGCTGGAGCAGCTGAACACACTGTCACAGCCAGGAGGCTGGATCTGAGGGATTAGACTCAGGATTAGAGGCTGGCCCTCCAGCATGGCCGCTGTCTTCCAGCCAAGGGAAGGAGGAAGAAATTCCATCCCACTGCTCTTTGGCAAAGTTGAAAACTGTCTCAGTCGTCGCTTATGTTTCTCCTGCAACCAGGATGTCCTTCTCTTTCTCCTCCACTGAGCCACGTCCCTCGAGAACCAGCTGTCCCCTCTTCTAGGACACTCATCGGCTGGCTCCGGTTGGCTCCTCAGGGACTGCCTCAGCAGTAATGCCCATCCCCTGTACCTGCATGCCATCGGCAGCGGTGGGGAACGCAGGCTCTGCAGCCAGCAGCCTGTGCTTGACCATTAGCCTTCCCACTCCTCAGCAGCATGATTAATGCAAGCGCCTTCACCTCGCTCTGCCTCAGTTTTCCCACCTATCAAATGGAACAATACCCTTGTCTGCCTCATGCAGTTTTATGAAAATGAAATCAGCTGATACAGCGAAATGCTGGCTGCAATGTCTGGCATGGGTGAACATACCATGAGTGGCAGCTGTCATTACATCTCTTGAAGCCTCTGTCTCCCTCGTGGACCCCATCTTTCCCATCAGGCTAGGAAATTGCCGTGAACATCGCTTCATGTATCCTCCAGCATCCAAAGAGCTTCCTGATGACAGAGACTGTGTTCCCTCCGTTGGGTACCCTGACCCTGATGTGCAGTTAGCCCAAGTCAGCCCAGGGCTTGGACACGCTGAAGATGGAGCATGTTCCTGGCTGAGCCCATGTGGAAGAAGCTGAGGCAGCTCGTGAGCTTGACTTTCAAAGAATTCTTCAGGCTTTTTTTTTTTTTTATGGATCAGGTAAAGATTGACACCATCATTCTCTGGCCCTGTTGCTGGCCCAGACTTAGCTCTTAGTTGTAAGATTCCTTTTCCATCATACTCAAGTTACTTTATGTGGTCATCTATTCAATCACACTTACATTTAAAAAAAAATTTTGTAATTGTATATGGACAGCATGCCTTTATTTTGTTTATTTTTGTGTGGTGCTAAGGATCGAACCCAATGCCTCACACATGCCTCGAAAGTGTTCTGTCACTGAGCTACAGCTCACAACCACACTTATTTTTAATATTTTAACTTTTTTTTTTTTTTTTTTTTTGGTGGTACCGGGGATTGAACTCAGGGGCACTCGACCACTGGGTCACATCCCCAGCCCTTTTTTGTATATATTTAGAGACAGGGTCTCACTGAGTTGCTAAGTGCCTCGCCATTGCTGAGGCTGGCTTTGAACTCGCAATCCTCCTGCCTCAGCCTCCCAAGTGCTGGGATTACAGGCGTGCGCCACCGCACCCGGCAATATATTTTAACTTTTTATGCAGTACTGGGGATTGAACCTCTACCTCTGACCTACATCTCCAGCCCTTTTTAAAATTTATTTTGAGACAGGGTCTCACTAAATTGCTGAGACTGGCCTCAAACTTGCAATCCTCTAACCTCAGCCTCCTGAGTAGCTGGTATTATAAGCATGCACCACCACACCTGGCTCCGTCACATTTATTGAACATCTACTCTATATACAGACTGCAAGAGAGAAAGTGGTGAAGAAAATACAGTCCCTGCCCTGATAGAGCTCTCAGCTCAGTTGGAAGATACAGAACAAGTGGGTTTCAGCAAGGGGCACACAATAGGAACACTGGTCCAGTGTAAGGACGGAGGGAAATGATTACTGAGGAAGTGACCTCATTTTTGTTTGTTTTTTTTATGGTGTGGGGATGAAACCAAGGGCCTCACACGTGCCAGGCAAGTGCTCTAGTGCTGAGCTATGCCCATCCCAGGAGGTGACCTCATGATGAGAGGTTAAGAACAAGGAGGAGAATGGGTGAAGGGAGACGAGAGGGGTGTTCTAGGTTTCCTGCACCCCCACCCTCCCAAAGCACCCAGCATTTGCCAGGATTCGCACACACCTGGCCAGGCGGCTCCCCACACCCCCCCTCCCATCAGGAAGGCAGCTCCGCTGGCTCTGCTGTTTTGAGTGGGGGCTTCCTGGCCAGGGCTCACTGTGCAAACCACAGACTATCAAGTAACCTCCTAACGTGCCCCCGGGGCCCTCTGGTTAGTGCCTGAGGAGACACTCCACAAAGACACCTTCCCACAGGCTGTGGAGCCCCTGCTCCACTGGGCTGAGGTCCAAGCTGGGATGACCTGACAGCCATGTCCAGCACCGGGGGAGGGGGCAGGTTTCCTCCCTCCCCCTCCTTAGGAAGCTTGCACCCACGCAAGACCCTCTTCCTGTCTCGCACGGATGATTTCCTGATCTGTTTCCTAGCCAGCCAGGCATCATGTCCTCCTCTTGGCCTTGTGGCGTCCTGGCTGAGTGAGATGAGGTGAGGCTGTCATGTCCCCTTTGAGCTGGGCCATCTCCTCCCCAACTCCATCCGGGGCCTTGGGAGAGCAGAGGAGGGGAGAGGGAGCAAATCCACCTGCAGGCGCCAGGGAGTCGAGGAGTCGTCCTGGCCTCCTCACATACTGATGTGTAGCCTGTGCCAGGCGTGGGGCCAGGAGCCAAGCGTTCAAAGCCAAGTGTTCTCCAAGCAGGGGCGTTTGGAGAGCAGCTCAGGATAGGTCACGAGCAAGGCCCCCGTGCAGTGCATGCTCGGGCTGCTCAGCGCCTCATGGAAGGTCAAGGAGGCCTTCCTGGAAGGGATGACATCCAAGGGAACCTGAGCATGTATGAACACTGATTTAAGAAGGTCTGAAGCCTCGTGGCACGTAAGTGAGAACCTGTCAGTAGAAGTTGAGGCTGACGTTCAAGGTAGAGAGGGCTGGAGAGGAGGCCGGGAGACACAGGGATTCAAGTAGTGGACGGTCTTAGAGGCCCCCCAAGGAGCTTGATTTTACTCCATGGGAGGTTCATGGTCAAAGCCACCATTTGACCAGGTCCTCCAGCCTCAGTGCATAAATGGTGTGAGCGGACGGGCCAGGGTGGGGCCCGGAGAACAAGATCCTGGTGAGAAATGGGAAGGACCTGAGTTAGGGCAGCAGGAACAGAAAGTGAAGGGTTCCGGGCGGCTCTGTGACTGGGACTGTTTCTCACACTCTCTGAACTTCAAGTTCATCATCTATTAAATACCTTTTCCATCTCCCAGCAGGAGCTGAGATCATGGAAATAAGAGCCATGGGTGAGGGCAGGCACCGTGCTGCCGTTTTGTGATCTGTAAAGGCAGTGGCATTTCAGCCTGGTTGGATTCCAGCCACCAGGAGTCTGATTCTTCAGTACAGGGGCAGAGTAGGTGAGAAGACAGAGCTGTCCTGTTGGGGGGCTGATCCTGAAGCTGGCCGAGCCCTATAGAGGTCATCATATCATCCCCTGCCTTGGACAGATGACCATGACTGAGGAGGTAATGGGATGAGGAGAGATCCACTCTTCATTGGGAAATGTTCACGGGGCCAGGCTTTTGTTGGCTCCACTTAACACAAGGGAGAGTAAGGTCCCCTCTCTGCTTGCTGGCAGTCACCCCTCCCCCACCATTCAGCACCTTGGGCTCAGCTGGCCAGCATGGAGCCCCCAAGAAGCAGAATCCTACAGAAGACCCCTAAGCCCCCAAGAGATCACAGACTCCACGTCTCACGTGATTCAGGTCTTCCAGATCTTCCACTTCTCGTTTTCTCATGTCCAACCCCGACTTTTATGGTTGGGAGGAGACTCCCCTTTCCAAGGCCCTGTTTTTAGTGGGAATGGGGAACAAAGGCTTTGTATCTGCAAAGCCCATTAGCCAGCCTCCCCTTGACCTTCACTCTGGGATACGGTCACCCTAATCCATTAACCTCTCCCTGGCTGCCTCTCCCTCCACCCCTCTGTTCCGGATGCAATTCCAGTTCCCCATGCCCCTCGTAAACCACGGGGCACAAAATGAATGTGTCGAGAGCTCCCAAGCCACGCTGGGTGCAGGAGGATGGCTCCCCGGGCAGCTCTGTGTCCATGGCAGCCTGCCAGCCCAGCCCAGGACCAGGGCCCACTCGGATGCTCAAGTCCCAGAGCTGCTCTCCAGGACTCTTGCGTCTCTAAGAAACCAAAGGCTTTGCCATGAGCCCCTCTGATGAGGAGGGGGAGCATCCGGCCGGCTTCCTGGAGCCTGCTCTGATTCCTGTTCAGCACTACTCACGTCATTGCTATAAAAGAGACCAGGCTAAGGGACAGGGAGGAGGGGAGGGTGTCTGTGTCATAAACAAGGAAAGATATTTAGTGGTTTTCAAGCACTGTAGGCATCTCCAGGGATAGTAGGAGGGGGAAAGAAACAACACTTTATTTGGAAACAATTCTGCTGAGATACAGTCTCATCTCAGCTTCTCTTTCCCTGCTGTTTATGAAGTGCTATGTGCTCAAAACTAGGGGCTGGGTTTTAAAGTCACAGGCCATGTTCTGGGCTCTGAATCACAGGGCAGCACAGGACAGGTTGTTCTACGGGGAATGATCTTACACAGAGCAGCTCTTCTGTGACTCTGGTCACCTCATTCTTATGGCTCTGGGGACAGAGACCTCAAAGCCATCTCTGAAAGCCTTTGTACCATGGAGTGACTGCTGTAGGAGGGAACCCCAAGGAGGGGGCTGAGAGAATCTCCCAAAGTGACAGTCCCCAGGTGGAGGGTGAAGGTAAATGAGCCCCCTCCCCGTTGGCTTGCTTTCTCTGGGACTTTCCCTTCCTATTATGCCTGCCTCTGCCCTGCCCTGAGTTTCCTGCTCTCAACCAGGGTAGACAATCACCCACGTACCTTCTTTTCTTCTGGCGGAGACAGGTGAAGGAAGCTTATAATTTAAAAGGTGGAGGGAAGCTAAATACCATGGGGCAATAGAGGAAAAATTGGTGAACTCCAAAGAAATTCCACAGTTTGGTTACTAGTCACGTGCCAATGCTAATTCTAACGTTAGGGGAAACTGGGTGAAGGGCAGATGGGAACTCTGTACTATCTTTGCAACATTCTTGGTAAATCTACACTTACTTCAAAATTAACTTTTTTTTTATACTAGGGATTGAACCCAGGGGTGCTTAACCCTTGAGCCACATCCCAAACCCTTTTTTATATTTTTACTAGAAATGGGGTCTCACTGAGTTGCTTAGGGCCTCACAAAGTTGCTGAGACTGGCTTTGAACTCTCGATCCTCCTGCCTCAGCCTCTCAAGCCACTGGGATTACAGGCATGTGCCACCATGCCCTGCTAAAATTAATTTATTTTAAAGGTGGAAGCACTGGGGTGGTAGCTCAGTGGTAAAGCATTTGCCTAGCGTACACAGGTGCGGGCTTGCTCCTCAGCATCAAGAAATAATAGAGGGAGATTTAAAAAAAAAATGACAAAGACAAGTCAGAAAATTGCCCCAATCCTAGCAGAAGAGCAAGAGCTCTCCTGAGCCAAAAGTGATTAGGATCAAGTTTATCCGGATGCCCTCCAGTGCTTGACAGATTTCCTATCTGAAGTCTGATTCTTGGAAGTCAGCTCCTGGGAGGTTTTCCCCTCCCACAGTCTCTGCAAATGCTGGTCAGTAAAAGTGCTTTTTTCTTTCCCTCTTTCTAGGCTCTCAGACCCCCAGGGTGTCTCCTACTACTCCTAGCTTCTGGTCCATGACAAACTGATCAAAGCCCCACTCATCCTCATCCAGCTCCAGGGAGTAACTCAATTGGAGGAGTCTTCAAAAATTATTTTAGCTAGGGAATCCATTGCCCAAATCAAATCTAGCATGGACAGCAGCAGTGGTCTGAACACGTGCCCCCCCCCCCCAACATTCGTATGTTAAAATCCTAACCACGGACATGGTGTAAGGGTTAGGATGTGGGGCTTTTGGGAGATGTTGGGGGGGGGGCTTCATGAGTGGGATTAGCGCCCTTAGAAAATAGGCCCCAAGACACCCTCTGCTTTCCACTCTGAGTCTGTCAGTGCCTGGATATGGGGCTTCTGGCATTCAGAATTGTGGGCAATATGTATTTGTTGTTTATAAACCACCCAGTCTATGAAATTTCATTATTGCAGCCAGAATGGATTAAGAGAAGAGCCAATCTTTAAAACAGATCAGCCGGGGCACGGTGGCACAAGCCTGTACTCCCAGCACTTGGGAGGCTGAGGCAGGAGGATCACAGTTCAAAGCCAGCCTCAGCAATGGCAAGGTACTTAGCAACACAGTGAGACGCTGTCTCTAATAAAACACAAAAAAGGGTTGGGGATGTGGCCCAGTGGTCGAATGCCCCTGAGTTCAATCCCTGGTACCCCCCCCCAAAAAAAAAAACCCAGATCATCTTGAAGCTATTTAAAGCAGGAGCGCCTCCCCCACCCCACTCCAGCACCCCTTTCTACTCTCTCATGGCAGCCGCACAGCGGGCTCCATGAGCCCTTGGAAAACCTCGAGATCTGTGCAGCTCATGTTCTACACATCTCCTTTCTGGATCCCCTCAAGATGGTCTCCTCGTGGATGTCTCCTGTACCCACCCCTCTGCTGACCCACCAGAGAGGATGGTTGTGCAAAAGTCCACCTTCTAAGTGTCCAAGAGGAAAATATATTTGATCCAAATAATTGACACAGGCCAGAAATATCAGGGCTGCCCTCCCCACACACACTCATTGTCAAGACCTCCTCCTACAGTTACCCTTAAATCTCTTTTGTTGCTGCAATTTCACATTTTCCTCCTAACACAGGAAGGAAAAAAAGTGGACCTTGCTGGGCCTAATGTAAAGTATTTTTAAAGCTGTGGTTAGGTCCATCTTATAATTACCTTTTTTTTTTTTTTTTTATTGGTACCAGGGATTGAACTCAGGGGCACTTGACCACTGAGCCACATCCGCAGTCCTATTTTCTATTTCATTTAGACAACAGGGTCTTACTGAGTTGCTTAGCACCTCGCTTTTGCTAAGGCTGGCTTTGAACTTGCAATCTTCTTGCCTCAGCCTCCTGAGCCACTGGGATTATAGGCATGCGCCACCTCGCCAGGCTCATAATTACCTTTTTTTAAAAAAAATATTTATTTATTTATTTTAGTTGTACACAATGCAATGCATTTATGTTTATGTGGTGCTGAGGATCAAACCCGGGCCGCACATGTGCGAGACGAGCACTCTGCCACTGAGCCACAACCCCAGCCCCTACCTTTTTTTTTTTTTTTTTTTTTAGTTGTAGATAGACACAATATCTTTATTTATTTTTATGTGGTGCTGAGTATCGAACCCAGGGCCTTACGCCTGCAAGGCAAGAACTCTGCTACTGAGCTACAGCCCCAGCCCCTCATAATTACCTTTTTTTTTTTTTTTTTTTTTTTTTTTTTAACAGAGTCCTTTAAGTCTTGGCCACAGGGCTAGGCCTTCTGAGCTGGCTGAGAGTGCTACAGGCTGGGGGGTATTCCAGCATGGCAGCACTGGAAACTAGCTTCCCACCAGCTCTTACTCACATTCTTCCTTGGCTCCCCCAGTTCTTCCAGCTCAGTCTCCCCCATCCTGGCAAGTTGGGCTCAGGCCAGGCAGAAACCATAACAGCATCCCCCTGATGCCTGTTGGCATTATTGGAAAAGTCAGCTTTGAAACCACAGAGGGGTTTAGAGTGTTGGGGTGAGAGCTGGGGAAGCAGTGCAGACAGTGAAACAGCTGAATGAAACAGCATCTGTGTGAGTCACTGCTCTTCTGTCTGCTGCCCCAGTCCCGGCATGAACCTAGAAGCTCTAGAAGCTCCTGAGACAGTTACCTTCTCAGCCCGTTGAATTGCTCTCTGAGGCAGAACCAGGAGGACCTAGCTGAAAATGATAGCAGGAAGGATTTAGGTTAGATGTCAAAAATGATACCTTGAACTTTATGGGCCCCCAAAGATGTTCCAGGTTCCTGGTGGGCTGGTGGGAGCTTGCCAAAGCTCCACCTGCCCAAGGTAACTCAGGGCAGCCCTGCCTGCCTTGAACAGCTCTCATCTTGGTGTCTCCCTATTCATGAATGGATCTCATAGGGTTACAACACAGAATTGCCGCCTCACTGAAAAATATACAAAAATGAAGCCTGGCACGGTAGCACACGCCTGTAATCCCAGCACTTGGGAGGCTGAGGCCGGAGGATTGCCAGTTCAAAGCCAGCCTCAGCAATGGCAAGGCACTTAGCAACTCTCAGTGAGACCCTGTCTCTAATAAAATACATAAAAGGGCTGGGGATGTGGCCCAGTGGCCGAGTGCCCCTGAGTTCAATCCCCGGTACCAAAAAAGAATAAATAAATAAATATAAAAAAAGTATATATATGTATATATATTGAAAATTATATAAATGGTTGTTGGGTGCTCACTTCAGTCACCACTGTCAGGTCACCCCTGCTGCCTTTTGCTTCTGGAGACAGAAGTCATCACCTTGGCAGAATTGATTTGCTTGAAAACTAGTGTGGAGGACCCGCCTTTGCTTTGTCATCCAGGAGCCTGCATTTGGTCTCCCCCCCATAGTCATGTAGACTCTGGCTGCTTGGTAGGGCATCACTGAGACCTTCCCATCCCTGAAGGAAGGTTGAAATCAGCCCCAGTTGAGAACTACAGGTCTGCAGCACAGAAAGCAGGCAGGCAGGGGTTAGTGCTCAGCATTTAAGACATCCACTGAGTATTTGGCGTTGGGATAGGTTCGTTATCAACCTGCTTAAATCTGATCCTTCTAGACACTACGAGGGAGAGATTATTAGACCCATTTTACAGATGAGCTACTCGGGTTAATAGTTTTACCAAGTTTTATGGACAGTAGGTGCTTTAGTCTGGATGGGAGCCAAGTCTTTGAGCATTGGGAAGAAGGCTCTTTCCACTCCACACATTGCTGTGATTAAGGTAACAACACATGGTTAGTTGCAAAAGGACAGGGACACCATGCAACTGACCACTTCCCAAGCCCCCACTACGTACCAGAGCTCACCATTGCCTCTCATTTATTCTTCTTCTTTTTTTTTTTTTTTGTACTGGGAGTTAAACTCAGGGGTGCTTAACATCGGAGCCACATTCCCAGACTTTTGCATTTTTAATTTGGAGATGGGGTCTTGCTAAGTTGCTTAAGGCCTCATGAAGTTGCTGAGCCTGGCATCAAACTTGTGATCCTCCTGCCTTAGCTTCCCAAATTGCTGGGATTATAGGCATGCATCACCACGCCAGGCCTCCTCTCATTTATTCTTGCAACAACACTGTGAGATACTTGTTGCTAGTCCCATCTTATAGAGGGTAAAACTGAAGCTCAAAAAGGCCAGGCCACTTCATTGGGCCATGCTTCAAGGAAGGGGTAGAGTGAAGATTCAAACGCAAGTTTGATACTGAAGCCTCTACTCTTTACTGTACTTTGGTGTCTTCTGTAGAATTTTTCTGCCCTGATGGTTAGGAACCTCTTTTTTGTCTCCATTCATCCAACTACAGTGTAAACACAGCTATGAAAATACATTAACGTATGTTTGTTTTTCTTTGTTGTTTCTACTCAGGGCACCACGGCAAATATACAAATGATGACCGAGCCCCAGGGAGGTTACATGTACTCACTTCTGTTTTATTTTCTCTTCATTCTGGCGCAGGCTTCTGCTTCTCTCCTGTGCCTTTTTGTCCCCCCAGGGTGTTCCTCTACTTTCCCACCTTCCCTCACCATCCTTTTCTGCTCCTTTAGACCTTGACAGCCAATCCTGTACCTCCAACACTTCTTGTTGCCAAGCAACAGGCTTCCTACCTGCCCCATTGTGTTAGGATCTCCATGACAACAAGTCTGCCAAGGGGGGGAGGAGAGAGAGAGAGACAGAGAGACAGAGAGAGACAGAGAGAGAGAGAGAGAAAGTTAGACTGTGGTGGGAGGAGGTGTTGAGACCTGTATTTCAGGACATTCATGCTCATTTTCAAGGTCCCCAGAGGATATCACAAACTGCCTAAACCCAAACCTCCTGAGATAGCAAGACTGAGAGTCTTTTTTTTTTTTTTTTTTGTACCAGGGATTGAACTCAGGGGCACCCAACCACTGGGCCACATTGCCAGCCCTTTTTTGTATTTTATTAGAGACAGGGTCTCACTGAGTCCGTAAGTGCCTCACCATTGCTGAGGCTGGATTTGAACTCGCAATCCTCCTGCCTCAGCCTCCCAAGTGCTGGGATTACTGGCATTTGCCACCGCGCCCGGTGTGACTGAGAGTCTTCATGGAGGGATGTGGACTGTAGCTTAAGGGTACTCATATAAGGACAAGGATGAGAGCCATGGGCACTTTTTATTTAGACAGATGAACCGGGCCATGTGGTGACCTTCCTGTGAGTCATTGGAGAAGGCAGCCAGGACCAGGGAGGACTTTCAGTAGTTGCATGGTAAGACAATGGAGAGTGTTTTCTAGTGAGATACAAGTTGGGGTCTATCCGAGCCAGGCCTGCCCTGGCCAGCAGCATTTAGGGAAGGGTCAGAGATAGAGGATAAAGGATGTCATGAACAAGATTCTGCACCACACAGGCTCCTGCCCCAGGACTGCGGGTGTGGGTGATCCTGTGTGATTCCTGGTCTGTCTAGCTCCAGGCAGTGGGTGGCCTCTGCAGCCCCTGCCTCCCTTCCCCTTTGCCTTCCTGTTCCAAAGGCCTGGGGGAAGGCTGCTGGGAAAACAAGGGGAAGAGCAGGTAGGAAAGGAAGTGAAGACAGCTCTGGATTTCCTGGTGCCCAGGCTGGAGTTCACAGAGGGCACCCTGGCTATTCCGGTCACTGTCTCTGAGGGCCTGCCAGATGTTCACCAGAGCCTATGGGACCTACCTGAAATGGAGACATTGGGTGATGTCTTAGAAAGGAGAACTAAAAAGGAAACAGCTGGCCAGAGCCTCCAGGCACTCTATTCTTGGGTAAGGGACCAGCCAGGACCCTCAGGAAGGCAGGACCTTCGTATTGTAAACCTCCTGGCCTGTGGGCACACAGGGACTGCTTGAGTTGTATTTATTGTTTAAGGCAGAGGCTGCATGGAAGACCCCCTGACCCAGCACCTGGCACTCACAGGGACTCAACAAACCCTCCCATTTTGCTGGCACTTTCCTCAATGGTACAGCTCTGTGAACTTCAGAGCTTTCCTGAGGTCAAGGGTCATCCTGTCATCCTGGCCCTGAGCATTCCAGAAGAATGTCTCTGCCCCCTCCCCACCTTCTAAACAGGACCAAAAACAATAATAACAACAACAACAAGACCCAGTCTCAGCATTTAGTGATCATCCTGGACAGAAAATTCTTCCTAACCTCTCACGTTAGTCTTCAAACAGCAGTCCATGTTCTTACAGTGTCCAGCGGGGAGGGACCACTCAAAAACGGGGCCTGCTGACCATGGGGCCACACCATGCGTCCTCTCCTCCAGTTCTGTTCCCTTACCTGGCCTGACTGTACATGAACCTGTTCATGCTCTTGGTATGTGTGGCCAAAAGGAAGGCCAGGCCCCGGCAGGCTACTACGGCCCCACTGCTGACAAGGCAGTTCAGATGCAGGATTCTCACTGCTGAGAAGGAGGCCCTGAGTCCTTCACTCCCAGCCGCTGCTGCAGGAAGGAGCTGGCTGATCTTTCTGAACAGCGACTTTCAGTTTGGAAGTGAGAGTCTTTGTAAGATTCTCCTTTTAGACAGAATGATTCTCCTTCTAAGAATGTAGCCTGAGGACAGAATCTAAGGCTTAAGCAAAACTTGTTTGGATATTTATCATACAATCATTCATAATAGTGGAAACAACCTAAATAGCTAATGAGATGGAAAGGTCGAATCTTTTTTGGCACTAGGGTCGCTAGGGATCGAACCCAAGGCCTTGTGCATGCAAGGCAAGCACTCTACCAACTGAGCTATATCCCCAGCCCCAGGTTGAATCATTTTTATAGACTGCATTCACATAACAGTTTATTATCTATTAAGTATATTTTAAAATAACTCTTGAAGACTTTATTTTATTTTAATTTCTTGCAGTACTAGAAATCAAACCCAGGGCCTAGCATATAATAGGGAAGCACTCTACCACTTAACTACATCCCCAGTTCTTTTTATTTTATGTTGAGGAAGAGTCTTGCTAAATTGCCTGTGCTGACCTTGAACCTATGATTCCCCTGCCTCAGCCTCCAGAAAAGTTGGGATTTCAGACATGGACCACAGTATCTGGCAAATTTTGGAGATTTTTTTTTAATTAGTTATATATGACAGTATAATGTATTTATGCACTTTGATATATCATACATAGACAGGATATAATTAATTTCTCATTTTTCTGAGTGTGCATGTTGTAGAATCATATTGGTCAGGCTGTCACACATATACATAGAGTAATAATGTCTGTTTTGTTCTACTATCTTTTCTATCCCCACATCCCCTCCCCACCCCTCCCTTTACTTCCCTCTACCTAATCTAAGGTAATGAAGGCTGTTGTTCTCTAGTGCACCCCCCTTATTGTGAATTAGCATTTGCATATTAGAGAAAACATTCAGTCTTTGGTTTTTCAGGATTGGCTTATTTCACTTAGCATGATATTCTCCAACTCCATCCATTTACTGGTAAATGCTGTAATTTCATTCTTCTTTAAAGCAGAGTAATAGTCCATTGAATATATATACCACATTTTCTTTATCCATTCATCTATTGAAGGACACCTAGGTTGGTTCCATAGTTTAGCTATTGTGAATTGAGCTGCTATAAACATTGTTGTGGCTGCATCACTGTAGTATGCTGATTTTAAGTCCTTTGGGTATAAACCAAGGATTGGGATAGCTGGGTCAAATGGTGGTTCCATTCCAAGTTTTCTGAGTAAACTAACTTTTGGAGGTTTTCTAAATGAAAAGTAAAAATGCTTTAATACACAGTATGTAAAAAGATATAAAATGTGCATGTAGTATAACACCAATTTTTGTGTGTGTGTGTGTGTGTGTGTGTGTGTCTGTGTGTGTATATGTGCATGTGTGCAACTGTGTGTATAGCAAAAAGCCTAATGGAAACAATATCCAGTAGGATGGTGGGTGAAGGGCAAAAGCACACTGGAGACCACAGTGCGGACAAGAGATTTATTCACCAGCCTTTATGGCTGGCCGGAGGTGGAAGAGGCACTGGGAGAGAGTGTGAACTCTGGATGGATGGGAGCTTAAGTAGTGATTTTTGGTGGGGGGTATACCAGAGCAACCTTTGAATCTATTGACTCCTGCCTGGGGAAAATGAAATAAGTATCATTCCAGACCACCCTGGGGTGATTTCCTGCCGGGGTTGGGGGGTGAGGGGAAAATGACACAAGTTTGCTCAGGAAACAGAAACTTCCTGGCGTTTGGACTGTCAGCCCAAGCCCATCTATCATTTCCCCCTTTTTGCTTTCTTAGGGAGTGGGATGTTGTGTGTTGGTCTGGCTGCTTCCTGCTGAAACGGGGCACTATGGGGGGGTGTTAAAGGGGGGATATGGGCATACAAGACAGGTAGGTCAGGCTCAAGGGTGAAAAGGATTCCCAAAAAGCTGGCGCCCAAAACATGAATCTCTGCAGGTATAGATGAAGGTTTCCTGAAGCCATAGGTTGGTGAGGGTGTCCTCCTGAAGAGAGGAATTGTAGTCATCGCTAGTTTACAGGCAGCATCTTACAACAAAGAGAAAAAGAAGGAGAGAGGGATTATTGTCCACTGGGCTGTATTCCACTGGGCGGGACTTATGGTGAATAGGCCAATGGAGGGCAGGAGGCCCGTGCGCAAGGTCATCATAGCAGAAAAGGGCCTCTCAGAGTGAGCCTGTGAGGAGTCATCCAGAGTGTAGTTGATCCCTCTAGAGACCGGTAAGTCCACCCCGAGGTGATGAGAAGTCATCCATGGTTGAAAAGTAACAGTTGATTCCTAAGGAGAAGCTGGTTAAATTTTGATTAGAAATCAGAAAGACTTGATTTTGAAGACATTTGATTAGAAATCAGAAAGACTTGATTTTGAAGACATCAGGATGAGACATATGATTCAGAACAAGAAAGATGGAAAAGGTCATTTTGAGTCAGTATCGGAGACATGAGAGAAACGAATTTTTAGGGGATTGGTGGGAAGGGAAGAACAAGTATACTGGGGTTGGTGTCTGTTGTCCTTTTGTGGATCCTCAGCTGGTTGGGCAGCTGGTTTCAGTCTGGAGATATGAATCCAAGATGTCATGTTCCCTGAGGTTTCATGAAGCTTGGCAGCTGTGGGTGTGTACAGCACAACCTGGAAGGGGCCTGTCCACTTTGGGGCAAGGGAGACTGCTCCCGTGTCCTGGGGAGGGGAGAAATAGACCCAAGAACCAGGTGTTAATGGGAATGAAGTGGAGAGTCTACCCAGGTCAGGCAGGATGTAATCTTGGCACGTCTATAGCTGATGTCTAATGAAGGACAAGAGGGGAAGAGAGAGGTCTTTGGGTAAGCATCCTCAAATTGGGGAAACTCTGGGTGTAAGAGCCAGCCACCCAAACATAACCTCAAAAGGGGATAGTGAGGATGGTATTTTGGGGAGGACTCGGAGCCTAAAGAGGGCGAGGGGAAGTAGCTTGACCCATTTCAAGTGAAGTTCCAG
Organism: Tamias sibiricus; assembly: GCA_025594165.1. Lineage (NCBI taxonomy): Eukaryota > Metazoa > Chordata > Mammalia > Rodentia > Sciuridae > Tamias > Tamias sibiricus. Next base: position 34,416,997 of record CM046669.1, read on the forward strand.
GGAGAGTTTAGTCAGACTGTCCTTAAGGGTTTTCTTAGTTCTACTTTCCCTGAAGACTTGGGGTGATATGGAATGTGAAAATGCCAAGGAATGTTAAGAGAAGTAGATATATTTTGGGTGACATGAGAGACAAATTCAGGCCCGTTGTCAGACTGGATGGACGTGGGCAACCCAAAGTGGGAAGGATTTCTGAGACTAAAATAGAAGATACTGTGGAAGCCCTTTCATTGGAAGTAGGAAAGGCCTCCACCCACCTGGAGAAGGTATCTACCATGACTAGGAGATATTTGTGTTTCCCGGACAGTTGGCATGTTGGTGAAATCTATTTGCCAATTGGCTCCCAGAAACTGACCTCAAGCTTGGTGAGAGGGAAATGTTCCTGGTTTAAGGGGAGTGAATGGGTTGGTGCACTGACATGCAGTGTACTTGAAGGTGAGTTGATGGAGGAGCTATGTGTCCTCTGAAGTCAGGGTGAGGAAGGAGGTAGCAAACATTTTGAGAGCCTGAAGGTTAGGATGGAAAAGAGAGCGGAAATAGGAGAGGATTGATTGTACGGAAGGAGATGTGGAGGTCTGGGTTGTGAATTGGACTGAGGCCAGGAGAGAAGGAGAAGATAGTGCTGCCTCGCTTGCTGTCCTATCTGCCTTTGTGTTTTCTTGAGTCATGGGAGACTCATCACTTTGGTGTGTGGGACAATGAGAGATCCCTATTAGTTTGGGCAGAAGGGAGGCCTGTAAGAGCTTTGATATTAGTTTGGAATTAGTGACTGGGGAGCCCTTTGTGGTCAGGAGCCCCCACCCTTTCCATATCACTGAATGAGAGAGTAAAATATGATAGACGTATTTTGAGTCTGTCTAGAGGGTGAGGTTTTGGTCAGCCACTAATTTGAAGGCACGAATAATGGCTGTTAGTTCGGCCTGTTGGTTTGTGGTGTTGGGGAGAAGGGGTACCACCTCAATAACCTCTGATAGGGAGACAACAGCATAGCCAACAAAGCGTTACCCATCTTTAAGGAAAGAGCTGCCATCCATGAACCTGATTAGGGAAGAATCAGGAAGTGGTCCCTCTTGAATGTGGAAGGGGTGGGGGATTAAAGCCTCAAGCATCTCTACACAATTATGTTCTGGGGGCTTGGAGGAGACTGGAAGGAGTGTAGCCAGGTGTAAAGAGGAGTAGTGTTGAAAAGAGATTGAGGAATCGTGTAGAAATGAAACAAGGAGAGAGAGAATGCAACAGGGCAGGAGAGGTTGAAGGCTCTTATAGGTCAGTAGATCTTTTAAATGGTGAGGAGAGGCAATAGGGATGTGGGCACCAAAGTTCAGCTTTTTTGATTCCTGTAGAAGTAGGTAAGCAGCAGCCAGAGCCCAAAGACAGGGAGCCCATCCACAAACAGTGGGATCAAGTTGTTTAGAAAGGAAGGCAACCAGAGCAAAAGTGAAGGCCTTATATTGACCTGAAACACCTAGAGCCAGACCCATCATCTCATGGACATAAAGGGTGAATGGCTGAAGAAGGTCTGGGAGGTGAAGAGCTGGGGCCTGTAATAGTGCCTGCTGCAGATAGCTAAACTCAGCCCAAATACTTTTGGGGAGGGGCTTTTCCTCAACCCCCTTAGCAGCCTCATATGGGGGCTTTGCATAAAGAGAGAAATTGGGAATCCAGGCACGGTAATATCCTGCTAGCCCCAGGAAGGAAAGAAGCTCTTCCTTTGCTTGGGACACAGGAAAGCCTTGATGAGGGCTTTTCGGTCTAGAGTAATGGCCTTTGGCTGATCTGAGATTTGAACACCTAAATAAACTACCTGGGTCTGGGCAAGTTGTACCTTAGAGGGGGAGACACAATACCCGCGAGAAGCAAGAAAATTCAAAAGGGTGTAAGAGTCTACACAAGCTGTGGAAAAGGAAGGGCTGCAGAGGAGAAGGTCATCTACAATTGCAGAAGAGTGGAGTCAGAGAATTCAAGATCTTTGAGGTCAGCAGCCTGTGTCTGTCCAAAGATATGAGGGCTATCTCGAAAACCCTGAGGAGGACTGTCCAGGTCAGTTGCTGGGATCGTTGCGTGTTGGGGTCAGTCCAGGTAAAGGCAAAAAGGTCTTGCGATTCCTGAGCTAAAGGGACAGTGAAGAAGGCATCCTTGAGATCAATGACTGAGAAATGGGTGGATAAGGAAGGAATTTGGGAGAGAATGGTAAAGGATTTGGGACCAGAGGATGTATGGGCCTGACAGCCTTATTGATGAGACGAAGATCTTGGACTAGCTGGTGTGACCCACTGGACTTCATGACTTCCAGTATGGGAGTATTATAAGGGAAATGAGTGGGTCAGAGAAAGCATTTCCACAGAAGGTCTAAGATAATAGGTTGGAGACCCCTGAGGCTAGTGGCCAGAAGTGGGTTCTGGGCTTTATTGGGGAAATGCTGGGGCTCTTTAAGGTGTATTTGCATGGGGTTGCAGCAAGCAAGGGAGGAAGTCTGAGTGTCCCAAACTTTAGGGTCTACCAGATGGGTGGGGGCAGGGTAACAGGAGGTTTCTGCACAGGTAGAGCATTGAGAGGTCTTTTGAGGGCTATCAACCTCTAATACGGTGAGGAGAAAGATAGAGGAAGAGATGGAGTGAGACGAGTCAGAGAGCACAACTAAGCAAGATGAATCAGAGAGTACAACTGAGGCCTGAAATTTGGCTAGTATGTCTCAGCCCTACAAAGGCACGGGGCATTGAGGGATTACTAGGAACTGTGGGCGAAGGGATGGAGGTGGAGGCGGCAAGACAGCATGGGAGTCTTGCAGGGATTAATGGTGTGCCTCTCTACCCCTACAATAGGGGATGATACTATGGTGGTGGGCCCCCAAACTCCCTCAAGACTGAGAAGGTGGCTCCAGTGTCTAGTAGAAAATTTATGGGGCGGCCATCAACAAGAAGGGTGACCCTAGGCTCCTGCAAGGCGATGTCAAGAGTCTGGAGAGAAACCCCAGGGACCTGTCAATCTTCCACAGCCAGTCCCAGCAGGCTGGGTTTCACGACTGGTCCAGTCCCCCTGTGGGAACTGGGGCAGTCAACACCCCAGTCGCCCATCTTGGAGCAAGCTTTAGCCCAGTGTCCATCATTTCTTCACCTGAAACAGGGCCCTGGAGGTCTCCTTTGTGTGGGATCACAGCCCCCTGTTTGTGAGGCCCCAGAGTCAGAGCCCCACAAGGTCTGGGCCAGCATTTGAAATTTTGTTTATTCAGTATTTTCATATTTCTGAAACTTACAGCACTCAGCATCCTCATCTCTGTTATGGTAGACAATAAAGGCCGTGGCCAAGATCTTGGTCTGAGATGTCACAGGTCCTTGCTCTAATTTTTTCAGTTTAGCTCGTATGTCAGGGTAACTTTGGGACAAAGTAAATCATAAGGACCTGACATCCCCCTGGAGATTCAGGATCTTAATTGGTGTATTGTTGGAGAGATTTTGTCACGCAATCAAGAAATTTGGAGGGGTTCTCTTCCCTTTTTTGTATGATTTCCTGTAGCTTGTCAAAACTGACAGCCTTTTGTGCCGCATACATATTAAGACCAGCTACTATATAAGTGGAAAATTGATCTCTCAAGGCCACGTCCCCTGGGGAATTATAGTCCCAGTTAGTGTCCCTTTCAGGGATGGCCTGAGGTCCAATAGGATGGTTAGGGTTAGTTCTATGATTCTCATCAGCATAAGCCCTTGCCTGCTCCCAGACTCGCTTACGCTCCTCAGGAAGGAGGGTATTTGCCAGAATCACATATATATCATGGAAGGTGAGGCTATAAGGTTGGAGGACCCATTGAAATTCCCTGAGGTATGTAGTGGGGTCAGTGACATAGGAGCCCAACCGTTTCTTGATTTGCGATACATTGGTCATCGAGAAGGGAACGTGGACACGGACAATTCCTTCTGTCCCCACAACTTCCCAGAGTGAGGCCAGGACTTGGGTGGGAGTAAGTGAAGAAGGGTAAGCAGACATTGTGTGAGATCGCGTGGAGGGTGGGCTGAAGGAGGAGGGTGGCAGGAGTGGGTAGAAGTGGGGCTGGAGGGGCTGAGGGAGAGGGAGGAGTTTCGGGTTGGGTACGGTATGGGGGTGGCTCATCTGTGGGATCAAAATCAATTAAGAGGGGGAATGATAGGGGAGCAGCCAATTGACAGACAAGGAGGACATTTTTGGGACTGCAGCAGGTACAGAATGAGGGATTTGAACAGAGGAGGGAGAAGGCCTGAATATATGGAATCTCTGCCCATCTTTTCGATCGCTCGTAGAAGTTGAAAAGATCTCTCAGTATAGAGGGATCCAGGGACCCAGAAGCAGGCCATGTGTTTTGGTTATCTAAGGGGTATGTGGGCCAATCTTGGGTGCAAAACTTGATGAGTCTCTTTGGTTGTATATTAGGCGTTAGGCCAAGAGTGGCTAGATTGTTTAAGAGGCATTTTAGAGGGGAGTCGGCCGGGAGGGATGAAGAAGCCCCCATATTTTTTCTGTTCCAAATGGCAGAGATATATTACCCTGAGGTGCATCCCCCTCAAGATAAATATCAGAGAGATCCAAGTCCGTGAGACCCAGTCGTCACTAGAGTCAGGCAGACAAGGGGTCCAAGGGGACCAGAGGACAATGGGCCACCCTGCACAGGGGTTTTTTCCCCGTTCCAAACGGGAGAGATGACACCCAAGTTTGGACTCGGCCAGAGGCTGGAAAAGGGCTTTCTTCAACTGCTCCCAGACATGAACCCAGGAGACAAAGGCTTTAGGCCAGACGGATAGATGGAAAGGGAGAGAGAGAGAGACAGAGAGCATGGTGGGGGTGGGGGGAGAGGAAGAGAGAGAGAGAGAGAGAGCTCCCCAAGGCCCACTGTGACCGTGAAGGTCTAGGTGGGTTGCAGTCCTCCCCATATGGGCCACCAACAGGGCTGCTGGATGATCAATGGTCAGGTCCCACTGTGAAAGGCCCAATGGGTTTAGGAGCTCTGGGGATGGGGGAACTTACCAATCCGATGGCAGGTAATGGATGCATTGGCGTGGCAATCGACAAAATGGGCGAAGGCTGAGGCAGTCCCCGGAGATTATGCCCTTTGGCTCGGGACAGGGTCCCCAGTTTCGGCACCAAATAAAGGGCAAAAATCACACCAGAGACCACTGTGCAGCCAAGAGATTTATTCACCAGCCTTTATGGCTGGCCGGAGGTAGAAGAGGTGCTGGGAGAGAGTGTGAGCTCTGGACGGATGGGAGCTTAAGTAGTGATTTCTGGTGGGGTGTGTACCAGAGTGACCTTGGAATCTATTGGCTCCTGCCTGGGGAAAATGAAACAAGTATCATTCCAGACCACCCTGGGGTGATTTCCTGCCCAGGGTAGTGGTAGGGGGAATGAAACAATTTTACTCAGGAAACAGAAACTTCCGGGGATTTGGCCTATCAGCCCAAGCCCATCTATCAGTGGGCACTTAGTTGAGAGACATTTTCTTCTTTATATTTTTCTAGATTTTTTTTTTCAATATTCATGTTATTATTTTTATGAGTAATAAGAACTACCTCCCCCTTTTTTTGTATTAGGAATTGAACCCAGGGGAACTTAAGCACTGAGCCACATCCCCAGCCCTTTTTATTTTTTTATTTTGAGACAGGGTCTTGCTATGTTGCTTAGGTCCTCACCAAATTGCTGAGGTTGGCTTTTCTTTCTTTAAAAATAATTTTTGTAGTTGTATATAAATAGAATCTCTATTTTATTTGTTTATTTTATGCAGTTCTAAGAATGGAACCCAGTGCCTCACACATGCTAGGCAAGCACTCTGCCACTGAGCCCCAGCCCCAGCCCTGAGGTTGGCTTTGAACTTGTGATCCTCCTGCCTCAGCCTTCCAAGCTGCTGGGATTACAGACATGCGCCACCATGCCTGGATAAGAACTACTCTTAAGCACTCCTATGCTAAGCATGGTCCATATATTGTCTTATTTCATGCTTAAACATCATCTCAGGGATGTTGATCCCTTGATTTTCAGATGAACCAACCAAAGCTTAGAGAGGTTAAGTAACTTTCCCAAAGCTACACAGCTTATAAATGAAAGCAGACTCTAAACAGAGCCCAAGAAGTTGTGAAAAATTAATACTGTAATCGAGTGTGGGTATGGGCAGGTTCGTGGTGCTGATCCGTATGGCCTGTGAGTTTCTGGTCCAAGTGTATAAATACCCAAGTTGCTTCCCAACTCGGGATCCTCTTGCTTCAGCTGTGCTTGTCGGGAAGTCCTGGCCAAAACTCTTGAACAATCCCTCAGGCAGAGATGACTCTGTTCGGAGTCCTGTAACACAATTCCAGGGCAGTGAGGCCCTAAATGTGGTCTGGGTGAGGACAGTCGCATCCGGGGTCTGCCCAGCAGGATGGGGGAGGAGACCACCCCTGGGCATCTCCCATACACTCACCTGTTCGCCTCCTGGTGTCTGGAAGTTCACTGGGCCTTGGGGAGCTGTGCTTTGGGAGCCTCATTGCTCATGAAACTTTCTCTGAGCCTGGGATCAGTGGGGGAGACCAGCTTCTCTCCTGCAGCTCGGGCACCAGCCAGGGCAGGCGCCTCCCTCCATGCATGACTGCCACACTAATGTGCCACTGCTGAAAGTAGGGAGTTGCCCTGGCTTGGCAGCATGGGCTGGTAGGAACAGGGCTGAGCGTGGTCATAGCCTGGCTCCGAGGGAGGCTGTTGGAATCAGCAGGACAGGGGAACTTGGCTTTGCTTAGGACCCACAGACATAAAGGAAATTGATGATCTCTCCACTGCTCTGGAATGGGAGACTTGAATTCTATTTCATGCTGGAATTGCTTGCCCCAGTTTTCAAAAGGGAAAGCAAAGGCCCAGAGCCTGAATAACCCAGGGAGATCCTAGTGCTGGAATCCAGTCCAGCGCACTGACTCCCAGGCTACCAGTGACTATTGGGCCTCCACAACTCAGCTCCAGCCTCTGATCTCCCATATCACCCTTCACACCATCACAGCCCCTGGGGAAGGCGAGCTCATTGCTAGTGCAGCCAGCCTGATTCTGACTTAACTTGGCAGGCAGTCGGGTCTGCCCCTCACAGCCTGCTCCCACAAACAGGTCTGGAGTCAGACTGTGAGTCCAATCCCTCTCCAAACACCAGGCTGAGAACCAGCCTACACGCTACAAAGTGATTTGATCTTCTGGGATGAGGCCTTTTAAGAAGAGTCCAGAATCCACCAGACCTCCCCTGCCCCAGCACCAAGGAACCGCCCTCCCCTATCCTAGCTCAGTGGTGCTGGGCTTTGAGGCCTGGGAAGTACGTGGGATTGGTTGAGTGACACCACTTTCATCAGTCTGGCTGGAAAACTCATCCATGGAGAAATGCTGGAAGCTTTAAGTTGGAGGAGAAAAATAATAATGAAGTGCGTGTGAGAAGGACTGGAGCTGACAGTCTGGTGGGAAACACGGTCTTCTGGCCAGCTGCCTGGGGGTTTGTGGAGGCTCAGGTTTCTGTCTGAATGGAGCTCCTCCACCCCAAGGCTCCCCCTACCTCTGCTCCTCCCCCATTCAGCAGCTCCAGGGTCCATCTGGAATCTAAGCCATCGCTTGGGAAGCCACAGCTCTAGTAACTCTGTCCTGGGAGAGAGGTGTATGGCGGGGATGTGAGGCAGTGGGGGGGGGGGGTATAGATTGCCTTCAGGGCACTTCCCCCAAGTACACGTGTGACTTAAAACTCTAGGTTCATTCTGTATTACAGAGAGCCTACCAAATGCTGGGGTGTTGGGAGCTGGGAGCTATGGAGCAGGAGGTATTCTGGGTGAGAGGAAGGTGCCTGGGAGCTGGGAGGAGGGAGGGCGGGCAGCTATTTTGCTCCACTAGGGATGAAGGAAGCTGTGTGCTGCACGAACTTCCGGTGCCAGCTCAACTTCCTGGGAGGTATTTATAACTGACTTTCAGCCCCCCAGTGATTTGTGGGACAGTTTTAAACCGCTGATTTCGTTAGCACTAAATCATTTCTCTTGGCTAATTGAAAAGGAGCCACGAATACTGAGAGTGGAGCCATCTGAATGGATCAAATCAGCAAAAAAAAAAAAAAAAAAAGCCAACATGCTGATACAGCATAAGTCCTCAGCTGGGAGGTTCTGGTCCCTGAAGTTCAAAATCCACTTTTCTCTCAAAAGGCCAGAGGCCGTGAAAAGCAAGCCCACAGAATGGAGAACTAGGAAGTGAGCTTGGCTTTTAGCAGGGATGGAGGTTAGACATTTGAAAGAACTTCCAGCCTAGGGAGATGGGATGAGAGATTCTGAAAGAGGTGGAAGAATACAGTGGCCATTTCTTCTGTATAGCTGATTGAGATCTCCATGTGCCCTGCCTCTGTCAGCTTGGGCATAGACAGAATGGCCCATGGCCAGGAAGCACTGTTGGGGGGAGCATGGGATGGAGTTGTCTGGGAATGCCAAGTCTAGGTATTACAGGATTCAGAAGCGTCTTCTGGGCAAAGGACTGGATGTGAAAAGTAGGGTCTGGGCTCCTGCTTGGTCACTGAACTGTAAATGCCAGGAAACTGAACACCCAGCATTACCTGCAATCACCACCGCCAGCCCCATCTCTCCTCCATCAGAACACAACCACCATCTGGCCAAAAAGGAGACCAAGCCACCGTAGGATAAGGGAATCCTGAGAGTGTTGGCAGAGCCCTGGGCTCTGGGGGTGGAGATGGGGGGGGAGACGATGAGTCCCACTGCTATGAACAATCCTAATCCCTATTCTGAGCCAGGAGCCAGCCAGGCGGGCGCTGGGGGAATGCAGAGCCCCCACCGGCTTCCCTGCCAAGCCCTAGCCAGCAGACCCCAGCTTCCTCTGCTTCCTGCCAATGCTACCCACTCCCAAGTGAAAACCACTGGCTGCCCATCTTTGTCCTCCTCTCCACACAGCCTGGGGTGATCGCCTTCTCTGCCAAGGACCAGTGGCTGAATGGCTCTCTGAGTGGTGTGGACATGGGGGATGGGCTCGGGTCTCCTATGCCAAGGTCTCTGGACTGCCCGCAGCTCAGCTCTTCCATCCGCTCTGTCCTGAGAGGTTGGCAGAGGTTAGAGACTGGAAGGAAGGAGGGACCTGCAGCAAGTGATGATGGCAGCCCTGTCCTCAGCCCCGAGGGCCTCTTCACAGTGCTCAGGCTGAGGAACGCTGGGGTCTTATGTGCAAGGGAGGTGGCGTGGGGGAGGGGCAGACCAGGAGTCACAGGGCTCCACTGTTACTCAGCAGTGTGACTTGGGGCAAGCTACTTCCTCTCGCGCACAGGGATGTTCTCGTGTGCCCGTGTACCCTCACCTCTGGTGCCACGCAAGAGCTGCACCAGGTCCCTAACCCACAGCTGGTGAGCGCCATGTTGTGCCCATGGAGGTGCTGAGGCCTGTCCTCCCAGGGAAGGCCTGTGAGCACACTGCCAGAGAGGGACGACGATGGGAGGACACAGGTGCTTCCTCGTCTCTGGGCTGGACATGAAGTGGACAAAGGGGAAGGCCAGCAAGGGACAGGAGAACAGCAGGAGTCAACTCAAGGTGTGTGTGTTCAAGAATCTGTGTGTGAGGCTGGGGGCTTAGCGTAGAAGTAGAGCACATGCCCAGCACGGCTGAGGCCCTGGGTTCAATCCCCAGCACCACAAGGGAAAAAAAAAGAATGTGAGAGTGAGTGCGTATGACAAATGTGTATGTGTAAGAGTGTGTGCAAGCCCATGTTTGTGTGCAGGTGTGTGTGTCTCTGTGTGAGTGTGTATCTCTGTGTGTCAGTGTGTGTTTATGTGTTGGGGAGGATGTGTGTGAGTATGTCCATATCTATGTCCACCTGTGTATAGGTATGTGTGTGTGTGTGTGTGTGTGTGTGTGTGTGTGTGTGTTAGTCCATATAGGTCGCTATAACAAAATACCTCATACTGGGAAATTGATTAAAAAAAAAAAAAAACAGAAATGTATTGCTCACAGTTCTGGGAGCTGAGAAACCCACAGCACCAGCAGATTCAGTATCTGGTAAGGGGCAGTTTCTCACAGCTGGTGCCTCCTGTGTGTCCTCACATGGTGGAAGCAAGGGACAAATGTGCTTTCTTTCTTTTTATTTTTTAATATTTATTTATTTGCTTTAGTTGTACACAATGCATTTATTTTTATGTGGTGCTGAGTATCAAACCCAGGCCACGCTTGTGCTAGGCAAGCGCTCTACTGCTGAGCCACAACCCCACCCCCAAATGCGCTTTTTTAAACCTCTTTTATTTATTTTATCATCATCATCATCATTATTGGCACTGGGGAAGAAGCCAGGGGTTCCCTACCACTGAGCTACATCCCCAGCCCTTTTTATTTTTGAAACAATCTGAGTCACTGAGGCTGGCCTTGAACTTGCAATCCTCCCACCTCAGCCTCTGGAGTAGCTGGGTTATAGGCATGTACCATCAAGCCTGGTTTTTAACTATCATTTATAAAGGCACTAATCCCATTCATGAAAGCAGAGCCCTCATGACCTAATCTCTGCCCAAACATCCCACCTCCTAATTTTATTGCATTGAAGATTAGGTGTCAACGTGAATTTTGGAGGGACACAAACATTTAGATCATGGTAGTGCATATGTATGAGTGTGAGTGAGCATTGTGGGTGTACGTCCCCGTGTGTGTGTGTGTGTGTGTGTGTGTGTGTGTGTGTGTGTGTGTATTACTCTGCATGTGGTGCTTGTCCCAGGCATGCAGTAGCACAAGTCACCTCTTTGCTGTGGCACCAAACACACAACTTTCTGTTCCTTGTGATGATTCAGCCTCTGGGGACCAGACTGGGCCTCCAACCAGAAGTGAAGCCTGAGTTGAGGTTTGCATGGGAGGACTGATCAGGACTTTCCCCCCCTTTTTCTGTTCTTTCTTTCTTCATATGTGCACATACATGTGGTGTGTGTGTGTTGCTGGGGATTAAACCCAGGAGTGCTTTACCACAGAGTTACATGCCCAGCCTGTTTTTTTTTTTTTTTTTTTAATTTAAATTTTGCAGTGCTGGAGATGAACCCAGGGACTTGAGCTACATCCCCAGCTCTTTTTATTATATATATATTTTTTGGGGGGGAGGGGGAGGGAGGTATTTACCAAGGATTGAACTCAGGGGCACTCGACCACTGAGCCACATTCCCAGCCCTATTTTGTATTTTATTTAGAGACAGGGTCTCACTGAGTTGCTTAGCGCCTCACTTTTGCTGAGGCTGGCTTTGAACTTCTGATCCTCCTGCCTCAGGCTCCTGAGCAGCTGGGATTACAGGTATGTGCCACCTGTATTAAAATATAATACAGGGCCTCACTAAGTTGCCCAGGCTGGCCTCAAAGTTGCAATCCTTCTGCCTCTGCCTCTGAAGTCAGAGGGATGACAAGAATGCACCACTACACTTGGCCTGACCAGGATTTCAAGGGCAGAAGAAAGCATGTGGCAGATGGAGTGGGAAGCTTGTGAAGAGGCCTGTGTGGTCTAGGAGTTGTGGCATCTGGACCCCAAGGTCATTCTATCCACTCACTTTCCAGTCTCTGAATACATTGCACCTAAGCCATCTTCCTACAGTCAGAGTGCCTCAACTTCAGAAGGGTCTCCGTGAAAAAAGACCCCTCCTCTTCCTTGACGAACCTGTGCCAGGGTCTTAAATGTGCTTAGGCTGGAAACTCAGCCTGATCTTTGGATTTGTTTACCCACCCCACTCCAATCTCATATAAACTGGTTGCTCCATTCATAATCAAATAAGAAAACAGAACTTTAGGTTAAAAGTGAAACATTCTGGGCTGGGGTTGTGGCTCATCGGCAGAGTGCTCGCCTCGCATGTGCGCGGCCTGGGTTCGATCCTCAGCACCACGTAAACATAAATGCATTGCATTGTGTACAACTAAAGTAAATAAATATTTTAAAAAAGTGAAACATTCTGGTGACAATGTCTATGTTATTCTGACTAGAATGGCTGACACAAAGTGCTGATGGTAAATTTGGGGGTCAAACAGAGAAAGGGGATAAATTCTGTGCTGATGACTTGACTTAATAATAACTAGCATGTATTCAGTGTCTATTATGATCCAGGCACTGTCTGAAGGATTTTCCTCGAACTCACCTAATCTTTACAACGACCTCATTAGGGAGGTCTTATCATCATGTAAATTTTACAGATGAGGAGGCCCATGGAAGTCAAGAGAGGGGGTGGCCAAGTTCCAGACCTCTGATTTGGGCTACCATTCTGTACTGTGCAGGGTCTGTTTCTCGGTGCTTGAGTTCAGAGATGCTCTTAACCCTTTAACAAGGATGAATCTACTGTCTTCTCTTTTTCCTTTTTCCCTCCCCATTTCCCCCTTGCCCCTCCTCTCTGCTTGCTTCCTTCCTTCCTTCCTTCTCTCCTTCCCTCTCTCACTCTCTTAATATAGCACACCTTTTCGTTGCTGTGGTTAAAAAGTCTTGACCTCTTGAACCCACATCATAACTGCATTCCCAAAACGCAGTCTCGGCCCCTTTAACAGGGCCACTGCAGGAGGAGCTGTCCTATCAGCACCACGGCCGCCGCCCCGCGCGCCCCGCCCACCAGGCAGCTGCTGCAGGCGGCCGCCTCAAGGGCAGAAAGGGCTACGGAGAGCTGGCCCTGAACTTGCCACCTGAAGATTTCTCCAGACCCAGGAGGAATGGTCTTCCTCCCCCCGCGCCCCGCCTCTGGCCCCGCAGATCAGAGGGAGCTGGCACTTAGGTTCTTACCGCCTTCTGAGCTAAAGTTAAATATTTATAGCCCCGAAATACTTCTTGGCTCTGGGGTTTGGAGAGCATTAGCCAGGAGCCTCCATTTGTCCTGATGGGGCCTGGGGCCAAAATGAGTGGAGGCTGAAAGATCCGGAGGCTGGGGATGGGAAGGAGTCTAGGGAGCAAGAAGCCCAGAAGAGTAGTTACTGGTTCCAAGCGCAGCCGCGGGAGCTGGAGCATCTGGGTCTAACCTTGGCTTTGCATTTACTAGCTGTGTGGTGGTGAGCAAGTTCTCTAGCTTCCCTGTGCTTCAGCACCAGAGCCTCTAAGGTAGGGATGTTAATAATGGCAGCAAATCAAAGGACATGTACAAGTTAGCACAGGGGGAGCACTTCCCACGGCGCCTGGCACGCAGTCAGCAAATGCAGTGAAAAAGAGTTTGGTTTAAAAATAAACCACCAGGGTGAGGAGGAGAGCAGACAGCAGGGGTGTAGACTGGAAGGAGAAGAGTAGGACAAGGCTGGGAGTGTGTGTTGGGGTGGTGGGATTGTTCCACTTCCCGGGGAAGCCACCAGCTTCTGGACTCAACTGCCATTCACCTGACCGTCCCATTTGGTGAAAGAATTTAACTCCTTTCCTTCTGAAAGCAGGGATGGCTATTCTCCTTAACGTAATTTCTGCCGTTTCTTGAGCACCTTCTATGTGCCCATCTTTATGCTAAATGTCTTACTTTTATTCTCTCATTTAAATATTTATGAAATCCCGTGACTAGTAGTTAGTGCACAGGGCTCTGGGCGCAGAAAACTTAACTTATTAAGCCACATAGCAAGAAGCTAGGATTTGAACCCAGGTCTTCCAGCCTCAAAAGTCTTTACACTTGCCACTACATGTTTTTCAATCTGTCTTGTTTCCTGATTCTTCCACTGGTGGGCAGTTGGGTGTTATCATGTCCAGTATGGACAATGTTTTGCCTATTGAAGCTAGAGGTTTCTGTTCCTGGCCTGGATGAGGCTCTGGTCCTTCTCTGCTCTGCTGAAGGCTGCAGGAGAACCAGGCAGCTCAGCCTCTATCCCTGGGTACATGAGACGGAGGGTTACTTAGAAAGGAAGGTCGTTTGTCTTTGTGGTCATAATGGCAAAAACAATTGTTGAGACCCTTACTATTCTAAGCACTTAACATTTACTTAACTAATCTGTTCGTCAAAGTAGCCATATTAGGCAGGTCCTGGTCTTAGTCTCATTTTACAGATCATAAAACTCAGAAGTTCTGGAATTTTCCTGAGGTCAAACCATCAGCAAATGGTAGAGCCAAGCTGTGGACCCAGGAACTCTAGCTTCAGAGTTTTACTCTCTAACCATTATACCACACAGTCTCTTTGAGGAGCAGGGTCTGTATTTTGGAACTAGTGGATAGACCCATGGGCATGGGGAAATCCTATCATCAAATGAGACAGGGTCTTGCTAAGTTGTGAGGCTGGCCTGGAACTTGTGATCCTCCTGCCTCAGCCTCCCAGGTATCTGGGATTACAGCCAAGGCGCCTGGCTGTGTTGCCTCTCCTGATGCACACTGCACATGCTGCTTGCTGGGCATGTGTTTCTTCCCCACCAGATTTCTCGATCCTTGAGAGCAGAAGTTGGGCCTCTGCCATTGTGATTGCCAGGGCACCTGGCAAAGCACCTGGCCTATGGAAAGTGCCCAATAAAGGTGTGTGGTTGTTGAACAAAGGGATCCTGCCACGAATCCTTTTATAAGTGGGATGCTCTTTGTCATGGGGAGTACTAACACCCTAGTGTACTAATTTGCTAAGGACAAGGACTCCCAGGATGATGGAATTAAGGAATTCCTGAGACCCTCAGCTTGTTCACTGAGGTTAAGTGAAATTTCAGTGCTTCAGTGGAGAACATATTTGGGGATAGTAAAATCTCCCAACTACACACACACACACACACACACACACACACACACACACACAAATGAAATATTCCATTGCTTCCTCTTACAGATGGGGAACCCCAACCTGCCCTTGACCCTCCTTCAGACACATTGCAAAGGTGTCATAAAGGATAGTGGGTGCTGATAGCCAAGCTCTTTGATTTGAACAGAAGCCAGTCCAGGACTTGGGGGTCCTTACAGCTAACCATGGTCATCTCAGGAAGCCAACATTACCATATTCAGCCTGCTTAGGACTTGAGACATTGGAGAGTAGGGATGGGGTCAGAAAGAAACTGAGTCCCAGAGTAAGCATGTTTTCTCCCAAATCATTTGGTCCATGAATAATATAGGTTGGGTGCCACAGCCAGCAGGAATCTGTCTGCAGCCCAGGAGAAATCACCTGGGCAGAGGCTTCACCCTTGATCTTTGGAGGCACCATTGTTCACAGGTCTCAGCTCAGAGCCCACCTTCCCTGTGCATTCTCTCCCCTTCCTTCCCCATTCTCTCTACCCTCCACTGTCAGAGACCTCAAGGGCAGAAAGGGCGGCAGAGAGCTGGCCAGAACTTTCCTCCTAAGTCCCTACCCTAGCCCACACATGCCACCTGCCACCAACCAGGCAATATTAAACCTGTGTCAGGCTGGATTAAGCCCATCATTTCCTTCCCTCTCTCCATGTTACTTATAATCTCACACAGGACAATGCCCCTGTACCACCCTCACCCCAGTACCATCCAAGGCAAACAATATGAGAAGGGCAGGAAAAACTGGCAAGATCTGTGGTGTTGGGGAAAGAAGAAAAGGAAGAGGCCTCCCTTGGTGCTACCTATATTGGATTTTCTGCTCTGGTTTCCCATCTATAAATAAGATTCAGCCTCCCTACCCCTCACTTGCAACTCCATCTCTGGAAGGCCCAGACCAGCCAACCCTGCAAAGAGAGAGCTGGACACTTTTTTTTTTTTTTTTTTTTGGTACCAGAGTACTTAAACACTGAGCCACAACCCCAGCACCCACCCCCTTTTATAAATATATTTTATTTGGAGATAAGATCTTGCTGAGTTGCTTAGGGCCTTTCTAAGTTGCTGAGGCTGGCTTTTTTTTTTTTTTAATTTTTTTTTAGTTGTCAATGGAACTTTATTTATTTATATGCGGTGCTGAGAATCGAACCCACTGCCTCACACATGCTAGGCAAGTGCTCTACCACTGAGCTACAACGCTAGCCCCGAGGCTGGCTTTGAACTTGCAGTCTTGTCTCAGCCTCCCAAGCTGCTGGGATTACAGGCGTGTGCCACTGTGTCCGGGTTGAATGCATTTTTGTATACCCAGAGGATCCATCCGAGAACCTGGGCATCCTGCCCATCTGCATTCAAATCACACAGCTCTCCCACTTTCCATCCCTGTATGCCCTTGGGCAACTCACAAAAATCTCAGCATCATGTTCCTTACCTGTGAAACAGAGATAATAAAAACTCACCTTCTCAGATTGTTGTTTAAAAAAACTAGAAATAATGTCTCAACAAAGGATCCTGTTCCCTGGGCCTAGGGCTCATTGTCCTCAGAGATCCCCTTGAAGATGCTGAGTACTTATGTGTTCCCACTCTGAAAACCTACCTGGAACACTCGCTCTGACCCCTTTCCCACCATGCTAAAAGGACTCACGCCATCTGGGGAGCCCTCCGCCACCCCAAAGCTGATCTGATTCTCCCAGGCTCTACCTGGGACAGTGGTTTTCACCTTCTATGTGCCTCCTAGTCCCAGCTTCCTGGAGGCTGTTATCCAGGGAAGATGAGAGAGCAGGGCCCCAAATGCAATGGAAAGGGAGGTTGGGGCTCCTGGGACCCACCACAGAAGTGTTTTACAATCCTCCTCCATTGAGCTTTTGAAAAAATGATGATCCAGAAAGAGCAGCAATGGTGTATGATCCATTAGCGAATGAGGTAGACACAGCCTCTTCGGCCTTTCAGCTCTCTTAGCTGAAAATCTAGTCAGTCCCAGCCAGAGAGCCTGGGGAGGTCTGGGCCATGGGAGTCCAGGCCCATCCCTGCAGAGCATGGAGCTGGGGATACATGGAGGACAAGGTAGGTGAGTTGGGCTCCTGGGAGTTTGGTTCCTGCGCAATAAAAGCCAGGTTGGGGAAAAGCTCCCAGAAGAGTCTCAGGCAGAGCCAAGATGCTGTTCTTCCAGAAGGAGTACCTAATTGGATTTGGAACCCATGCTGGGACTTGGTGGGGCTTGGGGCCCATAGGCAGAAGCGGAAGTGGGTGGAAGTGGGTCGGTGTGATGGCACTCCCCTATAATCCCAGCAACTCAGGAGGTTGGGGCAGAAGGATCCCAAGTTCAAGGCCAGCATTGGCAATTTAGTGAGAACTGTCTGAAAATGAAAAATAAAGGACTGGGGATGGAGCTCCAGTATAAAAAGAAAGTTATAAGAAGTGGGCCACATGGCACCTTGTCAGTGAGGGGATTGAATCTGGGAATGCTGACATCTCAGGGATGGATGTGACAGGTCAGTGATCTAAGGCCCTTCTTTCGGGAGTTTAGATGGTTGACTCTGATGGTCAGTGCATAGCCCAGCTCTGCTGGAAGCCAAGGTCAGCTCAGGACACACATGAACCTCTAATAGGTCTGCACGTATGTTTCTGGTCCTGATCAGCATCTTCACAGATGCACAAAGCTGACCACTAACAGGTCATTGGATAAAAGGAAGGAGACAAAGTAAATCCACTGTCACCTCTACTGGGGAAGAATTCTGACTACAGGTCCATAGGCTAAAGCATGGAGTTTTCTTCTTGTCTTAACTTCCAGTCTCTGCCTGTCTGCAGTTTCTAGATACTATCCCACCCTCAATTTACAGAATCAGCACAAAGAGGTTAAATAATTTTCCAAATTCTCACAGCTTCAGGTGGTATCTGCTTCACCTCCCCTGAGATCCCTTTATGAAAGTACTTCTCAGTCCCCGTCATTGGGATATCCTTGGTTATGCTGGGGACAAGGCAGGATGCCTACATGGGAGACTGGGTAGGCAGAGGGTGACTCAAAGCATCCCTTCAATCTGTGGGCTGGTGGGTGGTCAGGGCGTGGCATGGATAGATGGGAAGGAAGCTGAAGTCAGGCAAGCCTTAGACATGGTCCTCCAGGTCCAGGCAATGGGCAGCCATTGGAGGGACAGAAGTGAGCTGCTTGTGGCTCCTCCTGAACACCCATGACTTTGCCACTCTCCTCTGCTGGAGGAGGCGAGGGTTGCTTTACCTCATCCAGTAATGGCATCGAGTCATTAAAGTACACATCAGAGGAAAGGAAGGAGGGAGGTCATAGCACTTCTTTCTTGTGGAATTATTCCATCTTTAAGTAGAGCCATCCTAGAAGCCCTGACTCTCGCTTTAATTTCAAGCTGTGGTTCTATAAATCCATCAACGCTCGAGACTCTGCATTGACTGCGTACAGTTCAGCCTGTAGCTGGTCCCAGTGTGCAGGGTCAAAGGTCAGGGAAAGGTCAGCAACAGCCATAAACAATCCCATGCTGTCGGTGACAGCGTTACCTACAACATGAGAGAGGGAGTCCCACTGGTCTCAGGTGGACTGGCTGTGCTTTGGTGGTCTCTTTAACGTCCAGATGTCCTTTGTCTCCATCTTCACTCAATAAGCGTTTACCCTGCGAGAGGCAAATTGAATATTTTTGTTGTATATAAATCTTTGCCCACATCTTTAATCATTTTCCTAGGATAAATTTCTAGATCTGGCATTGATTCCACAGCAGTGTGTGAGGGCACAGACTCTTATCAACACTCAGTATTATACTTTACTTTCTGTAAGACAGTAAATCTGATAGCAACAAATGATAACCTATTTGATTTTCATTTCTTAAATTTCTAATGGAGCCTTTTGTCTTTGTATTGTTCTGGCCAATTATGTTTATTAGTTCATGAGTTTCTGGGTGTCTTTTGCTATATTCTTCAGAGTACTTGCTTCTTAAAATTGATTTAGTAAAACTCCCCATCTGTAAAGGTATAAACTCCTGGTTCTTCATACCTGTTGCAAATATTTTCATGGTTTTCTGATACTTCAAACCTCTTAAAAGGGGTTTCTCTTTTGTCCATACAGAGGTTTTCATTTTTATGTACTAAAAAATCTATCAGTATTTTCCTTTATGATTTCTGTCTTTGATGTGGTGCTTAGAAAGGGCTTGTCCATAACAAAATCATGTAAATCTTCATGCATGTGTTCTGAAAACTCTTTTATAGCTTCATTTTTTACATTTGACTCCTCAATCTGTCTGGAATCGATTGCATGTGTCTTTGTGACTTCTGCAAAAACCTTTGAAATGAGCATGAGTCATTCATTAATTAACATGACAGGATGGGGAAATTAGCAGAGGGGAAGGGGCTGAGATCTGGGGGGGAGACAGAATAATTAATGGATCAAGGTTTGGAAGAGAAGGGATCGAGTGCTGTTGGTAGAAGGTATATAGAGGGAACTCTCTGAAAACAAAAGTGGGACAGTCTCTGAGGCTAGACAAAGGGGACAGGAGGCAGCAGAAGTGTTTTGCCAGGGCAAGAGGTTGGTAGGGAATGGGTGGAGTTGAAGACTATGAGCAGGGTGCCCAAATTTCCATTGACTGTGGGACAGGGGATAGCAGGGTGGGGCCAGGAGAGGTGGCATCAATGAGGGGGACCAGAGAATGGTAGGAGCCAGATGGCAGGAGCCTCAGGGAGAGAGATTTACCAGTTACAGGTTTATGATGGGGAACTGTGACTGGCTGTTCCACCTCTGAGCCCAGTGTCATGTGGAAGAAGACTGTGTTCCACTGGAGAGGTTGCAGGGAAGAGCCAGGAATCAGCTAGGTGTGAGTAGAAGGAACAGGCCAAGATGAGGCTGAGGGTATGAGGGAGTTTGTTTTTTGTGAACAGGGCTTTCTAGATTCAAGGTACCATGAAAGATCTGAGAGGGAGGGGGCTGTGGGAAAGAGACACTGTCCCCAGTCCATGGGAGGAAGTCAAGGAAAGTTAAAGAAAGCCCATTTGTAGAGTGTACTGCATTTCACAAAGCACTTTCACAGGTGAGTTTGCATGGGAGCCTTGCAACAGCTCTTCTGAGCAGAGAGGTGCAGGGATGTGGCCTGGTCAGGATGTGAACGCAGCATTCCCCATGCCCAAGCTTCTCTCCCTGGGGGAGATGCTTGGGTCAGGACCTGATGATCTCCTTCTCTCCCCTCTCCCTGCAGGACAGTAGTCCACCCTGCCAGCCTCGCTGACCATGAATGGGATGGCCAACGTGAATTCTGCCAGCCGCCCCCACTATGCCTCCTCCATTCCTGTGCCTCGAGCGTCTTCCCAGACCAGGATTCATACACCGGGTGCCTCTCCCCAGCTGCGGCCACGCCAGGCTGGCCTGGCCCTCAGCCCCCAACGAGCAGCCTCTCCGAGACTGGGCAAGGCTGCAGGTCCTCCCAAAAACTCCTCCCCCAAGGTCTCCCGGGGTAGAGGCACCCCCAGGGCTGCTGGGGCAGCAAAGGAATCAGCAGAGGATGGAGAAAGCCTCCCCAGCTCTCCCTGGAGCAGTCCCAGGGTAACCCCCAAAGCAGCCCTCTCCAGCCAGGCAGGGTCCAGAAGAGTCAGAGAGGCTCAAGGTAAGAAGAAGGCCCAGGAGGGGATGCCAACCCGCCAGACCCGGGGCAGGAGCCCACCCCAGACAAGCTGCCATGGAGAAACTCACATACCAGGGACTTCTGAAGGTCGAAAGCCTCCTAGCTGCCCAGGAAAAGATCAAAGAGACGTAAACTACAAAACTTCTGGGATCCTCAGGTCTTTGGAGCCTGATGACAGAACAGCTTCAGGGGCTTCCTCTCCAGTCTGCAGCCCCATGCAGAGCAAGTGCCCCTCCCCGACCCCCGCCATTAGCTTCTCCTCCGTGCATCAGCAGAGCCAGCCGGTCACAGCCACTGTGGCCCCCTTCCAGTACAGGTGAGCTGGGGGAACAGGCAGGGGAGGAAGGAGGGAAGAATGGTGCTGGGATCCAGGATCAAGGCCAAAGAGGAGAGGGGCTTTGATGACAAGCAACTGGGAGAACAGAGGGCCCCCGCGTATAGAAAAAGAAGTTAGGCAGGTAGAGGCCTAAAAAGCTGGGGGTTTGGCAAACTGAGATGAATCGAGAATACAAAAGGACACCCTAATCCAAGCTCTGGTCTTTCCAAACTCTGAGGACTCTGCAACAGAGACTGATAAGGAGGTACCCCTAAAATGTTCTCTTCTCCTGCTGTCTGGGAAATGATGAAACAATGTATCAGGGTACCGTGGATACTGGGGCGGCTAGATCCATACTCAGGTGGGTGGTAGGCGGGTTAGCCTTGCCCGACTCATAGAGGACATTCGCCCACTACGCATAAGACAAGTCACATTGTCTTGGGCACTGTGCTTCCAGTTCAAGGGGAGTAAAACTGCTCCTCTGCGTTGCTCTCACAATCTCCTCTGTCCGTTTGTAGGTCTCTCTTCCTCTCTCTCTCTCTTGCTTCTTCACTCCACTTACTACACTGTCTTATGCACATCTGTATGTGCATGGCGTCTCGGCAGTCAGCAACACTTCTCAAATAGATAATTAAGTGTTGTCACCACTGGCAGTGGCCATGGCTGACCAGTATTTACAACAACGTAGTCAGTAAGCCAGTCTCTCTAACCTTCTTCACGAGTTAAATGAATAGTAAAACAGTCAACTATGATTTTTCTTTATTTTTGGGGACTGGTGCTGTTTTTAATATTTATTTTCAGTTATAGCTGGACACAATATCTTTATTTTATATTTGTGTGGTGCTAAGGATCGAACCCAGTGCCTCACGCATGCCAGGCGAGCGCTCTACCACTGAGCACAACCCCAGCCCCCAGTACTGGTGCTTTACAACTGAGCTATATCCCCAGTTCGTTCCCTGCCCCACTGTGCCCCTCTTCATTTTGATAACAGGATTCAGCTAAGTTGTTGAGGCTGGCCTCAAACTTGCCATCCTCTGCCTCAGCCTCCCAATTGATAGAATTACAGGCATGCGCCACTGTACCCAGCTTAACTTTTTGCTTATTTGTTTTAGTGTCACTAGGGGTTGAACCCAAGGCTTTGTGCACGCCAGGCAAGAGCTGCACCTTCGAGCTCCATCCCCAGCCCCCAACTATGATTTTAAAATAAAAAATAACTCTTTATTAAAATGACTGCATTAAATGAACTAAATTTTAATTACTCTTTATTATATGGTTTAGAAATGCCCAAATGCAAATTAAGTAACTTTATGACTAAACTGGCTCCCTATTTTTTTTCCTGTGCTAATGTAAGGAGTGCTCTCATTTATATTTTGGGTATAGAAAAGCTTGTACATCGTTCCCTAGATACTGGAGCCTCTGAGGCATCAGCGTGGCTGGGAACGGGGGCAGAGAACCACTAGGCGCTTCAACCTTCACTAGAAGCCAACTCGCATGCCTTGATCTCTGGAAAGTCAAGTACAGTTTTTCTTACATTCCAGTAATAGTTATTTGTGGTCCAGGACAAGGAAGTGAATAGTCCCACTCTGTTCTGTACAGGCTCAGGCCTCCTTTAGAGTGCTGCATTCAGTTATGAACACCGCATTTTACAAAGACATTGACGCACAAAAACACATTTAGAGAAAGACTGGCAGGTTAGTGAAGGATCCAAAAAAAGGTGTTATGAGGATGATTAAAAGAACTGAAGAAGTTTGTTTTGGAAAGGAAAGGCTTAGGAGGGCTCGAGAACTGTTCTCAAATATTTGAGAGCTGTCATGTCACAAGATAAATTAGATTTACTTGGTGCAGCTCCAAAGGACTGACTCAGCGTCATGGTGGGGAGATATTAGTTCGAGACAGACTTGAGGCTCCATAGAAAGAAACTTCCAGCAACTGAGGATTACAATTTGACTGTAAGGCAGTGAACTCCCTGCAGGGATTCTAGCTGATTCTGTGGCTAAAGGGAGTTCTTGCCCTGGCCATCCCTTCTGCCTGACTATACTGTCCATGAAGTGCAACAATGTCCCTTTCTCTAAGGAGCAACTTCTGTCCCTTGTGACTTTCATGGTTCAGATTCTGAAGCTGAAGAAAAACCTCAAGAAACTCAAGAAATGCAGGGCAGACCTTCTCCTTCTCCTTCTCCTCCTCTTTCTCCTCCTCCTCCTCCCAGGGTCCCATGTATGTCAGGCAAGTGCTCCACCACTGAGCCACAGCCCTGGGCCTGATCTTCCTTTGAAGGGCCTTTTTCTCGGTTTAATATTTCTCTGGTGACTCTTTGACTTTCCTCTCCCGATTCCCTTCATTTTGAATTCATTCTCTGGGAAAAAGTGTCAAGGTATTAAATTGTTTCAGATTTTTACATTATCCACTCTGCAAGTCCCATGGTATATTTAGAATCTGGCATTTTCTGAAGAGGTCAGAATAGTTTCCTCTGATCATTTCAGTGTAACTTAAACAGAACCGTGTTGCCTTCATTCAGCAAATATTCTTTGTATGCTTACATTTTAAACAGAAATGGAAATACATCACATCTTCCCAAGAGGGGTTTTCTTTGCCACCATCCCCCAACCCCTAGACTCTGCCTGTTTCATGCCATGGGTTAGGGTTGGAGGATCATGGCTGAGGCAAGAGTGAGATTAGGATCACAGGTACCTGAGACAGTGTAGGAAGATGGGCTGGGGCCCAGCATACCCTGCAGGGCTGAGAGCCTCCGCCATAGGCAGCTCTGCTGGGAGCCTGGCTGGACTACCCCTCCAAGCTCATAGCCAAGGAGGTGCCATCTGCTCCTGAGCATCCACAGACATCCTGTTTTCGTGGAAATTTGCTGCTGCCCCCAGCTCCTAGGCCTCCTTCAAAGCCCCAGTTAAATACAGAAGCAGAGATTCCGGGGCTCCCTTCCCCGTCTTTAGCCTGGTTGGGTCTGACCTGCTTCTCCAGGGGATGAATCTGATAGTCATTTTTGCCCTGCCCCATTTCCCCAACAAGCTCTCTTTGAAGATCTGGGCGTGGTCTTCCCAGTGAAGCTGACCTCCTGCATGCACCACCTCCTCTCAACGCCTGCCTCCCTGGAGGGGAATGCCCCTTGGGCTACCTGCTGGGTCCTGCTGGGTCCTCTGGTCTCACCTGATTCTGTCACATCTTTCACCTCACTTCCCTTCGAGCTTCTGGAAAAGGGCTGCGACAGCTTCTCCATGGCCGTTACCTTTTTCCACTTACTAAGGATTTTCTTTCCCCTGACAGTTCACTTTGATACATTATAGATCATTTCCTCTCCCTGATAGAATGTTTTATTACTTTCTCATCAATATGATGCATTTTTAAATTTTTAAAAAATATTTATTTGTTTGCTTTAGTTGTACACAATGCGTTTATTTTTACGTGGTGCTGAGGATCGAACCCGGGCCGCGCATGTGTTAGGCGAGCGCTCTACCACTGAGCCACAACCCCAGCCCAATGATGCGTTTCTTATTTCAAAAACTCAAATTCAGAAGTTCATACTGATTTCTTCCAATAAACCAATAAACTTCAGTTTTTTCTTTGTCCCCTTGATAGTTTGTGTACCTAGGCAAAGTGAGTGTTCTCATGATACCAAGCACCCCCACAGGCCAGGATGAGGTCTCCTGCTTTCTCTGAGAGTTCACCCATCCCACCTTATCCCCAGCACCCATCCAAGAGGCCTACAGACCCACGGGAACACCACGCTGCCTTGAGAGGCGAGGAGAAAGCCAAGTAGCAAGACACTTCATGCAACTCCAGATTGTCCCACTGGTCTGGACCTTGAAGGTCATCTTTACCCTGTGAAGGAAGCCAGATCCAGAGAGAAAAGATTCCTTCCAGGTTGCACAGTGAATTCATGGCAGAGCTGGCCCCGGAGTCCCAGACATTTAGGTGTTGAAAAAAGTAAAACCTGAAGAAAGACAAATCTCAGCAGCCTCAGAGACTCCCAGGATCCCCTGGCCCAGCCTGTCAGTTTCTCCTCCTGCCTGTAGTCTTCCCCTCCCCCTCCTGCCAAGCTGCCAAAGGGTCCATTTAGCTGGCGACAGCGGGCGGATGGTGGGCGGGCCAGCTCCGAGAGCCCAGAGTAATTGCCTGTCATGAAAGCTCCCATAGCCTTTGTTCCTGGGAGCGATTGTACGGTTGGGGTTGTGCTCGGAGGTCTGTGTGTGCTTGGGAGCTGGTGTCCAGAGACCTCACCCTTCCTTCCTGTTGCCACAACTGGCCCAGCATGGACTTGGCCTCCCAGGAGTCACTGTGACCCAGGTTGAGCCTCCTCCTCCTTCTTTCCCGACCTGTCCATGCCTGAATGGTGAGCAAGCCCACAGAGGCTGGAGCACACCCCCTGAGCTACCAGGACTCAGTGACCTCAGCTCAAGAGGGAACACTTCCCGTGTGCAAGCGCACAGTAGTATACGTGCACATCCTGAGGGCAAAGACCATGGCAAAAGAAAGGAACCAAGGTCTGGAGTTGCTGGGAACTCTTTTTGCCCTGTGGTGAAACACGTTCCTGAGACTGGGTAGGACACCAAAAGGCTACTAGCATTGGACATCCCAGTGTTTAATTCCTGCTGGCCCAGCTTTGCACAGGTGCCTGTCACCTGCTAGAGGATGTGCCCATGAACATACCCCTCAGAGAGGCCCTGCTGGCCCAGAAGGGTTTAAAGCACTAGCAAAGGGAAGGAACCAAGCTCAAAGAGGGGTTTCTTAGTCTGTGGAGGGGTTTTGAGGCCATGCATGATCTATGCTTCTCGGTCCCACAGGTTACAGACAGACCAGGAGCCTGGCCCCCTCCCGCAAAGCAGCTGGGCCCTTGGTGGATACTGCAGTCCCCCCAGCAGGACTGATGACAGCTTCTCCTGTATGGGTAAGTGCTCTGGAGAAGAGACTTCCTCCTGGGCTGGGGGCCACTGGCCTAGAACTCTCCTCACTGCCCACATGGAAGAGGTGACCTGGCCCAAATGAGTCCATCTCTTGACAATGCGACACCAGCTTGTGAACCGCATACACTTGGAGTTTTCACCACATGTGGCTCAACTCAGCCTTGGTCTGTCCGCTCCAGGAGCACCTCAGGGTCAGGATAGAGGAGTGGCATATGGGTGCTGTGTGTACCAATGCTCAGGTTGTGACAGTCACTGCGTGTGTATCGTGTGTGAGCTCATAACAAAACAGTAACAAGCTGGAAGAGTGGGATCCATGTTCTACGTGAAGCCCAGCTTAAAAGTGGAGGTGCAGAAGCCAGGGAGGGAGTGCAGAGCCACCTGGCTAGCTGTCTGATGCCCTCTTCCTCTCAGGACCACCGTCTCCCACAGGTTCCCTTCCCAGTGTCATCCTGTAGTTACAACATCTCACCTGGTGCACATTGTCTATAACAGCCTCGGTGACTTGAGATGGATAAGACCTTTAAAACTCAAATACTGTGACATTCCTTATGGACAGAGACAGCGCTTGCTCTAGGTGCATCCTCAGGTCCTCAGAGTCTCTGAATGAATGAATGAATGAGTGAGTGAGTGATGAGTGAGTTCTTTTTAAAAAAAAAAAATTAGTTGTAGGTGAACACAATACCTTTATTTTTATTTATTTGGTGCTGAGGATCAAACCCAGGGCCTCACACATACAAGAGGAGCACTCTACTGCTGAGCCATAGCCCCAGCCCCAATGAGTGAGTTCTTTATGTGCCCAGAGCTTGCGTCATGAGCAGGTCACATTCTATACTTTCAGCAGTGTTTAGGGGTATTTGTTGATTTTCTTGAAGCATTTAAAAAATATCTAGAAGCTGGCAATGACACACACAAGGGGCACATAAGACTGCTCACTGTGGGGAACAGCTCTGCCCTTTAGTTTCCCAGACAAAGGAAAACTTGCTCCAGAAAAGTAATAAACGTGACTTTGGAAGATCTGAGATTGTCCAGAGGGTTTGTCCTACAATTTCATTGCAGTACCCTTTTCTAGGGGGCAAAGCTGTAGAACACAGCCTACCCTGACGTCATTTGATACCAATGACACGCCATTCCTGTCTTCTCTGTGTCCTGCTAGGCAGGTGGTCGGGTGCCCCCTTAACCTATGAGCCATCTTTGGAGATGTTGACAGCAGTGATCTTGGAGGCAGTGTGACCCTGAAAACAACAGCCACCCTCACTCTTCCCTGGCAAATCCTGTGAAGGAAGGTCCTGGGGTGGGGACTGGGTAGTTAAAGGATGAACCATCTCCTGACACAGTAAGCACACATGCAGGGGGATCAGGGCATGGCAGGGGACAAAAGGAAACCAAATTTCACTGGCACTAACAAACCATCAGAATTAGAATGTGGTAACCAGGAAACTATGTGGAGCTCTATTTTTACATTTGCAGTTTTGTTAGTGTAATGGCTTCCATGTGTGTGTGCCACATTGTTAGTGTAATGATCTCCATCCTCCTAACCAGGCACTTGTTCCTAATTATTACCCCATGAGCTGATGAGAGGACTTTTGCTTTTAACGTCTGTGGCAGACTGGCACTAGGAATCCCCCAGGCTTCTCAGCTGGAAGACCACGCTTGCCAGCTAGACCTGAAAGTGGCTGATAGATCACGGGTTGGGTGCTCCGTGGGGCAGTGAGCCAGGGCATGTTGGAGGTGAACTTCACACAGAACAGTGAGAAGCACCTGCTTCCTCCAAGGCTCCTAGGGAAGGGGAGCAAGGTTCACAGCGCTGCCTCTGCTCTGGCGCTTGCTGTTGTCATGGTGATCCATCTTTACTGAGGACACACTGAGCTCTTTGATGGGCTGGATGGGGAGAGAGATGTAGGATTTGCCTCCTTTGTTGGGGAGCCCCCACTCCTCTGAACTTGAAGAAAACAAAGAAGAGGGGAAGAGAGGAGACAACCAAAGGGTTCCATTTTATGACTTGCTCTCCCATTCCTGAACTCACTCAGGACACGACATGATATGACATGACATGACTCATTTATTCATACATCCTTTTACTTAATCAATAAACCATCAGGGAGTGTTTGCCTTATACCAAAACCTGTGTTTGCACTGAAGTAAAAGATGAGAAAAGATTTTGACCTGCCTTTAAGGAGTTCACAATATGGGGATTCAATCCAGTTAGACTCACCTGGAGAATTCCTTGGCATCCCACTCAGTGACCCACCCGGTGACCCTTACAGGTTGACCAGGCAGCCAGTCAGTCCTGCCTTTCTCACTGGGCCCTGAAGCATGAGGAGGTTCTGGGCTTTCCCCCCTCTTCTTCTAGAAGGAGAACTGGGTGCCTTGGAGAGTATTAAATCACATAATTTTATCACTTAAAGAACCCCTCACGGTTATTTCAGTTATTGATCATGTTATTTCCATACCAGTCTACAGATGACTGGGGGGCGGGGGGGGGCTTTTCTTGAAGCTCAGATATTCCACTCCCTGGCCATGAACTTATCCATGCTGGTGCATGAGTGAGTGAGGAGGGATCCAGAATCAGAGGTCATGGTGCTCATGTCCTCTGTCCGCCTGTTTTTGCTGGGCCAGCTGAGGAGGAGCAACCAGTCTTTCTCTGCTTTCTTCCCAATATGGTCCTCTCTGGCCTCTAGGCTCACTGCATGGGGGAGAGTTTCTGAGGGGAGCAGGGGAAGGCCAAAGAGCTTTCTCCACCTTGTACCACTTTCTTCTTGTGCCAGGAGTCCAAATAAGGCTTCTAGTCTTTATATAGCAGGAACAGGATCTCCCAGGATGACTTGCCTCCAAGCTGAGGTGCTGGCAATGGCCTTCCTAGGTCCTAAGGGCTGTCCACAATCAGCTGCTCCTTCTGCTTCTGCCCTGGGGCAGGTGTGGAAGAATCCAACCCACAGGTGTTTGTAGGCCTACCCTGACCCTCCCCTAGGCCTCCTGGCTCTGCTGGTTCCATCTGCTCATGGCCAGTGCCAGGCAGCGCACAGGCCACCATCAGATCTTAATTTGGACATCCTGGGAAGCCAGGGCTGACGCTGCCACGTGCCCACATGTGTGAGGCTGTGTGCAGGAGGACTGGGAAAGGTCGCCCTGGGGTTTACACAGATTCCTTAATTACTTCCACTTTGTGGCATGTTTGAATGAGCGCTAAGTGGACACATAATGAAGGGATCTTTTCTCGTCATAACATGTGTCACCGGGGAAGAAGCCAGTGTCTCCTCCCTGCCCCTTCGAGCACAAGGGTTGGTATATATAGAATGGGAGGGGCAGAGTGGAGTTTGGCCTCATGCTGGGATTGTTTTACTTTTCTTCTTCTCTTTTCCCTTGTTAAGCTGACTTCATCTTTAAGCCACAATTAAGTTGTTCATGTTTTGTGGATTTGGGAGCAGGGATCGAGTGCTTATTCTAAGAAAATTTGCACATCTGGTGTGCCCTCGGCCAGGGCAAGAGCAAGCTCTCTGGGAGAAGAGTTTGCTCTGGCTCCTAGGCAGGCTGCAGCTCGGAGGTGTGGAGTTTCAGGCCAAATCTAAGTATCCCAGAATGACAAAGGACTTGGAATCCAAGAACACAGGAAGTCACGGCTCTTGGAAAGTCTATAGATCACCCAAATTCAGCCTCACTTTCCATGGGGAAAGATGAGACTTAGAGAAGTGTCCTACTCAAGATTGGTCATGAGCCAGGCGCGGTGGCACATGCCTGTAATCCCAGCACTTGGGGGGAGCTGAGGCAGGAGGATCAGAAGTTCAAAGCCAACCTCAGCAATGGCAAGGCACTTAGCAACTCAGTAAGACCCTGTCTCTAATAATAAATACAAAAAAGGGCTGGGGATGTGGCCCAGTGGTCGAGTGCCCCTGAGTTCAATCCCCAGTACCCAAAAAATAGATTGGTGACGAGCTAAATGCAGGTGAATTGAAACCAGGATGACTCCCTTCTGACTCCCCAAACACTGAAATAACCAAATAGTAATAATGACCACCATTTATTGAACACCTACTGTGTGTTCAGTACTATGTGCAAGACAAACTGCTAGGTGCTTTATTTATTTATTTTTTAACTTTAAAAAAATTTATGTATTTTTATGTGGTGCTGAGGATTGAACCCAGTGCCTCACACATGCAAAGCAGGTGCTCTACCACTGAGCTACAGCCCCAGCCCTGCTAAGTGCTTTATACAAATGCCTCATGCAACCCTTTGAAGGTGGTATTTCTATTATAGATGAGGAAACGTGGGCTCTGAGAGGCTATGAAAACTTGTCTGAGGACACACAGCTCGGGGGTGGCCAGGATTTGAGCCCAGCCTGTCTGAAGGTCATGTTCCCTCCTCCTCCCCTGCCTTCCCATCTGCCGCCAGTACTTGCTATGGTAATTACACACTGTCGAAGCTCAACTCGGTCTCCCTAAACCACTGCCAAGTGGTTGGGAAGGAAATGGGGTCAGTGAGCCACAGTCCCTCCTGACATCTCTCTCAACCTGAGTAAGCCCCAGGATGTCACTGGCATTTCTGTCATTCCCAACCTGTGTCATTTCATGCTGAGTTCACACTGCTGCAGCTCCCCTCCCTCTGGGGACTTCTTGGCCAAGACAAGCCTGATGTTCCAGCCATCCATGGAGAGAGGACATGCAGACAATTGACTAGGAAACAGAACAAGTTCAGGGGCAATGATAGTAGCCACGATCTTAGGGCTTGAGCTGGTCAGTGCCACTGTGGGGCACTAGGCTGTGAGTGTGGGGGTCTCTGGAGACCCTTTTTGGGTACTAGAGCAAATAGGCTTCTAGGAATTTGGATAGGATGTCATGATAATACTTGTAATAGTAGCTGACACTTA
The DNA here is from genome assembly GCA_025594165.1 of Tamias sibiricus. Classification (NCBI taxonomy): domain Eukaryota; kingdom Metazoa; phylum Chordata; class Mammalia; order Rodentia; family Sciuridae; genus Tamias; species Tamias sibiricus. Next base: position 34,447,357 of record CM046669.1, read on the forward strand.
ATTTTGGTTTTCTGTGAGCCTGGGCATTGGTCCTCCACACAGTTAATTCTTCTAACAACTATCTAAGGGCTGGAACCTAATTTCCCAGCTTGCACCGCAGCTTCCTTACCAGCTAACTGTGCAGTGTTGGAAAAGTTACTTAATCTCTCTGTGCATCGGTTTCCTTGGTTGTAATTGGAGTTGATAATGACACCTTCCTCTAAAGGTTTTGTGGAAATTAAATGCGTCAATATAGGTCAATGTTTTAGAAGAGAGTGATGCACAGTAGTGTTTAATACATGTTCAGTGTTATTTGTAATTGAGGAAAGTGCTGTTATTTTTTTTTTTATTTTTTAGTTGTAGGAGGACACAATACCTTTATTTTATTTATGTGGCGCTGAGGATCGAACCCAGGGTCTCACACATGTAAGACTAGTGCTCTACCACTGAGCCATAGCCCCAGCCCCAAATGTGCTAATTATTACCATGCCCACTTTACGAGAAAACTGGCAGAGGGGTTAAATGACTTGCCCAAGGTGGTCCAGCCAGGACTTGATCCCAGCAGCCAGTCTTCAGAGGTCACGCCCTTAACCATTTATGCATGACCTCACTGAAGGAGAAGAGCCACACCTCCAGGGATGCCCCATGGAGGCCAGGAGAGGCGGTGAGTCTAATGACCAGTGTGGCAGAGCCTGGCTCTGAGAGGGGTGAAGAAGGAGGCCAGAGAAGCAAGGTCATCTGAGGTTCCCTGCAGGAGGGGTTTGAAATAGAACCGGGTGGGATCTGGATTGTGTTGCTGTGGAGGAGGGAGGGAGCGGGAAAAGATGGAGTGACTTCTCATGACAGCATTTGGCTGGGAATGGGATTTATCTCCAGGCAGTGAATTGGATCCAATAGGAGCCATTTTAGTGGAACATCAAGAACAGTGGAGGCTAGACAGCCTGGAGTCCCTTTCCCCATCACTTGCCTGGTCCTCCCAACAGCTCCTACTCCTGAAGGTGTGTGAATGATTCTGCCTGGTGTATGCAACTCTGAGAGCTTGAAGTAAAATACATGGGATTGGCAAGGCCTGACCTCCCTGTTTCCTGCGGCACCGAGAAAACCAATGCCTCTACCCTGCCCAGCTCCAGAGGGATTCATATTCATTTGCCAATTTTTATTATGCACTTACTATGTGCTTGGTGCTATTCTAGAAGCTTGGGATACATCCAAGGACCAAACAGGTAAAGGACTCTGCCTTGGTGGGATCCATGCAGCCTGTGCAGCTATACTTGACCTACAGTGGCCCTGGAGAAGCTTCAGTCCTGGAACATGCCTTCATCCTGGAGAATGAGAGCAGAGCTCTGGCCTCTTGACACTCCTGGAGACTCTAAGCAACAGCAGCCTAGGGCCAGCTGCCTTCACCCGGAGTCTTCAGTACTGGGAAAGACATGTAGATGGAGAAGGCGATGAACTTCCCCCTGTGGTTCTCCTACAGAATTGTCCCCTATACCCAGTACCCATCTATCCTGGATTTGGCTTCTTCCTGGCAGGTTTTTAGAGATTAAGCCCTCAAACCCAAGAAGAACTGCTTCAGTTAGTCCTGCCTAGGAAACCCCAGCCCTGTGATTAGTTCTCATGTGCCTAGGGGCCATGGAGGGACCCTGAGGGTAAGGATAGTTACAGAGAGTGGCCTGGCTGAGAGGAATCTCCCCAACTGGACTACCCTGGGGTGCCCATCCAGGGAATTATTTGCCATATTTCCACCACGGGGGCTCCCTGCTCCTGTGGCCAACTCAGGGACCCCCCACCTCATTGGCAGCCTGAACACCTGGTTCCTCAGGCCTTTGCCCCAAGTCTGGGCGAAGGTTGGCTGGCCCTTCTCCTGGCCTCTGAAATAGGATCTTTCTGGGAAAGATGGAGATCCTGCAGGGGCTGTGTCAAGGAGTGCTGGCCCTAGTGGTAAGAGGATCAGGGGGCCCTGCTGAGAGTCCCCCAAGGCTGCCTAGTGGGCTTCCATGGAAGGAGGTCTGGGGAGGCAGTTGAAGATTGAGGTGCCGCAGACACAGAACCAGAGAGAGGGTGTACTGAGAGCTGCTGCCAGCCACAGCACTCCTCCATCCAAGTCCTGAAGAGTAAAAACCCTGCCTCCTGTGCGTGGCTCCCAATAGTGGGAACTTCAGGGCTTGACAGGGAGCCAGCCATTAGAGATCAGGATGCAGGAAGGGTCTGCAAGCTTGGGGTCATCTAACCTAGAGCAGGAGAAGCCCTGGGGGAGGGGAGAGCAGAGAACTGCCTAGTGGTCCCTTCACTCAAGGAAATCCTTCCCCCTCCACAGACAATGAGAGAAGGAAATGAGAGCATTCTGTGGTGTGAGTGATTGAGGTCAGACAGCTAAAAGAACTTCCGAATGAGAGAACTCAGCCCCAGTGGAAGTAGAGGGAGAGCAGCCTAGTCCACACTGAGGCTGGTCCAGTCCAGGGGCGGGATCTGACCCCATGAGCTCACCACATCCTTCCTGCTGAGGAATCCATTTGCACGGAGGCAGGAGGCAAGCGCCCCGTGATGACATCAGGCCCCGCGCAGGCAAAGCTCTCCTCATGGCACTGACACTCCCACCCACCATGCCAATGAGTATTCTTAGCTTTTGCAGAGCCATTTTTATATGCCAAGTAATTGCCAGTGATTATTCTATTAAAATTCATTGAAATATGAATCCATGGCTTTCCTCTGTGAAGTTTAATGCCTCATTGAAAAACCTAACAAAAACTCTAATAAAGCACAGAGGTACCAATGGGGCACTTGAGCACTTCCACAAAATGGGAGTTTTTTTGTGGAGAAAGACATTCTCTAGGCAGTAAGAAGGCCAAGCTTCTCTAAAGAGCTGTCCCTTCTGCTTCCAGTGAACTTGGGCAAAAAGTTCCTCCTTACTCTTGCAGTTGTCTTTAACTTTTTGGAGTCAAGAACCTCTCAAAGCCAGGCACAGTGGCATACACCTGTAATCCCAGCAGCTCAGGAGGCTGAGGCAGGAGGATCACAAGTTCAAAGACAGCCTCAGCATCTTAGCGAAGCCCTAAGCAACTCAGCAAGACCTTGTCTCTAAATGAAATATAAAAAGGGGCTAGGATATGGCTCAGTGGTTAAGTGCCCTTGGGTTCAATCCCTCATTAAAACAAAACAAAACAAAGCAAAACAAAAAACCCTCTCTAAGAACCTGATGGACATTAAAATATGTGTCCAGAGACAAATGGCCACCTTCACAATATTTGGCTGATAGTGATGGTTGGTTCTACTGACCTCCTGAATGCATTCTGTGGACACAGATTAATAAATTCTAATCTGGGGCAGGATATTATCACTGGGATGGCCAGACAACCTTGGGTCTGGGCCTTGTGTTTGTTTGTTTGTTTTTTCTTCCCATTTCTGGGGTTTATTTGGCCCTCAATGAAGTAATAGGATTTGTTACAAATGGGTCAGTTCTGCCCTGAGGGAGAAGTCTGAGTAAGATTATTTTTAAGGTCAAAGTTAGCCTTGTAATTCAGTGACATTGAAACAATCAACTCTGTGTGGATGGTTCAGCTTTGACTCTAGGTTTGACAATACCAAAGGGGACCTGCTCACATAAGCAGGATGTGTGTCTCCATCCAACACATGGGCACCGTCTCTCTCTCTCTCTCTCTCTCTCTCTCACACACACACACACACACACACACACACACACACACACACACTTTACTCTCCTCTTCCATTGCCTGCCTGCAGTTCTCTCTGTCAGGCCTGTGGTTGCCTAGGCAACTAATCTGGGCTGGTCTTGGTCTAAGGGTGATGTACCTGGGTGATGCGGAGCTCATCTGGGGCTCAATGTGCAATGGCCACCCCAGCTGTGTATATGGGACAGTTGTCATGGTAACATAAAGAACAAGCACATGTGGGAAACATCTGGACTTCCTACCCTGGGCTTTTTATTGGGCAGTAGAACAGGGGGAATGTGATTTTAAATGAGTCCAATTTCAGAGAGAGAGAGAGAGAGAGAGAGAGAGAGAGAGAGAGCCCTAGATTGGGCATTTTCCTCCTGCTTTTTGCTGCTGGAGGGAGTAGAGATTTTCTACCTTTTCTTTCTTAAAAAAAAAAAAAAAAGGTGTTTTTTTTTTTATATTGGGGATTGAGCCTAAGGGCACTTTATCATTGAGCTACATAACTAGCCCTTTCAATTTTGTGGGGGCAGTGGTGGGTACCAGGTATTGAACTCAGGAGCACTCAGCCACTGAGCCACATCCCCAGCCCTATTTTGTATTTTATTTAGAGACTCACTGAGTTGCTTAGCACCTCACTTTTGCTGAGGCTGGCTTTGAACTCGCAATCCTCCTATGTCAGGCTCCTGAGCCTCTGGGATGACAGGTGTGTGCCACCACACCCAGCCCTTTTTTGAGAAAGGGTTTTTCTAAATTGCTGAGGCTGGCCTCAAACTTGAGATCTCCTACCTCAACCTCTTGAGTCATTAAGATTACAAGTGTGCACCACCATACCCAGCTCCCACCTAATTTCTTTTTTTTTTTTTCAAATTTATTTTATATTCTAAGTTGTTAGAAATGACATCAGAATGCATTACATTTCATAAAACTGCAGAGAATGTAGGCATTCTCCTAAGTGCACATAGAAAGTCAAGAAGAGAACCCAGGGCTCCCAAGATTGGGATGGGAGAAGATCACAGGGAACCTTGGATTTGTCCACTCTAAGTGATCACCACCCTAGGACAGAGGTCATGAGGCTGTGCCATGAAGGAACTGATGGTGCCATGGAATACCAGCTGTGACAGAAGATAATTCTCCACCTCATCCTGCTCCCATGTTCTGTGAGCCAGTCCTGGTGTGACTGCTGTCCAAACCCATGCAGACTCGGCTGCAGCAGGCTCTAGGCCATCGCAGCATCTCAGTGGGACAACAGGAGAGGCAGGCCCTCCTTCCTGCTCTCCACTGGTCCTCCAGGATGCAGTCTTCCTTTCTCTGCCAGGACCCTAGAGTTTCCTGTTACGGAAGCTCCACGCTTCTTGGTATCACATGCAATTATCAAACGAGTCCCTGGAAACAGTTGTGTGGTGATAGCATGAGGTTAGGGGAAGATGTGGGACCCCAACAGACCTGGATTCAAACTCTGATTCCACCAGCAGCCTCCTGTGTATTCTTGGGCAAGGGTATTGCTTTATAAAATGGAGATAATGATGGCCCCTGCTTTGTATGGTTTTATGAAATAATGGTATGTCTAAGAGAGTTTCTGGCAATAGTCAGAGACTGGTGATTGTAGGAATCTTGCCTTCAGTTCAGCAAGTGTCTGTGCACCCTAACTATCCTGCAGGGCCTTATAATTTAGCTGGAGAGAGAGGATATCTCCCTAGGATATAACAAGGCAGAATGTGACCACATGCCCCCGGACTATAATTAGTGAATAAGAAAGGTCGAGGGCAGTGTGGATGGGGCAGTCAGAGAGGGCTTACTGGAGGAGGGGACCCTGAGGCAGGCCTTGAAGGGTGCATTGGACTTGAATTCATATAAGTATGCAGGAGAAGGGCCAGGCAAAGCAAAGGTATAAGGTAGGTAGGGTTAGGCCTGGACCAGGGGCAGGGAGGACAGCAGCAGAGGGCATTGTTGCCAAGGGGGTGAAGCTGGAGGGGTGAAGACATTAGTCCTGCGTGTTGGTCAGCACTGGACTTGATGGAAGCCAATATCAGAAGGTGGGGGACTTTCCTTTTCTTGGAGGCAAGCCAGGTCAGTCACTCAGAGATGCACCCTCCTCCAGGATGTCATGGAGTTCTGGCTGTAAAAGGAGAAGAAGGGTCTCAGTCCTGGGGGGTCCTGGGTCCCTACCTTCAGAAAGGCAAGAGAGGCCAAGGGCCTGGTCCTACCTCTCTGGGGCTGTCCTCTGAAAACCTGGGTCTTGAGGAACACTTAGCAGAGCCAGGAGCAGCCCAGTCTAAGACCACACCTCCCTCGCCCTAGATTTTCCAAGCTTGGTCTTCTTAGCTCTAGGGCCAGCTGAGATCCCTGGGTGAGGCAGTAGCCAGTCCTTTGAGCTCCAGCTCTGTCCTCTCTTAGGTCTGAAGCAGACCTTCTGAATAAGCCTCATCCGCAGTCCCTGCTCCCTCTGGGGCTACACAGCCAGGGGCACCTTGTCTCTGAAGGGCTCTGAAGGTCCCGTTCCTCTAGCCAGGGATGCTGGGCTTCAGGCTCTGGTTTTGTCTCCTACGTAACCAGAAGTGACAGGTTTTCTTCTCTGGGCCTCATTTCTGCCCGTTCCTCTCACACCCCCCCCCCCCCCCCCCCCCCCCCCCCCCCCCCCCCCCCCCCCCCCCCCCCCCCCCCCCCCCCCCCCCCCCCCCCCCCCCCCCCCCCCCCCCCCCCCCCCCCCCTGTGGGCCGGCCCTTCCCTGCCCTGCTGGTCAGAGGGAGACGTGTCCCAGCGGCTGTGAGGGATGTGCACTGTAGCGTAGTGTTTCTTGGCATTTTTATCCTCCAGGAAGCTCCCCCTGAGACTGTCGAGCCAGAGGGCAGACAGAGCCCATGACCCTGGCTCCACTCCCAGCCCTCTGTTTGCAGAGCCTCGTTTTCCCCAGCAGACAGACAACAAATTTATCGTCAGAGCTTGCACATCTGATCTTTTGACCCAGAATAAAGATCCCCAATCCCTGAACGCAGGGAGACTTATAGGGCTAGGGAGGGTGATCCAGGGACCTGTAGAGTCCACAGAAACACCTCAGCTACGGATGCCCTATGAAAGCAAAGGTAGCGGCCGGGCTGGGAGGAAAGAAGTAGACCAATCCAGGAGGGCTTCCTGGAGGTGCGAGCTGCTGGAGCATTCGAGTTGAACCACTGTGTCCATGGTCCTCTTTTCTTCTGCAAGCGGAAGAGCGAGGATCAAGTGGAGCTGGGACTACATGAGCCAGGGAGCCTGGGCTGTGAGGACACCTCACACACACTCACGTCCCCGTTCTCAGAGCAGAAATTTCAGCCCTGAATGTCCCAAGGTCATTCTTCTGAAGAACTGGACTTTGCTTTGAAGGGGCAAGGAGAGGGTCCGGTGGCCTTTCCCCAGCCCAGGGAAAGGGAGAAAAGATGCTGCTGGGACGCCATCCCACAAGCCTGGCTTCCATTCCACACACCAGCTGCACCGTCTCTCGCCACAGGGTATTGAGAGGTCACTGCTGTTTACAATCCCCCACACATCTGTTCTGAGTCACGCATTCATTCATTTAATCAGTCGTCATTCACAAAATATTTCTGAGAGCCCACTATGTGCACAGGGCTTTGATGGCTTTTGAGAACAAGGTCAACCAAAGTTGGGTTCTTGGGAAACACAAGTCAGTGCATGATGAACGATAGCTGAGGATGTTAGGGAATTATTTAAAGTGGCTGCAGTGAACCCCAGGAAGAGTTGAGGAATGCGTCCATAAAGGACATACATATGTCCTCAAGAAGGGCCAGAGAGAAGAGAGAGCTCTAATCCTTTCTCCAAAACCAGCTCCTGCTAAATCCTTCTCTGTCTCAATGGACAGCAACTCCAGTCCGAGTCCAGGCCAAAATCCTTGGGGATGTTTTGGATTCTTCTCTTCCCCACACACCCACATTTGGCCTATCAGCAAATCCTTATGGCTGCAAAATATATCCAGAGTCTGACCATTTCTCACGATCACTACAGTCACCACTCAGTTCCAAGCCACCGGCATCTCTCAGCTGGATTGTTGCAACTGCTTCTGCCCGGAGCCCGGCCATTTGTCTCCACACAGGAACCAAAGTGACCTTTTCAAGGGGGAAGCCAGGTCATGTCACTCTCTGCTCTAAACCTGCCAGTGGCTCCCTCCCAAGTAAAAGGCCAAGTCCTTGTAATGACCTAAAAGACTCTCCACACACTGACCTCACATCACACTGCTGACCTTACCCCACAACTGTCACTCCCTTCCTTGGTTTTTTTTTTTTTTTTTTTTTTTTTTTTTGGTACTGGGGATTGAACTCAGGGGCACTCGACCACTGGGCCACATCCCCAGCCCTTTTTTGTATTTTATTAGAGACAGGGTCTCACTGAGTTGCTAAGTGCCTCGCCATTGCTGAGGCTGGCTTTGAACTCGCGATCCTCCTGCCTCAGCCTCCCAAGTGCTGGGATCACGGGCGTGCGCCCCCACGCCCAGCACCACCCTTCTTTCCTCTCTAGTCCTGCTGATCTCCTTGCTGACCTTCAAACATGCCAGGCCTGTTCCCCCTCAGGGTTTTTGGTTGGGCTGTTCAATCTGGGGGTCTCTTCTCTCCCAGATGTCCATGTAGATGGACTTCCTACAGATCTTTACTTAAATGTCACCCTCAATGAAACCTTCTTTGGCCACAGTATGGAAAAGCCCACCGCTGCCCCCTGGATATTTCATATTCCCCTTTTTGCTTTGTTCTTTCTCCTTAGCGCTCATCGAACACAAGCTAATGTCTCTGTCTAGTTTATTGTCTGTTTTCCCCCATGAGAATATAAGTTCCCTGAAGATAAGAATTTGGGTCTGTCTTGTCAGTTGCCATATCCTCTGGCACTTGTAGTGGGCCCTGAGCAAGGCATGAGCAGGGGAAACTGGTTGTCTGGATGTAGATGATACTCTGCTCAAACATCAGCTATATCAGCAGCCTCTAGTCTGGCCTTGTGCACATTTGGGGTGCTGAGGAAGTTCCTGCTGAGAGGTAGAATGACACGGGGGAATGGCATGGTGGAGAAAAGGGCAGAAGGAAATGGGACCAATGGCTGGAGGGCTTTCTATAGGGCTTTCTATAGAGGCATCTGCTAAGGCCATGATGAAGACACCATATCATAGGGGTCTGAGCAGGGAAAACTCTATGGAGTTGGTGACTCCCTGACTCAGGGTGTGTGGGCTAGGTTCACAGAGCCATGTATCTGGATTCCTAGCCCTTGCTCTCCAGATCTGAACTGTGGGCACAGAAATCAAGGACACCTTCCCTCATCTCTGCTCTTCCCTTAGCCCCAGAGGAAGCCAAGGATAGACTCTCTTGCTCACTCCTCCCTCCCCCAGATCCCCTCTCCTCCCAAGTCACCATGCGAGGCTAACAGTGTGAGGGGTAGTCTAGACTTCCCTCCCACCCTATTTTCTCTTTCATGGCCTCCCCCAGCTCTCCTAACCCCACTCTAACAGGCTTTGGACCCAGACCCCCCACAGACTCCCTGGGTTATATCCGTTTCCAATCACAGGGGTGTGAGAATGTGAAAGCCCACAGCATGCTCTCCTTGGCCGTAAGCCTACATCTTCATTCCTCAAATTGCATTAAGTTACTGGTCAACAGATGTGGTCAAATCACTCATCCTATTTCCAGCCCAGAAACTGCCAATGCCTTCAGAAAGAGAGGAGTGGGGTGATAAGCTTGTCTTTGGGGAGGTGGGGATTGGAGACTTTCGTGATTCCTATTTCTACACCTCCCCTTTACAAAATTGGGCAGGATCCAGCCCCCTGAATCAGGTTATTGACATCCCCTGCGCCCACCACCTGCCCAGCCAGGCCTTTTCCTGGTCACATAGTCTCTTCGTTGATCTTTGATCTTTCTTCAGGGAACCATTTGAAGCCTGCCATTGTCACAGGATGGGTGGAAATGGGAAAATGTCCAAGTGGGAAGGCTTGGGGCTGGGCTTGGAAATAGTGTGACAGGGCAGGTCACTCTCTTTTTAGGAATGACTCGAGGAAACGCTCTGCACATATTGGCTTTATCATATTGGTGTTATCGACTGATGCTGGAATGACTGTTGCCACGGCAGCAGAGCGCTCCCACTGCAGAAGAGGATGGTGGGAAACTCAGGGGATGTGAAAGGAATCAAAAAAGAGACTGACCCAGTGAGAGGTCCCATTAGGGAGTGTCAGAAAGTTCCAGGATGCCAAGATGACTATTTAAAGGGACCACTACCTGGCCATGGCAAAACCCTTTAAAGAATGACAGGAGGAAAACACACTGTGTAGACAGAGGAAGGACTGGCGCTCAGGGGGTCTGGCCCTGAGTTAATTCATGAGACGCACTGGCGATTTCCATCTTGGAACTGTCAGGTGATGTGTCAGGAAGGACGGAGTGGGGCACTAGGTTTGGATGGTGGGCAACCTGTTCTTCCCCTCTCAATAAGGAGAATTTCAGGAGTTGTTTTTTGAGGGAAGAAAAAGGACTTGGGATTTGGGGAATATGATCTCCCATGAGAGGAGGTACAAAGAAACAAAGAGGAAATGAAGAAGGGAGCCACTAGGCTGAACTGCGCATCAAACGAGGGAGTGAGACAACCAGAAAGGAAGGCCGGCAGGCCAGGTCCCAGGGGCAGTGGGCATCCAGAGTCAAGGAAATGCAGATGAACAGAGTAACAAGTGGACGAGTGTTTATAGCAACTCCGAAGACTTTCACCTAGAGACGTGGATACCAGAGATGGGGGGCCAAATCCAGCAAGGAAAGGGGCTGCCGCAGTGCGCACTGGGTGGAATGGGCCACAGGGCACATGATGGTTTTCAGCCAGGATGATTACCAGTTAATTTCTCTTTGCCAAGGAGGAGATGAATTTATGTGCAGGAAGAAACCTACAGAGAACCATCAAGAGCTAGTGTAACCTAGTCAATCAGACAACAGGCATCTTCAGATTCTCAAATAGCTATTTTTAAGAAAAGTGATGTTCCCTGTGATTGAATCAGGGGCATCTTGTTCGAATTACAGAATGACTGCACAAGGATGAGGACTTTGGAAGTGATGGTTTGTGACTTTATTATAAGTGGCCTGTGGGATGGGGGAGGAAGGGAGTGGTCATATTTACTCAAAGATTTGGCATCAAAGTTGGGGCTTGATCCCTTGCTTGAACTGGGATCTCATGTTTATGCAGAAGCATGAGATTCTCATGTGTCCCATGACTGGCCTCATCCCTTGGCTCGGTGCCTGGCCAAGTTCTGGCGTGATATGACTTACATCCCTTTAACCAGCTCCTTATTGCTGGTCATTTCCTATCTGGACTCATAAGCCCTAGCTCCACCCTGAGTTTCCTGAGTTTTGGATTCGGGCCTCTGAGGATGGTCTGCCTTGTGCCCCTGCCTTAGGACTATGTTGCAAATTCTTTCACCCAACTCCTTTCCTCCACTGCTTTGAGGTGGTGCCTCTTCTCATTCCTGCCTACCTGTGATGAATGTGCGACACTGCTTTTTCATAGGGACCAGACTATTATTTCCCTAAGTCTTGTATTGTTATATTACATTTCCCTGCCAGAGTTCCTTGAGGCTAGAATCTCCATCTTTCTCTGTATCTCCAAGGTCAACTGAGGGTCCATGCTTCTTACCAAATAACTTTCTGCTTGAGAATTCTATATTTTCAGTACTGAGTAGGCACATTCTCTTGGCCAAGATCCCTGTACAGTCCAACCCTTGGGTCACAGAAGGCAGGGAGTCTTGGGCTACCACCAGGACCAAAAGATCATACAGGATACCAACCCAGTATCCATCATGCAGGCCTTGGGATCCATTTAACCAACACTGCTACAGTACCTGCTCCACATAGGTGCTGGAGAGACAGCTCCATGCTGGGAGAGCTCCTGTGCTGTGGGGAGACAGATGCATACACAAGTACCCCTCACACTAGGTAGGCCTTGATGCTTACTGCTAGGAGAGTGGATGAACCAGTGGACTCAGTAGACACAGGGGTCTTCAAATCTAGTGGGAAGGAAGGGAGAAGCTAGAAGATCCTGGGGATGCTGGTGGTGGAGAGTAATCTGATAGTTATCACATTCTGGCAGAGTTCTTAGGGCTTTCCAATTCCCAGCGCACAGCTCTGGCTGGAGCCTGCCCCTTCTGAAGCAAGCGTTGCATTCAGAATTCCCTTCCACTTTCTGCTGTCCCTCACTTCTCCTGAGAGCCTTTTGCTCTGGCAACCTGCTCTTGACTTGGGAGGACCTGGGAAGACTAGCAGTGTCGCCCTCTAAATGCTGTCTAGTCCATTTGGGTTTTTGCTCCTTTTAGCACATCCCTCTTCCCTGGGCCCAGGTAGGTGCAGAGGGGAGAGAGATGGGTTGGGTAAGTGTCTTTTTAAATGGTTTTGCAGCACAGCTTCAGCTCTGGCAGGTAAGGGACCAGTGCTCAGCCTCCTCCTGGTTTGACACAGGGCTTTAAGTTCCAAAGCCCTTTTACCTAGGAAGCTGGTATTATAATCACTGTGAGAGGGAGAGCCAACCAGAGGGGTTCAATGACTTTGACAAGGTCATGCAGTCAATCAGAATGGAGACCCAGGCTCCTCATCTCAAGGGTCCCTCCCTTCCTTCAAAGACCTCAGCCGGTTCCCCAGCAAACCCCGGACCCTGCCTTCTCCAAGCCTCCCCTGTCCTATCTCCTGTCCCCTACCTTCGGGGTTCAGGAAAGCAACCTTGTGCCTCAAATACTAAAGTAAGGTGGGATGGGAATTTCCTGTGAAAAAACCAAGGATGGTTTGGGTAGGGGGCAGGACTTTCCCAACGTCTTTTCCAGGCCCCACTCTCTGTCCTTTATCCTGAGCTGCCCTCTTCAGTCCCTTTTACCTGCACCCCCACATTTCCTCAATCGATCCTTTCTTCCTGATGCGGCAGGGGACCACCCGTGCCCTCCGAAAACCTGCCCTGCCACTGAGCGGAAAGCGAGAAGAAAATCTGGTGGGATCCTTTATGTGCCCCCTACCCCCCACTCATCGGCCCCTGGAGCGCCTGCTTGCAGATACTCCCCCTCCAGAGCCAGAAATAGACACATTCTCTCTCCCCCCACCTCCCTCCCTTCGTGCTCACTCCTCCCCCTCCTCCTGTTTGCTACCCGCCTTCGCCTCCCCTCCTTCCTGGGCTCGGAGCTGCAGCCTGCAGCCTGTACTGGAGCAAGGCGGGCAGAGTGCGGCGAGGGCGCTGCCTGGCAGTGCACTGCCCGCGGGACTGATAGGCAGGCCGGCCAGGGCGGCTACGATCCCGCTCCAGGCTTCGATGGAGCCGCGGGGTTTCTATCTTTTCTTTGACTGATTTAAATTTTTCAATTTGTATTTTCCCCGCCCCGCCCCTTTTCCTCCGACCCCGCCCCATCGCTTCACGGTTTCCCTGCTCTTTCCTTTTCCCGGTCTTCCTTCCCCGCGTTTCTTTACCCTGCTCCCTCCGCTCGCCTGCCCCTCTCCTCCCTTGCTCCCTCCCCCTTCCTCTTCCCTTCTTCCTCGGTTTCTTCCGTCCTTTCCCTCCCCCTCCTCCTCTGCCGCCTCCTCCTCCCTGCGCCCCCGCCCCCTCCCCCCGCCCCGTGCCTGCAGACGCGCGGATCGTCCATGCGCTCCTCGCGGGCAGAATGCTGGGCAGCAGCGTCAAGAGCGTGCAGCCCGAGGTGGAGCTGAGCGGCGGCGGCGACGAGGGCGCGGACGAGCAGCGAGGAGCCGGCAGGAAGGCGGCAGCGGCGGACGGTAGAGGCATGCTGCCCAAGCGCGCCAAGGCACCGGGCGGCAGTGGCAGCATGGCCAAGGCCAGCGCCGCTGAGCTGAAGGTCTTCAAGTCTGGTAGCGTGGACAGCCGTGTTCCGGGCGGTCCACCGGCCTCCAACCTGCGCAAACAGAAGTCGCTCACCAACCTCTCGTTCCTCACGGACTCAGAGAAGAAAATGCAGCTCTATGAACCCGAGTGGAGCGACGATATGGCCAAGGCACCCAAGGGTTTGGGCAAGATGGGGTCCAAGGGCCGCGAGGCTCCGCTGATGTCCAAGACGCTGTCCAAGTCTGAGCATTCACTCTTCCAGGCCAAAGGCGGCCCGGCGGGCGGCGCCAAGACCCCCCTAGCTCCTCTAGCGCCCAGCCTGGGAAAACCCAGTCGGATCCCACGCGGACCTTATGCGGAGGTCAAGCCGCTCAGCAAGGCGCCAGAGGCCGCGGTGAGCGACGACGGCAAATCGGATGATGAGCTGCTTTCCAGCAAGGCCAAGGCGCAAAAGAGCTCTGGGCCTGTGCCCACAGCCAAGGGCCAGGAGGAGCGCGCTTTCCTCAAGGTGGACCCCGAGCTCGTGGTAACTGTGCTGGGAGACCTGGAACAGCTGCTCTTCAGCCAGATGCTGGGTAAGTCCTGCCGCCCAGCCCAACCCCGCCCCTGGCTCTCTTCTGGCCAGCTGCAGGGGAAGGTGCAAGGAGGGTGGGGGCGTTCTGAGCTTCCTCCCCTGCCCCAGCTCAGTAGGGCTCTCCTGATCACCGGTCCTATAGAGGGGTCATTGAGCCCAGATGCGCAGAGCTGACCCACCTCTAGATACGCACAGCCAATGTATGTCTTAAAGATGTTACCTGGCTGGAGTCCAGGCCCTACTCTGGCCTGCGGGAGGTGAACCCGGACAATGGGGTGAAGGACTTAGATTCTCAGACATAGAGTCCATTGCTTTCCATTGGTTTCCTCGAATTTTAAAGTCCAGAATCCTAATGTGGCAATGTCTGGGGCTGGTGGAGACTACAGCTGTGGAGTGGTCTGCATGTACAAGATAGCATCCAGCACTGGTAGGGAAGCGTCCAGGGAGAGACTAGATCTAGAGGACAGATGTGAGGAGAGCAGATGTGAGGGCCAGTTGGCCCTGAAACAGAGCTGAGGCTCCACTTCCTCTGGATCCCGGGTGGGAGCGCGAGTCGGATTTCCCGGGTGTGGGGGTTCTGGCAAGGAGAAGCTTCTGGGGCCAAGGGGCGGGCGGACAGCCAGCTGCGCGCATCTGGATGCGCCTCCCATACCTCAGTCCCGGCTCTAGCTCCAGACCCTACCCCCACTCCCACCCCAGGTCGTTTAGGGGAAGGTCTGGGCTTTTGCACCCAGACCTCTGTTTGACGGGGCAGCCTTTGCCCTTTAGCTAATGGAAGCTGAGCAGGCGGGAAGGGAAGAACAAAGCTTGCTCGAGTGGAGGAAGCACAGAGAGCTGCTCCATTGTTCTCAGAGCCTGAAGAGTTCATGCAAAAAAACCCGGAGCCGGCCCGGGAACTGCGCTTGCTTTCCATAGGGTCTGTACCCTCACAGAGGGACAGATCCAGGATGTGCAGGATACAAGGCTGCTGCGCCTTGGGAGCCCGCATGGGCGGTGCTGGAGCCACGGGAGGTCGGCTGTAAGGCCTGGAGCCCAGGCGAACCGCCTTGGTTGAGCGGACTTGTTGCGGTGGCTAGAATGTGCATCCTCAGGCCCCTGCGCCTTGGGACCTGAGCTTCCTTGGTACCCTGCAGGCTGGCGGCCCCGCTGGGGGCAGGGAAGGGGCGTGTCTGTGCGCGTGTGAAGGGGCGGGGTCGAGTGGCGGGTGGAGATGGATGGATGGATAGATGGAAGGAAGGAAGAACTCGCCTGGCTGCCCAGGAGAATGCGAAGCTGAGGGAGATGGGTTCAGCCTTCTGCAGGTTTCCTGCCCCCACTCCCGACCCCCGACTACAGTGTGGGCGAGGATGAGGGTCCCTTGACCAGGCACAAGGATTTGGCCGTTCTGAGAATGGATCCTCAGGAAGGAGGTTGCAGATGGGTTTTGCAGAGGCAATCAGGAAACTGGGCAAGGGCAAAAAGGGAGGATCAGTCCTGTCCCTGGAGAGCCCCCTGAAAGCTTGGGCCTCAGCAGGGGAAGAGTAGAGGTGAGGGTTGGGTGCACCAGTGACAAGGCAGCCTCACCCTGCAAAGGGAAATTGCCACCCTATGCTCACTGCCTGCTGAGTATGCCAAAGGCCCTGCCCTCAAGGAGCTTGCAGTCCAATGGGGCAAGATAGTCACTAAGAGGACAAATAAGTAAAAATAATTCCAGGCAGTGGAGAAGATGAAACTGGGTTGTGTGCTGGAGAGATACTGGGAAGGGCAGGCCTGCTGAGGCCTCTCTAAGGAGGTGATAATCTAATTGTGAGTGAAGCTTGAGGAGGCACCAGGCTGACTGGGGATGAATATTGCCTGAAGGACTAAAAAAAGGGTGGGGGAGGGGCCTTCACTGTGACTTGGGCAGGGGAAGGGAGGGTAGGGACAGAGAGTAACAGAAGGCACAGACCCAATTTCAAGGTCAGGGCTTCCCCTCTTTGGTTGGCTTAGCTGATCTGGTCCTTCTTAGACCTGGCAGTCTCCACACTACCCCAGGAGCTGGGCTGTTAATTGCTTCTCAAAAGGAGTAACTATGGAAACCCTAACAAATAGTCCTAGAGCTGGTTGAGGGTGGCAGGGGAAGCCGAACTGTAGTCCCTATGTCTGCTGGGCATGGGCCACCAAAGCTGTCCTGATGACCCCATGGAGGGCCGAGGGGCTTCTCTCACAGGTAGAGGTTCCAGGGTGGAAAGTCTGAGGAGCTTGCTGGACTGTCATCAGCTGAGAGACCTGAGGTGGGGTGTGGGTTCAGGCCCTAGGAGGCAGTGCTTGGCATCAGCTATGGGTGCAGCCTGTAAGTCCAGGTCAAGCTCTTCTGCGTGAAGGTGGACATGGAGGATGGACTGGCCAGGTGGGGGTGAAGGGGACAATATAGCCAATGAACCTCCCAGGGCCTGTGAGGGGATAGGCCCAGTGTGAGGCTAGGCCCTTGGTGGAGAGCAGTGTGGCCCCTGGGAGGAGTGGCTATTTCCCAGTCTCAGGAGGTTACTGAAGACACAGGGCATTTGTCCCCAGCGCTGAAGCTCAGTGTCAGGTTATGCTCATTCCCTGAAGCTATCTCAGACCCAGGAAGTTGCCTAGATCTAATTTCTGAGGCCGAGGGCGTGGGGAGGTGAGGCAGCCCCAAAGAAGAGCCTTTCTGGAATAAAGGGGAAGAAGTGAAACCTGATCATCCTCTTTCCAGAAATCAGCTAGGGGCCCAGATGGCCTAGGCAGGTTCCCTGTCCCTTCTCCAGCCTTGGAAGCTGCCAAGTAACCGGGGTCCCCTTGGGGACTGTAGAAACTTAGAAGACTGAGGGGTAGGTCCCAGAGAGAAAGGGACCAATTCCAGGAATCAGATGCCTTTGGAACCTTGCCGATCTTACACATCAGGCAATTTTGCTCCCAGAAGGCCACCAGGCCTGCATCTAGGGTAGGGCAGGAAGCTGTATTCCACAATTGCCTGTCCAGAAGTCTTAAGTTCTCAGTCCTCTTCTGGGACTCAGTTTCCCCATTTGTTAGTGAAAGAGAGCCTCAATTGGCTCATTTGTACCCTTCAGGGATAAGGGTGGCGATTAAACCTTGAAAATGTCCTAGGTGGCTTCAAGAGAGCTTAGATTAATGCACAGCCTTTGAATACTGCAAAAATATCCTAAACCACACTCTTCCTCCTCATCAGCCCAGACCCCAAGGATCTCAAGTGAAATCTGTCTGTGGACTCCCTGACACATCCAGTTTCCCCTCCAAAGTCTTCCTGGGAAAAGGGACAAGGTGGAGGGGTAAGGTGGAGCAGCTAAGACTGCCCAAGGTCAGGGTGTGAAAAAGCCCAGGAACTTGGAGTTCCTAGTCTTATTTCCCCACAGAAGGTGTCTGGCACCCACCCCAGGGTTACCATAACAACATTTAGGCCCTCAGAAGCACAGGCCAACTAGGATTGAGGAAGAAAGGCAGGAAGCTACCCATTTCTAAGCCACTTGGTTGCTGTGGGGTTTTTTTTTTGGGGGGGGGGTGCAAAGGGAGAAAGTTACTCCATAAAATGTGCTCTGGGATGCTTTGAGTAGTAGGGGGATGAAATGTCCTTCATAGTCAGTCCTTTAGGGGGCAGGTGGGTAGAAGAGATGTTAATTCTCCAAAGAACTGCTGCTGAGGGCAGACAGGTATGTGTGCAAACTCACCATGCACCTCAGTGTCAGAGGCTCCACCCAGAGCCATTCCAGATGCTTCCAGGGCTTCCCCAAGGCCTGGCAGGATGGTGTGACAAAGCTCACTTCTGCCCTTTCCCTGGGCAGCAGTAGTGGTGCTGGAGAATGCTTGTGGTGTCTCCTGCAGGTGAGCGGGGACCGCGAGAATCAGGAATTAGTGCAGAACCTTGGAGCTGTGAGGCCTTCTTCCTTCCTCAAGTTTGGTGCTGAGAACATTTCTTTTCCTTCCACGTCAGGATGTTTTCTTCCAAGGCCAGGCTTGGGCCCGCACCCAAGAGGTGGACAAGAGGTCCTGCTCCTCTGCTCTGGGCCTTGGCTTCTTCAGATTGCCTCAGCCAAAGCTGCTGTCAGTCACAAGGCAGCCCAGGCTCTGCTTCTGAGAGTGACACATGGGTGGATGAGTAGGGGGCAGACCTTCCACTCCAGGGAGAAGGTCCAGACTGAACAGAAGGGCCCAAAGCATAAACCATTCCAGGGAGATGCCCTTTACTGGTGGCGGTGGTTCTGCCCCTAGGCCACAGGCCCTTTCTAGCCCTGGATTGAATGCATAACAGAGCCAAGTCACCTGGAACACTTGGGTGTTTCCTGACACTTCCCTCTTGTTCTAGTCCTTCTCACCTGCCTGCCCTATCTGTTTCTGGAGCTACCACCACCCACCTCCTGCTTGTCCCCTACTTGTCCCCTACCTAGGCATCCTCTTCTGCTTGCTAACCTCTAGTCTTGCCCCTGCCTGCAGCTGTCCCTCCATACACACACCCATACTTGGCAGCCTCTGACTCAAGGGCTCAAGGTGCGGGTTGCTTCAATGGGCTGGAAGGAGAGCCTGTCCTGCATTGAGCAGAGCCCCTAGGGACCTTAACTGCAGCTCAGCATCCCTGCTGCTTAGCCACCGCTGCAGCACACTGCAGTGTCTCCCTGGACAACCCGTGAGAGAGAGAAGTCCCCTCCTCTCTGCAGAGCACTCCACCTCCCTCAGCCTTCCCTGGGATTTCATAGAACCACAGAATAGAAGTTGTCTGGCTGAGCCACCCACTTAAGCTGAAACTAATCCCATCATAGGCAGGTGGGTGTTCTGTTTACACACTCCTAGCGACAGAGGGCTCACTACCTTATTTTCCCGGAAAGCATTCATTATTAGAAAGATCTTTTTTTTTTTTTTTTTTTTTTTTTTCTGTTGAACCAAGATTCTGTTTCCTAAGAATTTCCACCCGTGGTCCAGATACCTATACAGGCTGTATCCCACCTTTTCTCCTTATTCTTCTCCCTTCATTTTCTTTCCATTTGTCTTTTTTTTTTTTTTTTTTTTTTTTAATGAGACCATGTGGGGGAGGAGCCTGACCTGTTCACCTGCTTGTCAGGCCCAGTGAAGTCCAGCCCCCCAACTGGATCACCTTCCCACCTCCTCATAATGTCTGCATCTCAGGGTGACTCCCTGATGGGGACTCACAGCACCTGGCTGCATTTTCTCCTGGCCCAACCCGAAGCTGTGCTCCTCACAGCCTTCTCCCTCTGCCTGGAAACCCTGTGCTAGGCAGCCAGCAGAGGGGAAATGGAGCCACATGGTTCTCATTTGCTCTGGCTGACCTCCCTCCACACCTTGTTTGGATTACCCAGATGTTTTTGATGTCCTGGGAGCCTGCAGCCTTCCCGCTCATGCACAGGAAGGGCCAGGGGCCAGGCCCAGCTCACTACCCTGTGTGGGCAGGTGCCCTCTGATAGGAGACCCTTGAGAGCTGGGCCAGCCCTGAGGCAGACGCCACCTGCTACACCTTCCCCCACCCTGGGGCCTGGGAACCTCGCAGCAGAACCTCCTGGGGTCGGTTCCAGCTCCTTCAATGAACACAAGTTTCTGCTTCCTTCTGAGCAGCAGAGATGAGGGCACAGACTGAGACGATGCCCAGGAACTGTTTATATCTCCCAACAGAGGCTGAGGCAGGAATAGAGTTGTGCCAACCCAGGGTGTGTCCAGTGTGGCTGTCCAGTGTGGGCACAGCTGAGATAAGCAGGGTGGGCTGGGAGGCTTATCATCTTTTATATGCAACTTTTTGGCTGAGATTTTATGACTGTGGCATATGCAGGTGCAAATTGCAAGGGTGGGGGCCTAGTCGGGTGCTGAGCTGGGGAGGGAGAGGATGGAGCGCGGCCCATCTGCAGGTCACAGGTTCACCCCTAAGGGCTTTGGTTCCAGGTTCCAGGCGCTTGCTGTCACTGCTGCTGTACATTTTGAGTTCAACACATGGTTCTTCTCCAACTCAGTTCCATCCAAACCTCAGCAAGGCAGCCAGGGCTGGGCCAGGGTGGACCCTTGCCCTGAGCCATCATCATCTATTTTAGACATCTCAATGATACATTTCAGGGCCACTGGAGTGGGCGTTTCCTCCAGAGTCTTGTAATTTCTGGGTGGCAGCTTTTCCTCTGGGCTTCTTAGGGTGCTCCCTCCTATGACTTGGGGGATGTGGAAACCAAGAACAAAGGCAGGTCCAAGCCCGGAAGTGCTACAAATACCCCCACCTCTGGTCCCTGGGGAGTCCTAGAGTTGTCCGAGGGTTATCCATCTGGGCATGACTATTGGTATAATCTGGTCTAGGAGGTTGGATGTCATAAACTGCAAGTGTTTCCACGGAGAGCCAGGGTTGTAAACTGTAACCCTGGGCTGAGTGGAGGGGTAGGAAGTGCTGACAGAGGCAGACTCAGGCAAGTATGGTGGGAGGAACTGGGTGAAGAGGTTGTATGGCCTGCAGCATAAACCCCTGCAGCTTGGGTGAGCTTGGATGTCAGGGTGTGAACACAGGGTGTGCAGTGGATGGTGTGTGTTCACTTGGATCAGTGCAGGTAAACACTGGAACACTCACTGGCTTGTAGTACATATGCACACACTAAAGGTGCATTTACGTGTGTGTGTGTGTGTGTGTGTGTGTGTGTGTGTGTGTGTGTGTGTGTGTACAAGAACTGGACAGGTTTAAGAGTCTGAAATACAGCCATGGTGGAACAACTCCCCCCAAACGGACCCCCAGGCAGAGGCTACAGGGGCTCAGACTCCTGGCTCCTTTCCCAGAAAAGCGCTGTAAGTGCTGGTTACTTCTTGGACTCTAAAGACATAGATTCTGCCCTTGGTGACCCAAAACAAGCCCTTCCTTTTGGGGGTTGCTGGCAACCAGCCAGGAGGCCCTGCCTTCTCTCTGCAGATTCCCTGATGTTCTGTGGGGCAGAGGGTTCTAATACCCCACAACTAAGGAGCGGCCTCCTAGGAGCACTGGTACGCAACTCTTCAGCCCCTCCCCTCAAAAATCTCTACAATAATCTAATACTATTATTTACTGATCACTTGGCGTACCAGAGGCACTGTTTTGTTTTGTTTTGGCACTGGGGATTGAATCCAAGGGCACTTTACCACTGAGCCACATCCCCAGCCCCCCCCCCCCCCTTTTTTTTTTAATATTTATTTATTTGTTTTAGTTGTACACAATGCCTTTGTTTTTACGTGGTGCTGAGGATTGAACCCAGGCCACGCACGTGCTAGGCAAGCACTCTACCACTGAGCCACAACCCCAGCCCATCCCCAGCCCTTTTTATTTTTTTATTTTGAGACAGGGTCTCACTCAGTTGCTAAGGGCCTTGCTAAGTTGCCTCGATCTTGCCATCCTCCTGCCTCAGCCTCCTGAGTTGTTGGAATTACAGGTGTGCATCACTACACCTGGCAAGGCATTGTACTTCTATTCCTTATGTATCCTAAGCAACTTAATGCTCACAATAATCTCATGATTCCAATTACAAATGACGAAACCGAGGCACTGAAATTAAGGTAATTTGCCCAAAGCAAGTGAATAGCAGAGCCAGGATTTGAATGTAATCCTGGGGATGTGGTGCTTCCAAGGAGCCTCAAAATCCCTCCAAACGTTGTTTGATTCCATTTAATTCAGGAGCAGCTTGTCAAGCAGTGGGTAGGGGCAAACCAGCGTGCTCCTGAGATCAAGGGTTAGGGCCAGCGTGCTAATTTGACAGGTGAGATGAGGAGAAAGGACGTGCTCATTCTTGGACAAGGTAGAATGTGGCCTGTGCCGTGAAAAAGTGAGAGAAGGCGACTGAGGAGGGGGAGGCCACCCAGAGCTAGAGTACAGGTGGGGTGCAGAAGGGAGTGGGGAGGGGCTCGCTGTACAGGGTTGGCATGTTTCTTTTTTTTACTTTAATTTTTTTTAGTTGTAGATGGATATAATACCTTTATTTGGTTTATTTATTGTCATGTGGTGCTGAGGATTGAACCCAGTGCCTCACACATGCTAGGCAAGTGCTCTACCACTGAGCCACAACCCCAGCTGAAGGATTGACATGTTTAAAAAAAAAAAAATGCTTTTTATTAGAGCATTATAGTATGCATAAAAGTTGGGTACATTTTGACAAAATCATATTTGCAAGGAATTTGATTTCCATCCCCATGTCTCCCAGGATTGACGTTGTATTGAAACGAGGATGAGGTTGTGGCAGCAGAGACAGAAGGGAAAAGGGAAAACGAAAAGGAAAGGAGGAGGTAAATGTGGGGCTTCGCAGCAGGGCAGTGAGGCTGGAAGGGAGCAGAAGGGACAAGACTGCAAGGCAGGCTGCAGAGGGGTCCTGGCTGGTGGCAGTGAGTGTGCTGGCCCTTGACTATAGGCTCTGGGAGGAATGCAATGGGGGTTCACCCCCTAAGGATCCCCCAAACAGTCCTGTGTCTCCTCCCTGCTTGGAGCAGTGGCTGAGTGAAGAGCTAGGCCAGCCCTGTGGTTCCACATCTCTTCCAGCAGGGAAGATTGCTCTTGCAGGCCCCGCCATGTGCCCATGGGCGGTCCCTAGGAAGAGGAAGCCTCTGTGCTCCAGGGTTGTCCTCTCATTAGCAGCAGCTCTGATGAGACTCTACTGCTCAAGGTGCAGTGCTCTGCCCTGACCAGGGATTGGTCCTCCACTGCCTTAGCTCTGCAAGGGCCCTGCTGAAGGCAGACCTGCTGTCCACCATGCACGAACCAGATGTAGTAGAACCCATATGTGAAGCCAGTTTGGGACTAGACAGTGGAGTTGTTCAATTGCTTGCAATTTCTGGGGAGGGGGGGGTTACTGGGGATTAAACTCAGGTGCACTTGGCCACTGAGCCACATCCCCAGCCCTATTTTTTATTTTATTCAGAGGCAGGGTCTTGCTGAGTTGCTTAGCTCCTCACTTTTGCTTTGAACTCACACTCCACCTGCCTCAGCCTCCTGAGGATTACAGGCATGCGCCACTGCACCTGGCTTGCTTGCATATTTGAAGCAGGCACAAGTAGGGTGGGAGCCACATTTCAGCTCCTAAATTACTTACTCAATACAGGAAGTCTTCTTGAAAGTATAGGAAGTTGGGGAGCAGTTGAAAGATATCAGGGTGTTGGCACTGGGGAAGGCACTTCAGTCATCCCACTTTGTTTGACTGGATGGAGGAAGGCAGGCTGGGGTGTGGCTGGCAGCTCTCAGAGCAGATGGTGTTTCAGGGAGCAGAGGAAGCAGACCACCCTGGGCAGGAGGGCCCATAGGGAGTAGGGTGCTCTTACCCTATGCTCAAGGCTTCCTCTGCCTCTGTTCCTTTGGGATGATGCCAGGTTATTCCAGTTGCATTGCCCAGGTTTTGTCATGAGATTCCGTTGTTATAGGAACCAGGGCATTTGCCATAGAGAATTTGATTTTACTATGGAGTCTAGGTGTCCCCAGAAGGTGTCCATAGGGGACAGGTTCAGGGTTTGTCACAGAGTGTAGGTGTTATCCTGCTGTCTTTATTTAATTTTATTATTATTATTACTATTATTTTGGTACAGGGGATTAAACCCAGGAGTGCTCTACCACTGAGCTACATCCCCAGCACTTTAAAATTTTTATTTTGAGACTGGGTCTTGCTGAGTTGCTCAGGCTGGTCTCAAACTCATGATCCTTCCTCAGCCTCCTGAGTAGCTGGGATTGCAGGTGTGGCCCCTGCGCCATACTGCCCCACTGCCTTAATGTTTGCACAGGACCTTCATGATGACACAGTGTCCAGCAGCATCACTGCCATCCTGCTCCTGGCTGCAGCACTGGGGAGAGGGAGTGCACAAGAGGGAAGGCAGCAGCCTGTCCAGGACAGGGAGGCCTGCAGCCAGTGCCACTGCTGCTCCTTCTGCCACAGTGCACAGCAGCACCAATGAGGGGTGGCCTTCCTCAGCTGCAGGAACAGGGCCCAGTCCCTGTGCTGCCTGACACCACCCACCCAGTGTCATTTGCTTGCTGCCCAACAGGCATCATGGGAGGCTGGTGCTGTTCCTGCGGCCAACATCAAGGGATCCATTGGACTCCCAAGAGCATCAGGGCCAGGCCTCCAAGGAGGGAGGCCTGCTGGGCCCCCCAGGCCTTTCTGAGTTCCCTCACCCCTCTCCTAGTTTCAGAGGCACCAAGGGCCTGGCTGCAGAGTTTGGGCTTCCTGGAAGAAAACACTCAACCCTGAGACTCTAATCGAGGCTGTGCAGTCTGTGGATGGGTCATGCACCTTCATCCTCAGGTCCCATGGCTGCCATTTAACACTCACAGTCTGGAGATCAGTAACAATGGTGACTAACATTTATTGAGCACTCACTGTTTGCCATCTGTGTTGTATAATCCCATCTTGTCCTCATAATAACATATTATTCAAGGGTCACATGTGAAATATTTAACAACCCTAGGAGGCTGTAATGCTGGAGTCCACCCTGGAAGAGAGGGTCCTACTGTATCAGGTGTTGTATCTGTGATTTGGGGCTGAGGCAGGAGGATCTCCAGTTCAAAGCCAGCCTCAGCAACTTAGCGAGACCCTAAGCAATTTAGCAAGACCTTGTCTCTAAATAAAATGTAAAAAAAGGCTGGGGATGTGGCTCAGTGGTTAAGCATCCCTGGGTTCAATCCGCAGTATTTAAAAAAAAAAAAGTGTTATTGGTGGGTTTTTGGTCCCAGATCAAGGCCCCAGGTGGCCCAAGTGACAAGGGGAGCACCAAAGAGCTCAAAGAAGCATGCACTTAGAGGAGTGTGTCATAGTATTTAATAACTGGGTGGCCACTGGTGCATTTCTTTCGGCTGGTAACCCCACTATTTATTTAACATAAGATTTAGATATGAGAAAACTGAGTGAAGCCTCAGGACTGGCAAGTTCATGTCACCACAAACTGACTTCTGCCCCTGGTCTGTGTGGCAGAACAAAGATGCCCACAGCTCTGTGCCGGGATTTGAACAAGGCTTGACTCAGCATCCTGATTGGGCCACTAGGCTCTGCTGTCTCTTGCATGATAAGCAGCAGCTCCACTGCCCTTGCCCTCTC
This sequence comes from Tamias sibiricus, assembly GCA_025594165.1. Lineage (NCBI taxonomy): Eukaryota > Metazoa > Chordata > Mammalia > Rodentia > Sciuridae > Tamias > Tamias sibiricus. Next base: position 34,472,403 of record CM046669.1, read on the forward strand.
CATGTTCTAGAACTTCGGCTTAGCCAGGCTTGCCATGGTCCCGAGAGCCCAGGTCTAAATGAATCAGTTCTCTCCTGCCCTCTGCAAACGTTCCTCAGAGCTGACTGTTTGCCAGGGACCCTGCTCCCCAAGGCTGTCACTGGCCATTGTAGGAAGCACAGGTGGGAAGTTCTGGCACGGTCATGGCTAGTGCTGGACAGAGTAGAGACCTGGAGCTGCAGAAAGGCTCTCAGAGTTTTCCCAGATGGATGCAAAAGAAGATGATGACCAAGGTGGCCTGAATGAGGGTGACTAGAAGTCAGGAAGAGTGGGAGCTTGGAGTGTCAGCCTAGGGCAGACTGTTCCTCTCGCCCTCTGACTGTGACTCCTGAATCTGTCGCTCACCAACTGTGGATCTTGAGTAAGCCACTTAGCTGCCTGAGCCTCTGGCTCCTTATTGGTAAAATAGGGATTAGACTCGCCAGCTTCCAGATCTGGGAGGACTGGACATGACCTCCAATGGGAGAAGGCTGGCACGTGGCTGCTGCTGCGATGTCAGCCCCTCTGCATTTTAGGGCACAGCTCCCCTTTTGCTTTCCCTCCCGCTCCCCCTCTGCCAGCAGCCCCTGATTTCTAGATTACATTTTCCATCAAGTGGCATCTGGTGGCGGGACGTTGGCTTCATGGAAGATCCGAGACTTAGGATATTTATCACTTTTTGTGTTATGCTCCAGATTTTGTTCTAAGCACTTTATATGAAGTAATTCATTTAATTGTCAGAACAACAGAATTAGATACGACCCCCTCCCCCCAACACAGACACCCATTTTACCAGTGAGGAAACAGAGAGATGAAGTAACTTCCCCAGGGTCACACAGCCAGGAAGTGTAGGGGCCTGGGTGTGATAGTCTGCCTGGAACACCTGCTTCCTTAACCAGTGGTCCATACTGCCCACACATAGAGAGAGCTCGCCTTGTCCCACAGTCATGGCAGACCCTCCTGGGCAGCTGCCCAGACCCTTTGTTATAAATAGGGGTTTCTATGATGAAGTCTCCTGTTAGAATTTTATGGCTCTGGAAACTGGGAGCCTACACATTCCTAAGACCCACCTGGGTAACCTGCAGTGAGGCTGGGGACATTTTGTGGGGTCTGTGGCTGATATACTTTCACATCATCTGCATGCATGTTTCCACCCTGCGGACTCTTTCTGGTGGTTCCAGGGGAAACACCTGTTACAGGGGATGGATGTGCACCCAGACTTTGGAATCTGCCCTTGGCCTGGAGCCCCAGTGTCTCTGGGTCCCTGATTACCTGGGGTGATAGGAACCTTTGGAGTCTTGCATATGAAGGTCTATACAAACTCTAATGCTCACCAGTTGGCTGGCTGTGGCCCTGTTTGACCCTATGCCTCATCTATAGATTGGGGCTAACTCTGCACTTGTGGGTAATTGTGAGGATCCCATAGAAGACTAGGAATGGAGCACCTGACACACCATCGTGATCAATAAGGAGTTCCCTTCCCATCTTCCCCACAGGACTGCAGTCATCTTGTCCTTCCTCTTCCTAACCACTGTGGCTCTTCCCACCCCCATCAGGGGTGACCAGTAATCCCAATGGATTTCATTCACAGTTTAGCTCCAGTCATTGACCCTATTTCATTTCAGCTCTGACATCTTGCTCAGACTCTTAGATATGCATTTTGAATCCTGTTGGGGCCAGCTTTGACCAAAAAAAAAAAAAGTTTGTCATAGGACATAGAGCTGTTTTGCAAGGCTGGAGTTCAGGAATCAGGTTTCTAGGGGAAAGGAGCTAATTTTTTTTAATGTTTATTTATTTGCTTTAGTTGTACACAATGCAATGCATTTATGTTTATGTGGTGCTGAGGATCGAACCTGGGCTGCGCACGTGCTAGGCGAGCGCTCTACTGCTGAGCCACAACCCAGCCCAAGGAGCTAATTTTTAAAAAAATTTTTTTTTAGTCGTCGAAGGACCTTTGTTTTATTCACTTATACGCAATGCTAAGAATCGAACCCAGTGCCTCACCCGTGCCAGGCACTTTGCCACTAAGCCACAACCCCAGCCCAAAAGGAGCATCTTGGCTTTCGCTCTTTGGTTTTTCCCTACGCATCTGATTCCTCTCCTTTTGTACCACAGGCTGACTTCATCTGCCCCTGGTCCATCCACGTGGCAGAACGAGGATGCCCACAGTTCTGTGCCTCCTCTGTCCAGTAGATCAGCCAGTTTACCCAAGGGGACAGGGATAATGCGCTGCTGGAGCCATCGTGAAGAGAGAGGAATTTGTCCTGCCAAAGATTTTTAAGGTTATATGTCAGCCCAGGGGTTATTTAAACTACAATGAAAAGAAAATAGCAGAAAAGTGTGCAGACCATGATGTGTGGAAGATTGTCAAGGGACAGTACTTTTGGTTCAAGTTTATTACTCATTCCCAGCCCTTAACTCAGGCCTGGTTCCCATCTAGATCAGGGTAAACACTGGCAACATCCTCATTTCTGGGCAGGGACAGGCGCTCAGGCCAAATCCATGGCTTTACCATGGGCTTGTCTGCTGCCAACAGTCTCCTTGATGGCCTTGATGGCCTCTGTAGGCTCTTATCAAGACTGAGACATAAAATCCACCCCAGTGGCCTGTTATCACACAGCTGGGAAGACATCTGGGGAGGACCGATGCCAAGACATCCTGGCTTTCCTTTTCTCGTGGGGGAACAGGTGGATGGGCTTGGTGCAGACCCCTTATTTCCTGCCAGCATGAGGCTGGGACTAGGGTTACAGTCAGGGTGTTGGGCTGGAGGGAGGGGGCCCCTGGCTTTGCCTTAGTGGGTGGGTGTCCAATGGCAGATGGGAAGAAACCAGCCACAGAGGATCTCACCCCGCTTCTGAGCTGGAGGAGCCCAGCCTGCTTCTGGGCAGAGGATGGATTTTTGCCATCTTCCCACACTCTGCAGAGATTGGGTTTCCCCTTGAAATTGTATCACTGGATCACAGTTGTAAAGTTCTCAGCCTCTTAACTCAAGCTGTTTGCAGCAATCCAAGTCACTGCTCTTGTTCTTTTGAGATCTTGGGAGGGAGAACACAGAATATAGTGGCCAAATGCACAGGCTACGCGGGGTCAGACAAGACCTGAATTCCAATCTTTGTTCCATATTAAGTAGCTTTGAGACTCTGGGCCATTTAACTTCTCTGAGCTTCATTTTCCTCATCTGCTAAATGGGTTCAATAATATCTAAGTTATAAGGGCCAGCGGTGTAGCCCCAATCTACCTTACAGGATTGCTATGATGATTAATTGAGATAATGCTTGCCATGCACTGAGCATGATGCTTAGCTCATTGAAAAGCAGCCCACACAGGAGAGTGTTGCATTGCTATTTCATTGTTATCTAGTTTTCCCTTCATGCTGGGTGGTAGAGGAAAGAGACATGGGTCCTGCCCTCAGGGAACCCCACCTGAGTCCGAGATGGGCGACATAAGGCTGGCCCTCAGGCGCTCCCTGTCCTGATGAGGAGGACAGCCCCGCACTCACGCATCCACTAGCCAGACAGGGACACACAGGTCTTGTCTCGGGACTCTCTCCTTCTGGTGACAGAGACATGTCAGAGACATGTCTGGTGACAGAGACAGCCCTCAGCCTCTTTGTGCAGAGTCCTGTGTTTTTCCGGACCCTTCCTCTTGAGCCCTAACTGCCTTTAAACCTGCCCCTTTGTCACCAGCCAGCCACCAGCTCACTCAGCCCCTTCTTTCTCCCCCATTCCTGTTGTGCTGTCTCATCACGTCCGTGTCCACCAGGTGACTGGTTCATCAGCCCCTGCCTGTGTGCGCTGATCTGTGCTCCAGAAGTGTCACCCCCAGCATGCTAGCTCCTTTCCAGACACCACCCAGACTGCACACGCAAAAGCCAGACATGTCCTCGTGCGTGTGTGTGTCTGCCCGAGATCCGCATGTGTTTGAGAAGCGCTAGCATCCTCCCACCCTCCATTCTTCCCTTTGAACCTTCTCTTTGAAGTGCATCCCCATCCTCCCACTCTTTTGCCACACTCAGGAAATCCTCCAGGTGACTACCTTTAGTGGCCTGGGCCACTCCGGCCAGCTGGAACTGCTCTGCATTCTCTGTTTCTGTGCTCCTTTCTGGGGCCAATGTCGCAGATTTTGCCTGCTGTCCTTGGGCTGCTGTCCTTGGGCCTCCAATCCTGTCTTCCCAGTGCTCATGGTTAAGAATCCAGCTGCTGTCCTAGAAATGGGGGCTCCCGGAAGTGGGGCTCGTTCTCTTCCCACCCTCTGTCTCTTCCCCACTCATCACTAGCACTGCCAGGTGTAGGAAAGCACCAGGTGCGGGACAACCTTGGGAAAGCTTCCTTCTTGCCCTGTCTCTGCAGAGCCCAGGGCAGGGCACAGGTGGGCAGGTAGAGGCCCTCTCCCAGGGGTAGCTGGGTCCCTGTTGGTCCTCCCTTGACTGAGAGACAAGGAGGAGGGGTGACCAGGATGCTCAGAACTCCTGGTTCCTTTTCTGAGTCTCACTGTGGGAGAATCCTCATTAAGAAGCCAGAATTGCCCCAGCCTCTTGCCCCTTTCCAGCCTGACAGCAAATCTGCTGCCTTTTGGAGCTTCTGCCACTCATGTCGCAAATACCCTGACCTCTCCATTATCTGGGTTAGCGTAAAAGGAAAAAAGAAAAAGAAAAGCCATTCCATCTTTCTTGAACCACTCTTCTTGAGATTTTTTTTTTTTTTTTTTTTTCTTCTTGAGATTTTGAGGGAAGCAATTTTTCCTTTTTTGATTTCTGGTCACTGTTGACTAAGACTGGTATCCATTTTGTCTCCCTGGAAGTGAGGCAGCAGGGATCTGTGAGTGACAGGTTAAGTCCCAGGGGATGGGGATCTGAGGTCAGGGGGAGCAGGTTGCCAGGGGTGAGGGAGTGGGGCTTCAGAGTCCCACCAACTTCTGGACACAGCACCTTCCCAACACCCCCCCATTCCCAGCCACGCTGCGTCCTGTGAGCTGCCCTTGGAGGGACTGGGGAGGCCAGCCCCCCGCCTCATCTCTTGCCTCTCCCTTGCTCCTTGGTTTCCATGTGTTCAGGGAATGAAAACTGATGTGAGTGTCAGCCTGAGCCAGACATCACTGGAAAGGGGATCTGTCTCCACCCCACTCCTGTCTTGCCTCCACCTTACAAAAAAAAAAAATCATACGTTATCTTCAGCAGCTCTGTATGGAGGAAACAAATCTGGGGGAGGATAAACAGATGGGGTGGGGGATGGTTTCTGAGGGTGGTAGAAAGTATCCATTCTATTCACTGAGGAGAAATCAGGAGAAAGTGGTAGGAGCAGGGCACAGAGGTTAGACTTTCAGGGCTTGTCTTTATCATAAATGATTCCTGGGAATTTCGAGGGGAAGAAGCCCAGGGCACCTCCTCAATGCCCATCCCTGGGGCAGCTGACATCCTGGGCTCACTTCCACTTGGTAAATTCCTCCTGCCTGAACCTGGAGGGACACCGCCTTTCTCCTGGGCAGGGACTGGCCTGCTGTCACTCTCACTCCCTCCTGCCATGAGATTTTGAGGGCCTGTGGATTCCAGGATGCAGAGTTTCTGGGAAGCAGAGCAGGATAGGGTTCCATCTGGAGCCAGCAGGCAGCCGCCCTCTGGCTTGTTCCTTGTCAAGATTTCTCTGAATGGAGTTAAACACATGAGAGCCTTGGATGGGGGTGAGGGCACCTGGCTCCTCTCCACGAAGCTAAGCCCCCAGGTGAGGTCAAGGGTCGCCTCTCCATCAACATGAATCACAACTCACCTGAGGCATGGGCACTGACCCCTGACATAGTGATAAAACAGCATCACAGTGTCCCAGTTGGAGTGGTCTGAAGATGAAATGCAAACCCTTCATTTTGCAGATGAGGAAATCGAGGCTCAGAGAGGACCAGGAGTTGGCTCAGGATCATTCAGAGCTCCCCCCCTCCTGGTACAGTGATATTTTTCCCCCTTTAAGTTTTGTTTGTTTGGGGATTGAACCCAGGGGTGCTCTGCCACTAAGCTACACCCACAGCCTTTTTTTTTTTTTCACTTTGAGACAGAGTCTTGCTAGAATTTCTTAGCCTCCTGCGTTGCTGGGATTACAGGTGTGCACCACCACGCCCAGCTCCTTAATCAAGTGATCTTCTTCCCTATGTTGTCTTGGTCACAGCAGGTCCTTAAAATGAAGGTCTGAGATAAGCTCGGTCACCAGTTGCCTTGGCAGATGTGTGCTCCTTGAGTGAGAGGAAGAAAGTGGGACTCAGGCTCACCTTAGAATGTCGGGTTGTCAGGTTGGGTGGGACCTCAGTGTCCAGAACCCAAGCCCTTTTTTGTTTGTTTGTTTGTTTGTTTTGTGTGTGGTGCTGGGGATCAAACCCAGGGCCTAACACATACTAGACAAGCACTGCACCACTGAATTTCATCCTAGCCTTATCCTCCGCTTAACAGATGAGGAAACTGAAGTGCCCAGAAACAAAATTTGTCCAAGGTCACCCAACACATCAGTGGCAGATCCAGGACCCAGATCCAGGTCTCGCAACTTCTATTCCTGCCCATGATCCTTCTTATTTTAATCAGTCAACCTTGGGGGGAGGACATGATGCCTGTCACAGTGGCACCTCAGCAAATAGCTGCTACTGGCCTGACCCATGAATTTTAAAAACTGTATCTGCTAAGGTTTTAGGGTCAAGTAACAAGTGTACCTCTCCCTCACTGTGGCTTTTAAACCTCATAAATAAGCTTTTAAAATGCATTCTGCAGTTCCTCCCTCCCAATGGAAGCTCATATAATAGCTCAGTGAAACCCAAGGGCCAGTCTAAGGTGGCCTCCTTGGCTGTGGGTGTTGGCTGCGGAAGCCTGTTCCGGCAGCCACTATGTGTAGGGAAATGACATTCCCTTGAGGACAGAGGCTCCCACCAGGCCTTGGGTGGGCCAGTTTGACTGGTCAGTGACCCATCACAGGCCTTGGCCTCAGGCCCAGGAAATTCTGAGTGTGATGGTCTCAGCTTGAGGTGCTTAAAAGCTAGAACCCATGTCCTCCCCCTGCTGAGGTTTCCTGGGGTTTGGAGACTGCCTCAGTTTCCCTCTGCAGAAAAGTCACAGTGGCTAACATCAGGAGGCAGGAAAATGAGGCCATGGCTGCGGCAGCCCAAGCTCCTCTCACAGAGACCCACGAGGGCTTGGTATTTCAGCCCCAGAGCCAGGGGGCTCGCGTTCCCCCACCAGCTGCCCCAGCGTGCCTTCCCTGATGGCTTTTGCTGGTGGCTTTCACAGACTCTGTTCTCAGGTGGAAATGAGCCACGCTTCGTCACTTCTGCATGGGGGCATTTTAAAAAAAATATTTGTTTAGTTGTCAGTGGACCTTTATTATTTAATTTATTCATATGCGGTGGTGAGAATCAAACCCAGTGCCTCACACATGCTAGGCAAGTGCTCTACCACTGAGCCACAGCCCCAGCCCCTGCGTGGGGGCATTTTTAAGCATGAAATGGATGTTTGCTACCGGGAACTTCACAAGCCTTGGCCTGGAGAGCCGTGTGCTGGGCACTGACCCTGCTGCTCCCTCTGCCTGTCACTCCTCATCCACTCCAAGCCCTGGCTTTCCTCCTAGGTCTCTGCCTGCAACTGAGCCCCTGCATGGCCCCAGCAGGCTCCAGGGAGAAAGCCAACGTGGAGAGGCAGAAGAAGGGACCAGGGACACTATGGGGGAAGGGAAAGGAGCTTGTGAGCATAGTGGACTGCATCCCCTGAGCCCACAGCGAGGTTTCCGGTGACACCAGGATAAGGATTCTGGACCCCATACGCCTTTCTGCTCCTGTGCATTCATGTTTTCTTACATATATTATTTGTTTTTTGTTTTCAGTTTTGAAAAAAAAAAAAACATACTTTATTTTGCCTCTACGTATAAGTTTCTTACGTGTAAAGGACATAAATGTAATTAAAAAATCACAGACCCTCTCATTTTCTAGTAAAGATGCCTTTTTTTTTTTTGAAAGGTTAACAACTCAGGGGGCTGGGGATATAGCAGAGTGGTAGTGCTTGCCTAGAATTTGTGAAGTTGTGGGTTTGGTACTGGAAAAAGTAAAGGTCAACTCAGCTCAGCTCAATTTAGGACACATGAGATTCATACAGACCCAACTCAGGGAAAAAGGGGCAGGGCCATCACAGTGTCCAGAGTAGGCAGATGTGGAGGTGTTCATGCTGCTGGTGGTGGCAGGCAGTGGTGATGGCAATAATGGTGATAGTGGCAGAGATGCTGCTGCTGCTTTTGTTGATGGTGATAACGATGATGATGGTGGCGGTAATGATGATCCTTACGTAGAGATGAGAGTGACAGTTTTGGTGATGGTGATAACTTTGGTAATGGTAGTCAAGATGATGATGGTTTTGGTGCTGGTGGTCAAGATGATGGGGATGGTTTTGGTAAGGGTGGTGGTGGTGGTGGAGATGATAGGGATGTTTTGGTGATGGTAGTAGAGACGATGGTGATGGTCTTGGGGAAGGTTTTAGAGTGAAGGTGGTGGTGATGGTGGTGATAGTTTTGGCAATGGTGAGTGCAGTGGCATTGATGTGATGGAAATGACCGTGGTGATGGCTAGGCGGTCATCCCATCTGTGACCTCAGAGGCAAGGTTAGTACAGGGCGTTCAGTGTTAGGGTAGCTGTGATTGTTGCTGCCCTAAGTGTGCCTAATTCTAAGAGTTACAGGTGACCTCCTTTGTTTATTCCCTTAGGCAACACATGACTGAGCCCAGGACATGCTGGGGTCACAGCAAAAGAATAGAGATGGTCCCTTCTGTCAGGGAGGTTGTTATCTTCCCCAGACTATAGCCCACCCTAAATCTTGGTTTCCTATCTCACTGTGCTGGTGTTCACCCCCTCCCTCTCTTCTTTGACGGGATGAACTGGGGAGCTCCAGTTATGTGAAGGTGCCCACTTCCAAGCTGACAACCCCCCTCGCCTACCTCCCGCCCACCCCATCTGCCTTAGACATCTAGGCAGGTGTGATACAGGTTAGGGGGGCACGTGGACCCTTGCTAGGCCAACAGGGAGGTGTGTAGTCTCGGGCCAATAGTGTTCCTTGGGACCTTGAGCAAGTTATTTAACCTCCTCGGTTCTCATTTGCTTATCTCTTCTAAGCAGAGGATAATATTTGCTCATAGAGCTGTTGGGAGGACCAAATGAGGTCACAGGTGTGAAAACTCCGTGTGGTCCCTGGGAGTCACACATCCAGGGGAAAAGGTAGAGGTCTCTGTAGGCACTCTGTCCCTCGCTGCTGTCTGGTCAGCAGACCTGGCCACAAAGGGACCCTTGTGTGGGGATTCCCATGGGGAATCATGGTCCTGGTTGCAACACGGAAGGTGACCTTCATCTCTGATGAGTGATGTCAGGTGGTCTTGAGGTAAGCCCTTAAAAGAGGCTTTCAGGTTCGCCATAAGGAGCAGGCTCAGCTTAGGCAAAAACATGAGAGAGACAAGACTGTCTCTGCCATCCTAGTCCTTCGCACCCACCCCTCTCTGTTTCCCACCCTGTCCACAGGGTCCTCTCCCTCCTCTTCAGCCTGCCAGGGCACCCTGTCTCTTCTTCCTTTCCTGCTTTCTCTCAGGGCAGAACCAAGACTTCATTTACCCCAAGGTTGTCACTACTTGATAGCAGCCTACAGAAGTGTACCTAAAACTTTTTTTTTTTACCTTGACCACACCTCCGCCTCAATCAGAAATGCTTTTTCTGGCAAACCAGAACCATACCGAATCCAAATTTTGATGAAACAATACTATATGGAATGTGCTTGATTTTCTGTTTTATTGTATATGTTTTGTTTTTCTCTCTCTTCTTTTTTTGTGGTACTGGGGATTGAAGCCAGAAGTACTCTGCCTCTGTCAGCCCTTTTTTAAAAAAAAAATTAGTTTGAGACAGTGTCTTGTGAAGTTGCCCAGGCAGGCCTTGAACTTGCAATCCTCCTGTCTCAGCCTCCCAAGGAGCTGGGATTATAGGCATGTATTTTTTTTAATCGTTGGTTGCAGTCCACTAAATTGATTTCATGATCCACAAATGAGCAAACAGCCTGCAATTTGGAAAGCCCTGACCTAAATGGACATTTTTTTTTTTTTTCCAAGCAGAAGGTCCCTGGGGAACTGGTTGTGAGGAAGAATTACCCAGACTTTGCATAGCAGGGTGTTTCCTTTGTGCCAGGCTCTGTTCTAGACACCTTATGTATAATGGTTCAGGTAATCCTCACAACCTGGGGTTCTTGTCATCATTACCCACAGTATATGGCCATGAAACAGAGGCACAGAGAGGTTATATTATTTGTCTTAAACTTCTACTGCTATTATGTGACAAACTCCAGACACTGTAGACTCAGCTGGCTGCCTGGAGGACACAGGAAAAAGTAAACCTGCAAAGGGATAGTCACGATGCTTTAAAGCCATCAGCCTGTGTCCCTGAGGTCAGCGTTGAACTCAGATGCTTCTGGAAACAGGCCTAGTTTGCATTCTGTAAAGAACCTACAAAACAGGCTGAGCTCTGGGAACTCACAGCCCAACAGACCCAGGCATGACTGCCTTGTGGATCCCATAGCCCCATGGAGATGCCAGTGGGGACAAACTACAGCTCTTCTGGAGCACCTGTGAGGCCCGAGTGCAGAACTCTGCCCACTGGCCAGTTTTTCTCAGACTAGAGTCAGAGAAAAATTTGACTATCCAAAAGTACTGCTGTTAATTTTAAACATAACACTTTCCACAGGCTAAAAAAAAAAAAAAAAGCGAACTTAATCCTACACTCTCACTGTTTTTTTAATGACTGTATTGTTTTAGGTTCTGTGAGAATGTAATAGAAGTTTTAAAATTTTATTTCAGAACACAGTAAGAATGTGTCCCTGCATTTGATGGATGGCTTTTAAGATTCGGGTCCAAGGCTTGCAGCACGTGGGCAGGCAGGGCCCCACAGATGGGCCATGGCATATACAAGCAAAACGAGAGTGCATTTGTAAGGGATGGTCGTGGGAGGCTCACACTTAGCAGATTTCATTTCTGTTCTCATCTCTTGGCATAGTAGCCGGGAGTGGTAAGATGGAAGGGAGATGGGGAGACGGTGAAATGGCTGAAGGAGAAGCCTCAATTACCCACAGCCTCCCCCAAAGTGAGAACTGACCTTTCAGCTCGTTCCTCATTTTCCCAACCTGGAGCGCCAAGCCCATTAGTATCGTCCACTCCTAGTATTGGCCATTCTCCACTTCGTGACCTCTGCTTCCTTAGCTAAGCTCAATACAGAAATTCAAAGAAAGAAAGCAGGCCCTGCCCACAGAGAGCCTCCAGCCAGGTGGGGAGAAAGGACTCTGAGGTCAAGAGCCAGAGCGGTGGGGAGGGAAGGCACAGGCCTAGGTCAGGGTGGATATAGCCGTGGCTCTGGGGGAGGGGCGCAGCAGTTGAATACCAGACCCCCAGTGCCCAGACCTGGGCTGTAGCTAAGGGTTGTCTGGACGCTGTAAACTGAGTCTGTGAACACCGAGAGGACATTGGGGAGTTGAGGTGTCGAAGCCAGGGAGAGTTAGCGGAGGATTCTTCAGAGAGTTAAGACAGAGCTGGGCGCAGTGGCGCACGCCTGTAATCCCAGCACTTGGGAGGCTGAGGCTGGAGGATCTCGAGTTCAAAGCCAGCCTCAGCAATGGTGAGGCACTTAGAAACTCAGTGAGACCCTGTCTCTAATAAAATACAAAAAAAGTGCTGGGGATGTGGCCCAGAGGTCGAGTGCCCCTGAGTTCAATCCCCGGTGCCAAAAAAAAAAAAAAAAAAAAAGAGAGAGAGAGAGAGAGAGTTAAGACAAGAGGGAAGGGCAGGGCCCAGGAGATGCAGCTCTGCAAAAGGAGCATCATCTGAGAGTGCAGGCCGGTCAGCACCTGGGAGGGAGAACCGAGGAACAGGGGAGGCCGAGCCCACGTTTCTCAGTCCTAGTGGGGACTGAGCTGATGGCTGCTCGGAGACCTCCCCACCAGGCCTGGCAGGAGGCCATCCCAGACCTCCGTCCTCGATCCTCCCTTCACTTGATTTCCCATGTGCCCTGCTTGCCAGCTAAGGTACCAGGCCCTCCTTAGCTGTGGATGCACAGCCAAGTTGAGTCGTCATGGTAACCTTCTGGCTGATGGGGACTTGGGTTGCCATGGAAACTTGTCTAAAATCAAAAAGTATTTGGGGGGAGGGGTTGTAGTGGAGAGGAAGAGTGGTGGGGACCATTGGCAGCAGTGCCATGCTGCCCACGACTCTGTTTGCGCCCTCCTCAGGTTCCTCCTTGGAATGGGTGGGGGGGGGGGTCCAGGGCTCTCTCAGAGAGTGAGTTCCTAACGGTATCTTGCAGTGCCACATCTGCCTGTTGGCAAAACCACGGAAGCTGCAGAGTCAGTGTTCCACTGCTGTCTGTCCCCTGTCCCTGAGTCTCCTTTCTTTTCTTTTCTTTTTTTTTTTTCTTTTTGGTACTGGGGATTGAACTCAGGGGCACTCGACCACTGGGCCACATCCCCAACCCTTTTTTGTATTTTATTAGAGACAGGGTCTCACTGAGTTGCTAAGTGCCTCACTGAAACTGGCTTTGAACTCGCCATCCTCCTGCCTCAGCCTCCCAAGTGCTGGAATTACAGGCGTGCAGTGCACCACTGCGTCCAGCTTACAGTCTCCTTTCTGACAGGGTCTTTTTGTCACAAGGCAAGCCTCTTGTAGCCTCCGTTGTCTCATCCCCATGGTAGAGAGATGAGAGTCCCTGCTGCATGGGGGTGGTCGGGAGAACTCCATAAAGCACTTAGCTCAAAGGAACTGTTCCGCACACACTTCCTGTTAGTTAACAATAAAGACAGAGTGAGGCACCTGTCAGGGTATTTGTCTTTTACCCATCTCAGAGAAATGTACACATTTAATTATCTCTTTCTGTCATCTTTCCCCCCAGCTACCTTTCCTTAAGTCAGATGATGTTTAAAACAAAGCAATGACTGGTGAGGTGTGAGATCCCTCTGGTTCTGCCCAAGTTCTCCCCTAACCCAGTACTGAGACTGAACGCAGGGTGCTCTACCATTGAACTTCACCCGCCCCCCTCCCCCCGCCACCCTTTGTATTTGTTATATTGAGACAGGGTCTTGCTGAGTTTCAGAGGCTGGCCTTGAGCTTTTGATCCTCATGTCTCAGCCTCCCCAGTTGTTGGGATCATAGATGTGCACCACCGTGCTGGCTCCAAGTTCATTTCTCTAAGTTCGCAACACGTCCTCCACTCCACCCCAGACCCCGGCCTCCTGGGCTTAGAGTTCTGCTTGGGGCGATGAGGGCTGCCAGTGTGGAACCGTTTTCTGAAGCTTGATGGCAGGAGAAGAACCTTAAGAGGAGAGAAAAGACAAGCGTTTCCCTGGCCCATTGGTTATCATTCATAATTATAAGAATTTATTCCCTGGTCGCCTTTTGGGGTCTCAGTTTCTCCTTTACCAAAAGGAATGAGTCCTGGCCCTCTCTTTGAGATGGGCTGTTGATGAATGCTGGTGACTTTCAGGGTCTCCTGCAGGCCAGTGAGAGGAACACATAGGAGTTCTGTATGGGAAGGTGGCCAGGGAGGACAAGAGGGCCTGCCCTGGAGGCCCTGGCCTCCCAGTAGCCTCCCTCCCCAGCGCTTGAGAGGAAACTCGAGCCTGAGAAAGTCAGACTCCCTCCTGGAAGCTGCACTTCCTTAAGCTCGGGTTTCAGGGCTCAGGGGCTCTCTCTGTCTCTTTCTCTCTCTCTCCCTTTTTCCTTCCCAAGACTGAAATGGCAGCTCCCAGAAATGCTGAGGAGGCCACAGAGTAGGCTTCCTGGGCACAGGCCCAACGCTGTCCTCTCCGTGCTTGGTGTCTCTTGCTGGGACCTCAGGGGAGAAAGGAATCAGGGAATCTCAAGGAGGCAAGCGGGCCACCCAGGAGGGAAACGGCTGGGAGAGTGACATGCAAGGAAATGGTTTCCTCAAGGTCAAGTCCAGGGCCCCAGACAGTCTTCTGCCATCCCCTCCCCAGCGTCCAAACAGCTCGACTGAAAGCAGGCACAGTCTCTCCAGGGCTCCAGCCTAAACCTTCTCTGGCCCTATCGAACCTCCCCATCCCTCTCTTGCCAAGCATTTTTATACCAAAATAATTAGGTCATTAATAGTCGTGTCATGGACCGTGTTTCTGGCACTCTGCACTTTGTAAATTTTGGAACCTGTGTATAATAGATGATGGGAATGTCAACCCACAAATTTGGACATTCAACAAACATCCTGTTCTTGTTATTTATTTATTTATTTTCAGTACTGGGGATTGAACCGAGCGGTGCTCTACCAATGGAGTCACATACCCAGCCCTACTTATTTTATTTAGAGACAGAGCCTCGCTAGTTGCTGAAGCTGGCCTCAAACTTACAGTCCTCCTGCCTCAGCCTCCCAATTCTCTGGGATTACCATCTGGTTGAAATTACCTTCTTAGCAATCTGATGCTTTCTCTACATAATGCCACTGGTTCTACTTCTTGCCGTACCTGATGTCTTTGAAGTCAGGAATTTGAAACCCGGTGACCTGTTTAAAGTGGGGGCGAGGGAGTAGAATACAAAGAGAATTAAATATCTCAGAAATGCCTCCTGCCAAATGTGATCTCATTATTCTCACACGAAATCTATGATGTGTAAGCAGGATATGCGTCGATCTCCCCAGCAGGCCGACGAGGGGGCTGTGCAAGGTGCTGACGAAGCACTGAGTTTGTGGCATCCCTAGGACGTGAGTCCAGGCCTCTTGCCTCTGGGCTGAAGCCCCTGCCACTGAAGCAGGCCTTTCTGGACTTCCACAAAGAAGGCCTCTGACTAGAGCCAGCCATGGCTGGTATGTTTCGAGTGCTTCTGTCCCAAGTACTTCACACATGGTTTGTTCAGTCTTCATTCAGCTCCTTCAGGTAGGTTCTCTTGCTCCCATTTAACAGATGAGGAAGTTGAGGCACAGAGAAGGCCTTAATTCAGCTGGAAGCCACAGAGTTGGTCATTGATGCAGCCAGGATTTGAACCCTGCCTTCTTAACTTCTGTGCTGAGATGGGTCTGTTGATGACTTCAGCACCTTTAAGGCAGAGGATTAGAGTGAGAAAGGAGTAAGTAACTTCATCTGTGGTTTTGTTTAGCTCTCAGACTTCTCCCAGCTTCCAACAAAAGAGGCTGCTTTCCAAAGACTTGGGCTTCATTCATCCTGGAGAATTCACTGCCTCCACCACCCACTCGTAGTCTCACCACAAGCTCCGACTCAAGGACACACCTCCCCTCTGTCTGTCCTTTCCTCCCAACTCAACAGCATTAGCTCAGAGGGAGAAGCTTGAAAGGACAGAGGAGGGGGAGAGAGAGCCAGGGCCGTGGGGAGGGGGTTGGCAGCCCCTCCCTCCATCTGCTTTCAGCAGAGGCACAGAATGCTGGGGTGGGGGAGGCTGCTATGGAGACAAAGGTGAGGGGGGCCCAGAAGGAAGGGGGGTCTAGTTGGGGGGGGAGACAGCAGTGTGCCTCTGCCTCCAGAGTTCTCACCGGATGAAGCCCCCTCCCCTGCCAGACTGCAGCAGGGGCCACTCTCAGAGCCTGCGGGTGGACAGAGGCCGTAATTGAGGCAGAGGGAAGCCAGCTGGCCCTCTGAGGTCCCCTTCGCAAAGCTGGGTAGTGGTCTCATTCACAACTTGTCTCCCAAAGGGCCTGGAGGTGTTTGGAGAAGAGAAATCCTGGTCCTCTAATTACCGGTGTGCATCTGGGAAAAGGAAGCAACCATATGTGAGAGGGCAGCCCAGAGGGCAAGGAAAGCCCAGGCCCTGCTTCCCATCTCACACCTGGGCTACCAGCCCTGAGGACCTGCTCTGCGGAGAGCCTTTCCAATTTAGCCTCCTCTAGCGCTTCCACAGACCCCTCCCTTCCTTCCTCTCAACACGGGCCCTGACCCACTCCAAGCCAAATGAAGCACTCACTACATAACATACTATTCTAAGCAATGAACATATATTAACCCCTGATAAGCCAACAAAGTTGGAATTATTTTCGCTGTCCTGCTAACAGGGGAACCGAAGCAGAAAGATCGAGTAACTTGGCTGAAGTCACCCAGCTGGATTTGAACCTGCACCTCTCAGAAAGGCTTTGCTTCTCAGTGGTGCAGAGAGGGTGGTGGGAGGCTGCGTGCAGGTTCACATCTTTATATAGATTAGAAGCTACATAAATTATTTGAGATTCTTCTTTACTGGAGATTTGTCTGTTCTCCCCTATTTATTTATTCATTGGTTGATTTATATCAGAATGTACTCCTGGGGTGTTTATCTGCTGAGTTATAATCCAATACTGTTTTATTTTTAATTTCATTGCTCGGATTAAATTTATTGTGTTGTGCCCTTTGCCCAGTTGGGCTTTGGAGGGTGCTGCTTTCTTGGTCCTTCGGGATACAGAAAAGAGAACAGTAGGGAGGGATCATTGTAGACTGGTCAGGCTGGCCTGTCCCCCAGCTGTGATGCCCCCACTCTTGGCCCACCCCTTCCTCTCCATCTCCCTCCTCTTGCACCTGACCCCATCCTTGGTTCAGTCACTCACTGAGTCTTGCCACTTCCACCTCTAAAAACTGAACATCTTCTACTTTTTCTTTCAGCATCATTTTCATCATGAAATTTTCCAGCTTTCCTCCTTCTGATCATCCCCATGCCCTGCTCTGGGTGCCCTCCTGATGCACAGCTGAGGCCATGTCACCACCTCCTCCCCAGCACAGTGGCCTTTGGTGGCTCTCCACAGTTTAATGTCCTGATTTCTTACCCTGACATGGCAATCCTCCACATTTGCACCTTGCTACCTTTCTAGACTCCCCTGTCTCTTCCCTACTCAAACCATCTGCCAGCATTTCCCCGAGGAATTTCTATGAAACCTGTTTAATTAGCATTACCTAGAAATGAAAGGCTCTGAGGCCAAACAAATCTAGGAAACTCTTAAGTTGAAAAGGTTAAAGTGTTTTCAGAGTCTTCATATACAGTGGGCTTTGTGACTTCCCAGGAGTAGATTAAGGGATGCAGAATTTCCCCGATGGTTCTGTCCAAGAATCCTGTCTTGGCAGAATATTCTGTAGGGCCAGTGGTCCTAGTGTTCAGATGGGCTGGGCTCTTCTCAGAATCTGCCCCAAATTTTCTGACCTCTGCCTCTTGAGTTAAGCCATATTCCCAGCCTAGAATGCCTGCTTTCTCCATCTTCACCTATAAACACCTGGACCATCTTTTAAGAACACAGTTGTCCCTCTGTATTTATGGGAATGGTTCCAGAATCCCCTTCAGATACCAGAATCTGTGGATGCTCAAGTTCCTTCTATAAAATGGTGTAATATCTCCGTGTGTGTGTGGGGGGGGGGGTGAGAGAGAGAGAGAGAGAGAGAGAGAGAGAGAGAGAGAGAATGGATGGATAGATAGATAGAAAGAATGTATTTTTTTTTTCTTGTACTGGGGATGGAACCCAGGACTTCGCATATGCTAGGCAAGTTCTCTGCCACTGAGCTACATCCCCAGCCCCGTCCTGTATACTTTAAGTCATCTCTAGGTTATTTATAATACTAGTAAGATGTAATTGCTATGTAAATTATTGTTACACTCTATTATTTAGAGTATGGTGACAAGAAATAAGATCTGTACATGTTCAGTAGAGACACAATTGTTTTTCAAATATTTTTGACCTGTAGTTGGTTGAATCCGCAGATGTGGAATCTGCAGAAATGGAGCATGGACTGTATTTTTCTAGATTGCTCTTCACAACCCCACCCCAACCATGAACCTCTTCTGAAGTTGTTTTAAACTTCCGTGGCAGTACTTCTAATGGCACTCACCAGTTGAGACTGTTAATTTTAGCTTTTTGTCTGCTCATCTAGCAGGAATCCCCACTGTCCCCATTAGAGTCTGTGCACCTCGATGGTAGGGACTGAGCCACTCATGCTGTTTCCTTTAGTATCTTCTACGTATTATATCACCCTAGCTGTGCCTCAGAGCCATCTTGCCTCTTTTTATTTCTTACTAAACTTTTAATTTTAAGAATAGTTTTAGATTTACAAAAAAGTTGCAGGGATATTGCAGGGAGTTGTCATATGCCTCATGCCCAACTTTCTTCTTAACATTGTCTATGATTAGCGTCCCTTTGTGGCAATGAATGAACCAATATCAATAGATTGTTGTTATTATTATTATTATTATTATTATTATTAGGTACTGGGGATTGAACTCAGGGGCACTCAACCACTGAGCCACATTCCCAGCCCTATTTTGCATTTTATTTATTATTTATTTTTTATTTATTTATTTATTTTTTTTTTTGTGGTACCGGAGATTGAACTCAGGGGCACTCGACCACTGGGCCACATCCCCAGCCCTTTTTTGTATTTTATTTAGAGACAGGGTCTCACTGAGTTGTTAAGTGCCTCGCCATTGCTGAGGCTGGCTTTGAACTCGTGATCCTCCTGCCTCAGCCTCCCAAAGTGCTGGGATTACAGGCGTGCGCCACCCCGCCCGGCTTTGCATTTTATTTAGAGACAGGGTCTCACTGAGTTGCTTAGCACCTCACTTCTGCTGAAGCTGGCTTTGAACTCGCAATCCTCCTGCCTCAGCCTCCCAAGCTGCTGGGGATAGATTGTTATTATTAAACTCCATCCTCTCTTTGGGTTTCTTTGTTTTTTGCCTAATGTCCTTGTTTCGTTCCAGAATCTTGTCCAGGATAACATACCCTTTAGTCATCAGGTTCCCTAGGCTTTTCTAGATTGTGAGTTTCTCAGACTTCCCTTGTTTTTTCATGACCTTGACAGTTTTGAAGAGTATTGGTCAAATAGTTCGCAGATTGTCCTTCAATATGGATTTATCTGACATTTATCTCTTGGTTAAACAGGAGTTATGGGTTTGGGGGAGAAAGACCACAGAAGTAAAGTACCAGTCTCGGGCCAGCATATGACTTATCACTATTGATGTTAACCTTGGTCATCTGGCTACGGTAGTGTTTGTCAAGCTTCTCCACTGCGGTTACTCTCCCTCCCTGGCCCCATTTCCAGAGCATACTCTTTAGGAGGAAGCCACAGTGTGCAGCCCGCATTCCAGGAGGGCTCTGTCTCCAGAAGCAGAGAGCTGCAGAAATTCTCCTCTAGGAGATCTGTCTGTTCTCCCCATTCATTCATTCACCACCATCCATTCATTTAAATCAGCTGTATTCTTGGGTGTTTATTTTACACTTTGAGTTATAATTCAGTGCTTCATTTTATATTTTGTTGCTCAAATTGTTTCAGCTTTGGCCATTAGAGAAGCACTTTCAGTGTCACTTTGACATACCTGATTTTTTTTTTTTTTTTCCATTTTGCTTGTTTGGCTGTGTAAGTGGCTCTTACACATGTTCCCTGTCCTAATACTCTTCTCCAAGGAACCCTATTGCTTCAACTGGAGGAAGTATTGGAAACTGAGATCAGGGTGCTGGGTGTGCTCATTGCTATTAGGGTGTCATTGCTTCTAGGCCTTCTCAGTTGGCAAGGCTAGGAATATATGTGTCTATTCTAATCCATGTATGCACACATCTTTCTGATATATAGATATATCAGATATATATATCTATATAAGTATAGCTATATATAAAATATATATATATACACATGTATATATAAGTGTATATATCTAATTTCATAATTATTACATATATAAATAACTAAACATTAGTTGATACTGATGTCTCCAACTCTGATTGAGTACCACATGGTACATTCTAATCTTCTTTCCTTTGTTCAGCTTTTTGAAATCCCAGTTCTTTTGAATCACAGTCTTTTGAGGCCAGGCCAAAGATTATCCTCCAAATGCAGAAAAATATTATAGCAAGTACTCAAATGTTTGTTAAATTTGGTTGAGTTTAGAGAAACCCAGAGCTGCCCCATCACAGCTGTGCAGGATTTCCAGCCGTCTTAGTGCATCTCCTAACCCTGGGGCTTCGAGGCAAATGAGCTTACACCTTCCCCCAGGTGATGCTCAGTGGGAAACGCCTGTAATCCTGCCAAGGTGTCCATTACACCACGTTGGGGTGTTTCTGCTCATTTCCTTCTCTATCCGGCTCCCCAAACACCTGATACTTCCTGGTGTGATGCCAGACTGTCTGGGATCCATTACTGCCTGTGGCAGAAACTTGATGACAATCCCTGCCTGTCCCCCTGGGCCCAGCAGCCAGTACTTCTTTTACCTGTGGCAATAAGCTAGGCATGCATATGTCTCTAAGTCAAATCCACAATGCTTGAGATGACTTACAGATCATTTTACAGGTGAGGAACAGGTCCAGGAATCATAGGTGGTGGTGGAGCACAAGGTAGAACCCAGGCCTCTTGTGCTCCTCAAGTCCGCTGTGTCCCTAGCCCATCCTTCGCAATGCCTGGGGTCGGAAGGTTGAGAACCATTGATGCATATGTGGAGAACCCCGAGGCTGCATGTCTTGAAGGCCACTATGAATCCAAATACCCCTGAAGGTATTCTTGGTTTGCTTCCTACAGAATGTCTCTAGAGAGGGTGCATGGGACTTTTCTACAGATCAATAGGATAAGATGTCGTTCTGCCCCCCCAGAAGGGAGAGAGTCATGTTGGTCCTAGGCAAAAGGGAGGCACTTGTCTTTAGCACCCTCCCTCTCCCCCATGCCTGTATAAACCCCTCTTATCAATTCCCCGGATCCCCTGTCCTATCAGGGTACCCTGTGGCTGCCACATCCCTGCCCACTCCACGTCTCATCCAGTCCAGCCCTCTTCCAAGGGCACATGCGCCATTATTCCCTCTCATGCCTTCCCAGGTCCCCACAACCCACCCATTTCTTTTTTTCTTTTTCTTTTTTAATGTTAATTTATTTGTTTTTACCCACCCATTTTCTTTAATCAAGATGTTGGACAAGCAGACTGATTAAACTAAAGGGCAAGATACTTGTAGAAATTCAGAGATTTGTCATCCCGTTTTGAATATTTGGGGAGCAAGCTCCTGGCTTTAGGCATTTGGAAGCCCCATGGCGAGCCACAGTGGTCTTTAATGTCTTTAGTGTTGTCACCCCCACCCCACATTCCTTTATGCTGAACTGAAAAATCTCAAGATTTCATCACAAGGTTGCCTCTTGTCCCCCGCCATGATCTGTTGTCCTACTTAAATAGCTTCCTTGGGTTGGCTCTCCTCCTTCTACTTACCTGGCCACCTCTGCTGCTTAAAGAGCCCTTAAATTGGCTTCTGGGCAGCAGTGTGTCCTTTTCTTTCTGGAGAACTGCCTAACCCCTGCATCTCTCTCTCCTGCCAGCCTGGGACTGCCCCCTACCCCTGCCCCTGTCCCCAGCAGGGAGAACCGATGGCAGAAGGCAGCTTACTTCTGCTGTCATTGCACAAAGCTCCAGCACCAGCTGCTCTGTCACTCAGTGCCCAAGCACCTTCCTGTTGGGAAAGGTATTTTACAATTTTGGCTAGTTACCCATTAACAGAAAGCTTTCAGCTCCCCATAAGCTTCTTAAATGCCTTTCCCTTTCTCTCTTCAGAAATTTTTATAAGCATGCAATATTTAGGAAAGGCGCGTTGGCTAGGATATCCAGTGTTATATAAATGACAACGTGGAATGACCAACCAGTGGTCCTCCCTCTGAGGATTTTACTACTGAGCCCGAGTGTTTGACACCAGTGCAGTCTGGGCAGCTGCTCTGGGAGGTTCATGAATTGATCCCCTCTGCCAGGGGGAAGTGGTTGGAAGGTCAGAGGGCCTATGTCCTCTCTCAAATCATACCACCATTCGACCTGGGATATGTCTATCATATATATGTCCAGCCCCCCAGCTCCTTTCCTCCAATGAGGGGGAAGATGAGCAAGAGGTGGGCCCCTCTTGGTTCATAACCAAAGGGGACCCAGGTGGATAGGCTTTCCTACTTAAAATAACAAGAACAGCAACGACTGCTGTTTGAATGCCTACCATGTGCTAGTACTTATGCTGTCTAATTGGATTTTTTTTCTGATAATCCTAAGAAGTAATTACCTTCATATTATAGGTCAAAAGCAAGACTTGATATGAAGACTTTCATGGTGGAGCCAGCCTTCCAACTCACACCTGTTTTTTTTTTTTTTTTTTAATATTTATTTATTTGCTTTAGTTGTACACAATGCGTTTATTTGTACGTGGTGCTGAGGATCGAACCCGGGCCGCGCACGTGCTAGGCGAGCACTCTACCACTGAGCCACAATCCCAGCCCCTCACGCCTGTCTGTTTTGAAAGCTACCACTACCCACTCCTGGGTATTGGGTCAGAGTAGACTGGGGACCGGGAACCCAGTTTCATTTGTGGACTGGGAGCTAATGGGGAAGTTAAGAGAAAAGCCAGTTTCTCCAAGGCCCACCTCAGGTGGGGAGTGATGGGGACCCCACACATACAACCACCTTTAGCAGTGAAATCCCAAATGTTCCTGATCCAGCTGTATCTAATTAGAGAGGAGTGACCGCCCAGAATTTTACATCTAATTGCCACATAACATGGAAGTGACAGTGCAGATTATTGCACGTGTCAGTTGAACTTGGTTGTAAGTCTTATTTAAAAGCTACATTCTTACCCAGCGCATTAGACCTTGGTAGTTGTTCACAAAGCCAAGCAGCACGTTTCTCATTTAAGCAGGGAGGCTGCGGAGGGGCCACCACAGGCTTGGTACAGGGAAGGACCCTCCTCAATCTCCACGCATGCCCCGTGTTGGCCTTTAGCTCACTGGTGGGGTGAGGGTGGTGGGCAAGGTCAGCCCTGGAGGAGAGGGAGGAGGCTAGACAGGTGCTGAGGACCAGGTAAACCTATTCCCAGGAGGGATGTGAAGTCACACAGCTTCTGGTATCCCCACTCCCACGGAATGGAGGAGGACTTCCTGGGAGAAATGGGAATGTTTGGAAGAATTTATTGAATGAAGAAGGGGATCTGGGATTTTAGAAGTGATCTATGTCCCTGAAGAAAAGATTAACACACCAAACACAGCACCATGTAACCAGATCAGAGCAGAAACTAGCTGTCCGTGGTATTTACACCTGCCCACTGTTCAAACCCTGGGATCCCTTTCTGCGGGGCCGCTCACTCAGGGGTAGAGGCTCAGATATCACACGATTATCACTGACACCCGCCCGATAGAAAATAATTATTCTGGGGATTCTGAGAGCCAATGTAATTAGTCCAATTAATCTCTAGCGATGAATTATTCTGTCCGATAATCGTCTTCGGAAGCAAAGGATTCATTAGCTTCTCTGGCTGACAGCAGGGAGTCAAATGTCCTTTTATCTCTTTTCCCTGTCCCTGACATGATAGAATGAAATTGCCTCTCATGTTGATAAATTCTAACTCCCATAAAAAGGAGGTTGGTTAGGGGAGCGGCAGAGGCTGGGACCTGCGTAACTAGATGTGTTGCCCACTCCACAAGAACACTTGACCTTGAGTTTAAGGCCTCGGTTTATCCAGGGGCAACATGAGGAGAATTGAGTGCAAGCTTTGCGATCAATTTGAGATTAACCAGGTACCTTCATGTGCTTCTGAGAGATGATTAATCCCAACACACCCACTGAGACAACGTGCCCTTCTTGGCTCGAATGTCCTCAAGGAACTCTAAGGCGGAAGTTCTCTTTTTGTAGGAACTAATACAATCTCGCCATCTTGATGGCACTAACAGGAAAGATGATAAGTAGACTCCAAGGAAGGGCACCCTACCTGTGAGCTCACCTTTTCCATCAAAATCCACCCTAGGGCCAGGCACTGTGGCACACACCTGTAATCCCAGTGGCTTGGGAGGCTGAGGCAGGAGGATTGGGAGTTCAAAGCCAGCCTCAGCAACTTAGTGAGGCCCTAAGCAAATTAGCAAAAACCTGTCTCTAAATAAAAAATGAAACAAAAGATCTAGGGATGTAGCTCAGATGTTAAGTGCCCTGGGTTCAATCTATCCTAAGTTTGGAGAGCAGTTGTGGGAGTGTGGTAGAAGATCTGCTGGGGCTTTTGGAGCAACTGGGTTGAACCCCCAGTGTATGGATATTGTTTTCTAAGTACCTTGTCCAAGGCACAATGCTGGGATCCAGAGGCTCTTAATTTTTCTGGTCTCAAACCCTTCTCTCCAAAAAAAACACTTGTCATGCATGAGTACAAGACTTTGTAATTTCAAGGAATTTCTAGACCTTCTGTAGCATTGCATGCACAGCTCCAGATATAGCAGTACATGGCTCCTGTCTTTAAGGAATTTGAAATCTTTGGAGTGAGCCAGGTGTGGTGGTGCACATCTGTAATCCCAGCTACTGCAGAGGCAGAGGCAGGAGGATTGTGAGTTTGAGGCCAGCCTGAGCAACTTAGTGAAATCCTATGTTGGGAAAACTAAACTGCAGAGTAGAGATCTGGGAGGGTAGTTGTCAATGTCAACAGTAGTATATGACAGTAAAGAGTTGGTGTGATGATGGTGTCAACCTCAGTATTATTGATTTTGTGGAAGAGGCTGTCCTGTGCACTGAAAAATATTTAATAGCATCCATGACTACTCCCAACTAGATCCCAGTAGCACCCCTCCCTGGCCTAAGTCATGACAATCAAAAATATCTCTAGACATTGCCATATGTTCCCTGGAGGGCAAAAATCTCTGTTCTCTGCTGAGACCCACTAGCACAGAGGCACAGCAGTATGCTCAGCCCCAAAGGAGAGTGTGATTAATTCTGGGTGGGAGGACCAGAGAAGGCTTCCTGGGAGAAGTGGTTGGGAGTTTGGAACCAAATGGAGAAAGCAGCTTTTTTTGTTTTGTTTTGTTTTGCTTGCTCACTTTTTAGCCTCAGAGTGTGGCACAGAGCTTGGCACAGACAGTGCTGGGAATGTGCTCACTGTGTGGATAAACAACACCCAGATAGGTGAATGAGGAAGGCGTGAAGTTGCAGAAAAATGGGAAGCACAACAAGGCGTTCCAGAAAGAAGGGCGTGGGCAAAGACACAGGGTACCAAGGGGCAGGTGTCTCCGGGATCTCCGGCTGTCCAGGTTCTCATCCATGGGAGAGATCAAGGTTGTTTCTTGTGTGACTCTGGCTCAGCAAGATGGGGAGCTGCCTTTTCTGCATATCCTTAAGAAATGAGGTGGTGGTGTTGGGGACGGGGGCTGCAAATATAATTGCGCCCAAGAAAAGGAGAGGGAATGGCTGATAGAGCCTCCCACTAATTGATCACAGCACTCCATCCTGATAAACTTGACTTGGCCTTGGAATTCTCCACTCAGCTCTCCAAGCGTTTGCAGGTGGGACACCAGATGTAACCTGAACCTCCCCTGACGGTGGGCCAGGGGACTAATGTCAGAATCAGAGAAGGTTGTTCTGCTTGAAGCCAGCTCACACAGGGGACATGAGCCTGTCATGCTCATCGTGTCCTGTCCCTCTACCCAACGCCACTCCTTCTTAGCTGTTGAGCTCTGTGTCTTGAGTTCTTTTCTCCCAGCTGTTGGATTCATCTGTCCACAAACATTGACTGAGCCTGTGTTATCTCACCGAGACACTGCTGAGGACACAGAGTGGCCGCTCCTCAGTTGGATGGAGGGGAACAGGCAGGTGGCTGCCTTGTGACATGGTGAGTGCTGCCCTGGTTGTGGAAAATGGCGGGGGCTGTGGGAGCCCAGAGGAGCGTGGCCTAAGAGCTGGCTGAGTGAGGCTCCCTGGACCCCTTTTAGGGAAAGGACCACTGAAAGCTGGATACCAGGGTGGAGTGACAGGTTGCTCAGGTTTATACGTCTGAGGCAGTGAGTTTTATTGTCGGTTTTTTTTTTTTCACCCAATGTGTTAAAGAGTTGTATGTCCAGTAAAACATGTACGTCTGCCTGCCCAGGGAAAATCACTGAGGCTCCCTGGTAATAAGAGTTTGTAATGGTCTAGAAAATGCAGGGAAATCTTTAGAGTGAGTTCCTGGTCTCCATTAAAAGCATTTATGGTGTCTGGGGAGCCATTTCCCTCTGATTTGTGTCTGACAATGGAACAAAGGCTGAGATGTCAGGCAGGAGGACGGAGGCTCACGTGTGGCTGGACAGGGCAGGTGTTCACTGGGAGCATGAGCAGGACTGCCTCTAAGGCTACCTGCAGGCAGGCACTGGATGAGGCACATGGAGAGAGCAGAGAGGGAAATCCCGGTCTCTGACTCTGGGGAGTCAAGGCAGCCACACTGTCAAGAGAAACTGGCAGAGAGAGGAGCTGCTGGTGCTGGAGAGGCAGAAAGGAAGGGTTGGGACAATAGGTCAGCCGATCGGGATGACAGGGACTGCATGAAAGCTTCCTGGAGGAAGTGAGCTGGGGAGATGGGATGTGATGGGTGGTGCATCAGAGAAGGGGACATAAGGTGCCACATGGGACATGAGGTTGTCTTCCTGCCCATCTATTGACCAGAAAGGCCCGTAGAGAAGGACGTTAGCAGGTGCATGAATGGAAGGGTAGGTGCCATCTGACTGCATGCCAAGGGATGCCTTGACTCAAAGACCTTTACTGAAGACCTCCTGCACCCCAGGCTTAGGCCTGGTGCCTGGTGTTTGAAGACAGATTGCACAGGGCCTGTATCCGAGGCAGACAGCTGTGTGAAGAGGCCTGAGTAGCCAAGCAGCTGTGGTGGCCGTCCATCACACGTGCCAGCCAGAACCCTGAGGAAGGAACAGTGATGTCTACCAAGAGGAGGGCTCAGATGAAGGGCAGTCTGCATTCCTCAAGCTACATTTCCTGGACATAGGCTGACCTGGGTTGGGGCTGCAGAAGGAGTGGGGGCGACAGGAGCAGCGGACACTGCAAAGACAGTGTGTGCTCCTAGACAGGGACTCAGAGAGCCAATGTCCTGGAGCCTGAAGGGGAAGTGATCTCTGGAGTGGCCATGGAAGGCTCTGGGAGAAAGTGTGACTTGAACTGGGGGCCTTGAGGGCTGGGGGGCATCCGCCAGCAGGAAAGGCCCTTCAGATGGGAGCAGTAGGAGGGTTGGGGCAAGCAAAGATGGGAGGCCTGGATGGGTCGGGGCATGTGAAGAAATAAAGACCAGGCCAACAGATTATCATAGATAGCCTTGAATGCCAGGCCAAGAGCCCATGTGTCATCTGAGGGAGGCTGAGGTCTCATGTTGCAGAGGCTCAAGGTTCTGTGGATGGGGTGTGCTCTTGGACTCCTTAGCTGGGACTTGGGGCTGGGGGCCTGGCGGAGGGGGGGAGCCTGTCTGGAGCCACCTGGGCCATCCTCCAGCCTCCAACCAGGGCTTGGTATCATGTGCAAAATTCTCTTTTCCCAGTGTGTCTCCCAGTTTGGCTTGTCGGTGGGGGAGGGGGGACACACACAGTCATCAATTCAATCCAGACTCTGCTCACGCCTGTCCCCAGGAGCAAAGCCTTGGCCTGCTGTTCCCATGGCAACCGCCTGTCAGTGCCTAGCATAGGAGGGTGCAGAGCACAGGGAGCTGCAGGAGACTAGCAGCCCCCTCCGTCATCACTGGGGACTCCCCCAGTTGGGGTGTCAGGATACAGGGGAAGTAGGAGCAATGGCCAGGAGACCTGGAGGGCCAAGGGACTCCCTTTGTTCATTGAAGGAGGGAAAACAAACTGCTCACTGGAGCCACAGCTAGGCCCAGGCAACTGATTGCCCATCTTTTCTCCCATCCCTCCTTCTGAGCCTGGGGTGCCCCCTTTGCATCCTGCTCATTAAAGTTAGATGACCCTGGGGAGGCTGGGGGCAGGGGTCACCAGCTGCTAGGGCTTCTTGCCCTGAGATAGGCTGGGGATCATTTACAGGGAGAATGTGGCCAGGACCACCCGCCCTGGCTGCAGGGGTGGGGGTGGGGCATCTCGGGAAGCTGGCCTAGCGAGTGGTCAGCAGCATGGCCCTGAGACTAGGTACGTCCTGTTGACAAATATTAGAAGTGAGTCAGGAGAGCCATAAATAGCTAGGCGCCTGTTCTCTGGGCTCTGTGCTCTTAGGTTGCGTATTCATTGAGAAACGAGAGGCAGGCGAGATGCAGTCCCGAGTGGCGCAGTGCCATCAGCACGGCATTTGGGGTCAGGGAGGCTGGGTTCAAATCCCAGCCCCGCTGCCTCGCTGCCAAAACCAAAAGCAAATTGCTGATCATTCTCTTTAACTGCAAGAGGAATTCTCAGTGCCTGCTTCACAGGATTATGCAGGGCTTAACTGACATCATGAATGTGAAAAGACCTGGCACACAGTAGGCATTTAATAGGTACTGGTTTGCCTCTGAACATAGAACAGACGAGATCAATTCTGCAGAGAGGTCTATGTAGTTCCAAGAATCGAGGTTGGCCAGGCCTGAGGACCACACCTCTTTTGTCCTCCCAGTGCCCTGGAGCACCTGCTTCTGGCCTAGCCTTCCCCAGCTCTGGACAGTCCCCGGCCAGCCTCTTCCCTGCTCAGGCCTCTTGCCCCAACCTGGATGAATTCAGGGAGGAAAATAAAGAACGATGACATCTGGTGGCTTTTCCTTGTCCGTCCAGGGCAGTTGCCTCCCTTGCCTCCCCAAGGGTACAATTGGTCACCTCCTTTCCAAGGCCCTTAGTGTAGGGCTGTCACTTCACCTTTGCCCTGTGTCCAGTTTCTGGTTCAAGCTGACATTCTTCAGCACAGAGCATGGCTTTTCCTCTGCCTTCATTTTAGCGGACTCCAGAAGAAAAGAAGTCACATCTGAGCTGGACATGGTGGCACGTGCCTAGAATCCTAGTGATTTGGGAGCCTGAGGCAGGAGGATCATAGGTCTAAGGTCAGCCTGAGCAACTAGTGAGACCCTGTCCAAAAAAGAAGAAAAAAAAGGATTGAGGATGTCACTCAATGATAGAGTGCCCCTAGGTTCAATCCACAGTAGCCAAAACAAAGGCATCCACCAATAAGTAAGTCATTATATTTAAAAGAAAAGAAACCACATCTGCAGCCAGGGGAAAGGAGGGTATAGGGAAGGAGGTGTGGAGAAGGGTTTGGGGCTCCGTCCTGAAGTATAAGTTGTTACTGATCTCAGTGTGGCTTTGTTGCTTCACAAACGTGGAAAATCTCTCCCAGGAAGTTTACCCCACATTCCCAATTTTGCCTCCATTCAAACGATGACTAACCCTAAAATGCTTAGTAACAGCATTTAGGCTGGGGCCACTGTGGGCTGCATGCAGGCCCCGGAGGACTGGGGCAAAGGGCTTAGAGAAGGCCTGGGTGCCTCCCAAGCTCCCCCTCCACCCCACTGCCTCTTGCTGACCCTTCCTAGGCCTCCCTTCAGTGGGGGTGTAGAGAGTCTCCAGAGCAGCCCACCTACTACCTGCCCTGGTCCAGCTCAGGCTGCCCCTCTGGTTCTGGAGAAAAAGGCCCAGGACATGTGCCCCTGCTCACCCCCTTCCCTCTCCTCTTCATTCCCCTCCCCCACCATCAGTATAGGACTAGGGGTCGATGCTGTCTCACAGAAGGGGAAACCGAGACCTAGAGCAGTCTAATCCCAGGCCTCAGAAGATGATGGGGGCGCTGGGCGTGGTGGCGCACACCTGTAATCCCAGCACTTGGGAAGCTGAGGCAGGAGGATCACGAGTTCAAAGCCAGCCTCAGCAATGGCAAGGCACTTAGCAACTCAGTGAGACCCTGTCTCTAAATAAAATACAAAATAGGGCTGGGGATGTGGCCCAGTGGTTGAGTGCCCCTGAGTTCAATCCCTGGTACCAAAAAAAAAAAAAAAAAAAGCGGGGGCTGGGACTCAGGGGTCTCAGCTTCCACCCAGCTACTTTGGCTCCTCCAGGGAGAGGCCAGATAGGGCGCAGGGCAGGGCAGGAGGGGAGCGGGACCCTCCACTCCCACAGGTGTTCCCCATGAAGGAGAGGGTGGCTGGTGACAGGAAGGAGGAGAGGGCCCAAGCTCTGCTTTGCCTGCTGCCGGTTCCCAGGCTCCTGCGTGGAACAGGGCAGGGGAGGAAAATTCTGGGCACGCTGATGAGGCCGTGGGGTGTGAGTCCCGCCACTGGTCTTGGCACACAGGCTGTGCGGCCTGCCTGCCAGACACTCTAGGAAGGTTCCTCGGGGGCCAGAAGCTTCGCAGGTTCCAGAGCTGGGACAAAGCCCAGTGGGGAGAAAGGGCTCCCTCGAGAAAGTGTTGGACAGGAGTGGTGACTGCCAGCAAGGCCCGGCCTGGCTGGCGGCCCCGTGTCTTGGAGGTAGAGAAATGCTGGGCCTGGCCGCTGGCCCGCGACTCCCCTGTCTCCTGGCAGTTCTGTATCTCATTCATTCCATGGAGCAGAGGACGGGCCTCATCCTGTGATCTGTGAGGACTACGATTCCAGCATGTCAGTCAAGAAGGGCCTCCTGGTGTCCAGCCATATACTTTGTTGTCATTTATAATTTATTTTGGAAAAAGCATGGATTCTGTTCAGAGCGAGGTTGGTATTCAGATCTCTACTATACCATTTCCCCAAGCTGTGTGACCTTAGGAAGTAAACCAGCCTTTCTGAGCCAGATATCTATAAAATGGGGGCAATTATACTTACCCTCTTAGAATTGTTTTGTTCCAAGGACAGCATGTCTTCCAGTGTTTAGCACCATGCTCAGCACATAGAGGACACTCAGAAAATACCGTCTCCTTTCCTTTCTCTTCCTTCCTGTCACCGAGAACAGCCCACTTCAGCAAACCTTATTAAGTGTCACCGTAGAATTTCTCTGTCAGCTGACATGGCTTCCTGCTTCAGTTTGTCCCAAGCCGTTGGGGGAGCTCCAGGGCCTTCGGGCTAAGGCTGAGGGTCCCCACTGGTGGGCAACAGAGTTGAGAGGACCGTGACCCAGGAGCCCTCCAGGGAGGGAGCCAGGCAGGGTGGGTGCCAACTCGAGGAGGGAGCGGCTGCTCCGCGGGCAGCGCTGGAGGCTGGGGAACAGGGAGCTGTGGGCGGTCTCCTTAGGCGAGGAGCACCTCCTTCTGGGGCAGCCCCACGTGGCCCAGACGCTGCCCTCAGCTCTCTCCCTCACAGTCCTGAAACGCAACCCCAACTCCATTGCTGGGCTTGCCTCTGAGCTAGCAGGTGTGGTCATCTCCAGCACGTCGCTGCCACTGGTCGATTCTGGAAAAGGAGGGGCCGTCAGGGATTTAGGGGCAGGCTGAGGGTGGAGGCCTGGACAGGGAGTCAGAGTGGGCAGTA
Source organism: Tamias sibiricus (assembly GCA_025594165.1). NCBI lineage: Eukaryota > Metazoa > Chordata > Mammalia > Rodentia > Sciuridae > Tamias > Tamias sibiricus. The sequence goes on from CM046669.1 coordinate 34,503,531, forward strand.
GGAATGGAGACAAAAGGCAGAGACACCCCAACCAGTCTTCCCTCATCTGGGCAGCTGGGTCTCTTCTGCTGCTGACTTGAATTATGTTCTCAGCAAGTCTCTGCCCAAACCCCTCTGGGCCTCAGCCTCCGCCCTACCTGGAAAATGGGCTTAAACATGCACTGAAGCACCTTCCGGAAAAAGAGCTGGGAATGCCAATACACACCCACCCCAGCGGGCTCTAGTAGACTATCCCGCAGAGCTCTCCAGAATGTTCTCTATCCATGCTGCAGGAGTTCCTAGCCAAAGGAGCGAGGTGGCTATTGAGCACTTAAAATGAGGCTGATGTAACCTATTGTAACAGAGCCACCCAACTTTTTATTTAATTTTAATTAATTTAAATATCAAAGATGCTCAGCATCATTAATCACTGGGATAATGCAGATTAAATCTACAGTGAGATACATTCACACCCACGAGGATAACAATGACCCACTAAAAATGACAATACTGTGTGTTGGTGAGGATGTGGAGAAGTGGGAACTCTCTCAGGATCAGCTGCTGGGAATGAGAAATGGTGCAGACACTTTGGAGAACAGTCTGGCAATTCCTCAAAATGTTAAACATAAGTTACCATATGACCCAGCCTTGCACTCCTAGGCATATATCCAAGAGAAATAAAAACAGATGTCCATAGAAAAACTTGTCCATGAATTTTCATAGTAGCATTGTTCATATTAGGCAAAAGTGGAGACAAGCCAAGTGTCCATTGAATGATGAATGGATGAGCAAAACATGGCCATCAATATAATAGGATATTGATACAATAGAATATTATTCAGCCATGAAAAGGGTCAAAGTGCTGATGGACACTACAATATGAAGGAGCCTTGAAGACAGTGGTAGGTGAGAGGAACCAGTCACAAAAGGCCACATGGTACATGATTCCATTTATATAAACCGTCCGGAATAGGCAAATCTGCAGAGACAGAAGGCAGATTGGTGGTCACCAGAGTTTGAAGCAAGGGAAAAATGGGCGGAGATTACCGATGGGTATGGGGCTATTTTTTTTTTTTTTTTTTTTTTTTTTTTTTGGTACTGGGGATTGAACTCAAGGGCACTCGACCACTGGGCCACATCCCCAGCCCTTTTTTGTATTTTATTAGAGACAGGGTCTCACTGAGTTGCTAAGTGCTTCGCCATTGCTGAGGCTGACTTTGAACTCTTGATCCTCCTGCTTCAGCCTCCCAAGTGCTGGGATTATAGGAGTGCACCACCACGCCCAGCTTATGGGGCTTATTTTAAGGGTGAAAAAATATTCTGGAATTAGGTAGTAGGATGGGTGCACTTTTCAAGTGTACTTAAAAAAAAAATCACTGATTTATTTATTTATTCATGGTACTGGGGATTGAACTCAGGGTCCCTTAATCAATGAGCCATATCCCCAGCCCTTTTAATTTTTTTTTTTTTATGTAGAGACAGGGTCTCACTGAGTTGCTTAGGGCCTCACTAAGTTGCTGGGGCTGGCTTTGAAATCACAATCCTCCTGCCTCAGACTCCTGAGCCCAGCTCCAATTATATATTTTGAAGGGGTGAATTTTATGGCATGTGATTTTTATCTCAATTAATATATATGTTTTTATATATCTCACCATCTTGGCTAGTAGCTCCAATATTAGACAAGGCAGCTCTAGAGCCGACCATCCAGGTTAAAATTCTGGCTTTGCCATTTGCTGTTATGTTGTCTTGGACAGGGTATTTCGTATCTCTGGACTTTGGTTTTTTTAGCTACAGAATGGGGAGAATAACTGGGCTACCTCAGGCTTGTCGTATGGATGGAAAGGGCTCATATACATAAAGCTCTAGAATAGTGTCTGGCACACAGAGGAGTCATCCACTTCCAGTTTCAAAACCAGAAATCCCCCAGGCCTCTTCCAATTGTCCTGTACACCTGGGCACCACCCCTCCCCACTTCCCCCCACCCCCCTGCCTGCAGATGGTTGTCTCCACTGTGTAAACTGTTGCTATAACAACCACTCCCAGCTCCCAGCAGCAGTGACATCATTGGAGCAGGGTGTCACATGAAGGGTCTGTGCAACATTGATAATGGAAAACCTTTTCAGTAAAGCCTGAGGCTCCCTGGGCAGAAGAGTCAGGGCCTGTCAGGGGACAGGGGCCCGTCTGTGTCTCCAGGCTGAGACTGGCAGGCTGGCCATCCTTTGCTGGGGGCCTGCGCTGTAAGCCCAGCCCAGAGTTTCAAGGCTTTAAAGGAGAGAAGGCTGAATGTGCTTGACCTGACTGACATTCAGGGGGAAATGGGGCAGGAGGTGTTTCTCTGGAAGCAAAGAAGACAGGATTGTGAAAACTAGGACTCTTTCCAAACAGGGCTGCAGGCCAGGGCCTCTCCTGGTCCCAGAACCCTCAGCATTGACTGCCCTTGACCTAACAAGTCCTTCCCTAAGGCAATATTGGTGCTAGATAAGATTTTTTTTTTTTTTTTTTTTTTTTTTTTTTTTTGGTAATGGGGATTGAACTCAGGGGCACTCGACCACTGGGCCACATCCCCAGCCCTTTTTTGTATTTTATTTAGAGACCGGGTCTCACTGAGTTGCTAAGTGCTTTGCCATTGCTGAGGTTGGCTTTGAACAAGAGATCCTCCTGCCTCAGCCTCCCAAGTGCTGGGATTACAGGCATGTGCCACCACGCCCGGCTACATAAGATATTAAGAAGTGTCAGTTGCCTGGGCGCTGTAGTGCTTTCCTGCAATCCCAGTGACTTGGAAGGATGAGGCAGGAGGATCGCAAATTCAAGGCCAGTTTCAGCAACTTAGTGAGACCCTGTCTCAAAATAAAAAGAAATGGGGTTGTAACTCAGTGGCAAAGCACCTTGGGTTTAATCTTCAGTGCCAAAAAACAATAAGAAAACAAATGAACGGCTTTCCCCTGGAACTTGAATCTTACACTGTAAATTCTTTGCACAAGGCTGAGCAGGGCTGAGCTGCTCCCAAGGGACCAAGAGAGCTGTGTCCTGACCGGTCAACCATGTGCTGTGCCCTCTGGTTCACTTCCTGCCCTCAGCTCACTGCAGAGAGACTATCACTCTTCCTGGAAAGGACCACGGTGAGCTAGGCGTGGTGGTGCATGCCTGTAATCCTGTGGAAGCAGGAGGATCACAAGTTCAAAGTCAGCCTGGGCAACTTTGGTGAGACCCTGTCTCAAAATAGAAAATAAAAAGGGCTGGGGAAAATAAAAAGCTCAACGGTAGAGTGCCTGCCTGGCATGTGTGAATCCCTGGGTTCAATCCCCTACCAGTTCTGAGAGAGAGAGAGAGAACACCACGGCGGGAAAAAGGGGATGAAGAGCATTGTAGAGGAACAGCATAGATTTGAACTCCGATCTACTTCCCCAGGCAGCGGGGTAGAAGGGTCAGCTGGAGTCTCTCAGGAACTTTGGCCTCAAATCTGAACTTGCCAAGTGGGTCCCCAGAGCCCCTCACATGCCCAGGCCTGGTTGGCTAATTCCTGAGACCCTGCTCCAAATCCTTCCCCAAAACTAAGGCAGGCCCGGGCATAGATGCTGCCACCTCCACTCTCCTCTAAGGACCACAGAACATCCCATCCCACCCACAAGGCTGGGGGTCCAGAGAAGGATGTGCCGAAGTTAGGATTGCGGAGCCTGGGAGGAAAGGGGCTCTGCCAAGCAGAATGTTGAGGAAAAGAGCTTTGTGCCGCTTCTCCCAAGCCTGGGAGCCAGACAGCTGCCCGTCTTGCAGCACTGCGGCAACTTCAAGGCCACAAGCGGCTGAGGACCGGCAGCGCCCCCTTGTGGCCCTTTTAGCAATGAGCCCCAGAGTCGCCAGGGGGGACTGGACTGGGGATGGCGTCCTCTGGCTGTAAGATTACGGAGCAGAATTTAGGTGAATTTTTATCCGAGGTCTGGAGATGTAGCGGTGGGCTTTGCCAGAGGCTTGTGCCCAGAGACTGGATTTGGCCTGAAGACTAGGGACATTTTTCCTGGCCACCTGGCATTGGGAAGTCAAGACCTGGTTTTGTGATGGACATTCTATTTGAGTGGTAAGCAACAAGAAGTGAGGATTTCCCAAAATGTGACCTTCTGATCACATCACACGCTGTGGGAGCTGGTAAAGCTTCGGCTTCCTGGGACCCATCTCTAGCTGCTGAATCAAAATCTCTAGGAGTGACACTCTGGCATTGGTATATTTAAGACACTTGGAGAAGAAACATTCACATGGATTTTAGCCAAGTACAAAGCCATAGGAGCAGACTGGGTAGGGGCTTGGGTGTCCTCTACCCCACTTCTCATTTACAGACCTGCACACTGAGGCTCAGAGAGGGGAAGTAATTTACCAAAGGCCTCACAGCCAATTAGTGTGTGCCCTGGGGAAAATCAAGCTAGAACTCTTCCTATGTGCCCTAAGTTGCCTTGCCCACATTTCCCTTTTCACAGTTCCGCTTAGCCTAGTGCCCAGTGCAGACACATTACCAACGTCCCTAATCTGAGCCTTTTCATTCAGTGAAAATCAGGAACTTTTGGCCACCTGGAAAGATCCTACCTGGTGTTCCAGGCCAGGGTGGCAATGCATGCCCTTCTCTCTGGCCTCAGATTTGCTTCTAGATCCTAATTTTCCCTTCCCCATCTCGCCCACCCACGTGGCCAATGCATGATTTCTTTCGCCCTTCTGTTCTCTGGGTATGCGACCTGGGCAGCATCACACAACAGGAGGGCCACCGGACCCTTGGCTCCAGCTCACTCACTCACTGATTGGGCAGGTTTGGGATCCTTGGGGACAAGGGTGAAATCCCTGGGAGCTGCTCTAGGGAGCAAGAGCACTCAGCAGATACAAGCTTGTGATCTGCCGCGCTGCGGGGTTCTGTGACAGCCGCCTCTGCCAATATTGTGACTTAAGTGGGGGGATAAGTGGAATGATAGGATTAGTAACAGAATAAATAGTCCTCTGCCTGCACGCTCCATGGAACAGGGGTGCCTCTGGCGTGGAGGCCCACCTACCCAGCGTCAGGGCCTCTGGGGTCAGCAGATGGTGAGGAAAGCGGTGCACGGGTGGACACAGGGATGGACTTTCCCTAGGGACAAGTCGCTGTGCTCTTCCTGGGGGCAGAGGAGACCTGTCCGCTGGGTCACCTGTCAGTTTTCAGCCCCTGCCCCAGCTCCACTGCAGGGCTGAGCCTGCACAGACTTCAGGGTGGGAGGGAGTCCAGCCTGAGGCCGCAGGTGGCAGGACCTGAGCGGTGGGTGGAGACCTGGGATTTATGGGTAGTTGGAGGAGCGAGCTGTAGGGGCCTGTGGCCGCCCTCCCTCTCTGGCTGGAGTTTGAAGGTTTATGTCCTTGAGTGGAGGAGAGGGATAAAAACGATTCAGCTTCCCAAAGACTTTTGACTCACTGCAAACACAAAATGGTTCTCAATGGATATTGGTGGTGATGTGTTCAAATAAGCTCCCGAGAATCTTTTGCAGTTGTTGTATGAACTATTCTTGGGAGAAAGTAGCCCACTGGCTAGGGCTAGAAATCTTTCTGTTAGACATTTGTGTTTGGGGTGGTTTCTATTGACGTGTGTACAAGAAGCCCAAAACTGTGACAAATTTCAGAACTTAGGGGAGAGACCTAAATGCTGTCTTGGAGGTGGAATAGGGTCAGGATTTTTTTTTTTTTTTTTTTTTAATTGTACCAGGAATTGAACTCAGGGGCACTCTACCACTAGGCCACATCCCCAGCCCTTTTTTGTATTTTATTAGAGACAGGGTCTCACTGAGTTGCTAAGTGCCTCGCCATTGCTGAGGCTGGCTTTGAACTCAAGATCCTCCTGCTCAGCCTCCCAAGTGCTGGGATTATGGGTGTGCACCACCGCGCCCGGCTAGGATTTTTTTTTTTTTTAATACCCGGGATTGACCCCAAAGGCATTTTACCACTAAGCCACATCCCCAGCCCTTTTCTTTCTTTCTTTTTTTTTTTTTTTTTTTTTTTTTTTTTTTTTTTTTGATACAGGGTCTCACTAAGTTGCTTTGGGCCTACCTAAATTGCTGAGGCTGACCTTGAACTTGTGATCTTCCTGCCTCAGCCTCCAGTGTTGCTGGGATTATGGGCATAAACCACCATGCCATCTCTTCTTGAGAATTGTTGAGAAGGGGTGTGTGTGTGTGTGTGTGTGTGTGTGTGTGTGTGTGTTTGTGTGTGTAAGACACAGAAAGAGGGAGAGAGATGCTTAATCCTTCCTGTTTTCGGATCATTTACCCTCGCCTGGATGTCTAAATGGACCTCGTCCCATGGTTAATTCACACTGCAGTTCATCTCCTCTGCAGATACATCTCGGGCCCATAGCACTGAGCTGGCACAGAGCAATGGTGGAATGAGCCCCGGGTCAGGAGTCATGCCTGCCCTGCCACTCCCTGCCTGGGTTCCCTCTCTGGGCCTGAGGGATAGGTTGTTTCTAATAGAAGCCACCCCAAACACAAATGTCTCTCTAACAGAAAGATTTCCAGCCCTAGCCAGCGGGCTGTTTTCTCCCAAGAATAGTTCTACAATAACTGCAAAAGATTCTCGGGAGCTTATTTGAACACATCGCCACCAATATCCATTGAGAACCATTTTGTCTTTGTAGTGAGTCAAAAGTCTTTGGGAAGCTGAATCATTTTTATTCCTCTCCTCCACTCAAGGACACAAACCTTCAAACTCCAGCCAGAGAGGGAGGGCGGCCACAGGCCCCTACAGCTCGCTCCTCCTACTACCCATAAATCCATATAAGTCTGTAAAATTGAAAGGGCGAGACCAGCTTGGTGGCTCATTCCTATAAGCCCAGCTACTCAGGAAGCTGAGGCAGGAGGATCAAAAGTTGGAGGCCATCCTGGGCAACATGACAAGACCCTGTCTTAAAATTAAATAAAAAGGGCTGGAGACATAACTCTGTGGCAGAGAACTTGCCTAGCATGTTCAAGGCCGCAGGCCCTGAGCTCCATCCCCAGTGCGGATGGAATGGTGTGACTTAGCGATCTCCCTCTTGGCTTACTTCTGCTCCTCCCATTGCTCCTCACCTGGTCCAGCCGCTCACAGCAAAAGCCAGCCTAGAAGTCAGGTGCAAATCCAGTCCTCTGTGGCCTCTGCCCTGGGCTAAACTGCTCATGTGGGTTCTCGAACATTGGTGGAAGTAATTAAGTTTTCACCAGTTATTGCGGTTTACTTAATTTTCAGCTAATAATTAAAACTTTATAGAACATGGGGAAATGTGACTGCTGGGTGATAGGTCCCTTGGAGCCTCCTTCTTCCCCAAATTTCCTGCCTCTCTGCCAGGGCTGTTGCCACAGTTGGAGGCTTCCAGTCTATTGCTACACCATATTTTGGACTGCTGGTCCCAGGGGCCCCTGAGGCCCAGCACATCCCCCAGCTGAGACTGGCTCCCAGAGAAGCAGATAGTCAGACCTAACAATGCAGAGACAAGATTTCATTACTACCTCGTCTGTCCCCCAGTTCCAGGTATGAGGGCCTCACCCACCAGAGCAAGGTCCTACCCATTTGTGAATGAAAGGCAAGGAACCAGCCACAGCATGAGTCTGTGCCCATTGTTCATCTAGCCCTTGTGTCTTCTGCCAGATAAGGGCCACCGTCTGTAGAGCACCTACTATGTGCCAGGCACCGTGCTAAGCACATTGGAGGATTAGCCCTATAAGCCTCACAATGACCTTACCAAGTAGGTGTCCTTACTGTTCTCATTTGCAGAAAACAGAACTGCAGCAAGGTAAGGTGACTTGTTCAAGGTCAGCCCAGCTGGGAAGAGGCAGCGCCAGGACCTGAAACTCAAGACTTTCTGACTCTCTAAGAACTATGTTCTTGTCACCACACTGCAGGGCAGTCTTGCTTGGGTATCTTAATTGCCAGCTAATAATTTAAACTTTATAGAACCAATCCTTGGTTAGCAAGTTCTAGGTCCTGCCCTCCAGGGGAAGCCCATTTCCCCTCTCTGACATCAGGGCAACTGGAAGGACATATTCACATCATCCTCCCATTGCATCCTGGGCCTTCCCTTCTCCCTGTAGCATCTCTTAGTCATCTTTCTCCTTCTACAGCGGGACACATGGCCACCCAAATCTCTCCATGCAGATGTCTGCAGAACTGCAGAGCTTGGTGAGGGCTTCCACAAACCATTGTCTTGACCACAAATAGGTGTGTGTGTCTGGAGGCATGCGCATGTATTCCAAGGCACTGTATTGTGGTGGCTTAAATAGTTTTCCCTTTAAAGAGAGAGGACAGAGAAGAGAGAGAAATCCTTCTAGTGACACAACATCCATTTTATTCCTGGTACTGGAGATTGAACCCAGAGGCACTTTATCACTGAGCTACATCCTAGAGCTGTTTTTTTTTTTTTTTTAAATCAAATTAAACAATAAGAAATAACCTGCCTAATTCATGCCTAGCATGTGGTAAACATTCAGCAGCTGGGGTTATTTGCACCTGTGCGTCAGGTATATTTGATTCTTAACATGGACAGTATACACTCTGTGGTCTTGCATAAGAGCCACTAGTGGGTAGGAAGAAACACCACCCCAGCCTGCACATGCCCCAGTGCATGTTGGGAGGATGCTGCTGACTGTGGCCACTGTGTGTTACCCTGATGATGGTTGGTTGGGGGAGACTCTTGTTTCTCTTGTGAGCCTGAAGAGCATGTATATCCTCCCCAACTGCTCCATTTGCAGGGAAAGGCTTGGAGCAGCAGCCGAGGATATGGATCATGAGCCTCCCTCCACCCCACAGACATTAGTGTCACCCCAGGATTGGTAGGAGCTCTACCTGGCCTCCCTCCAACACTGGAAGGAGTATTTGCCACCACCACCCCCATCTTTCTCCCTCCCTCCCTGGCCCACTCTTGAACCTAGACTCTATTCTGCAAGAGCTAAGAGCATGGGCCACTCCCAGGCCCTCAAAGTCAGGGTAGGCAGTGTCCTGACCTGCCTACAAAGGAGAAAGGGGTACTTTGCTGGCTGAGGCCTTGACCTGGCAAGAACTGGGTTGATCTAACTTGCACCAAGGTGCCACGTAGACAGGTAGTATCCTGAGCACTTCCCATAATGCGGGACACCAGGGGAGGTGGACCACCAGACTCCTCCATCTTTGCTGTGTCTGGGCTCTATTATGACCCTTAGGCCCACCTCACACCCTGATCAAACAGTTAATGGGACACGTGGCAGTAGCCTCCAAGGCATCTTGGCATAGCCAATAAAACACAGCATTACACTGGGAGGTTATTGTGGTCTTCACAAAGTAGGTTGTGCTCAGATACTTCCACTCTGTCCCTGGGCCTCACCCTCGTGGGACATGTGAGAAAGAGGTAAAGCTTAGTCACAGGTTAGGGGTCAGGGGTGGGGCAGGGTGAGGGTGAGAGGTGGGGTGAATTCCCTTGCAGATGCAACTTACTCATGTCTTAAAGCTAAAAATGTTTTGTTTTGTTTTTTTTTAAAAAGCCTTGGGGGGTCATGAATGTGAATGTCAATTTGCCCCCCTGCCAACACCTGAGCAAAGCACCTGCACCCTCCTGAGTCCTGAGGCCTGCCCTTCATATGCTTGCAAGTCCTCTCATCCCAGGGCTGAAGCTGCACAATCCTTCCTGCCTAGGGTTGTGTCTGTCACCCAGGAATGAAGAGGACAGCCAGACCTCTCAGGAGCTCACACACCCCTTGAGTAGAGCCTTGGAGGCTCAGGGTGTTGTGTTCAAGATGACCACCAGGCGGCGCTGCCAGGGCACGAGGGAGCCCTAGGGTGTAGCCTTGGCAGGGCCAGTCCTGGCCTGGGAGCTGAGAGAGCGGATCCTGGTCACTCCCCCCAGCAAATGAAGCCCTGTCCTAATGCCCCCTGCATGCCACAGACCTCCACCTGTGGGGAAGCTGCCCACAGTCAGATCTTCCTCCATGAGCATCTCTCTGGCACCATCATCTGTCACCTCCCTGGACCTCAGCTATCTCTGAGGTTCAGTGATTGTGTCACTTCCCAGCATCCTTGGGACTCTACTTTTTGATGAGTCTGGAAGATTACGGGGTACTCCCGCCCCACTCTGCTGACATGAAATGAGGTAGGGACTAGGGTGTGAGGGTCTTTGAGGGAAGAGACATGGGGAAAGAGGGCACTGTGATGGAAGGGCAGTGTCTCATTCTTGGTCACTACTAGGACATTAAGTTCTAGATTCCTACCGCCCCCCTCTATGCCCTAGGTCCTACAGCATTACAGAATGTAGAGTGAGCTTCTTGAACCTGGCCTTCGTGTGGCTTAAACAGTTTTCCCTTTAAAGAGAGAGGATAGAGAGGAGAGAGATATCTTTCTAGTGATATAATATCCATTTTTTTCCTGGTACTAGGGATTGAACCCAGGGGCACTTTGTCACTGAGCTGCATCCCAGACCTGCTATTTATTTACTTATTTTTTTTATTTTAAGAGAGGGTCTCACAATGCTGCTGAGGTTTACCTTGAACTTTATCTTCTCCTGCCTCAGCCTCCTAAATTGCTGGGATTACAGACATGTGCCACCACTCTTGGCAGTATCCATCCATTCTAGAAATATTCATTAAGCACTTACTATGTGTAGTCACTGTGCTTGATGCTAGTGGTGAAGAGATGTTCTGTTATATATTGAAAAAAAATATTAGTTTCTTCCTGGACTCAACTCTGCCCTATGCTTCTTGTTAGCTGCGTGACCTGGACAATTTACTTGATCTCTCTGAGTCTCAGTTTTCTCCCTGTAAAACAGGACATCTGCACACATCTCCCAGAAATGTTGTAAGGTTTCAACTAGATGATGCATGCCAGTGATTGGGCACACACACAAGTCTCTGCGTAAACTTGGTCACCTTCCCCTTTGGAAAGACACACCCCTTGGACATGTGTGTGCCTGTCTCTCATCTCTGCCAAGCCCATAGAAGGCATCATCCTGACCCAGAAACCCATGTATTGGCAGCAGGTTCTTGATCCCCACATAGGCATTTTTAGAATTAAACCTTAAAATATATATGTATACACTTTCTGACCCTGTCTGTGTTCCATGCCAAGCCATCAGTTGAAACCACGGAGCAGCTCACAAGGCGACGCTTGCCAGGATAAATAGGCATTGGCAGCCAAAGAGGTGACACCAGGACTGAACAGAGTGCAGGCCACTGGCACAGAGGCCTGCCATTTGTTCCTGTTCCTTGCCACCAGCATGGAGGGCTGGAGACTTGGCATTGGCCATGAGAAGATGGGGTGGGGATCAGAACAGATCCCTCAAATTGGGAAAGAAGGGCTGGCTGGGCCGGGGTGTGGAGCTTGTCCTAGAGAAGGTGCCTCAAAGGCTCTGGAGAGGATGGCACAGCATGTGCCCTGTCCACCCCACGCAGCTTCCCTTGGCCAACAATCATGGCAGCCACTTGCCAGTGACCTGAGCTCAGTCTTGAGGGAAAATGCCACTCAAGAGCTTCAGAAACGTGCCCTGGGGCTACCAAAAGGAGCTGGCTCTCCAAATGAGTCCGTGGGTCGGGGAGGGACAGAGGGGCAAGATGGCTCTTGTAGAAGGCTCAGGAGGCAGCATGGATGGACGGGAAGGGGAGTCTCCAGAGAGGCAGAATTCCCCTGTTCCCTTCATTGTTTTACCTTCCTCTTTCTCTCAGTCCTTGATTCTCTGCTGCTGCAGACTGTCTCTCAGGGAGGCATGATGGGGTGGGGGGTTCCATTTAGTGACTCTAGACCCCCAAGTAACAGGTAAAGCATGGGGCAGGGCAGGTCTTTTTCATTAGTGGCCTCGGGGCCTAGCATGGGGCCTGACACAGGTGTGTGTTTGACATAGACTGGTTGGATAGGGTAACAGAATGGAGAAGGTTCTTCGAGTTCCTTCATGCTCAGGCACTCCTCAGGCATTTAGAGGTAATATTCATCCTGGAAAGGAAATGAGATAAATTTCTGATTGCTGTTGTAGAATCTCATCTGTGCAGGCCAGTGTCACCCTGCCTGGAAACCAAGGTGGAACAGAATGCTCCTGATCATTTAGGATTCTGAGGCCCCACACATGCCTCCTCCTCACTCAGGATTCCACCACTTCTATGGGCTCCACATTGCCTGGAATTTAGTTCCTGTTCCAGAAAATGTCTGCTCATCTCTTGTGGCTCCCTGCCAGCCACCTTGCCTTTAGGAAGCTCTGTGGGAACCATCGTTCTTGAATCCCACAGAGGAACCTCAAAAGTTCCCAAAGCCTGGAGCTCCAGTATGCAGAAGATGGCTTATGCAGCTCCCCAGAGCTGTTAGCATCTCTTCCCAACTCTGTGATGAAGTGACTCGTTGATAGATTGAAATCTGGTAGGAGTATTTACACTAGTGCAATTGGCAAATATGACAGGCGTGGAGGCCTCTCCTCCAGGAGCCCGTGAATTGCTGGAGAGGCGCTTTCAGGCGGATGTTCTTGCTGACCTCAGCCATGGGAAACCTTGCCTATGACCTCTGATGTGAGAAGCAGGGCCTCCCCAAAACAGAGCCAGAGGTAGATCTGACCACTTAAGGGATCTGAGGGCAGTACAGAACAGAGGCCACATCTGCACCCCCTGCCAAGGTCAGGGCTTCAGAGGGCCCAAGGGCACGTGTCCAGGGCCTTTCAGAGGACCTGCTCTGCTGGCCATCTTTGAGGAAGACAAAAAAGCAGGTGACCGACATGCCCAGGGAGCCACCTCTCTGATATACATGGTCGGTCTCCCCTTTCCTGTCCCTCAGCACTCAACAGAAAGCCCTTTCCACTCACCCAGCTCTTTCTGCTCTCTCTGCCAGACCCAGAGTCCCAGAGAAAGAGGACAGTGCAGAATGTCCTGGACCTTCGACAGAACCTGGAAGAGACCATGTCCAGCCTGCGAGGCTCCCAGGTGACTCACAGGTAAGCTCAAACTTCAGAGGATCATGCTCTGGGCCATCCTCCTCTGCTCCCCGGGTCTGAAGGTCAGGGCCCCGGGGGTCTCCATACCTCTACCTAGACATCCCAGGCCAGCCACATGGCTGCTGTGTGCAAGGTTTGCAGAGCCCCACAGAACTAGCCCTGCCGGGAACGGGGATCCAGCATCTTAGCAGAAACAGCTCTGCTTTGTCTTATCTCTGCTTGAGTTTGAGCCTAGATTTTGCTTAGGCAAAGTAATTTCGAAATGGCTAGGTAGAGAATGGGGGGCTCAGCATGTGGCCCAATGCTCATTCTCCCTCCTTAGACCTCAATTTCCTCATCTGTCAAAAGGGGCTTTAGTTACTAAATATTCCTCCTGTTCCCCAGGTCCTATCGTTCTATGATTCTAGAATCCATACCTTCCCAATTAGGTGCCCTCTAGCCTCTCCCATTACCCCCAAGGGAGGCCTGAGTGCTAGGCAGGACCCACACAATGTCATTCATGCCCCACGGGTGCACCCCGAGTCCAGCCCTCAGAGAAACCTCAGCGCCTCCAGCTGTGTGGGGCATGCCCCCCTCCCACCACACCTCTCCCTGGAGCAGAGTCCTGGCCTGGCCTCCCAGTGATTCAGATTTTCCTCTGGGCTCCTCTGGGCTGCCCAGATGAGCTCATGTTGTCAGCTCCAAGGGGGGCAGAGGGCTGGGCTAAGCCCTGGGGGTGAGGGAGGGAGAGTAGGCAGCCAGGGTTGGGAAGTCCTGGGGGGCGGCCCGGAGCTGTGTGAGGACAGGAAGCCTCCTCAGCTGGCCTGGAATAGAGTTCCTCCCCATCTCCTGGGATTGGAAAATTGACAGCAAAGTTGGGACCTAGGATCAATAGGTGAAGAGCTTTTCTTAGCCCAGTGTGTGGCCAGCCCAAGTGGCCAAACGTGTGCTTACGTACCCTCAGTGACAGAGAACTTTGAAAGCATTCTAGTTCACGGTGGGATTGCTGGGACTGTCATGGACCTGAACTTCATCCTCGGGAGCTGCCACCCACAGGCCTAGCTCTTCCTTCTCTTCTTCCTACTGCCTTCCCCATCCCCGCTCCAGCTCCCCACTGCGCACACCTAGACCTTGCCTCTCAGACATCTAGAATACTTTAAAATGATACAATCAATCAAAGCATCCACTTCTGGGGTTACGCTTCTGCTCAGGCCAGCAAGACTCTGACTCCTGAGAGGGAGGTAATTCGTGGACACCTAGGAAAAACATGGACGGTAGGGCTCCAGAGGCCCTGGGACTCAGGCCCCCTTACCTCTGTCTCCCATCTCCCTCCCTCAAGCCCAGAGCTAGGACCTAAAGTGGGCTCATCAGTTTAGAAACTTGATGGGTACAATCTTGGCCATCTTCCTTCCCCCATCCTGGGAAGTTGCTGGAATATCTCTCAGCATCAAGTCACCCGCCAGCCTCATGCCAAAGAAGCTAGAAAGTGCTTAGTTGCTGAAAGAGTCACACCCCAAATGACTCAACCACAGAGGCAGGGCAGAGGCAGCCACACCAGCCTCCCTGTGCCCCTGTCTCCAGGCCCCTGCTCCCCAGAGAGGCAGCATAGCTTCTGCTTGGGGGGAGGGGGGACGGGTGCTGAAGCCTTTGCGCAAAGCTGACTGGTTTGGCAGCGCGTGCGTGGGGCCTCTGGCTCCTGTCTCCCTTTATGGGAAAGTGAACCACCAGCCTGAGGCTGGATTTTCTGTTTACCGGGGACCCAGAGCCACTTCCTCTCTTAGCCATTGGTTTATATTATTCTGGTTCCACACTTGGTTAGCCCAAACACCAATTCCCTGACTTTTTATGGTTCTTTTAGTTTTTAAAGTGCTTTCCATTAATCAGCCAGTCCTTCTGCCCTGGGGTAGACAGGACATATACATATTCCCTGGCTAGAGAAGGACTGACTGAGGCTGGGAAGGAAGGCACCTGCTGGGTGGCACAGGCTGGGAGCAGCTATGTGCCCACGTGGCACTGGACACTGGCCTTCAGAGCAAATGCCTGAGGGGCTCACTGTCCAGAGGGTCTTTCAAGGTAATGCTAGACTCTTCCCTTCCAGAAACCTTTATCCATGTGCTGCTTCCTCTGTTTCTACTGGAGACAGTCTAGGTCAGGGGCCATGGCTGGAGAGGAAATGAAACTCTGTTTCCCCCAGAGAGGCAAGCCTGGGGCTGGGGGCAGGGCTGGAAGTCGGGAACTGAGATCTGAGCCAGAATCGCCCCTGCAGGCTTAGGTCTAGAGATGTGTTTGGGGGTTATGACAGAGCCGTGAAGGAGAAGAAGAGATACTTACCGTGCAGACAGCTAAACAAAAGTTAGGCCAGGAACAAAACTGAGGAACCCGGATGTCCATACAACACCTCACCTCTGCACAAACCTCTTACCACAGTGTAGGCTAACTGGAGACCTTCCCATCCCTCAGCATGGTCACCACCATCCTCGTCCTCCTCCCCTCGCTCTAGTGGTTGTGGTTAGCTTGTGTTTATTAAGCACTTATTATGCAAGGCCCTGGACTGAGTCTTGTGATGAGAATACCCCATGGCTGGTCACCAACTACACCCCAGGCTCATGCCCAGTGCTGAAATACAGCAGTAAGCAAGGGAGACAGTCATATCATGGCTACCGTCTCTGGCTTCAGGGAGCTTCCATTTTCTCCAAGTTGATGAGGTGTCCAGGTGCACAGTGACCAGAAGCTAAAACAACACCTAGGACTGCAGAACACAGTGAGCCTAAGGGCTGCTGGGGACCTGGTGGGGAGAAGCCAGATGTGGATGGGCCAGGAACATTCAAGAGGGTCAGACACAGCAGTCACTAATTGTCCTGCCCACAGGACCCCATCGTGCTGGTTTTTTTGTTTTTATTTTGAGACAGGGTCTCACTGAGTTGCTTAGCACCTTGCCTTGCTGAGGCTGGCTTTGAACTCACGATCCTCCTGCCTCAGCCTCCCGAACCGCTGAGATTACAGGCATGTGCCAACGTGCTTGCCCCCCTATCATGCTGTTTTGGAGGACCATTTGCTCCCTCCAGTTCTATTGAGGAAAAAAATGAAACCCTGCTTTTCACAGGTCCAATAAAGATGTTTTTAGGGGATTTTCATTTTTTTTCAAGGAACTTTTAAAAATAAGAATAGAAAATCAATGTCCTCCTCCAATCCCAACCCTGAGATTGGCAAAGAAATGGACACATTCACCAAGCAGATTCCTTTGCTTTATGTACCTCCACAGGTTTCCTCAGACCCCATTTCATTTTCTCAATCCTATCTGGCTTTAGCTAAGCCAAGGGAGAGAGACCTTACCTAAGGTGGCTTTGAGCTGGCACCACTGCTAGGCTGGGTGGAATTATTGGTCTCAGTCTAAACCCAAGTCCAGGCCACCTCTCCAACCAGATCCCAATTGTATTTCCTCTCTGCAGATTCCCTGGCTCTTGAGGAGACATTCCCCCTCCCGAAGGCTCCAGACCTGTCCAGCCTTCGGTCTCTGGTACTAACCTGGGCATCACTTCCTTGACCTGGCCTTGCAGGGCCTGAGGCTTGGGGCCCTGGGCATCCTGCTTCACCCCTTATCCACTTCCCCTTTCCTCTCCTAACCAGTGAAGGCCATTTCTGTTCCCCAGGGAGGCTCTGCTTCTTCCTCTGCTGCCCTAGGCCTGCGGCTGGGCCCAGTCTTCCTGGGGACCTGCTGCATGTCTGAAGCTTTTCCTATGCCCTTCACACGCCAGGCTTTTCTAAAAGATCTGCTATCTAGGAACCAGCTAGCCCTCAGCTCATTGATAGAAAAGAGGGGATGGCTATACCCTGTATAAAATGAGTAGTCAAGACTCTGAGCTTAGGTAACTGTCCCTCCCACCCTCCCACTTCCCCAAGAAGGTCTCATTGGCCTCTTCCCACTGAGCGAGCACCTTCTATGCACCAAACACTGTCAGATCTGTACATCTGTGGTCCTCCCAACTCCTCCAGCTCGTGGCTGTTACCCCTACTGCACAGATGAGGAAATAGAGGGTTTGCAAAGTTACTTTCCTTGGGCTCTCTTGCCAATAAATGGCAAAAAAAAAAAAAAAAAAAAAAAAAAAAAAGGATTCAAACCCATATTACAAGCACAGGTTCTTAGGAGTATGCTGGACTGCTTCATCAGCCCCTTAAACTCATTTTCCCTTGGCCACCTGAGATACCTTGTGACCAGGGAAACACAGGTCCTCTTTCAGATCCCAGTCAGGCATCAGGACTTAAAGGCCTGTACACCCAGGGGGACTGGGCTACCCACACATAGGAACCGCAAGGAAAAGCAAGAATCTCCCATGCGAGAGAAGGCATCGCAGGGATGCAGCAAGGAGACCGAGCACAGCGCTGCGCTCACTAAAGGAGTGCCCTTTTGCTCTCTGCCCAGCTCCCTGGAGATGACCTGCTACGACAGCGATGATGCCAACCCGCGCAGCGTGTCCAGCCTCTCCAACCGCTCCTCCCCTCTGTCTTGGCGCTATGGCCAGTCCAGCCCACGGCTGCAGGCTGGTGATGCACCCTCGGTGGGTGGGAGCTGCCGGTCGGAGGGGACGCCTGCCTGGTACATGCACGGGGAGCGGGCCCACTACTCCCACACCATGCCCATGCGCAGTCCCAGCAAGCTCAGCCACATCTCCCGCCTGGAGCTGGTCGAGTCCCTGGACTCTGATGAGGTGGATCTCAAGTCCGGCTACATGAGCGACAGTGACCTCATGGGCAAGACCATGACCGAGGACGACGACATCACTACTGGGTAAGCACAGGAGCCCCTTGGACAGCTGGAGTGAGAGGCAGTGGAAGGGGAGGCCTTAAAAGTGAAGTGGCAGATTTGTGGTGCTGTTGACAGAAGGGATCTGTGTAAGGCTTTTATGTACAGGTTGTGACTTTCGCGGCTATCAGAAGGGATGATTCTAGACCTGAATGTGGTGGGTGGGGCCTACATAAGAGAGCCTGATTGGTCAATAAATTGCTTCCTCCTTATTGGCCCCTTTGCCTGCCATTCTGTGGAATGCCCACCTACTTCCCTGGATCCTCTACTGGCAAATCTGGATCAGAGTCCTGGAAGAGTGGCGCCCTGGCACACGCCTGTAATTCTAGCAATTTGGAGGTTAAGGCAGGAAGATCTCAAGTTTGAGACCAGCTGGGCAACTCAATGAGACCCTGTCTCAAAATGAACAAATAAAAAGGTTGGGGATGTAGTTCATGGTAGAGCACCCCTGGGTTCGGTCGCCAATACCGCGAGTAGGGAACCCCCAGGAAAACTCCTAGTACCAGCTTTTGTGCAAACTTTGTAGACCCAGGACAAGCTAATCTGCTTGCCCATTTGCAAAAGTGTCTGATGATGCCATCTCCATCTATCTGCTAAGAAGAGAAAATGAGCTTGTGGAGACCGCAGGAGTCAAGCAGAAAGTGGTACCAGTAATGCTTCTTCCTTTGCTGGGAGTTTCCAGTCTCCAGTCCCCTTCCTTACCCTGTGACCTTTGGTCTCTACTCCTAGGGTTTCTGCCTCCGCAGATCTTCTAGCTTCCTCCTAATCGCTACCTCTGGCTATGAAACTCTTCTTTCCAGAGCTTTGCTCCACATGGACCCTCATCTTATCTTTTCTGTCTAAATCAACAGGGCTGGGCCTTTGGAAACAAGCTGGGCAGAGGTAGCAGGCTGGGAAGTGAGGGGAGAGGACAGGAAGAATGAAGTGCTGGGGGCCTTTGGGGGTCTGGCCAACTGTTCCAAGCCCTAGAGACCAGAGAGCTGCCGAGATCCTGCAAGTTTTCTTGGGGCATCTCTCAGCTGACTGCTATTTCCATTCCTCCTTCTTGGTTTGCTGGGACCCCCAAGAAACCACAGCAGTATCCCTCTCCCCTTACCTCTCAGGGACTTAATATCTCACTTCCAGGGACAGCCTCTCCCCAGTAAAAGTTCCATACTTCAAGGGAGTGGAAAGTAGCCCCTTGGAAAAGACTGAGAGCCGAGCTCCAGGCAATCTGCTGTTCCTGCCCGCATTCCCACCCTTGGGAATAAACTTGGCGGGATCTGGTCAGGGCCTGTCCAGCTGATGAGGCTGTTCTGGACCAAAACAACTGACGCATGAATGGGGTTGTTTACTGCCTGTTAAATCCCCGGGGCCAGCCAGACCTCACGCTCAGATCCGCCAGCATATGGCCCTGAGCTGGGCTGTGCTCAGAATCCTGTGCTGGCAGGAAGGAGAGCGAGATGTCTTGGAGGAGCTGCTGCACACAGCCTCTGCCCTGAGGAAGTCAGGTCCCCTTCCTCTTGAGAATTTCCAGCTGGATAGGGCAGAGGGAAGCACAGTGCTGTGGGGCTGCAGGCTCAGACATTTCTCCATGTGTCGGAAGGACTGTGGCCTCAGCCCTACGGGGCTCCCAGAATGATGAAGGTAATGGGATCCCTGTCCTCAGGGGAGGCCCCAGACTGATGGAGGTGAGAGCCCTCTGAGAGTCCCCCCTCCCCCAACTCCCCGTGTCATGGCAGACAGCTCCCCATGTGTGAGGAGAGAGCACCACACCCCTGCCATGGACAGACCCTGGTCTGAGGAAGGTGGTAGGGCGTAGCTGTATGAGCTTGGACACATGAGTCACTTCTCCAGGCTTTCATTTTTCTCCCTGCTAAATGCAGACCACAATAGTACCAGTAGCCCCAAGATCACAGACCCATTATGAGGATCAAAGAATTCATATATGTTAAGCACTTAGAATAATTCTTGACTCCTTGTAATTACTTACTCAGTGCTAACTACTCTCATTATTGTTAGAGTCTCGGACGGATGGGGAGACACAGTCCTTGTCCTCAGGTAGCGTGCAGTCTTACCAAGGCGCCACTTAGGATCAGCAGCAAGGACAAATTTGGTAGCAGCTCACCAATCTGGGGTCACAGAGAGTAAGGTGTGGGGTATGGAATGCCACAGGGAGAATAGGAAAGGAAAGATACGTTATCCATATGCTAGCACCCTTTCTTTCCTCTTTTTTTTTTTTTTTTTTTTGGAATGGGGATGCAGTACCAGGGATCGAACCCAGTGGTGTTCTATCACTGAGCTACGTGGCCAGCTCTTTTTTATTTTTTCTTTTGAGACAGGGTCTCACTAAGTAGCCAGGCTGGCCTTGAACTTGCAATTCTGCCTCAGTCTCCCGAGTTACTGGGATTATAGGTGTGCATCACTGTGCCCAGCTTA
The DNA here is from genome assembly GCA_025594165.1 of Tamias sibiricus. Taxonomy (NCBI): domain Eukaryota; kingdom Metazoa; phylum Chordata; class Mammalia; order Rodentia; family Sciuridae; genus Tamias; species Tamias sibiricus. The sequence continues at coordinate 34,523,609 of CM046669.1, forward strand.
GCTCCTTTCCTTTATTCTGTCTCCTCTGGACAGTGTGTGTGATACCTGTATATCAGTGAAAAAAGGAAATAATCCAGAGTTCCTGAAGTTGGTATGAATAAGAACTCACCCTCCCTGCACACCCACCTGTCGGAAGCCCAGCGATGCCTGGAGTTTGCATGAGGAACACAGGATAAATTGTTAGCACGACAGTACACACAAAGCGGTCCACACTGTAAACTGCAGTGCTAGGATCCTAGATAATTCCCCATCTATTTCTTAAATAGTGTTTTTAGTTGTTGATGGACCTTTATTTTATTCATTTATTATTTATATGTGGTGCTGAGATTTGAACGCAATGCCTCACACATGCGAGGCAAGAGCTCTGCCACTGAGCCACAACCCCAGCCCGTTCCCATCTATTTTTTATGGTCAGTTTTCAGTTAGCAGGAACTCTTAACCCTAGTTTTAAGTTTTGTCATTAAATTCCCTGCCAGAATTGTAAACATGACCACCCTTAACGGTGCTTAGGAAATCACAGTGGAAGGGAATCAATTTATATTAGTTAGTAATTATAATGTAAACAATCACTCCTCCATGAGATTATGTGTTTTCATGGTTACCTGTTGTTTTTGCTTGCTTTTTGTTGTTGTCATTGTTGGTTTGTTTGTTTTTGGTTTTGATTAGAAACAGAGCATCCTGGACTCCAGCAAGTCTTAAACTCTGCAAACCTGAGCTGCCCTTGCTCAGACTCCCCGGAGTCCTCTCCTCCCCACTCTGTTCTTTATCCACATTTTGACAGTTAGAGAATGTCCTATTCCTAAGAAAATTGTTTTTTCCCATTCAGAAAATGGGTTGGGCTGCTCCCTGGAGGGGCAGCCTTCAGCACTTCCCTTCTCGCCCACTCGGCGACACTCCCCCACGTGGTGACACTCCTGGTCCTCTGCTGTAGGCCAGGGCTGCCTGCCAGCTGCCACTGCCAGGCGCTCCCAGTGCTGGGCCACCGGACAAGTGAGGCTGATTGCTGGGCTCCCGCCTTCCCCACTGGGTGACACAGTCGGCCCCAAGCTGTCCAGCTGAACCCTGAGGGATGACAATGACTCTGACCCCTTTTCAGCGCTCTTGGCTATCTGCTGGGGGATGGTGCCCTGGGGGTTCTTCCCATGCCACTGCCAGCTGCAGATCAGCTCCCTGCTCCATCCAGACACCAGGCCTCTGCCCAGGTTGCCACTCACAAGACGAAGAAGGGAAATTCTCCAGACAAGTCCACAGACTAGAAGGAAGAGGGTGACACCAGCTGCCCAAAGAATCACACATTTTCAAAAGTTTAATATTAAAAAATGCAAAGTATACGCAATGTTTACCGTTTTAGAGTGGCACCAAGTACGTTCACACTGTGGTGCCACCATCGACACCACCCATCTCCAGACCTTTTTTTATCAACTCAAACTGACACTCCACACGCATTAAACAATGTCTTCCCTTCCCTGCCCCTTCCACCCCTGGCAACCTCTGTACCACTTTTTGTTTCTTTGAATTTGACTGCTCTAGGTAACTCATATAAGTGGAATCAGACCGTATTTGTCTTTTTAATGACTGGCTTATTTTAACTAGAGAAATGTCATCAAATTCATCCATGTGGTAGGTTGTGTCAGAATTTTCTTTTTTAAGGTTGAATAATAGTCCATTACAGGTGTACACCACATTTCATTTATCCACTCATGCATTCATGGGTTGCATTATCTTTTGACTATTGGAAATAATACTGCTAGGAACACTGATGTACAAATATCTGTTCAAGTCCCTGCTTTCAATTCTTTTGGGTATATACTTAGACGTGGCATTGTGGATTGTATGATAATTCTATGTTTAATTTTTTGAGGAACTATAAAGACTGTTTTCCACAGAGACTATACCATTTGACATTTCCTCCAGTTCTAATTTTTTTTTTACATCCTTGCTGTTTACTAATTTCTGCTTTTTTTTTTTTTAAGAAAATAATGGCCATCCTAACTGTGTTAGTCAGCTTTCCCATTACTGTTACAAAATGCCTGAGATAATTGACTTTAAAAGAGGAAAAGACTCACAGTTTTAGAGTTTGGGGGCCTGTTTTGGCAAGGCAATGCATCATGGTGGGAGTGCTAGGGGAAACTGTTCACCCCTGCCTGGAGAGCAAAAGGGAGGCAGAAGACACCAAGGTTCCATAACCTCCTTTGAAGGCACACCCCAATGACCTAAGGCCTCCCACTGCCCCTACCTCTTAAAGGCTCCACTACCTCTCAATAACACCACAGACTGAGTACCAATCCTGCAACCCGTGGACATTTGGGGAGCCTTTAAGATCCAAAATATAGCACTAAGGTATGTGTAGTAGTATTTCATTATGGTTTTTTTTTAAATATATTTTTATTTTTGGCTAGGGATGTGGCTCAATGATAGAACACTTGCCTGGCCTGCCCGAGGCCCTTGGTTTAATCCCCAGCACTGCAAATGTGTACACACACACATACACTTTTTGATTGACATGTAGCAATTTTATGTATTCACGAAGTGTGTGATATTTCAGTGCATGTATACAATGTGTAGTGTAATCAGATCGAGTAATTGGTGTATCCATCACCTAAGACTTCTATCATTTTTTTATGTTGGAAATATTCAAAATTCTATTTACTACCTATTTTGAAATACCATTAGTTTATCGGTAACTATAGAATATTAGAAGTTATTCCTTCTATCCTATTATATAGCACAGAACATGAGAAGTCATTCCTCCTAGGGCTAGGGGTCTGACTCAGTGCTAGAGTGCCTGCCTAGCCTGGGTTCAATCTCCAGCACCAAAAAGAAAAAGAAAAAAAAGGAGTTATTCAATTGCACCCCTGTACTGGTTAAGCATTCTCTCTCCTTCCCTCCCTCCCTCCCTCCTCCTCAGCCTTTGGTAACCACTATTCTGTTCTCTTCTTCTATGAGATCAACGTTTTAGCTTCTACATATAAGTGAGAATATGTTTCATTCATGTCACTATGAATAACAAAATCTCATTTTATGGCTAAATAATATTACACTATATATGTATATAGTGATACATATGCACACACATACGTGTGTGTGTAAATGTATATATTCTACGTTTTCTTTGCCCATTCATCCATCAGTGGATACCTCGGTTGATTCCATATCTTGGCTATTGTTAATTGTGCTGCAATGAAAATGAAAATGCAGGGCTGAGGATATAGTTCAGTTGGTAGAGTGCTTGCCTCACATGCACAATCCCCAACACAGAATAAATAAATAAATAAATAAATAAATAAATAAATAAATAAATAAATAAAAATGCAGATGTAGAGTAGTGGGATCACTGGATCATATGGTAGTTCTTTTTCTAGTTTTCTGAGGAAACTCCATATTGTTTTCTTTAATGACTGTACTAATTTTCATTCCCACCACATCCTCACCAGCATTTGTTACTTTTTGTCTTTTTGTAAATAACCATTCTAATAGGAGTGGTTTGGATTTGCATTTCTCTGATGACCAGTGATATTAGCATCTTCATGGTTATTATCCATTTGTATATCTTCTTTGGAGAAATGTCTGTTTGAATCCTTTGCCCGTTTTTTAATTGGATTGTTTGGTTTGGGTTGTTGAGGTGTGGGAGTTCTTTATATATTCTGGATATTAATCCTTCATGAGATGTGTGACTTGCAAACACTTTCTTCCATACTGTGGGTTGCCTTTCATCCTGCTGATAGTATCCTTTGATGCACAAAAAGATTTTCCATTGTTTTTTTTTTTGCCTGGGGTTTTGTTTTTTGGAAACAAGCTGCCCTGGTTGGTCTCAAGTGATCCTCCTGCCTCAGCCTCCCAAGTAGCTGGGACTAAAGATGTGTGCATCTGGCTAAAGTTTTTCATCTTTGTGAAGTCGTATCCAGGAAATCATTGCAAAATCCAATGTCATGCAGCTTTCTTCTGTTTTTTTTTTTTTTTTTTTTTTCTGAATTTTATAGCTGATGGAACTTATAAAAAAAAAAAAAACACAGATTCCAAGCCTAATCTCAGACCCACCGGTGTGGAATTTCTGCTACCCCAGGAAGCCATATTTTTCTAAAGCTTCTCAGTGATTTTTGGACCAGTCTGCCTTCTATCTAGTACAAACATCCCTGTAGTGTCCCTGACAGCCAGTCTTTCGACTTTGGCTTGCATGGGCACAGTTGACAGGGAGCTTATTCTATTTCATGTAGAATTAAGTTCTAAGAAAGTTTCTAAATATTCAGCTGAAATCTGCTCCACTGTTAACTTTTGCCTATTAATTCCAACACTGTCACTGGGAAAAATAGAATAAGTGTAACTCCTCATCCAAATATGTCAACACATACTTAACAATTGCTCAGATATTCTTTAGACATCCCCCCTCCAATTTAAAAAAAAAGTTCCCTGCTTATTTCAGTAGTTTGTTAAATGACCAGTTTTCCAGACCCCTCATTGTCCTGGTCACCCTCCTCTGGAACCTCTCAAGTTGTCAACTGTCCTCTTAAATGCTGGCACCTAGACTGATCCCCCGCTTGACACTAGAAGTAGTCCTGCCAGGGTAATTCTCAAATCATGACACTGCAGACAACTTCGAGTTGGCTGCTGAGTGTCCTAGATGACAGCTCAGGCCATTTTTACCACTTGAAAAGAGAAAAGGAATTTGTTTTTCTAAAAATAGGAAGGTCTGGAATTTAATCTAAGTAAGAAGATAAGTCTCCTAGCCATCTGTCCTCCCCATCCCTGGCATCCAGGGTTGGTGGGAGGGAGTCAAGGCCAGGAGCCTGCAGAGGTAGTGCAGGCGCTGGGGATGGGGCCACTGGCTCCCAGGTGGCCAGTAGCTTGGAGGCCCTCTGCTCTCCCCCAGCTGTGAGTGGGTCTGCCTCCCAGTAGCTCCCTTTCTGACTGTAGTGGTGGTGGTCTGAATGGGCTAGGATGGGGCTCTGAGGCAGTAATGGGTGGGAACTTGTAGGCCAAGCGAGCAGCCATCCTGCCAAGTCCCACAACTCCAGAGGGTGCTGTTCACACTGGACAGAGCTGTGCCCCTGCAGCCTCCGCAGGATGGCTGTCCAGTGACCCATGCCAAGGACCACAGAACCTTAGCCAATGTCAGCGGGCCCCGTCTTGGGGGAGCTCTGCGTGTGTGTCACGGGCACAGCCGGCTTGCTTGGAGACTGCCAGCCCTGTGGCTCTCAGGTGGTTCCCTGCCCTCTGTGTGTGGCTGGGCGTTCCAGGCTTCTGTCTCCTCCTCGCCTCCCCCCTGCTCCCCCAGCCTGTCCTCTTGAACTGTGCTTGGGGGCTCAGGGACAGATGGGATTCGTTTCCTCCTTGGCTCTGAAGCATCTTGACGTTGAAAAATGTCAAATAAAATAAACTGTAGGCCCCTGCCTTCTCCCAGGCTGGCTCTTGGGCTCCCAGAGGCCGTGAGCTCAAGCCTTAAAGAGACACTTCAGCCTGGTAGTGAAGCCTCTGCCTCTGCAGCCCCCCCTGGGAAGAAGACCCCACTCACTGTTCTTCTGCTTGGCCCATGTCTGACTCCCAGACCCCAGGATGCCCCAACCAGCCACTTTCAGTGATGAGGATCCTCTTGCATGAACACTGGGTTTGCACAGTTTGTATGAAGAGAACTCTTCTGAGTTTGAATGGACAGGAAAGAGTCGTTTCTTCTTGTGCCTTTCACTTCTCTCTCTCCTGCCAGTTCTTCAGCATCCCGCCTGGTGGGCAGATGGACCAGGTCTGTTTTTCGCCCCTGAAACACAAGGACAGGGGCAGGGAGTGATAGGGGGCTGTTCTGGCCAGGACCCAATGCTCAAGTCCAGAAAAGAAATGTGGCTTCTGCCCTTAAAGAACTTCAGATCTAAAAGGAAGGAAAGATGCTTACTGGATCCACAGTAAAGGAGGGACATGTTGTCAAAGTAGACAATGGTCGTTGCCTTGTTTGAGGATAATATTTAAAATTACAGCGCTGATTCACAGGTTCACGCCCAGTAGCCCTGGCTGATACTGCTTTGTGGTGCAGTAGAAAGGAGCACGGGTCTCATATCAGGATCTAGAGTTCAGTCCTAAGCATACCTCTTGCTTGCTATGTGGCACTAGCAAGTCACTTTGGGTCTTTATAAAAAAAGTGATTATTTTGCCTTGTGAGCATCAAGTGGAAGAGAACAGGTAAGAGTGCTCTGAAAAGTATAAAAGGCTGTTGGTTTGAAAACTGTTATACCAATCTCCACTTGATGTTCTATGCATTTACCTGATGGCCTCTGTCTTAGGGATTAACAAAGTGTCAAAATAAGGTTTCTTAACCTTGGCAGATGACTAACCTGAATTTGAGCCTTGACTTCTGTTACAAAGACCAATCTTGTTTTGCATTTTAACACTGTCTTGATGTTTAGTCCCTTAAGCGTGAAGCTACTTCAACAGACTTTTTTTGTTTGTTTAATATTTATTTGTTTGTTTTAGTTGTACACAATGCCTTCATTTTTACATGGTGCTGAGGATCAAACCCGGGCTGTGCACGTGCTAGGTGAGCGCTCTACCACTGAGCCACAACCCCAGCCCATTTCAACAGACTTTTAGAGAGCCTTGTTAACACAGGCTGGCAGAGCAGTAGCGTGGTTGCAGTAAAGGCTTAGAGCTGGACTGCCTGGGTTTGAATCCTGGCTCTTCCTCTCTCTCTAGAGAGAATAAGTTCTTTGCCTCCCTGTTTCAGTGTCCTCGGCTGGAAAATGTGGAGAGTAGTGGCACACACTCTGTTAAGATCAATGTGAGGGTCACATCAGTTACTAAATCTACTTTATATTAGCAAGGTGACACACACATTCTAAATGATAATGTAGTATTTGAAAAAGTGTTCATCTTCATGCTTAAAAATGGTATTTCTGCTCCTCACTCAGACGATGACAACTAACTCATTTGCCGAGCAAAATGGATATTCTGGCCTGTTTTTACCTGTTTGTGTGCAGTGTTTGTTTTGTTTTGTTTTGTACTGGGAATTGGACTTAGGGGCCCTCAATCACTGAGCTACATCCTCAGCCCTTTCTGGTATTTTATTTAGAAACAGAGTCTCACTGAGTTGCTCAGGGCCTCACTAAATTGCTGAGACTGGCTTTGAACTCATGATCCCCCTGCCTCAGCGTCCAGGCTGCTGGGATTACAGGGGTGCGCCACCGTGTCCAGCTCATGTAGTGTTTTTATGTGGGGCATGATGCCCATCTGTGGCCTGGGATCTTAGCTGTGAGTACAGCATGCAATTGTGCAGTCAGCTAAGTTAATTGTGCACAAGATCACACAAATGGCCATGACCTCTTTCCCATCATGACCTAGCTAGCTGGGCTGTCCTGTCCGTGCCTTACTCTAACATATGTTTCTTATATGCGAAAAGTGCCTCGGGCTGGTGACTTAATCCATTTTTTCCCTGCTATAACACAGTACACAGACTAGATAATTTATGAAGGATGGAGATTTATTTCTTATGGCTCTAGCAGCTGGGAAGTCCAAGATTGCAGGGCCACATCTGATGAGGGTCTTGTTGCATCATCTCATGGTAGAAAGTGGAAGGGCAAGAGAGTATGCACAGAGAAGGGGCCTAATTCACCCTTTTCTCAGGAACCACTCCCACAATAACTGACCCACTCCCACGGTAACTGCGTTATTCCATTCATAAGGGCAGAACCCACGTGAGCTAATCACCTCCCTATTTTTGTGTGTGGTACTAAGGGTTAAACCCAAGGCCTCATGCATGCCAGGCAGGTGCTCTATCACTGAGCTACAGCCCGTAATCACCCTTTTTGTTTGTTTGGTTGGTTGGTTTTAGTTGTAAATGGTCATAATACCTTTATTTTTATACAGTGCTGAGGATCGAATTCAGTGTCCCACGTGTGCTAGGCAAGCGCTCTACCATTGAGCCACAACCCCAGACCCCTAATCACCTCCTAAAGGTCCTATATCTTGGGGTTGGGGATATAGCTCAGTTGGTAGAGTGCTTGCCTTGTATGCACTGGGTTCAATCCCCCCAACACCACACACACAAAAATGTCCTATATCTCAGCCCTATGGCACTGGGGTCCTCAACAATACATGTCTCCCCCCTCCCCTGCCTTTTTTTTTTTTTTTGGTACTGGGTATTGAACCCAGGGATGCTTAACCAATGAGCCACATCCCCAGGTCTTTATTTATTTATTTTTTATTTAGAGACAGGGTCTCGCTGAGTTGCTTAGGGCCTCGTTAAGTTGCTGAGACTGGCTTTGAACTAGTGATCTTCTTACCTCAGCCTCCTGAGAGGATGGGATCATGGGCATGTGCCACCATGCCCTGCTGTCCTCCCTTTTAGAGGAACACGAAGCAAGGATTTGAGTGCCAGTGGTTTATTTGGGAGGTGATCTCAGAAAGCACTGAAGAGGGGTGGGGAATAGGTCAGGGAGGAGAAGGAACAAGACTCTGAGGGTTTCTGCTGCAGACACTGGAGCTTGGTGATTTGGGTGGTAATAGGGACTGAACCCAGGGTCTTTCACATGCTAGGCAGGTGCTCTACTACTGAGCTGTACTCCAAGCCCTTTTTTATTTTTATTTTTAGGCAAGTTCTCATGAGGCTGATCCCAAGTTTGTGATCCTCTTGCCTCAGCCTCCCAAGTAGCTGGGATTCCAGGGGTGCCCCCATCTTGGATTTTTACCATTCAGCTCCCATTCATTCATGATTTGCTGAGGGCAGTTCCCAGGGGCACTGAGTCAGCAGCTCTAGGCTACCCCAGGGAGGCTGAAGGATGCCCCTCAGAATAGGTCACAGGTGCTTGTGAGAGTGCTCAGTTGAGTTTATGGGGACAGTGACTGCAGAGGACAGAGGTGGGACACAGACACCATCAATCATACAGAAAGAAGATAGGAAGCAAAGAAGGGACGGAGGGTGCAGAATCAGATTCCTGGGGCTGACGGGAAGGAGGGGAACCCCTGGCTCTCAAAACACCCCTTAATGTTTTTTTTTTTTAACCTTTGTTTTATTTATTTATATGTGGTGCTGAGGATCGAACCTAGTGCCTCACACATGCTGGGCAAGCGCTCTTCCACTGAGCTACAACCCCAGCCCCTCCCCTTAATTCTTAAAGTAGCAGACAGTACTTCTGAGTCTGTGCAGAGTTAATACATTTCCCAGTGTCTGTTCACACCCAACAAGGTTGGGGGAAGGATAGAGTAAGCCAGGTGTTCCAGAGGGACTACTGGATGTATGCTAGTTGCCATAGCAACTGATGCCAGTGGAAGAGCAGGGGGCCCCTCCTCTGTGTGTCCTACTAACCTACAATTGAGCTGCTGGAATTTTCACTGAGCATGATGACATACAATTTGGTTGACAACCAGAATGGATTGGGGCTGAGGAAGCTGTTGAGATGGGTTTGACTTTTCCCTACTAGCCATGCCCAGCGGTCTACCTGTCCCTTTTCCTCTCCTTTCTGACTGTCAGCCTCCTCCTTTGCTCCACGCCCTTATGTTCTGTGGTAAGCCATCTGGGCTTATGTGGTGCCTGGAAATCCCATGCAATTTGAAATCACCAAAAGAGCACAAGTTTGGAGCTATGACAGACTATTCAGATGCCATCTCTGTGGCTTCAGGAAAGCTGTTTATTCTAAGACAGACTAGCAATATGGGAGTAGGTTTGCTGTTAGGATGTAATGGTATATAGTGTCTATGATATACTTGGTATATAGTAGGTGCTCAGTAGATGTTAAATCCCCGCCTTTTGGTTGGTTTCTAGAACATTGATGCTATAAAGACCATCTGTGCAAATGGAGTTTTTCTGCCTACGTGGTGAAGCCCAGTTGCCCACTCATCTTTGCCAAATCTCCTCCCTTCAGAGAGGCTTCCCCAATTCATCCACTGCAATATGGTTGCTGAATGACTCAGGGTTGTCCTGGAACTCATGTGCATGATTTGTAGTATAATAACTTGTGCTTTTATGATTTTTCTAACAATTGTATAGCACATAGGTTTATAAAATACTAATGTGGCATTATCTTATTTAATTTTAACAGTGTGAATTAGATATTCTTCTCTCTAATTATAAGTGAGGGAATTGGAATTCCGCTTAACTGACGTGGCAGAATTGCATAACACGAAAGTGGCAGCATCAGAGCGGAACCCAGGCCTGGAACCCGACTCTCATGTCCTGAGCTCTTTCGAGTATACCCACCACTTGCTGTGTGTACCTCCTGTGTCCCTGAAGCCCGGGAGCATGTCAGGGGCAGGGATCATACACTTTCCACTGAGTAGGAGCTTCCCAAGACCAGAGATCCTGTCTTCTCTCTGTTTTCCCTCAATCCAGCAGCCTGAATTCTTAGGCCACGCTGTCAACTGACCAATGAATCATTGTTAGAGACACCCTCCTAGAATGCCCCTAATTGACCCTCCCATCTTCCTTGCTTTGGGAAGCCACAAATGTGGCCACAGCCAGGAGCTCTGGGCCAACAGCAGAAAGAGCAACCCAAACCTCTGTGAATACAAGCCCTTTTTGATTTCGGCTGAAAGGCTGAGCTGTCCTGGGATGTTCATGAGGGCCCAGCTCTGGCTTCTGGGCTATCAGATGTCCCTGGCCAGGCAGCAAAAGACCATTCACTACAGTCAAAGAAAAGCCAGCAGTCCAGGCAGGGGACTTAGCCGGGTACCCAAAAGAGTTGCACACTGAATTGTTCTTCCCTGTGTATTGGGGCAACAAAGGAACAATACAGGAGCTGCATAAAAATATGGATTTGAAAAGCAAATAGGGAGGAGTCAGGCCACCAAAGATCCAAAGCACGTAGCTATCTGAAACAGATCAACACTCACTGAATATGCTGAACAGGGTCACGGGGGCATGCGCCATAGGTAAACAGAACCAGCGTGTTCGTGACGTGCATGCCAAGGAGTGGGAATGGGAGACAGACAGACACTGTAAGATCCATCTGAACACGTATGTGAGAGGTGGCTGGATACAAAGAGCCTGTGTGTGCACAAGATCAGTTGAGGGTGTGCCTGCTGATATGTCGCCAGAGAGACACAGAAGGTGTCTGAAAGGTGGAGGGACTTCCAGAGAGGAGTGAGTGAACCTGTACCCAGCCTGGGGACCTGACTCAGAGCAGGACAAATGGATTCTCGCTAGCCCACTTCCTCTTCTCCCTTAGCCAATTTATACTCGAAGTGGCCTGTCTTGTGTTGTGTTTCTTTTTTCTTGTGGGGCACCTCCAGCCTGGGAAATAAGGACAAATCTTTGATCTAGTTCCTGTCCTCTTCCCCTGACTGCTCCCTCCTCTAGCCCCTTTCCTCAGCCCCTCTTCTCCTTGGTCACCTTTCTCAATCTCTCAGTCTTCCTCTACTTCCATGTCTGGTTTCTGTCCTGGCCCCCGTGGGTATGGTGACAAGATGCGGTTCGGGAATGGCACTATCTACGCATGCATGGCCATGTGGATAGACTCCGGTGGTGGGACTTCTCACAGCAGGGGTTCCCAGGACTGCTGACATTCTGCTGTGCATAATTATAAGATGAGGGACAGAGCTTATCTGGTTGTCACTGCCACTTTCCAAGCCATGGTTTCCAAAGTGGGGCTCTGGGGGATAGCCAGTCACTCCAGGCACATGCAGGGGTGAACTTTCCCCAGATGTTCCCTGTTTTCTGAATTTAGCCAGAGCAAGGAGCTCCCTGTGTGAGGCTCCAGCTGATCCATCTCATTGAAGTCTGGAAGGCAGTAGCTATATGATGTCTATGTCCCCGCCAGTCCCTGTGGTGGGTTTCCTCTTCTTGAAAGTCATACCCTGATTCAATTTTCAGTTTGCCTCTCACTACCTACGTGACCTTGGGTGTTACTTAGCATCTTTGTTCTTCAGTCTCATTGTTTCAAAAGGAAAGGTGATGCTAATGTCCCCTCATGATATTTGTTCATACATTCAGTAAGTAGTTATAGAGCACCTTCTGTATGCCCGATGCTGTGGATACACCAAGAAAAAAAAAATGGGCATTTTTCTTAAAACTCACATATGAAATAAGAAATGGCACTAAGCAAGCCAATGGATATATGAAAGTCTGTACTAGTTTAGGTGGTGCTGTGTATCTAAAGTAAAGCTGAATAAAGGGCAGAGAGTGATGGGGTGGGGCTATTTGTGATCAGGGAAGGCTTGTTTGGTCAATGATGCAGATAACTGGGGATAGAGCAGCAAATGGCAGAGCCAGTGAAAAGAGCCTGAGGCAAGAATGGGCATATGTTCCAGGAACCACAAGGAGGTCAGTGTGGCTGACACAGAGTAAACAAAGGGAAGAGTGGTCAAAAATGAGGTCAGGAGGTAGGCAGGGCTAGGTGTGTCATAGTGAAGACGGTGGCTTTTCTTCTAAGTGAGAGGAGAAGCCATTGAGGACTTCAGGGAGGAGGGCAATGCAATCCACCATGTATTCAGAGGGTCCTTTTGGCTGCTATGAGAAGAGATCACAGGGCACAAGGGAGACCAGTAGATGTGCACGTCCACATACGCATGCACACACACACGCGCGTGCTGGTATCTGCTCAGTGACTCTCCCTCTTGCTGGCATGTCAGCCTCTCTCACTTCCCTTCCCTTCCCATCCCATCGTCCTGTCCCATGCTCTCAAACCACACAAAGGCACACTGATGGCGTTGGCATGGCGGAGGCAGGATGGTAAGCTAGCCTAAGACGGTAGCTCACTATACAAGATCTGGTAGGGACTCCCCTCTCTGCTGCCACTCCCAGCTGCAGGGGTGGTGGGAAAGGCAGGTCTCCTCAAAGGTTATATAAATATTTGCTGAGCAGTAACACAGCTAGGAGCAGGGCCCCTTCCTCCAGCTGGTTCATCTGCCACCCCAGAGAAATCTCAGCTGGGAAGAGGGCCGGGTTTTGGACCCTTCCAGTGTGCATCTGCTGATGCTCAATGCCCCGATTCAGACTGTCCCATTGACCGACCTTCAAAATAGTTCAGTCTGAGCCTCCTGCTGGCCCCAGGGAGGGAGTTTACAAGAAGTGGTACCTCTGTCTGTTAGAAAGGTCCCTGGCTCAGGAATCAGGAGGCCCGAGTCACATGGAGGGATCTTGAACACATCACTCGCATGATCTGGGCTTCGTTTCCTCCTCTGTAGAGATGAGGGAGTTGAACCAGAAGGTCCCTAAAGTCCTTTTCATTTCTGATGTTTGGGACTCTCCAGCTGAATGAACTGGGTCTGGTCCAGGCTACCTGCTGTCTCCTCCTCAAAGGGCCTGGAGGTTGGTAAGGAGAGGCAGCAGCCTTGCTGGGTCAGGAGAGGAAAGGAGGGAAGCTCGCCACGCTCACAGGCAAGAAACTCTGGAAAACTCAGAAATGCTAACAGGTCAAGAAATCCACTGGGAGCTGGGCGAGGGGTAGCACACATGTGGGTCCCAAGTGCTTGGGAGGCTATGGCAAGAGGATCATTTGAGCCCAGACTGGGCAATACAGTGAGACCCCCATCTTCAAAAGATCACTGTTAGCCGGGTGCAGTGGCGCATGCCTGTAATCCCAGCACTTGGGAGGCTGAGGCAGGAGGATCGCGAGTTCAAAGCCAGCCTCAGCAATGGTGAGGCACTTAGCAACTCAGTGAGACCCTGTCTCTAATAAAATACAAAAAAGGGCTGGAGATGTGGCCCAAGGGTCGAGTGCCCCTGAGTTCAATCCCCGATACCAAAAAAAAAAAAAAAAATTCACTGGTGACTCCTGACTTGGGAGTCACCATCATGGCTTCCAGACTGAGTGACTACCTTAAGCCACTCTTTGAATTTTTCTGGCTTTTACTGTGACAAAGCAAGTGTAGTGATACCTGTCTCACTTTAGATCCCTAGGTTGTTTGAAAATAGAATAAAATATCTATGTGTTTTAAAAACTAATGCTACCTAGAGGCTAGGGATGATTGTTTTAGACATTTCTATTAAGATCACAAAAGATGATCCCCTAAGAATGCAGTGGGATCATTGGGGATCTGGGGTCAGTGTTTGAAAGCTAGGGTCAGGGGATGTGGCCAGGTAATTCCCCCTCCATCCCACCATGGTAAGGGTTAACTCACCACAGTCCCTCTCCCACAGTCCCTGTCTCCTCCTTTCTTGCCCCTCCATTCTGGTTTAATTCTTTCTCTTTCTTTCCACTTCACTTTATGCCTCCCTCTGCTAAGATGCTACCAGCTTAGCCTGTCCAGGGTGTACAAGGATCCCTGAGTCAAACTTCCACCCACAGGTCCAGAGGGATGTTCTCTGACTGGCTGGGACTTATTGAGGGGCAGGGGCTTTTCCATTTGAGGAGTTACATTTGCTTCATAGTTGATAGGAAAGAGAAGAATGAGGGCAGTTCAAGGAACAGAGTGGTGGATGCCCATGCTGAGACCCTCATCTTCTCAAGGGTCTCATTTCTGAGGCTCACCAGGAAATCAAGTGTGTAGCCAGGCCCCAGACATGCCCAAGCAAATGACACTGGAGGTAAGAGCATACCAAATTATCTGGCAAATTCCTCTTTTTTTTTTTTCCTATCTCTAACCAACCACATTAATCTTTGAGGTTATTGTTAGGGAGATAACCAGAGCTCCCACAAATTATCTTTGGATATTTGTTGAACATGGAACCTTTGCCAGGCATGGTGGTACACACCTGTAATTCCAGCAGCTGCGTTGGGAGGGTGGGGTGACTGAGGCAGAAAGATCGCAAGTTCGAGGCCAGCCTCAGCAACTTAGTGAGACCCTGTCTCAAAATAAAAATAAAAAGATCTGGGGATGTAGCTTGGTGGTCAAGTGCCCCTGGGTTCAGTCCTCAGTACCCTAGTACCAAAAATGGAAATGGAATCTCATATGAGAGGAATTTGGGATTGGACCTAGGTGACTCCAGAGATCTTCTGAGGCAGGGTAGTGGGGACAGGGAGAAGGACTCACCCCCTTCACAGGAATCTGTGAAGGGACCTCAGGCACTAAGTCCTGCCCTTGCTTTGGACATTTCATGGCTTTTCTGTGCCTCAGTTTCTCCCTAGTAAGGAGTTGCTCTGAGGGTGCTGGCAGGGGAGAAAAATGAGATCCTGGCTCCCAAAGGCTCTTTGAAGAGAAGCACCAGAGTAGCACAGAGGAGCCCTATCTGAGATAGATGGGCCTTTTTCTTCTTGCCCTCTTGGCTGGGTTTTCCTTCTGGAAAAGTGCCTGACTCCCAGCTCCCTTTCAGCAGGTGTCTTCTCCCTCCACCATGTGTGCCCCAGCTGTCCCCACTCCCTCTGCTGCAGGCTTCAGTCATGCAGCCTGGGACTCAGAAGGGCTCCAAGTCACTCTGCATGCTCCCCACTGTAGTCAAGGCCACCATATCACCCCCTGTCTGCCGCACCCCCATGATGGGCAAGGTCAGGGCCTCTTCAAGCACAGGAGCAGGGCCATTGACAGGGAGTCTGTTTTCCTGTCTTCACAAAAGCCCCCAGACAGCCTTTCTCTTCAGTGCTGCTGTCCAATTTCCCAAAATGCCTTGACCTGTGGGCTGAAAATAGCAGGTGCTAATTTACATGCTATTTGTTTAAGTAGCAAAGCCTTTGGGACCCTGTTCCTTCCCTGTAAAAGCCCCCACTAGCCTCTGCCAAGCAGGAAGGTGGACACTACCTGGAGACTCATCTTCCTCATGAAGATGGAAAGAGTGGCAGATGGAGGAACCTCAGATTCTGCTTGTTTTTTTGTTTTTTGTACCAGGGATTGAACTCAGGGGTACTTAACCACTGGGCCACATCCCCAGCCCCTGCCCCCACCCTTTTTTTTTTTTTTTTTTGTATTTTATTTAGAGACAGGGTCTCACTGAGTTGCTAAGTGCCTTGCCATTGCTGAGGCTGGCTTTCAGCCTCCCAAGTGCTGGGATTACAGGCATGACCCACCACACCCAGGGAACTTCAGATTCTGTTGGGTTCTGGCAGCTCAGGAACCAGTCCCAAAGTGGAGGAAGATTTGAGATCCTGGGTCCAGAATCCTCCTAGATCCCCTCCTCTGGGCTAAGCACTGGCTGAGATTTTGCTTCACAGTCTTGGTCCCTCAGCCCCTGTGGGGGATGAGAAAGAGGGACAGGGGGAGGGGAGGGTGGATGGAAAGGTGGCCAGGTACAGGAAGAGGGATAGGGCTCTGGCAGGGGTGAGGGAGTGTTTAGCGACTGCTCAGTTCCCCCACCCTTCAAGTAAACTCCCCCCTGCCTTACCCCTTCCAGGCCTCAAATCCCTTTCCCCCCACCTCTGCCCAGAAAGCCACAAAGGAGGAAAGCTTATGGAAAACCTACAGCCAGATCTAGAGAACAACATCCCCTGCTGAGGACATTCCTCTGGCTGAGACAGTCATTTTACTTAGACTGAGACTAAAGAGAATCCCTCATGGCTGTTGCTGTAAGCTGTTCCCCAGATGACCCAAGCTCACTCCAACACAGCTGCTGGGACAGACCTCCCTCGGGAAGGAATTGCAGTCTCCTTATGTTTAGGGTGATGGTGAGGATGGGAGGCCCTGGACAGCATGGGGAATGGAGAGACAGGATAGGGGCTTGGTCCAGGGATAGCATCCTGGACTGAGATAGAAGAATATGCTAGAAAGAACCACCCACCTTGCTCTTATTCCCCTCAAAACCAGTCTGCTTGGCAGCTGGTACTTCTTCTTACCACTCAGGACAGAGAAAAGGGAATAAAAATCTGTTTCCCCCATGCTATTCGCAGCTCTGCCCCATGTCAAGGAACAGTCTGAGGGATCTGTGCTAGAATAACTGTAGTTTTTGACTCACCTTTGATCTCAAAGCATATTTGGAAAACTTGGTCTGGCGTGTACCCTCTGATCCAAAAATCAACCTTCCCCAGTCAGACTGTTCAGGAATCCAGAGACGGGTCCCTCTGCTGAGGTTTCCACACCCTTTAACTGAGATTTGCCAGATGCAGTGGCACATACCTATAAACCCAACTACTCAGAAGGCTAAGGCAGGAGAAAAGGAGGCCAGCTTTGGCAATTTAATGAGACCCTGTCTTAAAAAAAAAAAAAAAAAAAAGCTGGGGATTGGTTCAGTGGTAGAGTGGTGCTCCTGGGTTCAATCCCCAGTTATCCAAACATACCAAAAAAAATGGGGTTCATCCCTGCAGAAGTGCAGCCCTGGTCAGTGCTGTTGGAATCAGAGGACTGGGGCACATAGATGTGAAGGGGAAAGGGCCTCAACCCTAGGGCTCAAAGCACCATCCACACCTTAAAGGTTGGAGCAGAGGAAGAAATCCAGGAGTACAAATCTTTGCTCCCTTACCATTTGTGAAAACTGAGACCCAGAAAGCTAAAGGGGGTGCCATGACAGGCCTAAGAGAACACATGTGGCCCAATGGCTCCAAGCTGCCTCAACACTAGAGACAACACTTTGGGGTTAGTGGTCATCTTAGTTTAGTACTTTGGGGGGCGGGGTGTTGGTCTTTAAATGAAGTAATTACCATAGTTGCTTTCCTTGCTTAAAGGAATTGCAGATACAATCTATCCATTTCTAAAGCAGTTTTTTTTTTTTTTTTTTTTTTTTTTTTAGCTTGCCCAGTCCAAGCTGGGAATGGGGACCCAATCAGACAGGAAGTCCCTTCCAGGAGCAGAGTGAGGACTAGAGGAATCAGGGGGGAGGGCAGCAATCCTGCCCCTGCAGCTCTCTTTTCTTTTTGACAGGGACAGTAAGGTGCCATGTGGGCCCTGAGGGGAGAGGGAGAGGATCCCAATTGAAGGGACTTGCTTCTGATCCCACTTTTTTTTTTTTTTTTTTTTTAACATTACACTAAAGGGTCTTAGGATCCTTTTCTTCCTAACTAGTTAGTTGAAAATGCCTCTGGGATGAAGGGACTGACCCTTGAGTGATGTGAACTGCTCCTTCGCCAGGGACAAGCACACTTCTCACCTTAGCGGGAGGGGGTGGGTGTCCTACTGAATGTTGGGGAGATGTTAGGTCCCACCCACTGAGGGTGTCAGGACTTCAGGCAGAGGTTACACTAGCCTACCACGCCCCTCCCCCCAGCCAGCAGATTCCTGAGCCAACCTCTGGCAATACGTAGGTACCCTCTGACCTTCACCCCCACCACACCCCTCCCTAAGCCTTGTTTTAGGTGATGTATTGATGCTATGTTACAATTTTGACTAATTTCTAAAAACCTAGAAAGGGGCCAGGAAGAGGCTAGGCGAAAGCCCTCTTCGGAGAGGGTTCTGCCCAGGCCTCCCCAGCCTTGTACCCACCGGTGCACCTCGGCTGGAGAGACCTGCAAGTGCCCCCGCTGCTCACGCCCCCTTCTGCCTGCGCTGCGAGCGCCCAAGGGACCGGACCGCAGCTGGCATCCCAAGGGTTAACTCTAGAGCAGCCCAGGTGGAGGTCGAGGCCCCCAACCCTTTTCTAAACCTCCCGGCTTCCGAGGCCACCAGAACGGTGGAGGCTGCGGTGGCTCTTTGTCTACCTGCTCTGGGCGTTAAAGAGCCCGCTCGCAGCCTGCGTTGCCAGGGCTCGGGACAGAAGTCAGCGACGGGGAAATAGGGCTCTGTCGCTTTAAGTACAGCTGGAGCCGTAAGTACGAGCCCGGCTGTGGGGAGAAAAGGGAGCGGAGGGCCGGCGAGGGTTCGGTTTCTGGCCCTCCTCGTGGTCAGAGGCTCCTGTTTAGTCGGGTGTCCACCGCGTGTCAAGCGAGGGCAGTCCCGAGGGTCGCTAGGTGCCCACCGGTGAATGGCCGCCTGAGCCGGGGAAAGATGCTTCATCTGCCCTTGCCCAGGTCGGGAAGGACAGTGAATTTCCCCCGCAGGTAAGCGCCCCCAGCCCGCCCGCAGCCGGCTGAGCCGGGGTGGGGTTTGCGGCACCGCGCGCAGCCCCAGCACCCCGGCCCCACCGCAGCTGCAGCTTCGGGGGCGGTGGGTGTGGGGTCCGCAAGAAGGAGGGTCTTGGCCGCGCTCCTTCTGCCAGAAGGAGGAGTGCCAGCGCCGCCCGAGCCTTCTGGCTCCTCAACATGCTGGAACCTTCTGGCTGCCCACCATTTGGCTTGTTGGTATTGGGGCCGGGGGTGGGCTGTAGAGGGGTCTAGAGAGGAGCTGAGACTCTTGGGAGACCCGGAGGGACTGAAACAATAGCACAACTTGATGGAACTTACATGGTCGCCGCTGCAGCGTGAGGGTCGGGGTCCTCAGGGACCAGGCGGGCATATGGCGAGGGACCTGCAGCGCAAGCTGATTCAGCCAAGGTTCCCGCTGATTCCCGAAGCTCCGGGCATGGGCGGGGGTCGTTTTGGGGTGATAGGAGGTGGTGGGAGGCGGAAGGATTGGGGGGCGTGTAAAGGAGAGGACGTAGTATTTGTGACCCCACGGCTGGTTGGATCCCTCCAAGAGTGAAGCTTGGGACTTTAGCCTGGGAAAGGGGAAAAATCTGAGAGCCCGGGTGATTTGGGGAGTCCCACTGTGAGGGACAGCAGAGCAATCCTGTAAGGTAAGGACGTGCACAGAGGCTCCTTCATAAAAGGGAAGTAAATGTGACCACAGCCAGCCCCAGGACCCTTTGAACTGACTTGGAAACTGGCTTCCAAGGGAGGATTAGGAAATTCCAGCCTCCTGAGAAAGAGGGCTGGGGCTTTCTGGTTTTTTGGGGGAACTTCCCACCTCATGGCTGGAACCCCTGTACAATACTCCATCCTCTCAGCCTCATTCAGACCTTGCAGCCTCCGGGAAGTTGGAGGTCAGGGAGCTGAATCAGTGGCCCTTAGCAACGTGCTGTGGCCACGCCCACCCCAAACCTCTGCGCCCTCTGAGCCCTCTGAGCCCCAACAGCCCAGACTCCTGTTACCTCCCCTTTCCTTGGAGGGAACCCCAAACACTCTCCTGAGGCTCAGTAGCAACTCACTACCCAAAGGCCTAGTTAACAGCAAAGAATTGGGCAAAGCTTGGGAAGGGAGAGGCATCTGCCTCAGTGCCTTCTTACTAAAGGAAGGAGGCACCAGGCCCCTTGGAAGCCAGAGTCCTGGTGTCCCTGAACTTTTTGTCCCCTACCACAGTACACAGACTGCAGCAGTTGCAGCCCCTCTGGAATGTGATGACTGGTAAGATTGCTAAGATGACTGGTGAGGGTTGTCATAAAATGAAGCATTTCATGCATAGAGAATAGATCCATTTAGAGACCTCTAGGGATTCTTTCTTCAGGTGAGATCTTGGGCAGAGTCTGCAAAGCTCAGAGGGCCCTGAAAAAGTAGAGAAAAGGGGTTGTTCAAACCTCCAGCCCCACTTCCATCACTGCCAATCCAGTTAGAACCTACTTAGAATTCACACATGCTGTGCATAAGGAAAATTGTCAACCAATCGAGATTTGCCCTGGCTCTAAAATCCTGTGTGTGACTCCTGAGCCCTTTCCTTGAGCCCATTATCACTTCTTCCTATACAACAGCATTTTCTAGGCTGCTCCAGGGAGAATACCTTTTTTTTTTTTTTTTTTTTTTTTTTTTTTTTTTTTTTTTTTGAGTTAGTGTTCTCTCTGCCCTCTTCCTCAGCCCCACCCTTCCCAGGGGAACCTGGCCTTTGTAGTGATCTTAGTGTCCTATCCTGGGGGCACAGCTGTTGAGAACTTGTCTAGCTTTTTACCAGAAGCATTTTCTGGGCAGGTGTGCCAGGGTGGGGACCTGTCTGCCCATAGCCCTGGGAGAGAAGCAGGTCACATCACACCTACCCAGCCGGCTGCCTGCTGGGGTGGGGCTGGGGTGGGCCTGTGGTTTCTTTTCCATCCTAGCCCAAGAGTTGCAGGCAAAGAGAGAAGGGATGTTGTAAAGTGCAGGTCAGTCCTGGAATTGCCACACTTCAATTATAAAATTTAACAAGCCTGGCTCTAGTCCACAGAAGGGGAGCCTAACTCAAGCCTTTGCTCTGGGGACAGCTTGAAACCTTCCCTGTAAATGATGTTTGGCTGGGGCCAGTGGGGGATCAAAGAAGTGCTTTCTCTACAGGCTCAGGTTCCCCTAATCTCCAAAGGAGGCAGCACTGGGAGGATGTGAGGGTATAGGGTGAATCACTTAATTGGCCCTCAAGTGTCTGCATAACCAGCTTTTGATGAGTGAGCTGAAATCTGTCCCCAGTGCCTCCATTTGCCCTAGAGAAGATCCCCATCCTCTCAGATGCCTCTGCCCTGGAAGGCTCTATCCGTAAACACCATTCTTACACACTTCAAGCATTATGGTCTCACCTGGAGACCTCGTTCTCTCTCCTCCTGCACCAGTAAATGTGGAGTCCAGGCATCCCATCCATTCTGCCCTCCTACACACCACCTGGAAAGAAAGGACCATCGGGTAAAGCCTGGGGATCAGTGAGAACAAGACCTGCTTACTGCATTTGCCTGACCTACAGAGAGACTTCCTAGGTCAGAGGGTTTTGGCTTGGCACAAACTCAACCTCTATGAGAAGATAAATACCTAGGGACTGCAAAGCCAATGAGCTGAGAGGGGTTTATGGGACTAGGCACACACCCCACAGGCAAACCACACTTGCTGGCTTAACCTCTTCCCGAAGAGCCTCTGGGGAGAGAGGGGCTGAGCAGGAAGGATCTTAATAAAGAGGGCTTAGTGGATAGCAGTCTGCCCAACATCTGAACCAGTCACCTTTTCTCACTATACCATGACACGCTAAAACACGACCTGTGCTAAGGCCTTTATACATGTTCTTTCATTTAATCTTCACAACAACCATATGAGATATAATTTATTATCATCCCGTTTCACAGATGAAGAAATGGAGGCACAGCAATTAAGTAAAAATACTTAAAATCACCGTAGAGGAATTTGTTCTCACGCCTAGGTCTATTTGACTTTAAGGCCAACCCTAACTACTGTGTGATAAGGAGATTTCTCATTGACATCAGCTTATGCAGGGCCTGGGAATGCTAGATGCTGAAGTGGGAGAGGTGGGGGGTAATTTGACGCCTCAAAGGTTTAGGGTTGGTCTGGGACTTTAATGGGAATGTAGTGGGAAGGTTACTGAACTTGGAGTAGGCTGACCAAATTTGGAACATGCTTCACTGCTAATTAGCTTTGTGACTTTACAGAGGTTATTTAGTCTGTAGACTCAGCTTCCCCCTCTATCAAATGGGCATGACCCCTAACCTGTGTGCCTTACTAGGATGGAGTAATGACAATGAGATAATATAAAGAGCAGAGAGCTTTGAACATGTGAACTTTGATGACCTGTTGAAGTCCCTCTCAGCCTCAGGAGTCTCCTGGACTCTTTAGATTGCTTTTTTCCCTTGGCATTCTTCCATCTTGCTAGGATCTAATGAGGGTACCTATCAGTATAATAGTCTAGAGCTCCTTGGCTCAGAATCTATCTTTGATTTTTTGCGTAAGTTCTTAATTACCCATCTTCAGTTCAAAATCTTATATTAGTTAGGGCGGTATGTTGCTGCCTGAAGCGATTGTCACTTGGAGCAACGACGCCGCGGGAGAAAACTCAGAGGCAGGATGAAAATGAAAAAGGTCTTTTATTCTTCTTCTCTCTCTGGCTTCAGCAACCTCTCGAACTCTAACCACTCTGACTCCTTTCAACCAGCAACCTTCTTCTTCTTCCCCACCTCTAACCAACCTCACCCGGTTATATACATTTAGCTTTAACAAGGACAAGAGCTTACAGCTCGAGCTTACAGGTGTGTCACACAGTGTTCACGGGCATACAAAGATTCTTTGAATAATGTATGAATATCAGGTGGAACTTAAACATCTTTTATGGCTCTCAGCTAACCGCAATTTTAGCTATCTCCTTGATTAGGGCTCCTTAAGTGGTATATTTTTATATCCTATTTAAACCACTTTTTAAAACTTAAATCATTTTTTTTAAAAAAAAAGCAACCATATTCATTCAACTTGTATTATGTGGTAATGTTGTGCCTGTCACTGTGCTGGGTGCAGGAGAAGCAGAGCTAAACCCTAAGGCTGACATTTTTATACTTATTAATTCACTTACTCAACAAGCTCTGGTGAGCACCTCAGATGCCAGGCACTGTGCTGGATACTGGAGATACAATACTGAGCAGCAAGACAGGCACAGACTCTGTGTTCAAACCTTATACTCTTACGATGAAAACAGGTAAATAAAAGTTAATGAACATAATTTCAAATCATGAGAACCATAAAAGGGAATAACTGCAGGAGGATACAGTCTGCTGGAGGAGACTGAAGGAAGCAAATAACTGTGAGACCAGGTCACAGGTGCAGTATCTGGATGCTGGCAGGGAAGGGTCATACTTGGAGTGGTCACAGAAGACTTCACAGGGCAGGTGAAGGGCCTGGAAGAGAAAATAAGAGTTTTCCAGAGGGACAAGAGTTCATTTTAGAAAAGAGGGAGCTTTCCCCAATTGAGAAGTTCTGAATCATCCTCCACGTTCTCTGCCTGGACCCACCATCGGTGTGACTTCTTCAGTCATGTCGATTCCATGTCTGAGACGGAATCCTCTGAGACAAGTGAATGAATAATATTGAATGATAATTGAATGAATTTTCCACTACCCAGTACCACCAGAATTCCTATCTGGAAGCCTTTGATAATGGTGCTGGCTTGTGTCCCCAGTACCTGGGTATCAGTGTTGTCTCAAGTTAAGTTCATGGGGCTGGGATTGTGGCTCAGCGGTAGAGCACTTGCCTAGCATGTGCGTGGTCTGGGTTCGATCCTCAGCACCACATAAAAATAAAGGCATTGTGTGCAACTAAAAAAATAAATAAATATTTTTTTAAAAAGTTCATGATATAATAAAATGTCCTTAGATTGTCCTTACCCTTGCCATTAAAGCATAGTCAAATAATTCCAACCAGATGGAGAATGTGTAGGATATGAGAATTCATTGTCAGTCTTTTTTGGAATGCTCCAGGAATTTCCTAGAAATGTTTAATTCTTGGACATGACTGGACATTTTAAATCAGAAACCCTTTTCCCATGAAGACTTGGACTCATCATTGGAAAAGGAACATTGGAAAGAAAAGAGCATCAAACCACCCCCGTCCCCTATATATGTGCAAACATACACAACAGCCTGGTCCTTAGTGCTGAGCACATCGAGAAAGGCTTGATAGAATCCACAGACTTACAGAGGATAAAGCAAGTAAGAAATTCCTCATAAACTAGTTTCCCAACAGCATATTAATGCAGGTGCCACTTAAGTAGTAGATGGGTTGTTTATTCAAAAGGAGTGGGAGCAGAGAGTAGTGTGCACCTACCTACAGTTTGCTGGCACTGAGCTGGGTACTTTAATGTCTTGTTTACTTCTCCAGCTACCCTGAAAGGCTGATGGTGATATGACCATGTTTGTGTTGTGAGCATATGTTCAGGGAGGGAAAGTGCCTGTTCCCTGTCACAGCCAGTAAGTAGTGGAGCAGAAATACAAACCCAGCTCTGGCTCGATGAGCATTCCTCTTTAGAATGTGTAAGTCTGAGAATCTTGGTGCTTCTGCAAGCTTGAGAAAAACTTTCTATTTGGGATGATCATTTTCTTCTTTTCTTTTTTATTCTTTGTTTTTGCAGTACTGGGGTGCTTTGTTCTGAGCTATATCCCCAGCCCACTCAGCATTTTTATTTATTTGTATTTTGAGGCAGGGTGTTGCTAAGTTGCTCCGGTTGGCCTCAAACTTGTGCCACCATGTCTGGCTGGGATGGTCATTTTTTATAAGGAGAGCTGCTAATGAAGTTCCCCCAACCTCCTGGGAAGTTGCTTTCCAACATATCTATCTATCTATACATAATTTTTTCCCATTATATGCTGGTAGTTTGGTCAAACTGTAAATTCTTAGAGGCCAAAAACTTTTATTCAAGTGATGTGTATGTGGAATTTAATAATGATCTTTTTATTTTATTTTTACTTATTTATTTTATTTGTCCTAATTAGTCATATATGGCAGTAGAATGCAAAAATGATCTTTTGATGAAGACCAGAAAAATCCAATAGACTACCACTATAAGAGCTTACATTACCAGATGTGGTGGTGCACGCCTATAATCCCAGCTATTTGGGAGGCCAAGGCAGGATTGCAAGTTGGAGGACAGCCTAGGCACCTTAGAGAGACCCTGTCTCAAAGTAAAAATAAAAAGGGGCTGGGGATGTACCTCAGTGGTAGAATGCCCCTGGGTTCAACACCCAGCACTGAAGAAAAAAAAAAAAAAAAAAAAAAGCTTATCTAGCAATACAGCATTGTATGTATCATATTGATCCTGTGTCCTCTCACTTAGAACTCTTCAGATTGGGTTAAATCATGCTTCCTGAAATATAACAGGTAAATGAGATAGAAGCAAATCCATCAAGTAAGTTATTTATTAATTACCTATTATGTGTCAATCACTCCAAAAAATAAAAAGACAACCTATTCATAAAGAAAGATGGAGCATCTGGGCAAGAAGCAGCACATTAGGTAAGAGGACAGTGAGTGTGGCAGAATTGTGGGCATTCAAAAGGTGACTGCAGAGAAACTGGAGAGACTGTTCAGGAAAGAGAAAAAAAGAGGGAGGGAGAGCCCTGGGCCCTGATGCACCTTGAAAAGAATTTATGTGGCCCTGGAATCTACAGGCAATGTGTAAAGAAAGTGCTACATCAAGTCCTTCCCACTCTTTCATCCTCGCTGCCCTTCTAGGCCCCATTCTTGAGACCATGCAGCAGCCCTGCTGGTGCATGCATTCATGCTTTCTGTGTGAGAAAGTTATTTTTCAGGCTTGGAACATTTTCCCATGGATTATTTTCAATTCTTCTATAAGACTACACTAGGCTGTCAGGTTTTGATCCCTGGGATCTGCCAACTATGTGATTTTATTTGTTTTTAATTTTTTAGAAAATTCTTTTTACTTTTATTTTGTTTGTTTTTAATGATGTAGTTTTAAAAGTAGGTTTTCAACAGTGTTAAACAAAAGTAGCACACAAACCAGTGGATGGAATTGTGGCTGAAAGGCCCTCAAGGAGAACAGGTACTTGGGATTACTCCTGAATTTCATGGATTTTTGGAATATTACCTGCAGATGCATGGCTTAGACAGCAGCCATGCTCTGGGGAACAGGCCTAGACCCTGCTTCTTCTTGTCTGTGATAATGCATTTGGAAAGCAATGCTTGATTGGTTATCAGATCCCTGGAAATGAATGCTTTGCTCTTCTCTGGGACAGATTCCCTCAAAATCCTGTGTTATATTGTGATATATTTCCACATTCTTGAAGTCTGTCCCATTTCTTCCTATTTCCTATACTACGTATGTATGGTTCCCATAATTTGTACGGTCTCCCCTCCCCCCCCCCCCCCATTAATCTACTCACATAAATTCTAGGTAATCATTCTTGTAACTTCCTGCCCTGGGCTCTCAACTCATTTCCATGCTTGTGGCTACGGAGTGCTTATCCTTGGATCCTTCATCCAGGACCCTTTGGTAACCCCACATGAGTGTGTCCTGCATCTTGGGGACTTAGGAACTTTGCAAGTGCCTTCTGGGCTAGCATTGAGTGGATCTTGAGCAGAAAGCGAGTCACCTTGTCCTGGAAGGGTGGCTGTTTGAGAGCTCATAAAAGCCACTATCTCAGTGTCATAGTGCATTTTAAAGTTATTACCTTTAGGAATAATGAACAATATGTTAATTAATTAATTTGCCTTGTTCCATTACTAACAGCTCCCCTCCCCCATTCTTACAAATTAAATGTGAGGGAGGAGGTGTAATAAAAACCCCGGTTTTTTCACGTGATTTGTAGAAATTGCTTTCATCCTCTACCGGTGCACTTCACATCTGCCATTGTCTTTCAGATGGTTTTCTTTCCTGGGTCCTCCATGGAAATCTCTGGCAAAGTTGTGGTGCCAGAGCTTGGGGTGTGGGGGGAGTTGAGAAAGGTGCTGGAATCTGGAATCTTTGCCACTGCACTTCAGTTACTTCAGCGGGGAACCTAGGAGTCCCTACCAGCCTCCCCCTGCCTCAGAACCCCAGGGGGTGAAAGAGAGCAGCATGTCCCAGTCTCTGAGAAACTAACCATGAGCCTTTTGCAGGAGGGAGGAAATCATTGCTTACTCATGCGCAACCTGGTTTAGGAGCTCTTTTGCTATCTGAGAAACTAATTCTGGGAATTTGCACAGAGCTGTTCATTGTGAAAGCAGCTTTGATCCCCAGAGTGTCCAAAAGCCCTTGGAAAAAAATTTAGCTGTGCCAGGGAGGCAGTGGAGCCTGTAAGAGCCCCCCAAAGAAGTCAGAATTCCTGGGTTTGGTGTCTGGTTTTCAAATAACAGTCAGCGTTGGCGGGCTTTTAAAACTACCCCATGTTTCTTTCATAAAGCTTGAACTCTTAACTCAAACTCAGAACAATTCTACCAGTAAAATAATGCCATCCAAGGAAAATAATGCTGGTCACATGACCTGAGCCCAGAGATTCACGAATAACCAGAATTTTTATTTCTGTCATCCCGGCTTCCTCATCCCTGTGTCTAATCTTTACATTTAGCAAAGAAATTCAGAGGTGAAGCAAGGTGGGATGTGTTGAAGAGCAACAAAG
The DNA here is from genome assembly GCA_025594165.1 of Tamias sibiricus. Taxonomy (NCBI): domain Eukaryota; kingdom Metazoa; phylum Chordata; class Mammalia; order Rodentia; family Sciuridae; genus Tamias; species Tamias sibiricus. Next base: position 34,551,069 of record CM046669.1, read on the forward strand.
ATTAGAAATGGAGCTGTGCCGGGCGTGGTGGTGCATGCCTGTAATCCCAGCACTTGGGAGGCTAAGGCAGGAGGATCACAAGTTCAGAGCCAGCCTCAGCAATGGCGAGGCACTTAGTAACTCAGTGAGACCCTGTCTCTAATAAAATACAAAAAAGGCTGGGGATGTGGCCCAGTGGTCGAGTGCTCCTGAGTTCAATCCCCGGTACCAAAACCAAAAAGAAAGAAAGAAAAAGAAATGGAGCTGTGATGTGCCTTTAGCCTTGTGGATTTCACTCTTGTTTTTCTAAAATGGTTCTGGACATCCAATGCAGCAGAACCCTCTGCACCGACTTGCTCTCTCAACCCACAGGGCAGGTGTCTTCTGTACGTGGAGCATGAGCTGCCAGTGGCCAGCTCTCTGGTGTACCTATTCTCTCTGTTCCCACCAGTCACACTGAGTGCTTTCCAAGACTTGTGGTGTGTTCCCAAATCTGTTGAATTTGTTTAATTTTAATTGTTACATCAGTTGATGCGATAGGAGCATAAAAAGAAAGTTGTTTCTCCCAAAACTGCGTGGAAGGGTTTAGAAAGCTTGAAAAGGCAAATGGCTAAGAAAACTTAAAGTAGATTTTTGGACCTAACGGTTAAAGGAGATTAGAAAACTCTAGAAAGATTTTTACTTTCAGATTACCATACGTCATTTAAATCTTGTTCCACTTTCAAGAAACGGATGCCATAATAATGTCCTGTGGGTATGGGCGTAAAGAGAGGAGCTGAAAAAGCAGAAGTGTGTCAGGGAAAACTCTGTGGATTCTAGTACTTTCCAGGGCACTGTGAGGTTCACTGGCTCCTTGCTGTATAATTTTCTGTAACAAGGACTTACTGTTGTAAGGATTTTACATGTTAATGAGTGCCTAAGGAAGATGTAGAAGGTCCTTCCCTAGAAGTCTGTCTTTCAAAAGAAGAAAAGCATCCATTAGCCTGGATGACTTGGTATATTGGTGTTAGCTGAGATCAAATGGTTCATGGTTTGAGGGGCAACCAAATGGGAGGGGAGGGACAGAGGGGACATGTGGCCCCTGAGCCTCTGCCTCCCTGTCCACCAGAAGAGCAGCCCTGTGTGTACCTGCTTTATACATTGAAGGCTTCTGGTAAATGTGTTAGGTGGGGAATAAAAAGGTTCCTCTTCTTTAAAGTGGGCTCGAAAACTACAAAGTCAAGTCTTTTCTCTTTCTCCACATCTATGCAAGACTGAGCTGAACTCTCCCCAGTGAGAACAGAGAATGTATTTTTAGTGCCCAAGTCATATCTTGTGTCCATTTATTTTCAACTCCTTTGGAGTGATAATTGATGAATTTTATATTTTCTCAAACCTGACACTTGGTTGATGCCCAGGGGGGCTGTCACCTCTAAGAGGTGCCCCATTAGGGCTTTTTTCTTCCAAATCTCAGAAAGGCAGACGACTAGAGGTTGGGGTGGAGTTGTGAGGACCCCTTTTCTAGACTGTCAAGTGGTCTGCATCTACCCTGAATCAGAACAGAATGGAGGAAGGAGCAGGATGTTTTTGTTCTGTCTGTGGCCTGAAGGCATCTTCTCCAGAAACAGCCACTTTGATTTTGATTAACCTTCTCTTCTTTTAATTTCAGTCTTCCTTCGTTTGACTTTTTTAAGGATTATGCCAAAAGCCCCAGACTGATCCTAAAGCCTCAGAACAGATTTCACTCATAGTTGCCCAAGAAAAGCATGTTAATACCAAAAGTAATTTCCTAGCTAGTCATTTCCTGTGTTCTCAAACTTGTTATTTTTTCCTAAGATATGTATCTTTAGATAACAAAAACTGCTCTCCCTCTTATCCTGGGGGAGGTGATGTGGCAGGAGGCATTTTGAAGAAAGCGTAATAAAAAGACCCTTTAGAGAAGCTGGGAAAAGAGTTGATGTCTTGCTAAGCAAGGTTTATATCCAGCCAGTGTTGGAGTACCTTTTTTTTTTTTTTTTAATATCAAAGCGAAGAGATGAAGCACCCAGAGATCTAATATTGACTCCGTCACTGACTTGTTCCATGGTCCAAGGCAAAGCTTTCAGCCTCAGTTTTCTTGTCTTTGAAGGAGAATGAAGGCCACCGGCAGTGAGAGGCATATAATGGATGGGAGATGATATGGAAGGAATGGAATTTTGTCTGAATGCAAAGTGCATAAATAAGGATTTGCTACAGAAATATGTAATCCATTCTCCTGGGGTGTTGAAAGCCTACCCAGTAACAAAAATGGTCGGGTGTCCATACTTGCCAAGCATTACAGAGACTTCAGTACCTGAAAACTGGGTAGGACATCTGCCTTTCAAAAATGTTTGGTGACATTTGCAGGTGAGGGTTTGAGAAGTTTAAATGTTTTCAGTTCCCTATTATTCTTTGCCCCATTCATTCCTCATCTGTAAGTGGGCAGAATGTCATGCCTGCGGCATATAAGTGCCTTTTTTTTTACCTTGCCTGAACACCTGTGTGTGGTTTGTTTCTCTGGAATTAGGTCTTTACTTCATCCACTTATTGGTTAAGAATTAAGATCGCTTTTTGTTCTCATTCTTTTTGTTCAAAGCTTTGTAATTGGTGAGAGATGTGCTTACTTTCACATGCATAGAAAACTCACCCATAAAAAATGAAGGTCTTTCACAATGCATTAGCTGGGCTTTCTCTCCAGTGCTGACCTTTGGCCCCATGCACAATGTGGTATTCAGCTGTCCTGTTCTCTGAAGTGAAAACCTTCAGAGCCCTCAACAAAGATATGTCATCAAGAGTAAGCAGTCCATGAACTAAATGACTTAAGATAAGAAGGCAGTTGATTTCAAAATAAAGATGAAGGCAAGAGGTCTATAAAATTTACAATGCCCTCCGAGGCCAGAGCACTGATTTCCCCCTCCCCCATGGGAGCACCGAGGACTCAACCTTCCTTAAGACCTGGATGAAAGAAACAAGTGAACCTTCTATTCTGTGGAAGAGTGGAGAATCTTAGTGGGGGAAGAAACTATTCAGAATGCAGGACTCTAGAGGGCCTCTTGGGAGCACTTCTTTTGAAATCCTTAACAAGCACTCTTACTCTGAGGGTCTCAAGGATGGAAGCACTTACAGGCTGTTTGGCAAGAAAGAAAACTTCACAAATAACACATGGTTCCAGTCACCTTAGACAAAGTGCTAAGAAGGTAGCAGATTACAGCCCTCCACACACCCCCTTATTGCTCTCTAAAAATGTACAGAGACAGACCTATGAACAAGTTTTGGGTGCTTAATTGCAAGGTTGGTTGAGGACAGGGAGACAGAGAGGCGAGGTAGGGAAAAGTCATGGCTTGGTTTACACACAAACAAAATCATTTCTAAGGACTGTTCGGAATACTTGTCTGCCAATTGTGCAGAGACATCCAGATTTCCGTGGTGTGAGGAAACTGTTCTTTTGCTGCATCTACCTCACAGTGGTAACTTGCAAATTTTTCCCCCATGAAGCTTTATTTTTGGAGACCACTGTAATTTACATGCTGGGACCTATTATTAACTGCTAGTTTTATGCTGTTATTGGAGATCTTTACATTAGGAAAGAATGTATGGGTTGTGTTCTGGGAAGGGAGGCTCAAATTAAAGGTTACCTTGTATAGTATCTCAGATTTGTCGAGGATCTGAGAATGGATTGGAAACCCACGTCCCCCAAGCAACGAAAGTTCTCTTGGTCCCTTGTGACTATCTTCCAAATGAAGTGCGTTCATAATCTAAGGAGAAGTGACTACTTCTTGGAATAGATGATCATGTAAATGCTTTTCAAATGGCTTATTTCAGAGCCACTGCAGCATAAGTATTGCAGTTCATCTTGGGGTACCGAATTGATGAGCCTCCCGTAAGGGCTACGTTGCATTTTTTGTGAATGTAAAAAGCAGAAGCAATTGTGCTATATTAAATTTCAGCCAGTAATTGGGTAACTAGAGAAGCCTCCTATTTAATTAAATTCCACTATCCTCATTGTGTGGCAGGAAAATTTAGTGGCCTTAAGTTTGACTACTGTCTAGGAGTAAAGAGTGTATTTGAAAGTGCATCTTTCAAATGCCCTTGTTAGAATGGGAGGTATTTAGCCTCAGTGATGCTTCTCCAAGGGTGTTTTCAAAGTGACAGTGCTCAGCTCAGTCACTCAGGGTTTCCCACAGAAATGACGAGGCTTCAGCCTTTTGTGATGGGTTGAACATTACACAGTCTTACATCCAATTCTGCTTCTACCTTGCCTTTTTTTGTCTGGCCTGGGCAAACTCTGTGTAGGAAGACTTTCCAGAAACACATCAGCTGCTGCGTAAAGGATTGGCTTCTGTTTGGTGGGTAAAGAGTTGTATTGTTTGTTAAACTAAAAATGGGGTTACTAAGGCCCTAGTGTGATTTTTACCAATTATGGAACCTACGATGAAGCTATGAAACTCTTTGCCAGGAGCAGGTATATAGTCTGTTTGATGGAGGATGCATGCCAAAAAAGGGCAAAGTGGAGGAAAGCTAGAACCTGGCTTAAAATTGTTTTGAAGAAAAATACTCAGCAAATGTTGGTTTTCCATATTGCCTTCTTTATTGATATAAGACTCTGTGGTGTTCTCTAACCATGTCACTGTGTCCATCACTGGGGAAGATGTTCTCATATGGCCCCTTGATTCAGTCATTCAGCAGGCATTTATTGACAATCTACTCTAAGCCAGACTTTTATACCCAACCCTTCTCACCCAGTACAGGGTGATACTCCCCATCAGAGCTGCCAGCAGAGCCCCCAGGGAGTAGGTGGGAGAAGAATACCATTATGTCAAGAGCCACATAAAATGAAAGACCAAAGTTGTAGGCATGAGCAGAGGAAGAGGAAGGAATCTGGATAGGGAGGCTGAGAGAGGAATTTCAAGGAGCAACTGACAGTATTAAATGCAAGTCAGAATCGGAGAGATAGGCCTAAAACATCCTAATTGAACAGCAATACGTAGGTCTGACTGCTGTTGCCAGAGATATTTGATGCACTTAGTGCAGTGGTGGAAATGAAAGTCAAGTTCCAGTGAGTAAAGGAGTAAATGAGGTAAGGTGCAGATGGTGAGCACAGGTAGTTGAAAAGACAGAGACCATCTTACAGATGCAGGTAGACTGTGCGCCCACAGGCCTCATGAGCATCACTTGCTCTGCTTTTACCTTTTTTTTTTGGGGGGGGGGTTTACTTGAAGAGGCAGTTCATGATTGGCTATCAGCCTTGGTACAAGGTAGGAACTAAACTGTCTTTCACGGCCAGATATAGGCTGATTTTATTGAGAGGCTGTAACACAAGAATCATGGTGGTATGACTTGTGAGATTTGCCAACTAATGTGGGGAAAGACCCAAAAGGTGAAAATCATTAAAAGGAACTCTATATCTGAAATAGAAAAGATGATCCTAAGAGGAAGGGGAAAAATTGTTTTGTTTTGTTTTGTTTTTGTTATTGTTGTTGTTTAATAATGGAGGGTGGGCAAAATAGCTCCAGCATGAGGAAATTACCTTATAACAGTTTAAATATTGCTAAGGAGCAGTGTTCTAAGAAGCAAATTGAAAACAAATGAAAAATAAACAAATGTGAGCACAATGCAGAGCTTATATAATAAGTATTTAAACCTTCAGTTCTGGTGTTTTTCTAGAGTTGACTTACTGTGTAGCACATAATCATATTTTAAAAGCTTAGTTCCCTAAACACTTCATACTTCCTTATTAATTCTGGAACAAAACCATTTTACCAACTCTCCATATGATTTCATCCCTCTCTTCCAAATATCCACACAGGACCCAAGAAGTGTCTCGTAGGCCTCAACATTTGATAACTTAAACATTTGACCTCTCTGGCCAAATAGGCTGATAATATCCTGGGTTGTTGCCAAGCAGGGAAAACTCTCCAAACGGTCTCCTTAATAATGCTTCAAAATCCCCATTTCCTTGCTGCTTAGCTTTTTAGTCAATATTTTGCCTTCCCTCAATTCAATATGTAGAAATTCTCTGCATTTTCACCCTGAAGAAAAATTCCTTCTCCAGACCAATAGGTTTTCTTTAATACATCCAACATTTTTTTTTTTTTTTCCTCATATATACTTCTTCTTTCTCCAGGGGTTTGGAAAAGAGCACAGAACCAATGAGCAATTTCTTTCTTTTTTCTCCCCTGACCCCTACTCTGGCTATCTTTGTGATTGATCAGAAAATGATTCTTTCTTGGCCACAAAGTTTTCCTTCTCTGGTTACAATAATAGTAGCAGGTCTGGCACACAAGTATGTTAGAGCAGGCTCTCCACAAAGACACAGCTGTTAAACTGACCAGTCCAGCACTTCTGGTTCTTAACCTCTCCATAATGTCACACTGTTTTGACAAAGAAGCAATCCCCATTATCTCTGTCCAACAACCTGCCCCTGTAACTTGACTTTTGTGTCATACATGCCACCGAACAACTGAAAAAGCAACTTTCCTCAAGATCCCTGAAGGGAAGGAGTTTAGAAGCTGATTTCAGTTTCCATGTTTGATATTCTGCCTTGATCCAGCAAGATCACACACTGTAATTCATACCATAAACCATATCTCCAGTGGTGTCATCAAATGATGTTTGCCCAAATCAGCTGACCAGTCACACCTGCCATCAACATGGGAAACTATTCTGAATTTATTTTCATCCAGCAAGGCACAAGAACAGCACATTTCCTCTTGAACTCTGGTTCTTAGCAGGATTGGGCAAACAACCTCTTCTGTACGGGGAAGGGAGTCTCTAGAACTCCCGCATATCCATGGCTAACCCAGGGCCCAACTCCAGAGCTGTTTACTTTTTGGCACAGATTCATTCAAAAAGTGGTGTTTTTTGTTTGGTGTTTGGATTCTCGCCCATGAGTTGCAAAGACTTCCTTTGTGGCCAGATGTGGCCACTCCCTAATAAGCCTCTGGATTTTGCACCCCTACGGAGGTGAGAGCGTAAAGGAGAACATACTTAAGAACACCCAAGAGAACTTCTAAGACAGCATCTCGGCACAGACATCCAGCAACAGGAAGACCAATGGGCAATCACTTGGGATGTTGATAGACAAGGGGAGAGGAAGCAGTGGGCAGGACTTTCTATGATTGGACAGGAAGCAAACCAGAACCATCAGCTATCAAGATGACCCCGAAAGCCTAAAATGCAGGGAACCAGAGCATCGACAACTTGGACTCTGAAAAACAGCCCAAATGACAAGGCTGTTGGAAGCAAAAGCATCACAGGTACTACTTGACTGGCCAAGTCACGGTGGAGTGAAACATCCTATGGGTGCCGCAGCCGGGTTCCCTGTGGTCATGGAGGGCTTAGTTGCACCCAAGTGCAGAGCAACCCCTGTCAGTCCACAGCACTGCCCACCTACACCCAGGGGCCTCGGGGCCCAGAGCCTTAATATAGTGACCCCCACTGTGGGACTCATCCAGCATTTCCTACTCTCCCCACCAAAACAGTGGTATTTGGATTCTTGCCCATGAATTGCAAATACTTTCTTCGTAAAGCAAGGTTCAGAAGGTTGGACTTGACAGTCACGGGCCAGGTAGTTTTCCTAGAGGGAAAGGTGCTAGAATGGGACAATCCAGCAAGAATTACCTACCCACCAAATGCTCAAACAGTTAAAATTATCAGCAGCTTCTATCTTGCTCACACATATCAGCATTGGTTGGTTTTTTTTTTTTTTTTTTTTTTTTTTTTTGGTACCAGGGATTGACCTCAGTGGCACTAGACCACTGGGCCACATCCCCAGCCCTTTTTTGTATTTTATTAGAGACAGGGTCTCACTGAGTTGCTAAGTGCCTCGCCATTGCTGAGGTTGGCTTTGAACTCGCGATCCTCCTGCCTCAGCCTCCCAAAGTGCTGGGATTACAGGCGTGCGCCACCGCGCCCAGCTAGCATTGGTTGGTTTTCTACCCATTCTACTGCAAGCTTGTGGTGTGAGATTTTCATAGGGTGTGAGAATGTGAGAATGTGTACTGCAGCTGGTGCAGGCCTGTAATCAAGCAGCTCGGCAGGCTGAGGGAGGAGAATCACAAGTTGGAGACCAGCCTCAGCAACTTAGTGAGCCCCTGTCTCAAAAAAAAAAAAAAAAAAAAGAAAGAAAGAAAGAAAGGCAAAAGGGTTAGGGATGTTCTCAGTGGTTAAATGCCCCTGGATCCCTGGATTTAAAAAAAAAAAAAAAAACACTGCTGGACCAAATGGCACAAACCTGTGATCTCAGCTACTCAGGAGCTGAAGCAAGAGGTTCCCAAATTTGATACCAGTGTTTTATTCGGCTGTTTCACTGCTGTGACAAAATGATCCCACCAGCACAACTATAGAGGAAGAAAAGTTCATTTGAGGGCTCACAGTTTCAGAGGTCTTAGTTCATAGAAGCCCGGCTCCATTCCTCAGGGCTTAAGGTGAGGCAGAATATCATGGAAAAGTGTGGCAGAGGGAAGCATCTCACATCATGATCAGGAAGCAGAGAGAGAGTTCACTCACCAGATATAAAATATATACCCCAAAGTCACGCCCTAACTCCTACCTCCTGTAGCCACACCCACACTTCAGTTAGCACCCAGTTAATCCCTATCAGGGGATTAAATCACTCTTACAACCCAATCATTTCTCCTCTGAACCTTCTTGCACTGTCTCACACATGAGCTTTTTGGGGACACCAAACCATAAAAACTAGCCCGAGCAACTTAGAAAGGCCTTGTCTTAAAACTTCTAGCTGGGCGCGGTGGCACACACCTATAATCTCGGTACTTGGGAGGCTGAGGAAAGAGGATCACAAATTCAAAACCAGCCTCAGCAATGATGAGGCACTTAGCAACTCAGTGAGACCCTATCTCTAATAAAATACAAAAAAGGGCTGGGGGTGTGGCCCAGTGGTTGAGTGCCCTTGAGTTCAATCCCTGGTACACACACACACACAAAAAAAAAACTTTTACAAAAGAATTGGGGACTAAGGATGTAGGTCAGTGGTTTAGTGCTTTCCTACCATGTGCAAGGCCCTGTGTTCAATTCCCATTCCCAGTTCTGGGAAGGAAGAGAGAAAGGGAAGAAGGATAGGAAGAAGAAAGTGCATGTTGATCAGTCTTTGGAAACTGTAGGCATCAGTTTGAGCAACTGTGGAAGGTTTCTGTCAAGTTCCAGAGCTATTCTACAACTTCTACTTGCTAAAGCCCTTCCTGTAGTTAACTAAGAGCATGTCACGCCTTCAAGCGTGTTTTGGTTTACAGGCTTTTGAAGTCTGGGAATTAACTTCATTTCTTTTTCATGATTCTAAATCCCAAGTGTCAGTAACTACTGAGGTTCAGTGTTAAAGTGACAGAGCAGACACAAATTAAATTTGACCTGGAGACCACCTTTTGGTACAAAGAGACCCTAGAGATGCGTAAGTGGTCTTTGCTCTCCAGTGGAACACCATTTGGAAAGCGGCCAAATAATGCACTGCAGAAGTAATGTCAAATGGTCCCCTAGTGATCCAAGTAAATGCCTAATTTAATCTTGCTATCCTGTGATCACCCTTAACTTCAGTTATCTATCTCATGATGGCAGTATTTATAGTATATGTGGTGGTTTTTAAAAAGGCAAATTTTGCTAGGCAGAGTGGTGCACTCCTGTAATCCCAGTGACTTGGGAGGCTGAGGCAGGAGGATCACAAGTTCAAAGCCAGTCTCAGAAACTTGGAAAGACCCTGTCTTATAATGAAAAACTAAAAAGGACTGGGAATGTGGATGTGGCTCAGTGGTTAAGCACCCCTGGGTTCAATCCCTGGTACAAAAAAAAAAAAAAAAAAAAAAAAAAAAAAACCCACAAATTTTATACTAAACTGGTTCTGTTTCTTACTAGCCATGGAGCTTGGACATGGAACCTTACCTGTCTTAAATTTCAACTCTCTTATAGGTAAAATATCTATCTCAGGCCAGGCGTAGTGGCGCATGCCTGTAATCCCAGTGGCTCGGGAGGCTGAGGCAGGAGGATTGAGAGTTCAAAGACAGCCTCAGCAATGGTGAGGCACTATGCAACTCAGTGAGAGTTTTCTCTAAATAAAATACAAAATAGGGCTGGGGATATGGCTCAGTGGTTGAGTGCCCCTGAGTTCAATCCCTGGTACCAAAAATAAAAATACATATGTATCTATCTCAGGATCAATATGAAGATGAAATGAGATTGTACATGTATGTATAAGTACCCAGCAAAGTGCTTGATTTAAATGCTGAGAATATGGTAACTATAGTTTTAATAATGATATCTGGTGATGTTCACAAAGAAAAATAAGATTAGAACATCTGCATTGATTACCATAAATCTGGAAACTCCTCTAGAAATGTAAAATGCATACCTTTTTGACAAAAACAAATGCCATGGATTATTACAAAAGGCAGCATATTAAAGATGCCTTTAACGATATGTACTTAAGAAATCCTGAGTTTCCAAAGTGCATTATTGTCCATAGAGAAACAAGGAAACTAATGTGATGCAAACTTATAGAAAGATAACAAATGGGTGAGCTAGATCATAGACCTCAGGGGACCACGACCCAAACATCAACATTTCTAATGTTGGATGATTGATACAAAGATCTTGAGTGTTCATTTTTATCATTTGGTTGTCTTCTGAAGTTCGTGAATTATTTAATATGGTGGTTTTTCCAGAAAGTTGTGAGTTTTTAGTAATGATGAGGACTTTCTTGTCTGGTTAACTACAGGACGTTGCTGCATGTTTGTCCAGCAGCGCAGAGGTTACATTGGTTCAGCTTGACTGGGTGGGTGTAAGTAATAGCTAATGTTGAGTCAGATCCCAGCCTGCCCGATGATTAAGTGAACAGCCACTTCCCACAAAGCAGTCTCAGACTTTTACGTGGATTGCTTTACTACAATGGAAATCTTGACAGTTGAATCCACACAAATTAAAAAATGTTCAATAACAAAGTGAAACATGTCCTTAAGTTCTCCTACCTTCTCACAACTGCTTCTTTGGAAATAATGATATTGGAGCATTAGCTGAGGGATTCAATAAGCTCCCCGGTAACAAATTGATAAACCTCCCTGATGTCACGATGAAGCTCTTTCAAAATGTCAAGTTATAGTTTCCTGTAGACAAGTCAAAAGAAAAAGCTCTCCTACTCATGTGGCCACTGCCATCATATATGATTGATATTTTTAGCTTGGAATTTAAAGGAGGACAGGGTATGAAAAAGAAGTTGCAGAAGTTATAAGAAGGTAGACATCTAGCCAAAGTCATTGAGGTCAGAATTTCAAAGTAATTCTAGTAGGGTTTGCAGAGAATGTTATCAGAAAGTTTATATAATCTGGAAAATGGCCTCATTTTTTATTTTACTTATTCCCCTCCCACCAGCCTGAGGTTATTTATTTTCCTCTATATTTAGTGAAAGGATAATGGCCATTCTCCCCTGGGGATTTCTGGAGGGTGTGAATTCCTGAGTGGATTGGTGCCCTGCTCCCCGTGTATTTTTGAAATGGAAAACAAGTATCCTAACTTGCAAAATACACTCCATTGGTCATGGTGAATCCCTGGGTTTGGATGACATTCCCTGTCAAATCCCACCCTGCTGCCTTTTGCTTAAGGCTGTGGACCTGAGTTTCTTCAGCCTCTCTCACCAATCCGCTGCCGTGCCCTCCGGTTTGGTGGTGTGCAAACACGCAGACTCAGTGAATTAGCATCAATATTTTTCTGTTTATGTTCTATTTGGAATTTGTGTTTGTGTCTGTTTTGCTGGCTTAGTCCCTTTTGATGTTCCCTGCTTTGTTTTTCTTTGGTAGATTGAATGTGGACAGCATTAGGGTAATTATGGGCAGAAAAACTTGGGCGGCTCACAAGCCTTCTATTTGGAGTCAAGATGTAAACTTTTAACTGAACAAGAAGGCTCAGTGCATAGAAAAAAAGATGAACTGTACAGATGTGGGAATGCCAAAGTAGAGGTTGGGAAGTGGACTTCTTACTTAATAGACTAAAAAGGGGGGAAAGGCGATAATGGAAGTCTAGGGATTCTGGTGAATGTGAGAAGATTGAACGTGATACAAAGAAGTCGAAAAAAGGGGAGCGATGTTTTCAAAGGGCTCTGTTGGCACTTTGTATGGCTTCTGGTGGGAGCCCCATTCCTGAAGAGAGGAGTTCACAGGCTGGAGGTGTTTATTGCTAGATCAGCATTTCGCACCAGTAATCGGGCCCGAAGATTTTGGAGCTGCCAGAAACTGCCGGGAGTTGCACAGATTCTTTAGCCAAGGAGCATGAATGGAGGACCTGATTCCTGTCCCTTTTACTTCTTTCCGTGCGCACTTTGAGCTAATAGGGTGATTTGAGATCTGAAGGTGAAGGGCAACTTGTTCATATCAAGCACTTTAACTTGTCACCCTTTGTGTAAGACGAACATATGGAGGACACACGCATTCTTTGTGACTTCTTTCAGCCTGTCTGTGAAGCAGGATTTGTGTTTCTAACTAAAAAGGATTTTTGCTTCTGTCAGCCCTACATAAATCATTCTAAAAGCTATAAATATGTTTGCATCTCATGCTGCTTTAAGGCATTGCCTGCTTCTGGAATGGAGGATTGGCAGTGAGGTACAAGCAATGCTCTTTCTTTCCCTCTTTTCTTTTCTTTCTCTGCCACGCCCCCTCCCCCTTATTTCCCCTCCTGAGTCAAAACTGAGCCAGTCATACTGCGGGCAGAAAAGTCTTGTTTTGACTTGTAAACTGAGCAGGTTAGCTCAGAAAGGCACTTGAAGAGGTATAAAAGTGGAAATCTAAGAGGTCACCTTTAGTCCAGAGTTGCTTTTCAGCCAGGACTTGTCAGTTGAGGGGTTGTTATTTCTTTTCATTTTTAGAGATCTTTTATTGATCTGGTCCTGGGTTGGGCCAACTCTAGTTCACTGCCTGTTTTTTCATATGACCCATAAGCTAAAAATGGTTTTTAAAAAAATCAAAAGGATAATGTTTTGTGACACATGAAAATTATATGAAATTCAAATTTCAGTGCCTATAAATAAAGTTCTGTTGGAAGGAACATAGCTGTATTCACTTGTTTACATTTTAGCTATGGCTGCATTCATGCTGCGTAAAGTTGAGTAATTGTGACAGAGATCCTATGGCCTGCAAAACCTGAAATATTTACCATCTGGTCCTACATATTAAAAAAAAATTACAACCTCTGCTCTAGGCCCTTAATCTGGACCTTTCCTATTTTTCAGAGTATTATCAATTGCCTTTTATTTCCTTATTGGTTTGGAAGAGAGTCAGAAATGCAAACACTGTGGTTTCATTTTCTTTTCCCTAGCCAGGGGTTTGGAACTGTGCAGTAGACTCCTAAGGAAGCAGCATCCCAGGAAGAATGTGAGTGAGACATGGCAGAGGAAGCAAGAAGTAGCTCATGAAGTTTTAGGAAAAATACCATTTTCATCCCTTTTCAAAAATCTATAAAATGGGGCATGTATATTGGTTTTAAAAAGAGAAGGAAGCTGGGTGTGGTGGTGCATGCCTGTAATCCCAGCAACTCAGGAGGCTGAGGCAGGAGGATCTCAAGTACAAAGCTAGCCTCAGCAATTTAGCAAGGCCCTAAGCAACTTAGCAAGACCCTGTCTCAAAAAGGAAAAAGGGCTGGGGATATGGCTTTTTACTTGGTTACAAGCACGGAAGGAAGGAAGGAAGGAAAGAAGGTATGTTGTGGTTCCAAAGAGAACTGGAAAGTTTTCCTCAAGATGGTTTTTTTCTTTTAATATTTATTTATTTGCTTTAGTTGTACACAATGCAATGCATTTATGTTTACATGGTGCTGAGCATCGAACCCGGGCTGCGCACAGGCTAGGCGAACGCTCTACCGCTAAGCCACAACCCCAGCCCAAGGTGTTTTTTTGACCAAGAATCAAAATCATTTTCCCTGATGTTCAGCTTTCTAAACATTTTGATTAGTAATCATTTAATTACCTTTTTATACTTGGGGAAACTGAGGCTAAGATGAGTATATTAATTCAACTCTAGTAATAAAGAATGGTGGAAATTGGGCATGGTGGCACGCGCCTGAAATCCCAGGGACTATGGAGACTGACGCAGGAGAATCATAAGGTCAAGGCCAGCCTCAGCAACTTAGCAAGGCCCTAACCAACTTAGTAAGATCCTGTCTCAAAATTTAAAAATTTAATTAAAAATTTTAAAATTTAAGGGCTGAAAGGATATGGCTTAGTGTTAAAGTGCCTTTGGGTTCAATTCCCAGTATTAAAAGAGGGAGGGAAGGAAGGAAGGGAGGGTGTATAGTGGCAATAGAAGCATAGTTTCAATAATCCAGGGTCTGCTCCAAGGCCTGCTTTTTATCCCTTGAAGGTTAATTTGATGGGATCCCTGAGAATTTTTCTCATTTCTTGAGAGAGCTTCTCAGTTATCTTTTAGTCTTTGAAGGATTTCAATTTCCTGGCTTAGGAACGTCTAAACAAAAGAGGAAGGTGTCTTGTTCTTTTCATTCCTGCCCCTGTGAAAGAAGTAGAGGAGGGGAAAGGTTTGGGGCAGGCAAAAAGGGAAATCTCTGAAACTAGAGAAAACTCAAACAAATTGTGGCCAGCGGAGTCAGCATTCCGCACCCACAGTTGGTCCTGATTAAGGAGTCTCCCGTTGAACAGCTCAACTTTCCGCTCTTGATTCTCCTCTCTGCCAGCTGACATGGCAAAGCTGTAGCCCACATCTCGGAAACAGCCTCTCATGTCTTCCCCTTGGATTCTCACTTCTCTGTCTCTCTCCCACTACCCTGCAATTACCCTTTCCCACATTAAGATCCCAATAAAATATATTGATACCTCTAATCCAATTACATCCAACTTGTTCCAGAAAGTGCTATCCAAGCTGTTTGCAAAGGCTGAATAATTGTGGATCATGTCATTAGGAGAGCACACATAGAACCTGATTTCATCATAAAACGATGAAATTTCCTTGGGATTATTTTGCTGCCAAGTCAAAGCAGCAATGATAATCCCTTCTACTTTGCTTGACTCCTCGGCTTTCATAATCCATAGCTTCTACTTGTTTAGCTGATGGAATTGGGCATTTTATTTCATCTGTGGCATCAGGATCAAAACCCTGGTGTTAACAAATCTCTAGATGGAAACTAGTCTGAATCAGGAAAGGTGGTCAATGTCCAGCGTGACCCAATGGCGACATTAATGTGTAAATAAATAAGCTAATTTTCATCACTTAATGATTATGGTAGTCTACTTGGACTTCCATAACAAAATGCCACAGCCAGGTAACTTAAAACAACAACAAAAAAAATAGTTTTGTTACGATTCTGGAAATTAGAAGTCCAAGATCAAGGCACCATCAGAGTTGGTTTCCGGTGAGGCCTGGCTTTAGGCAGCTGCTTTCTCACTGTGTCCTTATGTGGCCCTTCCTCTGGCTTGCATTGAGAGAGCTCGCCGGCATCTCTTCCTCTTCTTCTAAGGGCACCATTCCTAACAGATCAGAGCCCCACCCTTATGACCTCACTTAACCGTAAGTACCTCCCTAAAGGACTTATTTCCAAATACTGGAGAGTCATTGGGAGTTAGGGCTCCAGCATATCAATTTGGGGACAACATAATTCAGTCCATAAGAGTCGTCTAAGTTTGGGCTGGGATGTAGCTTGGTGGTAGACATGAAGCCCTGGTTTCTATCCCCAGAGTCAACAAGGCAATGTTTGAGGTGGATAATTTGAAAGAAAGGGTTCTGGGTCATAGACATTTCAGAATATGAAAGTATCATCAGATACCATAAAAATGGAACATGCACAGGATTTTCTATATAACTTGAAGGGCATCCCGTTCTCCAGACCTATCGTGTACCCTAGGCTAGTAGACTGAGTCTCTAAAAACATTCTACTGCCACTGGTAAGATGGCATCTGTCCAGAACAGATGCAGAAACTTGTGGCTTTATGTTGACTGACTAGAATTCTACCTAAGACTGGGCCTGTGGTCCTGCTGACACCATAAAAAATTTGGGGGCCTTCGAGGAAAGAAGAGGGAGCTGAAGTGCGCATGCGGAGATGGTTAGGACTCGGGTAAGGGAGAGAGAGACTGAAGTTGGGACCAAGCAGACAGAAGTTTCCTCGCTTTTTTGTTACATGGAACATCATCAGAAATGACAGTAGAAGTGCTCTCTATGTACACTGGGGTGCTTTTTAGATTCATGGTGTTTATTTCCACTACTTTCTTTCTAAATGCCACGGGGACCTTTGGTAGTCACTGTAGAAATTATAGCTGAGTGACTTACAAGAGAAAGGCAACAATGGAAATCTCCTGAGTTCAGAACTGAACAGAATGACCAAAGTGCTGTAGGATGTTGGGGCACATTTTTCTTGCCTTTCTCTTCAGCTGGGTTTGAGCTTCAGGAGTTGATCATTGTCTTCTTCCTATTTGGGTTTGAGTAAGAATTCGTCCACAGATATTGAGACAGGTACTATGGTAGTAGGACCCCAACTTGTGATGATCATTAACTCTGATTTTTCAGTAGCACCAGCAGTACCAAGTAATCAGTCTGCAGGATTTAAATCTGAATTTGGGGATCTTTGGCCCATTGTCCATTAACAAAGTTAGCCTCAGCATTTGAGCATTGAACAAATTAATTAGATAGTTACTCAAACTGGAGCTTAGAAAGTATCTTTAAGAAGTTCCTGAAAACATTTGTTTTCTTGAAGGACTGCAGTAGAAAGAGCTTACTGACAACATATTGAGAGCCAAATACATTTTTCTAATTATACATAGTCTCCAATTTCATTGAAGACTCTGGTTACCTTGTTCTTTAGAGTCCCTTCTTCTTGGTGATCTTCACCCTTGCTTAAGACTTGGCAAACTTCAAGCTCAAAAAAAATTTACATTGGCGTCTTCTCTGGTCCACCCTCTCTTCCTCTCAATCTCTCACAGTGCATTTCATCCTTTCCTCCCATCGCTTGGCCCTTTTGGCCAGATCAAGCTGCTAACTACTGCCCGCCAAACCACAGACATGTAATGCAGCAGACACTGTACTCCCCTGTGCTCTTGGAGTTCTCTGAGGCCACATGGGGGTGGACAGCCAGTGAGGTTACTGACTTGAAGAACTTTGGCAGTTTCTCTGGATGGGCTTGATGCATTTTCAAAACTAAGCATCACAAAATTGCCCAATTTCACTCTCATTCTTCCATTATCTTTTTTTAAAGCACTTATCCTCTTTTATCTCCGAAATGCTTTTTGAAAACTGTGGCCAATAATTCAATGTATGCATATAAAAATTTTGTCACATTTGGTGCCATAAAGAAGATCACATGAGTTCAACTGCAGACCACAACTTTTTCAGGTCATGGGTCGAGTATAACTATTGTAGCAGCCAATGAACTTCAGCTTTTCAAAGCTGACATTGTATTGACCAAAAGTTTCCTGTTTAGGTCAGTGCTTTCCCATAGAAATGCAATGCAAGCCACATATGTAATTTCAAATTTTCTAGTAGAAACATTTTTAAAAGGAAGACAAGTAAATTAATTTTAACATTGTCTCATTTAGCCCAATTTATCTAAAATATTATTTTCTAATATTTAATGAATATAGAAATTATTAATAAGATATTTTACATTCTCCTTTTCCTACTAAGTCCTTGAAATCTTGCTGCAATCTCAGTTGGGATTAGCTACATTTCAAGTACTCACTAGCAAATATGACTTGTGGCCACAATGTTAACACATATCTATTTTAAAAGGAAAACAAGGAGCCAGGCGCAAGTGGCTTGGGAGACTGAGACAGGAGGATTGCAAGTTCGAGGTCAGCCTCAGCAACTTCGTGAGACCCTGTCTCAAAATTAAAAAATAAAAAGGGCTGGGAATGTGGCTCAGTAGTTAAGTGCCCCTGAGTTCAGTCCCCAGTGCCAAAAAAAAAAAGAGAGAGAGAACAAGTCTGCTTGCTTAGGAACCTTAGGAACCCTTAGTCTGCTTGCTGCAGGAACCAGAAATGGAACAGCACTAGTTTTTTTACTGGGAATGCACATCTCCGTGACTGAGTGACCCTTGAGGACACCTGCATCCTACACTGCAACCAAGTGGCTCACCTCCAGGAGGGGGCCTGAACCGTATAGAGGATACATGAAGAGTGGGGTATCTTTGAACTTTGGACTGCAGAGAGTGCCAGGCATTTTCCCTTGTTCAGATGTTTCAGACTAGGCTTAGGCTGTCATTTCTGTCATTTGTCTCAGATTTTAGAACTTGGTCTCTTTCTGTTGAGTTTGGAATCTCTCACTACAGCTGAGCGTGGTGGCACACATCTATAATCCCAGTAGCTCAGGAGAGCTGAGGCAAAAGGATTATAAATTCAAAGCCAGCCTCAGCAATTTCGTAAGGCCCTAAGCAACTTAGCAAGAACCTGTCTCTAAATAAAAAATTAAAAGGTGGGTGAAGCTGGGGATGTGGTTCAGTGGTTAAGCGCCCCTGGGTTCATTCTCTAATATCAAAAACACAATAAGAATCCATCACTAGCCGGGCGCGGTGGCGCACACCTATAATCCCAGCACTTTGGGAGGCTGAGGCAGGAGGATCGTGAGTTCAAAGCCAGCCTCAGCAATGGCGAGGCACTTAGTAACTCAGTGAGACCCTGTCTCTAAATAAAATACAAAAAAAGGTCTGGGGATGTGACCCAATGGTCGAGTGCCCCTGAGTTCAATCCCCAGTACCAAAAAAAAAAGAATCCATCACTATGGTTTTGCAGCAAACAAGTGTTGAAGCATAAAACAGACATGAAAATAGATATATTTGATCTCGAACCATTTTTGACCTACAAGACTGGCAATTTTTTATGGTTTAACCATCCATCAAACATGCCAAGAGTATTCTTGAAGCAGTGAACAAGGAAGGCTGTATCTTAATTTTAACCTGGTGTAGTTCCAAGAAAGTTATGGAATTTTAAAAAAAATTTTATTTATTCTTTTTAGTTATACATGACAGTAGAATGTATTTTGACATATCATACATACATGGAGTATAACTTCCCATTTTTGTGGTTGTACATGATGTGGAGTTACACTGGTCGTGTATCCATATGTGAACATAAGAAAGTTATGTATGATTCATTCTACTGTCTTTCCCATCCCCATCCCCCTAGGTTATGGAAATTTTCAACAGCAGAATAAGTACCGGAATGTATATCAGGCATAGCAGTGCACACCTATAATCTCAGCAACTCAGGAGACTAAGGCAGGAGGATCACAGGTTTGAGGTCAGCCTCAGCAATTTAGTGAGGTCCTAAGCAACTTAGTGAGACATAGTCTCAAAACTTAAAAAAAAAAAAAAGGCTGAGGATATGGCTCAGTGGTAAAACAACCCTGGGTTATATCTCCAGTACAGGGGGAAAAAATGTATTCTCACCAGTAGAAGTACATTCACTGAAGTCAGTCTAGTCTACTTCTAGCCAGTAAGATCAGCCTCCTCAAGGGGACTGATTGATTTTTTTCACTCAATGTACTTCATTTAACGTGGCCATACCCACAACTAGCTTTATGGACCTTTTGCCTTGTCCTCTTAAAGTACCAAGAATAGTGAGTTCCAGGGCAGATGTCATGAGACACCCCTAGCTATAGAACCACTCAATGACAGTCTTATCTACAACACACCCATTATGAAAATGTTTTTTTTTTTTTTTTTTTTTTTTTTTTTACTTTGATCCTTAGACATTCCGACCCTTGATGCAACCTAGAGCCAGACTTACCAGATTTGCTAGCCTCCTATTCGTCTGGGCTCTCAGATGCTCTCAGTCTCTGATTGACACTTTGTCATGGTTGCCTACGTAACTGCCTACCCCAGACCACCATCCATCAACTCCAGCAAATGAGACAATATCAAGCATCATGGTGATTGGTGATCTTTTATCTATCTGCCCCATCTGATGTTTGTATATTTGTACATACCTTGTTGGTACGGTGATGAGGACTGGAAAACCCTCAACTCCAACTCTGGCTTCTTTTCTTGGTTGGTTTGGGGACTCACTTCCCTGAAGTTGGGTACATGGTGTGGTCAGAGAGCTTCCAGATTTCTAGGAGCCTGTTTCCAGTTTGGATAGTAAGGCTAGCTCTTCTCTTTCCTGAATAGGAAAGAAAGAAATCTGAGGTAGCTCTGGAGACATAACAGTAGGTTTCCAATTCCACAGACTCTACAGAAGTAAAAATAATTCCAAGAAAACAACTACAACACTGCTTCCTTCCACCACCCCTTACCCCTGGTGCTGGGTGCTGGGGATGGATCCAGGGCTTCACGCATGCTAGGCAAGTGCTGTACCACTGAGCCACATTCTCAGCCCCAAAGCAGCTTTTATAACCAGCCTATTCTACTGCAGCTATTTCTTCACTCTCAGGGTAGGTTCCATATACACCACTCTTATTCATTAAGTAGTGAATAATTCAAGAAACTTGGTTACTGATTCACCAGGCATATGTATTGTGGAAAGGAGAACTAATTCAGTGTTCAAGTCTGACTTTGGAGAATTATGCTGCGACAGAGAGGCAATAAGGATTTTTTCCTGTGCAGTCACAAGCTAGTCCACCCTTCCAGTTAATGAGTCCACGCCCTTGGCCCTCTGGCTGCCTTCAGGTTCCCTTGGCCATTCCACTTCCGTGGAATAGTGGGCCCAAAATGTGGGGAGCAGACAGTATGAGGGAAATCTGGGAGGGGTGGCCAGTCCTAGCCAAGAGCTGTGTTAGTGTTGGTGCTTTTCCCAGAGGGGAGGAGTGTTGCCTGCCCCGTGCATTGCCACGTGTCTGCTCAGATACAAACAGAGCAGTGTTCAGCAGAGCTGGCCTCTTCATAGTCCTTCTTTTCATCCTACAGCAATGGGTGCACCAGAGTGTTCCTTAGACTGCAGCATCAGTGCTAGGAAATGGGCAAGAAAACAAGAAGGGTAATAATCAGTTGCCATTCTTACAGCCTTAGATGAGGGATGGTATAGTGTCACAGTACACCGTCATTCTTACTATAATGACAGGAATAAGCAACAAATATTGTAACTTTGTGTGTGTGTGTGTACAAAATACCCTATTGAAGTAAATTCCAGAAAGCCACACGAGCTGTTCCTAGGAGAGAAGGAATGCATAACTGTTTTGATCCCAGGGGTGTGGCAGAAGAAGGAGCAAACTACCATGGAAGATAGAAAAGAGATAAACTAAACTTTGGAAGGCTACCTGGGCTGGCTATAAGGAGCTTTAATTATAGAGCAAATACATGCCCACCCACCCCTAAATCTTTCCCATGCAGCCTTTCCCAAATATACTTTAGCCCACTGTAGCAGAGAGCTGAGGATTGAAGGTGGAGAACTAAGACTCGCCCTTGCCCTGCTTGCCCAGGGCTGTCATGGAGTGCGCAGATCTGAGTGAAAGGCCCTCCAAAGCACAAGGACCCTTCACTGAATGCATAGAAGTGGCCCATCAAGAGCAAAGAGAACTGCACAGTAGGACCCAAAGCTGGTGACTGGGCTGTGACAGAGAGAGGAAGAGGTCTCTGGAGTCTCGCTGTCCTCAGAACCCAAGTCCTGCTGAAAGGACAATCCTGGTTTTACCCTCAACACCATTAAAACCAACAGGGAACTGACTTTAACCAAAGCTACAGCAAAACCCAGACCTAGTTCTGCTATGGGCTAGACTAACTCAGCTGTCAATCCTTACCAGCCTGATGGAGGAAGTAGTACATCCTTTTCTAGGTCTACATGTTGCCATAAAAAAAAAAAAAAAAAAAAAAGTTAAAAGACTCAGGAAAAAGCAGAAGCATATGACTGAGGGGAAAATAGTCAATAGAAGCAGACCTATAGACGACCCAGATGTTAGAGTTAGCTGATGAGGGTTACAAAATACATTTTACAAATGTGTTTAAGGACCTTGTGGAAAAGGCAAAATCTGTTCTTGAATAGATGGGGAAATTCAGCAGAAAGCTGAAAGTTCTAAAAAGAACATGTATAAATTTCCCCCTGAAGCAAGAATTATTTAGAAACAAATTACTAGTCATTCTGGAGAATGCATAAATGGCAGCCCCAAAGTTATAACCCCTTCCCCTGAGATTATACATTCCTACTTTCATATAAACCAGGAATTCTAGCCCACGAGTGGGTGACTGCTATGTTTGAGATATTGTATGAGGAGTAGGAGTACAGAGACGCAGGAGACTCAACCACAGCCCTCAGAGAAATTTAGTCTAGCGAAGAGAGGTATGAACGTTAACTATGTGAAGATAAATCTCTAGAAACATGAATGAGTGAGATTTCTTCATGCAAGGAGGATCATGGAAAGCCTCGTGGAAGGCTTGGTATTTGATCTGGACTTCAAGGAAAGGTAAAATGCCTATGTGAGATAGATAGGACTCAGGTCCATTGATGTCTGATCCCTGTGATGACTGGGACTCGAGAGTCTTCCGCAGCACACAAATGATTGCACAGTGATGCTACATAGGACTGGCCCATCCTGTAGGCCTATATTTCTTTTAAGCCAGAGAGTTGGTCACCTAACAGGAATCCCAGGGGACATCAGAAGTAAGAGAGGAATGAGAGTGGAGTAAAGGGGATACACATTATATTTATCAGTATTCTAACTTGGCAAAATCATATTTCTGGATTTTGTTAGAGAACTAAATCTCTCCTTCCTCTGTGTCCCCTTATGCATGTTGTTTACGCCTTTATTATAGAATTTATTTTATTGATACGTCTTTCTCCACCTGTGTCATAAGCTCCTTCTGGACAACCACTCATGTCTGAATGACCATAGCAACTGGCAGTGTGCCTTATAAATAAATATTAGAAGCTCAAAGAATGTCTGCCCCATTGAAATAAAATTTAACCCCAGATAGAGTTAATAGGACTCCCAAATAGTCAACTTTGGGGCTTTTAATTTCTACACTATGTTAATGAGGACTCATGGATATCTTGATCAGTGATCTATAGAATTTTGATTTTATTGTATCTGCAATGAGAAGCTAATGAAGGTTTTGCTGCTGCTACTCCTTCTTCTTCCTCCTCTTCTCCCTTTTCCTCATCTCCCTCCTCTTTCCTCCTCCTCTACTTCCTCCTCCACCTTCTCTTCTCCTCCTCTCCTTCTCCTCCTCCTCCTTCTCCTTCTTCTTCTTCTTCTCCCAGGGACACTCTACCACTGCACTTCATCCTCAGACATTTTTATTTTATTTCAAATCAGGATCTCCCTAAGTTGCTGAGGCTGGCATTAAACTTGCAATCCTCCCACTCATCCTTCCAAGTTGCTAGGATAATAGGTGTGCACCATGGCGCCTGGCTAGACTTCTGATAATATTTGATGTATGTTGGAGGAAAGGAGAATCAAGAACAGGACCAATAAGAAGGCTTTCACAGCAGTTCAAATGAGAGGATAAGGCTCTGAACAAGAACAAAGACAGGGGAAATGAAAGGGAAGGTGTAGGTTTAAGAAGCAAGTGGTAACACTGTCAGTGAAAATTCTTGATGAAGAGGGTAAAGAAAAAGAAGTTGATGGAATACCTAAGTTCCTCATAGAGCATCAGGAAGAAAAAAAAAAGGGATGCTTTTAGTAGAAATAGGGAATGAGAAGTATAAAATTTTAGAGGGTGGATTGAGTGTGGATATCAGGAGAACAGTAAATGGGAAAGTAAGTCTCCTAGAGAGAAGATTCTTTAATTCACTTCTGAAACCTATTCCAGCACTCTAGAAATATCCACTGACGAGGGTCTTCATTTTCATTGTCCTGCTTATATCTGATCTAACCTCTCATATGCTGATTCAGGCTCATTTCCTCTTCTATTCTGAGGGTAGATAAAAATGATAAAGTGTCATTGTTCTGATATGAACTCTGCCAGAATGAAAGCTTCTCTTATACATCAGTTACTCATTATTGATTGTTTGGATTTATGAAGAGATTCGATTGTAGAAGAATATTAAGGTCAGTGATTTCCCTGTTGTTTTCTTGTCCTAGGTTTAGGCCTAGCTTTTTGTCACCCAGTTCTCTTGTCTCCACTTGAGATCTATGTGAGAAATTTAGAGAGAAATAGGAGGGAGATAGCAAAATCCAGCTTAGAGTGAGCACAGAAATTTTTTCTGCCAAAAAACAGATGCAGTAGCCCTCCCTAACTCTGATCCCTGTCCACTTCTTTATCCTTTTTGGTGCTATATGGAACTGCCTTTCTTTCTTCCTGATGTCTTGAATGGCTAGGCATTTGCTCTTTAGTCCTCTGGTTCATTAACTGACAAATTGTGCAAAACTTTCTAAAGACTTTCTGTTCTTATACCCTAAGTAGTCATATGTTTCAGTATGAACAGTTTTTCCCCCCTTTTTTTGGAGACAGGTTCTTGCTAAGTTGCTTAAGGCCTTGCTAAGTGGCCAAGGCTGGCCTTAAACTTGTGATCCTCCTGTTTCAGCCTTGTGAGTCACTAGAATTACAGGTATGTACCACCATACCTGGCCGCATACCTGTTTTTGTATCTTTAAAAAGAAAAAGAAGCATCTAGATGGTTCCTTCTGCCTCTACCTGATTTGATGATGGAACATTCCACTTGATGTCTCCTCAGTCCACTTGAAGGCTACCCACTACCAGGATGTCTTATCCAAAAAAGCAAACTTTGTTAAAAGTCATTTAGGGGCATTGTGCCGCTGATATTAGTTTAATATATTTCACAACTACCACAAAAGTAAAGTGACAATGAAGACCTTTTCCCTTAACACATAAACCCTCAAGGACAAAGAATAGAAGGAAGGGATAATAGTGATGAAATTTTGGGATGCTGAAAATCGGCAAATGGGAACCGATCTGTCAGACTTAAAACTGAATTCTAAGTCAGCAATGGGGGAAGCCAGCAGCAACTCTACCTGCATCCTAGAATCTTCACAAAGCTTGATAATTGGTGGCATCAGGTACCATTAGTAGAGGTGGAGATAAAACTGGAAACAGGAGGACTGGTTGAAGATGTGTGTAAAAAACAGACTTCCAGATCCTCTCCTTCAACAACTCTCAGAGAAACAACTGTCCTTTCCCTTCATTGACACAAGACTGGACTGTCTCTGAAGAGTGTAAAGCAGGTGGTCTCTGCTCTCACAACCCCTAATTGCTGGCACACATGAGGGCATAGAGTTTGAACAAAACCAAGGGGGAATAAATGCACTTTTGCATATTGAATGGTGAACCCTCCAGGATCCTTCTCCAACTCAGCTCTCAGAACACTGGTCTTATAACCAGTCTTATAGTCTGGAGTTTGCAAGATTCCTCTCTGGGAAATCTGACCAACCCAAGAGAAAAAACACATAAACTAGCACAATCACAACTCCCTGTCCAGAGCCATAATTAGCAAGTCCTACCCTACGTGCACAGGGCTTTCAAATAACCTGGTGTCCCTGTCTTAAGTATATGCAAACAGCCAAGGATTGTCTGACATAAGAGAAGGTCTAAAATGTGAAAGTCTCCCAATACAACAGAACAAAGCAACTTGGAACCAAAAACTGTGCAAAGAGATCATAAACCTGCCTTTCCAAAGGAAAGGATGAATGTCTCTGCAGAGTTGAGATTTGTTTTGTTTTGTTCACAGTACTGGGAATTGAACTCAGGGCTTTGTGCATCCTAGGTAAGCACTCTTACTACGGAGCTACATCATAGCCCTTTTTAAAATTTTGTATTTTAAGATCCTGTCTTAGGAAGGTGTGTGTTCAGGAGGTGACTGGAGACATAGCTCCATAGTAGAATACTACTGTGAACTTCAAACACATATGGGGGTGGGGAATGAATGATGTGCTATTTAAAAAATAAAAGAAGTCACTTAAAATATGATAAATATGATAACAGAAATGAAAAACTTAATAAAAGGAAGGGAAGATAAAAAATTTAGGTCATTGCCCAAAAAGTAAAAAAAAAAAAAAAAACCAAAAAGGTGACATGAGAAAAAAATAAGGAATTCAGGTGTTAGCCTAAAATTCTGTCATCTTTTTTTTTTTTTTTTTTTTTTTTTTTTGTGTGTGTGTGTGTGTGTGTGGTACCAGGGATTGAACTCAGGGGCACTCGACCACTGGGTCACATCCCTAGACCTTTTTTGTATTTTATTTAAAGACAAGGTCTCACTGAGTTGCTAAGTGCCTCACCATTGCTGAGGCTGGCTTTGAACTCAAGATCCTCCTGCTTCAGCCTCCCAAAGTGCTGGGATTACAGGCGTGCGCCACCGCGCCCGGCAAATTCTGTCATCTTGAATGATAGACATTCTAGAAGAGAGAACTGAAAAAGGAAAAGGAAAAAGTCATCAAAAAATTTGAATGCCCCCCACCCATCTGTAATCCCAGCAACTAAGGAGGCTGAGGCAAGAGGATCACAAGTTTGAGGACAATGTGGGCAACTTAGCAAGACCCTGTCTTGAAATAAAACATAAAAAGGGTTAGGGATATATATATAGCTCACTGGTAGAGCATCCCTGGATCAACCCGTGCCCCCCACCTCATTTTTTTTTTTTTTTTAAGAAAATTTCCCAGAACTAAAGGTCATGTACTTTTGAATTCAAAGAGTCCAGTGGGGCACCAACTCAAGGCATGTCATTAATGATATTTCAGAACACCAAGAAGCTAAAAGTTCCAGAGAGGAAAGAAAGAAATGGTCACATACTAAGGTTAAGGATAAGGGATCCGATTGGCAATATAGAAGCTAGACAATGGAACAATGCCTTTAAATTCCAAAAGGAGGTTATTTTCCTCCTACAATTCTATGCCTAGGCAAAATTCCACATGTAAAGACAGAATAAAGACATTTTATGATATGTAAAACTTTGCAAAGCTTACTTCCAAAGCATCGTTTTCCAGGAAGAGACTTCACTAAAACAAAGCAATAAACCAATAAAGAGGAAGACTGAAGTTCCAATTTAAATCAGACAGGGGACTCTCCAGGTGGATGATGCGTGTCCCTGGTGTCAACTACTCAGCAGAGCCAGAGATCAAACAGCCAGAAGACAGAGAGATGCATAGGATATTTATGAAGGAGACACAAGAAAATCAACAATGGTTATCTTGAAAGTAAGAAACGAGAAGGCAGAGAAAGGGCATGTTCCTTTACATATATTACTTTTCTTTTTCCTTTCTTTCTTTCTTTCATACATATATATATGTATATATGTATGCATGTATATAATGTATGTGTGTGTGTGTGTATACACACACATATAATTAGTTGATAAACCCCCATTTTATTTATTCATTTATATGTGGCACTGAGAATCAAACCCAGTGCCTCACACATGCTAGCCAAGCCCTTCACCACTTGAGCTACAACCCTAACCACCCCCCACTTTTTTTTTTTTTTTTTTTTTGGAGAAAGGAAAGATGCTCCCTCCAGTAGAGATGTTGTTTAACCCTTAGATAATGACAACAGAATTTTTTCTTTTGTTCAGAAACTGGAAAGGAATTTTGCTAGGATATGTTTAAATCCTCTAACCAATCTTTACTGATAATTTTAGGCATACACTTTCTCATTGTAGAGGAGCTAGGGAGGAACGTTTTTTGGACAAGAAAAGCCTGAAGTCTCCTAGAAAATATACTCCTTCCTGGGCTCCAGCCTTAGGCTCGCCATAATGGAGGGCGGAGGAAGGTTTCTTCTGGGTTCCAGGACTTCAGCAGTCCTCTTTTTGGAAGAGCCCTTCCATAAAAGCTTTCTTTGCGCCAAAACCTTGATTACCAATAATTAATCTCAGATGAAAGATTCAGTGCTATAGGCTTCCTCTGTCTCTGACCTAAGAGAACAGGCTGTGAATGGTTTGTTTGTTTGCTTGCCAGAGATCTTATCTAGACCCAGAAGAGCTGATAGGATCATAAAATCAGCATTGATCTCTTCACAGTATCGTTTCTCCATAAAATGGGGGATGCACTGAGCCCAGGACAAAAAGGAGATTTAATATTGTCATGAGAGGGTGGCTGTCATTTAATAGTGGCTATATTTCATAGTCATAAAATTTGGATAACTCTCTAGTGCATCCTAACCCCCGTGCTTTTTTAGCTCCTTCTCAACGTATTTGCATAAATCACTACAAAGCAACTAAGCCAGCTAAGTCCAAACCACCCGCTTGCCTATTCCCAGCACATGAATTAGAGGGAGGCCGGCTAAAAATCTGGGCCAGGCACTTAGATGACTTGCGATGTCTGATTTTCGTTCCATGATTTGAAACTCAAAATAAATCAAAAAGGAAAAACATGTTCCAAATACCAGCTAATTCACACACACAAGAATCTCCATCCTCTTTAGTCCTGGCACACACACAAGGCTGATAAACAGACCTGCTCTGCCCACAGATACAAGTATTTAGAGACTAATTCCTATAATCACAAACAGATACTCATGTGAAGCAGGCTTATGGAACTCCTGTGTGCGATGTTAGGTTCTAAAACTGGAATGAAGGCTGAAGAACACTTTAGGGTCTAGGGAAAATGGGAAAGACTTGGAACATAAGGTCTTTGAGGGAAAGGTTCTAGGAGACAGAATTCGGGCTTAGAAATATGAGTGATCAAAAAGAAAATGTTTGGGGCTAGGGTTGTGGCTCTGTGGTAGAGTGCTCGCCTAGCACATGTGAGGCACTGGGTTTGGTCCTCAGCACCACATAAAAATAAATAAATAAAATAAAGTCATCATACTCATCTACAACTAAAGAAAAATATTTTTTTTAAATGTGTGAATAGCAAACAAGGATAGAACTCAAATAAAGTGATGTCTGTGGCAGAAGAAGCCATTTGGTTAGATCTTAATGATAAACTTCCTGCTGAGTGTGGTGAGGCTTGCCTGTAATCCCACTGACTTGGGAGACTGGGGCAGGAAGATCACAAGTTTGAGGCCAGCCTCAACAACTTAGGGAGGCTCTGTCTCAAAAAATAAAAAGGGCTGGGGATATAGTTCAGTAGTAAAGCACCCCTGGGTTCAATAGCCAGTATAAAAAAAGAATAAACTTTCTGACTGGTGAAACTTGTTAAATCCCAAGATTGAACAGCCCCAAGCTACAAAGCTATGGAGGCTGCTGTGGTAAGTTCACTTGGTACGTGGCCAGGGTCCTCAAATACAGATATTTATAGATACAGATATTGAACAACAGTCTCTCCTTGATACCACAAACCTGATATTCCAAGAAGTTGACAGAGAAATGAAACCATTAGCAGGAATCAGGCACCTCTGATGGCCACAGCATCTTGAGTTTGACTCATTAACCAAAAGAGCAGCACATTCTGGTTAGAAGCAGCATCTGTTCCCGGTCTGGGGTGAATTCCATGAACAGGGGCGCGATGAGAAACAATAATTTGAGGGTCCTAAAAAAGAGAAAAAAGAAACCTTTCCCTGAGCCTTGTCACCAGGTAGGGAAAATTTAGCAACATGGTGATAGAGGCAGGGTGATACCTGCTGGACACATCTAAAAATGAACAAAGATACGATAACTACGAGAACGGAAGCTGTTTACAGGGAGAGGAAATTGGTTTGTATAATTAGATGGATCCAAAAATTACCTTGTCTTTATATTATACCTCCCTGTAAAGGAGATATAACATCTTTTCTTGCCAGATAAAGACAGTCTCTTCCTTTTAGAGAAGAATATCACCAGATTACAAGGGGGCTGAAGTCAGAATGAATCCCCAAGACTTTTCTTTTGTAAACCGGTGTAAAGGCATCCTTCCACTAATATGAAATGTTTATTCCTGCCTTGGCTTCTGTTTTAGCTGCTCACCTTTCTCTCTCCCATCCTGCAGCTGGGATGAAAGCAGCTCCATCAGCAGTGGGCTCAGTGATGCCTCCGACAACCTCAGCTCAGAAGAGTTCAATGCCAGCTCCTCACTCAACTCCCTTCCAACTACTCCCACTGCTTCTCGCAGGAACTCTACAATAGTGGTATGTGAGTTTGAAACACCTGGGCCACCATCTCCAGATGAAACCAACTGGGCAGTGCCTGGGTATGCACGCCCAGTCACACCCACTCCATGGAATTGGTTCCCATTGGCCAAGTTCTTGTAGAGCTGACCCCCCAAAAAAAAAAAAAAAAAAAAAAAACCCTAAGGCTTCCTAGCAGTCCCCTAAGACACTAGATGTTGTCATAGTACCTATATTTTGTGCCCACATGTGTCTAGAGTGATACATGTAAGAGCTATTCCATCTTGCTAGGCTTAGTGGTGCACACCTGTAATCATAGCAACTGAGGCAGAAGGATCTCAAGTTCAAGACCAGTCTCGGCAACTTAGCAACATCCTGTCTCAAAAATTTTTTTTTTTTTAATATTTTTATTTATTTGCTTTAGTTGTACACAATGCGTTTTATTCAATGCATTTTATTTGTACGTGGTGCTGAGGATCGAACCCGGGTCGCCCACGCGCTAGGCGAGGGCTCCACCGCTGAGCCACAATCCCAGCCCCTTGTCTCAAAATTTTTTTAAAAAATTTTTTTATTTTATATAGCTCAGCGATAGAACACCTTGGGGTCAACCCCCAGTGCTGAAAAAGAAAAGAAAAAACAGCTAATCCAACTGGAAAAGAATTAAGATTCCCAGAGGCAGATCTGATATCCTCTCTCCAGAACCCTATGGATACAGTAGGAACCCTAGGTTGACTAAACACTCTGGGAAGAGCAGGGCCACCTAATGACCAAATAAATCCCCTCAGCTAACCATTCCCCTCCCCATGTGAATGTCTCCTCTTTCTCTTCTTTTCTTTAGCTGCGCACAGACTCAGAGAAGCGCTCTCTGGTAGAAAGTGGGCTGAGCTGGTTTAGTGAATCAGAAGAGAAGGCCCCCAAAAAGCTGGAGTACGATAGTGGTAGCCTGAAGATGGAACCTGGGACTTCTAAGTGGCGGAGAGAACGGCCTGAGAGCTGCGATGATTCTTCCAAGGGTGGAGAACTAAAAAAACCCATCAGCCTGGGACATCCTGGTTCCTTGAAGAAGGGCAAGACCCCACCAGTGGCTGTCACTTCCCCCATCACTCATACAGCCCAGAGTGCCCTCAAAGTCGCAGGTAAGCCTGGAATAAAGGAAGGGAAAGAGGGAAGATCTGTTTGTTTGGTTGTCCATCTAACCCATAGAATGACAGCACACATTTGCATAATGCTCTAACATACACACATCTGATCTTCAGGACCGTCCTCTGAGTGAGGCAGGGTGGGTATTACTCTCCATTCTACAAATATAGAAACAAACTCAAAGAGGTTAAGTGACTGAGTTAAGATCACCCAATGAGCCAGGTGCAGTGGCGCATGCCTGAAATCCTGGCACTTGGGAGGCTGAAGAGGAGGATCTCGAGTTCAAAGCCAGCCTCAGCAATGGCAAGACACTTAACAACTCAGTGAGACCCTGTCTCTAATAAAATAGAAAAAAAAAAAAAAAGGCTGGGGATATGGCCCCCTGGTCAAGTGCCCCTGAGTTCAATCTCCGGTACCCAAAAAAAAAAAAAAAAAAAAAAAAAAAAAAAAAAAAAAAAAAAAAATCACCCAATGACTAAGTAGCAGAGGAGGAACAGAGTATGTTATGTTCAGAGACTAGTTTGACTTCCTTTCAAACACTTCCCATTGGTTTCTTCCCTCTCCTTTTCCCATGTCGGGAAAGAAAAAGATTTCTGAGGTACTGGTCAGTGTCAGCTACTCTCACCTCATTTCCTTCCCTCTCGCAGGCAAACCCGAAGGCAAAGCTACAGACAAGGGTAAGCTTGCTGTAAAGAATACCGGGCTCCAGCGCTCCTCTTCTGATGCTGGCCGGGATCGCCTGAGTGATGCAAAGAAGCCCCCCTCGGGCATTGCTCGCCCCTCCACCTCGGGATCCTTTGGCTACAAGAAACCCCCTCCTGCCACAGGCACAGCCACGGTCATGCAGACTGGTGGCTCAGCCACTCTCAGCAAGATCCAGAAGTCCTCAGGCATCCCCGTCAAGCCAGTGAATGGGCGAAAAACTAGCTTAGATGTTTCCAACAGCGCGGAGCCTGGATTCCTGGCTCCCGGAGCCCGTTCCAACATCCAGTACCGCAGCCTGCCCCGGCCAGCCAAGTCCAGTTCTATGAGTGTGACAGGTGGGAGGGGTGGACCTCGCCCTGTTAGCAGCAGCATTGACCCCAGTATCCTCAGCACCAAGCAGGGAGGCCTTACGCCCACCAGACTGAAAGAGCCTACCAAGGTTGCCAGTGGGCGGACCACTCCAGCTCCTGTCAATCAGACAGACCGGGAAAAGGAAAAAGCCAAAGCCAAAGCAGTGGCCTTGGACTCAGACAACATCTCCTTGAAGAGCATTGGCTCCCCAGAAAGTACTCCCAAGAACCAAGCAAGCCACCCGCCAGCCACCAAGTTAGCAGAGCTACCACCAACCCCTCTCAGGTACCCAAACTGGGTATTTCCTCCTTGTCTGTTTACTCAGTCATTCTTCTGCATATTCCGGTCTTCTTTAGACTAGGAGTGCCATGGCCTGTCCACTTTGATCTCTAGTCCTTTGCATGGGTCTTTCCAAAACCTCCTCTGGCTTCCCCTACAGACCAAGTTTCTTCTCCCTCTTTTAAAAACTGTATTCAAGAACGGGGCACGGTGGTGCATGCCTGTAATCCCAGCAACTTGGGAGGCAGAGGCAGGAGGATATCAAATTCAAACCAGCCTCTCAGCAACTTAGCAAGGCACTTAGCAACTCAGCAAGACCCTGTCTGTAAATAAAATACAACAAAAGGCTGGGGATATGGCTCAATGGTTAAGCACCCTTGGGTTCAATCCCCAGTACAAAAAAAAAACAACTATTCAAAACTTACCCTGTAGTCTATTTTCTTATCAATGCCTAACCTGTTTTCTTAACATTTATACAGGTGGTCTTTCCATGTTAATTTGCACACACATACCCATTTGTATATAACTTCACCTGTGTTTCCCTTGTGCATGTATTGCTTCCCTATTAAGACTGCAGGTGCCTTCAATCAGGTATTGGATTTCCTTCCAACTGGTTGCTCAACAGCATTAGAATAAGCCCCTATACTTAGCAAATGGCCAGAAAACAAGGAAACTAAAGAATGATTGCCTCTTGCTCTATAGTTCTGTTATCTTAAATATTTTATTTTATCTTCACTTCTCTCAGGGCCACAGCTAAGAGCTTTGTCAAGCCTCCCTCACTAGCCAATCTAGACAAGGTCAACTCCAACAGTCTGGATCTACCATCGTCCAGTGACACCCACACTTCAAAGGTCCCAGATCTGCATGCTACAAGCTCAGCAACTGGGGGCCCTCTCCCTTCTTGCTTCACCCCCAGTCCAGCACCCATCCTCAATATTAACTCAGCCAGCTTCTCCCAGGGCCTAGAGCTGATGAGTGGTTTCAGTGTCCCAAAGGAGACCCGCATGTACCCCAAACTCTCAGGCCTGCACAGGAGCATGGAGTCCCTCCAGATGCCAATGAGCCTGCCCAGTGCCTTTCCCAGCAGTTCCCCCATCCCCACCCCACCTGCGGCCCCTGCTGCTCCCGCAGAGGAAGAGACCGAAGAGCTGACCTGGAGTGGAAGCCCCAGGGCTGGACAAGTGGACAGGTAGGTGGATGGAGACAGAGCTGAGACTGAGCCCCACACTCATTTAACCACGAGCACTACCATCCTATATTTGATTGCCTCTGTGACTTTCAAAACTTTTTCACATATTTTAAGTGATTTCACATGCTTCACAACAACTCCATGAGATAGGTAGGATGCTTTGATTTTTTTTCTCATCTCATGAGTGGAAAAACTAATGCACAGAAAGTTAAATGACTTAGCCAAGATCTCATAATTAGTTAAACCTGTCCTCCAGAGCTTTTGCTTCCTAATCCAGAATCATTCCTAATATATCACATCCTGGCTTTTACCTACAGTTATCTTTTAAATAGCCAGCCATACCCTAATTCCTAATTGGAGAAAAACATTCAAGATTGCAGATAAATTTCCCAAGTTTGCACCAAGAACTTGGCTGAGACTGTCTTCTTATTTTGTTGGTAGAGGTAGTCTGATGCTCTGTGTCCAGAGTCTGCATCGTTCCAGCCTGTGGTCCCACACACACTAGCTTCTAAGATGGACTCACACACTTCTCTTTTTTCTCTCCACAGTAATCAGCGGGATCGGAATACCCTTCCCAAGAAAGGACTCAGGTAATCCTTAGTTGCAGCTTTTCCTCCCTATACTTTGTACTTGGAGTTCCTGGTCTATACAAAAAATCCTAATTTGCCCTGTCCCAGTCCCTCTGCATGAATTTGGCCCTTTTAGCCAAACCATTTGTATGTGGTCCCATACACATGCCACTCAGTGCCTGCTCACCATCATGTGAGTCAGCTTCTACAGCAGGTGGTCTTTGGTGACAGGGAGAATGAGTTTGCATGGGACTCACATGTTCACCTGTCCCCTTATGGTATCCCGGTGCTCCCTGAACGTCCTCTGTAATTTTGCTTCCTTGCTCTGTGCCTCTGGGGCCACTTGGATGAGCAAGGACATCCTTGGTCCTCTGCTGTTGTGACAGCACTGAGTTGTTAAGTTGGGTGGGGACTCCTGCAACCTGAAAGCCAACACATAGAATCATGGAGCTCTGCCCTGAGCTGCAGGGATGAAGTTCTAGTGCCTCCTCTGTCCTTTCTGACCCTCCTCTGTCCTTTCTGACCCTATTTCAGGAGCTCTGTGTGGAGTACCTGCTAGTGCTGTAGCATCAGCTGAGGGGCTGGGGGGGATGCTGAGTCGCCTCCCTTTGCCCCTCCTGGCAGCCCTGGATGCTCCCCTTTTTCCTGACCCACTTTCAGATCTCCAGGCCCCAGCCTAGCTCAGATATTCCCCACACCAACTCTGTGGTTGCCGAGTCTTGAGTTCTTCTCCTGCCTTCTACAGGTACCAGCTTCAGTCCCAGGAGGAGACCAAGGAGAGGCGGCATTCCCACACCATTGGTGGGCTGCCTGAATCCGATGACCAGTCAGAGCTGCCTTCTCCCCCTGCTCTCTCCATGTCCCTGAGTGCAAAAGGCCAGCTTACCAACATAGGTCAGTGTTTGCAGTCGCTTGCTGTGGCATGGGATGAAGCAGGGGTCACCCTGCAGGGTGAGGCAAGGCAGCCGGACTTGAGGTTTCACCTAGCGTTCGACTCATGCTACATTGGTGGTTTCACCGTTGTCTCAGTTTATCCACCCAAAATAAGATGGAAGGCAAGGGAAGGCAGAGTCTTCAAATCTTCAACTGAAAAGTTGCCCCTGGGCACAAGTTGTAGGGTCCTGTTAGTATCACAGAGTCAGAACTGTAGCATGGAACAGCCCTAAGCCAAAGCCCAGAGATCAAACCAGTGCAATGACCAGGCTCGTTGAGAGGCCAGAAAGGATCTGCCGCACCCAGGGCTGCAAGGGCCAGCCGATGCCAGGGCAGTGCTAAATAATGTGAGACTGGAGGGGAGAAAGAGGGAAAGGTAGTTGATGGAGAAGGGTGGAATCTGCCTCCAAACCCAGAAAAATAAAGATTCCCCAACTGCTTGGCTGAGGGCAAGCCCTCCTCGCCCTGGAGGCAGAGCTGACTAAAACATATCCTGGACACACCCTCTTCTAGATCCTGAGAAGAAGAGAAAGCTGGGCTAGAAGGAAGTGGCTGAGTGACTCAGAAGCAGGCAGGGGAAGAAGCCTCGGGTGGCGAGGGCCGGCCCCCAGCCCTGGTTCTGGGAAGCACTGTGCCAGCTTGGCCTAATAGGAACCCTTTCAAACAGTGCCTGAGACGGGCCTGCGGTGTGCTTGCTGTCTCTCTCTGAACCCATCTCTTCTTTCAGCTGAGTGAGAAAGGAGCTAATGTGAGACAAGGACCTGTATGTAACTTGCCGCACAGTGACTATGGGGAATTTGAGGAAAGACTAGGAATCTGGATCATTTTTGCCTTAAGGGTCATCTGGCCTTTGAAGGGCTCTTAAAGGAGGAGGGGGCTAGCCTGTGTCCGTTGAGGATAAAACAAGAAGAAAGGTGTTCCTGCTGCAGAATGAGGGACTGGGCTAAATAGGACTCGCCTTATGGATTCAAAAGAGCCAAGAAAGGGGGGTGAGATCTGCATAGGTCTTACAGACAGGTGCGCTATCCACCGGCCTGTGGAGGTGAAACAGTAGACCAGGGAGTTCCATGAGGGTGTGAACCCTGAAAGTCCCAGCAAGGGGCAAATGGGGGACGGGTTCCACAGGTGAGCAGGAATCAGCAGAGCCCAACCCTACTGACACATCCACCTGCTCTGTCTGTCTGACCTGCAAAAGGGAATGCTGGGCAGAGATGGCCCTATTCCTTGATGCTTTAGAACTGACCGAGAGTGACACTGCTTTGCGGGGTGACATTTCCTTCCATAACGCTGAGCCCATTGGACCTGCAGCCTGACCCCTGCATCGCGTGGATCTGAGTCTTGGTGTGGACTCTCAGCCCTCTCAGGTTCTGTTGTAGAGAATCACAGCCCATTTTCATGGTCACATCCCAGCGATGTGAAGGTTTTGAATAAGCTGCCAGGCCCCTTCAAAAGCAATGACGCCAAGGCAGGCAGGTTGAGGGAATGTCCCTTTTATTCCAGACAGCAGGGTCCTTCTCCGTTAGGGCTCGCCCCCTGCACACTCCCCTGGCCCGCCTGCCCCCTCCTCTTCCACCCTCTCCCCGTTGCCTCTCATGCTCCTGGTGCTCCATCCCCCAAGGGACAAGAGAGCTGATGGCCCTGCCTCTTCTCCTGCCTCCCCCTCCCTCTCCTGTCCCCCTTCCCTCTGTCCTTCCAGTGAGTCCCACTGCGGCCACCACGCCAAGAATCACCCGCTCCAACAGCATCCCCACCCACGAAGCGGCCTTCGAGCTGTACAGCGGCTCCCAAATGGGGAGCACCTTGTCCCTGGCCGAGAGACCCAAGGGAATGATTCGGTCAGGATCCTTCCGAGACCCCACGGACGATGGTGAGACTTCATGCCAGCGCGGTTCACGCTCATTCCAGCTCTGCTGGGTCCCCTCACCCACCACCACCTCCACTGCCACCACTGCCACCACCACACACACGTATATGATCCACAGGACATCAACTTGGGCCATTTCAGTTTTTTCTTCCCATACCTTTGAAGGGTCTGGGGGCCCAGAAACCTTGGGTGGCACCATCTAGCACTGGGACTTTGGGATGGAGCAACTCTCCTGGGGGCCGGGAGGAAAATCAAGAGTGGAAAGCGTCAAGGCTATCTCCCGAGGTGCTCTGAAATCCAGAGCTTCTGTCCTCTTCATTCTACTAGTGGTCTTTCCTCCTCTCAGTCTCTTGGAGTATTAGAAAAGACACAGGGACACGATGATAGCTCTTAAACGCTTACAAGGAATTAGACATCTCATTCCTGACTTCAGAATGTTCCAGAGATTAGCTGCAGGGGGCGGGGGAGCACCTGGTGGATGATGGTGATCTGGGTGTTAAGGTGGATCACAGGCTGGAACCAGGGCCTTGTGTACGTTTGACCCCCGTTGCTCTTGGGGGTGCTTAGGTCAGGGGGGATTGCTTGCAGATGTGCTTTGGTTCTCACAGCAGCCTCTATTGAATAATCAGGACGAGTGTCCCACCTAAATATCTGTTTCATCTGAGTGTCCCCCAGGCTCCCCCAGTGTCCCCCAGTGCTGAGAAGAGGAGGCACAGGCCGAACTGCAGAATCTGTTCTGAGCGGCTCTAATGGGAAACACCCCCCTCCTGCAGCTAAAAGTACTTTCCTGGCTGGGAAGAAGATAGCGACCGCCCACAGGAGTCTCATTTCCCTCTCTCTGAAACCCTGCGCCCCTTGCAGCAGGCTGAGCAAGGGACCACCGTGACTGGGTTGCAGAGAAGGTAGAGGAGAGAGGACGCCGTCTCTGCTCAGGACCACGTCTCCCCGGACACCTGCCTACCTTGGGCTCTGGGGATGCCGACTGGGTTTCCTGCTCTGTTCCTTCCGTCTGCTCCAGATGCCCTCCAGAATCAGTATCCACACTCCTGTCTTAGGGCTCCTCCCTGGAACCCCCTGTTAACCCTCCGTGTTCTCTTTCTCTTTCAGTTCATGGCTCGGTGCTGTCCCTGGCCTCCAGTGCCTCCTCCACATACTCCTCAGTAAGAGCAATAACTTCCCTTCCTCGCTCACTCCTGTCCCTACCAGTCCATGCTCCCTGAAACGTCCTTCTGGCGGGCCACTGTGGGGAGCAGGGGCAAGCCCTACTGTCTCTTCATTACCCCTGATGGATCTTGGGTGGGGGTGGGGAAATGTGCCTACAGCTTAGAGCACTCAGCTGGGCACCTCAGGTCCTCACCACCAACTCCTGAGCAACTTTGATGCTTTCTGTTCCCCTCCTTTAAAACATGAAGAATCTCCTTGTCGTAGAGCTCTTTTCTTGCCCTGATAAATGGAAAACATTTATAGCAAGTTGAGCTGGGTAGGTTTCTTTAGACTCTAGGACCCCAACAATGTATAGAATTGACCAAATGTTCATTGTGGGGCATCTCCCAGAGCATTTGGCTTTTAGGTGTTCTTCGAATCTTTGGTTTGTTGTGTCCCTGTTTCTTCACGCCTTAGGTTGCTAGAAGAAAGGGTTACCTTTCAGCACAACCAAAATTTCATTTCCTAACCTTCTCAGCAGTGACAAAAGTTGGCTGGAGATGACTGCCTGGGAAATCTTTTATTTAAACCCTAGCATAGATCTTAGCTGAGACCTAAGGAACCAGGGCCAAGGAACAAGAGCTCCCACCTCTTTGTACCTCTGAATCCCTCTTCTTCAAGTCTTTTGCCCTGCCACTCACTGGGGCCTGGCTTCTTCACCCCTGTAGTAACACCCCCTTTCTCTCTTTCTCTCCCTCTGTGCTCCCTTCTTCAGGCTGAGGAGAGGATGCAGTCTGAGGTAGGGTACAAAGCCTTGGTCTCTGCTTGTTAACACTACTGCGCCCGTTTTCCTTCCAAGCATCCTGTTTCTTCTGCCACCAGTAGTTTGTCTTCCTCTTCTTTCACAGCAAATCCGGAAGCTTCGTAGGGAACTGGAATCATCCCAGGAAAAAGTGGCCACCCTGACATCTCAGCTTTCTGCCAATGTGAGTGCCTGGAATAGGGAAAGACCTGGGCAGTTATTTGGGCCAAAATTAGATAAGATCAGCCATGGGAGGAAAATTATCTGAGAAGTATGTCCTGGGCCTAGACTCCCTGGTATGTCGGGGGTGGGGTGGGGGGTTCTCACAACTCCACAATAGAGAACCTGAGGATTGTCCTTCACCTTCTTTGAGTCTGCTTTTATAAAAATTCATTTTTCCCCACCCTAATGAGTAGGTGTGGATAAACTGGTGTTTGGTAGTCCTTGACCTCTTGGAGAAAGACAAGAGGAGTACCAGTGGTCCTGCAGGGGATGGTAACAATCTCACTATCAGCCATGGACTAAAGTAGCTATGAATTATAATTACGAAGCCCCTAGATTCCTTCCCTGGATGTGTTCATGTGTTTGTTCATGCCACATAACTGGGCAGGCATAGAACTGGTCATTAGAATTCAGTCTGGTGACCATCACACTATTCAAAGCCTAATTCTAGGCAGAATTTTTTTTTGCTCAGTGCATGGATCATACACAAGGCTTTGCGCACGCTAGACCCATGTTCCACCTCTGAGCTATATCCCCAGCCTCTAATTCCCATTCTCCTTCATTCACATCTGCCCTGCTAGTAGTCTCCTTGGTGGTTTGAGCTTTAAGTAGGCAATAGTATTCTTTGTTTCTGCTCTCAGTACATCCACTTACAGTGAGTTTCTTCCTTTTAGGCCTTAGTTTTTCTGCTCTGTGAGATGGGGAGAAAGGAAGCCACTTCATCTAACTAGGTTGTGGTCGTTTCTCCCCTGTGACCAAGTTGCAAACAGAGAACATAAGAGCCATTTTCCCCCAAAGCTGTAAACAACAGCTGAGCCGGATCTGTAGGAGTGTTCCAAGTGTTTGCACAAAAGTAACCATGTCTGCAATTTCCGCAGTAGTTTCTGGTTTTCTCCCTTCCCTTCCTCTCTGGGGAACCCAGCTGTTGGGCCTAGGTCTGTTCTTTGGAATCAGGTAGAATCTCCACCAAGATTTTGCATGTTTCCAAATTACTGCAATAGCATAGCTCCCTCACCACGTTGGCTATTGTCTTTATTCTTTTCCCAAATCCCCAGTTTATAAGTTGCACACCTACCAGTTTGATTGAAGCTCATATCAAGCACTTTTTCCCCATTCTTGAGGACCCCAAAGAATCTATAACAGACAAAGCCAGACATGATAGTGAATGCCTGTAATCCCAATGACTCAGGAGGCAGAGGCAGGAGGATTGCACGTTCAAGGCCAGTCTGGCAACCGAGCTAGACCCTGTCTCAAAAAAAAAAAAAAAGAATCAGAACACAATCATGAACCAACTTTTCTATATGCCACACCCATCAAGGCCAGTGGCCTGGGTCACATCCTGCACACCCCAGGAAATTCATGTCTGGGAGATGCTGTGGGGAGGGGTGTCTGGGAGGCAGAAAACATTATGTCTGATTCATTTATACTGCCGTCTGTCTGCCATCGTGTTGTCAAGCCTGGGCTAGAGCCAAGAAAATGAATTTAGAGGGTGATTTTTCTTAGAACAGGAAGTTCCATTTGGCTAAGAGAGAGAACAATCTAAACACTCAGACACGGTGAGTTCTGAATCTTAGAGACAGATTTCTGCTGAAGCTCAGAGCCCTGCCCTCAAGCAGGAGATGTGATGCCAGGATTCTGGGAAGGTCCCACATCCAGGATGCCCCAATGCTGGGCCAAACCCTGCCGTGTTGAATGGAACTTCCAAGATACTGAAGCTCGGGGAGACCCCCTGAGTTGGAAGGGGTGCAGGCCCCCAATGCTAACTTCACGACAGCACCATCACTTAGCCTTGAGGTCCTCAGGCACCTTAGTCCTTGACTGGGATTTAGGGTAGGGAAGGAAATGTAGGGCATGGGAGGGAAGGCGAGTCCCCCAGATGAGGAGAGGCCAGCACAGAAAAGCACACAAGAGGCCAGGGCTTCGCCAGGGCTTCTCCAGGGCTTCTCCAAGGCTCATGAGGAGATTTCCAGGGACCTCTGACATGTGCCAGGATATAGAGGAGCAAACAAGAGAAGACCTAAGGTCCAGAAGACAGAAGGGGTGGGGGCAGTTGCTCAGGTCATGACATACTTCAAGCCCAGGCCTTGACAAATTCACTGTAAAAAGTGGAAGACGAGGCTCCGATGGGACCAAGGCGATCACCTCCAGTCATGGTCCAGTCATGGTTTCAAGGACACCCGGTGAAAAAGGAAGGGAGAATTATAAACCAACTGTAAGCAGTGGGTATCCCAGACATACTAGAGGTTTGGAATAAAGGGCCTGCCCAGAATAAGTTCATAACTTTTTCTAGGGTCACCAGCTGGCTCAGATGCCCTCACTGAAAGCTCTCTCTCCATCCTCCAGAGTTCTCCTGTCTGGTCCCATGCCTTCTTCCCTTACCTTTCCTATACATCTTGCTGCCAGCTGGGCAGCGAAAGTTCAAACCACGCTCTACTGTGGCCTGGGAGCCACTTGCACCTTCATCGACTGGCCTTTGGGTATCCTGCGCCCCTCGTGAAGCAGACCTGACACCTAGTGGCCAGATGGTGTAATGCCCCTGAAGTTTCTTTCTACTTCCCTCTAGCCCTGCAAAGTGGAGTCGGAAGAAATCAGAAACAAGGAGCAGCAACCCCCAAATAAGAATAGGTTAAGGGAGCTAGGGCTGGGGCTCAGCGGTAGAGCGCTTGCCTCGCATGCGTGAGGTACTGGGTTCGATCCTCAGCACCACATAAAAATAAAGATATTATGTCCATCTACAACTGAAAAAAAAAAAAAAAAAAAAAAGAAAGAACAGGCTAAGAATGGAGAACTATCCTAGAAGCAGAGATAAAAGATATATACCATACAGATTCTCCTAGGAAGTTATCTCCCTCTTGGGGGCCAGACCACTACACAGTGGAGTTAAACCAAAATAAAACCTACCCCAGAGAATATGACCCTCCTCTCAAGCCTGCCACCGACATATCACATAGAACAGAGGAACCATCCCATCTTTGGTAGACACCAGGTACCAGATCCCAAGTCTCCCATAGCCTCCAAAAGCCTACCCTACCCTCCTGCTGTCCCCGCTATTCAAGAGGCTGGTCCTGCTGGAAAATCACTATAACTCCACCCTATCTTCTCAGGGAAGTCAATATTTTAAAACCCCCAAGAGGTTTGTTGGCCTTGGTCAGCTCTGATACACAGAAAATCAATTAAAACTGATTTCCATGTCAGCGTGTTCCTCTCCCCCAGACTCTGCAACTTAAGATCCCCCTGACATGTTTGTTTCAGGCTAATCTAGTGGCCGCTTTCGAGCAGAGTCTTGTGAGTATGACATCCCGCCTGCGACACCTGGCAGAGACAGCCGAGGAGAAGGTGAGAGGCCTGGGTGGGGAGGCCAACTTCCCGTCACCCACAATCGCCAGTTTCTACCTGCCCGACTATGGCCCAGCAGCTTCCAGCTGCCCCTCAGTACACTCTCAACATCTCCCTTGCCCCAGTTCCCTGCCCTTCTCTATCAAGTGAGGGAGAATCCCGGGGCCTAGCCCATTGCCTGGCTCATTGTAAGTGCTCCTACTAAGCGCAACTAGTGACACCATTTTCATTCTTTCTTAGGACACTGAGCTGCTGGATTTGCGAGAAACCATAGACTTTCTGAAGAAAAAGAATTCTGAGGCTCAGGCAGTCATTCAGGGAGCCCTGAATGCCTCAGAAACCACACCCAAAGGTAGGGGGTCCAACCTCAGATTGAGGGAGAACAGGGATGGGGTGGGGGGATGATTGCAAGTTTTCAGTTTTGTTTTTTTGCAGTCCTGGGGATGGAACACAGAGCCTCTTGCATGCTAGGCAAGTGCTCAAACATTGAGCTACACCCTCAGCCCAATTGCAAGGGGGTTTTTTGTGTTTTTTTTTTTTTCATTACATTTCATATTATACTTATAGAGCACACTTTTACATATCTCTAATTGTATACAAAGTATATTCACAGCATTTGTGGCTTCATACATGCACTTAGGGTAATAATATCCAACTCATTCTACCATCTTTTTTTTTTCCTTCTTTACCCTTTTGCCCCCTCCCTTCCCCTCCCTCCCTATCGGCCCTTCTAGTGTTCCTCTAATCCTCCCATGCTCTCTATCCCAACCCTACTGTGAGTTGGCCTCCTTATATCAGAGAAAACATTCGGCATTTGGCTTTTTGGGATTGGCTAAATTCACTTAGCATTATATTCTCCCCAATTGCAGGTTTTTATGTGGGGTCACAATAGCCAGCTCCCGTATCAAATTTCTAGGAGAACTAGGCATGATGCTGCACACCTATGATCCCAATGATGATGAAGGAGGCTGAGGTAGGAGGATTGCAAGTTCAAGGCCAGCCTCAGCAACTTAGCAAGATACTGGCTCAAGATAAAAAATAAAAAGGGCGGGTTTGTAGCTCAATGGAAAGGTGCCTCTGGCTTCACTCCCCACTATCTCCACACACACACAATTTTTTTCTGTAAGGTGATGTCCCTTAAGTGCCCTTCAGTGGGATATCTTACTAGTCAATGAGGAGTGCCAGGGACCTGATCCCCATCCTAGGGGATGGGGTCAAGTAGAGGAGACCTGTAATCCCCATGAGTCCCCTCCTCAACCTTCAAATTCTTGGCTCATTTTTCTTATCAGGGTGTTTTATTGCTTCATATATTCTGGGCACTAGACCCTTAACAGATAATGATTTGCAAATATTTTCCCTTGTTCTGTGTGTTCTTTTCACTTTCTTGAAAGTGTCTTTTGAAGAACAAAGGTTTTCCATTTTGATGAAGTTCATCTATTTTTTTTTCTTCAGCTATGTGTGCTTTAGGTGTTGTATCTAAGAAACTATTCCTCAATCCACAGGAGAAGAACGAAACAGGAATAAATCTAAGTGACCCAAATCCAAGGTCACAAAGATTTATTGCCACATTTCCCTCTAAAAGTTTTTATAGTTTTAGCTTTTACATTCAGTCTTTGTTCCATTTAGAGTAATATTTAATATGTGATTGAGAGATAGAGGGTCCAACTCCATTCTTTTACATGTGGATATCTAGTTGTCCCAGCAATATTTGTTT
Source organism: Tamias sibiricus (assembly GCA_025594165.1). NCBI lineage: Eukaryota > Metazoa > Chordata > Mammalia > Rodentia > Sciuridae > Tamias > Tamias sibiricus. Next base: position 34,595,119 of record CM046669.1, read on the forward strand.
AAGAGATATTTTTCCCCCATTGAATTGTCTTGACACCCTTTAGGTAATCGATTGGCCAAAAAATTTAAGTGTTAATTCTGAACTCGGTTCTAGTCTATTGATCTTAAATGTCTATCCTTAGTCAGTACTGTACTGTGTCAATTATTGTAGCTTTGTAGGAAGTTTTGAAATTGGGAAATGCAAGTTCTCTGACTTAGTTCCTCTTCATGATTGCTTTGGCTACTCTGTGCCCTTTGCATTTCCCTGTAATTTTAAGATTAATTTGTCAATCCCTGTTTTTTTTTTTTTTAATTTTTTTTTCAGTGAGATTTTGATAGGTATTGTGTTGAATATGTATGTCCATTTGGAGAGTATTGCCGTTGTAAGAATATCAAAGGGCTGTGCACAAGGCTCTGGGTTCCATCCTGAGCACCACAAGAAAAAGAATATCAAGTCTTCCCATCCATGAACTTGGCATGCCTTCCCATTTATTTATATAGTCTTCCAGTTCTTCCAGTGATATTTTTGCAGTTTCATCATAAAAGTCTTGTATTTCTTTTGCTAAACTTATTTTTATGCTGTTATAAATAGGATTGTTTTCTTAATTTTCTTTTTGGGTTATTCATGACTAGTGCATAGGAATACAACTAATTTTGTTTTATTATGTATTGATCTTATATCCTAAAACTTGCTGAGCTCATTTGTTAGCTCAGTATTTACAACCTCTTCTTTTTTTTAATATTAATTTCTTCATTATAGTTGTACACCATACTTTTATTTTATCTATTTATTTTTATGTGGTGCTGAGGATTGAACCCAGGGCCTCGCATGTGCTAGGCGAGCGCTCTACCGCTGAGCCACAACCCCAGCCCTACAACCTCTAATGTATGTTTCTACCCACATTATTCTCCTGAGTTACAGACCTCTGTTTCCAAACATTTTCAGACATTTCCACTTAGTTGACTTCAGAGGTTATCTCTAACTTAACATTTCCAGAATTAGAAGTCATCCCCCTCCACCCCACTTGTAAGTACATAAGCCAACTCTTTCCCCCTCTGCAGTTCTGTGCACCCCATGTATTATCATCTGCCTGGTCCCCCAAGCCACCAAGAGGAGAGTCATGCCTGACTCCTCGCAGCTTCACTCTGTATATAGGAGTTATAACTAACTCCTATGTAGATCTGAGTTCTAACTCCTATGTAGAGCTCAGTTGTATCCCTCATCTGTATTGTCACTACCCTGGCTCAGAGTTTCATTCTTGTTCTGTTCAATTGCAGTAATTCCCTAACTGGTCTTTTCTTGGTCTTGGCCTTCCTTTACACTACCCCCAGAGTAATTCAGTTAAGACCAGAACACATTTATTTGAATATGAACTAGATATTAGGTGAAAAGAAGTAGTGTTAATTTTCTTTGGTGTGAAAAAGATATTGTGGGGGAATGTCCTTACTCTTAGAAGATGTGTCCTGAAGCCAGGCATGGTGGTGCTCACCTGTAAACACAGTGGTTTGGTAAGGCAGGAGGATCGCCAGTTTGAGGCCAGCCTCAGCAACTTATTGAGGTCTTATCTCAAAATAAAAAGTAAAAAGGACTGGGGATGTGGCTCAGTGGTTAAGCACCCCTGGGTTCATTACCTGGGGTGGGAGAGTGGGAGTGGGGGGCGGGGGAAGAAGATGCATCCTGAAGAGTTTGTGGTAAAATATCATGTTGTCAGCAACTTATTTTGAAATTGTTGAAGAGTGTGTTGAGGGGGCAAATAAAATAAAATATAACATTTGTTGAATTAGGTGGAAGGCATATGGGTGTTCATTGTACTGTTTTGAGTTTTCCTCTGTGTTTGGAACATTTCAAAGAACCAAGTTAAAGGGGGAAATAATAGGGGCTGGGGTTGTGGCTCGGTGGAAAGCGCTTGCCTAGCATGTTTGAGGCACTGGGTTCTATCCTCAGCACCACATAAAAAATAAATACAATAAAGATACTGTGTCCACCTACAACTAAAAAAAATATTTTTAAAAAGGGGGAAATAATAGCTAGGTGCAGTGATGTACTCCTATAATTCCAGTGACTCAGGAGGCTGATGCAAGAGGATCATAGGTTCAAGACCAGCCAGCCTCAGCAATTTAGCAAGGCCCTAACAATTTAGTAAGACCCTGTCTCAAAATAAAAAAAGGATTGGGAATGTAACTCAGTGGAATTCCATGCTAAAGGGTTTGGAATGTATCTCCCTACACTTTTTTTTTTCTTTTTCTTTTTGGTATTAGGGATTGAACCAAAGGATGTTTTACCACTAAGCCATATCCCAGCCCTTTTTTATTTTTTTATTCTGAGACAGGTTCTCTCTAATTTGCTTAGGGCCTTGCAAAGTTGCTGAGGCTGGCCTTGAACTTGCAATCCTCCTGCTTCAGCCTCCCAAGTCTGGGATTATAGGCATACACCACCACACCTGGCTCACCTCTTGATTTTAAATAGTTTTAATGACACACAGCCACAATTATTAATTTACCATATCATCTATAGCTGCTTTAAAGCCACAGCAGCAGAATTGAGTAGTGGAGACAGATCCCAAGGCCACAAAGCCTAAGATATTTGCCTAAGATATTTACTATATGGCCTTTTGCAATAAAAGTTTGCCAGCCCCAATGGTGAACTATACAGAAGGTTATGTGGTGAAATATAAAAAGCTATCTCTAAGGGGTTGGGATATAGCTCAGTTGGTAGAGTGTTTGCCTCAAATGCACAAAGCCCTGGGTTGAATCCCCAGAAACACACACACACACACACACACACACACACACACACACAAAACCTGTCTCTGAACTACTCTTCCAAATACCACTCTCTAGAGGTAAGTACTGAAAGAGATCTTACAAATCTTTCCAGAAATATTCATAAAAAGCAAATATATTTTCACTCCTCCAGTGAAAATGAAAATGTATTTCCTTCAGCTAAGCATAGTCTCTTGAGGACTTTCCACACCTTTTAAAATAACTGAAATACTCATCTGTTGTATCATAAACTTGTTTCAATAATTATTGAACAGAGTGTCTTTGAGTATTTTGTGAATGTTGGTAGTTCTGACATCAGATTCTAGGTTCTGATTTCCTGGTTGTATCAAGGGAAAATTATAACTTAATGATCCATTTCTGGTCATGGAGAGAGTGAGAAAATAGCCAAATACAATCCATACCACTTTCACTTAACAGCTCTTGTTTCTAGAACAGTTGCCACCTAACTAGTCCCCAACATCCAGACTAGTTTCTGCTTCTTCATCTTTCTCACTGTTAAATAAATAGCTCTATTTTTAAAAAACTCTTCTGACACTGTAATTAAGCAGGATGTTAACACTGGATGATACTGAGTGAAAGTTATTATACATTTCTTAGCAACTTTCTGTGCATCTATAATTATTTTGAAATAAAAATAATAATAATAATAATAAATTTTGAGAACTTTTACCTTTAGTATTTTTTTTTTCTATATTGAAACATGATTGGCACTCCATAAATGTTTGTTGAATGAGTAATTTTAAAAATGAACAATGTGGTCAGGCATGGTGGCACATGCCTGTAATGCCAGCCTCAGCAATGGCGAGGCGCTAAGCAACTCAGTGAGACCCCGTCTCTAAATAAAATACAAAATAGGGCTGGGGATGTGACTCAGTGGTCGAGTGCCCCTGAGTTCAATCCCCAGTACAAAAAAAAGAAAAAAGAACAATGTGTACGTAGGAGTTAGCCAGTTCCCTTTCCCTCTTATCTTCTGCAGCTAGACTTGCCTTAAGTCTCATATCTTCTCTAAATCTACCTCTGTGTTCCTTCTGTTTGTACTTGGCTCCTAGAACTGCGGATCAAGAGACAGAACTCCTCAGACAGCATCTCGAGCCTCAACAGCATCACCAGCCATTCCAGCATCGGCAGTGGCAAGGACGCTGATGCAAAGAAGAAGAAGAAAAAGAGTTGGGTAGGTAGAGGTTTGGGGGCAGGAATTACATAGAATCATGGTAGACCACTTCCATCTCAGTGTAGGAATCGGAGCCTTCCAGGATTAACCAAGAGGTAGTCTCTTCTAGTGCTAAGCCTCAGTTTGATATCTGATCAGAGCAATGTCTACTAAATTGTCCCTTTCCCCCCACTATTCCCTACTTGTCCCAAATCTCTCCCTGCAACCTTGATACATCTGCTTTCCTGCAGCTCTCCATACTCGTTAGGTCAGGTGCATTAGACCCCAGAAGGAAATGAATTACCATTTCCTTCCCCAACCTCCCACTACCTTATTTACTATAAAAAGAAGATTTTTATAAACAAAGCAGTACATTCTAGATGCTCCTGGAGGTCACATCTTCAATTTAAGAGAGGTATTTATAGAGCTTCCCTGATTACTTTAAAAGTACCCTTGCTATTTCTTATGGCTAGTACAAAGGCAGGGTTTTGTTTTTGTTTTTTAATGTGTGTGCATCCCCTTCCCCAACTCTTAACTGACCTTGGATGATCTTCCTGAGATTCTTTAGGCAGGTCTAGACCATTCTCAGCTTCCCCAGCTCACTGTGGAAGGGAGAGCATCCCTGAATGGAGACGTCTGTATTCTGTCCCCTATTCAGGACAACTAGCCCACAGACCTTTCGGTAGTGCAGTTGGGAGTCGGCCGTGTGAAATGAGTGATTAAGTGTTGCTTCTTTTTTTTTTTTTTTTTTTTCCTTTCAAAATGCTGACTTCAAATCCCTATTTTTTTCCAGGTCTATGAGGTAAGAGACCCGGTTCCTCTCCCCTTATTTTCTCTTTCCCTTTGCCATACCTTCCCTGTTTCCAGAGCAACTCTCTCCCCATGAAAATAAAAACGGCCACTCATAACACTAACCGTAACAACCGCCCTGGAGTTCCTAACTCACTCCACTGCATGGTCCATCCACAGCTGCCCCGCGTGAGGACAGAGGAGCGGTCTGGTCATGGGTCAAATGGGAAAGTCAGACGAAATCCAAATCTATTCCCTACTGTCTTCCCCTGTTACAAAATTGGACTATTCTAAAAAGAAGTCAAGTTGGGCCCATCCTGCCCAGAACATTAACCTTTAAATTGTACTTACTTATTTAGAGACAGGGTCCTGCCGAGTTGCCCAAGCTGGCCTCGGATTTACAGTCCTCCCACCTCAGCCCCCCCATGTAGTTGGGATCACAGGTGTGCACATCACCACACCCAGCAGAGCTTTTTTTGGTTTTGCTCCATTAAACCTAGAACCCAAAATAAAAGAATCTCTGAATGATGATTATCTTGAATAATTTCTAGAGTTCAATTTGGGTCTAACCTGGACATTTAGCTCTAGAGTAAGATAATCCTGAGAAGGTGCCAGTCTAGGGTACACTTAATTCCCCCATACACGCACCCCAAAGCCTAAAACCTTCTAAGCATTCATGGAGTTTCCAAAGACATTTCAGGGATTTGAGTATATCTAAGACAAATAGAAAGTGAACCCAAAGTGCCGGTTACAATTCAGATATCGAGGTTCACTCTAACCCTAATCCAACTTCGTACTAGGTGTTGTGGCAGATATGAAGAATCAGATCCAGTATTCCAGTCATTAAGGAGACTGCAGTATGGCTGGAGACACAAAAACATATTGTACACAGAAAATGAGTAACAGTCCAATGGCCAAAATGCTTATTCAGGCCATAAGTGCTAACGCAGTTCAGATGAGAAACTGTGGTTACAGCAGGCAGGCAGACATCACAGAGGTGTGAAAGTCAAACTGAGGTGGGGCTGTGGTGGTGAAGAGCACGTTGGCATGCTTTGTATGTGGACACTGTCTGCTCAGAAGGGAAGCAGAGGGGCAAGAAAAAGACCAGTGCAGCAAGGACCCTGAATGGTTAAGACAGAGCACAGGTGGGAAGGCCTGATTTTAAATCTGATTTTTTTAAAATATTTTTTTAGATGTATGGACCTTTATTTTATTCATTTATTTGTATTTGGTGCTGAGGATCAAACCTAGGGCCTCACACATGCTAAGCAAGCGCTCCACCACTGAGCCATAGTCCCAGCCCCTTAAATCTGATTTTTTTGGTTTTTGTACCGGGGATTGAACTCAGGGGCACTCGACCACTGGGCCACATCCCCAGCCCTTTTTGTATTTTATTAGAGACAGAGTCTCACTGAGTTGCTAAGTGCCTCACCATTGCTGAGGCTGGCTTTGAACACGCGATCCTCCTACCTCAGCCTCCCAAGTGCTGGGATTACAGGCGTACGCCATCGCGCCCGGCTCCAAATCTGATTCTTTAGATTAGCCTTGCCTGAAGTGTGTTTCACAGATCACCAATCCGTTGGGGTGCTCCTTGAAAAGTGATACTATCATTAAATAAATTTGAGAAGCACTGCATCTTCTACACAACACATCTGCAGAGGAGAAGCTGTGAGATCTCCAGTAAAGAATCTTGTTTCTTCATGCTTAATCCATTGTTTCCTGAACTCATTTAACCATGGAACTGCACAACACTAAACATCTCCTAATAGTTCTGGCTTTTGGGATACTGAATTGCACATAGACCACTGACGGGGTGGGGGGGGTGCTGGGGATTGAACCCAGGGGTGCTTTACCACTGAGTCACATCCCCAGCACTTCTTTTATTTTTTATTTTGAGACAGGCTCTCGCTAAGTCGATTAGAGCCTCCCTAAATTGCTGCACTGGCCTCAAACTTGTGATGCTCTTGCCTCAGCTTCCCGAGTTGCTGAGATCACAGGCATGCACCACTGCACCCTACTCTTACTTAGAATCTCAGATCTTAGATCTCAGGGCTTCTGCCCCAGGCTGATTGTGTCACAGGATTTCTTTCTGCATATGTCGAGACATAGAGAGCTTCCCTTAAGGCAGTGATGCGCAGAAGAACTCACTAAATTGAAAATTAGCAAGCTTGAATTCTAGTCCCATGTCTTCCTTAAGTGATGCTGTGTCAAGCAAATCAACTGTAGCCTGATCAGCCTCGGGTCTTTATCTCTACAGAGAACTAAGCTTTATGGTGCTTTTGAGCCCTGATTGCCCAATGATATTAAGCCCCTGGAACTATCCAGATGTGCATATATACTCTCTCACTCATCCTCACGCAGCCAGATTGGTCATCCTTTATGTCTTGCCTGTAGAAACTCCAACACACACCACCCACAGCCCCATCCTTCACCTAACAGACTTTGTGTCCTGGGAGAGACATTTAGAAAGGATATCCTTAAAATTTCCCTTCACCTTTCTTGCTGTCCCATAGATCTGGTTTGCCTTTGTCCCCCATAGCCTCCGACCCCTCCTTTACTCTCTGTCTCTTGCTGCCATTCCATGTCTGTGTCCCTGCGTGTGTGTGCATGCTGTATGGATGCATGTGAATGGGTGTGGGCCAGGACCCTGGTTTGCATCTTCAGCTCACATCCCTAACACCCAAGCTCGTCAGCACTGAGATTAAACAAGCTATGGTCTGATTATAATCGGCCCCAAGTATCTAAGGACATGCTAGGAAATAACCCTTATTCTAGGACTTTGAAATAGCAAAGAAGTGCTTATGTCTGGTTGTTTTAACCATTTCTGTGATATGCTGGGCACAAGAAGTACTGAATGAAATTTAGTGTACCACTGCCTTCTGTCCATCTCCACAGAATCATGTTGTCAGTTTCTGACTGATTTCTAAAGAGAGGAATAGGTTCAGGGCCCATAAGCCCAAGTCAGAGGTAGCATCCTGAGACCCAAAATGAACTAGACTGTGCTGTAGTTGGTCTGCTGGAGAAGGTAGGATCGGATTGTTGAGAGGTATACCATGTGACTTCTGGGGACATCTCTCCATCCTCATCAGGGGCACAGTTCCCCCATGGGAGAGAGAAGACTCAAGAAGTTTCCATAGCCTATAACAGTGGCAAGCTGAAAGATTCCACTCTTTTCCTCTTAGTTTCTGGCCACTCTTCTGTCCCTGTGCCATGAATCAAATGAAGCCTCATAAAACAGGCTTAATTAGAACAAGTAAATCCCCTGCCTCCACAGCTCTCTGCCCCAGAAGTCCCGAACCAGTCCCCCTCCCTCATCCCCAGAGTGGAGCCCTGACATCTCTCTACCTGGATCTGCTCTTTTCTAGCTCCGAAGTTCCTTCAACAAAGCCTTCAGCATAAAAAAGGGACCCAAGTCAGCCTCCTCGTACTCTGATATTGAGGAGATTGCCACACCAGACTCCTCAGCCCCCTCGTCGCCCAAACTGCAGCATGGCTCCACAGAGACAGCTTCGCCCTCCATCAAGTCCTCCAACTCATCCTCTGTGGGCATTGATGTCACCGAGTAAGTGCTCTCATCACCTGCCACTCAGCCTGCTACTGTGTGAACTGGTGGTGAGCCCACAGACCCTGGACAAACAAGGCCCAACTGCAGGCCTCTCTCTGGGCATGCAAGACCGCAGAGGGACCCTTCCTCTTCTTCTGATGGGGTCTGTGGGCAGGAGGAGACGAGGCTACCAGCCACGCCTGGCTCTACCCTGGTAACCGGTGCTTCCCCTCCGAGCCTAGCCGACACATGCTTTCTTACAGGGCCCCTGCTCACTCAGCCCCCCACACCAGGCTGTTCCACACCACCGAGGAGGAGGAGCCAGAAAAGAAGGAGGTATCCGAGTTGCGCTCAGAGTTGTGGGAAAAAGAGATGAAGCTCACAGACATCCGCCTGGAGGCCCTCAACTCTGCCCACCAGCTGGACCAACTTCGGGAGACCATGCACAACATGCAGGTCAGTGTGCAGGCAGAGAGCTACAGGAAAGGGGAAGTCAAGGCCTGAGATCGCCCAACCCTGTCACCCTTCCTGTCTGTTCTTGCCGTAGTTGGAGGTGGACCTGCTGAAAGCAGAGAATGACCGGCTGAAGGTAGCCCCTGGCCCCTCCTCAGGCTCCACTCCAGGGCAGGTCCCTGGATCATCTACTCTGTCATCCCCTCGCCGCTCCCTGGGCCTCGCACTCACCCATTCCTTCAGCCCAAGTCTCACAGACACAGGTACCTGCTTGGGAGAAGAGCCTGTAAGGGTGGAGAGAAGAGCAGGGTTCGTTTCACTGTTACCACTCATCTTGCTCCATGGCATCTTCCTTGGGCCAGGGAGGTAACAAGGCCAAAATCAAGCAGATGCCCGTGTCAGGAGACATTAAGAGTTGTTATGTTTGTAGACCCTATTATCTTTTCAGATTGGGGTTCCAGTTTTTTCTTTGTGGTAAATAGTTATTTGGAAGCATTATGACTAAAAAATTTAGGAAAGCCTGTGGGTGCCCCCCAAACCAATTAGTCCTTTTCAATCCCCACAGACCTGTCACCCATGGATGGCATCAGCACCTGTGGTCTAAAGGAGGAAGTGACCCTTCGGGTGGTTGTACGGATGCCCCCACAGCACATCATCAAAGGGGTAAGGAACTTCAGGGAGGACCAGCGTAGGAACCGGCATAACACAGATGGTCCCATGTTTTATGATGATACAAAAGTGACGTGCAGTCAGTGGAATCCATACTTTGAATTTTGAACTTCTCCTGGCCTAGCAACATGCAATATGATTACTCTTTGGGGATACTAGGTAGCGGCAGCAAACGACAGCACTCACACAGCTATGTGATCACATGGGGAAACGACCCTCGATCTACACTGGACTGCATTGCTGAGCTATGTTCAGTAGTTTAGGGTTAGTAAACACATTCTCAACTCAGGATATTTTCCAACTCCTGATGAGTGTATGAGGATGTGACATCGTTGTAAGCTGAAGAGCATCCGTTCTGCCATACTGTTGCAAGAAAGTCAGGGTTCTGAATGCTCCCACACCAGAGTACTCAACTCCAAGGCCTTCTAGGATCTTCCTTTCTTGGAGTCATCTGCACTGAAGCTTACTTGCTTCTACCTTGACCTTCCAGGACTTGAAGCAGCAGGAATTCTTCTTGGGATGTAGCAAAGTCAGTGGAAAAGTTGACTGGAAGATGCTGGATGAAGCTGTTTTTCAAGTATTCAAGGTAGAGGAGCACACGTCCTCACCACTGCTGCTCATCCTATCACGGGATGTTGAGCACGGGGATCCTGGGGACCTTTGATGATCTGTGGAGAAAGGGGACATGACAAGAGCATATGCCCTTCTCTTCCTCCACCTGCCTTTGTTTCCTCTGATCTTTATTCTTCCTTGTGGCTTTGTCAACTACATTGCATCTTTTCAGTGTCCCTCACCATCTCCTTCCTGTTCTCCCCCTCTCTTCTCTCAGGACTATATTTCTAAAATGGACCCAGCCTCCACCCTGGGACTCAGCACGGAGTCCATCCATGGCTATAGCCTCAGCCACGTGAAACGAGTGTTGGATGCTGAACCCCCAGAGATGCCTCCTTGCCGTCGAGGTGTCAATAACATATCGGTCTCCCTCAAAGGTCAGTCAGTCTTTGTCTCTCGGGGTGAGGTGGTGTGGCATAAAGGCAGGGAGGGGACCATCAAATAATGCATCGTGCATTTGTTCAGCAAGGATTTATTGAGAAGCTGTAACATGAAGGTGCTTGAGTAATGTGAGATATAAAAAGATAAGTAAGACCCAGACCTAACTTCTGTTCCCAGGAACATTTTTTACCAAGCCTGGGCTCCTTACTCTACCCACTCAACTCCAGCTCGGAGTATGTCCCTAAAAACAAGGGCCAAGTTTTCAGAACTAAGGGCAAGCGGATTCCTATGGAACTGGGGCACATGGCTCTGAGTTTCTTCAGGGGCTCCTAGATACAGAAAGGAAAGCTCTTTGGGGTCCCTTGCCCTCCTCGGGGCCACAGTCCAGACTCACGCTTTCCGTGGTGGGGTTCAGGTCTGAAGGAGAAGTGCGTGGACAGCCTGGTGTTCGAGACGCTGATCCCCAAGCCGATGATGCAGCACTACATTAGCCTCCTGCTCAAGCACCGGCGCCTCGTGCTCTCGGGCCCCAGCGGCACTGGCAAGACCTACCTGACCAATCGCTTGGCTGAATACTTAGTGGAGCGCTCTGGCCGCGAGGTCACCGAGGGCATCGTCAGTACCTTCAACATGCACCAGCAGTCTTGCAAGGTGGCTGCCCCCTGAGATCCCCTGCCTTCATTCAGACCTCAGTCTCCCTAGTCTCCCCCAAGACCTTCTCTGAGTCCCTTCCTATTCCCCTTTTCCTTCCCTCCCCACCTACCATAATATTTTCCCTTTCTTCAGTGTTCTTTTCCTTCCCTCCCTATCTCCCTTCTTTTCTGGTCTTCTCCCTCCCCTGCTCCCCAATTTCTTTCCACACTTTTGTCCTTAACTTCTTCTACCTCCATTTCTTCTTCTCCTCCTCCTCCTCCTTCTTCTCCTCCTCCCCCTCCTCCTCCCCCTCAACCCCTCCCCACCCCCCTCCTCCTCCTCCTCCTCCTTCTTCTTTCCATAAGTTCTTTCTCCACACTTGATCTGGTAACCTGCCATCCCTTTAGTTGATCATTGATGAAACTGACCCCTCGGTTCCACCTCACTCTCTACCAACCCTGTTAGTTCCATCCCTTCTCTTATTTTCTTCCCTCTTCCTTCCTTTTCTGTTCACCATACCAACCTGGGGAAAAGCCACTTAGGTATTCTCCACCTTTTGGGGATTGAGGGGCAACTGAGAGCCTCTGGGAGCACTGTTTATCAGTCTATGGTATATCTGGTTCTGAAATCAAATGTGCAAGTGCATCAGGCAGGAGCCAAAGGCCCCAAGGAAATCCAGAACTAGCAAAGCTTCTCCAAAATCCCTTCCAGGGCCGATCTGGGTGCCAACTCCTGAGTGTTAACCCACTATTTTCTTTGATTCCAGGATCTGCAACTATACCTCTCCAACCTGGCCAACCAGATAGATCGAGAAACAGGAATTGGAGATGTGCCCTTGGTGATCCTACTGGATGACCTGAGTGAAGCGGGCTCCATCAGTGAGCTGGTCAATGGGGCTCTCACCTGCAAGTATCACAAATGGTAAGCTGGGGTGGGGACTCATCACAGTGGGAAGAGGAGGTCCAGTCCAGACCAACCTTTCTATTGTGTGCACATGTGTTAAGACAAATCTAAATGAACCTTTTAACCCTTTCTTCCCTCAGTCCCTATATTATAGGTACCACCAATCAGCCTGTAAAAATGACACCCAACCATGGCTTGCACTTGAGTTTCAGGTAAGAACCTTGGTACTGGAAGAACCTTCTAACCCTACCCAAGAGCCTACACACTAGTTAAATCTGGGCTGTGAGAGCAAAGGGGTACTAAGTAGCAGAAGGAAAGAGAAGTAGCCAGAGCCTTTCAGGCTGGGGAGAGAAAATAGGTATATTTGCATGTTAGTTACAAGGCAGAGAGGACCCTTAAGGAGAGGAAAGGACAGCAAACCTAGGAGAGACTCTGATAGGCTGCTGTAATTAGGATGCTCTGCCTGTCCACCCTGATCCAGATCAGAGAGGTCGGATGGTTATTTGAAGAGGTTCGCTGATTTGAGAACAGCTCTGCCCACCCAAGGCTATTGCCCTGAATTCAGTCCCTGCTATTACTTGAGAAGAAAACAAGTGGGTGTTAGTGGGAGGCAGTCAGGAGGAGGGGATGAATCTTCAGTGTCCCCATTGCCACTCTGACCCCACTCTCCCCATCCCTGGTGACAGGATGCTGACCTTCTCCAACAATGTAGAGCCAGCCAATGGCTTCCTGGTTCGTTACCTGCGGAGGAAGTTGGTAGAGTCAGACAGTGACATCAACGCCAACAAGGAAGAGCTGCTTCGGGTGCTGGACTGGGTGCCGAAGCTGTGGTATCACCTCCACACCTTCCTTGAGAAGCACAGCACTTCAGACTTCCTCATTGGTATTGGACTCTAGCTCCCCGGGGGAAGAGGCAGCTTCCCTCTTAGACCTCACCACTGGGGGGGTGCTCCCTTTGCTTTCTAGAGTCTTTATTCTGCAAAGGAGTTGCAAATCTTGTGGCTGCAGACTTAGAACCACTTAACCATTAAACCATTGAGTCCCAGGTTTTCAATTCTGTACATATTTCAACAAAATTGACATAGGTACATTAAATTTGGTTGGAAACCATATTCTACAGCTCATAGATCCTTTACATATATGTATGGAAAGATGTAAATATTTTTTCAAACATTCTAATCATCCCCTTATTATGTTTCCCAAAAGAATACAACTCTAAAAACACTATTTCTTTTCAAAAGTTACCATAAGTGGTATATTTGTTGCTCAGTTTAAGTCTTTGTCCCATAACTGGGATGATGGTATGCAGTAGGTTAAATACTTATGGCTTTCCAATGCAGTTAGCACCACAAATTGAGTAAATCACGTCAACCATCAGAAAGTTAACCCAAGCCGGGCCTGGCAGCACATAGTCCCAGTTCCTTGGGAGGCTGAAATGGGAAAATTGCATGAGCCCATGAGTTCAAGGCTAGCTTAAAGCAACATAGCATGACCCCTAATTCAAATAAATTAAAATAAAAGAGATGGGGTATAGCTCACTGATAGAGCACTTACTGAGGTTGTGTGAGGCCTTGGATAAACAAAGCCAACTCCTCCCTCATTTTCCCCCACAATTAAGGAGGGAAAGTACATACAAGGGAATTAAGAAACTCCTTTTGTTCCCTGTCTCCCTTCTACATTGTGAGGCATGATTATAAGACTCCCCCAGGTAGTCAGTACCTACTGGTCATGATAACTCTAAATTTCCTTCAAAACTCTGGATGTAGGCCCCCTCTGCTTGGTACTAACAGATTAAGGAGGCACAAGAATGGGGAGGTGTATGTATCTCAGCCATCTGCATGATCTCATCTTTTCCCTAGGCCCATGCTTCTTCCTGTCCTGTCCCATTGGCATTGAGGATTTCCGGACCTGGTTCATTGACCTGTGGAACAACTCCATCATTCCCTATCTGCAGGAGGGAGCCAAGGATGGGATCAAGGTGAGCCCCACCCTCTGAGTCCTCTCAAATCCCATGATCAGGCTGTCCCACCTAATAAAGGAGAAATATTTCTTCAGTGTTCAGCATGGAACTACTGGGATTGCTTGGATTCTTCTTCAAAAAGATAGAGCAAGGTCTGTGTAGACTAAGCAGCTTTCCATTTGACAGATGACTCAATGGCCACTGCTGCTAAGGCTCTCTCTTATCCTAGGCCTCTGGCTCTAAGCCCAGTTCACACGACTTTGTAGGAGGCAGAGCAATAACAAAAAAGTAATTGAGCTAGGAATTAAGTAAAGCTCTTTTATAGCCTTAGCTATTTACTAACTATTAATCAATATGGTACATTGACCAAAGTTCGTTAACCTTTTTAAATGTCCTCATGTATAAAAAAAGAGAGAAATTCTGCTATATCTAAATCACTAAAATGAAATATGTAAAAAGAGTTTTAAGTTAAAAAGCTTTGTATAAAAAGAAAGGAGTCACTTTTATTTTTTATTATTTTATTTATTTATTTATTTATTTATTTTGGTACTGGAGATTGAACTCAGGGCCACTCGACCACTAAGCCCTATTTTGTATTTTATTTACAGACAGGGTCTCACTGAGTTGCTTAGCACCTTGCTTTTGCTGAGGTTGGCTTTGAATTCATGATCCTCCTGCCTCAGCCTCCAGAGCTGCTGAGATTACAGGCGTGTACCACTGCGCCCAAGATTTATTTTTTATTTTTATTTATATTTTTGGTGGGGGGTGCATCAGGGATTGAATTCAGGGGCACTCGACCACTGAGCAACAGCCCCAGCCCTATCCTTAAACTCTCAATACTTCTGTGTCAGCCTCCCAAGCTGCTGCAATTACAGTTGGGCACCACCACGCCTGGACTTAGATTTATTTTAAAGTAATGAATTAAAAATACAAATTAATGGAGTACTATGTGATGATTCGATACATGTGTACATCATGTAATGTTTAAATCAGGTTAAACATACCTACCTCCTCAAACATTTATGATTTCTTTGGTAAGTAACTACATCTTCCTACACTTATAATCCTTTTTCTTGCTTTTTAAAATTTACACTATTGTTATCGATAGTTACCCTACTGCGCAGTAGCACACCAGAACTTCTCTAACTTCTCTAACTTCTGTCTAACTGTAGCTGAGTACCCAGTGATCAACCTTTCCTCATTTTTTCCCCCATCTCCTCTCCCCCACCTCCGGTAACTACCATTCTACTTTCAATGTCTACATAAGATTGACTTTTTTATTGATATGAACGAGGTCATACAATACTTATCTTTTTTTTTTTTTTTTTGGTACCGGGGATTGAACTCAGGGGCACTTGACCACTGGGCCACATCCCCAGCCCTTTTTTGTATTTTATTCAAGACAGGGTCTCACTGAGTTGCTAAATGCCTCACCATTACTGAGGTTGGCTTTGAACTCGTGATCCTCTTGCCTCAGCCTCCCAAGTGCTGGGATTACAGGCATGCACCACCGCGTCTGGCTCAGTACTTATCATTTTGTGTCTGGTTTATTTCACTTAACATAATGATCTCCAGTTCCATCCATATTTTTGCAAATGACAGGATTTTATTCTTTTATAAATAAATTTTGAGACAGGGCTCACTAAGATGCAGAGAATGTCTTTGCCAAAATTCAGCACCATGATAAAAACACTGAGGAAACTGGGAAAGAAGGAACTTACCTTAACATCATAAAGGATATATATAAAACAAACGCAAAGCCAACATCATAGTAAATGGGGAAAACCTGAATGCATTTCCTCTAAAATCAGGAACAAGACAATAATCAGGAACTGCTTTCACCACTCTTATTCAATATAGTACTTGAAATTTTAGCCAGAGCAATTAGGCAAGAGAAGGAAATAAAATGGACACAAATAGGAAAGGAAGACCGGTGTAGTAGCACATATCTGTAATCCCAGCTATGTGGGAGGCGGAGGCAGGAGAATCACAAATTTGAGGTTAGCCTGGGCAACCCAGTGAGACCCTGTCTCAAAAAATAAAAAATGGCTGGGGCTGGGGTTGTGGCTCAGCAGTAGAGTGCTTGCCTAGCACGTGCGTGGCCTGTGCCAGGTGTAAGGAGAAAATGGTCAAGTCTACAGAGGCTCCTGCATGTGCTAGATTTCGATCCTCAGCACCACGTAAAAATAAATAAAGGCATTGAATACAACTAAATAAATAAATAAATTTTAAAAAAATTAAAATGGCTGAGGATGCAGCTTGAGGTAAAGAACCCTGGGTTTAGTCCCCATACTGAAAAAAGGGAAAAGAAAGGAAGAAGTCAAATTATCACTGTTTGTAGATTATATGATCCTATACTTAGAAGATCCAAAAAGCTTCACCAGAAGACTGGTAGAACTAATACACAATTACAGTAAAGTAAAAGCACAGCAGGATACAAACTCACAATACAAAAATCAATGGCTTCCCTATACACCAATAATAAATTTGCTGAAAAAGAAATCAGGAAAAACTATCCCATTCATGATAGCCAAAAAAAGAAAAAAACCCTAAATCTAGCCAAAGAAATGACAGATCTCTACAATGAACATTATAGGACATTAACACCTTTTTAAAAATGTAAAAACGGGCTGGGGTTGTGGCTCAGCAGTAGAGCACTCGCGAAGCACATGCGTGGCCCTAGGTTCTATCCTCAGCACCACATAAAGATGAACAAATAAAATAAAGGTATTGTATCAAACTACAACTAAAAAAAAAAATTTAAAAATTGTAAAAACATAAAAAGAAAATTATAGAACGCTAAAGGGAGAAATTGAAGAGGACACTAGAAAATGGGAAGATACCCATGTTCATAGATAGGCAGAATTAATATTGTTAAAATACCTGTGTTACCAAAAAGCAACAGTGCAATCCCCATCACAATACTGATGATATTCTTCACAGAACTAGGAAAAAAACAGTCTTAAAATTAATTTGGGGGCTGGGGTTGTGGCTCAGCAGTAGAGCACTCGCTTAGCATGTGCATGGCCCAGGTTCAATCCTCAGCACCACGTAAAAATAAAGGCATTGTGTACAACTAAAGCAAATAAATAAATATTTTTTAAAAAACTAATTTAGAAGACTGAAAAATACAGAATAGCCAAAGCAATTTGTTATTGTTGTTGTACTGGAGATCAAACCCAGGGCCTTATGCATACTAGGCATAGCCAAAACAATTTTAAGCAAAAAAAATAAATAAATAAAAAGCAGAGCTGGATGCATCACAATACCTGACTTCAAATTATACTACAGAGCAAGAGTAGCAAAATCTGCACAATACCGGTATAAAAATGGACAGATAGACCAATAAACAGAATAGAAGAGAGACAAACCCACAGATACAGTCATCTGATCCTCGACAGAGGTGCCAAAAAACATACTATGAAGAAAAGGCAGACTTTTTAAGGTGCTGGGAAAACTGGTTATCCAAAGGTAGAATAATACAACTAGATCCCTCTCTCACCCCACACAAAAGTCAACTCAAAATGGATCAAAAATCTAGGAATTAGGGGCTGGGGTTGTGGCTCAGCGGTGGAGCGCTCGCCTAGCACATGCACAGCCCAGGTTCAATCCTCAGCACCACGTAAAAATAAAGGCATTGTGTACAACTAAAAACAAAAAACAAACAAACAAAAATCTAGGAATTAGACCAGAAGTATTTGCAACTGCTAAAAAAAAAAACAACAATACATAGGGTCAACACTCCAACATATAGGCACAGACAGCAACTTCCTCAATAGGACCCCTAAAGCTTGGGAATTAATACCAAGAATCCAAAAATTAATGAATGGGAAAACATCAAATTAGTTCTGCACAACAAAGGAAACAATGTAGAATGTGAAGAGAGAACCTACAGAGGAAATCTTTGCTAACTACTCTTCTGACAGATGATTAATATCTAGAATATGTAAACAACCCAAAAAACTTATCACCAAAATAAATAAATAACCCAATCAATAAATGGGTTAATGAACTAAACGGACACTTCTCCAAAGAAGAAGTACAAATGGCCAACAAGATTATCAAAAAAGATTCAACATCTTCAGCAAGTAGGGAAATACAAATCAAAACTACATTGAGCCAGGCGAGGTGGTGCATTCCTGTAACCCATCATCTCAGGAGGCTGAGGCAGGAGGATCGCAAGTTCAAAGCCAGCTTCAGCAAAAGCAAGGTGCTAAGCAACTCAGTGAGATCCTGTCTGTAAATAAAATACAAAATAGGGCTAGGATGTGGCTCGGTGGTGGAGTGCCCTGAGTTCAATCCCTGGCACCCCCCCAGAAAAACAAAATAATTGCACAGATTTCATTTCACTCCAGTTAGAATGGCAACCATCAAGAATACAAACAATGATAACACTGGAGAGGATGTGGAGAAAAATGAAATATTTTACACCGTTGGTATGATTATAATTTCGTACAACCACCATGAAAATCAGAGTGGAATTTCCTCAAAAGACTAGGAATGGAATCACTATATGTCCCAGCTAGACCACTCCTCAGTATTTATCCTAAAGAATTAAAGTCAGCATACTATAGGGGTACATGCATACCCGAGTTCATGGCAGCACAATTCACAATAGCCAAATTATGGAACTAGTGTAGGCACTGTCAACAGATGAACTGATAAAGGAAATGTGGTGTATGTATACATTGGAGTTTTTAGTTGTCGTTGTTTTTCACAATGGAGTTTTATTTAGCCACAAATAAGAATGAAATATCATTTGCAGGAAAATGGAACTTGAAAGCATTGTGTTAAGTGAAATAAACCAAACAGAAAGCAAAGAGCCATATGTTTTCTCTCACATGTGGAAGCTAGAGAAAAAAAGGGGGGCGGGGAAGGTGTGTGTGTTGGTGGGGTGGGGTCTCATCAAAATAGAAGGGAGCCCAGTAGAATAGAGGAAGGGGATCAGGGAGGAAGGGAGGGGAGGGATAGGAGAAGTACTGGGATCAAATTATATTGTTGTATCGTGTGCACATACAAACATGTAACGACAGATTCTACTATTATGTATAAATACAATGCACCAACAAAAAATAAAAACATTTTCACACAGATAATGTCTGTTTTCAAGGAAGTAAAAAAAATTTTAAAGGTATTATGAGTAATGTAGAATTTTCTACTTGTAAAGCTAAATTACAGAGTCATAAAATTGGTATTGTTGTTTCATTGCACCCTTGGGTCCATAAACAGATGAATAAAGAAAATGTGGTATTCATATATACATAATGGAATGCCATTCATCTTTACAAAAGAAAGAAGTCCTGTCATTTGCAACGACATGGAGGAACCTGAGGGACGTTATCTGAAGTGAAATAAGCCCGGTCCAGAAAAGCAAAGAACCCATGATCTCAATCTTATGTGGAACACAAAAAATTGAACTCAGAGAAGCAGAGTAGAATGGGGGTTATCAGGGACTGGGGAGGTGGCAGTTGGGACTTAGTCAAAGGACACAAAATTTCAGTTCTACAGGAAAAGTAAGTGCAAGAGATACATTGTATAAAATGTTAATGACAATTAATAACACTGTATTGTATACTTGAAAAGATAATGGATTTGTGTTCTTACCACACACACAAAAAGTATGTGATCTCACATGCATATATTAATGAGCTCAATTTAGCTACTCCACAATTTATGCATATTTCAAAACATCATGTTTTACATCACAAAACATGTGGGTTTTCTTCTTGTTTTTTGTTTATTTGTTTTGGTTCCAGGGATTGAACCCAGGCACACCTGAGTCACATCCCCAGCCCTTTTTTTTAATTTTATTTTATTTTGAGACAGGGTCTCTCTGAGTTGCTTAGGGCCTCTCTAAGTTGCTGAGGCTGGCTTTGAACTCGCGATCCTCCTGCCTCAGCCTCCCAAGACACTGGGATTACAGGCATGTGAAATATGTGCGATTTTTGTTTGTCAATTTAAAGAGTAAAATTGAAGAAAGCTTTTTTACAGCTTTAATACAGTTTGTTATATTATCAGAATGATTTATATCCATTTATACAAACATCTTCCTCATTGGGAAGCTCAGGAAAATTCCACAGGAATAAAAGCCTCAAATTTTGTTGTTGTAGTGATGGTGGGCTAGGGATTAAACCGTGGGTGCTCTCCCACTGAGCTGTATCCCCAGGCCTTTTTATTTTGAGAGAGGATCTCGCTAAGTTGCCCAGGTTGGCCTCAAACTTGTGATCCTCCTGCCTCAGCCTCCCAAATTGGTGGGATTATAAGTGTATGTCACTGTACCTGGCCAGATCCTTAAATCTTTACATTTGAGGGAGTGCATATTTCCAAGGAACATGATTTTTTGTGGGAACTATAACAGAATGCACAAATAAGCCTCTAATCTGTGAATTCCCCTCCCATTAATTTCTCCTCTACAGGTTCATGGACAGAAAGCTGCTTGGGAGGACCCAGTGGAGTGGGTCCGGGATACTCTTCCCTGGCCATCAGCCCAACAAGACCAATCAAAGTTGTACCATCTGCCCCCACCCACTGTGGGCCCTCACAGCATTGCCTCACCTCCAGAAGACAGAACAGTCAAAGATAGCACCCCAAGTTCTCTAGATTCAGACCCTCTGGTGAGTAGAAGCCACGCTAAGGTAAAAAGAAAAATACTGATGGACAGAATTTTTCAAACTCTTCATGCATCTTCATACAGGGGCTAAAGGAATTGAAGAGTTTCCACAAGGCCAGGACCAGAATGTAGCCAGTGCAGAGCTCCGAGTACAGAATCTTGAGTTAGAGATTTTTATGCTTACAGCCTAGCTGAAGCTAACTAATAATATATCCCAGCAAGATGCATTCAAGCAAAGACCCACCTTTCAGGCAGATTCCCTGTAGAAACGCCAACCAAAGAAGTAGAGCACTAGAACACATCAGCACTCTCTACCTCCACCTTTCTGCTATCCTGAGGACTGCTTCAGCTAAACGGATTTCATGGAACCCCTGTAGAAATCAGGCTGAAGCTGAGTGCAGTGGCACACACCTGTAATCCCAGCACTTGGGAGGCTGAGGCAGGAGGATCTTGAGTTCAAAGACAGCCTCAGCAATGGCGAGGCACTTAGTCAGTGAGACCCTGTCTCTAATAAAATACAAAAAAGGGCTGGGGATGTGGTTCAGTGGTCCAATGCCCCTGAATTCAATCCCCGGTACCAAAAAGAAAAAGAAATCAGGCTGAGATGCATGACTCAGACATATCTAGATCCTCAGACTCTCTAATGAGGAAATGCAAATTCAAACAACGGTATACTGTTTCACATTGGCAAAAACAGTGTGTGAAAGCATGAACTTCACACTCTGCATGGGAGTGTTCATTGGTAAATCTTTTCCAGAGGATAATTCAGCAGGTTATATTAAAACTTAACATGTATAGCTGGGTGCAGTGGCATATGTCTGTAATCCTAGCAACTCAGGAGCACAAAGGTACTGCACCTTTGAGGAGGATCACATGTCCAAAGCCAGCCTCAGCAGATTAGGAAAGCACTTAGCAACTCAGCAAGACCTTGCATCTAAATAAAATACAAAAGGGGGCTGGGGATATGGCTCAGTGGTTAAAAGCCCCTGGGTTCAATTCCCAGTACCAAAAAAAAAAAAAAAAAAAAAAAAAAAAAACTTAACATGCCCAAATCCTGTGGCCTTGCAATTTACGTCTCAAGTAGGAAAGTCTTCCAGTTGAGTCATAATACATTTTTATTTAAATTATGACCCTGTTGAAAACAGATGAAGATAAAGAGAAGGAGGTGAATACCCTGAGGTGTTTAGACCTGACGTAGGGTTTGTTAGCTGGGGAGAAACAGATTCATATAACAGGGAGCCTAGCTGCTGGGTTATGATCTACTGGAATGGGAATTGTTAGAGACAAAAGTGTTCTTACGACACTTCTCATGTTCCTCCCAGTATTGGTGGGATGTATGGTTCTTCTGCCCTTCCCTGAAGGGCACTCACGATGCAGGCAGAGGTGGTCCCCCCCCCACATCACACATATCACCCTGTATAACAGAGATACCCCCAGGTGACTGCCTCCATGCACGTGTTTAGAAACAAGGTTGAAGCAATCGTCATGCTTTTTCATGAATACCCTCCAAACTCCAAGTCTTAATAATTTCCAAACCAAGAATCAGACTTACAATCAAGGTTTTTCGTTTCCCTTCTGTAGGCAGGACCCAGCATCCCTATTCTGATTAGTCTATCACTTTGCCCCTCTTTAGATGGCCATGCTCCTGAAACTTCAAGAAGCTGCCAACTACATTGAATCTCCAGATCGAGAGACGATTCTGGACCCCAACCTCCAGGCAACACTCTGAGGTTCCAGCAGCCACTGTCACCCTGGACTACAGAAGGCTGGCATCAGCTTCGTTAGCTCCTCCTCTCCCCTCTTCTTTCAGAGCACTAGCTCTCCAGCCGAGGAGGAGAACAGGAGGGAGGAGGAGGATAAGAAGAGGGGCAGGTTCTTGGTGCTGCACCTTTGAGAACTTCCTAATAGGGATTGGTGGGGTGGAGTTTGGGAACTTGTGTCCCCCTAAATACATTTACTGGCCTCCTCTCACCATTTTGGGGAAAAGATGATTCTGGGTCTTTTCCTTGATTTCTTATTTCAATTATAAACTCCTGGGCTTTCTGGGAAAAGGGGTTCAGAAGACATCAAAAAACTCTGCAGCAGCTCCTGATTCTCACAAACAACTCTGAGACAGTCGCAGGTGGGGAGGCCTGAGGGAGGCAGGACACTCCACAGACTTTCTTGCAGACCCTTCCCAACTCCATCACCACTGCCAACAACTCTTCCCCCAGAGATCTGGCCAGAGCCCAGAAAAGAAGCATGTGGTTTTAAAAAATGTGTAAATCAACCTGTAAAAGGTAAAATGCAATGGAAAAGATGAATCTGGAGAAAGGGGACCCAGTTGCCAAGCAAGAAAGAAAACTGCCAGCTCTTGCCTTCTGGATAACAGGGGATGTTGACAAGACAGCTGCCAATCTAAGAAGTCGCCAAACCACAAAAATAACATTACAGCCTTCAGAGAAAGACTACTAGCTCTGTCTTTCTACCCTCTAAGTTAACATGCATGAGAGTCAATAAACCCTACTTTTTAATTTTTTATTTTTTTATTTTGCATTGATTTTTTTCCCCTACCATTTGCCTATTTATTTTCCTTCCCTGCTCCCCACTTCTTCACATGTCCATGAGATACTGGGCTGCTCTTCCAGGGGTTAGTTTGACTTTTCCAAGTGGATTTTCTTTGGAGAATCTAATGCCGTCTAATTGGTACCAGCTGAACACCTGCCATGCCACTATATGTGGCATCCTTAGGGCCTATATAAGACGTGAAGCATTGGATCAGAAGTAGCGGGAGAAGAGGAACCGAGTTCCTTTGACTTCCCTTTCGCAAAAGTAACACGTTCTGCCCAGGAGCTCAAGTGGCAGCCTCTGGCATGCCAGAAGATTTACTTTGAGCTTCATTGTGGACTGGAGGAAAACCAAGAAATTGGAAATACTCTTCTATCTTGTGGCTTGCTTGTCCCTCTCACTGTACTATTTGAATGGTAGCCATTTCACCTGACTGAATCAAAATTCCCTAGCCAGCCCTTACTGTTTGTTTTTGACAGGTGAGCATTCACTTATAAGAGACTGAACGCCCACGTGAGATACTCTAAATCAGAATTATAGGTTCAAGGAGCTTGATTTGGTGGCCAATATCTGCCTTCCAAGGAGATCCCACATCTTGCAAGAAGTTGTTCTTTTCCTGATGTCCTGAAGGGTCTACCAGTCCGTGTCCCTTCATTTGACAAATACTGAGTACTTAACTGTGTACCAGTTACTAGGTTTAAAAAAATAAGAGACAAGACTTGGGCCTGTAAGTTCATGTCTAATAGAAAATGTTGACCCCCATTAAATGCATACTACCTTGTATCTGGACCTTCAGGATCATCTAAGAAATGTAGCTGAAATCCAAGAAGTCTGCTAAGAAGAAGCCTTTGATAAGATGTCTAATACACTGGGAGCAGAAGATCTGGGATCAGTTAAGGTGGAACCTGAAGGACTATGGAGTCTAGCTTGTCTGGAGTTGGCAAGTCTACTTCCTGCCACTTTTGAAAGACCTAAGGGAACAGATTCCAGGCTGAACTGCCAAGTGGGCTGAAGTTTCAGTGCTCTGCCAATCAGGGATATGTGGTGAGCTTGGGCCTAAATGTTTGCTGTTCAGATTCCTAAGTAGCACAAGACTATCAGACTCTACAGGCATACTGGATCACTGTGTTCCACCCAACCGAGGAGTAGATTCATCTGAATCTTCATAGCAGAATATTTTCACTTGGGTCCCAAGATGGCCCCCCAGAAAAGCTTCTGTATTCACTTGGTAGCTCCCATGGAAGACAGGGTCCTCTGTCCTGGAGACTATTATTGCTATTGCTGCTAATTCCATGAGCTGTGAAGGTCCCCAACCAACTTGGCTGTAAAATATGCAATTCTGTGGTGGGAAGAAGCTGTTTGTCCAAGGATGGTGCTGAAATCACTGCCTTAAGGTCTCTGCTGCGCAAAATGAGGCCCCAGAGCTGGGTGTTCCAACTTAGAAGGAAGGAAAGACCAGGTGGGCTTGCTTTGGACCTAGGCCTCTTCTGTGTACCCTATTCCAAGCTCCAGTACCATGGCAAGGCTTAGACTTTTAATGCCATCTTAATCTGATGGTTGAGCCCTTAACTCTATTTTCTGGTGCTGCCCAGCCAGTGCCTTCTGACATGGATGTTACTGGCTACTTGAGAAAAAAAGAGAGGGGAGAGCCCCTTCTTCCATTCCAACTGCCTCAGACCACAGAGGGATTCTTGTCTCTCTGGTAACTATGGATACCACCATGAATTTTATGTGGATCTTCAGCAGGTTGTTGTTTTTTTGTTGTTGTTTGTTTGTTTGTTGTTTTTTTTCTGGAGGCTTCTCATGCTCTGACTTTTCATTTCTATTCTTGGGATCCATCATCCTCTGCTCTTGGTTGACTGCTGCATTTAGCCCAGGTGTCTAATTGCTTTCCTCTGGAAAGTATGTCCCCATCTTTGTGAAGTGGTAATGAAGCGTCAGCTTTCCCTCTGCAGCCTGGGACCTTGTTTACAGTTGCACATCTGGGCCCCTCATGGTGGGGATCGATCATCTCACAAAGGAATCATGGTTATTCGGCAACTGTAGAAGGTTGAGCCTCCTCATGGTGCTATAACCCCCTTGGGACGCTCATCCAGACTTCTTTGAAGCAGAACACCCAGCTCCCCCCACCTGCTGCAAGAATTAATGGCAAGGAGCAAATCCACAGCATTCTCTCCACCATGCACACCTGCTTCTTGGTTGAGACTACTGGGATCCCTCAGAAAAGAAAACTGGGTCCCATTGCTAAATTCTCAACCCCCAGGCACCTTTGGAAGAATCCAGCCTGTCTTTTTCTGGAATTTGTGCTGTTTCCTTCCTCTCCAGCCCCCCAACTTCATCCCTCACCAAAGTGAGCTAGTACAGAACATGGTTCAATACCTAACATCACCCTATGGGGAGAGCCACAACTCAGAGAGAGGCTCCTCGGCAGAGTCCCTCTCATTTCTGGATGAGGAAGACCGACAAGATGTGTCCAATATATTTGTTTCTCAGTCCCTGCCTAGGCACTAAAAATAAAATACTAGCAAATTGGAGGCTAATGTGAGACCTGGTGTGTGTGTGTGTGTGTGTGTGTTCATGTGTGTGTTTGTGTGTTGTGTCTCCCATACACACACAAGCAGTTGGCTGTTGCTATTTCCTATCTCCTGAGGCTTCATAGAGTATATTTAAGAAATCTATTCTTTGTGGCAACTTTATGGTGCTTATTTCTGTCTTCATGTAAACCCTATACCAATGCTCTTCATGTAGTGTAGCCATTGGGAGGGTAGAGGCTGACAGGGAAGAAGAATTGGCTAAAAGTTCATGGAGAGACCCCAGCAGCGAAGTCCTTATTGGTTGCTATGCTACTTTTTGGTCTTGAGTTACCAACCTTCCAACTAATCTCCTTCCAGTGTTCTGAACTCTCATTTCCTGCAGTATTCTAAAGAGTAGGAAAAGGAAAGCCGCAGCCTGCTGTTTCTCATAGACCCCTCACATCCTTACCTGGAAGGGCACCTGTATGCAGCAACCCAGCATGTAGGTGAAATTTGCCTGATTGAATGGGACTCAGTCCTGCAAACCAAGACCAAAGTGATACTTACAATGAGGCATTAAGGATTCTTTATCACAAGGTGTTTGGGAGGGAAAGATGTCCTAATTACATACTCACCATGGTTCACATTGGCAAATGCTGCTCTTCATCATACTTAATCTTTTCTTTCCTTAATCCTATACTCTATAAGCCAACTGTCATGACAGGACCAAAAGAAAGAAAGAAACAAACAAAAAAGGTCTTATGGGGCACTATGTTCGCAAAGTCTGATATTGCCCTTTATAACTGAATCAGCCTTATGTATTCATGACATCAATCAACCTCCAGAGATCTATGGAGCCACCAATAGTGCTCTTGCCACTCACTGCCCAGAGGGCAGGTGTGAGTGTCTGCTCAGCTTAGCCCTAGAAGCAAGTACTGCCACCATAGATCTTAGGGGAGGTAGAACAAACTGGATGGAGTTATAGCCTTAAAGTAAGGAAACCACTTGAAATTTGGAAGCTGCAGGGAGACCAAGACAGATAAAGATTAAACGAGTTTATACTGGATCTTTCCAGTTTGATGTTTTAACCACTTTTCTTAATGTTTATAACAGAGAATTTTCTATAACAAGGTGATCATGAAAGTGAACCCCTGGCTTCTTGATTCAACCCTTCAATTCTTAAAACCATGGTTCTCAAAAGGATGGTTCCAGACAACTAGAATCAGCAGCAGCATCTGGGTACTTATTAGAAATTAAATTCTCAGGCCCCATCCTATGCCTAATGAGTCAAAAAACTCCAGGGGTAGGGCCCAGCAACTCGTGTTAAAAAAAAAAAAAACTCCCCAATGAATCTGGTGCATGCTGAACTTGGAGATTTGACTGTTTTCAAGGGAAAGCTAAGCATCAGAGTCTCTACTTTCAGGGGCTTTAGGACCAAAAATAAGAAGATCCTAGGTTATAATCCAGATGTTAATGGTAGTTTCAACATCACTTTTCTTATGCTGTCCTTGTGTTTTGGGTTTTCCTTACTTCTAATTTAACAAAGGAAATAATTTGTGTGCTTCGGGTGGAAGTTAGAGGAGTGTTTGCAGCTTTCCTAGTGAATGCCACCACTTCAGAGAAAAATGTCACCTCTGAAATTTCTACCTGGCAAACTAAGGGACTTCAACGGAAGAAAGTGGTTGGAGGTCTCTTCCAGATTGCTCTTCTGGTGGACTATTTGTGTCTACTCTGAGCCTTTTCCCAATTATGTAATAGAATGGGAAACATTTAAAAAAATCTTATTTGTATTTCTATGGCAAAATGTTCTCCCAGGAACATCCCTCTCCTTTACTTGAGTTGCAAAGAGCACTGCTGGGTCTGAGAACCTGGTCAGAACCTTCTTCCCCAAGGCAGCTAACAACTTTAGGGCTCCAGGATCCCGGGAAGACCCCTTTTCTGTGCTCTACTTAGCTCACAGGGGAGGGCTCCATACAATGAAGACAGAGTGCTGGGCACCTAAGTCCTTGGGCTTAAGCTTTCCCCACACCAGGTCCTGGATACAGAACTACTCAGCCAAGGCAATAGAATAAAATCCTTTAAAAAAAAAAAAAAAAAAAGTCTGGAAAGAGCTTCACAATATTTCAAAATTCACAGACTCATGGGGCCATGGGGGAGATGAGGTTGTTTGGAACTGGTTGTTTCAAGTTTGTTGATTTTCCCTGTGAAAGAGTTTGTGGATTGAGCACAAAGAAACCTAATAGTACTAGGTCTCCTGTGCCCTGGCACTCAGCACTTGGAAGAAGGACAAAAGCCGAAGAAAGGCAAATAATTGCACTAAAATCACTCCCTTAGCCCCCAGAAACCCTGCCATGGGTCCTCTGGCCAACTCCTAGGGGGTCATCCTGCTTCCCTGCTATTTCTCTGAGAAGGAAGAAAATAAGGAACAAGTTCGTGTTGCAGCCAGTCTCTGGGCTACTGCTGTGCAGTGGGCCACCACTTCCTAATGTTCTTTTTGTTTTTTTAAAAAACAATCTTTTTTTTTTTTTTTTTTTTTTAATGAATTCTGCTAGCTTCCTTTCCTCCCCTCACCCCATCCTGTTTGGGGCAGCACTCTATGTGATGGAGTTTGTGTTTCTCAAGTGCATGGTGTCCCTCAGGTGCAGGGTGGGCAAGAATTTTCACAACACTTTTTTTTTTTAATTTATTGGGGCACAAAACCTCAAGCCAGGATACGTGTGTGTTTTTATTGTTTGTTCTGTTTGTTTGTTTGTTTGTTTGTTTTTCATTTGCCGCTTGCCTCTTCCAACCTATTCCCTTTTTATATCTAATGTAGAAAAAACAAAATTGAATCTGGAAAGGAAATGGTTGTATATAGTTGCGGTAACAATCATGAAGAGAGCTGGGCTGTCCCCTCAGTAATTCATTTTAAATAATAAATTGGTCGAAAATTAAATTCATGCCTGGGCCAGCTGAAGAGGCCTTCCTCCCTCACCATGGTGGTCCCCCTCACCTGGGCCCTCTGTCCTCAGGCATGTCTCTTCCCAGCAAGATTCATCTGTTCAATGCCATTTGCGTTTCAATAAAGTTATCTCCTGTATTGTCCACTGGTTCTCTCTAGCTCCCTCTCTGCCTGATTTCTGTCTCCATTTATTTTATGACCCCATTGCTTGATCTGGAAAGTGAGTCTGGTTGTGGTCATTTGCCAAACGCAGAAGCAAACCCACCTGCCTGGAAATGCCCAAACCCCAAATCCTAAATGGAGTCTCTTGACTCCTTTGGTTGGGGTGGGGATGTCTCCGAGTCCTCCATCCACTGCCACAAAGATTGAAAACATACTACCAGCTGGACATCCCTGAATTTTCTTTTTGGGGTAAAAGTGAGTTAACCTTTAAGAAATGAAGTTGTTCTAAAAATGAAATTCAGTTTCTCCTCCTGGCCACTGGAAGAAGGGAAATAAGTCTTAACTATTCTCTATTGTGGAATTGCAGGTCCAAGAAGCAGTCTTCTCCCTATGAAAGTATTGTGGTAACACAAGCCACCACTGCCCTCCTAACATGGGAAGTGACAAATGAGTACTCCTCAAAATAAATCAAGAAAGCATTCTAAAGCATTCTTTTGAAAGAATCTCTCAGATGAGGCGACTTCATCTTCAGTTGTTAACAGTTTAGCATCCAAAGTTGGAACTGTCTTAAGAATTACTAGTTTCCTTTGCCACTTGGGAATGGGAGCACACATACCTGGAAACCACCTTATGAACAGCTTACTAAGAAATACTTGTTCCTTTTTGCTCCAGTAACAAATACCATTGGATCCCTTTTGCCACTACATACTTCCCAGGCTCCTGGGTTTGTTTTTTGTTGGTTTTTTTGGTTTGGTTTGGGGTGGGAGGCTTTTGTTTTTGTTTTTGGTACTGGGGATTGAACTCAGGGCGCCTGACCACTGAGCCACATCCCAGCCCTATTTTATGTTCTATTTAGAGACAGGGTCTCACTGAGTTGCTTCCTGCCTGGCTTTTGCTCAGGCTGGCTTTGAACTCCTGATCATCCTGCCTGAGCCTCCAGAGAGAAAGCACTGGGGTTACAGGGGCAGGTCACCTTGCCTGGCCAGGCTCCTTCATTTTTACCCCTCCCTCTAATTCCCTCCACCTGCTCCATTGTTGAGTAGTATATATCCTGGGCCATTTCCTATGACCAGCCCCTGACAGCCATATGAAATTACTTTTGTTCTCCCACTTCTTAGATGTCCAGCCATACTTTCACTTGAGGGAGAGAGGCATATATTCTCAGCTATCAAATGCTCACACAAAGTGCCAATCTGGGGGCTGGGTTTGTGGCTCAGTGGTAGAGCGCTCATCTCGGATGTGTGAGACGCTGGGTTCGATCCTCAGCACCACATAAATAAAAGTATTGTGTCCACCTACAAAAATATATATATATATTAAAATAATAATAATATATATGTTTTTTAAAAGTCTTTTTTTTAAAAAGTGTCAATCTGGAGAAAATACCCTTTTACATGTACGTACTTAGCCCTTCCACTACTTTCCCATTTTGAGGTTGGGTTCATGTAGGCTGGAAGGTGACCCCTCCCCCACTCATGCCCACTGCCCATTTCCCTTCAATTTCTCCCAGCGCCCTATCTGTGGTTCCCAAGGCTAATCGATGAAGAAATTAAATTTAGCCAATTTTTTCCGTGTCACGGGGCGGAGAAAGAAGTTGATTTTTAAAAAGGTGCTTTTTCTGACTCGGGCCCTCTCTTTAAAGCCCTCAAAAATCCTTTTTCTTTTTTTCTTTTTGGTGTGTGTGTGGCGGGGGTATTGGAGTTTGAACCAGGGGCGCTTCACCATTGAGCTGCATACCCAGCCATTTTTTATTTTTATTTTGACAGGGGTCTTGCTAAATTGCTGAGTCTGGTCTTGAGCTTCGATCCTCCTGCCTCAGCCTCCCCATTCACTGGGATTACCGGCATGCATCACCACACTCAGCCCTCGACATCCATTTCCACCCCACCTCCTCTCCTCTATTATGTGAAAGACCCATGAATCTAAAGTCATACATCACAGCCTTTATTCCAGGTGAGATGTCTCACGACTTTAGAAAAACCCCTTAATCTCTCTGGGATTCCGTTTCCACATAAATCCGAAGCGATCGTAGCCGACAAAGGTGCAGTTTTCGTTTAGGCGGCAGGAGGCGCTGTCTCTGGAGGTTTAGATCCATTCCCCGCCTCCTGCCCGCTCCCGCGGACTCTGGTGCGCAGGCGCGGCTTCGTGGATTGGCCGCGCGCGGGAGCCGTCATTCCGCGGCGGGTCCGGGCTGGGGGACTGAGGGGAGAAAAGATGGCGGCGGCAGCTGCAGCTGGTGCGGCCTCCGGGTTGCCAGGTCCAGTGGCACAAGGATTAAAGGAGGCATTGGTGGATACTCTCACTGGGATCCTGTCCCCAGTGCAGGAGGTGCGGGCTGCTGCCGAGGAACAGATTAAGGTGCTGGAGGTGACGGAGGGTGAGTGAGGTGGGACCGTCACGAGGATGGTTGGGACCTGTGCGGGCCTCACAGTCCGCTGACTGCAGCTCGGGACCGCAAGGCACACACCGAGCTGTGCCAGTGGAGAGCTGGGCGCCGAGGAGTGGAGTAGGAAGCGGGAGAGGTTGATGTCGCTGGTGGCTGTGAAAGTCCCAGCGATCAGAGGCGCGTCTGAAGAGAGAGGGGCCAGAGAGGTGGAGCCTCCGCGGGGAAGAGGAGGGTGGAGACTTGAAAAGAGATGGAGCCTGGGATCTGCCGAGGACGGAGATGGAGCTCGACTTTGTGGTGTTGGTGCCGCGCGGTCTGGGAGATCCTTTTTGAGTGTAGGACCACGGTGTTTAGCTGTTCTCACCAGCTTGACTATATTGTGATTAGAGTAGGGGAGCTATTAGTAGATATGGCGAGAGGGTAGCGGCTGTCGAATCTAGTGGATGTCATCAGACAAGTTTTCTGCCTCTGACTTTTAAACCTGGCTGGTTGTTTGTACACGTCATGTTGTCCCATAAATTAAGCAAAATGTACATGCAGCTGCTGCACCTTTCTGACCACACTCCCCGTATATTTTCAGAGTGATTTGCAGTTATTAAATACGTACATATCAATTTCTGTGTGGAGGAACCGATCTTCCTTTGTGTTTGATCTTTGTCCCCATTCTCCTATTATGTGTGTTAAAATGATGGAGGAGAAAATAAACTATGGAGTTGAGATTTTTTGTTAATTTCCTGCTGATGGACTTCATTAGGCCCAGCATAGCCACTGTACACAGAAGAGTTTAATTCTGCAAGAGAAAGGAAAATCTTCTTGATCTTTATGTAAGAAATATATTTGGCCAGAGCTTCACTGTAACTCCAAGTCCTCAGAATTTCCCAGCTCGAGAGAATATTTCCTCCACTTCTTAAATTTAGGCATCTGCAAAGAGAAATTGTCCATGGTCTGATTGACCACATTCAAAACCTTGAGTTAACTCTCCCATTGGACTTCTTTTCACTGAAAAAAAAATGAAGACAAAGTCTCCCTTAAATTTTGTTTTATATTTACTTGTAATATGAAAGGGCTATTGAAAACAAGTTTCCTTTTATTGGAAATATATTGAGATTTGGGATCTAACAGGTTAAGAGCCATTCTGAAATTTCATTTGTAGTTGTTATTGTTCTATAAAATACCAGACCCTACAAAAGGAGGAACCACTGGCTAGGAGAAAGCTGTTAGAAAGCTATGGATAAAATGATCTGAAGGGGGGGTTTATAGCCTCCTAGGTAAAATTCCTTTATTCACATTAATGTCTCTGCCTTTCTTGGATATGAAGAAGGAAGAGTGACAAAACAGAAACCTCATCAAATTAATTTGCCACTTGAATAAAGTTGGTGGTTTGATATAAATTGATCCCAAATAAATCTCTGAATGACACCCAGTGGTCTTGGTGCTCCAAAGGCATGTCTGACACTTCTCCATAAAAGGTAGACCTTGGCTTGTTTTAAGCTGCCAGTAACTCCTCTTTGGCTCTGATTCCTTCTACAGCGGTAGCCAAAAGCCATGGCCTCGGTAGCCATGGCCTCTACAGCTGTAGCCAAAGTCAATTGTAAACTTCCTAAGTTCTTTTTGAATTTCTGGTCTCCTACTTTCTTTGCCTATTTGGGTCTTGAAATCAAAAATTAAATTTCAAAAGTACAGATTTGATCCAGGCCACTGGTGGGAAATAGATGGACTCCCCCACACACACACACAGAGCTCTTCCTTCCTCCCCCATAACTTACTGGTGTTGTGCTGTCAGACATGCTGTGAGAGAGGTATGGAAATTATTCTGATATTGGTGGTCTAGTAATAAGGCATATGACTAGGATTTAGGATGTGGTTACAGGGCTGGATCAAGTCTCAGGGAGTTGAGTACACTGCCTTGGGTCTTTAGAGGTTGTGTCTTTACAATTGTCTGGTTCCTTGTGTTTATCTCCCCCCCAAAAAAAAAAAATACTATAGTTTTACCCTCTTCTGTACATATTTTTAGATGGACATGGTGATTCATCCCTTAGGTACAGGATCCTCTCTTTTGTGACCTCTAACAAGTTATCTTTTTTTTTTTTTTTTTTTGTACTGGGGATTGAACTCAGGGGCACTCGACCACTGAGTCACATCCCCAGCCCTTTTTTTGTATTTTATTTAGAGACAGGGTCTCACTGAGTTGCTAAGTACCTCGCCATTGCTGAGGCTGGCTTTGAACTCGCAATCCTCCTGCCTCAGCCTCCCAAAGTGCTGGGATTACAGGCGTGCACCACCGCACCTGGCTCACAAGTTGTCTTTGATATTAACTCCAGAGTATCTCCCATCTTATATTCTAACTCCCTCAGATGTTTTCTGAACATGGTCTAATAGCTTCTTCTCCACCACCTTCTTTACATGAAAATATAGAACCTGGCTTCCCAGCCAGGATTTAGCACACTACATGGCCTGGTGAAACTGGGAGGATGTCGCCCCTGATATTAGAATGCCCTGCAAGCCAAGGTGAGGAGGCTTTCTTGCAAATGAATGAATAGATGATTTTCTACTCAAGATTGCTTCACAATTTTGTTGTGTATTAGTAACAACCCTTCCCTCTGGCCTTAGAAAACACTATTCCTTACAACTTGAAGTTAAGGAGAAATCTGAGAGTTTGTGTCTAATATTATTTGAGTACTGGTCATCTTTTTATCCTTTTTTGTTTCCATAGAGCACAGGTCAGGTGACAACCAGATATAGTCCCTCATTCCTCTGAAATAACCATACTGTCTTTGTGAGCCATTCATTGTTGCCTCACTTAGGATATTAGTCCCACCTAGTTGTTAAGATCAACTGGTCTCTTCCCTTTGCTAAAAAGATGTGCCACCTTCCTTGACTGCCAGCTGATGCCCCCTCATCTTGAAAATTAAGTGGAAGAATCTTTAATTTGGGAAAAGAGCACAGGTCATTTGTCAGCTCCATCTTAAGGACAGACAAGAACCTGGTGTAGTCCCCCACACCTGTTATTCCAGCTACTTGAGAGACTGAGACAAGAGAATTAAAAGTTTAAGGCTAGCCTGGGCAATTTGGTGAGACCTGTCTCAAACAAGAAAAAGGGAGCTGAAGAAGTAGCTAAGTTGTAGAGTGCTTGCCTAGCATGGACAAGGCTGTTGGTTCAATTCCCAGTACCATAAAAAATTTAAAAAATAGAAGAAAAAGAGACAAGCAATGGCATATGCCTATAATCCCAGTTACTTTGGAGACTCAAGCAGGAATATCACAAGTTCTAGGCTGGTCTGTGCAATTTAGTGAGACCCTGTCTCAAAATAAAAAGGGATGGGGACATGATTCAGTGATAGAGTGCCCCTGGGCTCAATCCCCAGTACCAAAAAGGAAAGAAAGAAAGAGAGGGGACAGGAAAGGGAGGAAGAGAGAGAAAGGAAGGAGAAAAGTATAGACAAGAGAACTTGATGTGCTTTGGCTAGATTGCACCATAGATAGAATTTTAAGAGGCAGTTTTCTTAGGAAATGGAGTTGCTAGAACCCTGACTTATATAGTGTGTCAATCTGAAAATGATCATGATAGTTGCTTTACTCTCAAGGTCAGCCTTGGCTGTCTCAAAATAAAAAGGGCTGGGGATGTAGTTTAGTGATAGAATGCCCCTGGGTTCAGTCCCTGGTACTAAAAACAAACATAGTTTGCTTCATCATCAGCCTGGTGTCCTGGGATGATTTTCTTGAACCCCTGTGATTGCCATTTTTCTCTAGTCACTTGGATCTAGGGAAAACCCAGCAAATCTCTCCGAATAGTTAAAGTCTATTTAACAGGGTTAATTAGAGAATGTGGTGCCTTTACCACCTTGTTCAGACAGTACTCCCATCAAAAATTGAGAAGAAGGGCTAGGGTTGTGGCTCAGTGGTAGAGTGCTCGCCTAGCATGGGCATGGCCCTCGGTTCGATCCTCAGCACCACGTAAAAATAAATAAATAAAATAAGGGTGTTGTGTCCAACTACAACTAAAAACTAAATATTAAAAAAAGAAAAGAATTGAGAAGAATAATACTTGAAAGTTTGGAAGTTCCTATGCTATATGGTTTTCAGCAAATAATTGTTACTTTTACATTTTTCTTAGGAGGATTGAGATTTTGAGTTGGACCAGCAGAGTTTGTAAATTTAATTCTGCCTAAATCGGGTAAAATAAAAAGCTTTTTGATTTGTTAGTATGTTCTTCAAATTCCATGTATTAATAGGGTCATATGAAACATTTTATAAACAGTCTGGAGAGGTTATAAACTACCAAAGGTCTCCTACCCTAAAATCTTAATATTCTCAACTTAGCTTCATTAACCTTTCTTTTTTTTGGGGGGGTGGAGTCCAGTTTATGGTAAGATCATGATTTGTGAGAAGGTAATTTCTTAATTTTTGACATATTTATGCTGTATTTTTTATATCTCAGAATGAAGTTTTTCTACTTTCCTCTAAGAGCATCACCTAATTTTTGGAGTCAGTTGCTTTCATTTATAACCTTTAATTCCCCACATCAGCATAGCACAGACTTTCTAATATAACTAGATTTAGACTGTAGGAAATTTTCTTCTTTTAGTTATTTCTTTTTTTGTCTATTAGAAATGAAAGCATTTCCCCCCTGTCATTTGGCCTTGACTTGGTCTTTTTTTTTTTTCTTCTTCTTCTTTTTTTTTTTTTTTTTAGTGCTGAGAATTGAACCCAGGGCCTTATGATTGCTAGGCAAACACTCTACCACTGAGCTGTACCCCAATTTTGTCTTTTCCCCAGCAGATATGTCAGAGAGAATACATTTTTTTCTTTCCTTCTACCACCATTATGCTGAGCTGGAGAAGGGGGGCAGGAATTGTCGCTCCCTAACTTCCTGGCATTCAGATGCTGCCTAGATATCTGTGTTGATTTCCCCATCTTAGATGCCTAGAGAAATGATCCCACTGGCTGGAAGTTTGCTTTCTGGTTCTCATGGGCACTTTTCTGGCTCTCTTGCAGTATAGCGTAAACACTCTCCACCTGCGAAGGGCGCCCCTCAAGGATCCAGACGCACTCCTGGGCATGTGGCGGGCACTGAGCCGAGCAGAAGGCGGCCACGCTCGGAAAAAGGCCAGTGGTGGAGTTTTTCATTTTCTTTTCAACTGTGGTTTTGTGGAGTTTACCAACCCTCGTGAGAAATAGGGGGCTTCTCCAGAACATTATTTGAAACTCAGTCCTCCAAAAAATCTCTATTGACAGTTCATCCTAATAGTTGACTGTCAAGGCACTGCTAAGTCTTTGTCTAATAGATTCTTAAGACCAATGTGTTTCTTAATTGATCTTTATCCTCCGTGGATTTTTCCCTTTAAGCCAAGGTTTAGATAGATGATGTTTTACCAGGTGGGATAAAAGGAGAGAAAGAGGAGCAAGGATAACAAGAGAGAAGAGGAAAAGACTAAAAGACTGGAAAAATAAATCTAGTGTAGAGAATGAGACTAGAAAATGAAAACGAGCAAAGGATTTTTAGAAAGTCAGAGGATATCCTTTTGGTTTGGAATAAAATGATAATCGAGAACCTAGAGTCAGGGTGAAAATCTAGAATAACCAAATAGGTCTTTTTCAGCTAGGAAAAAGGAACTAGAGATACTAAATTTCCTAGCAAAAAATAGCTTTAGAAAGCTAATTTCATATAGCCCTCTTGGAAGTGTGCACTTTGGTTTAACTTTATGGTTTGGATCCTAGTTTGATCTTAATTGATCCTTTCCAAGCCCACCCCACCCCCAGAAAAATTAAACAGCTATGTATATCTGTGTCTCTTGCATTTTCCCTGCCTTAATCACCTCAAGAGTTCTTTTTTTTCTAAAGAAGTTATAAGATACTAATCAGTAAAACTAGAAATCCTTCAACACATATACATAAATATGCACATACACAATAGTACTTTTTTCAAGTATACTTAGTTGTATTTCTTCAAAAAATATTGTATAGTCTCTGTTAAGTGAAAATCTTTAAATAGGGTTTTTATGACTTAACAGATAAAAAATAGGAACAACTGTGTGAATCAGATTTAAAACATGGCATAGAGCTGGGGTTGTAGCTCAGCGGTAGAGCGCTCGCCTAGCACGTGCGCGGCCCGGGTTCGATCCTCAGCACCACGTAAACACATTGTGTACAACTAAAGCAAATAAATAAATATTAAAAAAAAAAAAAAAAAACATGGCATAGAGCTTCAGGATATTTTTCTGTGTTTTCCTTCTTTGAAATACTTTTGATAGAGTTCACAAATAGCACACCACCACTAATCACTCCTTGGAAACAATTCTTCATTAGCTTTACATAAATTAAAATTTTGTGAGTATGCCATTCTTCTGTGGTAACTGATGTCCCTGTATTTCTTTTCTTTTTTTGAGGGGGTGGGGGCAAGTACCAGGGATTGAACCCAGGGGCATTTTACCACTGAGCCACATCCCCAGCCCTTTTTTATATTTTATTTAGATATAGGATCTTGCTGAGTTGCCTAGGGCTTTGCTTAGTTGATGAGGCTAGATTTGAACTCTGATCCTCCTGTCTCAGCCATCAAGGCTCTAGGATTACAGGCATGTACTACCATGCCCAACTATCCCTGTATTTCTATAGATATGCTGTCTAGGCAGAATAAATTAAATTAAATTAAATAATTTGTTTCCCCTCTTAAGTCCCCTTATAGCTTTTTTTGGGGGGGTGGGGTGGGGGGGGGTACTGGGGATTGAACTCAGGGGCACTCAACCACTGGGCTACATCCCTAGCCCTTTTTTGTATTTTATTAGAGACTCACTCACTTTATTAGGGTCTCACTGAGTTGCTAAGTGCCTCACCATTGCTGAAGCTGGCTTTGAACTTGCGATCCTCCTGCCTCAGCCTCCCAAGTGCTGGGATTACAGGCATGCGCCACCGCGCCCAGGTCCCCTATAGCTTAATACAAATGAATTTTTTTTCTTTGAAATTTGGGGTTACCATTTTTGAAACTCTGGAAACCTGTAGAGAAGAAAATGTGGAAAATCGTGTGTGTGTGTGTGTGTGTGTGTGTGTGTGTGTGTGTGTGTGTGATATAAGGGGTTGAACCTAGAGTCACTTTTGCCACTGAACTATGTCCTAGTCCTTTTTTTTTTTTTTTTTTTTTTTTTTTTTTTTTTGTGGTACTGGGGATTGAACTCAGGGGCACTCGACCACTGGGTCACATCCCCAGACCTTTTTTGTATTTTATTTAGAGACAGGGTCTCACTGAGTTGCTAAGTGCCTTGCCATTGCTGATGGCTGGCTTTGAACTCGCGATCCTCCTGCCTCAGCCTCCCAAAGTGCTGGGATTACAGGCGTGTGCCACCGCGCCCGGCTTGTCCTAGTCCTTTTTCTTTTCAATTTCAAGACAGGGTTTTGGTAAATTGCTAAAGTTGGCCTTGAACTTATAATCCTCCTGTCTCAGTCTTCTGAATTGCTAGGAGTATAGGTATCCACTACTGCGCCTGATTTATTCTGTTCATTTTATTTTAAAATTTGTCTTAATTAACAGTGATGATATTCTTCAAAGATTTTTTTTTCCCCAGTCAGGCTCTTCAGCAGACCTTCATGTTATTTGAACTTTCAAGCTTCTTTCTTATGTAAAGAAAATAAACTTTTGGAGAAAAGTCATCTTAAGCTACTTGTAGGTACAGACTCCTAGTTGACTTAGCCTTCTGGCCCCCACATGGGTCTTAATCTTCTGATGGTCTCTTATTCTCATATCCTTCACAGTCTCAAAAGAGATGTGTGAAGCAAGAAGGTTAGTGAAATTTAAGATGTGGTCTTTGATAGGTACCAGACATGATTAATTTGTGACTATATTAAAGAACTCCCAGCTCTGTAATCATCACCAAACTTCTATCTTCCCCTGGTAGCACTAAAATAGACTTATGTATTAGGATAGATTCAGTATTTGTGTATTTCCAACATGGAAAAAATATATTCACGCAAAGTTTTTTTTTCTGCAAAGAGTAGACTTAAAGTTCTCTGGTTGCTGACAAAGGGCCCCCAAGCTGTGACAGAATCTATGTGTAAAGTTTGCCTGGTCTTCATGCAGTAGACCCAACCTTGCCAAGTAATGAAAGTAAACCGCACCAGTAATATAATTTATCAACATTATATACTCCCTGATATGAAATACTGAGAGTAACATTACTTTCTGATATTCTTGCCAGAAATGTATAACCTTAATCTAAATTGAGGAAACTTCAGTTAAACCCAAATTGAGACAAATTCTACAAAGTAACTCATTGAAAGTGTCCTGGTTATAAACAACAAGAAAGAGAAGGGGAACTGTTGCACTCTGGAGGAAATTTAGGAGACATTATTAACAACAAAATACAGTGTGGGATCCTGAAATTTAAAAAAGGAAAATAAAGAAAGAAAGAACTGCTGAAGATATAAAGTCTAGTTTAGTTAATAGCATTGTACCCATGTTAGTTTCCTCGGTTTTAATCACTGAGCCACAGGTAGATAAGGGGCTTGTGGATGGAGAATATTCATGAACTATCCCTGAACTCCTGTGTGTTACTTTTCAGCTTTTTGTAAATCTAAAAATTATTTCAAAATAAAACATTTAAAAAATATGGGCACAAATAACTTTGAGTAGTTTTAACCTGATTCCTTGATAAGATTTGAACGTGAGACATTGTGTCTAATAATTTTCTTTTGTTTGTTTTTGTTTTGTACTAAGGATTGAGCCCAGGGGTGCTTTACCACTGAGCCACATCTCCAGCCCATTTTATTTTTGTTTAGAGACAGAGTCTTGCTAAGTTGCTTAGGGCCTCACTTAATTGCTGAGACTGGTCTCAAACTTGGCAGTCCTTCTGCCTCAGCCTCCCCAAGTCACTGTAAGCCTCCACCACTGTGCCTGGCTAATAACTCTCTTCTTTTTTTTTTTGTACCAGGGATTGAACTCAGGGGCATTCAACCACTGAGCCACATCCCCAGCCCTATTTTTTTGTATTTTATTTAGAGACAGGGTCTCACTGAATTACCAAGTGATTTGCCATTGCTGAGGCTGGCTTTGAGCTCACAATCCTCCTGCCTCATCCTCCCAAGCCACTGGGATTACAGGTATACGCCACCGTAACCAGCTAAATCGTTTTTTGATGTTAAGCTTTTCTTTGGAATAGATGCCTTTTGGATGACTATTCCAGTAGAATCCAGTTATAGAACTTTACATGGAAAGTAACTTTAGTTTCACATAGGAAAGCCAAATAATGTACTAGTGGTGGGTGATACAAATAATAGCAGCAAGATAAATTTTTCTTCAAGTTTTTATTATGTGGCAGGTATTGTGCTAAATATTTTACATGCATGGTATCATTCAATTCTCACAGAATTGCTTGATATATATAGAGAGATACTTTTGGTGTGTGTGTGTGGCGGGGGAGGCGGGGTGTGCCGGGATTGAACCCAGGGGCATTCTACCACTAAACTATACCCCTAGCCTTTTATTTTTATTTTGAGATATGGTTTTGCTAAGTTGCTGAGGCTGGCTTTAAACTTACAATTCTCTTGCCTCAGCCTCCCAAGTTACTGGGATTACAATGTGCACCAGTGTACCCAGCTAGATACCATTATTCTTAATTTGTGGATGAGCAAACTGAGGACAAATGCAGTAGCTTCAAGAGTTGAACCTAAACTTGCCCAAATCCAGAGCCTATACTCTTAACTACATCAATATATATCTTCCTCCAAATTGGAGGTAACAACAGACTCGTTTTTCCCACTTGATGGCAGCTATAGAATAATGTATCCAATCTAGCACAGTGCTGTCCAACAGAAATATAAGTCAAATGTAAAATTTTAAATTTCCTAGTAGCTATATTAAAATAGATAAAAAGAAACATTAAACTTAATTCTTAATACTATGTTCATTTAACCTGGTGTGTGCAAAGTATTATTTCAGTGTATAATCAATATAAAAATTGTTAAGGTGTTTTGCTTTTATTTTTCTGCTGAGTTTGGAATCTGGTGTGTATTTTTACATTTACAGCCATCTCAGTTCTCACCAGCCACACTTCAAGTACTTAACCTGAATGACTCATAAGTACTATATTGGATAGTACAGTCCTAGATTGTGATATGTGGAAATTAATGATGTACTCTTTATATTACATTCTTCTTCCTCTTTTCATAAATAAATATTTGATAGTTTACTCCTTTGCAAGTATAAATATGGATCTATATTTTGGTTTGAAGTAAAAGTTGCTTATAGCCTCCCAATGTGCAGTTCAAGATTACTGTTTACATAGCTTATTGGAAACTTCATTTGCAGCACTTGTATTTTTAGGACTAAGCTCTTGATGCCAGGTTTTCTTGGACTTGTTCATGTGTTTTGTAGACTATATCTGGACAACTCCTGAAATCTCACCTTTTAAGTTGGTGGGGTTAGAAAATTACAGTCTTCAATTAGTTACTACATTCCTTGACATAAGAGAAAAGTGTTGCAGTCTTGAAAGGGAAGATAACTGGAAGTATCAGTTATGGTGGTACATGCCTATAACCCTAGCGACTCAGGAGACTGAAGCAGGAGTATCACAAGTTTGAGGCCAGCCTCAGCATCATAGTGCAACCCTGTATCAAATTAAAAACTAAAAGGGATAGAGAGGTAGCTCAGTAGTAAAGTGCCCCTGGGTTCAGTCCCTTGTACTCTGGGGCAAGGCAGGGGGAATAGCTAGATTTTACTATGCAATAATTGGAAAAAATGAGATGGTACTAGAACTTTCAATTGTAAGAAACCAGCCAACTACCAGCCAACTTGTTTCTCTTATTTGAAGAAATCAGTCTTTAGCAATTATCAGCACTTTTGGAAACAATGGATCAAGTTTCTTTCTGAAATCTTTTCTTGTTAGTATCAAGGTAACTTGGTAAATTGCTGTGGCTTTTTAAGATGTTCTTAGACTCAAAATAAAGTTTTCTCTTTCAGAATTTGGTGTTCACTTGGCAGAGCTGACTGTAGATCCCCAGGGAGCACTGGCAATCCGTCAGGTAAGCCCAGACTGGAATGATTTACAAGTAACATCTCTTTACTTGGTAATGAAACTTTTTTATGGGAAAGAGAAAGAATAAGGCCAGTTTAAATAACCTATGATTTTTGTACCAGATTTAGATATGATTCAAATGTATCAAGCGATGTATATGATATGTATGAAAAGTCTTTTTCTTGGTGCACTTCTTGGCTTATTCTCTTCACAGCTGGCATCAGTCATCTTGAAACAATATGTGGAGACTCACTGGTGTGCCCAATCAGAGAAGTTTAGGCCTCCTGAAACTACAGAAAGGGTAAGAACAGTTACTTGAGTAGTCTGCAGACAGAAATTTGAGTAGCCATCATAAGAGATTGTCAACATTCTTTGACAATATGGAGCGATCAAAAGACTAGGTAGAAATAGAGATTGGTGGCTGGCATTATGGACACAATGCTATAGATAAGAGAACTCAAGTATTAGGCTGGCCTGTGTTCAAATGCCAGTTCTGCCCTTTACAAGCTATGAGATAATTGGAAACAACTTCTAAGCCTCAATTTACTAGATCTCTAAAATTAGAATTAAAGTACCAATTTCAAAGAGTTTGAGAATAAAATAAAATAATGTTTCTGCTTGTGTAGTGCTCTGCAAATATTCTGTACCCCCTAAAAGTAATGAGATACAAATTCTAGAGAAACACGGGCTGTTAGAATCTTCTGCAGTTATAGAAATGTTTTTTCTATCTGTGATGTCCAATATAAGAGCTACTTAGCTACTGAGCACTTAAAATATGGCTACTGCCAGGCGTGGTGGCACAGACCTGTAATCCCAGCAACTTGAGAGGCTGAGGCAAGAGGATCACAAGTATGATGCCAGCCTGGGCAAATTAGTGAGACCCTGTGTCAAAAGGAAAAAGGGGGGGACAGGAATGTAGCTCATGGATAGAGCACCCCGGGATCAATCCCCAGTATCATAAATAAATAAATAAATAAATAAATAAAACAAAATTAGATAAAATGTGGCTACTGGAAATGAGGAACTGAATTTTTAATTTGATTTAATTTTAATTGAAATGGCCACATGTGGCTAATGGCTACTAATGGACACCATAAGTTTAGAAATCACAGGTGAATTCTCTGAATGAACTATTTGTCAAGTTTATATGTTGGAGTTTTCTATAGCTATGCAGTTTTTATATTGTTTTTCTAACAT
This sequence comes from Tamias sibiricus, assembly GCA_025594165.1. Taxonomy (NCBI): domain Eukaryota; kingdom Metazoa; phylum Chordata; class Mammalia; order Rodentia; family Sciuridae; genus Tamias; species Tamias sibiricus. The sequence goes on from CM046669.1 coordinate 34,638,331, forward strand.
AGTTCCAAACTGGACTGGGCTCTGCTGGTCAACTATAACCTGATCTAATGGCAAGTGGACTTTCCTCCTTTACAGGCAAAAATTGTTATCCGGGAGCTATTGCCCAATGGGTTGAGAGAATCAATAAGCAAAGTGCGCTCCAGTGTGGCCTATGCAGTGTCAGCCATTGCTCACTGGGACTGGCCAGAAGCCTGGCCCCAGCTCTTCAACCTGCTTATGGAGATGTTGGTGAGCGGAGACTTAAATGCTGTCCATGGAGCCATGCGTGTGCTGACAGGTACCAGAAGCCTTTTCCTGATATTGGTACTTGGATTCCAAGTGACAGGAAAACCTATAAGAAGCTATGTGATAGAGTAGCCCAGATCAGCAGAACTTCCTACAAATGCTGCTTCTTTCTTCTAGTTTTTTAGGAGTGTGATTCCTTTTCTAGTTTTTATTTCTACATCTACCCTCCAGCTCCATTCTCTTTCTAGAGAATTAAGTTGGCATAGTGCTTGTACTACCAAGCCTTACCACTTAAGGGTACAGGAAGCTGGGGGTATAGCTCAGTAGTAGAACACTTGCCTACTATGTACAAGGACCTGAGTTTGAAATCCCCAAAAAAGGATACAGGAATAGCGTGGTGATGAAGCATTCAGATTTGAGGTTCATATTCTGGCTTTATCTTGACTTTCACTCTTCACATGGCACATAGCTTCTTTGATATGTAAAATTAAGAGGCTAATAGTGTCTATCTGAAAGAGCTTTTAGTAATTTAAATGAACTAATCTTTAGTTTAGCACAATAACCGACTTATGGTAAGCAGTCAGCAAGTTTTAGTCATTATGATTATCATTGTTAATATTTATTATTTTCCATTTAGCCAGTTGTGTATTCTCCTGGAAAATGTCTCAGTTGATTAGCTTCATTTTTATAGTGATAATGTGGAAAGCGTCAGGTAAAAGTGAACTCAAGGGCTTATGTTCCATTGCTCAGTGCAGCCAAAACAAAGTTAAGAATAGTCAAATAGGACCAGGGACGTGGCTCAGTGATAGAAGTTCTTGCCTAGCATGTGTGAGGCCTCAGATTGATCCCCAGTACTATCAAAAAAAACACATGTCAAATTGGATTTTCTTATAGAAATTTAAGAAAGAAGTTGTTTGTTTTTAAACAAGTTCTGCCCTGCTTCCAGTTCCCTAAATGAAGTTACTTGGAAATCTTTAAAGAAATTCTTATCACCGTCTTGTACTAATCTTTTAGAAATCCTCCTTCCCCTGTTTTACAGGTTTGTGGAAATCCCACCCATATCTTATCTGTTTCTCTGTGATCTGCCAACTTACCTGAAATGTATTCTTACCTGGTTATAAATGCCAGATCCACCCTTTCAATCTCAGTTTAGCAAATTTGGCATCTAAACTGAATTTTACTAGTTCATGTGATATTAATGGTAGGTAATAGATAATATCAATTCCATGTCAAAGGCAAATCTTTCTGTTTCAAAACTCCTTCTTCTCATGCTCTAGCTGCCCTCCTCATCCCCTTCTTTCTTTGTTGAGAAAGGGGAAGAAAAAAAATTGCCATGTTGTCCAGGCTAGCATTAAACTGATGATTCTCCTGCCTCGGTGTCCCTAATAGCTATTATTATAGGCCTGTGTCACCCCCACTACTGGCTCCCAGCTGCCTTTTTGAACAACCCATTATATTTTTATTGATTGCTTGCAACAAAGCTTTAGGTTTTAGCTCAGATACAGAACAAACTTACCAAAAAGATCAAAATGTTCCTTGCTCAGATTTTTACTTCCCTTATTTCCCATGCTGGTCATTTATAATCCATTATTCAGGTGACTTCCCATACTCCTCCTCATGGAATTAGACTTTTAGGTGGTTTTTTTTTTTTTTTTTTTTTTTTTTTTTTGGTCAATGAACCTTTATTTTATTTTTTTATATATGTGGTGCTGAGAATCTAGCCCAGTTCCTCACACATGCTAGGCCAGCGCTCTGCCACTGAGCCACAACCCAGCCATGACTTTCTGGATTCTTTACTTACAACATCAGAGTGCCAGGTTATCAGTTATAAGATACATTGTTCCCTTCTAATTCTCCCTCACAAATTTCAGCTTCTGACAGACCCAGAGAAAAAGGATGGTTTTACATTTATCCTGATTGGAATGCTGAAGAGCCCTTCTTGTACTTTTTACTAAGGAAATTACTGTTCAATGAGATCACTTTCCTGTCAGCCAAGGGAAAGAACTGGTAGGGAAATTTTTATACTTTTGAAATGGAGTCATCAGACATGGAATGGATTGTAGCCAATCTTCATTCCCAAATAAGTGCTCCAAATATTTTCAAAAGAGGGTAGACTGTATGAGTTCCAACAGCAGAAACTCAGGCATGCATAAAGATAGAAGGATATTAGTGTATGGATTGGAACCCACTAGAAGAATGGGACTGATCCTCTCAGGGTGTGTGTTTGTTTATTGCTACTGTTTGGTTTGGGGTTTTTTGTTTGTTTGTTTGTTTGTTTGTTTGAGGTGGGGTCTTGCTGTGTTTCCCAGGCAAACTCCTATTCTCAAGCGATCCTCCTGCTTTAGCCTTCCAAGTAGCTGGAACCATAAATACATTCCTCTGTGCCCAGCTTCTTCAGGGATTTTTTAAAATAGTGTACCTGACTCCCTTTAATGAAGCTTCTCAATTATTTATCCTTTATGAAAGAGAATTAATCTCAGGCACAGTGGTACACACTTATAATCTCAGTTACTCAGGAAACCAAGTTAGAAGAATCTCATATTCTAGCCCCATCTGTGCAAATTAGTGAAAATTTATCTCAAAATACAAAGGACTGGAGGGTTAGGGCTATAGCTCAGTGGTAAGCACTTGCCTACCACGTGTGAGGCACTGAGTTCAATCCTTAACACCACATTAAAATAAATATAAAGGTATTGTGTCTATCTATGACTAATACACACACACACACACACACACACACACACACACACACAGGACTAGAGATATATCTCAAGTGCTACAGCACCCGTGGATTCAATCATAATACCACCAAAAAATAGGGAGAGAACTAAGTCTTATGGTTTGAAGGAAATGCAAACATAGTAGCAAAGAATTGAAATATTTGATCAACAAGCTAAAGCATTTTCTTTAGTCTCAAGTAAGTTTGGAAATTGAGGTGTTGTTGGTGGCCCAGAGTTCCTAATTGCTGAATGACCTCAGAAAAATTATTTTGAACTTAAACCTGTAAAGTGTGAATAAATTGAGACTACTAGGAATGATTATAGGAGAGAAAAAAATGTAGTAAGTCACTTTATTAATAGGATTAAGTTAGCATTTTTCATAAAGCTTGTTAGTACAAGTGTGTTGTATTGGGGATTGAACCCAGGGGTGCTCTACCACTGAGCTGTATCCCTCGCCCCTTTTTCTTTTTTATTTTGAGGAAGGTTCTCACTAGATTACCCCTGCTGGCCTTGGACTTGTGATCCTCCTGCCTCACCCTCCCAAGGTGATTATAGGTGTGTGCCACTGTACCTGGCAACTCACTGTCTTTAATATGCCTTCCATCATATTTGTTTGGACTGATATCCTTAGATATCTAGAGGAAACTGAATACCCACTGTTCAAAACTCAGAATTTATTCTTCAGGCAGAAACAACTAGTAGAGAAGACCCTGCCTTGAGTATTTGATCTTCATTTGACTTGCGGAGATTGATATTGCCCAGAATTGTGAGGTATATTAACTTTGAAAATGCCAGATTGCATTTTTAGCTATATTTCCTTCTCAAATTTTTTTTTCAACTATTGGCTTCATTTTAATAGTAATAATGTAGAAAATCATCAGATAAAGTGAACATTTATTGGAAATCAAGGGCTTATATTGTAGCACTTAGTAACATGAAATTTAGGGTACTTTATGCTGTCTTAGTGCATTGTGTATGTTATGTTTTTTTTGGTTTTTGTTTTTCAAAGTAAAGAAAAAGCTGACTCATATTTCCCTCACCTTCTTCAAGTCTTACTCTACTATATGTTTTAACAGAATGGAATTGAAGCCTAGTAAATCTGTACATATTTTATTATGTATATCAAAACAACTTGCCAAGGGAAAAAACTAAAAAAAAGAGAAGCATAGAGACCTCAAAGTGCACCTGAATGTTGACAGGTGGACACAAACTAATACAGGTTAACCTCATAAAGACTTTTATGCAGTTCTCTTTCAGATTTCCTTTTAATATTTATATTAAGGTTTCCTTCTTAATCTCATATTTTCCTTAAGACCATATTGTTCTTTCTTCTTCTAACAAATAATCAGTTAACTCGCTGCTTTTTCTTCCCCAGTGTGAGGCCACCAGGCCAATTCATTATTTGTATGCTGACTGGGAACTGCTACCTGGAAACAGTTTGGAAATTTCCACACTTAATATCTTCATGAGCAGTTAATTTTTTATTTTACAGTACTTTTTTCTTTATAGAGTTCACTCGAGAGGTGACAGACACACAAATGCCACTGGTTGCTCCTGTCATTCTTCCAGAGATGTATAAGATCTTCACCATGGCTGAGGTATGAAATCTCAGCTTCATGATTTCAGAAAAAAAGTGCTGTTCAGGCTCTAGTCAGCTCTGCCTCTCAGGAGTTTATGGTGTATTTCATTGATATACCTAAAGACTAGAACTTACAAACCATCTGGGTCAGAATCTAGATTAACCATAGACTTTTCACTCACAACTACAAGGGCAGTTCTTTGATAAAACAGTGAAATCACTGAAATATATCTTCATGTAGCTCATCTCTAAGTACCCCAGTGTCTTTATTACTACCTCTAATCTCCCATTGAGGTATCCTACCTGAGCTTGCCTCCCTCGGCTAAGGGCTTAGAAGTAGTCTTATCACTTCGTTGCATAAATAGGTCCTTAATATACTCTGTGTGTGTGTGTGTTTTGATTAATGTGTATATGAATGGTAACTCATTCACAATAAGATAGGAATGCCTAGTGGATAATGTTTTAACCCTGTCCTCCAACCCCCAACCAATAGTGTGTATTTTAAAAGAAGTATATTGAGGACTGATGATATAGCTGAGTTGACAGAGCATGTACAAGACTCTGGGTTCAATCCCCAGCACCACTTAAAAAAAAAAAGGAAAAAGAAATACATTGGTGGAGCTGTAGTTGTGGCTCAGTGGTAGAGTGCTTGCTGAGCATGCATGAGGCACTTGGTTCGATCCTCAGCACCACATAAACATAAAATAAAGATATTGTGTCCACTTAACACTAAAAAATAAATTTAAAAAAATACATTGGCTATGTTAGGATTTTAAGCATTACACAGCTTGATATTTTTAACCAGATCAGTCCACGGAAGCCTACATAAAATGTTAATTACAATAAGTTCTAATATCATGATTCTTAATTGTAAAAGTCTGTCTCAGATATGAACAAATTATATTTCCTATCTGTCCAGGACATCCAATCTGATATGAGGATTGATTAGTTTTACTTCTAGTTGTAGATTCACATCTCATTACATTCCAATCTCATGTCTGTGCCATAACTGTTTTCCCAGGTATATGGTATTCGAACCCGTTCCCGAGCTGTAGAGATTTTTACCACTTGTGCCCATATGATCTGTAACATGGAGGAGCTAGAAAAGGTAAGTGAGCCTTTGGTAAATAACATATTCCATGCTTATGTTTGAGTTTTTATTAACCCATTATGTCTTATCATCCTATGTGTAGGATACTTATAAAAACTTAAATTGAGCAATTTTGTGTATAGGATGATAGGACATAGGAGTTAATGCCTTCCAAAGCAGTATCTCATTTCATGATACCAGTATTAGAAAGCACACTAACCAGTGTGCTAGATAGATTTAACGTTTGAATTAAATTTTTAAATTTATACATTAGTTTCCTTTTGTTTGAGTCTTATTTCTTTAAATATCTTATCCTATATCCTTTTTATATTAGAGATATCCTAGAACTTCTATATTTTTATGACCCTCTTATGAAACAAAGCTAGCTGAAAAATACTAATCAGGAGAATTCAAGAAGCAGTTATGGGGCTGGGGCGCTAGCTCAGTGGTAGAACACTTACTTGCCTAGCACGTGTGAGGCTGGGTTCAATCCTCAACACCACATAAAAATAAATAAAGGTATTGTGTCCATCTATAACTAAAATTTTTTTTTAAAAAAAAGAAGTAGTTATGTTCCACATACATTGTACTGTCACGTATAACTAAAAAGAACAAATAAAAAAATTTTTTTAAAAGCAGCAGTTATGAAAAGGCAACCTTATATAATAGCTTTTAGTAGGGGCGTGGTGAAGAATTACAAGTAGTAATTAAGAAAACATGAAATATTGGAAAATAACCTCCAGTGACTTGATACCTATACCTTTCTAATTAGTTAGTGGTACTGGAGATCAAACCCAGGGGTGCTCTACCATTCAGCTATATACCCAGCCCTTTTTATTTTTTATTTTGAGACAGGGTCTCACTGAGTTGCCCAGGCTGGCCTCAAACTTGCAATCCTCCTGCCTCAGCTTCACATGTCAACTGGGATTATAGGTGTACACCACCATGCCCAGCCTAACAAGAGCTTTAGATACCTCAAGTCTCCGTGTTTGATATAGTTATTGATGCCATCCATTAGAGGTTTGTCAGCATTGATTTTGATTTTTGTTTTCAGGGTGCTGCCAAAGTCCTGATCTTTCCAGTGGTTCAGCAGTTCACAGAGGCCTTTGTTCAGGCCCTCCAGATACCAGATGGCCCCACGTCAGACAGTGGGTTTAAGATGGAGGTCCTAAAGGTAAACATTTGCTACCTATGAGATTTGGAGCTTGAGAAGATAGTCTGAAATCATTGATTTCTTCTGTGTCACTCTTGGGTGTTTTCTCTTAACTTCAGGCAGTGACAGCCCTGGTGAAAAACTTCCCAAAACACATGGTGTCCTCCATGCAGCAGATTCTCCCTATTGTTTGGAACACCCTAACTGAGAGTGCAGCTTTATATCCTTTAATGAAAGTTTAAGGAACCCACTGCCACCTATAGTTGGGAATTTAGCTTTGGGTTTCATATTCATGTGGTTCCAATTTTAAGTGTCCACTCCTAGTGTTGAAATATACAGCATTCTCTTGTAGAATATCTATAACGCAGACTCCAAATTCTATTTCTTTACTCTTCATCATACTTATGTGAGGACTGAAGTGAATTACACAGAGGAAGTAGAAGATCCCGTGGATTCTGATGGTATGTAGTTTATTTGATCTTGACAGAAATATCAGTTATTGAGAAAAGGGATCTGGAAAAAGAAAAAGAAGTCAGAGAAAGAAAAAAGCAGTAACTTAGAAGCTTCACTCTTCTAAGTGAGTTTTCTAATTGAGTTTCCTTTCAGTGTTTTAGATGTGAAGAATTGAAAATTGACCATCTTTAATCTGTTCTTCATAGGCATTTGCAAAATCATATAAAGTCATAGAATTTCTGAGTTTGGAAGAGATATCTTAAAAGTCATTTAATCCAGCTACTTCTGGTGTTTTGTCTTGTTTAATTTTGAAGTCCCAGATGATGATATTTTCATTTCTGTTTTAATATGTGTAAGTATTTCAGATCAAAAATAAAAATGCTGGAAAATATTCCAGTATTTCTGATTCTTTTACTTGAAAAATCAAAGGATATTTGATATCCTCAAAGTTCTTTGACTCTTCAGCCCCTTTTACCAATCCCTTGGGAACTGGCAACTGCTTTCAATATTTCTTAATTTACAAAGATAATGTAGTTGATATCCAGTGTATGTGCTTTCCTTTTGCTTTCTTATCACTAACTTCTTCTCTTGTGTATTTCCTATAGGTGAAGTCCTGGGCTTTGAAAATCTCGTCTTTAGTATTTTTGAATTTGTCCATGCCCTACTAGAAAATAGCAAATTCAAAAGCACTGTTAAGAAAGCTTTGCCTGAGTTGATTTACTATATTATTCTGTACATGCAAATCACTGAGGAGCAGGTAAATAATACTTGGGAGAAAGTTACCAGCAGGCATTTGGAAAGTGCAACTTTTTGGTGAATGTGGGCCTTGATCAAGGAAATGCTTTCTTTCTAAAGACAGACACTAAGAAAATAACTTCATGTGAAGTTCTGACATCATTTTTATTGCCAAATCCCTGGGTATTGGGGAGTTTTTCTGAACACTTTTTGCATTGGGAAAAATCTCTGTAAAACCACTAAACCAAAGATCCTAGTATCTAGGAAAAACTATTCCTTCCCCATAAATAATAGAAGGTAATAATCAGATTATTCACTTGTTGATAGGTCTTTAAGACAGGGGGACTGGGGGGCGGATTGAAGAATAAGATAATTCCTGTCATAGAAAACAGCACAAAAATTGACATAATTTTTATAGTCAATATCCCATCAGACCTATTATATTCAGAAAACTGACTTATCAAAAAATAACAGCTGAGCCGGGCACGGTGGCGCACGCCTGTAATCCCAGCACTTGGGAGGCTGAGGCAGGAGGATCGTGAGTTCAAAGCCAGCCTCAGCAATGGGGAGGCACTTAGCAACTCAGTGAGACCCTGTCTCTAATAAAATATAAAAAAGTGGGCTGGGATTGTGGCTCAGTGGTAGAGCACTCACCTAGCACGTGGGCGACCTGGGTTCGATCCTCAGCACCACGTACAAATAAAACGCATTGTGTACAACTAAAGCAAATAATTAAAAATATTTTTAAAAGGGGGGGGGCTGGGATGTGGCCCAGTGGTCGAGTGCCCCTGAGTTCAATCCCCAGTACCAAAAAAAAAAAAAAAACAGCTGAGTGGAAGTAATAGCAAGTAATCTCCCAAATTCTAAAATGAGATCTGCTAGAGAACAATAGCCATTGCTGCAAACCTTGCATGTAAAAATTTGTTTCTCTCTTTAAAAAATAAAATACTTTTGAGGCTTATAATTTTTTTAAGTAAAAGGCTAAAGTCTTCATATGCCTGTTGATGAAAAAGAAGGAACACGTGAACCAGATTGGTAGCCTCACGAAAACATAACTTTGTCATCTTTTCAGATTAAAGTATGGACAGCCAACCCCCAGCAGTTTGTAGAAGATGAAGATGATGATACTTTCTCCTATACTGTTAGAATTGCAGCTCAAGACCTATTGCTGGTAAGAGTGTCACCTTGATACTTCAACCAAATAATCCTCCTCCGTCACTTGAGGGTTTCCTCTTCTTCCTAGACATCTAACCCAAGGTGAGCAGTACTGTTGAGCAGCTTTATCTCAGACATTTTTTGTGAATACAAGAGAGCTTCTCAAATGAAGCTTGAGACCCAGAAATTCTAAAAGTTGTTTCTACTAGTTCTGATTCATCAGTAGATATTAGATATAAGAATTGTGCAGAGGATGCTCAGTGCAGTGACACATGTGAGTAATCCCAGCAACTCTGGAGGAGGCTGAAGCAGGAAGGTGGCAAGTTCAAGGCCTACCTAGGCACTTAGCAAGACCTGTCTCAAAATAAAATAAAAGAGCTGGGATGTAGCTCAGTGATGAAGTGTCCCTGGGTTTAGTCCCCAGTACAAAAGAAAAAAAAAATTGTGCAGAAGATAACATGCTAAGTGAGTAAGAGTATTCAAATAAGGAACATTATTTTAATTTAAGCTACTTTCATCAAGACTATAGTGTTTTTTTGTTTTTTTTTTTTTTTTGGTACCGGGGATTGAACTCAGGGGCACTCGACCACTGGGCCACATCCCAGCCCTTTTTTGTAATTTTATTTAGAGACAGGGTTTCACTGAGTTGCTAAGTGCCTCGCCATTGCTGAGGCTGGCTTTGAACTCGCGATCCTCCTGCCTCAGCCTCCCAAAGTGCTAGGATTACAGGCGTGCGCCACCGCGCCCGGCTAAGACTGTAGTGTAATCCAGAGGTTGACAAACAAAAAATGCTGAGAGATAGAAGTCCAAACATCTGTTTATGTTTCCTTCTGCTCTACTGACTAAAACGTAGAGTTCTCTCTAGGCCAGAATACTATGTAGAAGCTGCCACTTGCTTCCTGTTAGGTAGGAGGTTTCCTGGTGAAATCACTTTTTATGATTACTTCTTTTCTTGTTTTTTTAGACAAGGTCTCATTAAGTTTCCCGACTTGCCTCAAACTTGCAATCCTCCTGCCACAGCCTTCCAAGTTGCTGGGATTACAGGCATATGCCACTACAACCATCTCTTTTAGTATTTCTTAAGGCACCTATGAAAGATTATACTTTTTTTCAATTAATAGAGTAACCTGTCCATGATTAGGTTCCTAGAGAATAAATATCTCCTCCTTTGTGATCCAAAGCTGAATCTGTCATTCTTACTTAAGCTCTGCTGAAAATAGCCTAAGGAAGCAACTAGTTAGGCTTAAAATGTCTGGGTACTGTGGAAAAGTAAATATTCCTAGCCAGGAATTCCTAGCCAAGTCACTGTAATCCCAGCGATCTGGAGGCTTAGACGGGAGGATCACAAGTTTGAGGCAGCCTCAGCAATTTAGTGATTCCCTAAGCAACTGAGCAAGACTCTGTCTCAAAATTAAAAAAAAAGAAGGACTGGGGATATATAACTCAGTGGTTAATATGCTCCTGGGTTCAATTCCCGGTACTAAACAAACAATTTTTTTTTTTCTTTTTTAATTTTCATTAGAGAACCTTAACTAATGGAGTCAGTTTTTTTGGAGGGGAGGATTGAACTCAGGGACACTTTACCACTGATTGTTTTTTTAGACAAGGTCTCATTAAGTTTCCCGACTTGCCTCAAACTTGCAATCCTCCTGCCACAGCCTTCCAAGTTTGCTGGGATTACAGGCATATGCCACTACAACCATCTCTTTTAGTATTTCTTAAGGCACCTATGAAAGATTATACTTTTTTTCAATTAATAGAGTAACCTGTCCATGATTAGGTTCCTAGAGAATAAATATCTCCCTCCTTTGTGATCCAAAGCTGAATCTGTCATTCTTACTTAAGCTCTGCTGAAAATAGCCTAAGGAAGCAACTAGTTAGGCTTAAAATGTCTGGGTACTGTGGAAAAGTAAATATTCCTAGCCAGGAATTCCTAGCCAAGTCACTGTAATCCCAGCGATCTGGAGGCTTAGACGGGAGGATCACAAGTTTGAGGCAGCCTCAGCAATTTAGTGATTCCCTAAGCAACTGAGCAAGACTCTGTCTCAAAAATTAAAAAAAAAGAAGGACTGGGGATATATAACTCAGTGGTTAATATGCTCCTGGGTTCAATTCCCGGTACTAAACAAACAATTTTTTTTTTTCTTTTTTAATTTTCATTAGAGAACCTTAACTAATGGAGTTCAGTTTTTTTGGAGGGGATGAGGATGAACTCAGGGACACTTTACCACTGATCTACACTAAAATCCCCAGACCCAGCCCAGCCCAGCTCTTTTTTTTAACTTATTTTTGAAACAGGGTCTCACTAAGTTGCCCAGGCTGGCCTCAAACTTCTGAGCCTCCTGCCTCAGTCTTCCAAGTTGCTAAAAATTACAGGCATGCACCATTTGCCCAGCTTGCAGTCACATTTATAATATACCTAATCTGATTTTAGTGTGTATATGTGAAAGAGTTTAAACCATTCATTTCTAACAGTCCTGACTAAAGCAGTTTGCAATTAAAATGCTTTGACTGCACATACACAGATTTATTAGCCCTTCTCCTCTCTCCCTAGGCTGTGGCCACAGATTTCCAGAATGAGAGTGCAGCAGCTCTGGCTGCTGCAGCCACAAGGCATTTACAAGAAGCTGAGCAAACCAAAAACAGTGGCACTGAGCACTGGTAAGTGCAGCAAATGCTTAACTTAAGGGACCTATTTGGGGCATCAGGTCTGAGGCAAACAAATCCTTGCTCTGAATCATCAATTCTAAAGCAGTTCTTCCCAACCATAAAATAATTGGTTAAAAATGCTTTTGTTTTTTTTTAATCCCTTTTTAAATATCCTTAAAAGGAAAAGCTTATATTTTGTTTCTAACTAGGAAAAAAAAAAAGTCTGTCATTAAATTTCATTTTCTTTTCAATGTAATTTAATAACAGCATTTAGATTGGAAGGGTAGATAAATGGCCCTTCTGGGTCCGATTTTGCTGCAATCCCCTTTTCTGAATCTTCTTTCCTCAAATATTTATGGTTTTTAGCAGTTTGTTTTACCAGGCTTTACTGTTCCTTTCACAGGTGGAAGATCCATGAGGCCTGCATGCTTGCCCTAGGTTCAGTGAAGTCCATTATCACGGACAGTGTGAAAAATGGCAGGATCCATTTTGACATGCATGGGTTCCTAACCAATGTCATCCTTGCTGATCTCAACCTGTCAGGTATGTTTCAGTATGTGCTAGGATTCTGAAAGCTCTTTAGATCTGTCATCCATTCAGTTATATATTTTACTTAGTTGGGTAGGCCAAGCGTTCTTATGTCCTTTAGATGAAAATCTTTGCACCCTAGAGTTTGAACTAATCCATACCCCTAAGATAGGCCAGAGACTTGAGTTCAAGCTTCACCTACTAAGGGATTAATTACCATTGCTTTTCCTCCCTTGAATTAGCTCTCCCATTCATAGCTGCTTTTGCAAATCTGGTTGTTATGCCTTAAGAACTCTGGCTTGAGTTCTGTTCTCATTAAGTCCCAAATGTGGGGCTGGGGTTGTAGCTCAGTGATAGGAGCACTTGCCTCACAAGTATGAGGCATTGGGTTCAATCCTCAGCATCACATAAAAATAAATAACTAAGAGGATGGAGCTATAGTTCAGTGGTAGAGCACCTGCCTCACATATGTGAGGCACTGGATTCGATCCTCAGCACCACATAAAAATAAATAAATAGGGCTGGGGTTGTGGCTCAGCAGTAGAGCACTTGCCTAGCATGTCACGGACCGGGTTCAGTCCTCAGCACCATGTAAAAATAAAGGTATTGTGTACAACTAAAACAATTTTTTTTAAATAAACAAATAAATAAATATATTGTGTCATCTACAACTAAAAAGAAAATTTAAAGAAAAATAAATAAAATCAAGGTATTGTGCCCATCTACAATGAAAAATAATAATAGGTCCCAAATGTCAGTCAGACTCATTCTTCCTGTTTGTTTCCTGTCCTTTATCTCAAACTGTTTTCTTGGACTATATCTAGATAATTGGCCTAGGCATTTGCTCCTTTCTCAATCCATCACTTGACTTTTGTTCATAGTTGAAGCACTGGGAATAGCTTACATCATTTGAAAACGTTCCTCTCTGTTACTATGTGTTAGATAATCTCTTACAGGATATCTCACCCCCATCACTTTCATTCTTTGATCCATGAAATTAAAATTGTTGTCCATCCAGAGCTCAGATCTATTGGCTATATCTTGTTTCACGTTGCACTTGTCATATGCTACATTGTATTGTAGTTAATGAGCATACTTTCCTCCTACTAGAAAGTATGGTGATTGAGAGAACTCATGTTTTAATATATCATTTTATCCTAGAATGCCTTGCCATATAATGAGCATTTTCCATAACTTAACTTAAGTGAAAGTATCAGGATTTTTCAAACACATCAGCATATTTTTTATAGCATATTTTGCCTAGCAAAGCCGGGCATGGTGGCGCATGCCTATAATCCCAGCACTTGAGAGGCTGAGGCAGGAGGATCATGAGTTCAAAGCCAGCCTCAGCAATGGCGAGGCACTTAGCAACTCAGTGAGACCCTGTCTCTAATAAAACACATAAAAGGGCTGGGGATAGGCCCAGTAGTCAAGTGTCCCTGGGTTCAATCCCCGGTACCACAAAAACAAAAGGAGTTTGCCTTGCAAAGAATCTTCAAAAAATTTATTTGATAATTCTAAAGTCAGTATTTGAAAAAGGCTCAGTATATATCATTTTGTGAATCCTGCCTATCTATAGCTAAAAGATTTTCTATACCAGCCAAACTTTGGGTCTCAGGACCCCTTTATATACCGAAAAATTATCAGTCCCCAAGAGATGTTTGTGTGGGCTTTATTGATCAACAAAAAAAAATCCAAGGTCAGGGGGCTGGGGTTGTGGCTTAGCAGTAGAGCACTTGCCTAGCGCTCGCCTCAGCACCACATAAAAATAAAGAAAATAAATAAAAATTGTGCTCTATATTGTGTCTAAAAATAAATAAAAATTGTGCTCTATATTGTGTCTAACTACAACTAAAAAATAAATATTTTTTTTTAAAAACCCAAGGTCAAATATTTTCTCTGATAATGTGGAAGCTAAACCACAGTAAAGTGGGGAAGGGTAAGAATTCAGTAGATTAGACAAAGGGGAATGAAAGAAAGAGAGGAGGGATTGGAATAGGAAAGACAGTAGGATAAATCTAACGTAATTTTCCTATGTACACATATGAAAATACTTAAGTGAATCCTACCATTGTGCCCACCCACAAGAATGGGGTCCTAATAGAATAAGATATAGCCCATGCTTGAAGAATAGAGGATCTCTGGATTGGGCAAAGGGGAGGATGGGGAGGAGTTATAAGGTTAGGAAAGATGGCGCAATGAGATGGACATCATTACCCTAGGTACAGGTATGATTGCACAAATGGTGTGTCTCTACACCATGTACAACAAGAAAATTGAAATGTTGCACTCCATTTGTATACAATGAATTGAAATGTGTTCTGCTGTGGTGTACAACTAGGTAGAACAAATTTTTAAAAAAAAATTTTTTAAAGATACATGGGAGGGTGGGAAGATTAGATGAACTCTAGATAGGGAAAAGGGGAGGGAGGGGAACAGAGGGGGCATAAGGGTAGGAAAGATGGTGGAATGCAGTGGTCATCATTACCCTACTTACGTGTATGAAGATACGAATGATGTGACTCTACTTTGTGTATGACCAGAGATAGGAAAAATTGTGCTCTATATGTGTAGTATGAATTGTACTACATTTTGTTGTCCTATATAACAAATTAAAATTTAAAAAAATAAATTGCCTTTAGCCAGGTAATATTGTAAGTAGGTCCTGAGCACACCATTCATTTTTCTGGACTGGAATAGATCACTGGAATAGTGTGTTTTATTTATATTTATCAATTTAAAGTTTAGAATAACCTTCCCACCAAAACAAACAAGCAAACAAACATATAATCAAATATAGGAGAGAAATAATCCCTGAACCATAGTAAATTATATTCCAGTTGCTGCTATGACTAATCATATCTCAGTTTTGGAATTTTAATCAAATTCTTGGGGTAATGGCAATATTTTAAGCCTATTATTATCAGTTGTAATGGTAATATTCCTTAAATAAATATTTATATTACACTAGAAAAAAAGATATATCCCATGCTTGTATAATTTTATCAAAATAGATTCTACTGTCATGTGTAACTAAGATAACCAATAAAATTTTTTAAAAATAAAAAATATATGAAAAACAAGGCAGATTTTGGAGAACAACCCTTAGAAGTAAAAGGATAATAATGAAAAAGAAATGTTTTTGATATACCAAAACTTAAAACTCTGAAGTTCTGCTTGTATACATTTGATCAGTTGTCAGACCTATGATCTCACATATCATACAATCTGTGGAAAACTCCACTGTACATTGTAAAAGAATGACAGTTAAAAGGTAAATTAATGTCTTAGTATTACTGGGGGGGAAAAAAGGTTTTGACTTTAGGTTGCCAGGGGCTGGGGATGTGGCTCAGCGGTAGAGCGCTCACCTAGCACGGGCGCGGCCCAGGTTCGATCCTCAGCACCACGTAAATATAAATATTGCATTGTGTACAACTAAATCAAATAAATAAATATTTAAAAAAAAAAAAAAAAAACTTTAGGTTGCCAGGAGCTGTATTTTGAGAATGGTCTGTATTTTGAGAATTGCTGGTTGATAGTAAATAAAATATTATATAATTCTTTTACTAATTTCTTAGAACGTTTTCAATAGCTCCTCTCAGTTATTTTTGTACAACTAAGTTAAGCTCTGTAATAAGCTGAATAAGTTTAGTCTTTTCAAGCAGTGATAGGGGTCAAGAAGTCATAATCTTTGTATCAGTGACTGGGATTCCAAACAAAATACTTAACATGTAAAAAAGCTGAAGACAATTGCAGTGGCTCAGAGACAGGATTACTTCAGCCCAGGAGAGAATACAAAGAGAAATATGCCAGCTTGTAATATAAGTAAAGCACTGAAGTGGCAAAGTAAGATGTGAGTTGCTGGGGAAAGATGTGTGTGCTTGAGTTTAGGAGGCATAAAGGCAGATGGTAGGGAGGCTCAATCTTAGGGAGCCTTGAATGCTATGCTAACTAAGGTGGTCTTATTTGGTGGACTGTGGAATTTGCTGGCCGGTTATAAATGGAAAAATGACATGATTAGAGCTATATAATGATGCAGTGGAGGATGCATTTAGAAAGTGAGTAGAGCAGGTAAGAAATAGTGATAGCTAGGGGTGGGAACTGGAATGGTGAAGTCTTTTTAAATTTCAGAATGTTCAAGATCTACTTTGCCAGTAGTGAGAAGTGAAACTGGGAAATTGATTCTGTACCATAGGTCACATATTTGCATTTACCTTATAAGATCATGCCTTTTCTTTCAAAGAAGTTGTGTATATTATGTAGCAACCTGTTATTTATAAACATTCAAGGAGTGGAGGTGGGAGGGAGGAGGGGCATGTAACCGCAACTTTCATTATCCAACCCATAATTGCTCTTTCTCCCAGTGTCTCCTTTCCTCCTGGGTCGGGGCACTTTGGGCTGCCAGTCGGTTCACTGTTGCTATGTCTCCTGAACTGATCCAGCAGTTCCTACAAGCAACAGTTAGTGGTCTTCATGAGTCACAACCTCCATCTGTTCGAATTTCTGCTGTGAGAGCCATTTGGGGGTAAGTATACTACCCTAGGGTAATAAGAATTACTTTTGTGGGGGGTTTGTTTGTTTGTTTTATTTTGTTTGTTTGTTTGTTTGTTTGTTTTGGGTACTGGGAATTTAACCCAGGAGCACTTTATCACTGAGCCACACCCCCAACTCTTTTTATAGTTTATTTATTTAGAGACATGGTCTCACTGAGTTGCTTAGGGCTATACTAAATTGCCTTGAACTTAGTCCTCCTGTCTTAGCCTCCCAAGTCACTGAGATTTCAGGCCTGTGCCACCATGCCCTGCCCTGGTAAGAACTGCTTTAAGAGAAAATTACTCAGATATCCCAAGCCATGTATATTTTGTTGCTTGGAAATTTCTGCTGTAGATCTCCTTGAAGATAAATGTTGGTTTGGGCTTCTCCAGAGACTGAGGCAGGAGAATTAAGAAGTTTATAATCTTCAGCAATTTAGACCCTGTCTCAAAAATAATAAATTTAGGCCTGGGATGTAGCTCAGTAGTAGAGCCCCTGCCTAGCACACAAAGGCCACATTCAATGCCTAGCACTGCAAAAACATTAAAAGGGCTAGGGATGTAGCTCAGTGATAAGAGTCCCTGGGTTTGGGTATAAAGGCTCTTCATGAGTCCAGAAAACGTCCTGTTCCCTATTGTTCCTCATTCCCTTTAAACACACCATAACTCTGAATCTAAGCTAATGTAACTTTCTTTCAAAACTGAAAAGGCTTTGCAGAGATAAATAATTTGCACATGTTGCACAATTGATGAATAATAGAAGCAGGATTAGAGTCCCTGTCATTTTGTTCATTGATTTCCTCTATATTAGAAACCAAATTTGGGAGAATATGGCCTAGATACACTCCTTATTTTTTCCAATTTTGCCTGTCTCTTTCAGAGCTAATGAACTAAAGTCGATATAGTCATTTATTTCAACCTAGACCAAAGGGAGCATTGTTGTTTTAAGAAATATTTCAAGGGCCAAACTTAAACATCTCTCTCAATTAAATCCTAAACACTACCAGTACAAAATTCATCTTCCACCTGCCTACCCTGTTTTTGTACCTTTTGAGGTAGAAATCGGGATTCCATGCATTGTTTTTTATATATCTTTAGAAAGCATTGAGGACCTGCCTATTCTGACTACATTTGTTAATTAAATGCGTAATGTTATGACCATGAGCAGAGGTCCATCTTTTTCTGTGCAATCTAGATAAAGCAAAATTTTGACTCTAAAACAATTTTAAAATGCTATCAATTAAGAGACAAACTAGAGCTTTTCAGAAAGCTCTTAAGCCACTTAAATATCTGAGAAGATAAAGCCCTAACCTGGTTAAGGCATGAATTTTGAAAGTATTTCTGGATTATACGCCAGCAGTCACTGCCTATGTTGCTTCTGACCTTTGTGAAACTTGATTTCATTTATATGCATTAATTATTTTTGAGGTATTAAAAAAAGGTCTTTTGTGGTAAGTGTCAGTGTAAGATTAAACTAAATAAGAACAAAACCATTAAAACCTATTAGAACTTGAAACTGCATGTTAATGGGCTAGGGATTGAAATTGTAGCAAATTTAAAAACAGATTATGAGTGGGTAATAGAGATGTATCTACTTTGTGTTGTGATCTTCAGAAATATTCAAATTTGCAAGCTGAGAGTAGTTTGGTGTGAATGTGAAGATCCTTTTTTAGGGTAAAATAAGCATACTATTTCTTGGGTGTTTTAGATGAGCAGCAGCACCTATCAGGCACAACATGTTTAGATTGGTTATCTTTGGAGGCATTAGAATACAAAGAACTTTCATTCCGTTGTTATATATTTGCAATATTCAATTCACTTGTTCACAATAAGTTTATATTTTTTTATAATCAGAAAAATGCATAAAGAAAACATTTTTATTTTTTAATGATTAACATGTATCTCTCATTGTCTACAAGGGTAACGGTTTAGTGATTTCCTTAAAAGTGTAATATGTCTCTGAAAAGTGACAAAAGCTGTTGAGATATGCATGCCAGTAAAATGGACACTCATACACGTTTACAAAATTGTACATACAAGCCGGGTGCGGTGGTGCACGCCTGTAATCCCAGCACTTGGGAGGCTGAGGCAGGAGGATCACAAGTTCAAAGCCAGCCTCAGCAATGGTGAGGCACTTAGCAACTCGGTGAGACCCTGTCTCTAATAAAATACAAAAAAGGGCTAGGGATATGGCCCAGTGGTCAAGTGCCCCTAAGTTCAATACCCAGTACCAAAAAAAAATTGTACATACAGTGTCAGACACTGGATCCCTTCAATCCTGTCTCTGGATTCCAGGTTAAGAACTGTCCTGTGGCCAGGCTGAGGTAGGAGGATCACAAGTTTGAGGCCTGTCTCAACAACTTAGCAAGGCCCTGAGCAACTTAGTGTTGCTTAGTAAAAAGGACTGGGGATGTGGCTCATAGGTAAAGCACCCCTAGGTTCAGTTCCCAGTACCAAAAAAAGAAAAGAACTGTCCTGAAAAAATGTATTCTTTTCTTCACAGCCAAGATTCTCCATTTGGTTATTTCTTATTTAATTTTCTAAGCCAGTTACAATCTGGCTTGATGTCCTTATCACATTACTGAAACTTCTTTCTAATGTAGTTAGCAACCTTTTTTTTTTTTTTTTTTTTTTCCCTAAATTATGTGGGGTACTGAGTTGCTGAGGCTGTCCATTAACCTTTTTTTTTTTTTTTTTTTTTTGTGGTGGTACCAGGGATTGAACTCAGGGGTACTCGACCACTGGGCCGCATCACCAGCCCTTTTTTGTATTTTATTTAGAGACAGGGTCTCACTGAGTTGCTAAGTGCCTCGCCATTGCTGAGGCTGGCTTTGAACTCGCGATCCTCCTGTCTCAGCCTCCCAAAGTGCTGGGATTACAGGCGTGCCCCACCACGCCCAGCTAACTTTTTTTTTTTTTAATATTTATTTATTTATTTGCTTTAGTTGTACACAACGCAATGCATTTATGTTTACGTGGTGCTGAGGATCAAACCCGGGGGCCGCGCACGTGCTAGGCAAGCGCTCTACCGCTGAGCCACAACCCCAGCCCCTGTCCTTTAACTTTTGATCCTCCTCCCCTACCCTCCCCTGGAATTACAGGTTCATATTTCCCTTGCTTTTCTTTTGCTCCAGCTTTAACTTATTTCTCTGTGCCATAGTTTATGTATCATTGCAAACTGCCTGAAATAATTTTTGACACAAGATATTTATTGACAAATAATTATACTTGTGTCACATTTCTCAAGTTATATTTATACCAACTTTCTTCTGAGCTCCAATTTAATATATTCACTGTTTATTATCCATATCAGCATGGATTTCTTATAAGTAACTGAAAATAAACACATTGACTGCCAAGCTTACTGTTTACCATCTGCAAGCCTGCCCTACTCATACTCTTTGCTTTAATAAAGGCAGAAATTTTATATACTTACATCTTGAACTTGAAGATAAATATCTTTCCTGTTTCATAAAGGTAAAGATCCCAGTTATTTTTGCCTTTTATGTCTTGGTTCCTTATCCCTCTCATTTCTCTCTCCCACTCTTCCACTACTACTTCACTAGATTGTGTTCTCAGATTCACTTTCCTGAATTATTAGAACAGCTTCCTAATTGAGCCTTCTACCTCCCACCTTACCCTACTGCAACCTATATTATTTGAACTGTCAAGCTGATATTTCTAAAATAGAAAACTGATATTGTTTTGTAATTAAAGCCCTTCATGGCTTCCAGTTGTGCTATTCAAGCTGAGTGAGGTACAGGCATCTCAACAGAAAGTCATATTATGCCAGGGGTTCCATAAAGCTATAAGACAAATATATAACATCTTAGTGGGGTGTCAGTTTTCCTTGAAGACTTTGGGGTTAAATAAGGAGCAGTTGAGGCGTTAGGAGTAATTTGTTTAAAAAAAAAAAAACAGTTTGAGAAGCACTTGTTTCCAAAATAACATCCAAACTATTAACATGGCTTTTAAGAACTAATGTGATATGGCCAGATTATGCATTCTCTGTGATCTAGCAAACTACACAGGTTCAAATTTGTTATAGGGGCAAGTAAGGCATAGCTAAGATAGCTAAGCATTGGTAGAGGGGAATCTAAAACCAATACTAAGGAATTGAGAGCTGACCAAAGCCAAAGGACACATTAGTTTTCAGGAGAAGTTAGGTCTGAGCAAGGTAGTATTGAAAATCAAGGTATTATGTACCAGCAGTCAGAAAGTCTGGTCGAATCTAAGATCAAAACCCATTATTTGCCAGGTACACAAACTAAAACACTACATACTCTAAAACACCTACACACTCTAAAACACTACAAAGAAAAAAAAAAACTTAAAATACCATTTATTATAGCTCAATTGGTAGAGTACTTGTCTTACATACATAAGGCCCTAGGTTCAATCCCTAGCACCACCAAAAACAGAGTGTGGGGTTTCAAGATGATAGAATAGAGAAGGTTGCTTTCCTAGCTGTTTGTTCCATGGTGTGAAATCAAGAAAGCAGATAGGCAGCTTCTCAGCAAAGTGGGTGGAAAGTGGGGGAGAGGCCTTACTAGGATTTAATACTGGACACTAAAAGCAGATCAGGGACTCAGGAGATTGGATATAGTAAGATAAGGAAGAAATCTCCAGTGCTATCAAGGCACCAGCTAGTGGAGGGACAAGAAAATTATAGGAACCAGCATTTTTAGGAGGGTTAAGGCGTGTCTGGGTAGAGAGAGTTTGGAGATCAAAAACACTGCCCAGCCGGGCGTGGTGGCGTACGCCTGTAATCCCAGCACTTTGGGAGGCTGAGGCAGGAGGATCTCGAGTTCAAAGCCAGCCTCAGCAATGGCGAGGCACTTAGCAACTTAGTGAGACCCTGTCTCTAAATAAAATACAAAAAAAAGGGCTGGGGATGTGGTCCAGTGGTCGAGTGCCCCTGAGTTCAATCCCCGGTACTACCAAAAAAAAAAAAAAAAAAAAAACACTGCCCAACTAAATGAAAAGGCATTTGGTACAATATCCTTGTACAGGAAAGAAGCCTCATCTCTCCCAGCTGCATGCAGAGGACAGAAGAAAGAACCGTATTGCAGCCGTGTGCTGGCAGCTGGGGGAGCCAATTCCTGGCAAACCTGAGTTTGACCCAAAATACAGGTCTGGCAAACCCACACTGCATGACACAGTGTGCCTAAGTGACCAGGAGAGAATCAAACATGGAGAGGGGTTTACACAGGGGGAATACTAGTAGTAGAAACCCACCTGGCTCCAGCTAGGAGAGACATACCTGGCTGGGAATTCAAAAGGGCAGGGCAGGAGAGACTGAATTTGGAAAATGAATCCAAGACCAGGGAACATGGGGTCTGCAGGTGATGGAATAGATGAAGAATTGGCTCTTCCACTGCATGAGTGGAACCCAGGGGAGATCCCTGGGATGCAGTCTTCTAGCATGGACCAGCAATTGCTGGGCCCTGGTGGTGCACCAATTTAAAATCTCCAGACCACTTGGTATTCAGCAAAGAAACTGGAGCCTACTTAGGCCTAAACCCCACCTCCAGGAGTTCCGCCTACAGGATTACCTCTCTCACTCCAGCAGTCCCACCCTGAGGGTGGAGCAAACACCACACTCCAGACCACCCCACCCAACACTGCTGAGAAGGGAAGCTGAGAATTTCTTAACTCCAATGGAAATGGTTCTTTAACGTTTCATCAAGAACTTTTTTTCTCTTTCTTCTCTGCTTAATTATGACCTTAGTGATTCGTGGACATTTATACATATTCATATGCTTTTTTCTCTATTTCTAGCATTTTTGAAGCCAGTTATTTTTTATTATTTTGAGGACTAGAATGTTTGATTAGTATATTTCAGTTGTGTTTTGTTTTCTTTTATTTTTATTTATTTAAAAAATTTTTACTTTATACATGTTTTTCTCTCACTTATCTGTTTTCCTTGATTCTCTTTCTCTTTTCTTCTGCTAACAGCCAAACTCTATTCTTTCACTCTTCCTCTAAGGTTTTACCTGTGTCTTCTCTCTTCCTCCCTCATAATTAGCACATCCTACATCACTTGTTCTCTCCCTCTCCACCATTTGAAATTGTAGACTTTTTTGCAAACGTACCATTTTTACTGTAGGCAATAATTGATCATATCATTTCTGTTTATTATGACAATTAACATTGTAGATGTCATAACAAGAGCTATTTGGTTTAATGCTGCATATTGTGTGCAGAGGTTGTTGTTATTTTTGTACCCCCCTAAATGGTGAGGTAATGGAAACCTCCAGAGACACTGTAAGTCCACAGGGTAGAAACACTACTGCCTCATATCCATATTGTTAGATGGGTAGACACACCCACAACATGATAAATCAAGGGAACAAATCACTGCAAACAAACCAAGATACTTCAATAACAATTCGTCAACACCAGAACGGAAGAAATGTCAGAGAATCAGTATAGAATACACATAGTTAAACTGATCTGCAAGGTAAAGGGTGATATAAGCAGTGAATTTAGAGACAAACTACAGGAAGTGAAAGATGATTTCAGTAAAGAGAGATTCTCAAAAAAAATCAAGCAAAAATCCTTGAAATGAAGGAATCGATAAGCCAAACTGAAAATTCAATGGAAAGCATCACCAGCAGACTCAACCACTTTTTAAAGATAAAGTTTCAGGCCGGGCATGGTGGCGCACTCCTGAAATCCCAGCACTTGGGAGGCTGAGGCAGGAGCATCGCGAGTTCAAAGCCAGCCTCAGCAATGGCGAGGCACTTAGCAACTCAGGGAGATCCTGTCTCTAATAAAATACAAAAAAGGGCTGGGGATGTGGCCCAGTAGTTGAGTGCCCCTGAGTTCAATCCCTGGTACTAAAAAAAAAAAAAAAAAAAAGACAAAGTTTCAGGCAACGAAGACAAAATATATAATGTTGAAAATAGAGTTGATCACAGAGAAAAAATGTTAAGAGACCATGAACAGAACTTCAAGAGTAAGGGATAACATGAAAAGATCAAATTTAACAGTTGTGTTCAAGGGCCAGGGATGTGACTCAATGTAAAGTGCTTTCCTTGCATTTGTGAGGCCCTGGGTTCAATACCCAACATTGCCAAAATAAGTAAATAAATAGACAAGTGTGTTAAAAAAGACTTTATAGGGCATCCCAGACAGGCCCTGCCTACCCTTGCGCAGCCCAGGAAGGCTCAGGACAGCTTCACCGACCTGTGTACAATGCCCAGGCAGGCCCAGGACAGGACCTGCAGCTCCTCGTTTACCAACACACATACACATACACATACCCCACTGCCCACCTCAGGCTTGGAACACTGCAGTCGTTGCCATAGCCCTCTCCATGTAGTAGCTGCCACCTTAGGAAAACAGACAGGGCCTGGAGGCAGCTGCCCACCACCACAGCACCACACGCCATAGCACTGCATCTCTGAGCAGGCTGCCCAACACTATTGCACGGATTACCCTTTCAGCCCCATCTCTGAAAATAGTCTCCTCCTTCTTGGGGCACTGGCTGGAGACTGGAAGCTCAACACCAAGGTACTTACAAGTTTGATGCTACCACTGCCATGAACTAGGGATGTGGCTGCTTACATCTAGGGACAATAGCCAGGACCCAGAAGACCATCACCAAGGTCACTACAGAATTGGTTATACCAGAGGTATCCCTGCTAGGTGTGCTAATAGCTACCATCTTGTTGCAGAGGCAGGAGAGAGCCTTGTATGGGGTCCCCTCTTTCTCTATTTTCTCCTGTTAATAGTCAACTTTATTTGATTCCTCCTTCACCCTTCCTATGATCTAATACCTCTATATTCTCACCTCCTACCTCATAAATTTATATCACATTCCACACCTGCCTGCTTCTCTTCTTATCCACCAGTAGAAACTGTAGACCCCTTTGCAAACTTAAACACATCATTTCTGTTTATTGTAACAGAACTGTAATCATCTAAGTAGGAACTATTTAGTTTAAAGTTGTGTATTGTTTGCACTGGGTGCTGTTAATATTGATCTCCTCCTTCAAGGTGAGACATCGGAAACCTGCAGGGACACTAAGATTATAGGGAAGAAACTGTAACACCTTGGATCCGCACTACTAGAGGAGACGACACAAAAAGCTTGAAAAGACAAGGGAAGAAAGTGCCCCAAACAAACCAACCAAGATGAGACAATAACAGAATCCATTGATAGCACAATAGAGGAAATTTTCAGAGAAGGAGTACAGAGTGTATGAAATTAAAATGATTTTCATGGTAAAGAATGAAATAAGAGGGCAAATACAGACAACAAATGATCACTCCAATAAGCAGATAAGAAAAAAAGTAATAGAAGACAGGAAATAATTAAAATCAAGATTGCAGTCAATTAAACTGAAACAAAGGAAACGATCGAAAAAATTGACAAAACAGAAAGCTGGTTCTTTGGAAAAATAAATAAAATTGATAGACCCTTAGCCACCCTATAAAAAAGAAGGAGAGAGAAAACTCAGATCAGAAACTATTTTGAAAATTTATACTCCAATAAAATAGAAAATCTCAATGCCACTGACAAATTTCTAGAGACATATGATCTGCTCAAGCTGAAATGGGGGACATACACAATTTAAACAGATCAATTTCAAGCAATGAAATAGAAGATGCCACCAAAAGCCTACCAACCAAGAAAAGCCCAAAACCAGACAGATTCTCAGCCGAGTTCAACAAGACCTTCAAAGAAGAATTAATACCGATATTCCTCAAATTATTCCATGAAATAGAAAAGGAGGGAATCCTTCCAAACTCATTCTATGAGGTTAGTATCACCCAGACAAAGACACATCAAGGAAAGAAAACTTCAGACCAATATCCCTGATGAACATAGATGCAAAAATTCTCAATAAAATTCTGGCAAGTCACATACAAAAACATATTAAAAAGACAGTGCATCATGATCAAGTGGGGTTCATCCCAAGTATGCAAGGTTGGTTCAACATACAGAAATCAATAAATGTAATTCATCACATCAGTATACTTAAAGATAAAAATCATATGATCATCTTAATAGATGCAGAAAAGGCATTTGACAAAATACAACACCCTTTCATGTTCGAAACATTAGAAAAAACTGGGGCTGGGATTGTGGCTCAGCGGTAGAGCGCTCACCTAGCACGTGCACGGCCCGGGTTCAATCCTCAGCACCACATACAAATAAATGCATTGTATACGACTAAAGCAAATTAAAAAAAAAAAAAGAATTGGAGATTTAAAAAAAAAAAAAAAAAAAAATTTAGAAAAACTAGGGATAGTAGGACCATACCTCAACATTGTAAAAGCTATCTATTGCTAAGCCCAAAGCCAGCATCATTCTAAATGGAGGAAAGTTGGAGGCATTTCCTCTAAGAACTGGAACAAGATAGGGATGCCCTCTTTCACCACTCCTATTCAACACAGTCCTTGAAACTCTAGCCAGAGCAATTAGACAGACGAAAGAAATTAAAGGGATATGAATAGGAAAAGAAGAACTCAAACTATCACTATTTGCCGACGTCATATCTCCCATGTTCTTGGATAGGAAGAATTAATATTGTCAAAATGGCCATACTACCAAAAATGTTATACCAATTTAATGCAATTCCAATTAAAATCCCAACTACATTCCTCATAGAATTAGAAAAAGCAATCATGAAGTTCATTTGGAAAAATAAGAGACCCAGAATAACCAAAGCAAGAAGAATGAAGCAGGAGGCATCACCATTACCAGACCTTAAACTATACTGCAAAGCTATAGTAACAAAAACGGCATGGTATTAGCACCAAAGTAGACATGTAGACCAATGGTAGGGAATAGAAGACAGAGACAAACCTACATAAATATGGTTATCTCATACTAGACAAAGGTGCCAAAAACATACATTAGTGAAAAGATAGCCTATTCAACAAATGGTGCTGGGAAAACTGGAAATCCACATGTAGCAAAATGAAATTAAACCTCTATCTCTCACCCTGCACAAAAATCATCTCTAAGTGAATCAAAGACTTTGACACTAGAACAAAGACCCTGCGCCTGATAGAAGAAAAAGTAGGCCCAAATCTTCAATATATCAGCTTAGGACATGACTTCCTTAACAAGACTCCTAAAGCACAAGAAGTAAAATCAAGAATCAATAAATGGGATGGATTCAAACTAAAAAAACTACTTCTCAGCAAAGGAATTGATCAGTAATGTGAAGAGAGAGCTCACCCACTAGGAGAACATCTTTACTACATGCACATCAGATAGAGCGCTAATTTCCAGGATATTATAAAGAACTCAAAAAAACCAAATAACCCAATCAACAAATGAACTAAGGAACTGAACAGACACTTCACAGAAAAAGATATATAATCCATCAACAAATGTATGAAAAATGTTCAACATCTCTAGTAATTAGAAAACTGCAAATCAAAACTACTCTAAGATTTCATCTCATTCCAGTCAGAATGGCAATTATCAAGAATACAAGCAACAGCCGGGCTTGGTTGCCTCGCAGTGCGCGTCCCCCGGTTCAATCCTCAGTGGTGGCACACAAGCCACCTGTAATCCCAGCACTTGGGAGGCTGAGGCAGGAGTATGGAGAGTTCAAAGCCAGCCTCAGCAATGGCAAGGCACTTAGCAACTCAGTGAGACCCTGTCTCTAAATAAAATACAAAAAAAGGCTGGGGTTGTGGCCCAGTGGTTGAGTGCCCCTGAGTTCAATTCCCAGTACAAAAAGAAGAAGAAGAAGAAGAATACAAGCAACAATAAATGTTGGCGAGGATGTGGGGGAAAAGGTACATTCATACATTGCTGGTGACACTGCAAATTGGTCCACCCACTCTGGAAAGCAGTGTGGAGATTCCTTAGAAAAACTTGGAATGGAACCACCATTTGACCCAGCTATCCCATTCTTCAGTCTATACCAAAATCAGCATACTATAGTTACACAGCCACATCAATGTTTATAGTGGCTTCAATTCACAATAGCTAAACTATAGAACCAACCTAGATGCCCTTCAATAGATGAATGGATAAAAATACTATGGCATACATATACAGTGGAAAAAGGGAATAAAATTATGGCATTTGCAGGTAAATGTATGGAGCTGTAGAATATTATATGCTAAGCAAAAACCAAAGTCCAAAGTCTCTCTGATAAGTGGACACTAATCCATAATGGGGGGAAAGGCATGGGAAGAATTGAGGAACTTTTGATTGAGCAAAGAGGAAGGTGGGAGTGGGGGAGGAAGATGGTGGAATGAGAAGGACATCATTACCCTAGGTATATGTATATTTGCACAAATGGTGCAACTCTACATCGTGTACAACCAGAGAAATGAAAAGTTGTGCTCTGTCTACAAAATGCATTGTGCTGTCATGTATACTAATGGGAACAAATAAAAAATTTCAAAAAGACTTTAAGAAAACAACTATATTTGGAATACAATGGGAGTGTATATTCAAGTCTTAGGGATGTGATTAAAGTAGTAATCTAAGGAATTGTAAAGCATTTAACTTAATATGTTAACAATTTGGATTTAGTAATTGGCTGAATTTACTTCAAAACTAAAGGGAAGAGGCTGAGGCAGGAGGATGGAGAGTTCAAAGCCAGCCTCAGCAATGGCAAGGCACTTAGCAACTCAGTGAGACCCTGTCTCTAAATAAAATACAAAAAAAGGCTGGGGTTGTGGCCCAGTGGTTGAGTGCCCCTGAGTTCAATTCCCAGTACAAAAAAAGAAGAAGAAGAAGAATACAAGCAACAATAAATGTTGGCGAGGATGTGGGGGAAAAGGTACATTCATACATTGCTGGTGACACTGCAAATTGGTCCACCCACTCTGGAAAGCAGTGTGGAGATTCCTTAGAAAAACTTGGAATGGAACCACCATTTGACCCAGCTATCCCATTCTTCAGTCTATACCAAAATCAGCATACTATAGTTACACAGCCACATCAATGTTTATAGTGGCTCAATTCACAATAGCTAAACTATAGAACCAACCTAGATGCCCTTCAATAGATGAATGGATAAAAATACTATGGCATACATATACAGTGGAAAAAGGGAATAAAATTATGGCATTTGCAGGTAAATGTATGGAGCTGTAGAATATTATGCTAAGCAAAAAACCAAAGTCCAAAGTCTCTCTGATAAGTGGACACTAATCCATAATGGGGGGAAAGGCATGGGAAGAATTGAGGAACTTTTGATTGAGCAAAGAGGAAGGTGGGAGTGGGGGAGGAAGATGGTGGAATGAGAAGGACATCATTACCCTAGGTATATGTATATTTGCACAAATGGTGCAACTCTACATCGTGTACAACCAGAGAAATGAAAAGTTGTGCTCTGTCTACAAAATGCATTGTGCTGTCATGTATAAACTAATGGGAACAAATAAAAAATTTCAAAAAGACTTTAAGAAACACTATATTTGGAATACAATGGGAGTGTATATTCAAGTCTTAGGGATGTGATTAAAGTAGTAATCTAAGGAATTGTAAAGCATTTAACTTAATATGTTAACAATTTGGATTTAGTAATTGGCTGAATTTACTTCAAAACTAAAGGGAAGAGGCTGAGGCAGGAGGATCACAAGTTCAAAGCTACTCTGAGGATTTCAGTGAGACCCCCCAACTCAAAAGATAAAACAGGCTGAGGTTGTGGGCTCAATGGTAGTCCACTCCTAGTTCAGTTTTCATTACCACAAAAATAAAGTAAATAGCAAAGATCAAAGCAGAAATAAATATGCGACTGGGAGCATAGCTTAGTGGTAGAGCATATACTTAGCATGTTAGATGACCCGAGTTCAATCCCCATCACCAAAACGAAAAAAACATTGTCAAGAACCATGAAAATAATGGCGCTGATATTTATGTAATAAGCACAGAGAGATGTAAAAACATACCTAACTCTAGAAATAGCCTTATAAAGCTATGTATATATAAATGCCATAACATGCAGAATTGGGAAAACCAGTAATTGAGGGATTTGTTTGTAATTCTTGCTTATCTATCTCTCTCTAGTTATTGTGACCAACTGAAAGTCTCAGAGAGTACCCACGTGCTTCAGCCCTTCCTCCCCAGCATCCTGATGGCTTAATTCACCTAGCAGCCCAGTTCAGCTCAGAGGTCCTCAACTTGGTGATGGAGACCCTATGCATCGTTTGTACTGTAGACCCAGAGTTCACAGCAAGCATGGAAAGCAAAATCTGCCCCTTCACCATCGCCATTTTCCTAAAGTACAGTAATGGTATGCAATCAGGGAGGATGTGTTGATGAGAGACACTAAAAAAATCATGGTGGCTGGTAAATCTGGATAAAGTTTCCCTAGGGTCTGATGGTCTTAAGAATTATAAGCCAAACGCCTGTAATCCCAGCACTTTGGGAGGCTGAGGCAGGAGGATCGCGAGTTCAAAGCCAGCCTCAGCAATGGCGAGGCACTTAGTAACTCAGTGAGACCCTGCTTCTAATAAAATACAAAAAAGGGCTGGGGATGTGGCCCAGTGGTCAAGTACCCCTGAATTCAATCCCCGGTACCAAAAAAAAAAAAAAAAAAAGAGAATTATAAGCCAAGGAGCTGAGGTTGTGGCTCAGCCGTAGAGCGCTCGCCTCGCATGTGCGCGGCCCAGATTCGATCCTCAGCAGCACCATGTAAAAGGCATTGTGTTCAACTAAAAACAAACAAATAAATAAATATTTAAAAAAAAAAAAAAAAAAAAGAATTGCAAGCCAAGAATATGGCTTTCAATTAGCAACGATAGAATTATGCTGTAGATAGAGCAGCATTAAAAAGGCGAATATTTCCCCAGTGGCCCAGGAGGCTGAGGCAAGAGGATTACAAGTTCAAAGCCAGCTTTACAACTTAGCAAGGCCCTAAGCCCTGTCTCTAAATAAAAAAATAGAGCTTGGGCCGGGCGCGGTGGCGCATGCCTGTAATCCCCAGCACTTGGGAGGCAGAGGCAGGAGGATCGCGAGTTCAAAGCCAGCCTCAGCAATGGCGAGGCACTTAGCAACTCAGTGAGACCCTGTCTCTAATAAAAAATACAAAAAAGGGCTGGGGATGTGGCCCAGTGGTCAAGTGCCCCTGAGTTCAATCCCCGGCACCAAAAAAAAAAAAAATAGAGCTTGGGAAGTGGCTTATTGGCTAAGCACCCCTGGGTTCAATCCCTAACATCCCTACCCCCACCCAAAAAAAGACTACCTACTCCTATATTGCTTACTCTAATAAGAACTGGGGGAACAAAGATAGTGAATAAAAGGCTCATAGGCAGGAGGCATAATTCAGAACTTTGATAATAGAGTAGGAAATTTAACAAATAAATCAAAGTTTTCTATAAGAAGCCTGAACTATAATCTAGAAAAGAAGATGCTTAAGAAAAAAACATGCAAAATCTACAAACATGGTTGTTCACCAAATGTTTTTTATACTAGTCAAATTCTGGAAATAACAGAAGATTAATTATATTCACAAAATGAAATACTATATAACCATTAAAATCAAGCTTCATACTGATTTAAAACCATGAGAAAATGTTTACATTATAATAAGTGAAAAAGATTCATAAAATATGACCCCAAGCCGGGCACGGTGGCACACACCTGTAATCCCAGCAGCTCAGGAGGCTGAGATAGGAGGATCATGAGTTCAAAGCCAGCCTCAGCAACAGTGAGGCACTAAGCAACTCAGTGAGACCCTGTCTCTAATAAAATAGAAAATAGGGCTGGGGATGTGGCTCAGTGCTTGAGGGCCCCTGAGTTCAATCCCTGGTACCCCTTCCAAAAAAAATATGACTCCAAATTTTAGTTTTTGTTTCCAATAAGGATATAAATATAGATATGTGTGTAGAAAAAATGCCAAAAGAAAGTGCATCAAAATGTTAATGATGAGCCGGGCGCGGTGGCGCACGCCTGTAATCCCAGCACTTTGGGAGGCTGAGGCAGGAGGATTTCGAGTTCAAAGCCAGCCTCAGCAATGGCGAGGCACTTAGCAACTCAGTGAGACCCTGTCTCTAATAAAATACAAAAAAGGGCTGGGGATGTGGCCCAGTGGTCTAGTGCCACTGAGGTCAATCCCCGGTACCAAAAAAAAAAAAAATGTTAATGATGATTAGGTGGATAGCAGTACAGTTTTTCTTTCCTTTAATACTCTTCTGCATTTTAAGCAGAAATATGTATATTAGTACTTCTATTTGAAAAGTATTAATGATACTTGGTTTTAAAGAGGAAGCTCCTGATGGGTGAAGTGGCATACACCTGTAATCCCAGTGGCTCAGGAGGCTGGGGCAGAGAGGATCCCAAGTGTGACATCAACCTCAGCAACTTAGCCAGACCCCATTTCACAATTTTTTTTAAAATACCAAAAAATAACTAGGGATGTAGTTCACTGATAAAGTGCCCCTAAGTTCAGTCCCTAGTACAACTAAAAAAAGAGAGAGAGAGCTCTAATATTGATGCTCAGAAAAAATATATAGGAGTGAGAATTACTTGTATGATACCATATTAGTCATGTTATTTGGTTTGCTTTTTCACTTAAAACTATGTCCCAAAGAGCTTTCCATTTTGCATGCTTGGATATATCTCAATTCTTTTTGGTCATCACATGAATTTCATAAAATGGCTATATGATAATTTTTTTCACCCATTCTGTTAATGGGCAGTTAGATTATTCCCAATTCTTTTCTATTACAAATAATGCTGTTGTGATTTTTAACATATATCACATATATTTTTGCATGCTAGGTAGAGGGAAATATTTTTATTATATAGGTAAAGTAGATGGAATTGCTAAAAATCCATTTTTTCAAAAGGCTCTGGTTTTTTTTGTTTTGTTTTTCTCAGAAATGATGCTGGGAGTTATTATGCATGATTTCTCCTCAGTACATGAGAACCTGGGGGAAAGACACTGAGCTGTTGTTAAAATTTTCATGTCGTCTTAACCAAGTATCAGTGGGGCTTTTTTTTTTTTTTTTTTTAGCATTTGGTTTTATAATCAGCCTAGGTTTTACAAGAACAAACAAAAAACCCTTAAAGATTTGCCCCAGAGAAAAAGCCAAGTTTTGTTTTAGGAATAGCTATTAATGACTAGTCCTAGTCTTAATGAAAACATGCATACCCTGCCTCTTGGAGATTTAGCATCTCTCCTGTTCTTTGAGATTATTCGTGTGTCCCCATTAGGTCCCAGGTATGTGATATGTAATCAATGCAGAAGTTAACATAGGTTAGGGCAAAACAGACATCATTAAGCCAGAAGCAGATGCAGACCATCAGGCAGGGGGATTCCATGTTGCCTTATCCACTTTAGATCCTGTCGTCGCCTCACTGGCTCAGGACATCTTCAAGGAGCTGTCTCAGATCGAAGCCTGTCAGGGCCCAATGCAGATGAGGCTAATTCCCACTCTGGTCAGCATAATGCAGGCCCCAGCAGACAAGATCCCCGCAGGTCTCTGTGCGGTAAGTGGCTACAAGGCCTGTGTATTTGAGAAAGAGAACAAGAGAAATCTGCAAGTGCCATCCACAAATCCCACATAGTTAACAGGAAACTAGTAATAGCATTGGAGATTCGTGGGGTAATTTTACTGGGCTACTCTTCCCCTAAGGACAGTGGGTGATTATCTGAAGCTTTAAGAAAATGGCTCTTATTGCAGAGGTACTCTTGGTTAATTGATTAGCGTGCCACCATTACACAGCACCATTAAGTATGTCACCTGGCAGTCCAGTCTACTGCCGTGTGCTCCCTCTCCTATGGCTAATAAAGTAACGATTCATCATAAGGAGGCTGAGAGTACTGTCTACTAATGTTCCTTTTCTTTTGGAAACTTGGATTCATTAATTAATGAGTTTTCTCTGAGTTGCTCTGTTGTATCTACCCAGTAGGCAATTGATTATTGGGTACCTCCCACCCTAGAGGCAATTCTCATTCTTCTCTCTTCTCCCCTTCAGACAGCCATTGATATCCTGACAACAGTAGTGCGGAATACAAAGCCTCCACTTTCCCAGCTTCTCATCTGCCAAGGTTTCCCTGCTGTGGCACAGTGTACCCTGCACACAGATGATAATGCCACCATGCAGGTATCTGAGACATGGAGATTAGAAGAATGGTAGCTTCCTTCCATGGGCTTATAGTAAGCTGAGAAATCTGACATGCTTTCATGCTTTTAAAATACAGGTTTGTCAACTTCATATTTACCCAGAGGATGCAGAAAGGGTTCAAGCTACAAAAGCCTAACATACTGTACTTTGGGGTGTTATAAACCTTAAAGAGTCTAGACACCAGGCATTCTGGCCATCTGAATCTGGGTATTGCTGCTGTAGAAGAGATTACAGACATCTAAATCTGGGGCCATTAAGAAAATCTGAGCTGGGCACGGTGATGCACACCTGTAATCCCAGAGACTTGAGACTGAAGCAGGAGAATTACAAGTTTGAAGTCAGCCTCAGCAAATTAGCAATACCCTGTTTCAAAAAGGTCTGGGGATGTGGCTCAGTGGTTGAGTGCCCCTAGGTTCAATACCCAGTACCACCAAAAAAAGAAAAGAAAGTCTTTCTAAATATTTCTTTTATTGATGAAGTTAGCAAAATTGCAGGCCTCTGGAGAGGTAAGGAATCCCTGAATATTCCTTCTGTATTTCTTGGGTTAGGTGGTTACTTTTTCTTGTCTTTACTACTACAATTGATTATAAAGATTATAGAACTTATCAGTGGATATTCATCAGCCTGGAGATTTCCTAGCAGTGGTTTATATGTAAGGTCTGTCTGTATTCCTATAAAGACTTAGAAGACCCCTAATTGTTGCTATATCTCAGAAATAATTTTTCCAGTAACAGAGGCAGATCTTAATAGTTAAAACTTAGTTTGTTTGGCCATTGTCCCTTGTGGTCAAAAATATGCATTTTTTAGTCTTAGCAACGTTGCACACCTGTAATCCCAGCTGCTTGGGAGGCTGAGGCAGGAGGATCATAAATTTGAGGTCAGCCTTAGCAACTTAGCCAAGACCCTGTCTCAAAATGAAAAATTAAATAGTCTGGGGCTATAGCTTTGTGGGAGAACACCCCTGGGTACAATCCCTAGTATCACAGGAAAAAGAAAAAGAAAAATGCATTTTTAGATAACTGAATGGGTAAAGAGAAAATTATATAATGCATTTTTTTATCTATAACTAAATTTCTGACTAGTGGAATGAGCCCACCACAAACCCTATAGTCTCAAAACTGTTATAAAGCACAGACCTCAAGAGTAACACTTGCTCATACAGGCTAAGGGCCTCTGTCATCTATCCCCCAGTTGCTAATCTTGTTTGTCACCTCTGTCTCCCCAGAATGGTGGAGAGTGCTTGCGGGCCTATGTGTCAGTGACGCTAGAACAGGTAGCCCAGTGGCATGATGAACAAGGCCACAATGGACTGTGGTATGTGATGCAAGTGGTGAGCCAGCTCCTAGACCCCCGCACCTCGGAGTTCACTGCAGCCTTTGTGGGCCGCCTTGTCTCCACCCTCATTTCCAAGGCAGGGCGGGAGCTTGGGGAAAATCTGGATCAGATTCTTCGTGCCATCCTCAGTAAGATGCAACAGGCAGAGACACTCAGTGTCATGCAGGTAAGGACAGTGGGGAGCTGGGCTTTCCTATCCTCTGGGTGTTAGAGATACAAATTATAATGTGGGCTGTGAATTGTTTTACCTCTAGTTATCCTTGTAGAACATAAAAGAAGTAAGATTAGGTCTCTTGTAGCCCAAGAAACATGGAAAAAAAAAAAATCTTCATGTTCTCTTGCCTTGTGGGTGGTCCCTACAGTGCATAGATTATTTCTTGATGGACCATTTTCCTGAAGCAGATGTCCTTCTTGTTATATCCTAGTCTCTGATCATGGTATTTGCTCATCTGGTGCATACTCAGCTAGAACCTCTGTTGGAGTTCCTCTGTAGTCTTCCAGGACCTACTGGAAAACCTGCCCTGGAATTTGTGATGGCTGAGTGGACGAGCCGACAGCATCTGTTCTATGGACAGTATGAAGGCAAAGTCAGGTAGGCCCTCATTTTCTCTGAGCATTCTGCCCCTACTCACATTTCTTCCTTCCCTGACTTACCATTGATTTTTGTTTGACATATCAGATTACCCCTTGTTTTACCTTTTCTCTGTCTTGCTAACTTGCATATTTGAATGGCTGCCATCTTGAAATCCCCAAGTGACAGTCAACACAGGTAGAT
This sequence comes from Tamias sibiricus, assembly GCA_025594165.1. NCBI lineage: Eukaryota > Metazoa > Chordata > Mammalia > Rodentia > Sciuridae > Tamias > Tamias sibiricus. The sequence continues at coordinate 34,674,322 of CM046669.1, forward strand.
AATATTTTTCTGAGGTCTGCTGGCTAGAGAGCTTCCTCTGCCACAGACTTCAGACAGCTAAGAATTGCTAGTAGCTTATTCTCCTTTATAACCCAAGCCTTCTAACCTTGGCTTTCTAACTTTCTTGCCTGAACTTTTATTTTACTAGTTCTCATCACCCTATTGACTATATAGCATGGATAGTCATTGCGATGCTTGCCCACCGTTATTGTTCAAGAAAAACAGTTCTCGGACCATTTTATGAACTCTAATCCCATTTCCAGCTGAACTCTTTTATCTGTCCTAATTAGTTGTGAACAGAATTTTCATTGTCTTAGGATGTAATGACTGGTCACCTTAGAGCGAATGAACTCTAGATAGGTGGCTGATTGACCTTCTGGCTCTTCTTTGCCAGTTCTGTGGCACTGTGCAAGCTGCTCCAGCATGGCATCAATGCAGACGACAAACGGCTACAGGATATCCGTGTGAAGGGAGAAGAGATCTACAGCATGGATGAGGGCATTCGTACCCGCTCTAAGTCAGCCAAAAGTGGGTGATGCTGCCATCCCTCCGATTCCCTCTCCACAGAGGCTAAGGATACTTTTTATTCATTTGTTTATTTTATTTATAGTACTGGGGATTGAACCCAAGGGCACTCTACCACCAAGCTCTTTTTATTTTTTATTTTGAGACAGGGTCTTACTCAGTTGCACATGCTGGCCTTGAACTTGCAATCGTCCTGCCTCAACTTGAGCTTATAGGTGTGCACTACCATGCTGACCTGTGATCTATATTTTGAAAGCATAATTGTGGGCTGGGGCTGTAGCTCAGTGACAGAGTGCTGGCCTAGCACATGTGAGGCACTGGGTACAATTCTCAGCACCACATAAAAATAAATAAATAAATAAATAAATAAATAAATAAAAATAAATAAATAAAGGCATGCTATCCATCTACAACTACAAAAAAATATTTGAAAGAAAAAAAAAAAAACCATAATTGCTAGTGATGGGTTTGATAAAGAGTCAGAGCCAGGAGTAGTGGTACATGCCTATGTGTGTGACTTAGGAGATTGAGCAGAAAGATTGGAAGTTGGAGGTCACCTTCAGCAGCTTAACAAGGCCCTATGCAAGTTAGCCAAACCCTGTCTCAAAATAAAAAATAAAAAGTGCTGGGGATGTGGCTCATGGTAAAGCACCCCTGGGTTCAATTCCCAGTACCAAAAACTAAAAATTAAGAAGAGACAGAAAACTATAGGCAAACAATAGATCAGAATATATGGTTCCTTTCTGTTGTTGAAAATTGACAAAAATTACTAAAGAACCCCAACTTCCAAGTTCATTCTGGCACTTCAACACACATATTCAGTGTGTCTTCGTTACCAGGTTTTCTCTAGTGATTTTTTGGTAGAGCTGCTTTAACTGTAGGTTTAGAATAAACATGATATGTTGCAAAGATATCTTGCAAGTCCTGTGGACTCTAGTACTGTGCTCTGTATAGTTATTTGGCTTCAGAACTTTAGTGCTGACAAACTGTCTCCTTCAATCTCTGAGCTCTCTTAATCTCACCTCACTTCAGAACTGTTATAACACCAGGCAGAATAAAGTTATTTAACTTGAAATCATTCTTGGGTGGCTAAATACAGTCAGGGATGGTAGAAAGTGATGGTGAGTGATGGTGAACTCTGTGTTGAGTGGCACTGTAGGGAGAATGGAGGCATTGCCAGAAATGAGCCAATAACAGTCTGACTTGAAGCCTTTTCCTTCCTTCCCAGATCCAGAGCGCTGGACAAACATTCCTTTGCTGGTCAAGATCCTAAAGCTGATTATCAACGAGCTCTCTAACGTCATGGAGGCCAATGCTGCTCGCCAGGCCGCTCCTGCAGAGTGGAGTCAAGGTGCACCAGGCCCTTACTCTCAGGAGACTTTTACCTGGCAGATCAAGTTACAAACTGTCAATTTGGTTTGTTGACTCATTGATTTAGAAAGAAAAAAATATATATTGAGTGGCTACTCTGTGGCTGACATTCTCAGGTCTGCCTTGTGAAATCTCAGAAGTTGGGAATGGGGAGCAACCAGGGGGCAAGCTATCTTACCCTTACTTCTTGGAAGTTGGTTCTTCCATTCACACTGGGAAGGTTTGGCCATCCTTGATTCTCTTCCACTGGGGACTGCAGCCCACCCTAGAAAAACCCTCAGGGTCCTCTGTTCCAACCTGTTTGGGTTTTGGAAGGGAGAATGCATGAATGTGCTTTAGCTGCTTTTTATTTCCAAGCAGATGACTCCAATGATATGTGGGAGGACCAGGAGGAGGAAGAGGAGGAAGAGGAGGATGGTTTAGGTGGCCAACTTTTATCTGACATTCTTGCTACCAGTAAATATGGTAAGCAGTTTTGAGAAGAAGACAGCCATGGTAAATACCTTTTTTTGTTTTGCCCACTTGTGCCAAGAATGGGGTGCCCAGGAAAGGGGGAGAGGCAAGGAATGTTCCTTGGGCTTCTGCCTGGGCCGTGCAATGGTGCATCTACCTAGGGCTGATCATGGGTCTCTGCCCTGACCCGCCCTGTGTTGGCTGTGTCTAACAGAGGAGGATTACTACGAGGATGATGAGGAAGATGACCCCGATGCCCTGAAGGATCCTCTCTATCAGATTGATCTGCAGGTGAGGGTGTCCAGAGAAGAGGTCTTGCAAGTGACAATATCCCAATCCATGGAAGCAGATATATGGTCTCAGATCTATTCATAGTTCTTCCTGGGAACCTCAGGAGAGAGAGTTATATCTTGCTGAGTGCTCAAGGGCTTTGGGGAGACTGGGACATTTGACAAGTATTTTATATGAATATTATAATCCAGCTTCTTGAGGCTATGTTGGGGTGAAACATGAGATAATTGCTGTGGAAATATTCTGGTTCCCTATGGAAATTTGTCCCTGGGTTGTACCTAAACTAGATCTAAGAATATAAAAGGCCATCCGTCAAGAAGGTGGCATTTGTCTAAGTCAGCCACTCCCTGCACCACTTGGTGGTGGTTCTTACACTGCTGCAGGTGAGTGACCCTGGGAGGGGGGGTCCCTCAGTAACACAACTCTTATTCTTGCCTCCAGGCATATCTCACAGACTTCCTCTGCCAGTTTGCTCAGCAGCCGTGCTACATAATGTTCTCAGGCCACCTGAATGACAACGAGAGGCGGATTCTACAGACCATCGGCATCTAAAAAGGGCCTTTCCATGTTTGCTTCTTTTTGGCCCAGCCACAAATCATTTTGCAGCACTCACTGGCCTTGAGATGCACTTTCTTCTCAACCTAGAGTGGTTTCCTGACCCTTGGTCCTTGGCCTCTGCAGAGTGACACTCATAATGACTCTGACCAAGCTCACCAGTGCCATCACCTAGGAATAGTGGAACAAGGGACATTTCTCAGAGTTCCCATGAAGATACCCCATCTCTGGAACCTTTTTCTCCCCAACTCTGCCTGCACCTCTGTTTCTAGTATCCTCTGCTGGCCAGTCCAGAAACATTTGTGCCCAGAAGGATTATGTGTTCATGAATTATTTTGCCCCACCTCAGGAGCACAGGAAGTCACTACCATTTATATTCTAAAAACAGACCTGTCTACTTTCATAGGACATCTGATGTGTTTAAATAGGAATACCCTTGAGAGATCACTAAGCTCTCTGCCCTCGACCACTGATGCTCCTGGTTCTCAGCAGGCACAAGCAGGAGCAGCTACATACTACACCCTTTCCAGCAGCCTCCCTCCCTGCTTTCTTCCTGCAACACTGAGTCTCCTCTGTTGAAGGAAGTCATCGTCTTGTTTTTGCTCCCTTGCATGACACAACCCTTCCCCCAACCTGTTCCTATATATACATGCACACACAAAATAAGCCAGACAGATGGCAATTTGTTTTTCCTTTTTTAGAAAAGAAAAAAGAAAAAAAAAAAGGATTTTTAAAAAATCCATCTGACCCAACTATATTTAATATGCCTCTACCACACATTATACTACAGAGTATGATATTCAAAGGTTATCCCTTGTCCCTCAGGAATCCTTTAAAGTGGTTAAGTTGTAGCCCTCAAATTTGCAACGTGTATTTTTCTAGGACAGTAAAAGTAATCTTTACAAATGAACTTAGTCTGCATGGTATAAGGTATCTCAGCACCTCTGCCTTCTGTTCCCTTTAGAAGGAAGTAAAAGGAGAGGAGGATAAAGGGTTGCATGGAACCTATTTAGACATTCGAGTCTGTTTTGTCAAACTTAGTTTAAAATAATTCTTAAGAGAACTGGCTTATTTAATCAAATGTTAAAGAGGGCTTGGGATGTAGCTCAGTGGTATAGCAATTGCCCAAGGCCCTGGGTTCCATTCCCAGCACCACCAAAAAAAAGTTTTAAGGTCAATGCCTTAATTGGGCTTTAGTCTGTTATTCGTTCAGAGAGCAAATGAAGATGAAAAAAAAAAAATTTAAGGGAAGAGAAGTAAAGCCCAGTATTTGCCTGCTTTGATAGTGCCCTCATCTGGGTCCCCCATTTTTAGTAGCCACAATATCTCTTTAGGGTGGTGTTGTCATAAAGAAATAATATATAAAATAAATTTGTATCTCCACTCTTAAAGGGGATAGCCCTATTGTGGGGCATTTACTCCATAGGACTTTCACAGACGCCTAAGGATATTGTGGCTGGTAATGACTTCATGCCACTAGATGTCCCTAGTGTTCAGTGTCCATGATGAGTTGGAAGGTATTTTAGTTAGTTTCTATCTTTGAAAAGCCTGAGGGCGTGTGTTCACAGTTGTCTGCTGCCAACCATATTCTGAGACTAATATTCTGTCCCTGCTGCTGCTCCCTCTGGAGTTGGGGGAGTCACTGATAATGGAAAACAATGGCAAGCCTGGCCAATGGTGCCCAAAAAACATCAGTGTGATCCTAGGAGACTCACCCTGTGGCTGATCTCAAGGCAGTACCAGTTGGATTTAGTGCCAAAGACTAAGTTGACTATTGATTTGGGCACCAAAAAATGGTTTCATGCCAGCATATTGAACTGGGGTTTGAGAGGCTTGGGGCTCTCAAACTGAGAGTGATGGACCCCTTCTGGGCCTAATGATTTAAAAAATTAGCCATGCATGGTAGCATATTTCTAGGACCCCAGCAACTCATAAGGCTGAGGTAGAAGGGTCCAAGTTTGAGAGCAGCTTCAGCAAGACCCAGTCTCAAAAAGGGCTGGGGGTATAATTCAATGGTAAAGCGTCCCTGAATTCAATCCCAAGTACCAAAATAATAATCTCTATTTTCAAAAGTGATAATAACTGCCTTGGCAAGGGCCCCTCTTTCTGTTCTCCAGCTTATTTTTGAGGGGCGATAACTGAACCTAGGAAAATGAATTCTGAGAAAAGAGCAATAGTGTCACTTGGCAGGGAGCCCTCACCAACAGACGGCTTTGGTTGAGAGTGGAGGGTTTTGGACCCCTTGTGCAGGTACTTCCTTGTGTTTCCAGATCATTTAATCTTTACAACAGGTACGTAGACTAGATGTTCCCAACCTGTTAAAAAGAGTTTGGAAAGACTGTTTAGTGCCAGCAAGAAGAATCTCTCTGTTGGAGACCAGTGGAGTGACAGGAAGCTGAACTCTTAGCTCCTATTTTACATTCTGTCTTTTTTGGCCAGAGCTAGCTTCGATCTGAAAAGGGCTAGACTACCTGGTTAGGAAGAACTGAAAATCAAGAAAAGACCCATGAGGTAGTTAAAAAGAGATCAGGTTCCTACCTGGGGAGCAGCAGCTAGGACACTAAGGGGTTCTTCCCAGGAGTTGGTTGAACTGTTAGTGGAAACAGAAGGGAAAATGAAAACACTAAAAGACTGGAAAACAAGTCCAACAAAGAAGCAGGGAAGTTTGACCTACAGCCAATAACTCAAAAGCTGATAAACAACAGTGATGAAAAAGTAATCAGTGAGTTTTAATAGATGTTCATTGTGAGCTAAAGAGCAAGGGAGGCCTTGCAGCCTTTAGTTTTGTTAACTAGATAAAATCACCTGGACAGGGCTTGGGGTGTAACTCTGGCAGACTCTGGGTTCAAAAACCAAAAAAAACCTTGGACATAGAAAAGTCAGAGAATTAGGAAGATAGAGAAGTTTGTGACTGAAGACCAACTAACCAAACTACAGGTCGACCCATTATAGAATGACAGGGTGGAGACTACAGGTTGACCCATTATAGAATGACAGGGTGGAGGTGGGGTGCAGCTCAGAGATGGAGTACTTGTGTAGCACGTGCAAGGTTCTGGGTTCTAGTCCCAGCACCACACACACACACATACTCATCCCCCACTCCCATGGTTTGGGGGTCTTGGCCAGAAATAAAATTGGAAGGACAAGTGAGAGCCAGATGGTGAAAGGTCCTACAAGGCCTGCTTCCCTTAGAGGGTGGGAGACCACCTAAGGGTTTTAAGCAGAGAAGTGATAGGTATTTTTGGTGTCATCCCAAACATGACCAGAAGGATGACATAGAACCTGGGTTGAAGAGGAGGAAGATGGGAGGTAGGAATGGAGTCTGGTGGCAGCTCCAGATGGGAGAACCCAGAGCCTGGTCTAACATAGCTAGAGAGGTGGAGTGGAAGAAATGGATTAGTGAAATGTTAGAAAGGTAGAATCAGTAGAGCTTAGTAACTGCTAAAGGAGGGTTTTCTAAACCTGGCAGCTGTGGAATGAGTTGCCTTGCAATCTTACAATGTGTTTCTCCCCATCCATAGAAGTGCCCAACCAGAGGCTGGACTTTCAGATAATTGTCGTATCTCATGGAAAAAGTTCTCATTCTCACAGGGATTTAGACTAGGTCTTAATACTTTACCAGGATTCTAGTAGCAAAGCAGCCAAAAGTAATTGTTAATAAAATTCCAAATTTTGTGAACTGTTTACCTTTTTCTGACAGATGGTACAAGTCAACATCAACCATCCCTCACGTTCCAATATTTTTACTTATTTGATGAGGTGAGAAAAGGAGATCATTAGTGCTAGTTTCCTAAAATTGTAAATTTTAAAAGGTCTCATGCCTGTGTGTGGAATACATGATTTTGTAGCAAGTCACTGTGGGAAGAAAAACAATGAGGCCTGAGCAGAAGGTCCAAGATGTCCCTTCAAGTCTTGAGTTGTTTTAACTTGGCATGATTACATATCTGGGAATGGAAGCAGGTGATATCCCCTATAACCCTTGGTTTCTTCATCTGTAAAATGAAGAATTAATACCTACCTCACTGGATTGTAGTTAGAATTAAAGCTGACTTGATGAAAAAGCACTGAAATGGTGAGAAGTGTCCCCTCCTACCCTCCACCCCCAGAGCTGGGAGCTGCATTGACTCAGACTCCTTGGCTGAATTTGACTGTGACTCAGTTCAGCTTCACAGCTGCTGTTGCTGCTAAATCAGGGTCTTGGTGAGCCTTTGGGAGGCTGACTCTGAGGAAAGGACTGCAGCCCTGCCTGGGGAACAGGACAGTAATGTGGCAGCCCCAGCTCCCGCCTTTCAAGCGGTTTTTCTGTGGTTATCTGATGACATAAAACATTGTTATATTAATTTGCTTTCACTAGGTTTTTTTCCTTCCACTGCTCCAAGAACATATGTGAGTTCTTCATAGTTCTTTGCCTTAGCTGTTTTTCAGGGTAGCACTCAGCACAATATGACGGTAGCCACACTCTGGACCCTTGGTGAGAGTTCATATGAACTGAGATTGGGCTCAGGGGCCTGGAAGAAGACTGGGAGAGAAAACCAAAGGGTGCAAAATACAAGTAGGGGGCAGAGAAATCCCCAGGGCCTATGAGTGGTGAGGACCCTGCTCTGGTCCTGGCAGAACATCTGGTGATGAGGAAACTCTGGGAGAAGGTGGTATGGAGTCTGAAAAGACCCCTGTACCTGGGCTTGCAGGCTGATGAGCAGAACCAGTATCAGCAGAACCAGTGTGGACTGAGGCCTAGACAGATCAGTATTTTATACTTTGTGGGTCCCCAGGACCTCTTCATGATCCTGGAAGGGGGAGCAAATGATAGTAACAACAGACTGAATTTCCCAACAGGCAGTGTTACCAAATCCAGGTTCAGAGGTTCATCTCACGGAAAAACCAACGTTTAAGAGATGAGTGTTGGAAGAGAGAAAGGCTTTATTCAGTGGTCAGAGAATGAAGAAGAGGGAGCATTGCTCATGAATCAGCTTCTCGACTCCAAGAGGGTTGAGGGTTACAATATAAGGTAGGAATAATGAGGGAAAGGACTAGGCTAATAAAGGGGAGGAATATTCATGTCTTTTCTGGGAATAGGCGAAGTTCTTCTAGGAACTCAGATGCCACTTTCTTTCATTCCATTCATGGTGTGGTCTTTCCCATCACAGCAGCTGGAAAGTATCTTTTTTAGCCTTGAAGTAGGAAAGTAGGCTAGCCTAGGTCAAGTTTACCCTGTATTACAGTTTAGGATGAAACATTTCTCAAATGATCAATATCTCTACACGCAGAACTGTGTAGAATCTGACACAAAGGTTAAGGCAAAAGAAGGAGACAGACACAACATGCAGGTAGAGATGACTAGCATTTTTATCCCATTCCAGTTACACTGGTCCTCTGCAGGCCCAAGTGAAGCAAAAACATTAAGGTACCCGAAGCGTAACCTGGGCAACCATTATCAAAACCAGCACGCAGACGTGTGTCATCTACAGCAAAGCTAGTGGGAAACTAATTCTGTATTGCCCACCTGTGTGACCTCCAAAATGAATTATTTTAAAGTCAACTAAGCAAGTGAAATTAGAGAATTTGTCTAGGTTTTTCATCCATAATAGTAGTAGGATAGAGAATCAGTCTGATCTATTTCAGTCAAAAAATAATTATTTCTTCCACACTTGACTTTGTGATTGCAAATTCACACCTCATATCTGTCTCCAGCTCCCTTCCTCATCCCTGACAAAGAGTTTCACTAGCAAGAGCACCGAAGCCAGGCCAGTTGCCAGTGCCCTGCTATGTGACCTTGAATAAGCTCTTTTCCATTGAGCAGGGAGAGACAGAATGGGCCAGAGCTTCTGTTAACTCTGATTTGGGGATTCTAGAAGATTCAATTGAACTAGTTTGTTTCCATATGAGGAGACTAAGACCAGAGGGGTTGAGTGGTTTCACCAAACTTACAGAGCCAGGAAGTGGCAAAGCAGGACTCACCTAGGTAGTGGTTCAGAGCTTGGGCTCTGGAGCCGGACTGGGTTGAATCCTGGCTCTGTCACTTACCAGCTAGGTGACTTTGGGGCTATTTAAATTTTCTGTCTCCACTTCCTAATCCACAAAACAGGTATAATATTAGTATCTGTTTTATGGAGTGATTGTGAAGATTAAATAAAGTCAATACAATACAAAGTACTTTGTAGTGTTGCCTCATGGTAAGTAGTAATTTTAGCTGTTGGTCTAATCTCAAGTCTAATAGAATTATCACCATGGAATCCTGTCTTTATAGACCTGGTCTGACGAAGAAAGACCCTGGGCCTCTGCAAATTTCAACAGTTCCCACCAGTGCAAATGGTTAGAGAGAGAGGCTAAAAACAGAGGCTCCAGGGTAAAAAGGGCCAGCTAGAGCATTGAGGCCTATGGCCCCACACTCTTCCCAGGAGCGGGAGTAGGGACAGACAGGAGAGCTGTAAACAGCCTTCTTCCTCTCTTATTCTCAGATCCCAAAATAACATTCGTCTGCCCCCACCCTGCCCAGCTGGCAGAGCTACAGGCTGAGTAAGGTACCATTTAAAGATAACCTAGCCTTTGCCATCCGCCCCACCACCTGAGCCAGACTCCTGAGGCCAGGCCGTGGCTGCCTAGGACTGCTGCTCCCACAGCCACCAGGGTGTGCCCGAAAAGGGGGCCGCTCACACCTGCCACCCAAGCCAGGCTGGCCACTCGCTCCTGTCTTGCTGCCTTAGTTCTGCCCAGACTGTTCTGGGCACGCTGCAAAAGAGCTGGAGTGTGGCAATCAGACAGGCAATCCTACAAAGGCATGGTAAAAACTCCTGGGGAAAGAGTGGCCTCTCCTGCCAGTAGCTGGGTGGCAGGGAAGCTGACCGCTACTGTCCTTCCCACCAAGAGGACAAACACAAGAGACCCAGTAGTTTATAGCAAGAAAGACTAGACACCAGAAAAAAATGTTCTGGTTGAGGAGAGATGTTTGTTTATTCTGGAGCAGTGGAAGCCAGAAGACCTTCAGTCCCCAACTCAGCCATAAAGACCTTGGCCAAGTTTCTGGTGCTTTCCCAGCTGTGTACTCAAGGAGACTATGTCTAAGTCTCTCTAGGGAGGATGTGACAGGTTAAATTAAACAGAAGGACCCAAGGGTCCTGTGGCAGGAAGAAACGTGTATCACCTGTCCGCAAGTTTGGGTTGCCAGAGGCCCAGGCAGGAGGAGAAGGAGGGTAGCCTGGTTGCTCTTCTGGAGAGAACACAAACTGACTAGAGGCAGGAATTAGGAGAGGAGGGGAATTTCCTTATCTCAGAGAAGCTCAGCTCAAACCACCACAGCCAGACAGAAGTGGGACAAGAGCCTCCCTGGCCAGATAGCAGGGTGAGGCAGAAGCCTCAGGGATGGAGGCCCAAGGGTCCAGGGCCAGGGATGGTCAGAAAGAGCTCAGCAAAGTTCAGGCTGGATCTCAGGCTCCATGAGAAGGAGCATGGAAGGAGCTGGGGGACCCTGAACAGGTCATGCAACCCAGGAGAGAGGTGACTCTGTAGAGTACTTGGACCACAGCCCCAGGCCAGCCCAAATTGGGATCCTAGGTTTTCTCCTCCTGGTTTCCCCAATTCCAGACATTCTGGCTGCCCTTTCACCCCATGCAGACTCCTACTAGGGATAAGAATGGGCATTGAAGTTTCCTGGAGTACATGCTCAGAAATACACAGCCCTAAGCATTTGAGACTTGTATAAAGTAGGGCAGGTGGTGGAGCCTAAGGACCTGAGCTTTGAAGTCAGAAAGTCCAACAGCAGTGTGAGTTGGGAGAATTAACTTCTTCCAATTCAGTTTCTTCATCTGTACAATGGGATGAGTTTATGGATTGAATATTTTCCCTAGAATTTTAAAAAAATTTTTATTTGTTCTTTTTAGTTATATTCCTTAGAATTTTGCAGCTAGAAAATCACTGATGATATTGGTGAGAGCTACATGTTGTTATGAGCTGAAGAATCATCCAGTGCCAACTAACCTGGGGGAAGACCAGTTGAAGAGAAAAGGAGAAAAGCAGAAAAGTAGTTAGGGGTGAGTTTCAGAAAGCATAGGGTTTCATTTTGATTTTTTAACAAGAAAGACTTGAGATTTCATTCTCCTAAGGAAAAGTAGCTGGTAAGGATGGAGAAACTAAAGACCCCCCAAAGAAGGAATAATGTACAGACATATCAGATGGGGTCAGGAGCACACCTGGAGAGTTAACCTTGGACAGGAGAGACACCTTTCATCTGAGGGTCATTTAGCCAGGAATGGGGAATAAGTGAACATAGCCATATGGTCCCTGTATTCATGGAGCTCCTGGTGTAGAAAAAAGGAGACAGACAGCAATGAGTATACTGTGTAAGTGGCAGTGAATTTAAAAATGTATCTCTTTGTCCCTGGCCACTGCAATTACAATGGGGTCCTGTGTGAGTTCATATTCTTGCCAGCCCATTGGCCTTCTGGCAGCTTCCTGGGGCAGGAAGCTGTTCTCTCTTATTCCAGCCCTACCAGGTGAATGTACCTACACCCATGGAGGCCAGGGATGGGGCCCTCCTCTTCAGCTGCCTTCCCTAACCTATTCAGATTCTTCAGAGCCTTCCATGACCTGCCAGGCACCCTCACCCCAGAACATCAGAAACACTGCACCATCTGCTACTGAGAGTAAGGACCCACCTTGATCTAGAAGACTTGGATCTTGATATTGCCTCTACCATTTTTTGGCTGTTTTACCTGGAGAACGTCTTTTCACTTATTTAGCCCTATTTTCTCTGTTTACAAAATGGAATGGATAATAACATCTACCAACCAGGCTTGGCTCATGGAGTTGTGGAAAGATCAAATGAAGTAAATTAGATGTTCAAGTGTGGAAGGGCCCTACATGGAGGGGATTAAGTAGGTTTGATGTTATCCCTGGTTTGATGGGTAGTTTCCAATTAGGGAAGCTCTTGCAAGCACTAAGCACAGTCACTGGTGCTGTGAGATTGACTTCCCCCACCCTGAACACTGTCCCCACCTGTAATTAAATGTCGCCTTCCTCATGCTCTCCTGGTAGTACAGTGATTTTGCAGACTTGCTCCTTGAAGAAAAGGGTTTTCACTGTGAAGAGTGTTTAACCGACAGGCCCCATCCATGGACCTGCCATTCATGCTGGTGAGGCCATGGTGTGAGCGCTGTCCACCCAGAGGGGGAAGGGCCATCTCAGGGAGCCACTGCAGCTGCCAGTGTCCAGGCCCGTGGGCACCGTTGGAGACAAAGCTTCTCTGAACTGGCTTTCAATGAGTGCCTGTGTTCAAGAACGGGGGCGGGGTGACTCCCAGCCTCCTCCCCTCTCCCCCGCCCGGACTGGACACTAGGGCAGAGGACGTCCTGCACAAGGGAAGGTCCGGCACTGCCCCTCCAGGGTTGGCTCATGTGCTGGACATTCGGAGGTGGCACCAGGATCAGGGCTTCTAGGGTCCAGGATAATGATTGGACCCAGTCGGGGGGCGGGCCCAGGACACGGCCAGGCCTCCCTGGCTGTAAAGCTCAGCTGCCCGCTGTGCCCATGGTGGCTCCGACGGGAGGAACCACTGTGGTGCCAGGGACAGGGTGAGGGGCGCCCGGCTCTAGAGCCGGGGCTGGGTGGGCGTCTCTGGTGGGTGGGCCTGGGCGGTGCGCCGAGCGGCGCGGGCGGGGTTACTGCAGGCGGGGCGCCTGGGCCCGCCCCCGAGGAGGTGGGAGAGGAGCCCGGGCCTGGCCGCGGGCAGGGCCCGCCGCAGCTCCTGCCCGCCGGCTTTTCCTCCTTGGGCCCCTTTTCTGGGCGGCCCGGCCCTGGCCGCGCTCAACCTCCGCAATGCCGCCCGCGGGGCTCGGCGGGGCCGCGCCGCTCGCCGCGATCGCCCTCCTGGTGCTGGGGGCTCCCCTGGGTAAGGGATGGCTAGCGAGGCGCGGGTGGGTGGGATGAGGCGGGGGAAGGGGAGGAGCCGACCCGAGGGCCGCGGCCGGGGCTACCTGGAGACCCTCGGGCTGTCTGCGCGCCCTGGATGCTGCGGGGTCCCCTGCGAGTGGGAGGAGACAGCGCCGGGAGGTTGGACGGTGGGCAGCTGGCCCTGGGCACCTGGGTCTGCTTTAAAGAGAGGCCTCCGGGGTTCCGAAGCTGGGACCCTCAGGTGGGGACAAGAGTCAACCGGGAGCCAGAGGGCTGGAGACCACAGGGGGGTGGGGCTAAGGGCGGCGGAGTTGAACTGGCCTGGTGGCCCCCGGTTCCCCCACCCCTGCCCGCAGCGCTGGCCGGCGAGGACTGCCTGTGGTACCTGGATCGGAATGGCTCCTGGCATCCGGGCTTTAACTGCGAGTTCTTCACCTTCTGCTGCGGGACTTGCTACCAGCGGTACTGCTGCAGGGACCTGACCTTGCTTATCACCGAGAGGCAACAGAAGCACTGCCTGGCCTTCAGGTGAGCTCCTGCCGCCTTTCCCGGATCCCCTTCTCCATCCTCTCAACAGGCTTCCTGCCTCCTCCCTTTGTGCATCTCCACATTCTTAGCTCAGTGGAGTCACCAGGACTTCAGCCTGGAGACACAGCTGGGTGGTCCTGATGTGGGAGCTCCATAAGGCATGTTAGTTGCCATCGCAGGCTTGGGCTGGGGTGAGTGCTTCAGGTTCCTTCTAGAGCCTCCGCTTGGTCCTGCCGGATCCTGCCGGATACTGTTCAGGGTTAGCACCAGAATGCAGAGCAGCTTTGTGGAAGCTCTGGCAAAAGGGCTGGAGGCTTGGGTTTGATTCCCAAGTCCACTTCTTACCAGCCATGTGATTTGGGGAAGACACTTGCCCTCTATGGATCATTGTTTCCTTTTCATAAAATAAGGGGATTGCCAAAATTAATGTTTTTCTTTTCTGTGATGCTGGAGATGAAACCCAGCCTTGAGCCTAAAGCACTCTACAACTGAGCTATTCCTCAGCCCCAAAATTAGTGGTTTTCAAACTTCCTTTTGAAGGTGGTTGCTAATATATAGAACAGATGTAAGGAGAGTGTCTAAAGTGCGGCTAGGGGGGAAAAACAGTCCTAGCTTATTTCCTAAGCCTCTTTTACAGCTTAACATGTAAGTCTAATCAATTAAGTTGTAGATATAAAAGCCCTCGTGGAGAGGCACACTACAAATCCCAGCATGCCTCACACTAGCCAACCAAGCAGCATAGCCTTCTGGGAAGTGGAGGTCCCTAAGATCTGCTCCACAGGGACTGGGCAGAATCCCACAAGAAACGCTAAATCTTAGCATGCTGTAGCCCCCTGCTGGCCAGGAGTTGGAGCCAGCATGATGAGGACTGGTCCTCCTCCTGCAAGTGTTGGAAAGTGAGCGGGCCTGTTCTTTGTCTAAAGTCCCAAGACCATAGCAGGCATCGCCTCTGCTGTGATCCTATTTGTTGCTGTGGTTGCTACCACCATCTGCTGCTTCCTCTGTTCCTGTTGCTACCTGTACCGACGACGCCAGCAGCTCCAGAGTCCATTTGAAGGTATGCACAGTCTTGGGCAAAATGGGCGTGAGGTAGCCTGGGATGAGCACTAGAGAGGTCGAGGATTGGTGAATTCTGTGGTAGTGTATGTTTCTGTATGAACCCCCCTGGAAGCATGTAAACCTGGAAATATGCTTGTAAGCTCATGAGTATTAGAATGTGCCTGGGGTATGTGGACATGTGGGACTGTGTCCACGTTTGTGTACTTACATGAATACTCAGTTGTGCACAGGAATGCAGTCTGTTGGCAGTGGGGAGTGCACAGTGGGTCTATGTAGGCGAGTGACTCAGTAGGTGTACAGGGTATGATCTGTAAGTGGTGAGCATTAGTCTGGTATGCTCCAGTGTACAGTGGAATACATGTCTAATTGTTGCATGTGACTGCATGTTTGCCCAATCCTGAATGACATGGAGACAGTGACACCATATAAGAGATTGGCGTGGGAGGGAAGGACTTGAGGAGGACCCCCTTGGTGGCACTACAGACGCCTGATCATTGCCCAAGTGGGGCATTTCCCTGCCTGTGCTCCCCAGTTCATGAGGTCTCTGACACCTGTCTAGGGGAGCCATCTTGCAAAATACAGGTTGACCAGCAGCACCATGTGCTCAGCCCCCTACTCAACTCTGTTAAGCAGGGTTTGGGAGGTAAAGGCCACAGGTGGCCAGCCTGGAGCCTGCTAGAGGGCCAACCCCAGGGTGCTCATCTTGGTTTCCTGGGCAGGGATCAGAGGCTTCTCTTGGGAGGTGGAACTCTGAATGCTTGTCCTTGTCCCCCATCTAGGACAGGAGATCCCAATGACAGGCATCCCAGTGCAGCCAGTATATCCATATCCCCCGGACCCCAAAGCTGGCCCTGCACCTCCACAACCTGGCTTCATGTACCCGCCTAGTGGTCCTGCTCCCCAGTATCCACTGTACCCAGCTGGGCCCCCTATCTACAACCCTGCTGGTAAGTAACAATCTGGAGCTCTTGTTCCGCCTGCCCCTGAGCTCCCTCCACAACCTCCCTGCCTCTCCCTGGGGAGTCCCTCTCCCAGACTCCCTCCACATCTAGCTGGAAACCTCCAGACCAGCTCCCCATGGATCCTGGGGGGAGGAGGCTTACTTCCTGTCCTCCTGTGACCCCACTGACCCTCATCCTGTCTTCTTGATTTTTCAGCCCCTCCCCCCTACATGCCACCACAGCCCTCTTACCCAGGAGCCTGAAGAACCAGCCATGTCTCTGCTGCCCCTTCAAAGTTACCAACTTTGGGAGATGCCCCATCCTGTACCTGCATCCAGCTCTGGGGATGGAATGGGTCTTCTAGTCACCAGGCCCCATACCAAGCCAAACCCTGGGCCCCACCAAGGACAAAGCCCCAGAGAAGTGGAACAGGAGTTGAGTTTTCTAAGCCATGAATGAGGGGTGGATGGGGAGGGCTTGGGATTGGTGGACTGTTTTTACTAGGGGCAAGGAAGAGAGATGAATGACAAGCTGGGTCACAGCCCCTGCTTACAAGTAGTCCCTCTCCTCCCAGGATCCCAACCAAAAAGGTGGGGACTCTCTGGTTTGCCCACTTTGGGCTGGGGTGGGGGGCCATGGGAGGCTCCATCAATGGCTGGCAGTAGCCCTCCTCTATGGCTGCCCCGCTGGGCAGGGCTCTGGCCTCTTGGATTAAAGCTGTAAAGATGTAAATCAAGTCGGTGACATCCTTGGGCCCATCCACACCTCCAGTAGCCCCACTGGGCCATCCCTGGCAGAGCCAGCCCAGGCCTCAGGGTCAAAAGCCAGTGAGGTGGATCTGGCGGCAGCTTTGAAGAAGGTGTCGCTTGCAATGCAGAGATTCCTCGACTGGGTTCAGGCTTCTAGAACATCCAGACACTACCAACAGCAAAGGCGCCTCCCCCATCCAGGTACACGTGGACTCAACTTCAGACCCCACCACTCTTGAACCTTGAGCATGTTTCTGAAGGTCTTTATGCCCCAGTGTCCTCAACTGTGGAACTTGGATAACACCTCACGGCTGTCATAAGGGTGAAATATTATGTAAATGGAACTAAGTCCTGTCCTTCCTTCCTGACCAGAGCTCCTAGGACTAGGAGCCAAATGGAGGGATGATGGCATCTATGAGACTGGTACAGGGGGCTTCTGTCAGCTGCTTGGTCATCAAGGGACCTTGAAGATATCGGGTCCCCCAGGCCCATGTCAGGGCCCCCACTGAGCCAAGCAGTGAGGGATATGACCTCATTTCTCCGTCTTCCATGAAGGCTGCTTGTAAGAGGGAATCTGGGAGGGGCAGTAGGTACTTGGAGCTATCTGGCCATCTTCCTCTGGTGTGCCTCAGGGGGTCCTTGTGTTCTCAAGAGTTTTCTGGTGACAGAACTAGAGAAGGGAGATTTATAGTTTTTGTTTTTGGTGGAAAAAAAGAAAGAAAGAAAGAAAGAAAAAGAGAAGCCGGGTGAGGTGGCGCACGCCTGTAATCCCAGCACTTGGGAGGTTGAGGCAGGAGGATCGCGAGTTCAAAGCCAGCCTCAGCAATGGCGAGGCATTTAGCAACTCAGTGAGACCCTGTCTCTAAAAAAATACAAAAAAGGGCTGGGGATGCGACCCAGTGGTCCAGTGCCCCTGAGTCCAATCCCCTGTACAAAAATAAATAAGTAAATAAATAAAGGAAAAAAGGTGGAACCCAGGGCCTTGTACATGCTAGGCAAGTACTCTACTACTCTACTACCAAACTGGCCATCCCAGTTTAATAGGGTTTTTTGTTTGTTTTTGTTTTTGGTGGTACTGAGAATTGAACACAGGCGCACTTAACCACTGAACTACATCCAAGTCCCTTCTAGTTTATTTTGAGACAGGGTCTCACTAAGTTGCCAAGGATGGCCTTGAACTTGAAATTCTCCTGCCTCAACCTTCCTGGTATTACAGCCTGGCTTATAGCTTTTAATTCAAGTGGGGATAGTGTCAGCTCAGTTTGGCAAAACCACCGCCACCCAATGTTCCCTCCCCTGCTCTCTTGCCCTGCCCCTCAGGCTATTGGACCTCTGCATTCCTGCAGCCCAGCTGGGTTCTGGAGAGGGCCTTTATGCTGCAGGCCCTCTGCTACCTACATACTCTGTAGGGGCATTACCTATTGTCACACAGCCTGAAAGGCAGAGTTCCTGGGCTTAGTGCTTTGGGGCCAGGGTCAGAGATTTGCTTAGATGGAATTCTGTCCCCACTACATTCACGGCTTCCCTCTTCCCAGTGAAATAGTCAAGGGCCCTGGCTCTGACCCAGACAGGGAGGAGCACCTGATGCTGGTGGGGACAGATCTGGGACCATAGCTGCAAATCTGCTTTTGCTCTGAAGGTGGGGCCAAAGAGTGACTCTGGGTCCACAGAGTGGTTCTGCCTTCACAGTTCAGGAGAGAAGATGACCAGGTCATTGAGGTTTGGAGCCCAGCTTCCTCTATTCCAAAGCTGGGCAGCAAAGGAGATGTGCAGGATAAGTCTTCTGAGTTTCCCAGAAAAAATGGTGTAATTTATGTAAGGCCATGATAGTCAGAATTAATTATCCTTGAGTCAACAGCCCAGGACCAATGCAAAGTTATTTTGTGGTCTAGAGTTGAGGCATGTGGAAGGTGTGGGGCTCCCCAGTTTATAGTTAACTTTGCAACACACTGAAAGTAAGAATTCCAAGAAAAAAGGAGAAGCCCTGACAGTGGGACTTCTGCATACTCTGAGTAGAGGACCCTGTCACATACCAGGGTTCTTTAAATGAGGGCAATACTCTTTCATCTCTCCCTCTGACTCCATCTCATGGGGCTCACCATCAGGGGAGTAGGGAAGGCCCGGCAGGGCAGAGCGAAGCTGGGAGCTGTCACTGTCCCTTCCCATCACCTTGTTCTTCAGCTAGCACCTTTGAAAACTAGTCAGGCACCCCAAAAAGACAAGAAGGGCTGGGGAGGCCACTGATCTCAAGAACTGGTGTAATGGTGTAAATGGGACCTTGCTAAGGTTGCAAGGGAACACTGAGCATTCTAAGGGGGGCAGGTCTAGAATGCCCAGATGAAGCCTTTTTACACAAAAAACTGTCTGGGTCTGGGGATGTAGCTTGGTGGTAGAGTACACACCTAGCATGCCCCAGGGCTCAATCCCCAGTATAAAAAAATAAAACAGAAAACTGTGGTATGAGGCCCTGGATATGACCCCCAGCACTGCAAAACCACAAAATCCCACAAGGAACAACTTTATCAGGTGAAGGAGCCCTAATTAGGAAGGGCTGTTGTAGCTAGCTGGAAGCCATGGGTTCCACCTGATATGTATGTGACGCACCTGTAGGCACCCGCAAACCTGAAGGTATATAACCGGGTGAAAGCGGTCCGAGTTAGGAGAACGGAGAATTCAGTCAGCCGGGCAGTCACTCGGTTGGTCAGAAGAATCAGAGCGGCCAGAACGTAGGCAGAGCGGTTACAGAAGAGAAACCAGATAGAAGAAGTAATGACTGGTCAGAGTAAGGCCGAGGCTCCCGAGGAAGACAGAAGACAGAAGACAGAAGAAGGAAGAAAGAAGAGAGAAGAAAGAAGCTCTAATCTTTCTAACTAAGCTAAACTCTAAGCTAAGTAGACAAGAAGAAAAGCTTCACTCTGCCTCCGAGAGTTTATCCTCCCGGTTTACGGTACCAGGCAGCTTACAATCAGGGAGGCAGAGTTTCAAGGGGGCAGGTAGTGAAGGAAGGCAGGGGGGCGGAGAGGGAAGAGGATCTAGGGGGCTGGAGGAGGGAGCCCAGAGATGGGGAGAAGGTGCGCAGGCAAGGCGGGCATCGAGGAGGAACTCAAGGGCCTGACTTCAGGCTGACTTCAGAGCCTCCCGCAGAGGCCCAGGGAGCTGGAACCACAGTGGGCAGGTCAGGCACTCCAGCCCTTGAAAGGCCATCTTGGCCTTCCAGAAGCACGATCTTGGGTGAACTAGTCCAGAACTTTCCTTTCTTGAAGAGGAGTGAGTGAGGAGGAGATCCCGACTCAGACTGGAGTCTGGAGCTCCTGTGACAGCAAGCCTGGCAAAAGCAGGCCCTTGGTCTCAGCCCTGGAGTTTCCCGGGGACAAAAGGTGGGTGGGATGGGCACTTTTCCTGCAGGGGTGAGACCAGACGGGTTGGAACCCGGGGCGTAAGGACTAAGCCGGAGGAGCAGGAGAGCAGGAAGGGGAACCCCCAGAAGTTGGTGGGGACGGGGAGAGCTGGGAGCCGGCGGCGGCGTGCAGGGTATTCCGATGGGGACTGCAGGCAGACGCTGCAGAACTGAGTCGTCGCTTGTCTTAGATGTATACACGATGCAATGGTTGTCAGGGGACCTGGTTTTGAGTCCGGATTCATCATCTTGGATAAGTCATTCGCTTTCTTTGAAGCTCATACGCTGGACTAGGAAAAAAACATCTCTGGCTCCTTCCCCCTGGGTTTTAGGAAGCAAACCCCTGACTCCCTGTGCGAGCGGCGCAGGTGGGCGGCGGTGCGAGCATGTCCAACAGAAACGAGGTCCTGAGCGCACGCGTCCGCCGCGTGCCTAGCGCTCTCCTTTGGCCCTCCGAGACTGCAGGAGGGCCCCCGAAACGGTCCCGTGGGTGAGGCAGGCTCCCCGTCCCATCAGCCCATCTTCTTTTCGTATCCCAAGTCGCCTCCTCCGGGTCCCAGGCGCACCTGGGGGAGCAGCGAGAGAACGTGGGAAGCTGTCTACCCCCAGATGGCGCTGTGCCCCCGCGTCAAGTTCAGATGCACCAGCGAAAGGATTACATCATCCCAGGCCCGGGCAGAATCCCCCAGGAGTGCGGAGGAAGGGAACAGAAGGGAGTAGGTTTTTCCTCTGGCTACATCGCGTTCAAGTTTGGTAGAAAGGGTTCTAAGGTGACAGGTTCTGTTGAAGCCTGAAGATTTGGAGATAGATTGTTTGATTCTATTAGGTTTCTAGTGCTTTCCTGAGGCACCATCACCAGTCTCATTTCCGTGGGGTGGGGGCAAGCGGGCGGATCTGTTATCAGAAGCCGCTCTAAAGGCTAACGATCTGCGCTCTCTGCCTTTTGCTAGTTGTGTGATCGTAGACAGTTAATCTCTGTCTCAAACTTTATCTGCAAAATGGAGAGAATGTGAGTATCCACCTCACAGAGTTGGAGGATAAGCCGAAGCAATCCAAAGCATCTAGCTAGTGTACATAACCCAGCAGGCATAGCGGGAGATGGCTTAGCTCATACCTTTGGAGGTAGAGCGTACCCTGGGATCTGGTGTGGGTGCTACTCCCCACATGGTCCCTCCGCTTCCCTTCCTGCGCCTATGACTGCTGTGGGGAGCTGGCCCTGAGCCCACAGTTGGGAAGAGTCATGGAATGAGCATCCCCTGAACATGCCTAATATAGCCATCTAGGGCCCGTGCTCTGCTCTGCCCTGTTAACCTGAGAACAGCTCTGGACACTGAGTCCAGGCAGCAAGCCTAGTTCAGAAGCAGACCCAGGACAACCACTTTGGGGGTCCTGCACCCAGAGCTTAGGTTTTCCCCCATGCTATCCTTTTTGTGGTGGTAAACTGAGTTCATGGTCAACTTGGACAGTGAAGCAGGGGATCTGAGCTTCTAGAGCCTTCCTGGGAGCCCTGGGTGAGTATCAGGACCTGTAGTACATGACAGAGGTGAGACATAGTGACTCTCAACTAAAGGTTTGTATATATTATCAAAATCTTATGGAAAAACAGATACACAGCTATTTTTACAACAGCAGGTGGGTGTGAGGAAAATGTCTGCTTTGGCATTAAACCTTCAGGTCTGTTCCTTTCCTCTCCTCTGGAGCCCAATCCCACC
This sequence comes from Tamias sibiricus, assembly GCA_025594165.1. NCBI lineage: Eukaryota > Metazoa > Chordata > Mammalia > Rodentia > Sciuridae > Tamias > Tamias sibiricus. Next base: position 34,695,788 of record CM046669.1, read on the forward strand.
AGGCACTGTCCATCCAGGCCAGCTGCCTTCCATGTCCTCAGCCCCTCCTCCTCTCCCCATGGACTCCCATGCCCTTAATCCTTCTGCCAATTGCCCCTCAGAGTACCACTGGCCCAGCAGCTTTGCCCCAAGGGCTCCTCAGAGGCCTGGATCCTGGCCCTGAAGGGCAGTGGGGCTGGATATGTGGTCCCTGGGGACATCTTTCCTGGATCATAGGCCTTTTGCAGTGTGCCAACTACACAGGTCCTGGGCAGTGCCATCTTCTCCATGATGCACAATAAAGACTCTTCTTGTCCCAAAACCTCAGCTCCAGGTGTCAAAGCAATTCTTGGAGAGCCTCAGAAACAAGAAAAGGAAGGTGAGAGGAGCTACAGCGTCCTCCCTTGAGTGTGGCCCAGGCCTGGAGCTCTCCCGTGGCAGAACAGGGACAGCCACAGCAGGTCAGCCAGAGTGGGGTGGGCAGGGTCTGTGCAGCCCTGGGATGTGAGCCAGGGCAGTCATGGCCTTGGCACCAGAGCCCAGCAGCCTGGTCCTACTGAAGCAGCTTGGGCACTTCCACCTGTAGGGCAGACAGAGAGACAGGTTAGAGCAAGGAGTTTGGCAAATGGGCCTCTGGAATTCATCTCACCTCCCTCCATTCTGGAAGCACACCATGCCAGACCTCTCAGTATGTGTCTGTGGGATGAATGTATGAGGTATTGACACTGAAAGAGCATTTCTCCTGTTCTGTAACAACTAGACATCAGAACCCAGCATGTTGGGAGGCTGAGGCAGGAGGATCAAAAATTCGAGGCTAGCCTCAGCAATTCAGTGAGAACCTGAATTTTTTTAAAAAATGGGGGAGGGTGCTGGGGATGTAGCTTAGTGGTAGGTTCAATACCCAGTACCACAAACAGAAACAAACAAACCAAAAAAAAGCCTAGATGTCATCAGATGACCAATAGAATTACAAGTGAAGTTGTCCTTTATCACATGGTGTCCAATGGCAAATAGGGTAAGGGTAGGATATTCACTCAGACAGGCAAATGACCATGGAGAATGTCACCAGGGAGGCAGGACTGTGAGAAGTAGGGTACCCAGGGATGGCCCATGTGTCCACTGCACTGGTTAGTCAAAGGTAGACTCTACTGAGGGAGAAACTTTGGGATAGACTGACCCATAGAACTGGGCTGATCCTGAGTGGGGATAACATAAAACCAATATCACTTTTGTTTGGGGAAAGGAGAAAAGAAGATCTGGAAGAAGAATCCAGATGCAATGGCACAAGCCTATAATTCCTCCTTCCCAGAAGATGAGGTAGGAGGATTGCAAGTTTGAGGCTAGCTTCAGCAATTTAGCAAGACCTTTAAAAAAAAAAATGGGGATATAGCTCAGTGACAGAGAGCCCTTGAGTTCAATATCTCCAGTTTTGAGGAAAAAAGAAAAAAAAAAAAAAAAGAAGAAGAAGAAAAAGAAGACAACTTAGAGGAAGAGCCACAGCAACAGGAAGGCTGCCTCTCCATTTGCAGGAGGAACAGGTTTGACTGCAGGTGAAGGAGTTTCAGGTGTGGGGAGAGAGGCTAAAGGAAGCATAGAATCCCACCTGGAAGGGAGGCACAGATGTGGCCTGCCCTGGGGCAGGAGCATGGCTGAGATGACCTGAAGGACCCGGGCTCTGGATGCACCTGCAGGAGCGTCTGCACGCTCACCCGTTACAACTGCCCTCTCCTCTCAGCCCCTGGCCACCCTGCCCTCCGGCCATGCCCACAGCGACTTGCCTTCTTCAGCTGCTTAAGGTTGCTGGAGCGGATGGCGGCCAGGAGCTGGTCACGTGAGTTCTTCTCCTGGGCAGGGAGGACTTTGTCTCCCATTTTCCTCTGCGTGGCTGGGGAGAGTGAGTTCTTCAGGTTCTCCATGATAAGGGGTGGGGCCAAGGGAGGGGGAGGAGGGGGCGGGGCAGCTGGAACACCCCCTTTCTTTGGGGAGTTCTTTGGAGCAGCCTTCGGAGATGGCTGGGGTGAAGGTTTGGGGGAGCCCTTGGCCAGGGCCCCAGCCTTGGGCACCTCCAGCAGATCCTTCTTCTCTCCGCTAGCTTCCTGGGCCTGCCTCTGCTCCTGCAGCCGCTTTTGTCGCTGCTTGTCCATGTTGCGGCTGAGCAGGTTGGTGACGGTCATTCGGGGTCCGGCAAGCTCAAAATGGTAGCCCAGCTTGAGCAGGGTGGTGTTCTCCTTGAGCAGCTTGGCGATCTCCATCTCCGTCTTGCCCCCGCAGATGTGCCGCTGGTTGTGGAAGCGCAGCTCGGTCAGCGTGTTGTTCTGGAGGAGAGCTCGGAAGATGGCCAGGATGCCCTTGCCTGTGATGTGGTTGGAGTCCAGGTTGAGGCTGGTGATGGTCTTGTTGGCCTTGAGCATGATGGCTATGGCAAAGGCCACGTGGTCGTCGGCGCGCGTGTGTTGGCCAAGGCGAACACCTTGACCACGGTGTTGAACTCCAGGGCCTCGGTGAACCTGACCAAGATCTCGTTGGTGATGCAGTCTGAGTTGTTGACGTTCACTTCTGTCATCTCGGGGTCATTGTTCTTCACTCGCTCCAGAGGCTCGTCAAATATGCTGGGTGCCGCTTCCTCCTCCGCCCTGGCGGGCCCCTCTGAGGGTCTGCCAGGGCCCCCTGTGGCCTGCTTCTCGGCTGTTGTGCTCTTGCTCTCTTCCTTGGCTTCCTTCTCATTTCGGGACTCCCCCCTCTTCACTTTTTCATCCTCCTTTTTTGTGTCTCCGTCCTCCCTTCTTTTCGGCCCCTCCTCCTCCTTCCTGTCGGTGTCCCCACTGGCTCTACTCATCTTCTCATCATCCCTCCTCGCGGCTGTGCTCCTGCTGTCCCCCTTCCCCTTCTCACTGGCCTCTTTCTTAGCCAGCTCCTTCACCTCCTCGCTCTTCTTGTCCTTGTCCCCGCTCAAGCCTGGACTCTTGTCACTCCGTCTCTTCTCCTCTTCCTTCCTGATGGCCACCGTCTTCTCGTCTCCTCTGCCGTCCTTCCCTGCCTCCTTCTTGTCCACTACGGCCCTGACCCGGCCCTTGTCGATGCCCCTGATCACCTTCTCCTCCTTTGGCTTCTCCCCACTTCTGCCATCAGCTTCCTCTTTGTCTCTGGAGAAGCTTTTCTTTAATCCGCCCCTCTTTGGCTCCTTTCCCAGGTCTGAGTCCCGTCTCGGGCCCAGGGCCTTTGTGCTGGCATCTCGGCCCCTTTCCTCTCCGTTCTTGGCATCTGCTCTGGTCTCCACTTGCTTGCTTTCCTAAGAATTCAGAAAAGAAAAATAAACATGGAGAGCTGGCTTCAGAAGGAGAGGAGCGGCTGCGGGACAAGCGGGGGGGAGCACTTACACAACTGCCCTTGGGCCTCAGAAGGACACAGGGTGTGTGGGAGCATGATGGGCACGTCCCTGTGGAGGACAGCAGAATTGGGGCTCTGCGGGGTTCCAGCTGGAGAGATTGGGCTGCTCTCAGACTCAGCCACGGGTCATGAGGTGCCAAAACGAACACCTGCAGAGGTTTGTACCAAGCGCACTTCCTTTCCCCGAGCATCTGCAGACCCAGGTTTGCCCTTTTCTGTCGTGGATGATTTATCCACTGCACCACTGGCCCCCCTTAGAAGGGCTGCTTCCAACAGTGCTCAGTCGCACCATAGCAGAACCTGAGGCAAAAGGGAAAATCACCAATGCTGATCCTATCTTTGTTTTGAATTTTCTTTTTCGGTACTATAGATTGAACTCAGAACCTTGCACATGCGAGGCAAGCACTCTGCTACTGAGCTACATCCCCAGCCCTTTTTCCTCTGCTTTGCTAAAGTGCGGAGGCTGGTCTTGAACTTGGAATCCTCCTGTCTCAGCCTCCCAAGTTGCTGGGATTATAGGTGTGCGCCACCTCACGTGGATTCTGCCCCTGCGTTCTGTGCTCAAGTTCACTGCCTCATACCCCTCAACCTAGTCCCAGCCCTGCTGCCAAGGGGGCGGGGGTCACCAGTTCTCAGATACTGAAATGTTATAAGCTAGTACATTTACAAAGAAAAAAGAAACTGAAAGAATCGAGACAGGCTTGCTAACATTTTACCAATTAAGGATATTCATAAATTTTATCTATCACCATCATCTCATTGAAACAAGGAGCTAATTATTGAGAAGTAGGTAACCGAACAAAAATGTACCTTTACAGCAAATGCCAAAACACATGTGTCTCTTTAGATGTTCACAGTGTTGTCTTTTATTTATTTATTATCATTATTATTTTTTGCAATGCTGGGGATGGAACCCAGGGCTTGATGCATGCTAGGCAAGTACTCTGCCCAGCCCTAGTCTTTTTTTTTTTTTAAGTAAAAATTTTGCTAAGGTCAAGCCTCTCCCTGTAGGTAGCCCTGGAGTCCACTGGGATTCTGCAACTCCACTTTGACCATACAGACGTGGGCTGCTGCTTAGGGAGGCTGTGGGATGGAGTCCGAGGAACACCATGGAGGCTTGAGTGTTCTGTGTGCCGCCAGCCACCCAGAATCTCTGGGGGCGGGGAGAGAGGGGGGTGGCTATTTTTGCTCCATGAAGTTGAGGACCTAGTGCACATCCCCACCACAGGAGCAGAGGAAGCAGCACATTACCTAAGATATGGCATTAAATTTAACTGTCCAACTGGGATGGAGACCCCAGGGCAAGTGGGACTCCAAGGGATGCTGGGAGGACCTTCCTTAAAGGCACATTGAGAGACCATGGCCTGAGTATGGAGCGCTTCTTTTAAGAGAGCCCAGAGGGGTGTGGAAAGAGGGGAAGGCACTCTGGCCCAGAGGAAATGGAGGGCAAGTTTGGCCCTTTGGAGACAGTTTGTACCAGAACCACAAACACATGCCATTGGGGACCAGCCCTGGATATTTGGCAGCAAAGTCCTCGACTCTTCTGCTAGAATTAGGCAGCCAGGGACCCAGAGCCTGGTGGACAGAGCTTTGGAAAGGGCACTTTCTGCCTCCTGCCCTAAAATGCATGGGGTTCTGCCTGGAGAGCCCCCTCACACTCGCTGTGGCTCCCAAGGAACTGAGTCTGCCACTTGTGATCGCCCTGAACAGGAAGTGGTAATGACTTTGCTGTATATAAAGGATGTAAACAAATAGGATGTAAATGAGGAAACCCAGTGGGTTTCCTTTTAGGGAACTTTGTATAACGATCTGCCCTCAGTGTGACCCGGGAATCCCCTCTTCCCATGCCACATTCAGAGTGGTTCCATCACGGGTTCCATCCACGCGGAGCTTGGCGGTGACAGCTGATGGCATGGCCTCTAGACCTCAAGCCCCAGGGCAGACTCCTGCCTCCCTCTCCTTCCCTTCCCAGAATGTGTCCACCGCAGAATGTCGCAGAGCCCACCATGTACAGCCCAACTGCCCGCTGCACAGCTGCCATGCCTCTCAGTCACAGGCTTCACTGAGGGAAGCTGGGGACCCAGACAGATGACAGCCAACTTCACCCAGCAGGTTCAGGAAAAAACTGGGGTTTAGGCTTGATTGTTTCATGAACAGCCACTGTTATGGTTTGGATGTGAGGTATCCCCAAAAGCTCACGTGTGAGACAGTGCAAGAAGGGTCAGAGAAGCAATGATTAAGTTGTGAGAGCCTTGAACTAATCAGTGAATTAATCCCTGGTGGGATTAATCGAGTGGTCGCTGGAGGCAGGAGCGGTATGGCTGGAGGAGGTGGGAATTGGGGGCGTGGCCACGGGGTATGTATTTTGTATCCGGAGAGTGGAGGCTCTGTCTGCTACCTGGTCATCACCTGAGCTGCCTCCCTCTGCCTCACTCTTCCACCATGACGTTCCGCCTCACCTCAAGCCCCAGGGAATGGAGCCGGCCCTCCATGGACTAAGAACTCTGAAACTGTGAGCCCTCAAATAAACTTTTCTCTACAGTTGTGCTGGTCAGATCTTTAAGCAGTGAAAAAGCTGCTTAAAACAACCACCAAGTCAATGTCACTGCATCCGACCTCCTATTTGGGGCCAAGGCTCCCCCTCCCTGCCTGCCCAGCATCCCTTGGGTACCCGAGCGTGCCTGCTGTCCGTGGGGCCTCAGGAAGCCTCCTTCAGGCTCAGGGCTCCCATTCAGAACCTTTGCTCTCGCCCCAACCAGGACTTGTTTCCACATTTGAACCCTTTTTCTCCCTTGACACCCCAGGTCCTGACCTCTGCCCTTTGTCCTCCTGCGGGACTCCTTGCCACTCCCCCTCAGGTGCTTCCCCTCCGCTGCGTCCTGGTTGGCTGGGACCTGCCAAGTGTCTGTTTTGGGGAGGTGTGCCAACCCTTTAAAAAACACCTAATGAAAAACAGGCCGGGTGGGGGAGGGGGAAAGGGCTGATTAATCATCAGTTCCCTCCAAATAGCCAGGAATGAGTGGGGCTGGGGCTTGTTGCAGCTCGAGCAGCTCCGAGAGCTCAGATGTTGCCTTAAAAGGAGAAGGAGCCGGAGTCCTCCCTGGACTGGGATTTCTGCAGGGCGAGCTCCTCAGCACACAGCAGTGTGGTCTCCTTCGAGCTTATCTGAGAAGGAGTCCAGGCCAACTTCTTTTTGTTTCTAGAACTAGTGGTGCATCCTGGTGACCTCCAGAGGTTATTTTTGCTTGTGTTCCTGTCCCTAGTCCTTAGTTGACCATTTGTTCCTTATAGCAAAAGGGGTTTAAGTTAGCTATGACAAAGAACTTCCATAAAATGAAAGTTTGTATCCTCTAGATGAGAGACCTAAGTAACAGTATCTTTTCTCCCTTGGGAAAAACTGAAGGTATAGGGAAAGCCCACAGGCAGGGGAATGGAAAGGATGACCTCAGAAAGCCTCTAGTGGGGCTGGGCACAGTGGCATGCCCCTGGGGAGGCTGAGACAGGAGGATTGGAAGTTTTGAGGCCAGGCCTCAGCAACTTAGCAAGGCCCTAAGCAATTTAGTGAGATCCTGTCTCCGAATAAAAAGGACTGGGGATGGTCACGTGAGTTAGATCCATGTTCAATGCCCCTGGTGGGTTCAATGGGCAGAACACAGCATCTTCTCCCTCACAGGGGTCTTCTGATAGGATTCCCTGTGAAGTCTTATCTGACTGCAGAGAAAAGAACAACTTACCACCTCCCCTGCCAAAGGAGGAGAGGAGAATTGTCTATCCAGAAGACATCTGTATATAAAGATATAAAGACAGACAATTGTCTATCCTTAAAAAATGAGGACTTTCTAGCCGGGCGCGGTGGCGCACGCCTGTAATCCCGGCACTTTGGGAGGCTGAGGCAGGAGGATCGCGAGTTCAAAGCCAGCCTCAGCAATGGCGAGGCACTTAGCAACTCAGTGAGACCCTGTCTCTAAATAAAATACAAAAAAAGGTCTGGAGATGTGACCCAGTGGTCGAGTGCCCCTGAGTTCAATCCCCGGTACCACAAAAAAAAAAAAAAAAAAAAAAAAAAAAAAAAAAAAAATGAGGACTTTCTGAGTGTGAGAGTCAAAGCCTCTGCGTCTGCACTCAGCAACAGCTCGTGGGACCCCTGCTAGCTCATGCCAACCCCTCCTGGCTCGTCTCTTTCCTTCCTGTGACCCAGCACCTGAGGAGGAGGCACCTCCCTCTCTGAGAGTCATCCTAGCCCCAGACAGCTGCCAGGGAGTCTGCAGGAGGACCCTAGAGAGGACTGCTCATCTGGGCCGTCAGAAGGCACAGGATTGCTTTTGCTTGTGTCCCCTTCCCAGCCACTTGCCTAGGAGAGGCAGAGCCGCAGAGGGCAGGGGCGCCTGCATGACTGTACCCCACACACATGACGCGTCCATTGTGGAGTCAGGCACCTTTGTCTCTCCCTAAAGCGAGACTGAGGTGATGCTGATTCAGATGGCAGTGCCACTCTTGCTGTGTCCTGGAAAGTACCTCCCCCACCCCACCCCCAAGCCTCTGGCTGAAGGCATCCAGAGTGCCCCCAGCTGGAGCTCCAGGCTGGACACAGGGCCTCAGGTCCCCAGCTCTGGTTTTGGTAGACCCCCCTCCCAGGCCTTAGCTGCCCTCGTCCCTGAAGGCATTGACAGCCTCCTGCAGGTGGATCCAGAACTCACTAGAAAATGCATTTCTACCTTGGCGTTGGCCTGCTTCTTGTTTCCCCCAGATCAAGGTCATGTTTACCAGGAACGTCGTGGACATGGGACATCTCCTAGTCCTGCTCCCAACATGCCAACCCCTTGCCACCTGTCCTTCTTGCAGCACATCTCAGAACCCAAGATCTCGGTCCCCGCTCTTCTCAAGGAGCTGTCCCAGCAGGGGGCACTCCCTGCAGCCACCTGGTGACCTCCTGGTCTCAGGAACTGTAGCAGCCAGTGTCATCTGTCTGCACAAAGGAGGGCAGGGAGGAACTGGCCACAGGTCCCCTGGGAGAGCAGCTCGCTTTCAGGGCTGTGTGAAGGGCAGACAAGCAGCCGGGCCCAGGCTGGCGGGGATCAAGGGAGCTGTCCCCTCAGTCTCCTGCCTCACTCCATGTGACTTTTTCCCCCCCTCAATATGTATTTTTTAGTTGTAGTGGGACACAATACCTTTAATTTATTTATTTATCTTTTTTAATATTTATTTATTTACTTTAGTTGTACACAATGCAATGCATCTATCTTTATGTGGTGCTGAGGATCGAACGCAGGGCCACGCACATGCTAGGCGAGCGCTCTACCGCTGAGCCACAACCCCAGCCCCATGTGACTCTAGAAAAGTCTAGAAAGTTTCTAGATTCTCCTGGCAAGCAGTTTTGGGAGGGTCCACTGCTATTTGGGGAAAATGGCATCGCTGGGGCTGGCAATCTGGGAAGGGACCACAGGAAATGTGGTCTGTGACACAGCATTCCTCTACTGAGGCTTGGCCCAGCTCATTAGACCTTTTAATAATTGGCATTGCCTCTAGAAAGCCGCAGGTCCCCTTCAGAGATATCAGGAAAACTGGGAATTGTTCTGCTAAAGTTCTAACCATGGTGGCATGGGAGCCCAACTGTGTAGTTGGCCTGTGTGCAAATCCCAGCTCTGCCCCCAGCTCCCAGCTAGCTGTGTGACCTTGGGTAAGTTACTTAGCCCCTCTGAATTTGTCTTATATGCGCAAGAAGACTGATCACCCTGGAGCCCCTCACTGGTTGTGAGTGGTAGAGTCAGGAGTCAAACCAAGGTCCTGATGTCACAAAAGGCTTGAATAAGAGATAAGCTGTGGATCCTTTATCAAAAGTGCTTAAACCACAATGGCAGGCAGTAGGGCCCCATCTCTCCTTGTAGTGGAGGCCTCCTGTCTCTTTGCTTTCTCTCTTAGAATTGATTAGCAGGTGAAATTAAGCACTCACCCAGGAGTCAATGGAACTACATTCTGAACCTTTCCATGAACAATGAAATGAGCACATCCCAGACCCCAGAAACCTACCCGGAACGCTAGAGGCTGGGAAGGTCCCAGGCTGCTTTGGGAAGCCTCCCCCCAGACCCCACCCCAACCCTAGGGTGAGAAGTAGTGGTGCCATGGGCTGGGGACAGGCGTCCTCCCCATCAGTAACGACAACTGGCACTTGCAGGGAGCTATACTTATTGGGCCCTGTGTGGAGCTCAGGGTAGAAAGAGGTGTCTGCCCCCCAGAGCCTGTCCCCCAGGAACCCTTCTGTGGGCCTTGCTTGTTCAGCCACTCACAGCTCCATCCATCAGGACAGGGACCCAGTGCTACCTGAGCCTTGTCTTCATGACTTAAGGGACAAGCTGACGAAGTACGTGTGGCAGAGGTGCTGGGGGAGTGGACTCCCTGTGAGCCATTGGCCCGCCTCAGCTGACAGCACCCCCTCCGCTGGCCACAGAGTCACTGAGAACCCCTTAAAAAGGTCAGGCAGCCCCTTTCTCAAATCCTGCCTGGCAGTGGACAAAGCCTGGGCACCTCCCAGCAACCCCTGGCCCTTCCCAGGTCATCCCATGCCATCTTTCCCTACTTCAAAGCCCCCAACTCTAGGAACACACAGACTGTCTCCACGGACCCTTGCAGGACAGTTCTAGGGAAGCTTCTCTTCACCCCTCCTAACTGAAATAGAGGCCGAGGAGGAAATAGAGGCCTTGAGATGGGGCTGGAGGAGTGGGGAGGAAGCCGGCATGAGGAGAGACTGAGACTCTAGTCTTCCTCCCCTTCAGCTAACATCTCTGCAGAGAGACTTTCTGGAATGTTCAAGGGCTTGTACACAAAGACCACACAGACACTCGGTTCCTGCCCCTACTGGAGCACAGTTAGTCTCCTAAGAATAGGGACTTAAAATAGAATTCCTAATTTGGGGTTGGGAGCCTTTGTCCTATGATGTGGGGCTGCAGCACCACCTCCTCCCATGCTGCCACAGACCACTGACCTCTCTGCACATCTGGAGCTGCCAGCCCCTGACCATGGCAGGAGAGCATGGAAGATGCCCAGCAAGGGGCCCGCACAGCATGGGTGCTCTGGGAAGGCTTTCTGGCACTGACAGCCACGTGCACCTCCAGTAATCCACAGGGAGACTGTCCACAACAAAGAGGAGCCAGGCCCAGGGACACCCACGTCACCCCAGCCTGGCCCTCCAACACCAGCAGTGTGCTCCCAAGCCGGAGCCTACTGCTGAACACTCAGTAAACATGACCCGGCACTGGAGGCTTGTCCCCTGCATCCCCCAAAAGAATGCAGGCCATTTGGGCACAGCCTCTCACAGGCTCAGGGCTTCAGAGAGGGGAATGTGGGCACCCTCAAGGGAGCCGTGCACCTGGTGAGCTCTGAGCCGAGAAGCCAGGGCCGGTGCAGTCACAGAGCTAAGAACAGCTGCGCTCTGCAGGCACCCCAGGCTCCTGCCACCCCGCCCCACCCCGAGTGGCCTCTCTCTGGCTTCCCAGGCACTCTAGTGGTCAGCCCAGCCACTTGTGAGCAAGTGGGTCAGCTCCCAGGGGTGGCACAGAGGATCCAGCCCCCTGGAAGACGGATGCCTGTCTGCACATGGTCCTGCCTCAGGTCTGGGAATGCAAAAGTCAGGCTGTCCCTTCCACCGGGTGAGGAAGCCAGGGAAACCCTGGTGCCGGAGGGGCTGGCTCACTTCCCAACTCCAAGCCCCTTTGTCTGAGGGGCATGACCCCCAGCCTTGGCTGCCAGGGCACCTGAGAAAAGGTCCAGGGAGGCGCCCTCAGTCCAGGGAGGCGCCCCATGGCTTCTTAACACCTCACCTCTCCAGCCTGACAAGAGCTGACCTCACCAGAGCTTCCTGACATGCTGTTCCACGTGTTCCCGGACGGTACCCAACTCCTGTGCTCCTTCCTGCAGCCCACAGGGGACTGAGTACTGTCATCTCCATTTTAGAGAAGAAGAAACGGAAGCCCGAGAACACATGGCTATTAATGTTGAAGCAAGGATTCAGGGTCAGGTGCTCAGGCTCCAGAGTCAGGACTTTGAGCCCCTCTACCATCTTCCTCAGTATGCACAGGGCATCGGCCCCAGGAGCCCCTCAGACACCAAAGTCTGTGGATGCTCAAGTGCCTTTTAATAAAATGGCACAGTGTTCACATAGAACCTAGGCCCATCCTCCGTACGCTTTAAAGCATCTCTAGATTACGTATAACACTTAAAACAATGCAAATTATATGTAACTAGTTAATACTGTATTTTAAAATTCATGTTATTTTGACTGCTATACTGCTCTTTTTATTTTTATTTATTTATTTTTTAATAGATTCTATCCACAGCTAGTTGAATCTGCCGATGTGGAACCAGGGGGTGAGAAGGCCGGTTGTATGTGGCGTGTGGTGTGTGAGTGGAGCCAGGGCCAATCCACTCTTTCCCCAGAACACCTAGTCCCCAGAGACAGCTCTTCTACCCTGGCCACCCAACACTAAATAAGAATGCTGATAATAATATCCACAACCTTCGAGTAGTGTTTACAAAGTGCCAGACGCCATCCTAAGTGCTTTTCACAAGTCATCTATGTAATTCACTCCTAAGCTTTGCCCAGAGCAGGCAGAGCCTGCGGAGGCTCCAGTCCCAGCGGGAGGAAGCTAGGGGGAGGGGCCTGCCCAGGGTGGCTGGTGGGAGCCAGGGCCCTTCACATTCAGGGACTCTCAGCTGTGTCTTGAGAGGTTTTCCTTTCCCACTGTTTCCTATAAGATCTTTCCTTCATGGCCTTCATGACCATCACATTACCATAGTACCTAAGAAGCAAACCCCAACAGTGACCCCTTTCCCACAGTGAGACACAGAGAGACTTCAGTTCTGCTAAGTGGAGGGTGCTACCTGGGCAGGGAGACATTTCAAAAATTCAAATTCAGACATTCTTTTCCTTTTAAAGGCAGAATACTATTCCACTGTATGTACATACCATGTTTTGTTGATTCATTCATTCATGTTTTGTTGAAGGGCACTCGGGTTAGTCTTGACCCTTTTGAATAATGCTGTTACAAACATGTGTCCAAATTTCTGAGTCCTTACTCTCAACTCCTTTGGGCATCTACTCATAAGCGAAACCACAGGAACGAGGCCCAAATTCTGACTTCTCTATCCCACCCGCCTTGACTGTGTCACCTCCTGTCCTATCTATAGCCCTGTCATTCACCATCTTGCCAATATCCTCAGCCCACTCACCAGTGCTGGCCAAAGTCCCAACCCTGTAGCTTGCAACCCCTTGCCCAAGCTGTTCCCCATCCCAGGCTACTGGCTGTCTGGGGAGAGCGGCCCACCCACTGTGAGGTGCAGACCCTGCTGCCCGCACCCTTCTGAGCAGTGCCAATGCTGAGCACCAGCTCTAGAGGCCGAATGCCAGGGTTCCGGTGTCTGCCTTAAGGCATCCTGGGCAGGTTAATGAACCTCTCTCATCTGTCAAATGGGACAATAATCCTTCACAGGGCTGTTGTGAGACTCCAATGAGAAGCTGTAGGTAAGGCATCTACAACAGCCTAAGGGCTCCCGAAGCTTGCAGGGGAAGTCACCTGTCATGACTGGTCCCAGTTCCCTCCTCAACTCTCTCCCTCCACAGGTCCCTCCGGTCCACAGCATCTCCCTCCCTCTGCCTTGTGTCTCTAGTCTCAGAGCACCTCCATTCTCTGCAGACTGTCTCCTCTGCTTTCTTCTCAGGAAGAAACAGAAAGCCCCCAGTGGGGACCCTCCAACCTCCAGCTTCACTCCTGCGAACTTAGCCCCCTGCTGAATCCTGTCCTCATCCCCCTCCTGCCACCTCAGGTCCACCTCATCCCATGGGCTCCAGCCTAGCCCTCCCCTCTCCCGCTCTCCCCCCACAACCTCCCTCCTTCCCAGCTCCTTCCTCTCGCTCTGTTACTTAGCTCCCTGCCTTCACCCCAAAGTCTCTACCAGGGTCTGCCTCTGTCTCCAAACTTCTATACCCAAACTTCCCCCAAAGAACTCAACTTCTTTTTTTTTTTTTTTTTTTTGGTGCCGGGGATTGAACTCAGGGGCACTCAACCACTGGGCCACATCCCCAGCCCTTTTTTGTATTTTATTAGAGACAGGATCTCCCTGAGTTGCTAAGTGCCTCGCCATTGCTGAGGCTGGCTTTGAACTCGCGATGCTCCTGCCTCAGCCTCCCAAGTGCTGGGTTTACAGGCGTGCGCCACTGCGCCCGGCAGAACTCTACTTCTTTATCCCTCCTCATTCCTCAGTCCCACACAATCTCACCTCACTCCCCACATTCCACAGTTAGTTTCCCCCAGATGACTTCTGCCCTCTCGTTGCTAAGTCAGATTCACATTGTTCATGTTCAACTAGGGGAGGAACATTTAGTCCCGACTGCCTCCTGAACGCTTCCTCCCTTGGTTTCCATCATGGCCCCCAGGGCTTTCCTCCTTTTCAGTCTCCTGCCAGGCGCAGCCCACCCCCCACCTGCCGCCCTTGCTGGACACATTTCAAGCCTCCTTGTTTCCACTTTTAGACCCTCTCCCGGGGTGACCTCATCCACTCCGCTGGCATCAACTGTGGAGTATGTTCTCTTCAAGCTACTACAGAGGTTCAGACCCTTCGATCCCACTGTCTAGCAAACATCTTGGTTTGTGTGCCCCAAAGTACCTCAAAAAACTGGACTCCTCATCTCTCCCCCTCCTTGCTTACTCCCACACACTCCTAGTCTTGGGGAATGCTTCCTCTAGATACCTGTGCTCTTCTCAGAAGCCCTTCTGGGAAGAGGAGAGGTGGAGATGGTGGGAGGTGCCGGGACCCCTGTACACTCACTTATCCCTTTTCTTCTACCAGCAGCCCAAGGGACATGGGGAGGCTGGGAAATCGGCCTACTTCACAAAGGCCACGCTACTCCGTTGTCTCCCACAGGGAGATGATAGAAAGTCTAACACCTCTCAAACCAGCCTCTCTCCTTCCTTGCTCAGGTTGCCCCTGTCCCAGCCAGGCCAGCTCTCATGGGGTTGGGACAACAAGCTTGTCTCAGATTTTGCTGAGGTCCTCCAGGAGAATCTCCACGCAGCAGCCTGGCCCCTTCTCACGCACACACCCCTCAACTCACTTCTTGGCCTAAAACCTCTCAGTTGTCCCCCAACACCCTCAGGACAAAGTGCAGACTCGTAGGCCCCTCCTGGCCTGGCCACTGAAGTCCTCTCTTGGCGAGTTGGCCTCCCCTGCCACCACCACAGTCTCCATCCGTCCTGATAAACACATTTGCAAGGATGCTCCCATCATTTGGAAAGCTCTTCCCTCTTCTGCCTGCTGAGCTCTATCTGTCCTTAGAGGGTTCAGATTGACCGTCTGGACTTTACTTTGGGTTACAATGCAAGGTAACAATTTAACTTTTTCATTTCAAACAGATATCTAAAATCTGAACTATTTTTATGATTAGGAAGAAAATTTTTATTAAAAAAAAAGGGGGGGGGGGAGGCTGGGGATGTAGCTCAGTTGGTAGCATGCTTGTCTCGCATGTACAAGGACCTGGGTTCAGTCCCCACTACACCAAAAAAAAAAAATTTCATTGGGGCTGGGATGTGGCTCAGCGGTGTAGGGTGCTCGCCTAGCACGTGTGCAACCCGGGTTCGATCCTCAGCACCACGTAAAAATGCATGCATTGTGTACAACTAAAGCAAATAAATAAATAAATATTAAAAAAAAAAAAAAAGAATTATCACTGGGTGCAGTGGCACACAGCTGTAATCCCAGCAATTCAGGAGTCTGAGGCAGGGGGATTGCAAGTTCAAAGCCAGCCTCAGCAACAAAGCAAGGCCTTTTGCAACTTAATGGGACCCTGTCTTAAAATAAAAAATAGAAAGGGCTGGGGATGTGGCTCAGTGGTTAAGCACCCCTGGGTTCAATCTCTAGTACAAAAAGAAAGGAAGGAAGGAAGGGAGAAAGGAAGGAAGGAAGGAAGGAAGGAAGGAAGGAAGGAAGGAAGGAAGGAAGGAAGGAGATTATCTTAAAATAATTCAGTTCATAGCAAAAACAAAATAAAATAGAAAAGCAAAACCTGGGCTGCAGAGATAGACCAGTGGGAGAGTTCTTGCCCAGCATATGTGAGGTGCTGGGTTCCATACCCAGCCCTGCAAAATAAAGAAATAACATTAAAAAATTAAAAAACAAGATCCCTCAAGTCAGTGGTGGGGGAGAAATGACAGAGGGCATGGAGGGGACAGAGACTGGTGGTCATTCCCCTCCTGCTGCTCAGCCTTTGCCTGGTGCTGCTGCTCCAGGACCCACCATGCAGCCTGGCCTCTCCTGGTCCTGTTCCAGCACTTACCAGTCATCTCTGGTGATAAATATTAGTGCTGAGCAGAAACCAGGAGGGTCTCCAGCACCGCCTCCTGCTCTAGTGTAAACGGCAACTCCACAGCTCATTTTTCTCTCCCAGGATGATCTTTGGGGGTGCAGTGGTACCCTGGAAAAGGGCAATGATTTGTGCTGGGGAAGAAGGGCCTTTCCTGATGCAGTTTGGCAGGAGACCAGCTCTGTGGGGGAGTGGTGCCCCCATCTCTGTGCCTGCTCTGCCCTTGGAAGTGATGAGGAGCAGAGGCAGCTTCCAGAAAAGACAATGAATGATGTGCAAACCCGGGTGGCTGGGCTCTTGCATGCAATCTGCCACCAAACTCTCTGCCAAAGGGAAAGGGGATCCTTGATTGCTTTGAGTCTTGCAGGGGCCCAGTTTCTATTGAATGGGGGAGGTGACCTGACCTTAAGGAGCAGTTCTGCCAGAGGCACTAGAAAAGAAGGCCTGGTAGGAGCGATCACTTCTCCAGGGGCCCTTACTACTTGCACCAGAGGCCTCTGCATGCTACTGCAAAGAGAGGACCCAGTTGGGAGGGGAGGCTCTTGCCTTAAGTCAGTGTGGCAACACCCCTAGCAGGCCATTCTGGTTTCTCTTGGGTTATGAAGAACCCATTTCAGGTGCCTGGAGGTGGTTAGGGCAGAACTTCTCTGCCAGTGAAAGGTCAGCTCCACTGTTTTCTGCAGACCTAAATGTTTTGCCAACTGGTCTGGTGACTCATGCTGGGAAGCTTGTAGTAAACCCCATTTTTGGAGAAACCAGGAAATCTCTTTAGAGAGACAAATAAGACAATTGAGTGCTTTGCTCTCTACAATGCCTTCTTGCCACTTTCTGCTCTTCATTTCATCCTAGCCCAGATGGAAACCCAAGTGAGTTTGGAAAACATTGTAAAGACCTACTCAAAAGTCAGCTATTTGTCCCAGGGCACTGGGTCCTACTTGGGTCCCAGGGGGGTAGCAAGAGGAACATGTTGTCCTCTTGCTGCTTGCTGGAGCTTGAGTAGGAGCCCTGGCTCTCACCCAGACACCCTCCTTCCTTTTTCTAAACAGAAGAGGCTACAATGGCCTAATTGGGACCAGCTTCATGAGTGTTTGACCTCAGGAGTCCTGCAAGGCCCCATGCTCGGGAGGGCCCTGGGCTTTGTTTCATGCTCTGCTTCGACCATCTTGGAAGTCTTGATTGTTGAACAGGAGGGTTCAAGGCCCCATATCTCCCATCCTTAGATTATTTTATTTATTTATTTTTGAGGCATGGGGGATGAAACCCAGGGTCTCTTGCATGTTATACAAGTGCTCTACCAGTGAGTGACATCCCTAGTTTACATCCTTATTTTAAAGCAAATTCCAGGTATATCATTTCATGCATACATATTTCAGCGTACATCTCTAGAAGACAGAAACTTTTAAAAAAGATAGTTGAGATAACATTTCTTACGTGAAACACTAATAACAGCAGTTCTCTCTTGAGGGTCTACTGACCCTCAGCCCAAGGGCCGTTTCAATGGACCTCCTAACCCCTGGGACAGGAGTCCTTGCTCTGTGTCCCTGCAGCAGGCCCAACTCACAGCTCTCTGAGCACTAATCAGTTTACTCACCTGTCTCTAGATTAGAGGGTGAGTGACTTGAAATATAAAGACTGGTCTTTTATTTCTATCCTTAGCACCTGGCCTGGTAGAACACTTTGCATTGAATAAATATTTACCAGAATGAACCACAAATATTTAAATCCTATCTACAGTGTCCCTGTTAAGCAGTGTGTGCTGAATAATTCTAGTGACAGGGAGCTCAGTTTTTTTTTGAGGAACACAAGCTGACAAGCACTGTCCCCCTTCTTTTCCTTCCTTTTACCCTACCCCGGCCCCGGCCCCAGTACTAGGCATTGAACCCAGGGGCACTTCACCACTGAATTACATCCCCAGCCCTCTATTTTTATTTTGAAACGGGGTCTTGCTAAGTTGCCCAGGCTGGCCTTGAACTTGGAGGTCTTTCTGTGTCAGTCTTCTGAGGTAAGTGCCACCATACCTCGCTCTTTCTTTCTTTTCTAAGCTGGCTGTATCTCAGAAAGCCTTTCTGTCTCTGGTTATATCCCTGGGGCCGTATAAAACAAGGCCACCCCTTTTCTTCTGTATGAGTGTTCTGTACATAATTGATATTTATCATATCTCCTCTCCTAGGCTGCTCTTCTCTAGGCTAGAAAAGTTCTAATCCACTGAGCCCATCAACCCACCCAAACAGAACTTTTTGGTTTATGCTGTTTAAAAGTTCATTGTCCCTCTCAGCTTCAGATAATCTACAAATCTGGTAGGCATGGCTTCTAGATCCTTGTGCTCACTAGACAGGGCAAAGTCCAGGGTAGAACTCCCTGACACCCTACCAGAAACCTCCATGAAGCCTCCATCAGCACCCAACTGCTCCACCTTCCAATTGACATCTCTCCATCTGGCCTCTAACCCACTGTGAGAAGCCTTTGCCAATGTTTTCCTGAAGTCTCTACAGGGGCCCAGGACAATGCCACCTCCATTCAACACTGACTCTTCCTGAGAATTTTTACCCCACTAAAATGATAAACCTTGAGCCACTATGTACCATGCCCAGTTCTGGAAAGTCTCTCCTTTCAGGCTGCAAAGGCATTACAACTGCGAAGCACAGTTCCCTTCCAATGGCTGGAGTCCTAGGAGACATAGGATCTTCATGGGCCATGGTCGTGAGATGGGAGTTTCCCTTGCCATCTGAGACAGGAGGCTGGGTCTTTCCCTCTGAGATACACTGGGAGAGTCAGCATGGTTGAAGAACAAGCCAAGCATTCAGCTGAGTCTTTAAGCTCCATGGCAATTGGATGTGGGTCTGGTTGTGCTGCTGAGAGTGGGCGAGGGAGGAAGTGAGCACCTAGAGGGAAAGAGCAGCAAACAAAGCTGCCAAGCCATTACATCATGGAGGCCAAGTGGCCTCTACACAGTGCAGAACCTGGTGAATCCACAAGGGTGGTGGGAACCTGGAAGTAAGGCTTGCAGGTGGCCTCCTTCAGAGAAGTCATCCGGGCATCAGAGATGAGAGAAGGACCTTCTCAGTAGAGGGAACAAAATAGGCAAAGGTGTGGATGCACTGGAGCCTGGCAAATCCAGGGATTATAGAGAAGTTCTTTGTAACTGCAGCAGGGGAAGGAGGTAGTGGAAGATGAAACCAGAACTGTACTCTGGAGGCAGATCATGATGCTAAGCAGTGTGGGCTTCACTCAGGGGCCAGGGGAGAAGCACACAGATTTTTAACAGAGAAATAACATTGTATATTGGAAAGATAGCTCTGGCAGGTGTTTGGAGGATGGAATTGAGACTGGGAAAAACTGGAGGGAAACCAGTAGGAGAACATCAGGAAGCTACTGCAATAATCCAGGCAAGAAATTATGAGATTCTAGACTAAAGTTGAGCAGTGAGCACAGACAGGAACGTGCATTCCATAGACATTTCTGGGGTACGTTGATAAGATACAGTGAAGTGGGGAATAACAAAGAGGAGTTTTCAGTTTGGTTGAGTGGATAGATAATGATGCTTTTATCTGAGCATGGTGGCATATGTCTATAATCCCAGTGATTCAGGAGGCTGAAATAGGAGGATTGCCAAATTTGAGGCCACGCTGGGCAACTTAACAAGATTCTGTCTCAAATAAAAAAAATAAAAAGGGCTGGGCACGGTGGCACATGCCTGTAATCCCAGCACTTTGGGAGGCTGAGGCAGGAGGATCGCAAGTTCAAAGCCAGCCTCAGCAATGGCGAGGCACTTAGCAACTCAGTGAGACCCTGTCTCTAAATAAAATACAAAAGAGGGCTGGGGATGTGGCCCAGTGGTCGAGTGCCCCTGAGTTCAATCCCCTCCCCCCCAAAAAAAAAGGGGGGCTGGGGATATAGCTCATTGGTAGAGCAACCCTGGGTACAATCCCCAGTATGGGGGTGGGGTGGATGATACTTATAACCATGACAGGCAATATGGAGGAACAGATGAACATGACAATTGAGATGATGAATTGTTTTGCTTGCTCATGACAAGTTTTAAATGCCTAACAAGTTGGCATTAATAGGATCTGAGCTAGGCACGGTGGTGTACACCTGTAATCCCAGTGACTCTGGAGACTGAGACAGGAGGATCACAAGTTCAAAGCCAGCCTCAGCAAAAGCAAGGTGCTAAGCAACTTAGTGAGACCCTATCTCTAAATATAAAATACAAAATAGGGCTGGGGGTGTGGCTCGGTGGTAGAGTGCCTCTGATTTCAATGCCCAGTACCCCCAAAGAATAAATAAGTAAATAAGGATCTGAGGCTCAGGATAGAGGTCTGGGCTTGAGGTATAGATTTGTGAGTCACTGGTGTATAAGTAGCAATGAAAACCACAAAAGTAAGTAAGGTGACACTGAAAAGAGAGTCTTCAGGAAGAGGAAAGGGATGAACAGAAGAAGAGCAAGGAAATTGTTACATTATTTAATAAAATACCACCCATATCTCCTGAATTGGCAAAATCACAATGAGTTATACTTCACAACCAATCAGTGTCTCTAATTAAAAAAAAAAAAGTCAGACAAAAATAAGTGTTATTAGGATGTGGAGAAATTGGAACCCTCACAAATTGCTGATTTATATACATACATGGTGTAGCCACTTTGGAAAACAGTCTGGCAGGTCCTCAAAAAGATAAGCATAGAGTTACCCTTACAACCCTGCAATTCTATACCTAGATATACAGCCAGGAGGACCGAAAACATGTCCTCACAAAAACTTACACATAAATGTTTACAGCAGGGCCAAAGCAGAAACCATCCAGCAGATGAATGGGTAAACAGAATCCATTTACTGCTGAATGAATGAATAAACAAAATGTGATATATCCATACAACAGAAAAATATTCAGCCTGGGGCTGGGGCTGGGACTCAACTGTAGAGTGCTCCTCTCACATGTGTGAGGCCCTGGGTTCAATCCTCAGCACCACATAAATAAAATAAAAAGGTATTGTGTCTACCTACAACTAAAAAAAATTCTTTTTAAATGAAAAAAAATTTTAAATTATATAAAAAAGAAAAAAATATTCAGCCATAAAAATTAATAAAGTATTACGCTATACCATGATGAACCTTGAAAATATAATTTAAAGAAATCAGGTCCAAATTTGTATGATTCACTTATATGAAATGTTCAGAACAGCAAATCCAAAGAGGAGAAAAGTAGATTAGTGGTTGCTTGGGGGTGAGAGGATAGGAGAGGGGAATAAGGAGTACCCTTATTTCTTATCCTGATGAATACAGGGTTTCTTGGGGGGCGGTAATAAAAATACTCTGGAATTAAGTAATAATGATTACCAAACTTTGTGAATGTACTTTTTAAAAACCCCACCAAATTGCTATTTATTGTGGTATGGGGTATTATAACCAAAGGGAGACTATCACCGAGCAACACCTCTAGTCCTTTTTATTTTATTTTGATACAGAGTCTTGCTAAGTTGCCCAAACCGGCCTTGAACTTGCCATCTCCTGCCTCAGTGGCCTGAGTTGCTGGGATTACAGGAATGTGTTACCATGCTCAGCTCCAATGCATACTTTAAAGGAGTGAAACAGTCAGGCATGGTGGCTCAGGCCCATAATGCCAGCAACTTAGGACATTGAGGCAGAAGGGATGGCAAGTATAAGGCCAGCCTGGGCAGCTTAGCAAGACCTTCAGCAACTTAATGGGACAGTGTCTCATAATAAAAAATAAATAAATAAAAAGACTGGGGGGCTGGGGTTGTGGCTCAGCAGTAGAGCGCTCGTCTAGCATGTGCGTGGCCTGGGTTCTATCCTCAGCACCATGTAAGAATAAAGGCATTGTGTACAACTAAAACAAATGAATAAATATTAAAAAAAAAAAAAAAGACTGGGGAGACTGGGGATGTGACTCAACAGTAAAGAGCCCTTGAGTTTAATCCCCAGGACCCAAACAAACAAAACCCAAAAGGATGAGATATAGTATGTGAATCATCTCAATTTAAAAACCTAAAGACAGTTTTTAAATATTCTAGCCTTAATTACATAAAAATGATAGCATTATTGTAAACAAAATCTCATTCTTTTTCTCTCTTGCTTTAACTTCTAGAGGATGAAGATTAAATAAAGAACAGAGAATATAGCTGGGCGTAGGTGCACACCTGCTATCCCAGTGGCTCGGAGCCCGAGTTGAGGATCGCAAGTTCAAAGCCAGCCTCAGCAACAGCAAGGTGCTAAGCAGCTCAGTGAGATCCTGTCTCTAAATGAAATACAAAGTAGGGCTGGGGATGTGGCTCAGTGGCAAAGCGCCCCTGAGTTCAATCCCTGGCACCTCCCCCCTCAAAAAAAAAAAAAAAAGTACTGAAAATATGAAAACAAAATTTAACTAACCAACCAAACAAATACTATGCCAGGAACCATAGTTATAAAGATTACATTGCAGGTCAGCATACTGCAAAGGAAATATAATGCAAGCTACACATGTAACTTAAAATGTTCTAGTAGCCATATTAGGAAAAGTAAAATGAAACAGGTGAAATTAGTTTTAATAATAAGTTTTGAAGTCATTCAAAATGTTATCATTTCAACATGAAAACAATATAAAATTTTCCAGAATGTTTTCCTGCTAAGTTTTTGGAATCCAGTATAAATTTTACACTTCTAGCACATTTCAGTTCAGACTGGCCCCATTTCAAGTGCTTGACAGCCACATGTGGCCAATGGTCGCTGCATCAGACAGGGCGACGCTAGGGTGACTGTCATTGCCACGGAGGCCAGTTTTATTTCCCTCTGTTTATCTCTGTACGCAGTGAGCAAGAAAAGCCCTAGGCTTGTGTGATTGGCTCCAGTGTCCCTGGCAAGAGGCAAGCTGGAGAAACCATAGTCTGTTCTATAGCTAGGTTTGGGAGAAGAAACTCAAGGAAGAGTGGAGGTGGCCACTTTGAAGAGGAGAGAAAAGCTAAGTGAGTGAAGTCTCTGGGGCCAATCCTGAGGAGAAGAGAGGGGAAGGAAGCCAGGGCACCAGGATTCTTCCAGACAGGAAAAGGTATTGCCACAGAATGGCCTGGAGTGTTTCCTGACAGCCATTCCCAGGTCTCTTGGAGGGCTTATACTGCCAGGTCAGTGCCTATCTCAGAGCATAGCAAGTTTTCAGGGTGCAGCACAATGACAGGAAAACTTTTGCCTGCCACAGCCACTAGGACTGAGCAGCCCCTGTCCTAGAATTAGGCACACAGTGTATGTTTCATAAATGCCATCCGAATAAATGCATCTCCCATTCTAGTGGAGGTCCACAGTGAAGGCTGGAGGGACAGATTTTGTTGTTGTTAAGTTATGCCTGATTGGTTGCAACTTGAGTTCCAAAGCAAAAGCTTAAGACCTTCCTCAGCCACCAACTGGGTGACCTCTTGAAGCCTCAGTTTTTCATCTGTCAAGCACATTGAAGTTTATCTACCTTACAAGGCCACGGGAAGATCAAATGAAATGATGGACATGGGTGTCTGCAAAGCTCCACACACACCAGGCATTAGGCTCTGTAATTATTTGTGCCTGAGCATCTTGTGTGATGTCCTAAGACAGCAGCAAAGTGCTCCCATATGGTCTTCTGGATGTGAGGTGCGCCCCTTCTGTTTTTCATGGAAAAGGAGATGACCTTGCCTTATGACCTGGTGCTGTGTGTTTGGTATGATACTCCAGAATCTGTGTGGCAGGGCCCTCTGGAAGCGGGAGAATGGACAGGTTGCCTCTTCTTGACACCCTTGCTAGACCTAAAAAATTTCCAAAGCTGGAGCCTTCATTTTCTTTTCTCTTTTTAAAATATTTACTTTTTAGTTGTAGTTGGACACAATACCTATGTTAGCTAATTCATATGTTCTCTCTAGTGAAAAAATAAATTATTCATGTGGAAGTATTTTTTAGGTTAAGGGCATTTTGGAAATAGATTTGTTTATTATTTAAAATATATTTCTTCCCCTCTTTTTCTTCCTTCTTCTTTCTCACACTCATACAGACTGATGACAGAAACCAAGACTTACTTCCAATAACAATATTATCAAAGTACTCACTTCTAAGAGTCTTTTATGAAAGACATATTATCATATATATGTATATTTTTTCCAAGTTAGTCATCTATGTGTTTCCATACAACACTCAATAAAGATGGCAGAATCATAGTTACAATGGCAAAAAAAAAAAAAAAAAAAAAATTTACTTTTTTGTCGTAGTTGGACACAATACCTTTATTTTTATTTATTTTTACGTGGTGCTGAGGATCAAACCCAGTGCCATGCACGTGCTAAGCGAGCGCTCTACCGCTGAGCCACAACCCCAGCCCTCATTTTCTTTTTAAGTAATAGCAATCCTTTCCTCTCAAGACAGAGGGAAACTGGGCATCTCTGCTCTACCCATGGTACACACAAACTGTCACATTATCCTATGAGTCAAAGAGCGAGGTAAGTGCTCTACTTGGTGGATATTACAACGTAAGGAACTTGATCCTCTAAAAAATAACATGTGTGGCCTCATGTTTCCCCAGGCTATGGAGTGACTGCCCTGTGATCTACCCATCAGTCCCCCTTTTCCAGTGTCCAACGAGTTTGTCTCTCGTTTTGGAGTTTCATTTCACCCGTCTGGCCCTAAGACTCAGCAGCAGGAACACAGTGTTAATGGTTCTATTTATCATCTTGTTTGGTTGGCTCTGTCCCTCTGGGGATGGGTGCCAAAGGCCAAGGGAAGGAGTTTGTGCTGAAGCTCTGGGGATCTGTTTGGGGCCTTGGAAAGTATATTTAATGGGAACTGTGTAAATGTCCAAATATAGGCAAATGGTTCAACACAACCATACAATGGATGATGATGTCATCCACTGAAAATGATGTGTAGGAATAATTTTTTTTATACATGGGAAAATGAGTATAATATGATAAGCAAAAAAAATAGGAAAAAATTATGTGAATATACGTGTGCGTGCACAGAATTAACTACAAAAGGGAAAGCACATATAGAAATATACACTCAAAAAAAATGACCATGGTTCAAAAACACACTAGAGAAAAAGCCACCTTTTTAACAAATGGTGCTGGAAAAACTAGACATCCATATGTAGAAGAATGAAACTAGACCCTTATCCCTCGCCCTGTGCAAAAGTCAACTCAAAATGGATCAAAGACCTAGGAATTACACTGCATAGGGTCATCACTCCAACACATAGGCACAGGCAACGACTTTCTCAATAGGATATACACAATAGAGTTTTATTCAGCCATAAATAAAAATGGAATTATGTCACTTGCAGGAAAATGGATGGAACTTGAGACCAGTATGTTAAGTAAAATAAACCAAACTGAGAAGGTCAAGGGTCATATGTTTCCTCTCAAGAGGAAAAAGGAAAAGAAAGGCTGGGGCCAAAGGCAGGGATCTCATGAAAATCAAAGGGAGATCAATAGAGGAAAAGATCCAGGGCGTAAGAGGAGGGGAGGGAGTGGGAAGTGTTGGGGAATTATATGGCCAAATTACATCAGTGTGTTGTATGCATGTATGAATATGTAACAAAAAAAATTCATCCTTATGTACAACTATAAGGCACCAACAAAAATGCAGAAAGAGAAAAATTAACATAAAAATAAAATGAAGGGGAAAATTGACAATGGCTAACATTTAGCTAACAAGACAAAGAATTACTGGTTATTTCCCCTCTTTTTCTCTGTTTTATACATTGTCTACAATGAGCCTTATTTCATTATAAGTTATTTTTTAAAGAAAGCCAATCTATAAATAGCACACCTATGCTCTGAGGACTTCCCCTCACTCCTGCCTTTAAGGCAAGGACTATAGGAACTAGAGCTAAATCTGAAAACCTCCCAACCAGAAAGACCCTTGGCCATTGGAACCTTTGAGTCTTCAGGACTTTAGGGTCATTATTGATATTCTCCTGGTAATTTCAAGATTAAGTTAGGCTTTTCAGCACAGTAGAGGACACTAAGTGGAAGAGATGGTGCCATTGGTGTAGGTGAGATGATCCAACTTGGGGAAACTTAGCAAATTTAGTATAAGCAAATTGCCCAATGTCAGCCCTTAGCAACCAGAATTCCAGGAGAAAATGTAAACCCTTAATGCCCTAAGGCATCCATTATACCATTATATAAGGAGTTAATTTCTTCCCTATGTATTAAGAATGGGACCAGCTAGTAGGCACCTTTAGCAGTGCTATGATTGGAATGTGTTCCCCAATGTTCAGGTGTGCCGTGGTGGTGTGAGGAGGTGGAGCTTATTGGGAGGTGTTTGGTCACAGGACCACTGCTTTCCTGAATGGATTAATGCTGTTATTGTACAGTGGATTTCTTTTTTCTTTTAATATTTATTTTATTTGCTTTTAGTTGTACACAATGCGTTTATTTTTATGTGGTGCTGAGAATCGAACCTGGGCCTCACACGTGCTAGGCAAGCGCTCTACTGCTGAGCCACAACCTCAGCTCATACAGTGGATTTCTTATATAAAGCCTGGTTCAGCCCTCTCTTGAGTGCATGCTTTCTCTCTCTCTCTCTCTCTCTCTCTCTGTCTCTCTCTCTCTCTCTCTCCCCCTGGCATGGAATGACATAGCAAGAAGGCCCTTGCAAAATCCAGCTCTTTGATTTTGGACTTCCCAGATGCCATAACTCTCAACCAAATAAATTTCTAATCATTATATATTATCCAGGCTGGTATTCTGTTGTGGCAGCACAGAACACATTAAGACAGGGAGTGGGGGCTGGAGTTGTGGCCTAGTGGTAGAGCACTTGCCTAGCATGTGTGAGGCACTGGGTTCGATTCTCAGCACCACATATGAATAAATGAATAAAATTAAGGTCCATCAACAGCTAAAAAAATTTTTTAAATACTTTTAAAAAATGATTTTAAAAAAAATTCAGAGGGAGTGATTTTATGTAGGACTTAATTCTGTCTTACAGAAAACCTGATTGAGAAAAGATGATCATTTGTCAACAAGAACCTAATCTCAGCTGTGCCCCTCTTTTTCTCTAGTTTTACAACTCTGGCTTCAGAAGGGCAGTTCTAGGTCTGTCTATGGCTGCAGAGTTGGTATGTCTGGGTCGTTATATTCACAATCCAGGCACTGGGTCTCCTCAAAGTGGTGGCTTGCTGAGTGAGTACCACGTGGAAGGCAGCTAGCTTCCTCTCCAGCTCTGTGTGGAATCCAAAGGGAAATCTGCTTGTAGCAAGTTCTGTAGGGAGCTGTATTACTTTTTGTGGATCTAGAGGCAAAGCTCCTGCCCTTCTCCAGACATTTTAGGGAAGAATCCAGATAATGGGAGCTGCAGACCTTGGCTGGATAAATATAGAACAAATTACTAATATCCTCTTTAGGGTATGTCAGTGGCCTTAGGGATCGTGGGTAGATTGGTTGAGTCAGTCTGAAAATGTTATCCTATGATCTCAGATCCCTACAGAGATGGAAGAAGTTCAATTAAGTTCAATTAAGTTCAATAAGTTCAATTAAGCTTGAACTTATTCCAAATAAGATTAAGGAAGAAGAAATGGGACAAGTTCAAACTAAAGGGAAAATATGATAGAAATCTATGCCAATAATTCAGACTTCAGAGTGTAAATTTCAAACTGATTTCATTGGTTGTTTACAGAAACTGGAGTAGGGGGGATAACTGCTGAATTTCCCTCCATTTGAGGATTTGGACCCCAAATCAGATTTCCAAGCAGTCTTAGAAGAATATAGATGGATTCACAACTTCTGTAGATCCAGTCAAATTGGACAAGAATGGTATTTGCAAATTCTTCATCCTTCATTCATTCAACTGGCGTTCATTGAGCCAGGCACTATATTCATTGCGTGGGGACATGGGGATGAATAAGAGTCAGTCCTTATCCTCAAGAAGTTTGGGAAAGCACAGAAACGGACAATGCCAAAGTGGTGTGTTGTGTGTACATGGTGTGTGAAGTGGCAAAAGCTGCAGGTGGTACTTTGTGGACACACAATCCCAACTCGGGAGGTCAGGAAAGCTTTCTAGAAGGCATCAACTGAACTGAGCCTTGTGAGATAAGTAAGGGTCAGCTAGGCCTGGTGTCCCAGTTAGGGGCAACTGTGTTCAAAGGCACCAAGGAAGCATGACAAACCTTGGCACCTTTGAAGAACCAATGGTCTAGTATAACTGCAGCAAACGGTAAATGTCAAGGAGAAGAGCATTAGTAGCTTGAGAGATTGGGAGGCACTGGGTTGCCAAGGGCCCTCTAAGCTACGCTAAGGAGTGTAAATTTGATCATGGAAGCTATGTTGAGCAATTGAAGGCTTTCATGCAGGGAGCGTCAAGATCATGATTTCATTTTATAATAAGACCCTGGCAGCTGTGGGGCAGATGGATTGCAATGGTGCGAGAAGAGAAGCAGGGAGATCAGTTAGGAGGTCATGACACTCTTCTAGTTGATAGTGATACGGGTGGAAGTGATAGATGTGGAATAGAGAGGAGGGGCAGAGTCAAGAGAGAGCACAAAGGTAGAGTCAACAGGATTCTATCACGAGGAAATTTGGAAACACTGGGAGAGAGAATGAGGGCTGGTTAATCCCCAGAGTTATGACCTAGGTGTCTCATTAGATGGTGCTTCTAGTTACCAAAGTGTGGAATGAAGGAGGAAAAGCAGGTTTAGGGGTGGGGTGGGGTGACAATGATTAATTATTTTTAGACTGGTTGAATTTGAGACACTTGAGGTGTCCAAAAGGCAACTGAATGATCTAGAACTCAAAATGGAGATCTAGGCCAGTGATATCTCTGTCAGACAGCGCATGAGAATGGGAGGTAGCTGAGTCCACAGGGTGGGATGAGGGCACCCAGGAAGAGTGCACAGGAAAGGCAGAACCCTGGGGAACAATCATATTTAAGTATCAAAAGAAGGACTGCTCTCAGAGGAGACTAGGAAGGAATAGCTAGAGAGAGAAAAGGAAAACCAGCAAATGTGTTGTCTTGGTGCCAAGAGAAACGAGTGTTTTAAGAATGAGAGGGTGCTTCAACACCACAAAGTAAGCAAATAGGATAAAGACTAAAAAGTGGCCACGCCCAGTGGCTCGAGCCTAGAATCCCAGCAACTCAGGAGGCTGTGGCAGGAGGATTGCAAATTGAGGTCAGCCTCAGAAACTTAGACCCTGTCCCCCCACAAAAAAATCAAAAGAGGACTGTGGATGTCAGCTCAGTGGTTAAGTGCCCCCAGGTTCAATCTGCAGTATCAAAACAAAACAAAACCAAAAAGTGCGCAATGGATTAAGCAACAAGGAGGTCCCTGGATACCTCACCAAGGCTGGTGTTGACACTTGGGAAAGCAGAGACTGGCTGGGGAACCAGGAGTGTAGAAGGTATTTCCTGCAGCTTGGCTCCAAAGCCAAGGAGGGAAAGTGAGAGCTGGAGACAATAGAAAGGAACGTTGAAGGTGGAGAATGGGATGTTTAAAGGAACAAAGCTTCCTGTGCGGGTAGGAGAGAATGGAATCCAAAAAGTGGGTCAGGGTACTAATCCAGGGGAAGAGGAAGTTATCTTTCCCATGAGAAAGAGAGAAGGGGAAAGCTTGCATATTCATGTTTATGTACTTTCAGGTGGCAGAAGAGAGATGTGAAGGCATTCTGTCCTGATAGCTTCCAGTTTCTCAGTGAAATCTGAACCTAGATCATCTGTTAAGGGTGCAGAGAGATGGTGGGAGGAAAGGGTATATAGGTCTGAGCAGTGTATAAGGTATGTAGGCTCAGCAGTGAAGCACTCACCTAGCAAGCACAGTGCCCTGGGTCCCATTCCCACTCCCCCACCACAAATAACAACAACAACAACAACAACAAAAATAATAAAAGAATAATTTAGAAAAAGTTGATTTTTGGAATAACCTCTCAGGGGAGTGAAAGGTACCTGTAGGGGTTTTCTGGGCAGCTTTTAGAGGTCAGCTGAGGTCATGGGGTTTAATCCACAGAAGCATCTATGTTATTTTCTCCAGGTAGGATCAGCAGCCTGGGTGCACAACAGAAATGCCAAATGACTGGTCTCATCCAGGGTCGGGGTGATGAAAGGTTGGAGGGGCCTGAGCATAAGAATGGAGGATAATATTGAAAACGACCAAAGTAAAACATAAACTAAAGAGGAAAATAAATAAGGCCAGATAGGGCCTGAAAATTTTGGAAGAGAATTGAGTCCACTCTGGGAGTAAGTAAAGTTAAGGGTGAGAAGAGGCCATGAAGTAGAACGTGCTTTTTCATTGCCACTTTGGGAAAGAGTTCCAAGGTAGAGGAATCTGGCCTGGCCTTTAGTGAAGTGTCCAAATCTTAACAGGGTGGGTCAGATAGACAGGCAGAATGAGTTTGAAGGATTTGATGGCAAATCAAAGATGAACTCCTCTAGAAATGGTAATGTTGGCTAACAATTAAGTGCCCACTGTTTGCCAATGCTACATTAATTATACTTTCTTCAACTTTTGCATCTGATCCTTGTAGAGACTCTTCAAATTAGTAGTATCATCCCTATTTACAGATGGAGAAATTAGAGTTTATATGCATTCCTTGTTACCCAGTGATTCCACTCCTAGGTACATACTGATCAGAAATAAGTGCACCAAAACACATACAAAAATGTTCTTAGCAGCATTGTTTGTGATAGCCGCACACTGGACACAACCCAAATTTCCATTAACAGTGAAATGGATAAATAAATCACGTCATGTTCATACAATGGAATACTGCATAGTGATGAAGGTTTAAAAATACTGTAAGCATCCAGGCACAGTGGCACATGCCTGTAATCCTAGTGACTCTAGAGCTGAGGCAGGAGGATCACAAGTTCAAGGCCAACCTCAGCAACTGAGCGAGAACTGTCTCAAAATAAAAAAGTCTAAATAGCTCAGTGGTAGAGTGCTCCTGGGTTCAATCCCCAGTACCACAAAAGCAAACCAAAGCAAACCAAAGCAAACCAAAAAAGCTACAGACAACAACATTATTGAATCTCACAAATCTAAGATTGAGTGAAGGAAGTCAGACAAAACACATACTATATGAGACTATAAAATCTAAAAA
Organism: Tamias sibiricus; assembly: GCA_025594165.1. Classification (NCBI taxonomy): domain Eukaryota; kingdom Metazoa; phylum Chordata; class Mammalia; order Rodentia; family Sciuridae; genus Tamias; species Tamias sibiricus. The sequence continues at coordinate 34,726,540 of CM046669.1, forward strand.
CAGGGCTGGGGTCGTGGCTCAGTGGTACAGTGCTTGCCTAGCATGTGTGAGGCACTTGATTTGATTCTCAGCACCACATACAAATAAATGAATAAAATAAAGGTTCATTAACATCTAAAAAATATTATTTAAAAAAAATTATTTGCTTTAGTTGTACACAATGCGGTTTGTTCAATCCGTTTTATTTGTACATGGTGCTGAGGATCGAACCCGGTCGCCCACGTGCTAGGCGAGCGCTCTAGCGCTGAGCCACAATCCCAGCCCCCTAAAAAATATTTTTAAAAAATCTAAAAACAGGCAAGACTAAAACCTATCGGGCTGGGAGTCAGGGTGGGGGTTACCTTTGGGGAGGAAGCTTGGGGAGTACTATAGTCCTGCCATGCTGATGATGCTCTATATCCTGTTCACTTGTGATCATTCACAAAACTCTAAAGTTTTGTGCACATTTCTTTTCTCTTCTTTTTTGTACCGGAGATTGAACTCAGGGGCGCTTCACCACTGAGCCACATCCCCAGCCCTATTTTGTATTTTATTTAGAGACAGGGTCTCACTAAGTTGCTTAGCACCTTGCCATTGCTGAGGGTGGCTTTGAACTCATGATCCTTCTGCCTCAGCCTCCCGAGCCGCTGGGATTACAGGTATGTGCCATGGCCCCGGCTGTTTTGTGCACATTTCTGTGTGTATTTTATATTTCATTAAATGCATATTAGAAAAAATCTATTTTTGTAAAGTACAAATGCAAAATAGACAAGACATGACAGAATACAAATAAAATAAAGCTTATAAACATAAAATGTTGTCTGAGGCCACACAGCTGGCAAATACTCTAGCTGGAAATTAGTCCTATGTCCCCGCGCCTCGGGCTTGGCTCCCTAATCCAGTGCTGGTCCCACTACACCAGTTGTCAGTTGGGGGCTAGGAAAGAACCTGTGTGCTCCCTCCTTCTCCCTGGACATGGGTGGCCTTGGGGACAGAAGATCAATGCACTGGAGGTGAAAATCTACTGGATTTTCAAGCTGTTTTGGCAGCTGGTTGTTGTCTGTTGACTGTTCATGTGCCAGATTTCATGTCCAGAGTGTTTTCATGTCTTCTCTACCCTCACCCAGGGAGCACCGAGCATTTTTCTTGTGTCCTCAGTCTTCACCTCTGACTGTGTCACAGCCTTCTAAATTTCCTCCCCACTTCAATCAGGCATATATATGGCTACCAGTGCTATCTGCCCAGAGCACACTTCCACATGTTAACGCGTCAGAGACCAAACCCCACCTTCTTCTCACCACACCCTTTCTACCAGACTGTATTCCTGCCCAACCCCACTGCCTTCCCTCCTCATGCAAAAATGACAGCCTGCTGCTAAACCCGACCTCTCAACTCTGGCACATTTCATCCCTTCTTGTGTCCTTTCCTGGAGGCATCAAAGATTTCCTCTCTACTGAATTATCCCCATCAGCATACAAACATGCAATAATATTTCCTGTCTCGAAAAAAAATCCTCCCTGAGCCAGGCATAGTGGTGCATGCCTGTAATCCCAGCAACTTGGGGAGGCTGAGGCAGGAGGATCACAAGTTCAAAGCCAGCCTCAGCAACTTAGCAAGGCCCTAAGCAACTTAGTGAGGCCCTGTCTCAAAACAAAATACAAAAAAGGCTGGGGATGTGGCTCAGTGGTTAAACACCTCTGGGTTCAATCCCAGGTACCAAAAAAATCCTCCCTGATTACACATTTACCTCCAGCTTTTTTTTTTTTTTTTTTTTTTTTTGCTTTCCACTAGAACAAAGCTGAGGGAGGGAGGGAGAGAGAGAGACTTGTCTATACTCTTCCATCTCCAATCCTTATCTGCTCTTCTCTCTACTGAGTACACTCTTCACTACAGTGAAATAATTCTTGTTTAGACTCCCATCTTACCAGTTGATTCTCTATGGTTGATTCTCTTCTCTCATCTTATTAAACCTCTCAGCAAGAATGGACATGGTGAAGCGCTGTGTTCCTTGAAGCCCTTTTACCACTTGATTTTATAAAACCACTGTTTCCTCCCACCTCTTGTTCCTTCCACCTACTCCTCATCCTCTTCTAATGCCTCAGTGTTGGAATAATAAAGGCTAGGTTAACTTGGCCCTCTGCTTTCTCCATCTCCATCCCTGAGTGATCTCTACTAGGCTCATGGCTTTACATATCATCCAACGACTCCCAAACAGAACCTTCAGTTTTACCTCCCTGCTGAGCCTAAACTCCCTGTCAACTCTGCATTTCCACTTGGGGGGTGTCTGCTAGCACGATGAACTTAACGTGTTCAAATCTGAATTCTTAAGCTTCCCCAAACCACTCTTTTCTCTGCTGTTTACCATCTTGGTAAGTGACATCAAATTTACCCAATAGCTCCGGCAGGACTGGCCACCCCAACTCCTCTCTTTGCCCCAATACGTTAGCCAGTCCTTTCGTACTACCTTTAGAGTATTTCCAGAAGCTTCCATTTTTTTTATCCAACTTTTCTTGAGCTCACTCCTGAGTGGCTGGAACACCCTTCTAACGGGTCTTGCTTCTCCTCTCTTACACTCCTACAGTCTGTGAAAGCTGGCAGAAGGAGCCTTTCAAAAAATGTAACTTATCACATCTCTCCCTGACTATAAACCCTACAAAGACTTCTCACCACACTTTGGATAAAAAATCCGGACTCTGGGGCTGGGGATGTGGCTCAGCGGTAGAGCGCTCGCCTAGCACGTGCGCGGCCCGGGTTCGATCCTCAGCACCACGTAAAAACAAACGCATTGTGTACAGCTAAAGCAAATAAATAAATATTTAAAAAGAAAAAAATCCGGACTCTGGACTGGGATGCAGCTCAGTGGTAAAGCAATTGAGTAGCATGCTAGAGGCCCTGGGCTCTACCAAGAGTAAATAAATAAAAATAAATAAATCCAAACTCCTCTGATGCCCTAAAATCTCTACATTATCAGAACCCTGCTTCCTTCTGGGGCCTCATCTTCTCTAGTCCCACTCCTACACCCCAGTTCACTCTGCTTCAGCTACCCTGGCTTTACTTTTCTCTGATGCATCAGATGGCTCCCACCTCAGGGCTTTGTGTAGCTGTCCCTGCTGCTTGGAAAGCTCTTTCTCCAGGCCTTCCGTTTTGGCTGGCTCCATTCCAGGCTCTGCTCAAATGTCACCTCTTTGGTGAAAAAGACAATGACAACCCCATTGGAAAATGGTTCCCCACCAATATGGTCCATTATATATTCTTTCCCTAAATGGCGTCAGGTTTCCTTATACACGGGATCCTTGCCTCTGTGCACTTTGGTGGTCTAGGTATGCATGTGTGTGTGATGGGGGCAGGTGGACATGAGCAGTGGGAACATGGGAAATGAGAGGTTAATTCTACAGACTGAGCCTATGTGCTAATTCTCAATGTGTTTTTTAAAGAAACAACTTACACAAACTCATCCTGGCTCTACTCTGATTTAAGATAATAGTCCCATTACAACATACTGTTCACAGGGCTGAGGAGCATTTGCCCAAGACTCCTCTTTTGATAGAAAAAGACAGATTGTTCTGACTAGAGACTGGAAAACTCAATGGTCTCAAGGTCCGTGAAACTGAATTCCAGATAAAACCACGCAGCACAAACTAAGATGACTAAAGTTGCCTTTAGGTCCTTGGCATATTAGTTAATCTTGTTGTAATTATAATCTTTTTACTCCTGTGGGTTTCACTTAGATAGTCATGAGTAAAACACATGCAACAGGGATTTAGAAATCTGATACAATCCAACTGACAGTTGAGAGCTAGGAGCCAGTGCTCGGGCAGGACCCTCTGGAAACTTCTCTTAACCCCAATAAAAGCTAAGCTCACAGATAGGTGAGTTGAGATCTCCTCTTCAAGATGATCTACTCTCTCTCTTTTGAGTGTCTTTTCCCCCTTCTTTTTTCTCATCTAATAAATTTTATTATACTTTTACTACCTCTTAGGTCTTGCTCAAAATCTTCTCTTGCCAAGACGCAAGAGCCGAGGACACAGTGCAACTTTCCAGTAACACACGTATTGTCTGTCCAGACCATAAGAACATGTATAATCTCTACAAGGGCAAGGACCTTGTCTGTCTTACTTATTACTCTGTCCTAATTTTACAAAGTGGCTTAATGCAATAGAAGCTCACTAAATAGTTGATGAAATAATGATTTAATGGAGTCCTCCTCCCTCCCTATAAATACAAAACATGACTCATGAATCGTGTGCACACAAAGAACAAAGAGGCTAGGGGTCAGGCTCAGAGAGAAAGTAACTTATTCGGCTCATACAGCCAATAACTGGCGGAGTAGAATGGGAATCCAGGTCTGGCTGGCCTCTGAAGAGAGATTCTAACCACCAGACTCAACATACTCTGCACCCAGAGCTTAGCCTGGAATTAGGCATGGCAGTGTGTGTGGGAATGTTTTACCTCTCACCTGCTGGTCTCACGCAAGGCAGGGGTCCTCCTGTCCCCATCATTTGATCTGGAAGCAAGGGCCACACAAGCCACAACCTGACCAAGTCTGTGGGTCCTCGGGGAGGGAAGGCAGGTGAGGGGAGGAGAGGGTGGAGGGTGTGGGGCAGGAGGCCTTTCTATTCCTAGCTGTTTGTAAACAGTGTCCTGACGACCTGGCTTGGCCTTTCTGCAGTGGACCCCAGAGATAGCTTAGGCCAAAGTTTCCCAAAGCAGCCTTGGCTTTTCTGAGATTTTGCTGGGGTGGAAGGGAGCAGATAAGAATTCTCCAGTCCTGACTTCTCCCCCTAATCTCCCTTTCCTCTGCCATTTTTTTTTCCAACTCAGCCACTCAGTTTGGACCCTCAAGGTTGGGGTGTAAAATCAATTAGGCAGAGACTTCAAGAAATCAGGGGACTGGAGCCCAGCACTAAGTAATTAGATAAGCCTTGGCTTCTTCCTTAAAATTAACTCCACTTTTCTTCCTTCCCTTTCCCCTCTCCTTTTCTGTCATTCCTTCCCTTCTACTGGTGGCATTTTTTTTTAAACTCATGAGAGATTTTAAAAATGTTGATCTGGCATATAGACAGATATAAAGCATGAAAAATTTTGAATAAGGACATTCTCACTCCCCTGATGTGCTAACACTTTTATGCTTCATCCTATTTAATCCTCATCCTTCAAGGGTGATTTTATCTTTGCTATTTGACAGGTAATGGAGCCTTAAGAAGCTATGCTAATGAGATCGCACCGATAATGCCCCTGGCACCACCAGGTAGTCAATAAAGCTAATGTCCTTCCTAGCTTACAGAACTGACTCAAGTTCACTTGTGCAGCAAGGGGCTGAAGCAGAATTCAAACCTGACCTATCTGATACCAAACAACGCCAGGCTTTCTATCTCACCACCCTGCCCTGATGCTGGGACGTAGGAATGGAAACTGATCCTCTGGATCCAGACCACTTCTTTTTGCTGGTTTTGCCGAGGGTGGTCTAACAAAATGACCTAATCTGGAAAGAGCTATGCACTATGGTTCAGGATGTTCCGTTTATCCAACTTGGCAGGCGTGTGAAAATCAACTTCTGTTCCCTGCACCCAGTGCAATGTGCTTTGTTGCATTCCTGCTCTGTGTGAGTGTGCGCGTGCACGCACACATGCCTTTGCACACACACACACATGTAGGTTGCATGTATCTCCTGGTGCACTTCACTCAAGGCTTTGCCCACTCTGAGTCCTGCTGTGGATAGGCTGACATGGCCTGACACCAACTCACTGTCTCTTGGAGAGACGTCGGGGAGGGTAGACAGGTCAGAAGAGGGCTTTGTCCAACCCTTCCTGTCCTAGGCTGGGGACTGTATGCCCCTCCCCCTCCGAAAGCAGGAGGGCTCCAGGCCTCCAAGATGCTGGTGGCACCCTCCCCCTTGGCCAGTGGCACGCACACCCCTGCTGGGAACCATCTCCCAGCCCCCTTTCACTGTTGAGCCATTTGATTTTCACAAGTGCCCCTGAATCCTGTCCGCCTGTCCTGCCTCCCTGTGACATTTTTCACCCAGATGTATTTTCATACGTGCTGTCCTTACAAAGAGATGCTCACTTGCCCCAAATCCTTTAATTAAATATTATGTGCACACAGAAGAACACTTCTATGAGTAAGAATAATACTGAAACATCTGTGGATCCCACCGCCTAGTTTAAGAAAACAGCTGCTTTGCCAAACTCTGGATGGAGGCAGCTTTCAAACTCCAGGGAGACTATGTAAACTTACTTAGCCCTGTCTGGGTGCCTGCTCTTGCCTCCCCCGGTGGACAGGTCCCCATCACCTCTTCTGCCCTCTCCACCCTGGCCTCCAGGGCTATTTTGGGTGAGTACCACTCGGGTTAATCTCCTTAAGCGTTGAGCCGTGCTGTCCAGTGTGCTCCTGACCAGCCCGGCTCTCTGCAAAGGGCATGCTGAGGGTTCCTGAGGCAGCGGCATTCCCACCCCGCAGGGAGACTGAGGGCGCTCCCCAGGGAACAGGGACTGGTGGGGGAGGGGCTGCTGAGGCTGTATGGGCCAGGGGAGGCTCAGGCCCAACTTCAGGTTGGTTTCTCAAGTTCACTTCTAGGAAGAACTTAAGAGCTTCCTCTGCTCCCCCCCACCCCAGCCCAGCTCCCCCTGCCCCTGGCTGTGTGCAGGTGCTAATCCTCCACCCCTGTTACCCCAGGGAGAAGGAAAGGGAGGCAGGCTGGAGATTTTCTTTCCCACTTTGGAAGGAAAGAAAACACACACATGGGTTGACCTGTTGGGATCTGGTTCCTGAAACCTGAGCCAAGGCCAGCCGTCTCACTGGACTGTTGGCTGCACACTTGCCCAGGGCCTTTGTCTTCCACCTGGGCTGAAAGAAAACTGCCTGACGACTGGGGTGGAAGCCGCTGTCTGCACCTTTAAAGGGGGAAGACGAAGACATCCCCAATCAGTTCTGCCAAACCCACCTTCAGCCTCACCCTCACCCCCTGCTAGCACCCACGGGGGGGGGGGGGGGGGGGGCTTGCATTAGCATTTGCCTTTTGGAATCACACAACTTGCTGAAGGAAACACTTAGGAAAATGAATAATTACAGAAAAGAGGAGGTGGGGTGCCCGTCTATAGTAGAGCTCAGCGTGCTCAAGCCCTGGGTTCAATCTCCAGCAAAATAAATAAGTAAATAAAAGTGATGTCCTGCCGGATGAGGTGGTAATCCCAGCAGCAGGAGGCTGAGGCAGGAGGATCACAAGTTCAAAGCCAGCCTTCAGCAATGGCAAGGTGCTTAGCAACTCAGTGAGACCCTGTCTCTAAATAAAATACAAAATAGGGCTAGGGATGTGGCTCAGTGATCAAGTGCCCCTGAGTTCAATCCCTGGTACCAAAAACAAGTGATGTCCTGAGGATGAGACTGTGAGACTGGAGTGCTCAGACCAGGTGCCCAGCTTTGCCTGGTGGTCAGGGAAGTCTACCTGCAGGTAGTGTTATATGAGACAGGAAGGAAAAATAGGGGATGACCTGGAAGAGGCCTGGGGAATATTGACAAAAGACAAGAGAGGGGGTAAGCTAACCAGAAGAGCCTCAGCGGAGGCAGAAGCAGGTCCCTTCCATAGTCTAGCCCCACCTCCCCACCCCAGATAGGCTCTGAACCTTGAGGCTCTCCCTCCACAGGAAAGGCACAAGTTGGCCTCCCTCCCACTCTTGGTTTCTATTTAAATTTTTTTATTATGGAAAATTTCAAACATACCAACAAAAGTAGAGAAAAATCGCACGATGAACAGCTCGGTGGACCATCACCCAGCTTCAACAATCAGACACTCGTAGGGGCTGGGATTGTGGCTCAGCGGTAGAGCGCTCGCCTAGCACGTGGGCGACCCGGGTTCGATCCTCAGCACCACATACAAATAAAATGTATTGAATAAAAAAAACGCATTGTGTACAACTAAAAGCAAATAAATAAAAATATTTAAAAAAAAAAAAAAAAAAAAAAAAACAATCAGACACTCGTGACCAATCTTGTTCCATCTACACGGCCGGCCTAATCATTTTAAAGCAAATTCCCTAATCCAATTTTCCCCATAAATATTTCACTATTTATGTCTAAAAGATAAGCATTCTTTTAAAAGTAAACCCACAATACCATCATCACACTAAAAAGGAATTAACAAAAAATGCCTTAATACCATCTGCTATCTTTCCCTAGTCCATACTTGGTTTTATTAGTCATGGTCCTGCTCACAAAGGGTGGGGTTAGGGTTAGGAGAGTATATTACAGCCACTGCTCCTGTGATGACACATGACTGCAAAGCCACCCATTTGTCACCCCTCTCTGGTGGTTCTATGTGTACATGTTTTGTGACTCTGGGCCATAAATTCTTCAGAGCAAGGTCTGGCACCACTGCCCTTTTGTACCCTGGTGTGACAGAGAGGAGGAACACATCTCAAAGTCAGGCAGGCCACTTATTGGGGCAGTTATTCACACTCCCTGATAATTATTTTCTTCATCTGTGTATTTGGAATAAAAATACCCATCTCCCAAGACTTGTGAGGCTTAAAGAAAAAAAAATGGATGTGCTTAACAGGTAGAAGTTTCTTGGTAAATGCTCAACTTGCTGCTCTTCCTCAGGTCCAGTGAGACGGCCTCACATTCTCTGGCTCCACTGTCTTCAGGTCCCTCACTGCAGCAGATCTCAGCAGAGAGGGCTGCAGTCAGCCCTGCAGCCTGGAGCTGCCCCATGGTTCTGAGGCTGTGGGGCTGGTGGTCCCCACCCTGAGCACCCAGGCTTTGTTCATTTGTTATGGACACTGAGGGACAGGTGTGGCCTGCAAAACCCCCAGGGAAATGAGGGAAGGGAGGGATGGAAGGAGCAGAGATTTTGCTTTTGGCTCACTTCACCAATTTCTGGGTTAATTGACCTAAGTAAATCCATGGTTTGTAGCTGCCATCTATTAGGTGTTTATTATATGCCAAGCTCTGTGCTAAGAGCTTTCCATTATCATCTCTCAGTTTTCACAATAGTCCCATGAGGTGGATACTATTATTCTCAAGAGACACTGGTAACAAATAAAGAGAGAGAGAGAGACACTGGTACTCACACCAGGTTCCTCTGATATTCAAATCTAAGTCCTTGATCCCACACTCACTATTTTGCTAATGGTGCTAAAGAAACCATTTTTTTAGGGTTCATTCCCATTCACCCAGATTTGCAGATATGACTTTTGCCCACTGCTCAGCATACATCCTGAACTCCAGCCAGCCATTACACCAGTGAACATCCTTGAACTGTGTAAGAGTAAGAGGATCAGAATAACCTGTCTCCATGAGGGAAAAATGGTCCTGAAGGCAGTTCCTTTTTTTTTTTTTTTTTTTTTTTAAGTTGTTGATGGACCTCTGTTTTACTCATTCATTTATATGGGGTACTGAGAATTGAACCCAGCGCCTCACACATGCTAGGCAAGCATTCTACCAACTAAGCCACAACTCCAGCAACTCCAGCCCCTTGAAGGCAGCTCCTTAACCTGAGGACACACACACACACATTCACCACCCTTTATTCCTTTATTCCCTGGCTCTGTCTGCAGGATCAAGTGTGGAACTGGCAAGGGGGAGGCAGCGGGGCAGGGGAGAGAAGGCTGGCCATGGTATTAACTGGCTGAGCAGAAAAGCTGGAGAATGAAAGTTCCAGGAGCACAAGAGTCACTAGCCTTCTCTGTGGCCTAAACATTGTACTTCATTATTAAACCCTGTTCTGTTCAGGGCTTGGAGTATAGTTCAGTAGTAGGGCGCTTACCTAGCATGCACAAAGCACTGCGTTTGATCCTGAGTACTGTAAAAAAAAAAAAAAAAAAAAAAAAAAAAAAAAAAGTCTCTTTGACCTTAGCCTCCAGAAGCCACTGGACACAGGCAGCCATGAGACCAGAGACTGGGGACTGGGAGTGAGAAAAGAGCACAACCAAACTCCAGAGAGAATGTTTGGGGTCCATGGCAGGAGTCACAGAGCTGCCAAAGTTTGGGTGGCATTTCATTTCTTTCTTTCTGTTTCCTGATAGCTGTCCTGAGGCGGAAGACCCTCACAGCAAAGCCTGTCATTTTTTCCTATAAATGATTTGGCATTTATTCATCATTATCATACTGCATCAAGGGCTGCCACCCTCCTACAGGGTAATAACCCCGGACCCCCGGCTTCCTACACTCGCCTCACTTCCTGGCAGAGCCTTAAACACTGGCCCAGTGGGTGGCAGGGACAGAGACAGAGTTTCACCTCCTTCACTTATTTTGCCTCCACCCCTTCTCTCCTCCTCCCTACTTTCCCATTCCTACTCTAGAGAAGTCAGGACCATGTCCCCCAGTGTGCTCTGACAAGCAATGAACACAGCTTCATACCCAGCCAGACATTCTCAGTTTCTCTGTGGGAATGAACGTGTCTTTGATGTGCGTGCCTCCGTGTCCATAGAAGTAAAACAAAAGACAAGGATTGAAAATGAACTTTTTCCTGCAAGAATTCTCAAGTAATGGATAATGTGCAAAAGATGTGGCTAAGCAGAAGAGAACTAGTGCAAAGACTTAGAACAATTTCCCTACTGAACACTTTTTCCCATGGACCCAGGGATCCCGTAAAGTCAGACTCAATTGAGGACCACTTTAATTTGTCCAAAGGAAACTCATATAAAAGAAATGGTGAAGAAAAATAATTCCTCCATGCCAACCCAGGACAACAGAAAGCAAGTCATGCTTCATTCCATCCTAGATGTGCGTAGGTGCTCCCAAGCAGTCACTGCTTTCCTTCCTCTATTCTCTCCTGCATCCCCAGCAAAGTGACTTAATTAATTTATAAATGGCTGAATGCCAAGAGGGGGGATGGTCCCTCAACAGGCTCCTCCAGAGAATGGACAAAGGAAGGAAGGAAGGAAGGAAGACATAGCACCTCACCCTTCCTGGAAATAAAAGGGAAGCTATTGGGTTAAGACATGTTCCAGCCCATAGATCCTGGCTTTGGGAAGCCCAATTCCCCCACCCCAAGCTTCTTTGAATAGTCTATATGTTATGAGGAGCCCACAGGTCAGGGGAAAGATGAATCTTTCTCTCACAAGGAGGATTTAGCCTTCTCTTCTTGGGTAAGAAGGAAATTGCAAGCATCTTATTCTTGTGTCCCTTCTCACTATAGGATGGGATGAACGTGAAGGAAAAAACAGATGTCAGGGACCAGGATGAAGTCAATTGGACAATGAATACTTCAAGGACACCTTCCAGCTCCCTTTCTACTAGTAGCCCTATTTGGTTTTGTGAGAAGTTGTGTTCCTCCAACTTCTGCTTGTAGAACAGAAATCAGTTAGTGGATAATAGTTCTACAGCATTCCATCCTTTGCCAGTGAGAACAGTTCCTCTGAGGAGAGCCGCATCCCAGCCAAGGAGTCAGGGTTCCCAGCCCTCCCTCCTCCCCTTCCCTCCAGGGTGTGTCACTCACGTCCATGGACATCTCCCTCTGAATAAGTTTCTTGGTCTCCTTTTCACAGAAGTTGAGCATGGCTTCCCGGTTGTACACGCCTGTGGACTGTTTGTCCGTCAGGTTCCTCTGTCGCAGCCCCACGGGAATGCTCCCATCTGGGTCCACCACGTCCAGCTCTTTCTCCAGCTCCTCCATCTCCTCCGGGGACAGGGTGGACAGCAGACTGTCGATGTCAGGGTCTTCACTCACCTGCCGGCGATACTTGGCTACTTTCGACATATTGGCAAAGTGGGCTACGGCTCTTGCAGTGCTGTGGGTGTGCTGGTGGGCAGGGAAGGAACAGGGGAGCAGATCCGGATGGAGCCAAGTGGGCTTGGGGGCAAACCTCAGCTGGTCAAGGACTGCAGCTCCTTGGCCCTGCCGAGCCACAGGTGCTCAGTGGACGCAGCAGCCTCCCTGCAGCCCGGGGCTAGCGGACCCTGCCTGGTCTAACCAGTGGCCAATAAGACCCGCCAACTGCGTGCCCTGAAAGGAGAAGCCAATCCCCAAGCTGGGGGCGGGCCTGCCTCTCTGTCAGAGCTGTTTGAAACTTGAGGACATTCCAGGGAATCTTGGAGAGCTGCGTGACCAAATTTAGTTCGGAGCAGTTTAGCCTTTTAAAGACAGGGGGCCATGCAATGAGAAAAAGATACAAAAAATGCAGAGGCTGGAAGAAGCGGGCCACAGCCACGGAGAGCCAGAAAAGCAGGAGGAGGACAAGCGAGTTCAGGAACTGGCCAGCCCAAGGCATGCCCTGGTCAAACGCACTTCACTTCTCTGTCGCCAGATGGACATTGCTGGGGCCAGCATGTGGCTCATTGACTCCTTTCTACTGTATTTGGTAATGTGCGGGGGCCTCTCCGGTGTTTAGAGCCCCAGGAAGGACACTCAATTTTAATGAGAAGCCATGCTGCGCCCCACCTACTCATTCTCTTAAGCCAGGGAGAGCCTGAACGCTGAGCATCACAGGCTCTGACCTCCAGGGAGAGGGCAGGGGTCAGTGTGGGTTGAGGGTTTGGGCGGGAATAAGCCCCTCTCACAGCGCACCCACAATGAAAACTGGAAGTCTGTGTGAGGAAGAGCGTGGGATCTACGGGGCTCTGGAAACTCCTAAAGGGCTGTCAGTTTCCATGAGCCCCCAGGCTCTGGGGAAGAGGGTTCCACCCTCCCTCCGTTCTCATCTTTCTTCCTCTGCTGGAGCATCTGTAGACAGACCTTCTTGGGGAGCATTGAGGAGGAGCCAGCAGGTCGCCACCCACATATAAATCCAGAGCACAATTTAGCATGTCTTCAGGGAAATACAATTCTGGGCTATTGGGAGAGATACTATTGCAACAGCCCTGGCATGTTTCATCGAAGGGCTTTCCACCGCTCATCCATCATGCTGCCCTGCGCAAGTCACAGACATTCAATCTCCTGTCCCCCTCCCTCCTGCCACAAAATCCCTTCTAGAAGCCCTGGTGTAAACCATCGGGGTAGATGCTTCGATCTTTCCTGGCATCTTTCCATCCTAAGCCAGAGAGAGACAGTCACTTGATCAGCATTTGCTGAGTTCAGGGATCCTCTGGGACTAAAACTTGGCCCCGGCATTCATGCTCACTGGTACAGCTTAGGTAAAAAACGTACTGACTGGTGGGACTGGAGAACAAAAGTGAGACAAGAGGATGGAAAAGGGCTAGAGAACCCTGGGGGTTTTCATTTTAAGCTTCAGTAGTCAGGGGTTGGTCAGTGATAAGCATGTATTTATTGAGTGCCTATTATGTGACAGGTGACTGCTCTGAGAGCAGGGAATGTAAATAAGGATGTAAACCAGTTTGGTCCTTGCCATTTTGGAGCCTACAGTCTACCAGTGAAGACAGTTATTAAACAAATAATCCCTTAAATAATTAAAAGTCTGCAAAATGCCTCAAAAGAGAAGTACAGGGACTATGGGGAAACACGACAGAGGAGGCTGGACAGCAGTGTGGTTGCAGAGATATGAGCTTGCACTCTTCAGACAAACAGACCTGCTTTAGGTCCTGGTATTGCTACTTGCTGGCCATATAACTTTGGGAAAATCTTCCTCTCCTCTGAGACTTAGCTTCTCCCATCTGTAAAATAACAACTCCCCCCACGCCTTGTAGGATTGTTGTGGACGCTAAATTGTCATATACATGTAAACATTTAGCTGATACAAGAAAAACATAGTATTTATTTATTTAGTACCAGGAATTGTCCAGTACATTGGTGCAGGGGTGTTTAACCACTGAGCTATGTCCCCAGCCCCTTTTTTATTTTATTTAGAGACAGGGTCTTGCTAAGTTGCTTAGGGCCTCGCTAAGTAAATCCTCCTCCTCAGTCTCCTGGGCCGCTCTGATTACACGCGTGTGCCCCTATGCCCAGCCAATTTGCAGTTTTTAGAATTATTTATACTTACTCTTATCCTGGGGTCTTTTTTCTTCAACTCACCTCTTCTTTCCTCTTTTCCTCTAGCAGTAACCACCCTCAATACACACACACACTCTCTCTCTCTCTCTCTCTCTCTCTCTCTCTCTCTCACTTAGTTCCCATTAATGCATTCAAGCATTTATTCAGAAACTACTAAGTATATATATCACCCTGCTAGGCACCATGGATAGAGGGATACAAAATAATCACAACACTCTTAAAAATATATATATTTTTCCAGTACTGGGGATTGAACCCAGGCATGCTCTGGAGCTATATCCCCCGCCCTTTTTACTTTTTGAGACAGGGTGTCACTAAATTGCTGAGGCTGGCCTCGAATTTGCAATCTTCCTGCCTCGACCTCTGGAGTAGCTGGGATTACAGGCATGTGTTATTGCACCTGGCCAAAAATATATAATTTAATGGGGTAAAAAATAGTTGTACTGTAGGGCAAAGAAAAAGCAAGGAATACAAGGAACTATTAGGAGTCCTAAGGAAGATGCATTAATTGTAATTCATTCTCACTGTTACCTGGAAGAGGCATCATCTTCTGGGACCCTAGGCTGTGGAGCCACCCCAGCCAACCTCTACTCCCCAATCAGCTGAGAGCAGCTCTTGAGCTTCCTGAAACTCTTCTCTCTCAGGCTTTTTGCCAATAATGTTCATTGTTCCCTGAAGAGGAAGCAGGGCCTAAATGCAAATAACTCTCCTCAGTCTGGGAATCAGCCTCTGTTCCATTTGGTTTCAGTGGCCTTCTCCTCTGAGCCTAGTGGTCTCTGATCTAGGAATACACTAAAAATTTAATCTGCAGCTTCTAGACACAAGGACAGAATTCATGTCTGAAGGATATGGGAAATAACATCGCCCAAGAAAAGGGGAATGACAGCCCCCAGGGAGGAGGGAGGACAATGGGTCCTGGGAGAGAGAAGGTAAACATTAGGCCCTGGCCCTGGACTTTCATCCTTTCCCAGTGACAATGAGTCCAGGGAGGGTGGAGGTAATCATTAGACTCTGGGCTCTAGTCCTTCATCCTTTCCCAGCAACAAGTCCTGGAGGGGAAGGCAAACAAAGGGGCTCTGGGCTCTGGGTTTTTATCTCAGTAACAGTGAGTTTCAAGCTTTTAAAGCTGTTTTCTTGAGTTAGATTTTTAACCTACTTAACTAGTTTCCTGACTGCCCAGCCAGCACATCCCAAGTCTCTAATGATTAAGTCACTAAACATTCTGTTATGATTAACTCTCATTGAGACATATAATAAAAACAGACCCCTCTTGTAACCAGTTGCCATTTTCTCCCCTGAAAATGTGCCCTTACACCAATCTTTAATAAAGACCACTTGCTGATCTGTTTGACGTCTGCTCCTGTTTCAGTTATTTTTGCTTACAATGGTCTCCTAACCAAAGGTGTCTACACATAAATTCCTGTAATTTCTCTGCCTCAGATCCCATAGTTCCAAACAGCTGACATAACAGTCTGAAGCTCTCTGACCCCTAGAGTCCCAGGGATCCCAGAGACTGATTTCAGACTCTGAATATCTTCCCTTGAAAGGCACCACAGCTGGGACTGTCCAGCCTCCTCCAGGCCCTGCCACCAGGGGCTACACAGGTATGGTGGCAATGGTTGCCCAGGCTCAGAATCCTCTCCCGTCTGAAACAAATTCATCCTGGGGGTCGGGAGATTCTGGCTTGGCCTATTCCTCACAGAAAATTAAGCATATTGTTGCTGGAGGTGTGGAGAGGGAAAAAAAGAAAGGAAGAAACTCTAAGTTCTAGTCAAAATATATGGTGGGGGCTGGGGAGCCCTTGCCTAGCACATGTGAGGCCCTGAGTTCAATCCCCAGGACTGCAAAAACAAACAAAAGGGGAAAAAAATGTGGTTGGATGGGAGAGGGACTGGTAAGGATCCAGAATCATTTGACGAAGGCTTAGGTGGCTCTCAACGGGACTGGATTTCCCCAGGAAAGTCACATCCCCTGGAATATAGGGTGGCAGTTCAGTATAGTGGACAAGATCACAGGCTCTGGAGTCAAATCACATGGGTTCATATATGGGTTTGTGTAACCCTGGGTAAGTTATTTAACCTCTCTGAGGCCTAGGAAATGGAAAAAAGGAAGATATTAAAAATATTTACCTAATACTGTCTCATAAAGTTATGGAGATATTAAGTTAAATAAGATAATACAAAGTCCTAACAGTAACAGCATCAGGCATGAAGTAAGCACTCAACAATTCTTGCTATATAGTTCTTTCATACGTACATATGTATTTATAATATAAGGATACAGATATACAGATGGATAAATACGCTCTGATGTAAATAGCTAAAGCAGGGGCCAAAGTATGTGGAACCACAAAAGAGGAATTTTTACACTGGTTTCTCTCTCTCTTTCTTTTTTCGGTACTGGTGATGAAACCCAGTGACATCCCTTGCCCTTTTAAATTTTTTGAGATAGGGTCTCATTAAGTTACTGAGGGCCCTGCTAAATTGCTGAGGCTGACCTTGAACTTGTGAGTCTCCTGCTTCAGTCTCCAGAGTCACTGGGATTACAAGTGTGTTCCACATGCATGGTTACACTGGTTCTCTTTTGGGGTTCATGAGAAGTTTCTCTAGAAGAAAGCAGCAGGCATTGTCTCTGGAAGCCAGCCACTGGCCTGGTCTAACACTCCTGATTTGAGCGGAAATGGTCAGAGGAGAGCTCCGAGATAACACAAGCCTTACTAAAGTCTCCCTGAAAGGAGAACCAGGAGAGGAAAAGTGGCTTAAAAGAGATAAGAGATTACTTCTCCCACCCTTACTTGGGCCAAGCTAAAATCCCTCTGCCCACCAAATTGGCCCTAGTCACAGACTAGAACCCCAAACCCAAGAACTGGCTGTGTTTTAGGTCTCACTTATCTGTGCCAAGCTAGTTTCTTGGTGACTTGGACCAGGCAGGACTGGGGATGGGGAACATACATGGCCTGTGATGTAGATGGAACTCTTCAGGCCACAGTAGCCTCTGGTTCAATAGAACTTAACCTACTGAGGTTCAAGAACCTGAGTCAATACAAGTACTGAGTCGTCAAGAGGGGCAGATTCTGAAAATGTCCATTTCCACCAGTATCTGATCACAAAGGGTTCTAGCAAGAGTCCTATACCTGAAAACTAACTTTCAACAAAACACACCCTGGTGTTTTGAATCACCAGCTCCAACTCCCCCCACATTCATGGTGGGTTTTCTCTCATGTACCTCCACTGCTTTCTTCCATTATCCCTTCTTATCACTATTTCTTCAGTGAGGACCACTGAAGTCCCTCAGGCTTCTTTAAGACTTACTAGGGGGAGATTAGAGTACCAAGATCTTTTATTCCAAAAGGTTTCTTGATTCAGCACCCTGGAACCAAATGGAAATGGATATTTTTGAGGGAGAGGTGACATGTTCTTCCAATAAAGTCTTAAGTCCCAGCTTTCCCAGCCAAAATTAATCCCGTTATCTGTTGCGGTTTAAAAAAGAGCAAGCTGAGCTGGGCACAGTGGTGCACGCCTGTAATCCCAGTGGCTTGGGAGACTGAGGCAGGAGGATTGTGAGTTCAAAGCCAGCCTCAGCAACAGTGAGGCTCTAAGCAACTCAGTGAGACCCTGTCTCTAAATAAAACACAAAATTAGGGCTGGAGATGTGGCTCAGTGATCGAATGCCCCTGAGTTTAATCCCCCTACCCAAAACAACAACAACCAAAGTACAAGCTGGGTGCGGTGGTGTACGCCTCGGGATGCTAAGGCAGGAATATTGTGGGTTCAAAGCCAACCTCAGCAAAAGCAAAGCACTAAGCAACTCAATGAGACCTGTCTCTAAATAAAATACAAAATAGGGCTGGTGGTGTGACTCAGTGATCAAATGCCCCTGAGTTCATTCCCTGGTACCCACCCACCACCACTACCAAAAAAAAAAAAAAAAAAAAAAAAGAACAAAGCTGGGCTCTAGGTGTAGCTCAGTAGCTCAGTGGTAGAGCACTTGCCTAGCATGGTGGTGATCCTGGGTTCAATCCCCAGCACTGGAAGAAAAAACAAAAGTAAAGAAAGCAGAGAGGGAACGGTCTAAGAATGTATTCTAAGAATGTTTACTTGTCCCCTAAGGAAGGTCTCCTAGAACAGTAGGAATAAAGGCAGCTGGAAAACCATAAGCTAGAATTTCAACTTCATCTTTGCAAACTCTGAGCACCAGCACTGTGATGGTTAATCTTATGCCATAGGGTGTCCAGATTAAACATTGTTTGGGCGTATGTCTGTGAGGGTGTTCCCAGTGGCAAACACCATTTGAATTGGTGGACTCTCAGGAGACCTGTTCTTCCTGATGTGACTGGACATCATCCACTAAGAGCCTAAATAGAATCAAAGATGGAGGAGGTAATCTCCCTTCTTTTCCTGCCTTACTGTGCAGGAGCCCTGTTTGGGGATTGACTTGAATTGCAGTTGACTATGAGCCGTGGAGATTTGGCCATTGTCGCCACCCGTAGTCTCACGGGATTTTGTTGCGGGATCTCGAGTGACTTGGCCAAAATTGCGGATCGGGTCAGCGCCATTTTAGTGGTGTGTTTGGCGTGAGTTAGTTGTTGTTAGAACCAGAGAGAAAAGCTATCAGAATAAAAAGCTGTTTGTCTCCAGTTTGCTTCTGAAGTTCTTCCCGCGACTCCGTTACTCCAAGCGCTTCAGGCGGCAACAGGTGGCGGCCCGTACGGGGAGCTTCGGAGCGGACAGGTAAGAACTGAAAGGTCTCTAAAGATGGGTTCGAATATAACTGAATCCCAAGTGATAGAGGCTATGCAAAGACTCCTTGATATACCTGACTCTGTTCTCAGTGAGGAGTATATAGACAAAAGTGAAAGTGATCAAAAAAGTGTAGATTCCACTGGGCCAACTGAGACCAGTAAAGAGAGTATTAGAAGAGACCCCAAAATGACAAAAATCCAAGCTATTAAAGCTATTCGGGAGTTATTGGCGAAAGCTGAAGGATACTTGCTCTCACTGGAACCTGGGCCTCAGGATATTGCTGTCAGTGAAATTAGCAGTGGTGAGGAATCTAGTAAAAGTGATCCTGAGAAAATGAGGAAAAAGAAATTTAAAAAGACCGAGAAAAAGGTCCGTCAGGCAGAGGAGTCACTTGTGTCCTCTACTCCCCCATGGGTGGAATCCATTACAGAAAATATGAAGGGTATTACTAGGCATTTGCATACCCTAGAAACAGAAATAAAAAGTCTTTCTGATCGCTTATGCGCTCTCGAGGACAACTCACAGATGCATTGGGAACCGCCAGCATTTGAAAAGAAAAATGGACAGAGTGTCCATCAGTCAGTAGATTTCAAAACAATAAAAAATCTCAAAGAGGCAGTAATGACTTATGGGCCCCAAGCTCCTTTCACGTTGAGTATGCTGGAGTCCCTTAACACCTTTAGCTTAACCCCCTCAGACTGGAAAAGTCTATGTAAAGCAACATTAAGCGGGGGGCAATTCTTGGTTTGGCGATCGCAATTCCAAGAACTTTGTATAGAAACGGCTAAAAGAAACGCGGCTGCAGGGTTTGAAAACTATAATATAGACATGCTCACAGGAGAAGGGCAATTCGCAGACTTACAGGCTCAAACAGATTATGACCCAGATATATATGCTCAGATAAATGCAGCTGCCTTAGAGGCATGGAAAACTGTACAAGGACCTGGGGATCTACAAGGTAGCTTGTCAAAAGTGATTCAAGGACCTAATGAGCCGTATGCCGACTTTGCTGATCGACTTTTGAGAACTGCAGGTAGTGTGTTTGCAGATGTTGACCAAGCTATGCCATTAGTTGTTCAATTAGCTTATGAAAATGCAAATAAATGGTGCCAAGCAGCCATCAGGCCATGGAGAACTAAAAAGGATCTTTCCGTATATATACAACTATGTAAAGATATAAATGACGCCTTTGTCACAGGAAATGTGATTGCAGCCTCAATGAGAGGTGCTTCCTCTCGAAATTTCACAAAGGCTAAACGTAGATATTATAATCAATCAGGATATTCCAGGCAAAATTATCATAATCAATCAGGCAATTCTAGGCAAAATCCCAAAAGAGAAATAAGACCAAGCTCATACCGTGCCCCAGGCCGCTGCCCCAGGTGTAAAAAGGGAAATCATTGGGCCAATAAATGCCATTCAAAATTTGACATCCATGGAAATCCTTTGTTCAGGAATTCAAAAAACGGGGCACGGGGCCCAATACCCCGGGGCCCACAAATGTACGGGGCATTGCAGAAGGAGTATCCTCAAGCATCCACTCAGATGCTTCCCCGACACAATCCCTACTACCCATCCACTCCCTCGCCAGAGGAACAAGAGGAAATGCAGGATTAGACCTCTGTTCCACCGCCCGAATAGTGTTAACACCTGAAATGGGGGTTCAACTGATTCCCACAGGAGTCAGGGGACCTCTTCCCTCAGGGACTGTAGGACTTATTATCGGGCGTAGTCCTAAAAGCTTATTAGGTTTGCAAGTGACCCCAGGTGTAATAAACTCAGACTACAAAGGGGAAATAAAAATAATGCTTAGCTCACCCCAAAGTATAACTTCTGTTAATCAAGGAGATAGAATTGCTCAGTTGCTTCTCCTTCCCAATTTACATAATTCATTTAAAATGGGTATGCCTCAAGAAGGGAACAATAGAGGATTTTGTTCCACTGACTCAAGTCCCATGGCTTGCTGGGTTCGAGACTGTTCAAGGAGGCCTATGTGTAAAATAAAAATCCAAGGAATAGAAATGGAGGGATTAATAGATACTGGAGTTGACTCTTCCATTATTAACTTACGCCAATGGCCCAAGCACTGGCCTCTGCAAAAAGCTTCAACCAGTTTAAGAGGCTTGGGATATAATAACCTCCCAGATAAAAGTGCAGTAATTTTAAAATGGGAGGATGATGAAGGCCATAAAGGAACATTTCAGCCTTATGTTTTACCTAATCTACCGGTTACTTTATGGGGAAGAGATATTTTGCAACAAATGGGAGTACACCTTGCAACTAAGCCTGCAGATGTTAAATGTGAAAACCTACAGGGTAATCTTAACCATAAAAGAACTCATTATCAAAAAGTACAGAGTAATCTTAACCCTAAAAGTAATCATTGTCATAAAGGAAAAAGATATTTTTTTTCGGGGCCACTGAGAAAATAATTTTGAAAATACCATGGCTTTCTGATAAGCCAGTGTGGGTCCCTCAGTGGCCCCTATCTAAAGAGAAATTACAAGCGGCCCACCAATTAGTTCAGGAACAATTAGAAGCAGGTCATATAGAACCTTCCACCTCTCCCTGGAATTCCCCCATATTTGTGATCAAGAAAAAGTCAGGAAAATGGCGATTGTTACATGATCTTAGACAAATCAATAAAACCATGCAAGTTATGGGGCCTACTCAACCTGGACTTCCTAGTCCCGTAGCTATTCCAAAAAATTTCCATCTTATTACTCTTGATATAAAGGATTGCTTCTTTTCTATTCCCCTACATCCTCTGGATGCCCCCAGGTTTGCTTTTTCCGTTCCTTCTATGAACAATAATGGCCCTGATCAGAGATATCAATGGAAGGTTTTACCACAGGGAATGGCTAATAGCCCCACCATATGCCAAATATATGTGGACAAGGCTATCCAACCCATTAAAAGTAAATATCCAAACCTCATGTGTCTACATTACATGGATGATATTTTATTGGCCCACCCTAATCAAAAAATCTTATTTAATATATTCAGTGATGTGGTAGAAAATTTAAAAAAATATGGATTATATATAGCAGAAGAAAAAGTTCAAACCAGATCGCCCATATTATATTTAGGATTTAAAATCATGGATACTTTTGTTAGACCCCCCAAAATTTTAATAAATAAAGAATATTTGACCACCCTCAATGATTTCCAAAAACTACTGGGAGACATTAATTGGCTTCGCCCTACACTAAATCTCACTACTGGCCAACTAAAACCTTTATTTGACATCCTTCGTGGAGATCCTGATCCATCTTCACCACGAACATTGACTCCTGATGCTAGGAAAGCTTTAAAGTTAGTAGAAAAAGCCATCGAAGTAGCTCATTGTGATAGATTTGATTTAACTCAACCGCTGATGTTGATTATTATTTCTTCACAATATACACCCACAGGAGTATTTTGGCAACAAGGGCCTTTATTATGGATACATTTGCCCGTCTCTCCTAAAAGTATAATTGAATCTTATACCTCCATGGTGGCTAAACTTATTCTTCAAGGACTTAAGACTTCTACTAAAAAATATTTGGCATTCACCCTGCTACTATTATTACTCCCTATTCATCATCACAGATTGAATACTTATGCTTCAATGATAATGATTGGGCTATAGCTAAATGCTCTACTTCTGCAAATTTTGATAATCATCTTCCTAAGTCCCCTATATTATCTTTTTGTATTAATCATCCTATTATATTTCCACAGGTAATAAAAAATCAACCCATTCCTAAGGCATTTAATGTATTTACAGATGGGTCCTCAAATGGTACTGCTACAGTAGTCACTAAAAAAGAAAATATGACTTACATAACTGCACACAAATCAGCTCAACTAGTGGAATTGGAAGCTGTGGTAAGAGCTCTGGAAAATTTTAGGGACCAGCCCGTAAACATTTTTTCAGATAGCCACTATATTGTACAAGCCGTCCCAAAATTAGAGTTAGCAGGACCAATAGCACCTCATACTCCAGCCTTTAAATTGTTTTATCAAATATAAAAACTTTTGTGGGCAAGAAAAGAACCTCTATTCGTAGGCCATATTAGAGCACATACTAATTTGCCTGGTCCCCTCCATGAAGGTAATCAAAAGGCTGATGAACTTACAAAAACAGTATTTATACTTTCAGCGCTACAACAAGCTACTTTATTTCACTCCCAGTTTCATGTCAACAGCACCACCTTGCAACGTAGGTTTAAAATCACAAAGGAGCAAGCCAGAACAATTGTAAAAGATTGTAAATCTTGTATGACACATTTGCCCAATCCTCATTTCGGCGTTAACCCTAGAGGATTAATGCCCAATCATTTGTGGCAGATGGATGTTACTCATGAGCCAAGTTTTGGAAAATTGCGATTTATTCATGTGACCATAGATACATGTTCAGGCATGATTTTTGCTTCCTTACATTCTGGAGAAAAAGTTAAAGATGTTACATCTCATTGTTTGCAAGCTTTTGCTGCATTGGGCATCCCCAAAATGCTTAAAACAGATAATGGCCCCGCATATACGTCCTCATCTTTCAAACAGTTTTGCGCAAAATTCAATATATCCCATAAAACAGGCATCCCATACAATCCTCAGGGTCAGGGCATTATTGAAAGAGCAAACCGAACACTGAAAATTATGTTATTAAAACAAAAAGAAGGAAATTGGAAAAGTCCTAAGGACAGATTGGCAGTTGCCCTGTTTACCTTAAATTTTTTAACTTTAGACTCTAATGGTTATTCTGCTGGAGACAGACATTGGAATCCACACCAACAACATAAACCTTTGGTTTACTGGAAGAATGTTCTTTCAGGTACATGGAAGGGTCCAGATCCAGTATTAATTTGGGGAAGAGGATCTGTTTGTGTTTTTCCAAAACACGAATCCTCTCCAATATGGATACCATCTAGATTAATAAAACAGGTACCACATCAAAATGATCAAGATGAAGTTATTGAAGAATCAAGATTAATAAAAAAGGTACAAAATCAAGAGGACCAAGATGAAGGTACAGAATGATTCCCTCAAAAGAGTCCTTCAAAATATTTCACAACTTAAGTGTCATTTCTCCCGGCCGGGACAAGGAGATCTCTCTTTAGTGTGCACACAATTGTATTTTTTTTTTTTTTCTTTTTATACATGTCTTTATGTCTGTACATTTGTCTACATTTCATGTTAATGTGACGTCACAAATATATGTTTGTATGCTTGTTCGTCTGTCCAGTGTGACGTCACAAAGAAAAGCGCTTATGAAAAAGAAAAAAAATATATATATATATGGATCCAAATAACTTTAATTCATTTTAGGTTAAGAGTATTCAATTTAGGTAAATAATTTTACAAATGAAGGTACTTTCAATTTTGATTTATAGGTGTCCCTGGGACTTCTCTTTAGCAAACAGTATGACTAGTGCTATATAACCTGATATTTTGGTGTTTTGACATAAGATTGTTTATTTGTTATTAACTTCATTTGTTTAATAGCTCATTAATTTCAATTATCTCAACAGGTAAAAGATTGCTCTGTATACAGAGACTCAAGGGTTCCAGCTAACAAATTATTTCTCTAAAGTGCCTTTACCTTTTCTTTAATCTATCTTTAATGCAGTAATTACCCTCAGTTTTTCTTTGTTTTGTTCTAAATATGATATTTTCCAACTTATGTTTGTAGAAGCTCAACCAGCGATGTGTGTGAACAAAAATCAACTTTAATTTTCTAATCTAATTATTCTATTTTGTAGTTTGACAACTCGCCTCTTGACTCAGTGCTGCAATAGCACTGCCTTTCCTTTAATAATTGATGCTTGAGTCTCTAGGTAGCGGGCCCTGAAGATTTGCCGGTGGCATTGTCTAAACATAAAAGAGACGTCTGCTGCTCAAACATCAAACAACCTCACCAACAGTGTGGCCTCTGCTCTACATGCATGGGGCCTCCTACATCAACATGTTATAACAAATGGACATTTTGATCTTTCATTGTTTGGGACTTTACGAGACAATGCCTTGCGGGTATTTGTCTAGAGAATTCAGTGTGTTACTTGATGGAACTTAGGGCAGCTGATTTGTTTAAACAATTTGATATGCTATGCAATTTGGCTCATCACCAAAAGGCTTGTCGCCTTAAAGCCGCAACATCTCCTCACAATTGGACGGCTGTTAGTCATCATATATAGTCGATCCTAAAGGGCTCCATTGGATGGCTGGTTAGCCAATGACGGGTAAGATCCCCAGAGGGGGACAACCTAAGACAGGCACAGTCACACGGGACAGTCTCATGTGGCCGACATATCAACCTAAGACAGGAGTCAAGGGCACAGCCTTGATTATCCGATGACGGGTAAGAATGTTGGTTGCACATAGACGTCCTAGAGCATTACCTCTTTTAAAACAAAAAGGGGGAAATGCAGGAGCCCTGTTTGGGGATTGACTTGAATTGCAGTTGACTATGAGCCGTGGAGATTTGGCCATTGTCGCCACCCGTAGTCTCACAGGATTTTGTTGCGGGATCTCGAGTGACTTGGCCGAAATTGCAGATCGGGTCAGCGCCATTTTAGTGGTGTGTTTGGCGTGAGTTAGTTGTTGTTAGAACCAGAGAGAAAAGCTATCAGAATAAAAAGCTGTTTGTCTCCAGTTTGCTTCTGAAGTTCTTCCCGTGGCTCCGTTACTCCAAGCGCTTCAGGCGGCAACATTACTGCTGACCTGAGACACCTCATCTCATCTTCTCCTGCCTTCAAATTGGGATTTATACCACTGGCTGCCCTGGGTCTTGGGCCTTTGGCCTTGGGTGGAATCCCACTGCCAGCTTTCTTGAGTCTCCAGCTTGCAACTGCAGATCACGAGACTTCTCATCTTCCATCATTGCATGAGTCAGTTTCTCATTCTTTTTATCATCTATCTATCTACTATTGGTTCTGTATCTCTGGAGAACCTGGACTATTCCTGGTGACTGAGTCAAAAGAACCAAGCTCATAAGAGGCAGATGTAGAAACCAATATTAACGACCAGAAAGACAAGAATAGTTATAAGCATGGGCCAGGGCATTCACTCCTATATGGAAATATATTCAGAAACCAAATCATAATTAGAAGATTGAATAATGAATATGGAATAAGAACTTGGAAGAGCTTCAGCTATTGAGACCAAGGAAGAGCAAAGAGCTCTATCAACTGTGAATTAACACTCCCTAATTGGTTGAGAACCATGAAGCTCTCAGCAACTACACATGACTCCTTTAGAAAGAAAAGAAAAAAAGATAAGAAACTACAGCTAAAAGTTATTTCCTCTGGTCTCCCCGCCCCCCAACACCTGCTCCCACCTGGCTGTGAGACCAGAAAAAATATCCTTGCTCCATGAGAGTGCCAATCTCTAGTTATTGAAATATTTATGTCTGGAGTGCTGAGTAAACACTTGCTCTCTGAGTTCCTCCTTCTAGGCTCCATGCTGTCCCTCTCCCATATTCTCTCCAGCCTATAGAATGAATAAGATTTAAGTATTCTTTTTTTAATATTTATTTATTTGCTTTTAGTTGTACACAATGCATTTATTTTTATGTGGCGCTAAGGATCGAACCCGGGCCATGCACGTGCTAGGCGAGCGCTCTACCACTGAGCCACAAACCCAGCCCTTAAGTATTCTTAATTACAGTCACATATTCCAAACAAGCCTCCTTTGGAATGTATACATCCAAATCAGGTGGCTAGTCAGAACAGTTCTTCTCACATATAAGACACTGATAATCTTTAGTTCTATTAAGGGTTCAATCCATCTGTTTAAGTTATTTCCAAGCCTTTGGAAGGAACCTCACTTTTCATTGAAGTCTTTTATTTATTATGCTGACTTTTCCATAAAACAAAAATATAGACATTTTAAAGTCAAAAGTACAGAATGAAAATGGACTCCTTCCACAGTCATTAAATGATTGGTTTTTGCTGTTAGCTAAAACAATCTAATCGTTTTAGTTTCTTTCCTCAGGGATAAAATCTCTCATGCCTTCTGGTGATCATTAGTGGGGAAGCTCAGAAGAGGCTCTGGAGTCAGGTCCCTCGAATCAAGGGTCCAATTGGTCATGGCTTTCCAGCTGGCTCAAGCAGTTCAATGTCAGAAACATCTATTGAGCATCTATTACATTTCAGACACGGTGATTATAAGGCAATGAGACAGGTCTTCCCTAAAGGAGCTATGTATAGTTGCTAAGAGATTCACAGTTCACAATGAATTAGATAGCATTAATCCACAGTTTACAGCAAAAATAGGAAGAAGAAGAGGAGGAAGAGGAAAAAGAAGGAGGAGGAGAAAAAGAAGAAAAAGCTGGGTCTGGTGGCTCATGCCTATAATCCCAGCAACCCAACTGGAGAGACTGAGGCAGGAGGATCACAAGTAGGAGGTCAGTCTGGGCAACTTACTGACATCTGTATCAAAATAAAAAATTTTAAAAGGGCCAGGGATGCTGTTAGGTTAAATGCTTGCCTAGTGTGTGCACGGCCCTGGGTTCCATCCCCAGTGTTGGAGTCCAGGCAGAAGCTGTGCCTCCAGGAAGAAGGCCACACCTCCCCAGGTGCTTTGTGACCAGCAGGTTCCCTGGCCACTACCTCCTGACCTCTGGTAGCCTATAAGGCAAGGACTCACTCCAGGGGGGCTCTCTGACCCCCCACTCTATTTAAGCCACCCCCGGACTGAAATCGCTCTCTGTTCGCGCTTGCCCCTGTTCCCCTCCGTTCCCCATTTTCTCTTTTTCTCCCCCTTCCACGCGTGGCCCCTAATAAACTTCCCTTTTATTAAAATGACATTCCCTGCCACGTGTGGCCCCTAATAAACTTCCCTTTTATTAAAATGGCATTCCCTGCGTAAGAAACTTTGCCTAAATTCTAACACCCAGTACCTCAAAAAAAAAAAAAAAAAAACCAAAGGAAACGTAAAGTATTTACGAAGCTTGATGAACACTAGCGGAATAATATCAGGTTTATCTCAGGCCGCAGTACTTCAGTGACTGAGTAATCTGAACTCTGTCACTTGGCGGCTCCCCGCCTAGACAACCCAGACCTACAGCCTTCGAGGACCTCAGGGGCCTGGGGCCCACGCGCTGCCCCCAGGAGCCCGACTGCCATTGCGCGAGGGGAACGGTGAACAATCCCCATAGACTGTAACGCCCTCCTCTCGGGATCACTTCCGCCGCTGGGGTCAGTTTCCGCCCAGCTTGCCCGGCATCGCCCGCGCGGCTGGAGCCAAGATGGAGGAATATGCGAGAGAGCCTTGGTGAGCTTTACCTGCTGTCTTTGCTTTTCTTTGCCCCTCTGCCCTCGGCCCTCGTTTCCCCCTGTTCAGTCTCCCGAGGTGCCAACGGAATTCAGGCGCAGGCTCGTTGACGTGGGCTTGGTAACCGTCGTCAGTGCGGACGGGAGCAGCCGGTTGGCTCCTCGGTCCTGTACTTCCCCCCACCCCAACACTCCAGTGACCTTGCGGTGGATGGTGAGATATTTGGTCCTGGCTTAGACAGGTTGGAGCCTTGGAACCGCCTCCCGAGACCGGGAGTGTCGACTTTGTGCGGTGTCAGCAGTAATCCTCTATGCCCGCTGACCCACTGAGGTGACCTTGGACGCTTCCCTACGCCTTGTTTTGCTCAGTGCCTGCATGGAAGAAGGGAGAAATAGACCTCTGAGGGAGTGCCATTCTTTCTTCTTTTTTGGTACTGAGGATTGAACCCAGGGCGTCTTACCACTGAGCTACACCCCAACCTTATTTATTTTTTGTTTTGAGACAGGGTCTCGCTAAGTTGTTGAGGGGCTCGATAAGTTCCCCAAGGCCTCGAACTTGGCGATCCTCCTGCCTCAGCCTCCCGGATCGCTGGGATTACAGGCGTGCACCACCACGCCCTCTGGGAGTGCCATTCTTGAGTCCTTTTTTGTATCGTGACGTGTCCACCTGCTGAAGCATATCAAATGAGTGGAACATAGATTTTACCCACGGAGTCTGGATAAGCTCTCATTAGGCTGGAGCGTCGTTTTCCTGCTTGGGATTCTCTCTTGAGGAAGAAGGAAAGCAAAAAAAAAAAAAAAAAAAATCTGGGAAGTAGAAAAAGATAGTTGGATGTTCTCTGAAAAGCCATAAACAGAAATTTATTCATACACCTTTTATGGAGTGAAAGCTCTGTGCTTAGCAATTGGTTATGTTAAAAAAGTAAAATGATGAGTAAGGCACATAAATAGATCACTTTAAAATTGTGTAGTCCCTGTTAGAGGTCTCAGTTTATCCGAGTTTACAGATTTTGAGGTCATAAGTGAAAAAATATATCTTGATATTTGGGTTGTGTGTGTGTGTGTATGTATGTAAGTAAGTAAGTGTAAGTACAAGAACCAAAGTATCCTCAAGTTGTGAAAAGTGTCCAGGACTTTAAATTATTACCTTGCTAGCAATAACCCTGTTACCTTCTTTGTGCCCCCCTGTCCAAGGCAAGCATTTTACCAAGACATACAGGATATATATTTAAGCACTGCCTGGCTCCTCACTTACCTCCTCAAAGACAGTTATCCCCCTTTCTGTATTGTGCTTGTATATGCAGAGCTCAGCACATTGTAAATTGCTGTTGGATATGGATGGGGGGGAATGATTTTCCTTGAGTTAATCATCTTATAAAAATAATGAGGGGCTGGAGCTATGAATCAGTGGTAGAGTGCTTGTCTGGCATGTGTGAGGCCCTGGGTTCGATCCTCAGCACCACATAAATAAAATAAAGGTATTGCATCCACCTACAACTAAAAAAATATTTTAAAAAAATTATATTCCAGGGCTGTGGGTGTGGCTCTGTGGTGGAGCACTTGCCTACCATGCAATATAGTCCTGAAGCAACTTCTCAAGTCATCCAGTCTCAACTTATTAGCATCTTTTTCCTCCCTCCACTGCCTGCTTTCTACATGTGCAGTATGAATCTTTCAAAATTTCTGCCTTTCAATTTCTGTTGTCATTATTTTACCTGATACCTTAATGCCTTTTATAATAACTTCCTAATTGCTTTCCTTATCTCCAGCACTAATACAGCATTTGGTCTTATAGTTCTCTTTTCAAAAACTCTTAGGCTGCTAGGTGTGGTGGCACTTCCCTGTAATCCCAGCAACTGGGGAGGCAAGACGGGAGGATTGTAAGTTTAAAGCCGGCCTCATCAATTTAGTGAGAGCCTGTCTCAAAATTTAAAAAAAATAAAAAGGACTGGGAATGTGGCTCAGTGGTAAAGCACCCCTGAGTTTAATCCCCAGTACCAAAGTTAAAACAAAACCAAACCCTTAGGTTAGTGGAAAGATATGAGGGCTTTAGAGTACTGGATTTTGTACTTTAATTTAATCTTAAACAAGTTTAATTTAATCTTAAACAAGTTTATATGATCTTAAACAATTGTTACTTAATCTCTGTGTGAACCTCTTTTTCTTTTAATCTGAGATGCAGAGGAGACAGGAATGTTCTTTTGCAAAGTTAAATATTATGGATTCTATAGGAAAAGAACTTAGCTTTTTTGGAATTCATTGATTGTATTTGCATTAGAAGTTGCCTAAAATATGGTTGATACTTTTAATCTTATTGTTAGTTACTGTTTCTCTCTTTCTCTTAATTTTTTTTAGTTATCAATGGACCTTTATTTATTTATTTATTTATTTATGGTGCTGATAATCAAACCCAGTGCCTCACACATGCTAGGCAAGCTCTGTACCACTGAGCTAGGACCCCAGCCCAGTTTCTGGTTCTCTCTTGCCTGCATTTATCTAACATTTATATTCTTGTGGAGTCTGGCTTTATCCTCTGCAGCCCATCACTTCACAGTAGGAACACTTTTGATTTAGCCAGACTTTGTTCACAAACTGTTTCCATCTTGCCTTTGTTTCAGATATTCTTTTGTAATACTGTAACTGCTCTTTGATCTGAAGCATGCTGTTCTTTATCTTTTTTTTTTTTTTTTAAGTATTTATTTATTTGCTTGAGTTGTACACAATGCAATGCATTTATGTTTACTTTGTGCTGAGGATCGAACCCTGGCTGCGCACGTGCTAGGCGAGCACTCTACCGCTGAGCCACAACCCCAGCCCCTCAGTCCTTTTTCTATTTTTTATTTTGAGATAGGGTCTTGGTAACGTGTTTAGGGCCTCACTAAATTGCTGAGGCTGGCCTCAAATTTGTGATCCTCCTGCCTCAGCATCCCAAATTGCTGGGATTATAGGTGTCTATCACTGTTCCTGGCTTTATCCATTTTTTAATGCTGATTTATTTCAGCTTCAACTAATTGTAATATCACATAGGGTAAAAAACCAATCTTGGACTTAGAAAATGAATTTAACTACTCACAGACTTTTATAAGCCAGATTCCTAGAATAATAGTTCTGTTCTACTTATCAACCTCCATCCCAGCAAGTATTGTTTGAATTTATAAGTTTAAGAGGAGGTAGCTCATTGTAGTGCTTTCCCATTGAGACTAGATAAAAGAAAATGAATTTAACTACTCATAGAATTTTATAAGCCAGGTTCCTAGAAAAATAGTTCTGTTCTACTTATCAAATCACTCAGATTTTAGTGTTGCATAAGTTAGGGTGCTACATCTGGAAGCTGGCTTACAAATTTAAACTCAGATTACTGGATATTATTCCAGTGTGTTAAAAGGATATGATGCAAACTAAAGTTTCGAATACTTAGTTAGATTCCATAAACCTGGGGAGAATTGCACACTTTTAAAATTTTGTCTTTGTCTGTAGTTATTGAATCTTCATTCACCGAGCCCTAGCTTTGAAAATTTATTGCAGCTGGAGAACTTACCCTGATCTTTAAGATGAATCAACATTGCTAGTTACAGCATAATTTCCTGAGTATTTGTTTATTTGCTTTTGCACAGTGCCTGATTTACAACAGATTGGGTAATTGTAAATGAATGAATAAAGTCCTGTTAAAAATAGGGAATTAATGCCAATTCTGTACCTTCTAGCTTAGATGACTTGGGGTTGAATAGATATGGATATGATCAGTGTCCTTTATCTTTGTGTCTGTGTCTGTGTCTGTGTGTCTTTCTATTTGTACTGGGGATTGAACCCAGGTTGCTCTATGACTGAACTATATCTCCCAGCCCTTTCCTGTTTTTTTATTTGAGATAGAGTCTTGCTATGTTGCCCAGGCTGGCCTTGAATTCATGATCCTTTTGCCTCATCCTCCTGAGTAGCTGGAATTACAGGTGTTACTATGTCTAACTATGCGTTTTATAAGCCGTATGTTTACTGATTGCAGTGGATCCTGAATTGGAATCTGTTGTATCCCTTATTGTGTTAGCAAATAAAGTTTTATGGTTTATGAATGAGAAATAATAAGGTCATTTTTTTCCTCTTCTGTTCTTAGCCCCTGGCGAATTGTGGATGACTGTGGTGGGGCCTTTACGATGGGTACCATAGGTGGTGGTATCTTTCAAGCAATCAAAGGTTTTCGAAATTCTCCAGTGGTAAGTAGGTGATTAGTCTTATATATCTTCACTGGAAATGGGAGTTTGATAATATTTCTGGCATCCCCATTAGTAGGTTAGTAATGTCTGACACATCTAATGTATAGTAATCTGGATTGCTTCCTTTTGCTTTGTGATAGGGAGTAAACCACAGACTACGAGGGAGTTTGACAGCTATTAGAACCAGGGCTCCACAATTGGGAGGTAAGCAGCATTTTTCCATTTGTACTCTAGTCTGTTTTTTCTGTTAATTTGAAGATGAAACTATATATTTTTTGTTAGTTTAGATTATGCCAGTTAGTGATTTTAGTTTAACATCTTGTCACAAACTAGAATCCCTGCAAGTTCTTA
Source organism: Tamias sibiricus (assembly GCA_025594165.1). Lineage (NCBI taxonomy): Eukaryota > Metazoa > Chordata > Mammalia > Rodentia > Sciuridae > Tamias > Tamias sibiricus. The sequence goes on from CM046669.1 coordinate 34,758,959, forward strand.
TTGATTTATGGGTGGGAAAGTTAATTGAATTATCACATACATTTGGAAATCTTGTGTCTGTCCTTCAGATGTTCAGTTATTTTTTTTTTCTTTCCCTGTTCCAGAAAAAAAGACAGTGTGTTTAAAGTTCAGGGTTGGTGAGTCAATAATGAATAGTTTCTGGAGTAACGTAAAGTTGAGGAGAATGTGATCTGAAGGATTAGGGTTTCATAAGAGAGAAACTGATCAAGCTGGTTGAGCTTTTCTCCAAGGTTAACTCTTACTCATTGTGCAGCGATTGGTGCAAAAAAAATTTCTAAATATATTTTTTAGTTGTAGGTGGGCACAATACTTTTATTTATGTGGTGCTGAGGATTGAACCCAGAGCCTCACACATGCAAGACAAGCACTCTACTGCTGAGCCCCAGCCCTGGCCCCCGCTGCAAAATTTTAAAAGATTGCATGCATTATGCTTATAAAACTTGGTTATTCAGAAGCTGAGAGAAGAAAGATGACAAAAATGGAAATTAGCCGGGCATGGTGGCGCACACCTGTAATCCCAGCACTTTGGGAGGCTGAGGCAGGAGGATCGCAAGTTCAAAGCCAGCCTCAGCAATGGTGAGGCACTTAGCAACTCAGTGAGACCCTGTCTCTAAATAAAATACAAAAAAGGTCTGGGGATGTGACCCAGTTGTCGAGTGCCCCTGAGTTCAATCTCCAGTACCACAAAAAAAAAAAAGAAAAGATCAGTATTCTGACTTTTGTTCATTGTCTGTACGTATTTGCAGTGTGAGAATTTTGCAAATATGGTAAATGTTATTTAAAATGAACAGTTTAAGGTTTAAAAAGAAATTTTTATTCATATTTGTTCTTATGATGAAATAGGTAGCTTTGCGGTTTGGGGAGGCCTGTTTTCCATGATTGACTGTAGTATGGTTCAAGTCAGAGGAAAAGAAGATCCTTGGAACTCCATCACTAGTGGTGCCTTAACAGGAGCCATACTGGCAGCAAGAAGTAAGCAATCATTAGAGACAGACTTTTTGGGAAGCCCTGTTCTGTCTTAATTTAGTGATATCTGTAAGATATAAAACTGAACATTGCTTAATTTGATGTAGCATGAATATATGTGGTCATATAAAAAAAAAAAAAGTTTAAGGGTATGTATTTGGAATGTTTGAGGAGATAACATGAAGTTCTAACCCATGCATGAGAATGGTTAAGAGCACTACAGGTCTTGTTCAGGCCATTTAGTACCTGTGTAACCAGGCAGTCTTCCAAATTTTTTGTGCTATTATTTTATCATTACTCTAGAATTAATAATAGTACCTGCCTCATTGAATCGTTAGGAATAAAGAGCTTAAAACCATCTTCTGGGGGCTGGGATTGTGGCTCAGCGGTAGAGCACTCACCTAGCACATGCGTGGCCCAGGTTCGATCCTCAGCACCATGTAAGAATAAGGGCATTGTGTACAACTAAAAAAAAAAATCTTCTGGATCTTTGAGACAGAGAGCAAACCAGAATTCCTTTGGACTTTGTGGTTTAGACTAGGGGTTTACAAACTTTTTTTTTTTTTTTTTTAAAGGCCAGATAGATAGTAATTATTTTAAGCTTTGTGGACTTTGTGATCCTTGCCACAACAAATTAGCTCTACTGTCATAGTGTGTAAGCATCCATGGCCAATACATAAGAGAACATGGCTATGTTCTAATACAGTCTATTTTCAAAAGCAGGCAGTGGCCTGGATTTGACCTGTGGGCCATAGTTTGCTGACTGTGGGTCCTGGACAATGAGGAAGAGTTTGAGAATGGGAAGAGTCGGCCATATGGATAGCACTTTCTTTTAAAGTAATCTCTTTGTTTTATTGTCTTCAGATGGTCCAGTGGCCATGGTTGGGTCAGCTGCAATGGGTGGCATTCTCCTAGCTTTAATTGAAGGAGCTGGTATCTTGTTAACAAGATTTGCCTCTACACAGTTTCCCAATGGTGAGTCTTCTTTCTACTTAATACTGTAGCTCTTTGGAATGGTTTCCTAATTTTTTTTTTTTTTTTTTTCTGTACCCAGCCCTTTTTTTTTTTTTTTTTTTTGTGGTACTGGGGATTGAACTCAGAGGCACTCGACCACTGGGTCACATCCCCAGACCTTTTTTGTATTTTATTTAGAGACAGGGTCTCACTGAGTTGCTAAGTGCCTTGCCATTGCTGATGGCTGGCTTTGAACTCGCGATCCTCCTGCCTCAGCCTCTCAAAGTGCTGGGATTACAGGCGTGCGCCACCGCGCCCGGCTCCCAGCCCTTTTTTGTATTTTATTAGAGACAGGATCTCACTGAGTTGCTAAGTGCCTTGCCATTGCTGAGACTGGCTTTGAACTCGTGATTCTCCTGCCTCAGCCTTCCAAGTGCTGGGATTACAGGCGTGCACCACCACGCCCAGCCATGGTTTCCTAATGTTAAGAAAGAATATTTTGTCTGATAAAATGGGATAGTTTGATTTCTATGTTAGGTATTTACATGCTGTAGTTCATGAAGACTATGATAATAGGCTCAGTTTCTAGTTAAAAAAGTGAACATGAACATAATCCATGTTCAGTGATGTTTAGTTAACCACAGTGACAAAAATGCTTTCGTTACTTAATTTGCTGTTGGTCTTTCTTTATGGATCTCAGGTTTTATAGGTGCTCATTTGCTTATACTAAGAAATTTCTAGTCATTTTAGCTGGATCCAGTGGTGTATGCCTGTAATACCAGCTATTTGGGAGGCTGAAGCAGGAGGATGGGAAATTCAAGGCCAATCTCAGCAATTTAGTGCGACCTTGTCTCAAAAAATAAAAAAAGTAATCCCCAGCACTGCAAAAAAAATTAAAAAAAAAAAAATTTTAAAGTGCTGGGAATGTATCTTAGTGGTATAGTATCCTTAGGTTCAATCCCCAGTACCACCACCACCAAAAAAAAAAATAGCCCTTGAAGACTTACATTCTCATGAGGTAACAAATTATCAGTTCAATGGATTATTTCAAATAATATTGTTTCTTTTGAAGAAAATAAAATGTAGAGTAGTAGAAGTACTTCTGTCTTTTTGTAGAAGTAGTAGCTTATGTTTGGGAGGGTCGCTTTAGGGTTATAAGGAAAGTCTCTTTGAGAAGTTGGTCATGTAATGTGTTGCTCATCATTCCTCTTGTCTGATGCATAGGGAAAAAGTTAAATTGTGGATTCAGCGATCATTACATGGTCATGGAATATCTACTCAGCCATTAACTTGTACAGTTTATTATAACTGTTAAAAATTTCAGTGTCAAAATGGAAATATTCCTTGATATTGGAAGGAATCAGAGATAGTAGGGTTATAGTAGTAAAAACTTGACCTAGCATTTGGGGAAGGAAATAGGCAGAATAGCGACACATGATGAAAATTATCTTTGGAGCTTGGAAAAGAATCAGCATAGAGTCAGGAATAGATCATACCTTCCAATTTGATTTGATTTCCCTGAAGCACTGAGGGAGAGATTAGTATCTTTTTGGCACAATTTTTGAGAGCACAGCTCATCAGTTGCCAGTGGGATGATCTAGATGACCCTCTCTCACTTTGTTTTCAGTCATTTATTTTAACAGTCTATTATGATGGTCATGACCTAATTTTGCTTTTTAGTTTCTTTTGTGTAAAAGACTTCACATGAAACATCAGAAGAATTTGATATTTTCAGAAATTTAGATATGGATATAACAAAAACTTATAAAGTTATATTATCTTATAGATAGAAATTAGCCTTGGTTACTTTGCTTTAAGCTTTTTTTCTCAGAGGGAATCTTCTTTTGAGTAATCAAAACTCAACACTTATATAGAAGCAACCTAAAAGTGGCACATTATATTTTTAGACAAGAGATACATTTTTAAAATGTTATATAGGGGGAGATCTTTGAGAAATTAATCATATTTTTCCAATTAACTTACACATCAGTAACTTGTGAGACTGAGGCAGGAGGATTGTAAGTTTAAGGCCAGCTTGGGCAACTTTGCAAGACCCTCTCTCAAAGTAAAAATTTTTAAAAGGTGGGGGCCTGAGGATGTAACTCAGTGGTAGAGCACTTGCCTGGCAGGCACAAAGCCCTGGGTATTCAATCCACAATACTGCAAAACAACAAAACAAAAAAAACCTTATACAAGAAAGTTCTTAAAATAATGAAAAAAGATTAGCTAGACCTATATCTAAATGATAACAATGATTATCTTATCTTTTATTTGTCTTTTCCATCCAGTGTCTACTCAGGTTTTCTGATATGAACAGATACTGCTTTTATAGTGAAATAAAAATGTGTCATTGAAATAAGAAGTACTTAGAAAGCTTTAGGGAATTTTACTGCTGAATTTTACCATTTTACCTCTTTCTTTTTTTCCCCAGGTATGTTTTTGCCTGTTTCAGTTTCCCTAAAGAAAAAAAGATTGTTTATTCCCCTACAAATATTTGGGGTGGGCAGGAATTGAACTCAGGGGCACTCAACCACTGAGCCACATCCCCAGCACTATTTTGTATTTTATTTAGAGACAGGGTCTCACTGAGTTGCTTAGAGCCTCACTGTTGCTGAGGCTGGCTTTGAACTTGCAATCCTTCTGCCTCAACCTCCTGAGCCACTGGGATTACAGGCATGTGCCACTTTGCTGGCCCCTACACGTCTTTCAAGAGTCACATTTTTTTTTTTTTCTTAGTTCTCAGGCCCCCTCATCCTTTGAAAACTAAAACTAAGACTTAGTTATATAGCAAACTAGGGGATAGCTTCACATTTCATTCATTCCCTACTTAATTGGTTATATAAATTCTATTACTGAGTTATTTTAAAACATTGCTAAAGTACTTAAACTTGGTGAAAATAATTTTGAGTGTATGTGTGTATGGTATTGGGGATTGAACCCAGGGTTGCTTTACCACTGAGCTACATCCCTTTTTATTTTGAGACAGGATCTTGCTAAGTTGCCCAGGCTGATCTTTTTGTGTGTGTGTGTGTGTGTGTGTGTGTGTGTGTGTGTGTGTGGTACCAGGGATTGAACTCAGGGGCACTCGACCACTGGGCCACATCCCCAGCCCTTTTTTGTATTTTATTTAGAGATAGGGTCTCACTGAGTTGCTAAGTGCCTCGCCATTGCTGAGGCTGGCTTTGAACTCGCGATCCTCCTGGTTTTTAAAAATAATTTAAATAACTACTAAAAATTGTGTGAAGAGGTGGGAGAGATTTTTCCAATCTTAATACATGTGAGTTTGTTACTACAATTGCTATAAAAACTTGAGTATTGCCGGGCACAGTGGCGCATGCCTATAATCCCATTGGCTTGGGAGGCTGAGGCAGGAGGATCAAGAGTTTAAAGTCAGCCTCAGCAAAAGTGAGGTGCTAAGCAACTCAGTGAGACCCTGTCTCTAAATAAAATACAAAATAGGTCTGGGGATGTGGCTTGGTGGTCGAGTGCCCCTGAGTTTAATCCCCAGTAGCTCCCATACGCACCCACCAAAATTAAAAACCTCAAGTATTGCTTTTTGCTATAATGAATCCATCTGATTTTCCTGGCATAATATTTGAGAGCTGTTCATTCTGGAAAAAACATGGAAGACATCTGTTATGTTACAGCAAATTTGAAGGTTTTCCAGACCTCTTGAGGGAAATGGGCAGATCTAAAAATAAATTCAGATTTACAGCTCTAGTGTAGCACATAATTTTTTAGTTGATTGGTTTACTTTATATAGAGACTTGTTTTTTGTTTTTGTTTTTTTTTGATACTGGGGATTGAACTCAGGGGCACTTGACCACTGGGCCACACCCCCAGCCCTTTTTTGTATTTTATTAGAGACAGGGTCTCACTGAGTTGCTAAGTACCTCGCCATTGGTGAGGCTGGCTTTGAACTCTCGATCCTCCTGCCTCAGCCTCCCAAGTGCTGGGATTACATGTGTGCGCCACCACACCCGGCTTTTTTTTTTTAATTATATAATATTGGGCTGGGATTGTGGCTCAGTGGTAGAGCGCTCGCCTAGCACGTGCGCGGCCCGGGTTCGAGCCTCAGCACCAAGTAAAAATGAACGCATTGTCGGGGCTGGGATTGTGGCTCAGCGGTAGAGCGCTTGCCTAGCACGTGCGCGGCCCGGGTTCGATCCTCCGATCCTCAGCACCACGTAAAAATAAACACATTGTGTTCAACTAAAGCAAATAAATAAATATTAAAAATAAATAAATAAAAATAAATACACTGTGTACAACTAAAGCAAATAAATATTTTAAAAAATGGTGGGTAATCTAGAATGAAGTCGCCTCTGCTTATCACAACAACACAAAAATTTTTTAAAAATTATATAATATTCAGGCTATTTAAGAATCATTTTTATTTCTTAATTGCAGGTCCTCAGTTTGCTGAAGACCCCTCCCAGTTGCCTTCCACCCAGTTACCATCCTCACCTTTTGGAGATTATCGACAATATCAGTAGAACTTTTTTCCCAGGATTTCTTTAACAGAATGAGCTGTAGTTCAAGAAAGATTTCAGAAGATCAAGTTGCAGTCTGTTTTTAAAACCATAGGTGGAACAACTGTGGCCAAATAGGCTATGAAGAGACATTTAGCACTTTTTTCTATTTAAAGGAACATGGAGGGGGGGAATAAAAGATACCACATTTATGTATTCACACTTGGATTGCATTTGTGATCAAATAAATGTCTAATATCCTTAAAAGAAAATATGATAAGTGCTTAGAAGATGAAGGACCAAAGGGCAAATAACAGTGAAACATGACCATCATTTCCTTAGGGACTTCTCTGCCTGGTTTTATGTGTTCTATTATTCAAACAATAAAAAGCTCCTGGAACTTACTCTTTCTTTTAAGATAAGTTATAAAGTTCTCCCTTTTCATACTGAGCATATTTCAAATAATGCATGTTTTATACTCATCCCTCATCTCACTTGAAGCGAATTATGTATAAGAAGAATTATGCGAAGTTGACATGAATCATTTCACAGTGAAATGCTTTATGGATTGAAGGATACGGTAACTATCTTTTACTTTGAAAGTAAACTATGCTGTCTTGGTTTTGAGGATGCTGGGTAAATGACTCTTAACTTTAGGGCTACTACGTCCTGATTCCTGACCATCAGAAACCTCACCAGAAACAACTTGCTTTCAATATGCCCAATTCTGTATGAGAAGAATTCATGCAGGGAAAATTTCGGTGTTGTGCGCTTGAAAATAAAATATATGCTGTTTTTAATGTGTTCCAAGTTCCCTCAAGCTGATCTCCATAAGGGGTGTGTTGTGGGGTTTGGTTGGGTCTGGAAATTATATGAGGGTTTCAGAACAGGCAGTTTTTCTGATTTTATTAGAAGTGGCATGTGGCTTTTAGAAGGCATGATGTTAGTAATTGCCCATTTGCCTACTTCAACATCTGCATGAAATACAACAAATCCATGTGGGTGCTGTGAACACACAGTTATTATTTAGTGCAATGCCATATGCATAGTAGTAAGCTTTTAATTACTAATTATGTTGGATGATTTAGGGTTTTTAAATTTGTGGTAAAATGCAAGTAATACAATATTTATCAGGCCAGGGATATATCTCGGTGGTAGAGTACTTAGTGTGCACAAGCCCCTAAGTTCAATTGCCAGCATCTCAAAAAAAAAAAAAAGTGGTAGAGCTCTAGCCTGTTAGGCACAAGACCCTGGCTAGATTCTATTCACAACACGAACATTTATGAGTGTACAATTCAGTGACATTTAACCATCACTACTGTGTATACCTAAAGTGTTCTTATCACTAACAAACTGTATCCATTATACAATAACTTCCCATTCTCCCTCTCCAGCCTCTAGTAAACACAATCTTGCTTTGTCTGAATTTGCCTTTTCCAGGTAGCTTATTATGAGTGGAATCATACAATATTTGTCCTGTGTCTTAGTTCACTTAGCATGTTTCAAGGTCCATCCATAATTGTAGCATATGTCAAATTTTTTTTTTTTTTTTTTTTTTTTTTTTTGCTGGATGTGGTGATGCATGCCTACAATCCTAGTGACTTGGAAGGCTAAAGCAGGAGCAAGTTCGAGGCCAACCTCAGCAATTTAGAAGATCCTGTCTCAAATTTTTAAAAAGTACTGGGGATGTGATAGTGGTAAAGCACCCATGGGTTAAATTCCCAGTACCAAAAAAATTCATTTTTATGAATGAAGACTATTCCATTGTATGCATGTACCACATAATGCTTATTCATTCATCTGTTGGTGTTCACTTGATCTGTTTCCATCTTTTGGCTGTAGTGAATTACACCACTACAAACGTTGGTGTACAGATGTCTACTTGAGCCTCATATTTTCAGTTCTTTTGGATCTTTACCTAAGGAGTGAGATTGCTAGGTCATATGATAGTGCTATGTTTAACTCTGAGAAAATGCCAAACTGTTTTCCACAACGGCTGTACCATTTTATATTCCCAAGAGTGATGCATGAGGGTTCCAGTTTCTCCCCATCCTTGCCAACACTTGTTCTCTTCTTTTGCGTGTGATCCTGGGGATCAAATCCAAGGCTTCTCGCATGCCAGGAAAGCGTACTACCACTGAGCTACATCCCAGCCTTCCCTTTTTTTTTTTTTTTTTTAAAGCTAGCCATCCTAGTGTATGTGATGTGGTATCTCATTATACATGACAGTAGAATGCATTTGTGCACTTTGATATATTGTACATAGATGAGATATAATTTCTCATTTTTCTAAGTTCATTATGGTTTTTTTAAATACTTATTTATTTGTTTTTAGTCGTACACAATGCCTTTTTACGTGGTGCTGAGGATCGAACCTGGGCCGCACACATGCTAGGCAAGCAGTCTACCGCTGAGCCACGTTATGGTTTTTATTTGCATTTCCCAAGAGACTTTATACTGAGAACTGTCATGTGCCTATGGGCTTGTGTGAGCAATGCTAGGGACCAAACCCAAGGCCTCATGTCCTATCCCATGTACATCTTGTTTGGGGCTAATTTGTTTGTTCTATTTTTTTTTTTTTTTTTTTTTAGTTGGAGATAGACACAATCCCTTTATTTAATTTATTTTTATGTGGTGCTGAGGATTGAACCCAGTGCCTCACACGTGCTAGGCAAGAACTCTACCACTGAGCCACAACTTCAGCCAGGGGCTAATTTGTTTTTAAGTCTATATACCTCTTCAACTTTTAGTCATAAATGCAAGGAGATGTAGTATCGGAAGAGCAGTTCAAACTGAGAACATTAAACTTAAGAGAAAACACTTAAGGTTTCCTAAATTTCTTATCTTTTAAATGGTGCGACAATTTGGAAAATTCCTTTAATATAAATTCTAGTTCTTTGAGGCAGGTTTATGTGTGATGCCGGTATGTTTTTGCCATTTTATTGGTTAATTCTGGTGTCTTCAGCCCAGCATGTCTAAGACAATCCTTGATTACAGGTGAATTTTCTTCAATTAGGGATGGGGTAGAAAAGAGGAAGATGGGAAAAGGTGGAAAGGACTTTATATTTTCTTGTACCACCTGCAGGACAATAGGTGGGAACTCATATGGAAACGTTTCCAAGGCTTCCTATCTCTACCTAGTTGGTGGCCTCTTTCCTCTTTCTCCTGTGGTCAAGAGACGTTCCACCTTAGAGCTCCATGGAGAGAAATTGGGTAGCTTAGATTCTACGAAATACCCTTTAAGAATACTGATATGAAATATTTAGTAAATATTCTAAAACTAAGTGCGGTATAGTAGAGTCTGTGATAAACATCAAAATCATGTTAAAATAAATAATTGGAGAAACTAGTAGGTGGGAAGGAGGTTTTCCCTAGATCTGTTCTGGAATAGTGAAGATATTCAATTTTGGGGTTGCAATACTCATCAGAAAGATCCCATGTGTTTCTTTCTCCTAGTATCTGACTCATGTGAAATTAGCATGTAATAGTGGATTTTTGAGGGAGGATTTGAAAGAGTGGGTTCAGCTGCACCTGCTCTTGGAAGTGCATCTGATTTCACATATGGAATATCCACCAGTGATGAAAGTGTTCTTATAGCTCCATCCTGTGGTTGTTAGATTTTAGTTAAACCAGAGTCGAGATTCTGTTACGTCCCAGGTCAGCACACTACACACACACCTTGTCTTTGTAACAACTTGTTGGAATACGGACACACCTGTTCATACACACAGTGTCTTGCTGGTTTCTTAGCACCATAGCAGAGTCTTTGTCACAGAGATTCTATATCCCTAACCAACACAAAAGTAGGATGGAATCTCAGTAGATGATGAAATTGAATTTCCTGGTGTCAGAAACCACATTTTAAAATAGGTACTTGATAAATATTGACTGAATGAATAAATTATAGGCCAAAGTGTCTACCTGATTCAAAAGTCTGAAGCTTTTTAAAAGAATGTGTTATGAGAGATTTTAGGCATATAAATGTAACAAAAATAGGCTAAATGTCTAATGTGCCCTCCACACGGCATGAGAAATAGACATTTCTCCTATAGTTGAAGTTTCTTGTGCCTAGCTCCCTGAGTTCATTCACCTGCCTCCCATAAGAGTTAACTTTATCATTCTCATGTATTTCTTTGTATTTTTATTTTATCAAAATTTTTTCTCTCTCCCTTTTTTCTTTCTTCCTATCCTTCCCTTTCCTCATTCCTTTCTCTTCCCTTCATTTTCCTTCCTGCCTTTTCTTTCTTGTGCTGGGAATCCAACCCAAGGCTACTCACATGCTAGTAACTGCACTACCACTGAGCTACACCCTCAGCCCAATTGTTTCATTTTGAGATTAAATTTAGAATTACAGAAAAATTACAAAAATAGATTGCTAGCACACTTTTCTGCATGTGAATATTTTACATATCCATAAAATAATTATCAAAACTGCTGGGTGTGGTGGTGTGTGCCCATAATTCCAGCAACTTGGGAGGCTGAGGCAGAAAAATGGCAAGTTTGAGGCTAGCCTCAGCAACTTAGGGACATCCTGTCTCAAAATAAAAAATAAAAAGGGCTGGAGATGTAGCTCAGTGATTAAGCTCTCCTGGGTTCAGTCCCCAGTATTAAAAAAAAAAATTATCACAACTAAGACATTCACAGTGGATACATTAACTACAGAATTTATTTGGACCTCCAAGTTTTCAAGTTTTCCCAAAATATTTTTTTTTCTGTTTTAGGATCCAATACAGGTTTCCAAATTCAATTAATTGTCATGTCTCCTTAGTTTGCTACTAGTCTGACAGTTTCTCAGGTTTTTCTTTCTTTCTTTCTTTCTTTTTTTTTTTTGTCTTTTGTGACCTTGATACCTATATGTATTAATGGGGGATGGAAGCCAGGGTCTCAACCCAAGTGGTCAACCACTAAGTTATACCCCAGCCCAACCTTGATGCTTTGTAAGAACAGTGGTCTGTTATTTTGAGGTGCTCCTCTCATAAGTAAAAATATAGAATGAAATTTAAGTTGTAAATTTAATGGAGAACTCTTTTAAGGGAATCACTCCATACCTTCATTTTGGTCCTCTTGACCTTGCACTTGTTTATTCAATCTAGACTCCTCAATAACTTCGTCTTGATCCCTTTGACTTTGTACCTGCTTTATCAATCTAGATGGTATCCATATTTGGAGAGGATTCGTGCTTTGGAAAAACACAAACAGATCCTCTCCCCCAAATAATACTGGGTCTGGGGGACCCTTCCCATGTACCTGAGAGAACATCCTTCCAGTAAACCAAAGGTTTATGTTGTTGGTGTGGGTTCCAGTGTCTATCTCCAGCCGAATGTCCATTAGAATCTAAAGTTAAGAAATTTAGGGTAAACAGGGCAACTGCCAATCTGTCCCTTAGGATTTTTTTCCAGTTTCCATCTTTTTGCTTTAGTAACATATTTTTAAGTGTCCGATTTGCTCTTTCAATTATTCCTTGTCCCTGAGGATTATAAGCAATACCTGTTTTGTGGATAATATTGAACTTTGTACACAAATTGTTTGAAAGGATGTGGATGTATATGCAGGGCCATTATCTGTTTTAAGCATTTTGGGGATGCCCAATGCAGCAAAAGCTTGCAGACAATGAAGATATAGTATCTTTAACTTTTTCTCCGGAATGTAAAGAAGCAAAAAATCATGCCTGAGCATGTATCTATGGTGACATGAATAAATCGTAATTTTCCAAAACTTGGCTCATGTGTGACATCCATCTGCCACAAATGATTGGGCATCAAACCTCGTGGGTTAACCCCATAATGTGGAGTTGGGCAAATGTTGTTACACAAGATGGACATTCTTTTACAATTCTACGAGCTTGTTCTTTTGTGATTTTAAATTTTTGTCTTAAGGTAGTGCTGTTAACGTGGAACTGGGAATGAAATAAAGTAGCTTGTTGTACTGTAGTAAATATAAATATTGTTTTAGTGAGGGCGTCAGCTTTTTGATTACCTTCATGGAGAGGACCAGGCAGATTAGTGTGAGCTCTTAGTGACCTATAAATAAAGGTTCTTTTCGTTGCCATAGGAGATTTTGGATTTGAGAAAAACAATTTAAAAGCTGGATATGTGGTGCTATTGGACCTGCTAGCTCCAATTTTGGGGACAGCATGTACAATATAATGGCTGTCTGAAAAAATATTCATAGGCTGTTCTTTAAAATTTTCCAGAGCTATTAATTATAGCTTCGAGTTCACTAATTGAGCTGATTTTTGATTAGTGATATGAATCATTTTTTTCATTTTTGAGTGACTACTGCAGCAGTTGAGTTTGCTATGTCCTCATAAATTAGGGTTATGCATCATGTGGGCAGGAGGGGCCGAATTTTTCTTTGGATGATATGCTTTTCTCAGTGGCCCCTAGAAAAAAAATGTCCTTTGCCTTTTTTACATCACAGCAAGGGATGGGTGGTATCTATATTTATCATTTGTGATTTTAATTTTGACCACTCAATTACAGTGGCATCTTCTGGTTTTCTCCAGTAATGGAACAATTACTACTTTCCCTATGTAATTAATAAATAGTTTTGGTGAAATACTGCAAATATCCTTTTTTTTTTTGGGGGGGGTGGGAGGTGCTGAGATACATCTAGCCATTTTTATTTCAAGACAGGTTCACTCTAAATTGCCCAGTCTGGCCTCAAACTTGCAATCCTTCTACTTCATCCTTCTGAGTCACTGGGATTACAGCCATGTGCCACTGTGTCTGGCTCAAATATCCTGTCTTTGCTTAAATTTTGCCCACTAATTTTGACATGTGGTGTTCTAATAGTGATTTTCTGTTTCTCCCATTCCTTCTACATGTACTACTTGGAATTCAGCTGTGGGAAGAATCATCTCTTCTATCCAATTTGTTTATTTATTTATTTTCTTATTTTTATCAGTATGGATTCATGAGTTTTCATTTAATTTGGAGGCTGTCATCCAATACTGTCATTATTTATTTGCTCAGGTTGTTCTAACTCCCATTGGAAGCTCTTTCTGGTTGAGCTTTACCCTTTCAATGTTGTTCATTGATTTTGGTTTTTGGATTTTAGCACTTCTAGACTTTCTAGACCACAAAATGCTCTAGGCTCAACTTGTATTTTCCCTGAAAGATTTTAAAGAATGATATTTAGATACTAAAATCTGGATGCTAGGTGGGTCCATTGCTACTGGGATGTCATCGCTTCTAGTTCCTTTCAGTACATAAAGCTAGGAAATACACATAGTATCTAACCCATGCACTCATACATTCACATTTATTTCTGCATCTACTCATGTGAACTTTTCTTTCTTAAAATTTTCTTGGAGTCAGGGTCTCACTATATTGCCTGGACTGGCCTCAAACTCCTGGGTTCAAGTGATCCACAGCCTCCTTAGTAGCTGGGACTGCAGCACACATCACAGGGCAAGGCTCTATTCATGTGTTTATAAAATGAAAACAATGAGTCCCCCCAACTCCAATCCAGCACCCCAACATTCAGTCTGGCCACCTCCCTTTTCTTATCTGTCACAGCATGAAACCTGACTTCCATTATCTATAATAATTAGTTACTTTGTTCAATCCTAGTCAATCATAAATTAATTTTGGAATTATTAAATCATACCTCTATGAGAAATAAATTTGCCAACTACAGTATGAAGGTTGTATACATTTTTGTTTTGTGGTTCTAGGGGAGTCAAACCCAAGGCCTTACTAGTGCTAGGCAAGCTCTCTACCATCAAGTACTGCCCCAGCCCCAGACAGTTTAAGTCTTTCAGTGTCTACTTGAAACACTTCCCAACCCACTTAGATCTACTCCTTTCTTCCCCACCATCTTCAGGGTAGTTTTGTGATTCATTTGTAATACAGTTGTATTCATCTCCCCAGACTTGATTCCAGTTTTTTTTCCATGTTCTGGCTAATATTTTTAAAATTACAATCAGTACAATTTGATCATTGTAAAGTACAGTTTTACAAACCTTGACGATGCATAGAGAGGGGTCACCACCACCACAGTTTGATACAGAATACTTGCATTCCCCCCAAATTTCCTCATGTTGCCCCTTTACAGTCAACCTCTCCCTTTAGCTCCCTAACCCATGGCAACTGTTGATATGCTTTCCAGGTTTTATCTTTTCAGGAATGCCATACAAATGGAATAATATGATTTGAGGCCACATATTCTAATTGGAATTCATTCATAATACTGTGTGAATAGTTTGTTCTTTTTGATTGCTGAGTCGTATTCCATCGTACAAATGTACCATTGTTTTTTTGTCTATTCACCAGACATGGGAGTTGTATCCAATTTTTGGCAGTTGTGAATAACTTGCTATAAACATTCATTTATTGATTTTTGTGTGAACATCTTTTTAAAAAATATTTATTTTTTAGTTGTAGTTGGACATAATACCTTTATTTTATTTATTTATTTTTATGTGGTGCTGAGGATTGAATCCAGGGTCTCACATGTGCGAGGTGAGCGCTCTACCACTGAGCTACAACCTTGGGTAAATATTTAGGGTTTCTGAGTTATAAGGTAAGTATACGTTTAATTTTATAATAAACTGCCTAATTGTTTTCCAAACCGACTGTATCATTTTGCATTTCCACTAGTAACATATGAGAGTTCTGGTTGCTCTCTGTCCTCATCAGCACTTGGTAGTGCCAAGTTTTGTTTGTTTTTTATTTATTTTTATGTGGTGCTGAGGATCGAACCCAGGGCCTCACACATGCTAAGCAAGCGCTCTATCGCTGAACCACAACCTCGGCCTTTTGTTTGTTTTTTGATTTTAGCAGATCCAGTACGTACATAGGGGCATCTCCTTATAGTTTTAATTTGTATTTTCTAATGACTAATGTGGAACATCTTTTCGTGTTTTTTGCCATTTATCTTTTTTGAAATGTCAAATATATCACCTATTTTTATTATTATTCAGTTTTGAGAATTCTTTATGTATTGTGAATACAAATCCTTTTTTTGGGAGGGTTACAAAGAATTGAATCCAAGGAATTTAACCACTGAGTCACAATCCCAGCCCTATTTATTTATTTATTTATTTTTGAGATAGGGTTTCACTAAATTGCTTAGGGCTTCACTAAAGTTGTGGAGGCTGGCTTTGAATTTGCTGTCCTCCTGCCTCAGCCTCCCGAGTGGCTGGGATTACGGTTGTGCTCCACCATGCCCTGTGTTACAAAACTATTGTAAGCCATATGATTTGCAAAAATCCGTCTTTCTGGACTGTCTATTCTGTTGCTTTGGCCTTTGTGTCTGCCTATAATTTGTATCACACTATAGCTTTACAGTAAATTTTTTTAATGACTTTTTAAAAAATATTTATTTATTTGCTTTTAGTTGTACACAATGCGTTTATTTTTACAGGGTGCTGAGGATCGAACCCGGGCCGTGCGCGTGCTAGGCGAGCACTCTACTGCTGAGCCACAACCCCAGCCCCATACAGTAAATTTTGATATTGGTAGTATGAGGAGTCCTCTGGTTTTGTTCATCTTTGTCCCTTTGCTCTTTCCTGTAAATTTTACAATGAACTTGTTGATATCTACAAAAAGTCCTGATGGGTTTTTTTACTGGGATTGTGTTTCCTCATGTTTTATAATTTTTAGCATTCAGATCCTGCATATAATTTGTTAGATACTTCATTTTTGGGCATGCTTCTGTAAATAGTGTTGGTTTTAACCTTTTCAATTCCATTGTTAAGAGCTGGAGTGCAGCTCAGTGGTAGAGTGCTTGCCCAACATATGCAAGGCCCCAATTCCAGCATCACTAAATAAACTAGCATCTTCCACTAAGGAAAAGAATTCCATTATTCAGTGCTAGTAAATATAAATACAATTCATTTTTTTTCTTTTCGCAGGGCTGGGGATTAAACCTAGGGCCTCACAAAAGCTAGGAAAGCATTTTACTACTGAGTTACACCCATAGCCCAATTTATTTTTAGATATTGATTTTGGTGAAACCAATTAGTAGTTGTAGTAGCTTTTTTAGATTAACATTTTCTAGATTCTTTGAGATTATTTATCTATAATAATCACATTGTGTAACGGAAACAGTTCATTTCTAGTATAATTGTCTTTTATTTATTTTTCTTGCCTTGTGGCCCTGAACTTCAAGTATATTACTAATAGGAGTGGTAAGAGAGGGCATCCTAGCTTTATTTCCTATTATTGAGTATTCAGTACTCACCATTAAGTAAATTTATAGAATTTTTATAAATTCTCTTTATAAGGTTAAGGAAGTTTCCTTCTAATTTGCTAAGGGATTTTAACAGTTTGTTTGATTATTTTGGTCATGAATGGGTATTTCTCAAATAACTTTTCTGCATCTATTGAGATTAGTGCATTGTTTTTCTCTTTTCTTTCTTTTTTTATTTGCAGAGCTGGGGATGAAATTCAGGGCCTTGTACATGCTAGACAAGTTCTCTACCACTGAACTGAGTTATTATATACTAGCCCTTGGTTTTTCTTCTTAAATTTGTTAACATGGTAAATTACATGATTGATTTTTAAATGCTGAACCAGGTTTGAATTCTCAAATAAACCCCACTAAGTAGTGATGTATTATCATATATATATATATATATATATATATATATATATATATGCTTTGGATTTGATTTGTTAATATTTTGGTGATGATTTTTACAGTTATATTTGTGAAGGAGATTGGTTGTAGTTTTTAATGGTAAATCTTTGTCTAGTTTTGGTATTAGAATAATACTGACATTAAAATGAATTTTCACCTCTTCTATTTTCTGGAACAGATTGTATGTAATTGGCATTTCTTCCTTAAATGTTTAATAGATTTCACCAAATAAATCATGTGGGCATAATTATTCATCAGTGAAATCATCAGAGCTGGGCATGGTGGCACATGCTTATCATCCCGGTGATTCAGGAGCCTGAGGCAAGAGGATGGTAAATTTGAGGCCAACCTGGGCAATTTTTCAAGGCCCTGTTTTAAAATAAATAATAAAAAGGGCTGGGAATGTAACTCAGTGGTAGAGTGAGGCTGGATTCAATCCCCAGTATCTGGCGGGGCGGGGGGGGGGGGGGGGGGGGGGGGGTGGGGGGTGGGCGGATGCGGTGGGGCGGATCTTCACTGAATTTTTTAAAAATATTTTTTTTAGTTGTAGTTGGATACAATACCTTTATTTATTTATTTTTATGTGGTGCTGAGGATCGAACCCAGAGCCTCGCATGTGCTAGGCGAGCACTGAATGGTTTTTAAGTACAAACTCCATTTCTTTAATTGATGTAGGACTTTTAATTATCAATTTCTAATTGAGTGAGTTTTGGTTTTGTCTTTAAGGACTTGGTTCATACTGTGTAAGTTGTCAAATTTATGAACAGAATTATCTGTCATTTTCCTTTTGGGTATCCTTTTAATACTTATGGATTTATGCCACTATGTTCTCTTGTTCCTGATACGGGTAATTTGTGGCTTCTCTCTGTATATAATTTCCTTATTGTATTTTATTTTTTGGGATGGGATCTGTGTTGCCCGGGCTGGCCTCAAACTCATGGGTTCAAACAATCCTCTTGCCTCAGCCTCCCAAGAAGCTGGGATTACAGACATGTGCCACCATGCCCAGCTTTATCTAGCTTCTTAAGAAAGACGTTTAGGGGGCTGGGGTTGTGGCTCAGTGGTAGAGCACTTGCCTAGCACGTGCACGGCCCGGGTTCAATCCTCAGCACCACGTAAACATAAATGCATTGCATTGTGTACAACTAAAGCAAATAAATAAATATTAAAAAAAAGAAGGAAGTTTAGATTATTGGTTTGAGAATTTTTTCTTCTAATACAATCATTTATTATTATAAATTTCCCCCAAGCATTGTACTAGCTGTATTCTACAAATTTTTATTTTTTTAAATTTTTATTTTATGTAATTCAAAATATCCTTTAAATGCATTGACCAATCCTATTTGATCCATGGATTGTTTTAAAATCTTCAAATGTATGAGAACTTTTCAGATCTCTGTTTTTGTTTTCTAGCTTAATTCTGTCATGGTCTGAAAACACACTTATGATTTCTATTCTTTTTAATATGTTTAAGTGTTTTTAATGACCCAGAATATGGTATGTGTGTGTGTATGTATATATATATATAAAATATTTATTTATTTGCTTTTAGTTGTACATAATGCGTTTTAATTTATTATTTATTTTTACGTGGTGCTGAGGATCGAACCAGGCTGCGCACGTGCTAGGCCAGCGCTCTGCCGCTGAGCCACACCCCCCAGCCCCAGAATATGGTATATTTGGTGAATGCTCTACATGTGATTGAAAAGAATGGGTATTGAGATTTTTCTTTCCTTTTCCTTTTTTTTTCCCCCCCACTCTCTTCCAGAATGAAGCATCTGTATGAAGCTACAAGAGTGGCTATTAAGAGCATATAAGGAAGCATATAAGGAAGCCAGTTCACAGTATTGATGGGTCGGGGTACATAAGAGGACTAGAGGAACACCATACTGGTCAAAGGGAAGAGAGGGGAAGGGAGGGTGCAAGGGGGGAAGGGGGGAAAAGTGGTTGAATAAGATGGATATCATTATTCTAAATGCACGATTGAAGACTTGAATGCTGTGAATATACTTTGTATATAAACTGTTTTATGTAAAAAGATGCTCTATATGTATAGTATGAACTGTAATACATACTACTATAAATAAAAATTAAAAAAAAAAAAAAGAAAGAAAACTATCCATTACACAGATTCCTACGGTATGTATGACCATGCTCCACAGTGACACTGCCAACAGCCCCTTTTCGTTTTATGTGTTTTTTTGTGATGACACACTAACTTCAACAATAAATTTAAAAGTCGGAAACTTTGAAAAAAAAAAAAAAAAAAAAGAGCACAGGAGAGGGCGTGGCCCGCCGGATCCAGGGGGCGTGACCTGAGAGGGGGCGTGGTCTGCGGCGGCGCGTCGCTACGAGGCGTGGCTTCCCGTGACCCTCGCGGAGCCGGCCGGCTTTGCCCGCGGTTGAGCAACGGCGCTACGGGACCATGGCGAGCGGTGGGCCTCAAACCGGCGGCGCGGCTCGGCGGCCGCTGCACTCGGCCCAAGCAGTGGACGTGGCCTCGGCCTCCAGTTTCCGGGCCTTCGAGATAGTACACTTACACCTGGACCTGCGGGCAGAGTTCGGGCCGCCAGGCCCAGGCCCGGGGAGCCGGGGGCTGAACGGCACTGCGGTCCTGGATCTGCGCTGCCTGCTGCCCGAGGGCGCCACTGAGCTGCGGCTCGACTCGCACCCGTGCCTCGAGGTGACGGCGGCGACGCTGCGGCGAGAGCGCCCCGGCTCGGAGGAGCTGCCCGCGGAACCCGTGCCCTTCCACACGCTGCCCTTCTCGCATTATGGGCAAGTTCTGTGCGTGGACTTCCCGCAGCCCTGCCACGCTGCCGAGCGCTTCCAGGTGGTGCTCACCTACCGCGTCGGAGAGGGACCCGGGGTGAGTGCACCCCGCGGTGTCCAGCCCTGGTCCCTGGCCTCGCCCGGTGTCTTCCTGCCGCTCTTCCGGCCTCGGAGCCGCGCCTGGAGGCAGTTACGCAAACCCAAGGGAGGGGAAAGGAAGAGATGCTCACGGCGCTACTCTGCTGCGCTCCCAGTTCCCCTAGGGACCCCGCATCTCCCTCTCAACTCCCGGGACCCAGGTTTCCCTCTTCTGGACTCTGTCCGTTGCAGCCACCGTATACTACGCTTGGCCTTTTCATCCTTCCTGCCTGTCCTCCCTGGTCCCTGCAGGGGCTTGTCTAGATCACCCCACATTCTCTCTCATCACATACCCTTTATCCAGTATTTCGTGTCTTTCTGGATAACGAACTGTACGTACACCAAACTTAATGCTGCCATGGGACTTTTGGACTTAGGTTCCTATTGTCAGCTACTTTATTTCTGCGTTATGGGGCCCTGGACGGTGCTGGTTAACTATCCAGATATTGGCTCTGTCCTTTATTCTTTGTGCCCTTCTAGTTGCACAGGCTGAAACAAGCCTGAAGCCTAGATAATTAGTTTTGTTTCATCCTGTGTAGTTCTGGATTTGATTAACAGAAGAGTTTGAGTAAAAGTGAGAACTGGAATTAGAATGTTCTAGGCTTTATAATAACTTGGTCTTCTCACTGTTGATTGACTCGTAAACCTTAAATGTTTTTGGAGCAAATATTGGAAATATGAGCATGGAAGGTTATGTGGTGTTCATCTTTTATAGTTAGGCAGTCCTTGGTGGAAGGCTTTAGGCTGTGGCTGCTAGTTATTTTTCAGGGTAGGTTACAAGTTTTATAGTGGGCAATTGAAACTTGTTCATCTGGCTAGCAGCTCCCCTTTGCTCTTAGAACTGGCCCAAAGAGCAGTTCTGTTCCTGTGGTTCACCGTTGGAGGAAAAAAATTAATCTTGTGATAGGACTTGTTTGAAAACGAAAGTCCAAAGCACTTGATGCAAACTAGCCTGGAAGGAGAAAGAAAACCCCAGTGCCCTGTGGGGAAATGTAACCTTTATTAGTGTCTTTGGTTCCTCTGTTATATCCTGGTTCTTGCTTTTTGGCAGGAACTAAAAATTAAACAGGGTGAATGGAAAATTTTAAACCCTTCCTGAATTTGCCTACTAAAAATGGCACTTCAACAGCAGTATTGAATTTCATTTAAGACATAATGGCAGAGGTCTGTGTTTTACAAGGAACTGTTCTTTGCATTTCATGAATGGCACTTGTATTCCTTCCCCTCTGATCCTCACTGTCATTCTGATGAGGGTTCTCACCTTAATCACCCCAGCACCCTCTCCCCAACTGTACGACTTTATATGATATATGTACTGCCAGGTTTCTTCATTCCATTGTCAAAAAAAAAAAAAAAAAAAAAAAAAATATCTCAGCACAGTGGCACAGTGCCTGTAATACCGGTGATTGGGGGGGCTGAGGTAAGAGTATCACAAGTTTGAGGTCAGCCTGGGTGATAGTGCAAGACCCTATCTCAAAAAAAAATTTTTTTTTTTTTTTTAATAAATATACCCCAAACTCATGCAGATGATAAGAAAGGAATTTTGGTGAAGAGGATGATGGCTAGTATTTATTAAGATGTTCCAGGCACTAGTTTAATTGCTTCACAAAGTTAAGTGAGACGTCTTTTTTTTTTTTTTTTTTTGGTACCGGGGATTGAACTCAGAGGCACTTGACCACTGGGCCACATCCCCAGCCCTTTTTTTGTATTTTATTAGAGACAGGGTCTCACTGAGTTGCTAAGTGCCTCGCCATTGCTGAGGCTGGCTTTGAACTCGCGATCCTCCTGCCTCAGCCTCCCAAGTGCTGGGATTACAAGCATGCGCCACCACACCCGGCAAGTGAGATGTCTTTATGTAAAGTGCCCAGTACAATACCTGGTACATACTGAGTACTCGTAGGAGTGTTCGCGGTCATTGCCAACTCATCTTTTAATTAATAGACTTTATTTTAAAAAACAGATTAAAACAGAAAAATTGAGCAGATAGTACAGAGTTCCCATGTATATACACAGTTTCTCCTGCCAGTGTCTTCCTGCTGCTCTGGGCCTTGGAGCCGCTCCTGGAGGCACTCACGCAAGGGAGGAGGAAGGAAGAGGTGCTTACAGCACTGCTCCAGAGTGCCCCCTGTTCCCCTAGTGACCCTGCAGTTCCCCTAGTGACTCTGCAGCTCCCCCTGAACTTATGACATCTGATAAAATTAATGAGCCAGTAGTGGTATATTAATATTAACTAGTTTTTTCACATTTCCTTAGTTCTTCTTTTTTTTTTTTAATATTTATTTATTTGCTTTAGTTGTACACAATGCAATGCATTTATGTTTACGTGGTGCTGAGGATTGAACCCGGGCCGTGCACATGCTAGGCGAGCACACTACTGCTGAGCCACAACCCCAGCCCTTCCTTAGTTCTTAATGTCTTTTTCTGTTCTAGTATCCCATCCAGAATACCACATATAGTTAGCTGGTATGTAGCCTTAGATTTCTCTTGGGACTGGACAGTTTTTTCGAACTTTCCTTGTTTTTTATGACTTTGACAGTTTGGAGGAGTGTTGGTCAGATATATTGTATAGTGACCCTCCACTGGAATTTACCTGCTGTTTTTCTCATGATTAAATTAGGATAATGGGTTTTTGAGCAGAAATTCACAGAGGTAAGATGCTGTTTCCTCACATCATATCGAGGTTGTGTAGTACTGCCATGATTTCTGACTGTTGATGTTGACCTTGGTTGCCTAGCTGAAATAGTGTATCTCAGCTTTCTCTACTGCAAAGTTACCTCCCCACTTCCATACTATACTGTGTTTTTTTAGAAAGAGACTAAAATTTTCACATTCACAGATAAAAGCTCAAGCAGAGAAAAAATCTGACATATCAAAGTGGCTTTCTTAAAAAGAGGTCTCAAATGCTTCTGTATTTGAAGCCCTTCATTATACCTGCCCAGGCCTGTCTCCCACCACTCTGTAGCAAAGCCTACTGCTAATTGCCAAAGCCTGCTCCATACACACACATACCCTCATCTCCTTGAGACTGGCTTCTCCTTTTTCAGCCATCTCACTCCTGCTTGTCTTTGAAGGTCCAACCAAGAAAGTTTTGTTTTACCTATGGAACCTTCCTGGAATAATCTAATCAATGTCTAAATTAAAAAAAAAAAATTAGTTGTTGATGGACCTTTATTTATTCATTTATATGTGGTGCTGAGAATTGAACCCAGTGCCTCACACATGGTAGGCAAGCACTCTATCACTGAGTTACAATCCCAGTCCCATGTTTAAATTCTAAATGGTATTGGATGCTGATACATTCCCTCCCACCCACCCAGATATATCTATGTTGTAAGTGACCTTTTACTGTGGGCAGAAATTAGGTTTATCATCATTCAGATTTCCTCTCGTTTTAAGGGCTAACAGAAAACAAATCAAAAGTCCTGGGCACAGTGGTGTAAGCCTGTAATCCCAGCTACTTGCAGGGGCTGAGGCAGGAGGATCACAAATTTGAGGCCTGTTTGAACACTATAGCCAGACACTGTCTCACAATTTTTAAAAGGGGCTGACGATGTAGTTCGGTGGTAGAGTGCTTGTCTAGCGATAGTCGTCAGGCACCGTGGTGCATACTTTTAGTCCTGGCACTTGGGAAGCTATAGCAGGAGAAGTGCTTGACTCTAGGAGTTCAAGGCCAGCCTGGGGAGATAGCAAGAGTTCATCTCAAAAAAAAAAAAAAAAAAAAAAAAAAAAAAGAATCATATAGCCAATGCATATAATATAAAATAAAATATATTTATGCTGAAAAGATAAACTTTAGCAATGGAGAGCACATATTAATCACTGACTCATAGTTTGGTTCTGCTTTTTTGTGACAAGTCCCAATACAGTTGCTTCAGTGTTTGATATGAAAACTACTACAGTGAGAAGAACACAGGATGACAAAATGACAGGGTCAGGGGCTAGGTGTGGGATTCCTGAGATGAACCACAGGATACAGTAAGAACTGGATCCTTTGTGGTAGCCCTTTGACTAGGATGTCATACCATGGTGTGGATTCCAGGAGAGATTAAATACATAGTAGAAGAGAACTTTCCAGTCAGAGCCCAATCAACTGGCAGAAGGATTTTAAGAATTACCTGAGGGCTGAGGGTTTTTTTTGTTTTGTTTTGTTTTTTGTGGTACTGGAGATTGAACCCAGGGATGAGTTACATCCTCAGACCCTCCCTCCCCCGCCTGTCGTCACACACACACACTGCTTTCTAAATTTTGAGACCAGTTCTCACTAAGTTGTCCAGGTTGGTCTGGAACTTGCTAAGGCTGACCTCGAATGTGCAATCTTCTTGCCTTAGCCTCCTGAATTACTGGGAAGAATTCCCTGAGATTTTCCCATGCCCGCCAGCTCCTTTATCTGGCTGGACTGAGTTCCTGGGAGATATGTCAGTTCCAAAATGCTCTTCTGTTCCTTTAGGTTTGCTGGTTGTCTCCTGAGCAGACAGCAGGAAAGAAGAAGCCTTTTGTCTACACCCAGGGTCAAGCCGTCCTAAATCGGGCCTTCTTCCCTTGCTTCGACACTCCTGCAGTGAAATGCAAATATTCAGCTCTCGTTGAGGTAAGGATATTAAGGTTAGGTGCACCTGCCTTCAGAGATCAAGAATATAATTTCAGCCTGGCACAGTTGTGTTAACCTGTAGTCCCAGCTACTTGGGAGGCTGAAGTAGGAGGATTGCTTGAACTCAGGAGTTCAAAGCAGAGGCTGGCCTGGGCAACATAGTGAGATCTCTGTTTAAAAAAGAAAAAAAAAAAAAAAAATATATATATATATATATACACATATATGTATATATAAAATTTTCAGAGACCTATCAGAGCACATTTTGGTTGACAAATTATTATGCATCCGGTAGTACCTCTGAAAGATCGAATCCTCTTTTAACTCTTATACCTACAGAAGTTTTATATAGCTTTCTAAATCCCATAAGTTTAGCACAGGTTTACTTTCTTGAAGCCTTTGTGTTTTCTAAAATGGATTCTGGGTCATTATTATCACTATGGAAATTGCTGAACACATTGTTCTTCAAACTAGTCAAAGGAGACTGTGTCTGTGTTGGCCCTCCTAAGATTTTTCTGTTGCCAGGTCCCAGATGGCTTCACAGCTGTGATGAGTGCAAGTACCTGGGAGAAGAGAGGTCCAAATAAGTTCTTCTTCCAGATGTGTCAGCCTGTCCCCTCCTATCTGATAGCTTTGGCCATCGGAGATCTGGTTTCAGCTGAAGTTGGACCCAGGTAGGAGACAAAGGACACCACAGGCAAGGTTGGTTTGATCTTGGAGTCAAGGAGGACTCTGACCAGTGAACCACTGGTGGTTCTTGGAACAGCATGGGATCCTGTTTCTGTGTCTAGTGCCCTTCTGCAGTGGAGAAGCAGATACAGTTGGGAGGCACTCCTTTTCTCTCCTCCATTCTCCCACTGTCTTCTCCTCCAACCTCCCTTTCTCCAGTTCTAAACCTGTTTTCTGGAAGGAGATCACAGTCATGCTTAGCAGTAGCTGCTGTCCTGGGCTGCCTTTCAGAGTGATGTTGGAACTTAGGTGGCAGTTTTAGAAGACTAATCTTTAATAGTGTCTTTAAATTCTAAATGTCCTCTAGCAATTATATTCACTATTTTTTGGCAGTACTTGGAAAGGGCACACTACCACTGAGCTACATCTGCAGCCATTTTTATTTTATCTTTATTTTTAGACAGGTTCTCACTAAGTTGCCCGTATTGGCCTCTAACTTACGATCTTCCTGTCTCAGCCTCCTGAGTCACTGGAATTACATACCTGTGTCACAGGGCCCAGGTACTGTAGTAAATTTTTTTTTTTTTTGTACGGGAGATTGAACCAAGGGGCGCTCAACCACTGAGCCACATCTCCAGCCCTTTTTTATTTTTTATTTTGAGGCAGGGTCTTGTTAAGTTGCTGGGGGCCTTGCTAAGTTGCTGAGGCTAGCTGTGAACTTATGATCCTCTTGCCTCAGCCTCCCTAGCCACTGGGATTATAGGTGTGCCCTGATACTGTAGTAATTAAATAAAATAATCTTTGTACCAAATCTTCCCATTTTTCTTTAACACTTTATTCCTGAAAATACTCAATTTTGGTTTCATTATTTCTTTCTAGAGAGGGAGGGGTCTCTATCTGCTGCAGATGGATGTATCTAAATTTAGGGTGACACAATGCCTCCATGAAATTAGATGAATTTGGTGGAGACAGATTTTGTAAGGTTTCCTAAAACAAGAAATTTTACCAGGAGTATAGGTTTTTTCCTGGATGTCATATTATCTACCACTACAGCTTACTCCTACTGTGAAAGGATCAAAGATTGGACCGCAAAGCTGAGGCCCTTTTGCTGGCTCTGCTGCTGCTTTTTATCTCTGGTGCTGCTCTCTGTTCCTGGAGGTGGTGGTGGCCTCAAAAAGATTCATTACAAGTCTCAGACTTTGTAACTGGGCATGGTAACACTGCACGGCTCATGAATCCCAGTTCCTGGGTATTGGATAGAATAATAGGTCTGATTCCATTAGTGTCTTCTTTCAGCAAATACACTCAAAACAATGCTGGGGGGCTGGGGTTGTGGCTCAGTGATAGAGTGCTCGCCTAGCACGTACACGGCCCGGGTTCAATCCTCAGCACCACGTAAACATAAATGCATTGCATTGTGTACAACTAAAGCAAACAAATAAAAAAAAAATGCTGGTCTTAAAAGACAAGGTCTTATCCTCTTCCTAATAGGTAATGCCATAGATAACCTAAGGGATAAAAAGAAAAGAAACCTAAGGGATGTCATCTTTGCAATAGATGGAAATAAATAAGTAAAGGAATGTCATTTTGAGAAAGTATTTACCCTTACTAAATTTCTATTAATAAAAACGTGAGGGTTTTTTTGTTTGTTTTTTGGTACTAGGGATTGAACCAAAGAATGCTCTACAGGGTTGCTAAATTGCTAAGGCTGGCCTTGAACCCAACCTCCTGAGTAGCTGGGGTTGCAGGCCTGTGTCACTGTGCCTAGTTGAGTGTGAACTATTAATGGGCAATGAGAGAAAAACAAATTCTAAACATACAGAATGATAATGTTTTGTTTTATTTTTTGAACGCTTTGTAAGAAAATTACAACCCAGTATATCAAACTAGGTGACAGAATCTATTTAACTTCTGGTGGTGACTTTTTCCTTCCCTTCTCAGATGGATGGTCCCTGCCTCATGGGTCACATCTTAAGGTCTCACGGAGTATGTTAAATGGGAAGATCTGGCAAAATGTGCCACTTGTCCCCAGTCCTGTTACCTTGAAGAGAGTCCTGGGCAGAAAAGGGTTGGTGATATATCCCGGGAGGCCCTTTTGTATATGACCTCTTCTAGTCCTCACCCAGATTCCATGAGAATGGTATTAGTGTGTCTGTTTGTAGATAGGCAGACCAAGGCTCTAGTACCCTGACTTGTACAGGAGCCCTCGATTCTGGCGTCAGCTTCTCCTTGGACTGAGTAAATGGTCTTGTGCTGACAATCACCTGCCCTCTTAGCCTTGGCTTTCTGTTGGACTGGATCTTCTTGTTTCTTTTTTTTTGTCTGTTTCCTTCCTTTTTCTTTTGTTTTCCTATTTTTCATTATGAAAATTTTAAATGTACAGAAAATTGAAAGGATGAAGCATTAAATATCTGTATGCTCATTCATTTTGTCATATCAGTTTTATTATGTGTGGGTTTGTTTTCGTCTGTTGTAGACCGTTTAAAGTAAATCAGAATGCCTCTGTTAAGTGTAAAGCCATTCTTCCTTAATTGTGAAGAATAAAGGCATAGTACCATTATCGCACCTAGGACAATTAGCAATTTTATATTAACATTAACAAGTTTATCTCTTAAGGTTTCTTTCATTTCCAAAGATGTTATTATTAGAATTCTTTCTTAGCCTGATAGTGCATGCTTGTAATCCCAGCCACTCTGGAGGCCGAGGCAGGAGGATTATTATTATTATTTTTTAAATATTTATTTATTTGCTTTAGTTGTACACAATGCAATGCATTTATGTTTACGTGGTGCTGAGGATCGAACCCGGGCCACGCACATGCTAGGCCAGCGCTCTACCGCTGAGCCACAACCCCAGCCCCCAGGAGGATTATAATTGGAGACCAACCTCAGCAATTTAGCAAGACCCTGTCTCAAATTAAAAAATAAAAAGGAGCCGGGCGCGGTGGCGCACGCCTGTAATCCCAGCACTTTGGGAGGCTGAGGCAGGAGGATCGTGAGTTCAAAGCCAGCCTCAGCAATGGCGAGGCACTTAGTAACTCAGTGAGACCCTGCTTCTAATAAAAATACAAAAAAGGGCTGGGGATGTGGCCCAGTGGTCAAGTGCCCCTGAGTTCAATCCCCGGTACCAAAAAATAAAAAAAAAAAAAAAAATAAAAAGGTCTGGGAATATAACTCAGTGGTTGGAGTGCCCCTGGGTTCAATCCCCAGTAGCACAAAAATAAACAGAACACACACAAGAAAGAACTGTTTCTTCATCTGGAAGAAGGAAGCTTAACATTTATATGTCACTATATGAAGGCCTTTTGCATGATTTGCTTTTTTTTTTTCCCCCCATACTGGGTGTTGAACTCAGGGTACTCTAATACCAAACTATACTCTCAGCCCTTTTTATTTATTTTTTAATTTTGAGATAGGGTCTTGCCAAGTTGCCTTGGCTGGCCTTGAACTTGTGATCCTCCTTCCTCAGCCTCCTGAGTAACTGGGATTACAGGCCACTGTGCCCAGCTTGTATGCTGTTTTAGCTAATCTTTATTACTTATTGATGAACAAGAAAACTGAGGCTCAGGGAGGTCAAATAACTTTTGCAAGATCACACTCAGTGTTGAAGCCACGGACTTTAGCACTGCAGGTTAGAGCCTGTTACCTCAAGGCAACAGGTGCAGGTGATCTGATCTTGCATCTCTATCTCTGTGGCTGACCATACTATCACATTTATTTGGCTCAAATATGGACCAACGCCAGTTTTTTACAGGTGCCGAAGGCTTGGGTCTCTGTAGGAGGGTCTAAACACCCTC
Organism: Tamias sibiricus; assembly: GCA_025594165.1. Taxonomy (NCBI): domain Eukaryota; kingdom Metazoa; phylum Chordata; class Mammalia; order Rodentia; family Sciuridae; genus Tamias; species Tamias sibiricus. The sequence continues at coordinate 34,787,922 of CM046669.1, forward strand.
TGCTTTTTCTGTGTTCTTACCATTAAGGAGCCGGGTGTGGGCAGAACCCTGCCTGATTGAAGCTGCCAAGGAGGAGTACAGTGGGGTGATAGAAGAATTCTTGGCCACAGGAGAGAAGCTTTTTGGACCCTATGTTTGGGGGAGGTATGGTATTACACTGACAAGTGTGTTTTGTTAAACTGAGTCTCTGCTTTCCATTCTGCCTTCTGGGGCTACTTCCCTTCCTTCTGTCTCCTAGAGCAAGGTTTCCTTGATCCTAGAAGCAAAGGAGAGGAGGTAGAGAAGAGAAAGGGGAGAGCCAAGTTCTTGGTAGTGGCTGAGGAGAGGACTCCAAGGAAGGAAGGTTCTTTAGATGATAAAAATCTGCTGTCATGTTAGAGATGGGGAGACTCAGCCAGGGCCTTTGTTGATGGAGCCTTTCTTCCTGGTGGGAAGATATCCACTCTTCATCTTGTCCTTTTACATCTTTAGACTTCAGGCTTCTTAGAGATATGCTGGTATTTGTGACCCCAGGTTGGCCTCCTGTGAGCTAGATGTGATAGGGCCAGGAGTATGCTCACCCCATTCTTTTGGGGGAGAGAGAGCTGGAGCACTAGGGAAGGGGAGGCTGAGGACAGGGGAGCCCTGCCCTCTGGAGAAGGCTGAGGAGCTGGCCTTCATTTCCTCCTGAGATCACGCTCTGCCTATTTAGCGACTGCAACCTGTAGGGCTGCAGTGGGATGGGAAGGCCACTTCAGGGAAGTAAGGTCTGTTGCAGGGAGCCAGGACCTCTCTGTGACCTTTCAGTTTTTTGGCAGGTATGACTTGCTCTTCATGCCACCATCCTTTCCATTTGGAGGAATGGAGAATCCTTGTCTGACCTTCGTCACCCCCTGCCTACTAGCAGGGGACCGCTCCTTGGCTGATGTCATCATTCATGAGATCTCCCACAGTTGGTTTGGGAACCTGGTCACCAATGCCAACTGGGGGGAGTTCTGGCTCAATGAAGGCTTCACCATGTATGCCCAGAGGAGGATCTCCACCATCCTGTTTGGTAAGGTGCCAGCCTCCTAGGCAACCTGCTCCCATTCCTCACTGTGAGGGCAGCACTGTCTCCTTTGTGGTTTAGGATACAATACAGGTGGGCGTGAAGAGGAGGGCGTGGTGCAGGAAGTTCAAGTGAAAGGTGATACAGGGCTAATGGATAGACATTGTTCTTAAAGTAGATGATCCCTGCTCCACTGCCTGCCACAGACAGTGGAAGCCGTGGTTTATTCTGACCAAATAGACTAACAGGTGAACTCACAATGAAAGTGCCCCCATCTAAGCTGCAGCCACACACCACGCTCACCCTCCCTGAGCCAGGCAACCCCTGCGGGAGAGCTGCCCAGGGTTGTTCATTCAGGTGGCTGGCTAATTTGTGAGTGAATCATAAAATCATTGTCATCATTATCTTCTCTTAATCACCTTTATGCCAACTTTGTCCTGGATGCCTTATAAAAAATAATTTGCCAGGTGTAGTGAGGCACACCTATAATCCTAGCTATTTAGGAGGCTGAGGCGGGAATATTACAAATTCAAGGCCAGCCTGGGCAACTTAGACTCCGTTACAAAATAAAAAACATGAAAAGGGCTAGGGATGTAGCTCAGTGATAGAGTGCCCCTGGGTTCAATCCCCAGTACTAGGGAGAGTGGAGGAAAGAAAACATAATTTGCTGTGTGCAGTGGAGCATGCCTATAATCCCAGTGACTTGGGAAGCTGAGACAGGCAGGTCATAAGGTTGAGGCTAGCCTGGGCAACTTAGCGAGACTTTGTCTCAAAAAGAAAATCTACTTGGTATATGTGGAAAAGCACAAAAAGGAACAGAAAATTATCTATAATCTCATTATTCATACAAAATGAATGTATATTTTTTCAAATTGTTTTTATGTGTATATATGTTATATGTGTGTGAATTATTAAACTATGGTTTTATAGCTGTCTTGCTTTTTAAACTTAAAATTTAGAAGAGTCTTAAAAACTAATTAAGTCATTAAACTTTGTTTGAGGGCCTAGGGATATAGCCTAGAAGTAGAGTACTTGCCTAGCATGCAGAAGGCCTGTGTGTGTATGTGTATGATATATACATACATGTATACACACATGTGCTATATACATGTATGTGATGTGTATACACACATGGCTGTATAGTATGGGTGTTTCATGATTTATCAATCTCCAGTTGTTAGGTTATTCCCAATTACCTATTGACATTTTTATAAATATGTATGTTTTTGGTGGTGCAGGAGGATCAAACCTAGGGCCTTGGGCATGCTTGGCAAGTGCTGGTACTAAGCTATACCCATGTACCCCCAGCCCTCCACTGAAATATTTTGGCATACATTTTTACCTAGAAATGTTGATGCATATCTGATACGACTTCAATAAGGATAAATTCATAGAAACATAATTGTGGATCTGAACTATTTGTGTATGTGTGTGTTGGGGGGTACTGGGGATTGAACCCAGGGATTCCTGTTTGTTAAGCAAGCACTCTACCACTGAGCTACATCCCCAGCCCTTTTTTATCTTTGTTTTGAGGCAGCATCTTGCTAAATTGCTCAGATTGGCCTTGAACTTGAAATTCTCCTGCCTCGGCCTCTTGAGTGGCTGGTATTATGTGTAGATGTGCACCACCAGGCACCACTTGGTTTTGAACATTTTTAGTACATATTGTCCCTAACCTCCCAGAAAGTTAGTACAAATTTATACTTTGATTCAGAGTAGATAGAGCAAAAGCCTATTACGAGTGTCTTAATCAGTCTCTAAGAATCCTGAAGGAAATGATACTTTCCCACTGTTCAGAGGAAGAGACCAGGGCTAAAAGAGGCTTCGAGTCAGAATAGCTAGTAAATGGCAGGGCTGGCTGGTTGAAACACTCAGTCCCCTTCCCCTCCACCGATCCTTCAGCATTTTTGTGTTTTTGTTTTTTATGGTATTAAGGATTGAACCCAGGGCCTTGCACAGGGTTCACTTGAACCTAGGCAGGTGTTCTACCACTGAACTATATCCTCAGCCCTTTTTTATTTTTGTTTTGAGTCAGTGTCTTAGCTAAATTGCTGAGTCCAGCCATGAACTTACAATTTTCTTGCCTTAGCTTCCCAAGTACTTGGCATTATAGGTGCACACCACTATACCAGGCTCCCTCAGTTATTTTTAAAGCCATAAAGGAGAGCTAGAGCTCTTTAAAATAATAATAATAATAATAATAATAATAATAATAATAACAACAACAATTATTATTATTATTATTATTTTGGTGGTACTGGAATAGAACCCAGGGGGATTCTACTTCTGAACCACATCCGCAGTCCTTCTTATTTTTTTATTTTGATAAGGGTCTTGCTAATTTGCCGAGACTGGGCTCTAGCTGAACTACCATCCTTCTGCCTCAGCCTCCTAAGTCACTAGGATTGTTTTGCTTTGTTTTTGTGGAACTGGGGACCCAAGCCCATGTCCTTGCACAGGCTGTGCATGAGCTGTACCACTGAGCTACATTCCCAGCTCTGAGATCTTTAAAAATATCGTGACTGTTTCTCTTGTTTGACAAACGAAAAATATTTTAAATTTTCATAGACGATCCAATTGCTATTTTAAAATAAAAATAGATTGATAGGAAAAGGTAACTGTCAGGGAGAAGGTGTGGTTCTCCAGTCCTCCTGGGAGAAACCTACAACTTAATTAGCCTAGTCCTTGTAGCCTAGAGCAACCGGGAGCTGAGAGCTGAGTCACATTCTCTGTCAGCGACCCCATTTACCCTCTGTCCCCAGGAGGGGACGATATTAAGTTTCACACCACAAGGGGGCAGCACGGTGCCTTCTGTCAGGAAAATACACTTGAAGTGGTGACCAGCTCTTGTGTTTTATGGTTGTGTCCATCCCAGGGGCTGCTTATACCTGTTTGGAAGCTGCTACTGGGCGAGCTCTTCTGCGGCAGCACATGGACATCACCGGAGAGGAAAACCCACTCAACAAGCTGCGAGTGAAGATTGAACCAGGTCTGAGAGACTGCTCAGTCTTCCCCTCTCCCCTAAATTGCACTGTAGCCCCAAGCTAGTGTGAATTTCGTGTTGATCATTGTGCACTTAGAATTGCTTCTTTGGGAGGGAGGGGCCCTCCAGGGCTCTTTCTAGCCATCCCTGACCTCTAGACCGACAACCTAACCATTTCAGCCAGATAGGAATTCAGGCCAACTCTGCACAGTTCACAGGTCCATACCATTTTATGAGGTGCTTTCTTACTCTCTTTTTTTTTTTTTTTTCGAAAGTACCGGGATCTAACCTAGGAGTGCTTAACCAGTGATCCAGTGCCCCCAGCCCTTTTTAAAATTTTTTATTTTGAGACAGGGTCTCACTAAGTTGCCTAGGGCTGTCCTAAGTTGCTGAGGTTGGCTTTGAACTCATGATCCTCCTGTGTCACTGATCCTCTGGGATTACAGGAGTGCGCCACCGCACCCGTCAGGCCTGTAAATTGTATAGAACACAGCCCTCTTTTTTTTGTAAACAGAGGACAGTACTGAGCATTAGACAAGTTCAGTGACTTGTCCAAGGTCATGAACCTAATCAGTTCTAGGTTCAGAGCTTTTTTTTTTTTGTGGTGCTGGGGCTTAAACCCAGGGCCTTGTGCATGCAAGGCAAGCACTCTACCAACTGAGCTATAGCCCCAGCCCTAGGTTCAGAGCTTTTTACTAACTTTTTTTTATTTTTATTTTTTTTTTTATGTTCCATGGTGACAAATGTAAAACCATTTTGTGCATCTGAAGTTCATGCTCCTTGGTGCCTCTGACTATGGAAATGAACTTCTTGTACATTGGTAATTAGTTTTAGTCTAGAACAGTTGTGAAAACAACACATTCTGGGAGGGGAGGTCGAGTACGTAGTTGGTGACCAGTAGGGCTGAGAAAGACTGCGCTTCATGTTCTGTCCTAAGAATCGACGGTCCCTGCCCAAGCAAAGCAGACCTCAGGAACAAGGAAATGTGCTGGTTCCTCTGGATGGCTGGTTTCCTTTTCTTCTTCTTAGGTCCTTAGTTTCTGATCCTCTAAGATCTCCTTTGAAGTGCTTTGGGAGAGGCCAGAATGGATCTAGAAACCTTGGTCTTCCTGTTCCTGGGGAAGCTGGTTTGATCTTTTGCAACATTAGTCTTTGAATTTGGATCCAGAGAAGAACAGTAGGGGTGGTAGGTTACAGATGCTCAAATCCTGTCTGCTTTCTCCTCTGCCAGGTGTTGACCCAGACGATACCTATAATGAGACGCCCTACGAGAAAGGTTTCTGCTTTGTCTCATACTTGGCCCACTTGGTGGGTGATCAAGATCAGTTTGACAAATTTCTCAAGGTATAGTCAGCTTTCAATGAGGGGAGAAGGACGAAGAGCAGATAAAGCAGCTGGGCAGAATGCAAGGGTAGAGGCAGGGGCATAAGAGGTCAGGCGTTGGAGAGGCTCAAGAAATGGAGGGAGCCTGCTCCCTAAGCCATCCAGAGAAGCTAAAAGGCACCTCCCTTCCCACAGGCCTACGTGGATGAGTTTAAATTCCAAAGTATCTTAGCTGATGACTTTCTGGAATTCTACTTGGAATATTTCCCTGAGCTGAAGAAGAAGGGAGTAGATTCCATCCCAGGTAAGTGGAGGAACTGGTCCACAGGCTTCTAGGAGATAATGGAGAGTTATATCTAGTTTATATTTGGAAGACCAAGGTGAGTGGGAAGACAGCCGGTCAAAGTTATCTGCTTTGTGGGGAGCAAGCCCAGGTCCCAACTCTGTTCCACAAAAGTCACTTCTCTTGGATGTAGGATGCAGCTCAGTGGGAGAGCACATGCTAGTGTGTGCCAGGCCCTGGGCTCAGCACCAGCAATGACTGCCAAAAGATTTCTCTCAATTCCACTTGGCCTCGTTTTCACCTGTTTTGCTTCTCTACTCTTCCCTCTGTGTCTTGTTTTCCTCACACCTGAACACACATGATCATTCCCTTATTTCTACCCAGAGAGTTGCTGTTGCTGCCACTGCCCTTAGTAACACTCACAGGGCAGGGCAGGGCAGCAGCCCCTGCCTTAACTTCATGGTTTGACTTTCTATGGCCCTCTGAGCAAAGGAAAATGCCAGCGGCTGTCTTACTGTCTGCTTGGGAGGTTCTGCCTCCTTAGAGAGGAGAGAATGTACTGTCATGGGTGAGACAGTTCATTAGACACACCCCTAGTCATGCTGTGAACTCTGAGTCACTCTCCTGGGTCTGCTAACGTCAGTCTCCTACGACAGCTGGATTGGTCAGGCCCTAGGTAGCACCTCCTCTCTAGTCAGAGGCCTGCATTTGAAGGTCATGAGATTCTGTAGCTATCAACAGGTGACAATTCCTGAGGGCTTACTATGCACCAGGCAGTGTGTTAAGCTTTTAATGTGTATTTGCTCATTTAATCTTCACAGCTATCAAATAAGGTAGGGCCTGTCACCACCATTTTACAGATAAAACTGAGGCGCCAAGACATGAAGTAACGTGCCTGTGGCCTCCAAGCTAGTTAAGGGAAGAGCTGGGACAGTAACCCAGGGAGCCCCATTTTGGAGCCCTGTTGCTTAAGTACGATGCACAGTGATCAAGAGGACAATGTGAACTCTAATGCAACTAGGAAAGCTCTTGTCAACTTGGCTCTGACAACATAAGGTTAATTATAGAGAAAAACAACAACAAAACACTTTTACTGCTGGACCTGGTGGTACACACCTGTAATCCCAGCCACTCAGGAGGCTGAGGCAGAAGAATCTCAAGTTCAAAACCAGCCTCAGCAACTTAGCAAGACCCTGTCTCAAAATAAAAGATAGAATGGAGATGAGCCCACAGAGAGCCCCTGTGTTTAATCCCTGGTGCCAAAAAAGCAAAAACAGAACACTTTCACAGTAGAAGTAGTCACAGTCCAGCCTTACTGTGATATTCTGTAGGTATCACCCAACTGTGACCTTGCTGGACAAATCGTTGTATGGGAAAGTGACGTTAAGTACTGGAGAAGGAGTTTGGGTTGGAGAGAGGTAGGGTTTGAGGTTTCTAAGAGTTGCTTGGGCAAGTTGACCTTGACTTGGCCAGAATATTCTGAAAGTATCTTCTCTCCTTCTGTTCAACAGGTTTTGAGTTTGATCGATGGCTGAATACCCCTGGCTGGCCCCCCTACCTTCCTGATCTCTCCCCTGGGGACTCACTCATGAAGCCAGCTGAAGAGTTGGCCCAGCTGTGGGTGACTGAGAAGCTGGACATGCCAGCCATTGAGGCTATGGCCATCTCTTCCTGGAAGACCTACCAGCTGATCTACTTCCTAGATAAGATCCTCCAGAAATCCCCTCTCCCTCCTGGTAAGAAAAAGTGGGTTATTTCTTCAGTGTGCTGAATCAAGTCTCCTTGGGTACACAGCTTTATACCTGGTCCAGAAGGAGTGTCATGGGGAGTTGAGAACTTGGCCTGAGGTACCAGGTATAGTAGGGAGGCAGATACTTCACAAGAAACCTGTCACCAGAAGAATACAGGTCCTGCGCACTGGTGCCATGGGGAGTAGAGTAAGCCTGGTGTTCCTCAAGGCTTCAGGCTCTGCAGGCTGTTTTAGGCTCTGCACATCTATGAGGTGGCTTAATCCTCTACTACTCTGTGAAGGAGGAATTGTGATTTTAATCCCCAAAATGAACTTGAGGCACACATAGTTCATACAGCCAATAAATGGACTGTAATTTGAATACAGTCATCCAAAGCTTTTAACCATTAATGCTTGCTGCTCAATCAAAATGATATTCACCACTGGGTGCAGTGGCGCATGCCTGTAATCCCAGCAGTTTGGGAGGCTGAGGCAGGAGGATCATGAGTTCAAAGCCAGCCTCAGGAATTTAGGGCAGCTCTAAGCAACTTAGTGAGACCCTATCTCTAAATAAAAAAAACCTAAAAATAAAAAAGGCTGGGGATGTGGCTCAGTGGCGTGGTACCAAAAAAGAAAGAAAGAAAAAGAGATAATATTCACCAAGGGGTTAGAAAAGCTAAAACATAGTGCTGCATGCTACTCAGGAGGCTGAGGCAGGAGGAGAACAAAATTTGAGGGCCAGCCTCAGCAATTTATTGAGACCCTAATTCAAAATGTAAAATAAAAAAGGGCTTGCATGTAGCTCCGTGGTAAAGTGCCCCTGGGTTCAGTCTCCAATATTGGGGGGGGGAGGGGGAGGTAAAGTTCAGATGAATTGATCAGGTTAATGGTAGGAAAAAAGTGGGGAAGCATATTTTAGGGTTTTACATATGTTTTAATCCGTAAAGGGAAATAGGATGGCTACAGTAAAAGAGCATGACCATGATCTGCACCCATATTACCAGTGTCGGGTTATCTGACTAGACAGTAAAGGACATTTGACAGAAGAGCCTTAGAAGTTCAGGTAACTGTGATGGTAGAATGTTACCATTCTGGAGCATAAGGTGAGCAGGATGAATGATAACGTGGGTGGTCGCAGCCTCTTTGAGGACCTCAGGGCAGGCAAGCACTTGGTGTCCCTGAGAATGGGGCTTCTTCCCCTGCTGGTCATATTAACAACCCATTCCATTGAGTGTGGTGGCACATGTCTATAATCCCAGCAGCTCTGGAGGCTAAGACAGGAGGATCAAGTTTAAAGCCAGCCTCAGCAACTAAGTGAGACCCTAAGCAACTCAGTGAGACCCTTGTCTCTAAATAAAATACAAAAAAAGGGTTGAGGATGTGGCTCAGTGGTTAAGCACCCCTAGGTTCAATCCCTGGTACCAAAACAACAACAAAATAACCCATTTCTTTCTCTTTTCTAGGGAATGTGAAAAAACTCGGAGAGGCATACCCAAAGGTCTCAAATGCCCGGAATGCAGAGCTGCGGCTACGATGGGGTCAAATTGTGCTTAAGAACGACCATCAGGAGGATTTCTGGAAAGTGAAAGAGTTCCTGCAGAGCCAGGTGGCTGTCCCAGAAGGCGGAATGTGGACTACTCACCATATTTGAAGTCATCCTGTGGGCAGAGCGTCTTCAGAGTCTTGTGGTCTGAGCTCAGAAGGATGGGGCCAGGGACCTCCAGAGGACCCTACTCCTCATTGTGTTAATAGTGTGGCTGCTGGAGGTGTTGTCCTAGGGAAAGAGGAAGCCTGAAGGCTTAGGGAGTTTTTTGGCAGATAATCTGGTAGAGGCCTGAGGCATAAAAGGTAGTCAGTCAACTAACCCTAACTCAAAACTGGTGAGGAGGGTAACCCATAGCATGGTTCTGGCTGTGGGGAGAATGGGAGAGGGCCAGAGGACAAGCAAGGTGAGCAAAGGCTAGATTATATAGATCCCTGCTTCATGGGAAAGCTGCAGGACTTGGGAATAGAATGGACAGGACAGAAGGATCCTCCATCAGCTCATGAGGGCTGCCTCTTTGAGTAAGGGTGGGGCTCTCCCCATGAACTGAATGTCGTTCAATTCCAGAGCAGGGAAGAGTGGGCTGGATACAGAGCAATGCTCAGCTTCTCTCATCTGCATGAAGCAGGGCTGCATGTCTACTGGAGGTGTTCTGAGCCCTCTGACCACTTCCCCAAGCCTCTGGAGTTTAGGAACTTGTGAGGTAGAGGTAGCTGTCTTACGGTTACACAAATTTGACTTATGGGTTTTCTTTTGCTTGATTGCAGTTGACCTTATGTGGTCCTGAGTTTTATGTGCTGCAGCCTTTTTTTTTTTTTTTTTAATGTATTTTAGTTGTAGATGGACACAATGCCTTTATTTATTTTTCTTTATGTGGTGCTGAGGATTGAACCCAGGGCCTCACATGTTAGGCGAGCACTCTACCACTGAGCCACAACCCCAGCCCTGTGCTGCAGCCTTTTATGTCTGTCACTACCTTGGTAGCTGACCACCTCCAGCTCTCCAAAAGTTGGCAGTCCCTTTGTGTTAACCCATCTCATTTGTTCTGTGGATGTAGGGGTCCCTGTGTTATCCTGGCTTGGGATGCATGTTGAGATTCATCTCCATGGATCTTTGCCACCTGAGAAGATGCCGGAATCAGAGCAGCTCTGACTGGGAAGCTCCTTATTTCAGCTCTGGTCCCACATCCCTCTTGGCACTTGACAATGATCCCCATTAGACTGCTTCCAGGGGAAGAGGGCTGGGAAGACACAACAAGCAAGCTGCTCAGAGCTCGTGCATGTGTTTCTTGCAGGGGAAGCAGAAGTACACCCTTCCGCTGTACCATGCTATGATGAGTGGCAGTGAAGTGGCCCAGACCCTCGCCAAGGAGACTTTCGCATCCACTGCCTCCCAGCTCCACAGCAATGTTGTCAACTATGTCCAGCAAATCCTGGAGCCCAAGGGCAGTTAGAGGTCATGTGCATGGCCTCTGCTTCTTTGGACTGGACTGCCCAGGCTTTCAGAATAATTGTTCTTAAATTCTAGTTTTCCAGTCAACATCCTGAAGTTTTTGTCCCCTCAGGATAATCTGTTCTCTGACATTAGATATCTGTCACTTTGGGCCTGTGCTCTGGCAGGAGCTTCTCTGGCCCACAAGGTCCTTCGCACAGCTCCTCTCCATACAGGCTCCTGGCATTGTTGGGGGCAGTCGGTCTTCTGCTTTTCCACTTAAGCTTCTGGGGAGAAACAGAGAGGTTTTTCTTTCTTTTTTTTTTTTTATTTTTTTAAATAAATGTTTTTAAGCAAAAAGTAGGTAAGTTGGAGTGAGAGATGGAGTAACTTAATTTCTTCTACCAGGTGTACCTTGTCTGTGAGTGTTAAGAGAACATCACTCGGGGGGGCCCAGGGGATGGCATTGTTTTCCTGTCTTTAGGGAACTGCCAGGCCTAGGAGTGGGGGCCCCACGCATGCCAGTGAAAAAATATATGGCCACATGGCAGGGCTGCTGCAGGGACAGTGCGTGGATGAATAGCCTTCCAGCCTGCTACGAGGGAGCTAAGCCGAATTCCCATTCATCTTCTCCTTCCCTCTCTCTCCCTCCCCCCCCCTCTCTCTCTCTCACACACACACACACACACACACACACACACACGTTTGATCTAGTGTTCTCTTTCTACCCTTCCCTCCCGTCCCTGGGCCTTTGCGGGGCCTCACCTGCCTATGCTCTTAGATAACGATTTTAATGGTGTGCTGATAGGTAGAATCTGTTCAAAACTTGGCACTCAGGCTGGGGATGGTAGAGCCTTGCCTAGCATGTGCAGTGCCCTGGGTTCTATCCCCTGCATTCCAAAAACAAAACTTGGCACTAAATTCTAATTTCCTGGCTTCATTCAAGGCTAAGCAGTAACTCGGGTTTGAGAGTGAGATGAGGGGAGGGTTGAAAGAAAAATTATATTTAAATTACCTTTTTTAACAACAGGGACCCCTGAACCAATATCCATTTGTGGTTCTGTCCTTGACTTTAGGTTATCCATTGGCCTTCCCTGCACAGGGGTTGGGAAAGAGTACTTCAGTTGATTTGTTCTCAGTCTTAGCTAAAGCAAGAGAAGAGCAGTAACCGATGGTTGGCAGGAGAGCACCTCTTCCCCATGGCACACCCAGAGCCTCCCCCAAAGCTGGGGGGAAGCTGTGGATCACAGAATGACTTGGGAGGTCCAGGACTGGGGAAGCCACTCAAGAGCACTGACTTTTTCCCCATTGCTGGCAGTACTGGGGATTGAACCCAGGGCCTTGCACATGCTGGGCAAGCACTCCACCACTGAGCTATAGCCTCAGCCCTTAGGCATTGGCATTTTGATACCAGACTGTTTCCCAAGCTCTTTCAAGATGCCCCTGGCAATGTGTTACAGGCAAGGACTATTTTAGGGCTTGTGCAGATAGATGCCTCCTCGTATCCCCCGCTTAGTGTCTAGCATATCAGCTGAGACCAGTGGCTGTCTTTCTGTATTAAAATCCTGTAACATTGATGAGCCCAGTAAAGATGAAGGGTCCTGGAAGCCAAGGCTGGAAGTGCTTCCTCTGCAGCCTTCTCTGTCTCACTTGCTTTGTGAGTCCTCCTGTTTCATAGCCACCTTTGCTCCCTGGCTGTCTTGCTGAGTGTGCCTGTCCTTTAAAGGGATGGGGGCTATGCGCTTGCCATCCTCCCGTCCTGAGGGTGAGGCTGTGCCACTGTGGTATTTGGAAGGCCCCTTGCTTCCTGCTCCATAGCTGGTCTGACCACAGTCCTGGAACCTCCTCAGCACTCCGAGGCACTGACCCCAAGTCCAAGTCTTTACTTTTCTGCCTCATTGGGTTATTGAAGGCATTAATAGTTGGGCAGGTGTGAGCCCATAGGATTTCCCTAGCTCCATTTCTTCAGTGGAGAAGCCTCATGAAGGCAGGGTTGCTGATGGCCTTCTCATCATGCTCTGTCTGTGCCTCTCCTCACCCTGCCTCTGGAGCCCTGGCCAGGTGCTCTTCAGGGCAGGAGCACGTGAGCAGCCCTGGGGCTGCAGCCGGTTCTCCCACATTCCAGGGTGAGTGACTGGGTAGAGGGTGTGCCTGCCTTGGGCTCCTTGGGGGTGGCCCCCTGAAGGGCTGAAAAAATATCCTGCCCAGAGCCCCTGTCTCCTGCCACCCCTGGCCCAGTGAAGGGGACCCTGGACATTAAGAACCCTCTTTCCAGCCGGGCGTGGTGGCGCACGCCTGTAATCCCAGCACTTTGGGAGGCTGAGTCAGGAGGATCGCGAGTTCAAAGCCAGCCTCAGCAATGGCGAGGCACTTAGCAACTCAGTGAGACCCTGTCTCTAATAAAATACAAAAAAGGCTGGGGATGTGGCCCAGTGGTCTAGTGCCACTGAGTTCAATCCCTGGTACCAAAAAAAAAAAAAAAAAAAAAAAAAAAAAAAAAAAAAAGAACCCTCTTTCCTAGGCACCCGGTGGTTTCAGCGACAAGAAAGATCAGAAGCAAATCCTCCAGCTGTCAAGTCAGAGAGGGGTACCTGGATGTGGAGTCATGAGTCACCTTCTGTTGAAGTGACCTGTGAACCTCCCTCCCCCACTGTTGTGTTGTCAAGTAAGGGAATGGGGAGGAGAGAGGCACCCTGTATCTCAGATGCATGAATAAAGTTTGAGGCTGAAGGTATAGATTGGTAGGGTGCTTGCTAGGCCCTGCGTTCCAGGCCCAGCACCACTCAAAATAAAGAGCTAGAAGAGACCTAAGAGATCTTAAGGATTATTTACTCCAAACAACCTCATTCTTTTTGGCATGATACTTGGGATTAAACCCAGGGGTGCTCTACCACTGAGCTACATCCCCAACCCCTTCCCTGCTTTTTGAGACATGGTCTTGCTAAGTTGCTCAGCATGGCCTCAAACTTATGATCCTCCTGCCTCAGCCTCCTGAGTCACTGGGATTACAGGTGGGTGCCACCTCACTTGGCCAAATATTATCATTTTTTAAAAAATATTTATTTGCTTTTAGTTGTACACAATGCGTTTTTACGTTGTGCTGAGGATCGAACCCGGGCCACACACGCGCTAGGCGAGCACTCCACCGCTGAGCCACAACCCCAGCCCTATTATCATTTTTTAAAAAAATGTTTTTTGTTGTAGATGGACACAATACCTTTATTTTGTTTATTTAGTTGAGGTTTTTTTTTTTTTTTTTTTTTTTTTGGTTTGTTTGTTTTGTTTTTTAATATGGTGCTAGGCATCAAACCCAGTGCCTCATGCATGCTAGGCAAGCGCTCTACTGAGCCACAACCCCAGCCCCAAACATAATTTTTAAAGATGGAGAAACTGATGTGCAGAATCCATGCACCTTGCCCAAGATCACATAGTGCAGACTCTAGAACATCAATCTCCCTCCTCTTCACCATTCTGTTACTTCTGCTCAGGGTCTCCAGTCTCTTGTATTTGGAGTTCAGTTCATAGAAGCACAGATATGTGGGACTCTCTCTGCCACAGGGGAGGCTAGGGTTCCACCCAAGACTGAGGGGGAGGACTGCAGCCAGAGGCTCCGAGTGTAGGGACCTGGTGCCTTTCCCAGCCTTGCCACTTACTTAATTCACTGGCCTGGGCAAGCCATTCCACCCCTCTGAGCTGCAATTTTCTCACCTATAAAATGAAGGTAACTAGCCAGGTGCAGTGGTGTAAACCTATAACCTCAGCTACTTGGGAGGCTGAGGGGGAAGATTGCAAGTTCAAGGCCAGTCTGGGCAATTTAGTGAGTCTCTATCTCAAAAGACTGGGGCTGTAACTCAGTGGTAGAGCAGTTGCTTAGCATGTGCAAGACCCTGGGTTCAATCCCAGAATTGCAAAACCAAACAACAAAAGATGCACATTGCTTACTGGATTTTTTGTGTGAAGATTTTTGTTAAACGTTCTTGGTAAACTGGGCACAATGGCACATACCTGTAATTCCAGCCCCTCTGAAGGCTGAGGTAGGAAGAACACAAGTTTGAGGCCAGCCTCTGCAACTCAGTGGGACCCTGACTCTAAAAAAGTATTGGAGAGCTGGGTGTGCTGGTGCATGCCTGTAATCTCAGTGACCTGAAAGGCTGAGACAGGAGGATGGAAAGTTTGAGGCCAACCTCAGCAATTTAGCAAGGCCCTAAGCAACTTAAGAAGACCCTGTTTCAAAATAAAAAGTGGAAAGGGTTGAGGATATAGCTCAGCGGTTGAGTGCTCTCCGTTCAATCCCCAGTACTGCAAAAACAAAGAGCTTGATAAAATAGGAAACTAATGCCACAGGATTCCCTTCTTCCAATGACAGGACCTAGGGGTCAGGCTTCTGACCAGTAGAGGGCAGCAAACAGGTACTGGTAAACTGGGAGGGCTTCTAAATAAGGCATCAGAGGGAGGTTTTTTGCTTTGCTTGCTTGCTTGTTTTGTGGTGGTACTGGGGATGGAGCCCAGGGGTGCTCTGCCGCTGAGTTATATCCCCTGGCCTTTTAACTTTTTGAGATAAATTGTTGAGGCTGGCCTCAAACTTATAATCCTCCTGCCTCAGCCTTTGGAGTAAACACCATGTCCAGCTGAGGGAGGAACTTTTAAGTACAGCCAGATCTCACCATAAGTGGCTGCAGAAACCCTGATGCTTGGGTGGGGTCTAGGTAGGCAAAAAATGCAGGGGATGTAGTGAATGGGTTCCATGGCTAGGGACCCTGGAGCCTGGGGCTACACCGGCAGGACAGGCCACACCCATTAGCTCATGAATATTGCCTTGCATGGAGCCTGGAGAGTCATCCCTCACTTCAAACCCTGGGTGTTGTGGAGAAAATCCCTACGCCTCAATAACTTCTCTCCTCCTAGGCTCTTTGTCCCCAGTTCTCTGGACAGTTAGGGGCAGGGCCAGGGTTCAGTCAGGGGTTCTGGTTTCCCCACTTACCTTTTCCCCTCCCTAGCCCATCCCTGGCCTGGCCCCCACGAGGAATTTCCTGAGCCAGAGGGTGGCCAGAAGCACAGATGCCCACCCCGGCAGCGTTCCCGCCACCTGCCCAGGTCAGTGCCCTGGGCCCAACCCCAGAGGTGCAGGATGACAGGCTCTGACAATCATTAAACCAGCTGGGCCTGATTTCCCAGCACCGCCTGCTAGGATCCGGGCCAAGTGGCACAGAATATGCAAATCACCTGGGGCCAGGAGCCCAGTCTGAAGGCCAGGAAATCCCCTCCATCCAATGAGCCACCAGCTCAGGTTACCGCCAGGACACACTCCGAAGACCTGGCGGGGGAGGAGCTCCTGTGGCTCTATATAGGACCGGTGGGGGAGTGCAGGGCCAAGACTCCTCACTGCTACCTGGCCGACCTGTTGGCCACCTGGATTTCTTTTCCACCTGTGACCTCCGAAACCTGCCTGCCTGCTGCCTGCACCCCGCCACCCGCCACCTGGTAGGACTCCTACCTGTCACGTTCCCCAACTGGGAAACCGGAGACAGTCTAGTGGATCTGCAGCTCTGACCCTGCCCCCGCTAGTCTGGAATTTCCCAGCAGGAGTGTGGGGCAGTAGGGGTGTCCTGAGAGTCAAGGTGTCCTGTCTGTAGGAGGGACAAGGACTTGGAAGCTCCGGCTTAAGGGCTCTGGGCGATCTGAGCAGGGAGCCCAACAGGAGGGTCTAGTAGCCCCACTGTGCTCTGAATCTAGAAGCTCATTTTGAAGAGGGCGTATGCAGATGCCCACCTTGCTGCCCCTTTGGGGTTGTTCCCACCCGGGCTTGGCCAGAACAGAGCAGGCAGCGGTGTAAGGGGAGGAGCCTGGTGCCTTCACCAACCTTGTCCCTCTCCCCAGGTAGCCTCATGGCTGCAACCTGTGAGATCAGCAACGTTTTTAGCAACTACTTCAGTGCTATGTACAGCTCCGAGGACCCCAGCTTGGCCTCTGTTCCCTCCGCTGCCACCTTTGGGGCTGACGACTTAGTGCTGACCCTGAGCAACCCACAGATGTCGCTGGAGGGGACAGGTGTGTGACGTGGGATGGGGTGCCTTCAGGGACGGAGGGAGACACGGCTCTCTGTTAGATAAATGGGGGATCGGGCAGCGAGGAGGGTCTCCAAGTGAACTCTAGGACTAGGGACTGAGGTGGTGGGGTTTGTGGGGACCGTGATAGGCTGAGTGAGGAACTGGGGCCAGGGTGTCGTGAAGGCCACATTCTCCCCCTGTTCCTGGGAAGGCTTTCTGAGAAACGAGGTGGGAGTACACACAGGATCCCAAAGGGGCTGGGTGCGTACGCCTTAATCCCAGCAACTTGGGAGGCTGAGGCAAGAGGATCACAAGTTCAAGGCTAGACTCAGCAAATGAGGTCCTAAGCAACTTAGTGAGACCCTGTTTCAGGAAAAAAAAAAAAAAAAAAAGTGGAAGGGCTGGGGATGTGGTTCAGTGGTTAAGCACCCGTGGGTTCAATGCCTGGTACCAAAAACCAAAAAAGGATCCCAAAGGGGCACCAGAAATGGGGCCTGTGCTGACCTGGGTGCTGTGCTGGGCCCTTGCAGAGAAGGCCAGCTGGCTGGGGGAGCAGCCCCAGTTCTGGTCGAAGGCCCAGGTTCTGGACTGGATCAGCTACCAGGTGGAGAAGAACAAATATGACGCCAGCTCCATTGACTTCTCGCGGTGTGACATGGACGGGGCCACCCTCTGCAACTGTGCCCTTGAGGAGCTGCGTCTGGTCTTTGGGCCTCTGGGGGACCACCTCCATGCCCAGCTGCGGGACCTCAGTGAGTCCAGGCCACTGGTGCCACAGGGGCCTAGGAGTGGAGGAGAGGGCCAGCCCTGGGCAAGGCCTGGAGCCTGGGCAGAGGGCACAGGCAGAGGGGGCCCCTGAGGGAAGGGCAGGGGAAGTGACCGCTTCTTCCTTCTTCTCAGCTTCCAGCTCTTCTGACGAACTTAGCTGGATCATCGAGCTGCTGGAGAAGGACGGCATGGCTTTCCAGGACACCCTGGGAGACCCAGGCCCCTTCGGTGAGGATCCGTTTCTCCCCCTTGCCCAGCTCTGCCTGTCCTGTCCCATCCCTGGCCCTGCCTAGAGTGCTAGGAACGACCCCTCCCCAGACTCCTCCTTCCCCAACTAGGAAAGTCCCAGCAGCAGCTCATCAGGCCCTGGGGAGCCTTGCCTGTCCTTGCCTGGTCCCGGAGCCCTCTCTCAGCTCTCTCCTCTTCCTCCCAGACCAGGGAAGCCCTTTCACTCAGGAGCTGCTGGAAGACTGCCACCAGGCCAGCCCCTACTATGCAGGCAGCTATGGTGCAGGAGCCCCTTCCCCTGGCAGCTCTGACGTCTCCACTGCAGGTGAGGGTCCTGTCTGGGCCACAGCCTCCCTACCCCAAGTGCCCCCCAGTGCCTGGGTCCCAGTACTGGAACCCAGGCCTCTGGCAGGGCAGCATGTCCTCAGAACCTGGGTCCTGTGTGGCAGCCGTGGGCTGGCCAGGGCGCTCACTCTAACCCACCCCCCAGGGACCGGCACTTCCCAGAGCCCCCACTCCTCAGACTCCGGTGGAAGTGACGTGGACCTAGACCCCACTGACAGCAAGCTCTTCCCCAGAGGTGAGCAGAGGGAGGCTCCTGGGGGTCCCTGTTCCCTCCTCCCTGCTCCTGCAGGGTTTTCTGGATAGGGGCTGCTTCCCCAGTGCCCACCCTCTTGACCTTCCATGTGCCCCCCACAGATGGCTTTCCTGACTATAAGGAGGGGGAAAGCAAGCATGGAAAGCGGAAACGGGGCCGCCCACGGAAGCTGAGCAAGGAGTACTGGGAGTGCCTGGAGGGCAAGAAGAGCAAGCACGGTGGGTGAGCTCCCGGCCTACACGGGCAGCGGGCGGGCAGCGGGCGGGCAGCGGGCAACCTCTTCTCTGCTTTGCTGCTGCTGCACCCAGCGGGGAGGAGGGCTGTGTGGCCTTGGTCCATGCCTCACTGCAGGGACTAGCGTGTGGTCTTGGAGAGGGGGGGAATGGAGGCTCGGGAGGGAGGCCCATGGCTTGAATGTTCAGGTTTCCAGTCCACCCACTCCAGTTGTGTCTGCACTTGGCCATGTTCTGCCTGCTGGGACACCCTAGGTGGTGGGTGGAGGCTGCTGGTGGGTGCCTGGAGGGACCCTGAGAGCGACTGGGCTGAGACACTGGACACCAGCTTGCTGAGGGCGGGGAAGGAGCCTCAGGCATTATGTGCTCCAGCTGCTTTGAGCCTCTGGGAGTCACCCTGAAGGCCATTCTTGCGTTTCCCTCTCTCTTGCATGCGTGCACACATGCACGCATGCACATAAAACTGGTTTCTTCTTGTCCTGGTGGGGGGCGGGTACTTTTCCAGGAAGCTATCCCCTGGCCCCCCAGCCTGGGGCTAGTTCTCTGTCCCCATGCTCAGCAAGCTCTCACCATGGGTTGCTGTGTTTGCTTTCTCCGTAGCCCACCTACCCACCCATGAGCCCCCACAGGCCATAGTGGTCCTTGTCACCATCCATGCCAGCCGCACATTTGATCAATATTATCACAAGTGAAACGTCTGTGCTGTGCAAGAGGTGTCCAGTCTCCCTGGAGCGCCTCATCTAGGGGGACGTGAGGAGGAAAGTGGTTGCTACAATACCGTTTCTGGAAGGTTTTGTTCCCTGCTCTGGCCACTAGTCAGCAGTGTGCAGGGTTAGGGTTAGGGTCAGCTGGCCTGGTGAGAGGGGCCGCCCTGGACTGCTGACTGAAGGGATGTGGCCTTGTAGCCCCCAGAGGCACCCACCTGTGGGAGTTCATCCGGGACATCCTCATCCACCCTGAGCTCAACGAAGGCCTCATGAAATGGGAGAACCGGCACGAGGGTGTCTTCAAGTTCCTGCGCTCTGAGGCTGTGGCCCAGCTGTGGGGCCAAAAGAAGAAAAACAGCAACATGACCTATGAGAAGCTGAGCCGGGCCATGAGGTGAGACGCGCACGAGAGTCTGGGACTCATGACTGGGCTGGACATGGGGGACTTGCTGATCTGGCTGGTGTTTGTGTACCCCTCCCAACCCCCCTTGCTATCACCCCTGGCTCCGTGCAATAAGTGTGACTCCTGTAGAGTGAGGATGGTGATGGTGCCCACTGACCTGGGGGGTTGAATGGTGGCACGGAGAGAGCATTAGCCTGGCATGTTGCAGGCACCGTGACTTCAGCCACCATCTGTGTTATTTGCAAGGTGGTCCTAAGAAAGGCACCTGGAAAGTGCTGGAAAGACCACGGCCATGCCTGGGCCAGGGCTCTGCTTGCTTGTCTTGGGCGTCAGTTTCCTCCCGTTGCTGCAACGATGGCCTCGCTTGTCTCTAGGGTCTCTTCCAGCCCTCTAACATGTGCCCTCGTGAAAAGGCCCAGGACATAGCCATAAGCTACAAGCAAGCCAGAGCAGAGGCAGGTGCCCCACAGACATTGATAGGTCGGTGTGGCCATAGCAGATGGAAAGAGAAGTCCAGGAAGTATGGGGCAGGCTCAGGTGGGTCTGGCTGCAGACCAGAGGGGACAGGTCAGCCGAGGACTTGGGCCAGATGGGAGGCAGCCACCGTGCAGGCCACGTCTCCTGCCTGCGCACCTCTGACCACCTTGCCTCTGGTCCAGGTACTACTACAAGCGCGAGATCCTGGAACGGGTGGATGGCCGCCGACTGGTCTACAAGTTTGGCAAAAACTCCAGTGGCTGGAAGGAAGAAGAGGTGGTCCAGGGTCGGAACTGAGGAGCTGAACTAGACCCGGACCAAACTCATGGACTCGGACTGGAGGCCTGCAGCCCTCCCGGAGGCCAGGCAGACGTGAAAGCCCCTCCATTTGGATGTGCTCCCTGCGGAGCTGTGGAGAAGCCGAAGTCTGGTGTGGTCAGGCCTTGTCCTGGAGCGGAGCCTGCAGCCTCTCCTCTGCCCTCCTTTTGGAATTATAAGCCCTGGGGTTTGAAGCGACTTGCTCGCTGACTCTACAGCTGCTGGTTGGCTGCTTCCAATCCCAACGCTGCTGCCGATGACACCTTCCCTGGCAGATGCTTGGACTCAGCCAAGGAGACTGTTGGGAGCACTGGGACAGAGGGGACAGGGCAGTGTCCTCCAGCCCCTCCTTTCTGGACTGGCTTCCACCTCTCTGCCCAGTGCTTGGGCTCCACGGCGGGGGTCAGAGCATCCCTAATTTATGTGTTATAAATACGTCAGATGTACATAGAGATCTATTTTTTCTAAAGCATTCCCCTCCCCCCTCCTCTCTCACTGAGCACTTGTGGCCAGACTTGTCACCCTGCCTGGCCAGAGAGAGGAGGGCTGCTGCCAGACCCCTCAAGACAGGGGTCCTGGCTCCTTTCTCCTGTGAATGGAGGCTGAGACCTCCAATAAAGTGCCTTCTGGGCTTTTTCTAACCTTTGTCTGTGCTATCTGTATACTGAAATTTAGCCTCTGGATTGGATAGGCATGGGCTGGGAGAGGGGAGAAGAGGGGGGTCTATGGGACTGCGGGGGAAGGCAGAGGCAGACATGGGCTTGGATGCAGGAGAACAGGGCTTGTAGGACCTTGACTGGGAGCAAGGAGGACAGGTGAGGCAGTTCACGACAGGGAAAGTGTGCAAGATGTCACACAATCGAGGACATGAGCTTCAGAAGCTGGGGACTGGGGCTGTCATGCCACCACCACATACGTGGTCAGTGACCTCAGCCACATCAGTCCTCTGGGGCTGCTTCCTCCTGTAGGACAGGGGTTTGGACCTGATGTTCTCCGAGAAGTCTAGAATTGCATGTCCAGCCTTGTGGGATAAAGAGGGGCTTTTGCGTTCCAACTAAGTTGGCTGCAAGTTGAACATCTGTAACATGAATCCTAGCTTCTGTATCTGATATGAAATCAGAGTTATGATCTTGTAAAGGGAAGAAAGCAAAAAAAAAAAAAAAAAAAAAAAAAAACATGGAGAGGAGTGCTTGCTGAGAAAGAATAGGGGAAGGAATTGAGATTTGTTGACAGCTAAGTCCTCTGCCAGGCACTGAGCTAAAGCCACTCTGCCTCTTCTCCCAAGAAGAGAGACTTAAGGTTCCCATTTTACAGATGCAGAGAACAAGGTTTGGTTAATGTGTATGGGTTCTGTCCTTTACCCTACCCTAGAGAGCTTCTCCAGCCTCACTAACCTCTAATTGAACCCTCAGCAGATTCCAGAACTGCATTACTGTTTCCACAGTGATGATGGATCTGGATGGATTGATTGATTATTGATTTATGGTACTAGGGATTGAACCTAGGAACACTCTACCACTGAATACATCCCCAGTCCTTTTTTAAATTTTGAGACAGGGTCTTGATAAGTTGCCCAGGCTGACCTCAAAATGGAGATCCTCGTGCCTTAGCCTCCCGAGTCCCCCATGCCTGGCATGGATCTGATTTGAGAGAGAACATTTCATTGATGGGACTGTCCAGAGGGCTACTTATGAAGAATAGTCTCCAGGTGGAAAGTTACTCATGTTCGAGGCTTTGGATTCCATAGGGCACATGAATAATCCATTATGTAAATTTGAAATGCTGCTCAGTTGTCTTGGAAACCTCAGATTACTCGCTGAAGGGATGCTGACAAAGAAGGGCTCTTAGACTTGGTGGTGGGCACACGTGTATGTGTGGACACGGAGCTTACTCTGAAGAAAGAGCAGTGGTGGAAAGGAGAGTGGGGAGCTTGGGGACAATAGTGAGCAAGTTAGCCAGAGAGAGAGGTGAGCGAGGGCTCAGGTTTAGGCAGGCCTGGCTCCCAAGAGAAGGCCACTTAGCTGGGGAAACTTTGGTAAACACTTAGCATAATAATAACCTCATTTCTTGAGAATTCTAGGCAGCATATACTATGCTATTGGCTCTACCACATTATCTCCAGGGTCCTTTTCAAGTTTGAGAGAGGTGACCCAAAGTTGCCTAAGGTCATCCAGCCAAAAGTGGGGAATGGTCTTTGGCAGTCCGAGGCACACTTGCTAGGCTTCCCTTGGTCCCCCATTTCTTCAGGGCCCAAAGGAGATCCCAGCAGTGAGTTTCAACTAGAGGGCGTGTGTGGGGCCGCAGGGCTGAGCATATGGCGCCAAACGCCTTCAAGCTCTGCTGAAGGGCTGGGGAGCAGCTGTGAGGCCCACGCTGCAGGTCGACCTTTGTCCTGCTGTTTTCAGTTATGGGCACTTTCTTCATCCCATTATCTCAGTGGATCCGCCCCACAGCCTCTGAAGAGACTGGGCGTCCCATTTCTCCGATGAAGCCAGAGCCTGGCCCAAGGTCACTGGCCAGGGGAGTGTAGGGACCATAACCCAGTGTGCCTGCCTGTGCCTGGGGCTAAGCCTGGACCAGGGACACGTTTCTTACCCAAGATATCTTTCTCCTCAACAGTGCTCTCTACCCTCAGAAAACCCGCAGAGCACCCCACACCGACCTAGGCCAGCCGTTCACGGACCCCTCCCCCAGAGCCCTCTTTTTCAGGAGCCAGTTGCCCTTACCCAACTGGGGGCCTTGGAATGGACTCGCACTCAGAGGTGGCCCTGGCTCTTGCCCACCTGCCCTGGGTCCTCTCAGGTGTGTCCTGGACTGGGGGTGGGGCTGGGCTGTTTATATCCTGCCCTGAGCTGCAGGTCACCTCTTATCAACTTCTCCGGGGTTGGGTGTGTTGCTAGGCAGGTCAGAGGGAGGTCACCCCTCCCGTGTTTGGGTGTGCCCAGAGGGGGCTGGGTCCAGGCCTAGGGGGGCTGAGTTTGCTGCCCTGGGCCTCCCCAGGGTTGGTTCCCGGAATCCCGCACAGCCCCACCCCTCCCACCACTTGGGAGAAACCCAGTTTACAGGCCGGTCAGCAAAGTAGGGGCAGAGCTGGAATTTTTATAAAGGGGCTTGTATAGGTCTGCTCGTCAGTTGGCTGCGGTTATCTGTTTACACATCTCGCTCCCTTACTGGGTCCTGAGCGCCTTTGGGCAAATCCTGGGCTTACTCAACCCCGCGCCTTCCACAGCGCCTGGCGCACCGAAGGTGCTCCATAAATATTTGTTAAACTGCCCTGTGACTCTCCCTGCCCTGGCCACCCCTCGAACACACTCACACCACACACCACAACGCATACATACATGCACTCATGCACCACACTTGTACCCATAACACACACTCAAACACCATCACACACTCCTACGTATAACACACCCCTGCCCGTAACACACTCACACACTTCTGACACACTCCGCTTCTGTGTGACGATCACACCACTCTCACACACTAACACACATACACCAGTCTCACACAACTACACCACTCAAAACCAGACTCAACCTCTGCTGTGACCAGCCTTTTTTATTTTTGGTACCAGGGATTGAACTCAGGGGCACTCCACCACTGGGCCACAACCCCAGCCCTTTTTGTTTTTTTTGTATTTTATTTAGAGACAGGGTCTCACTGAGTTGCTAAGTGCCTCGCCATTGCCGAGGCTGGCTCTGAACTTGCAATCCTCCTGCCTCAGCCTCCCAAGTGCTGGGATTACAGGCATGCGCCACTGTGCCCAGCTTGTAACCAGCCTTTTGTTTTTTTTTTTTTTTTTTTTTTTTTTTTTTAATATTTTTATTTATTTGCTTTAGTTGTACACAATGCGTTTTATTCAATGTATTTTATTTGTACGTGGTGCTGAGGATCGAACCCGGGTCGCCCACGTGCTAGGCGAGCGCTCTACCACTGAGCCACAATCCCAGCCCCCAGCCTTTTGTTTACACTGTCCATGTCCTCCATGGGCTGGGGGACAACTGGCCTCTTTAAAGCACGGCCTCCACTCTGCCTTCCTCGCAGGTGGGTTCAGCCCTTCCCTCTAGTTGGGACCAGCTACATAATTTGCAGGACCCAGCACAAAGAGGAAACTTCGGCCCTTGTTTAACAGTCATTTACAATTTCAAAACCACCTCAGCAGAGCATTAAGCTCAAGCATTAAGCTCTGTCCCCTGAGCGCAGGGCCCTGTGTGACAAAGGGAACGCTGGCTACGTGTCCCGCGGGCTGTTGGCCACTCACCACGCCCTCAACTACAGATTTGTCAGCAACGAGCACCAAACAGTGAGGAACTGGCTGACATTTTTAAATTGGAAAAAAATTTTCACAGAAAAAACTGACTTTGTGGTCCTCTTTAAAAGCTCAGGAGCCCTGGCCGTGGGGGGCTGGCTCTTCCGCTGGACCAGTCTGCAGAGGTGGAATCAGGCTGAGCCTGGTGCAGTGGTGGCACCTGCAGTCCCAGCTACTTGGGAGGCTGAGGCGGGAGGATCACTTGAGCCTGATGTTGGGCAACAGAGTGAGACCCTGTCACAATGACAGAGGTAGATCATGCTGCCTTCTATGGGGTCTTGAGTTCACCACCATCGCCACCACGCAACCCCTGTGTGGCCCCGGGGTGTGGCAGCCTTCCACCACTGCTCCATTCTGGGAGAATGTCTGATACCCTCTCTACCTGGAAAAACGATGGCTTGTTGAGGATGTTAATGAATAAATGGATGATGGGGTCGGGAAGGGGGGGCAGTGATGCTCATGAGTGGGAAGCCCAGCCAACCCCTTCCGCTCTGAGGGTTTGCAATGGGGATCAGAGGCCCCCTATATTTGCTGGGAAGTGTTAAATTTTCTTACCTGCAAGACCATTGTAGCTCAGTTCAGTGCCTGGCATATTGTGACCCTCACGGGACACTGTAGATCATCTTCATGACCCTCTGGGCTGGGCAAGACTGCCTAAGGGGAGGGCCCAAAGGTGCCACCACTGCCCAGCAGTCTGTCCCACCTCTATACCTCTCTCCCTGCTGATGGGGGAGAATCGGCAGAGCCTCACGGGTCTACACAATAGCTCTTCAGACATATTTTTTTAAAAATATTTTTTAGTTGTAGATGGACACAATACCTTTATTTTATTTATTTCTATATGGTGCTGAGGATTGAACCCAGGGCCTCACATGTGCAAGGCAAGTGCTCTGCCACTGAGCCACAACTCCAGTACCATCTTCAGATATTTTTTCCCCTACCTCATCTCTTGTCAGGAAGAACAGACACACACAGAGCCCCTACATCAAAACCATTTACCAAGAGTTTGTAGAAGACAGAACTAGATCTAGAACAACCCTCATCTTGTAGTTGAGGAATATGAGTCTCTGTAAAGGAAGATGATTCATTCAAAGTCACACAGAATGCTGATACAGAGCCTGGGCTTAATATTGACAGCTGGTCCGTTATTGAGCACCTATGAGGTAATAGGCTATGTGTCAAGTTATTGCTATTTATTTATTTTTGTGCCACTGGGATTGAACCTAGAAGTACTCTAGCACTGAGCTACACCCCAACCCTTTTTTATTTTTTCATTTTGACACAGAGTGTGTTACCCAAGCTGGCCTTGAATTTGCAATCCTTTTGTCTCAGCCACCCAAGTCACAGGCACCACTGTGCCCGGCTGTTATTGCTTTACACACATCATTCATTCATTCTCTCAGTGTTCACTCACTGTCCGCTCTGCACCTGTCCATGTAGATACAACTGACCCATAAGGGAAGAAGTCACCCAGGGAGACTAGGGCCTAGGCTGGAGCCTGAGAAATTCCAAAGACATTTCCTAAAACCTCCCAACAAGTCTGCAAGTTCCAGGCAAGTGCCTGAGTTTACAGATGAGGAAACTGAGGCTTTGGAAAGCTCAAGAAACAGCTCAGGTTTTCAGAGCTAGAAAGTTTAGAAAACCAGCACTTGAACCTGGCTTCCCTCTTTCCTCAAGCCCACATCTGACTCTACTTTGAAAGGTGCTAAACAGCCTACAGGTCTTACTGCTGCACCGGCACCTGAAATTCTACCATCGGATGTGCAGTTTGAGAAGAGCCCTATCTTTTTTTTTGGCGGTGCTGGGGATTGAACCCTTGGCATTGCACAGGCTAGGCAAAAGCTCTCCCACTGAGCTATACCTCCAGCCCTTTTTATTTTATTTTATTTGAAAAAAATAGGTCTTGCTAAGTTTGATCCTCCTGTTCCAGCCTCTGGAGTTGCTGGGATTACAGGTACGTGCCACCTCTCCAGCTGAGAATTGCCCTATTGACATAAAGACACACTTGGGGTGAGGGTGGATTCAATTAGTGTTGCTTTCCAGGGACTCCTTGACCCTGTGGGAAGGTTGAGGACTGAGTTTTCAGATCAGGAGACCCTCAAGGTGTCCACCCTTTGGGAATGGCCTCCTCATCCCTGCCCCATAACCCTCTCCTCCTCCTTCTCCTGCTACGTGCAGGGTTGGGCTGGGGCAACAGCAGCAGCAGCAGCAGCAGCAAATTAGCCCAGCTCAGCCGCCCGTTACTGGAACCTGCATGTCAACTCTGGAGCTGATCCAGGAAGCCACGCCCAGTGTCCCGCATGACTCAGTCTCACCTGCCCACCTGCCAGCCTCAGTGACCCAGGCCACAATGCCAAGGGGAAAGTCCCAGCACCCTTTGGTCCATCTTCATCCACTCCATGGGTTTGCAAGGCAAGCTGGGATTTAGAGTCCTTGTATCTCAAGCTCTGTTCCCTGGCTGATTGCCAGCCAAGAGAGAAGTTCCAGAGCAAATGCTGAGGCTGGAAAATGAACCTCTACCTTAAACGCAGAGGATGCATGTACTCTCTCCCTTGTCATTTGTAGAAGTACAAGTGGCTTATGCCTTGGGGAGTACTACTTTGCATATACCAAACCTGTCAAGAATAGAAAGAATTCCCCCACTAAGGTGCTATTGTGCACACCTGTAATCCCAGAGACTCAAAGGCTGAGGCAAGAGGATGGAGAGTTGGAGGCTGGCCTGGGAAACTTAGCAAAATCCTGTCTCCAGATAAAAAATAAAAAGGACTGGGAATGTAGTCTTCTGGTCAAGTGCTTCTGGTTTCAATCCCAGTATCGAAACAAGAAAGAAAGAGCGGGGTGGTGAGGAGAGGGAAAGAAAGGAAGGGAGGGAGGGAGGAAGGAAAGAGGAAGGAAGGAAGGAAGGAAGGAAGGAAGAATTTAAGATTTGAGGATGTAACCTAATGGTACAGCACTTCCCTAGTATACATAAAGCCCTCGGTTTCATTCCCCAGTATTGACAAAGGGGGGGGGGAGAAATAATAATTTTGTCTCCGACAGAAAAAAACACTTCCAGAGACATTTTTTTTGCAGGCTGAGACGAACTCCAGGGTCTTCTGCATGTTTAACAAGTGCTCTGTCACTGAACTCCATCCATAGCCCCTTTTATTTATTTATCTATATATATATTTATTTATTTATTTTTCGCAGCCCTGGGGATTGAATCCAGGGGCCCTCTATCACTGAGCTATGTCCCCAGAATTTTATTATTTTTATTTTGAGACAGGGTCTTACTAAGTTACTCAGGCTGGCTTTGAACTTGTGATCCTCCTTCCTCAGTCTCCCAAGTAGCTGAGATAACAGGCATGTGCCACCTTGCCCAGCAAAATTATTCTTTTCAGTTTGATAAGAAACTTTTGGCTCTGAGAGATTAAGATGTCCAAAGATTCACAACAAATTGTAGGGGTTTTTAAATTCTTTCTTTTCTTGGCTGTGTCAAGTCTACTGATGAGATCATGGACGATATTCCTTATCTCTGTTATCGGTTTTTAATTTAAATTTCTAGAATTCCCATTTAAATCTTACAGTTTTCTACTCTGTGCTGAAATTCTGTTTCTCCTGTTGTTACCTTTTCCAGTATAGCCTTTAAAGTACAGTTATTTATGAGTGTGGTTTGTTGGTTATTTCTTTTCTTTCTTTTTTTTCCCCATACAATGGGCCTCTGTTTATTTGGAAGGAAAGACAGTTTTCCACAATAGTCTGTTTATCATCTAATATAACTTTTAAAGGAAGATCCATATTTCTTGAGTTTTTCTCCAAACTCTGAATATCTTCTAAATCTGTAATGAACCAAACACAAGATTCATACTTCTTATTAAAACTATTTTTTCTTATTTAAGGTTTTTTTTTTTCAGATCCTGAATTTCTTCTAAATCTACAATAACCCAACCACAGGATTGGTGACATTTCTTCTGAGAAGGGCCCATTTGCTGAGGAGAAAGTCCAATTCCAACTGGGGAAATTTACCTGAGTCCCAACATTTACAGTTAACATTACACCTGTTGCCTAGAAAAATGAATCCAAGTACCCATCAGAGTTGAAGGAAGTTGTTTATGATTTTAACAAAATGGAACTATGGAATGTAAAATTCCAAAGAAGTCAGATGATGCTACGTAAGACATTTTTGTTTCTTTTTCTTAGGAAAAGGAGAGTAATATATACATATATTTAGTATATAATATATAATACATATTACTTTATCATTTTATTATTTATAAATAATAAATATCTATATCTGCCATTTATTTAGTCTTCTTGTTTGGAAAAAAGGCAAAGAATACAAAAATACCATGACCTAAGCATCTGTTTCAAATTCAACATCAGCCTTCAGGTTGCAAAATGATTTCTTGATAATTAATATATACAATTTATATGTAATATATAATATGGATATATTATATATGATTATGTATACATATATATAATTCCTTTCTCCTAAGAGAAATCTTATATGTAATCTTTCTTTTTTTTTGCTACAAATATACTTTGTATACAAACTGTTTTGTGTAAAAAGATGCTCTATATGTGTAGTATGAACTGTAATACATACTACTACTATATAAATAAAAATTTTAAAAAATTTCAATAAGATGCTCATAAAACTACAATGTAGGCGTTAACAAAAGATGATGACTCCCACATAATCCAATAAAAAAGTCCATGCAAGACATGGCTGTCATTTGGCTTAGAATGGGAGTTGGAAATTATAGTCCTTAGCTAAATCTTGCTTCATGTTTGCTTTTGCAAATAAACTTACTGGAACACTTCCATATCCATTTATATATATATATATATGTATATATATATATATATATATTTATTTATTTGCTTTAGGTTGTACACAATACGTTTGTTTATGTGGTGCTGAGGATCGAACCCGGCCATGCACATGCTAGGCGAGTGCTCTACCGCTGAGCCACAACCCCAGCCCCTGTAATCTTTCTTTCTTTCTTTCTTTTCTTTTTTTTTTTTTTTTTAATTTGTTTTAGTTGTACACAATGCCTTTATTCTTATGTGGTGCTAAGGATCAAACCCGGCCACGCATGTGCTAGGCGATTGCTCTACCGCTGAGCCACAACCCCAGCCCCATGTGATCTTTCTATATATGGAGATTTCTTATTTTTTTCTTCCACTCCTCTATGTCCAAAGTTGAAGGCAGATTATATTGTAGGGTCCATTCCATCTTCTTACTTTTAGTAAACATCCATCACAGTCATGCTACCTTTTTTCAAGCTGTGGTCACATGGAAAAGTATGTCCTACGTGCCATAACTCCCTAGAACAGGGTGAATAAAAGTGTAACAAGCAGCCTCCCATCCTAGAGAGGTGGGTAGGGTTCCCTCACTGGACTCAAACTGTGTTGTTTGCTTTTGCCATTCTTTCCACTAAATGTAAGCCTGTATTCACAGGGCTAGTTGCTGCACAATTGGGTCCTTCCCTTAAAAAATTAAAGTTTTTTAAGTAGTAAATGTCCCAAGACTTTTGAGAAAGTCAACAAGTTTCTTTTTCCAGGAGAAAAATAAATCCCTCCTTTCATTCAAAAAATGTGGATTTACACATGTAGAAAATGTGTATTT
This sequence comes from Tamias sibiricus, assembly GCA_025594165.1. Taxonomy (NCBI): domain Eukaryota; kingdom Metazoa; phylum Chordata; class Mammalia; order Rodentia; family Sciuridae; genus Tamias; species Tamias sibiricus. Next base: position 34,817,946 of record CM046669.1, read on the forward strand.
GTACAGAAACTCTGAAGGTGTATTCAGATACGAAATCAATCTTGATATCTGTCTTTATGCTTCCTTATCATATCAAAGAGTTAACTGCAAAACTGGGCCTTTGTTTCTGTCCAGTAAATCTATGTCACAAGATGAACCAGGATTTAGAGATATATGTAACTTTTTAACATCTCTTTCTTTTCAAAGTACAACAAATATTTGGAACTTACTGCTGCAGTCTCAAATGGGCTTATCATAATAGTGGCTGAAACTGGAAGACATTTTTTTAAAACTCTGGATCATCTATACCTGCCATTTCTTTAGTCTTCTTGTTTGGAAAAAAAGGTGAAGAATTCACAAATACCACAACCTAAGCACCTGTTTCAAATTTAACATCAGCCTTCAGGTTGCAAAATGATTTCTTGATAATTACGCAAATTGCATCAGAAGACTCCTATCAGTTGCTTTTTTCTTCCTGGAGAAGTCAGCGGGGTAACTGCATCCTAAGGGCTTCTCTCTGTGTCGAATCTGAAAGGTGGAACAAAAGGAAAACAGTCTCCCATTCCAATCCATAGAGGGAATGTGTAGAAAGGTACACATAGGCCAATAGGGAGAGCGGCTGGATAAAAGAAGCAGGGCTACCTACCCTAGAAGACAGGTATTTCTACCTGTCACGTCCTGAGTTCAGAATTTTGTTTTGAGATGAATATAAAAGCACCTAAATGTCAGGAAAATGCTCTTCCTATGTGATAAGGATCCTCACATGGTCCAGCAGACGCTATCGGCCTCCTGGGGCCTGCCTGCCCCAGGCCCACAGGCCAGATAGCCAGACGGCATGGCACGCCTCACTCCGCCATCTTTGCTTCTTCCTTGGTTATTTCATTTCTTGACAGTGGGTAATGTTTTTACTTCTTCTTCATTTTTTAAATAAGTCTCACAGTTTTTTAAAAAATTAAATTCTGGGCATCTTCACTGGGCATGGTGGCACACACCTGTAATCCCAGGGACTTGGGAGGCTGAGGGAGGAGGATCGCAAGTTTAAGGCCAGCCTCAGCAATTTAGAGAGACCCTGTGTCAAAAAAGAAAAGAAAAGAAAAGGTCTAGAGATGCTTAAGTAAAGTGCCCCTGGGTTCAATCCCCATTACCAGCAAAAAAATAAAAAAATGCTGGTATGCTGGTCATCTTAGGTAGAATAGGCTGAGATAAATAGTACTTGTGGTTAGAAATGGGTATACCTCTTTCTTTCTTTTTGCTTGTGTGTGTGTGTGTGTGTGTGTGTGTGTGTGTGTGTGGTGTGGAAGAGGGTGGGGTCAGCCGGGTCAGGAGTGTGCCTGGGCTTGGGCTTTGCTGTTGCTATGGTTGGTTACCTTCCACGTACCCCTGGCTTCAGATCACTCTAGCATTACTTTCTGCTTGGTCCTGGGTTTTTCCAATGTGGAGCCTCTACCCGGAGCGTTTGGCTTTCCCATGCACCTGTGCCACAGAAAGCTCTTCTCCATGCCTTCCACAGTCAGCTAGGGAGGATGCTAGTTGCTAGTAGCAGTCTTGGTCTCTACCGTCGGAGTCTTATATATAGTACGCACTTCCTCCAGTTATGACAGCCAAAAATATCTCTAGACATTGTCAAATGTCCCCTGGGAACAAAACTCCCTGTCTCCAGAACCGGGGCTGAAACAGGCTCCTGAATCCAGAACTTTCCTGGCCCTCCTGGAGGTAGAAGCCTTTGCCTCTTACCTCTCCCCTGCTGCAGGGATCTTCACCTATTCTGGGGGCGCGGGGGCAGGGGGCAGAATTTGTTACTCCCTCCCCAGCAGCTTCAGGTCATTTGCTCTTCTTTCCCCTCCTCCTCCTCCTCCTCTTCTTCCTCTGTCTCTCCCGTCCTTCTCCTGGGAAAGGGTCCAGGTGGGGCTTCCTGCCTTTCTTTCCCTTAGCAGCACCCACCACTCCTCCAGGGGGCACCACCCAGGGAGGCTCTCTCCAGCCTCCTAACTGTCCTCCTGAGCCCCCTATCAGGCTTGTGGGAGAAGAGTTCACAAGTGAATGCTAACACCCTTGAGTGTCAGCTTTTGGGGACTCTTCTGCCAAGCTAGTCTCCGGCTGTTTGTGTAAAATAGTAGCAAATGCTAGTCATAGAGGTACACACCTGTAACCCCAGCCACACAGGAGGCTGAGGCAGGAGGATCACAAATCAAGGCCAACCTGGGAAACTTAGTGAGACCCTATCTCAAAAATAAAATTAAAATGTTAAAAGGGGCTGGGAATGTAGCCCAGTGGTAGAGCGCTTGCCTAGCATGTACAGAGCCCTGGGTTCAATCCCCAGCATCACAAAGGGAAAAACATTTGCAAAATTCTTCTTCCCTGTGGTGTGTTTTCCTTCCTTGCTCTGCCTCTCAGAACTGGCTCACCTCTCATCTGTGCTCAGAGGTGCCTTCCTTGTGGTGAGTTCTAGGTTATCTGGGGGTACTGTGACTCCATCTCTCTGACAGGTTCAAGAAGAGCTATGATTTTGTAGCTTGTCTGACTTCTTCCTGTTATTAGGTTGAGAGCAGATCTCTTTCCAGCTTTCTATATACTAAGTGGTGGAAGCACAATCTCCTTTCATTCTTTACCTACTCTCTGTCATATGCTGTGTATATTGGTTCTTTTTTAAAAAAAAAATTTATTTATTTGCTTTAGTTGTACACAATCCGTTTTTTAGGTGGTGCTGAGGATCGAACCCGGGCCGCGCACGTGCTAGGCGAGCGCTCTGCCGCTGAGCCACAACCCCAGCCTCTGTATATTGGTTCTTTTAGGGGAGTTCTAGACCCCTCTGATAGCATTAAAAGAATCCTTCCTCCAGGGCTGGGGTTGTCGCTCAGTGGTAGAGAGCTTGCCTAGCACAGGTAAGGCACTGGGTTCCATCTGTACCGCGTAAAAAACAAAAACAAAAACAAATAAAGGTTAAATTCTTAAAATAAAAAATCCTTCCTCCATCCTTATTTCAAAAAGCACATGATTTTGCCTATCAATGAATTCTCTGCTAGTGCCCCAAAACATCTTTTTTTCAGTGCTGAAGATAAAGTAGCTCCCACCAATTTACTAAAAATTAAAGAAATGTGCACTAAACACACTTGAGATACTGGTTTTCTCTTATTGTACTGACAAAGTTGAAGAAAATGTTGGAAACACATGAGTTTGGCCTAGAAATGGGGATAAAGGTAATCCTTCTCTTGTGGTTTTCATAGGCGGGTTAACTAGATCAGTCTCTTAGGAGGACTCCAAAATTTAAAATGCGCATGCTCAGGTGGGATGCAGCTCGGTGGTAGAACCCTTGCCTAGCACCCTCTATGCCCTGTTGATCCCCAGCACAGCATTAACAAAACAAAACAGAACAAAACAAACAAACAAAAACATACACAGGGCGCAACTGCACATGCGTGTAATCCCAACAGTTTGGGAGGCTGAGGCAGGAGGATTGTGAGTTCAAGGACAATCTCAGCAACTCAGCCAGACCCCATCTCTAAATAAAAATATAAAAATGGCTGGGGATGTGGCTCAGTGGTTAAGTGCCCCTGGATTCAATCCCCAATACCAAAAAACAAAACCAACCAACCAAACAAATAAACAAAAACCCAAAAACAAATAAAAAACCAACAAAAAGACATGCTATTTGATTTTGGTGATTTAGTCTCCAGATATACTTTCTTTTTAAATTTTTTGGTTTTTTTTTAGTGGTAGGTGGACACAATACTTTTTATATTTTTTATGTGGTGCTGAGGTTTGAACTCAGTGTCTCACACGTGCTAGATTAGCGCTCTACCACTGAGCCACAACCCCAGATGTACTTTTATATTAATGCAGGATAATCACTGCAGCATTTTGGGGAAAGTAATAACATCTTGGAAACAAATATAAGTTATTTTACTGAATGATCATTATATGTCGTTAGTATTTTACAGGTGCAAATTCTGAATCCTCACGGTTCACTGCTCTTTCTTCTGCCTTCTGAGGAGTTGGCACTACAGGCGGGTGCCACTATGCCAAGTACCACACCCATCTTTCTGGTGAGTTTAGATCACCCCCATTTTATTGATGAGAAAACCAAGGCACAAAGAATTTAGGTCAGTTGCTCAAGATTTCACAACTAGTAAATTGTGGATCCAGGACTCAAAGCCAAGCAGCCTGACTACAGAGCTTATGTGCTTAAACAGGGCACCAACATCTAAAGTTGTTGAATAAATTACAGCTAATTATAAAGAATGAGGTGGTTCTGCATTAGTCTATGTGGACCAATTTCCAAACAGATCTAAGTGGATGAAGCAGAGGGAGAATAGTGTGTAGAGCTTGCAAAAGTGAGGCGCTAAGCAACTCAGTGAGACTCTGTCTCTAAATAACATTCAAAATAGGGCTGGGGATGTGGCTCAGTGGTGGAGTGCCCCTGGGTTCAATCCCTGGTACCCACCCCTCCCCCCAAAAAAAGAAAAAAAAGAATTACTCTCTAGCCTGGCACAGTGGTGCATGCCTATAATCCCAGTGGCTCAGGAGGCTGAGGCAGGAGAGTTTGAGACCAGCGTGGACAACTTGGAGAGACTTTCAGGAAGTTAGTGAGATGCTGTCTCAAAATTAAATTTTTAAAAAAAATACTGGGGTTTAGTTCAGTGTTAAAGTGCCCCTGAATTCAATCCCTAGTACAGGAGAGGAGAGACAATTTTGGAAGGACACAAAAGAAACTGACGACCTCTGCTACTTCTGGAATGGGATCAGAGTCAGAGTGAGTGAGAAAACTTTTATATGATATAATCTACGATGATATTTGAATTTTTTTTTTTACCATATATTTCTTTTAATTTAAAAAAGTTTCTATTTATTTATTCGTGGTGCTAGGACTTAACCCAGGGCCTGGCACATGCTAAGCAAGCACTCTGTCATTTAGCTACACCAACAGCCCCCCAAACTTTTAGCATTTTTAAAGGCACAGTGTCTTGTTAACCTCACAATAATTATATTGGGTAGGAATCATGATCTCCAGTTCACAGTTTGGTAAATCAAGATTTAATATAGTTAAATGACTTGTTTATGATACACAAACATTAGGCAGCAGAATTGGGATTTGAACCCAGTGTGTCTGACTGAGGTCCAGAGCTTATCCATACTCAGCATTTTCTCCCTATATTTATCTTTGCTCATTTACTCTTCATTCACAAATCGCCTACTAAGCACCTAACGTGTGATTATCTGTAGAGAAAATGGCCTCAGAGCTGCTCAATATTCTCTCAAAGGGAATAGAAATCATACCTTTCTCCTCCCATCCCGGTTGACAAAGAAGAAACATGGTAATATCCAATGCTGGCAAGGCTGTGTGGAGACCAGCACTGTCTTTCCTTACTGGCAGAAGATAACGTTGTATAATCCTCCTGAAGAACAATCTGGCCAAAGCTTTAAAAATGTGCAAGACCCCAATCTAAGTCAAGTATTCAACTTCAAAGAATATATATTTTAGCAAATAATTTAGATAACTTTGTTGGGATCAGAGATGTATCTATCAGGAGATTCAGGCATATTGGTAAAATCAAAATGTCCAAAGAAAGAGGATTGCTTAAATATATTGTTAGGGGGAGAGGAGGGAAGGAAAAGAGGAGAAATTGTGGATTGCAGTTGACCATATTATGCTATGTGCATGTATGAATGTATCACAATGAATCCTACTTTCATGTGTAATTATGCAAGATCATAATAGATGCAAGATCAAGATCAATAGAATAGATGAAAGGGGTCAGAGGAAGGGAGGAGGGAAGAGAAAGGGTAGTACTGGGAAATGAAATGAGCAAATTATGTGCATATAAGATTATGTCATAATAGACTCCACTGTTATGTATAATTATGATGCACTAACAAGACATAATAAAAATAAATATATTGTTATACTCATTCAATGAAACATTATGTATCTTGGCATGGTGGTGCATGCCTTTAATACCAGAAACTCAGGAGACTGAGGCAGGAGTATTACAAGTTCAAAGCCAACCTTGGTAACTCAGTGAGACCCTGTCTCAAAATAAAACATAAAAAAGCCTGGGGAGGTCTGGGGCCATGGCTCAGCGGTAGTGCACTTGCCTGGCATGTGTGAGGAACTGGGTTCGATTCTCAGCACCACATATAAATAAATAGAATAAAGATCTATCAATAACTAAAAAATATTAAAAAAAAAAAAAAGGCGGGGGTGTGTGTGTGTGCTGGGGATATGGCTGAGTGGTTGAGCTCCCCTGGGTTCAATCCCTGGTACAAAAAAAATAAGTAATACACACTCATTACAAATGATGATATGTGAATAATGACATGGAATGTTCATGATATCATGATATACTGTTAAGGGAAAAGGCTGGCAAAAAACAGTGTGCACAATGTATTTCAATTTTGGTTTAAAATGTAGAGATAGGGCTGGGAGTGTGGCTCAGTGGTAGAACACTTGCCGAGTATGCACTGGCCCTGAGTTGGATCCTATGCACCTCAATGAAAAAGAAAAAAGAAAAAAAAAATGGCAAAAAGAAATGCAGTGATAATTGTGGTTATATATAGTCACAGAAAAAAGCCAAGAATCCAGGCATGGTGGCGCATACATGTAATCCCAGCAACTCAGGAGGCTGAGGCAGGAGGATGGCAAGCTTGAGGCCAGTCTGGGCACTTAAGAGGACCCTTTCTCAAAAAAAAAAAAAAAAAAAAAAAAAAGAAGGCTGGGGATGGGAATGTAGCTCAGTGGTGGAATGCTTGCTTAGCATGTGTGAGGCCTTGGGTTCAATCCCCTCCTCAAAAAAAAAAAAAAAAAAAAAAAAAAAAAAAAAAAAAAAAAAGCCGGGCGCGGTGGCGCACGCCTGTAATCCCAGCACTTTGGGAGGCTGAGGCAGGAGGATCGAGAGTTCAAAGCCAGCCTCAGTAATGGCGAGGCACTTAGCAACTCAGTGAGACCCTGTCTCTAAATAAAATACAAAAAAGGGGCTGGGGATGTGGCCCAGTGGTCGAGTGCCCCTGAATTTAATCCCCGGTACCAAAAAAAAAAAAAAAAAAAAAAAGACTGAAAGGACATGTATCAGCTTTATATCAGCTTGATTACTGTAGCCATCTTCAGATAGTGAGATTATACATAACTTTTCCTTTGTGTGTGGATGTGCATGGTTCTAGGAGTCAAACCCAGGGCTAGCACATGCTAGGTAAACGCTCTACCACTGAGTTACATTCCTAGCCCTGACTTTTACTTTTGTGCTTTTCTGTATTATCTGAATTTTGTTATGTAATAAGCCTGTGCTTCTCTTAAAATAAAAAAAAAAAAACTGCTTTTTTTCCTCCAGTTTGAAAATTAATATTAGTAATTCAAGAAAAATGAAATATACCAGACACTGTGGTGCACGCCTGTAATCCCAGCAGCTCAGGAAGCTGAGGCAGGAGGATTGTGAGTTCAAAGTCAACCTCAGCAACTTAGTGAGGCCCTAAGCAACTTAGTGAGACTCTGTCTCTACACGGATAAAAAATTAAAAGGCTGGGTATGTGGCTCATGGTTAAGCACCCCTGGGCTCAATCCCTGCTACCAAAAAAAAAAAAAAAAAAAAAAAAAAAAAAAAAAAAAGGAGAAGTGAAATAAACAACATGGCTAATATCTGGAATAAATTAGAGTAGGCTCATGTATTTATAATATAGAATACTATGCATCCTTTAAAAATGATGATTCATTGAGGAATGTATGTGCTCTGTGCCAGGCTTTAATGATGTAAAGGAAGCCAAGACAGGACTCTCCCTCGTGAGCTAAGCAGATGCTTACCACACATTGGGATTGGTAGTATGGTGAAAGTACATGAAAAGTGACACTGAAACCACAGAGCAGAACACAGATGCAGGAACCAGGGGTGGGAGGGTTCTGGGAAGATGAGTAGGAACTCACCAGGGCAGAGATGCCGGTCATCCTGTCAGAAAGGCCGCTGGAAGCAAAGGTGAGCGTGCAAGACATTGACTCAGAGATGGGGAAGAGATTGGGTTAGACAGGAGTATGACAGTCAAGGAGGGGCGGACAAAAATGAGGCTGAATGGTTTATAGATCTCTAAATGATCTGCTAGGTCCTGAGGATAGGCATCTAAGGGTCAGAGAAAAGATGAAAGTTCCTCTCTTCCCTCTTCACCAGCTGAAATTCCATGGACTATCATTATTGCCACTGCAATTCAGAAACCCTTGACTGTCTTGCCTCTTTTTACTTTGTTCCACTCTCTTGGTAAAACCACAGTCTTATTCAATCTTATTAAAATCCAACCCTCAGACACTCCAAGCTGGCACCTGTAAAGATTCACAGCCACCCCAGTGGTTCTCAGTCTAAATCTGTGTTTGTTTGTTTGTTTTTAAGTATTTTTAGTTGTAGATGGACACAATACCTTTATTTTATTTATTTATTTTTATGTGGTGCTGAGGATCGAACCCAGGGCCTCATACGTGCCAGGCAAGCACTCTACCACTGAGCTACAAACCCAGCCCCTAAATCTGTTTCTTAGTGGGGAACAGCTTTGCACCCCGTGGCACTTGGCAGTGTCTGGAGACATTATGATCATCACCACTGGGGAAGGTGCTGTTACTGGCTTTCAGTAGGTGGAGACTGGGAGGCTAAGCACTGCAATACACAGTACTCCCCACAGTGAAGTCTGGCCTAATATGTCAACCAAGATTGATAGCCATGAGTCTCCATTGGGCTGTAGTGCTAGTTGACAATCATTTGACCTTTCTCTAGTTGGCCTACACTCCCATTTTTTTTTTTAATTCATTTTTTGATACTGGGAATTGAACCCTGGGCGTACTGGGCAAACACTCTACCACTGAGCTACATCCTAGACCTTCCTTTTGCCTTTCTTTCTTCCTTCCTTCCTCCTCTCTCTCTCTCTCTCTCTCTCTCTCTCTCTCCTTTTCCTCCACCAACCCCCTGCCCTCCTTCTCTCTCTCTATCTTGTTCTGTTTTGTATTGAGGAAGGTCTTGCTAAATTGCCTAGGCTGGCTTTGAACTTGTGATCCTCTTGCTTTAGCCTCCTGAGTAACTGGGATTACAGGTGTTTGCTGTTGCACCTGGCTCAATCTCCTATTTTGCTAGAGGATTATTTCATACCATCTTTCCCATCAAATCTCCACCTCCTTTCCCATTCCCGGGCCGCACATGTGGTAGGCAAGCGCTCTACCACTGAGCTACAACCCCAGTCCCTCAGATGATAACTCTTAACCATCTCTCCCCACAGCACCTACCCACCCACCAACACCCTCTGCCTTCTCTCCTGCTGTTTCAGGTGAACTGTCTGTGCTCCTGGCAGAGGCCACCCCCTCCTCTTACACACTAAATCCTGTCCCATGTATTTATTCAAGGAAAATGCTCTAGCAATTCCCTCTTCTCCTCAAAAGCTTCCTCTTGGCCTGAGCTTGTCTGAAGGTGGGACTAGGGATAGTTTTCCCTTTTACTTGATTGTTCCATTAACATAAAAATGTGCTATAGTGCCAGGCTGGTGGCATACGCCTGTAATCCCAGCACTTGGGAAGCTGAGGCAAGAGGATCGGGAGTTCAAAGCCAGCTTCAGCAATGGCGAGGCACTTAGCAACTCAGTGAGACCCTGTCTGTAAATAAAATACAAAAAAGGGCTAGGGATGTGGCCCAGTGGTCGAGTGCCCTTGAGTTCAATCCATGGCACCAAAAAATAAATAAATAAATAAAATAAATAAATAAGTGCTATAATTTCTTTTCTTTCTTTTTTCTTTTCTTTTTTTTTTGTGTGTGTGTGTGTGTGTGTGTGTGTGTGTGTGTGTGTATACTGGGGATTGAACCCCGAGCCTTGCAGTGCTCTACCACTGAGCCACATTCCCAGCCTCTTTTAGTTTTTATTTTGAGACAGGGTCTTGCCGAGTTGCTAAGTTGCCCAGACTGGCCTCAAACTTGAGATCCTCCTGCCTTAGCCTCCCGAGTTGCTGGGGTTAAAGGTGTGCACCACCACCCATGGCAACTTTTCTCATTTGGAAAAACAAAAAAAGAAAAGAAAAAGAAAAAGTACAACCCTCTCTTGGTCCTCATTCCCTTTTAGCTACTGCCCATTCCCCTCTTCCCCTTTACGGCAAAGTCCCGTCTGTGTGAGTGATTTCCTCAATGCACACGCCTAGTGGGGCCTGCCACACTCTGTACATGTGATTTAGTAGTGACCATCACGTTAAACCCGTCGGCTAATTCTCAACAGCCTTTGATCTAGAAATAGACGTGGAACCCTGACCACGTCCTTGTCCTTGTGATGCTTCTTCCCTTGCTGCCGGGGACCACTCTTTCCCAAACCCCTTGGCCCGTGCCTCCCAGCTCCCAGCTCTCGAGTTACAGAACGCATAGCGCCCTCTCTGTTCTATCTTCCCTCACCTTGACCGTGACCTTCCTTGGCTCCATGGCATTAAATGCCACCTGAGAACTGAGGGATGCCCTGTCCTATGTCTCTGTAACATCTCTCCTAGCAACTCCCATTTGATATGCTCAAAGTCAACAGTTTTCCCATCACCAATTAAAATCTCTTCCTTCTAATGCTCAAGACAAGAACCTCGGAGTCATTCCTGGCTCTTCTCTTTCTCACGTTGAATATCTCATCTGGCAGCAGGTTCTGTTGTCTTTACACTCAAAATACATTCAGAATCGGGCTGGGAGTGTAGCTCGGGGGTGGGTGCTTGTCTAGCATCTGCACTGGATGGGGAAGAAAAAATAATATAGGCACTTCTTTCACCTTGAACTCTTCCCAGATACAAAAGCTTTAATTTCTCACTTCTTTTGTTAAATAGCACCTCCTCTTTGCAGACCAGGATCTACCTAACTGCAGCTCACTCACCACCGTGATCCTCACCCCACCTGCCCTCGGGTACTGGGGTTTGAACTTGAGGTAGGAGAGAGGACATAGGAGAAGTAGCGAGGAGACCATCAGGGAAAGGAAAAAAGAAAGCACCCCCACCTTCCTTCCCCAGGCCTGTTTTCCTCCAGGCCTAAATTCTTAAAAGCCCTTGATTCTTAGAGTAATGTGAGTTCAGATGATGCATGCCTACATACGTTGCTAGTTTACACAACATATTTTCTTTAGACTAAATAAAGCCAAGGGAAAATATTGTTAGAGACTTATGATATGAGTATATTCCAAACATTGCCTATTGACTGGGTGACGTCAACCTGGAGATCCTGAAAGAACCAGACGACCGTGACCCACTCTGTGCTCCACCATTAAGACAGCTGAGCTCACCAAGCTGATGTCACCCCCATGTACTTCCCACGGTCACTATTTAGTGGCGATTAAAAAAATATCCCAGGACCCCAAAGTGCAGCTCACTAATGTGCCTACCCTCCTCCCTTGGAGTGTGTACCCTGATCTATGTCTTGCTTTTCTGAATAAATCTTTTGTTTTCTTAAATAAATCTTGGTGCCTGTTTGGACGTATCCTGAATTCCTTTCTGCAGTGTAAGTCCAGAGCCTGGCAGGGTTTTGCTGAGGTCCCCTTCTCTCTCCTGGGGGACTTAATGGGACCCCTATTTGTTGACAGACCCAGGACATTGCACATGCTAGCCAAGTCCTCCACCTCTGAGCCACATCCCTGACTCCTTTATTTATTTATTTATTTATTTATTTATTTTTTTTTTTTTGGTACCGGGGATTGAACTCAGGGGCACTCGACCACTGGGCCACATCCCCAGCCCTTTTTTGTATTTTATTTAGAGACAGGGTCTCACTGAGTTGCTAAGTGCCTCGCCATTGCTGAGGCTGGCTTTGAACTCGCGATCCTCCTGTCTCAGCCTCCCAAAGTGCTGGGATTACAGGTGTGCGCCACTGCGCCCGGCTATTTATTTATTTTTTATTTTGAGACAAGATCTCACTAAATGGCTAAACTTGCGATTCTCCTACCTCAGCCTCCTGAGCAGCTGGGATTACAAGTGTGTGTCACTGTATCTGGCTTCCATCCTTTTTATATGTTCTTACAGTATTGATCATGATCAAACACACCATTAATTAAAATTAAGATGTATTTATCTTAATTTTTTGTACCCCCTCACCCCCTGTTTTGTACTGGGAATTGAACCCAGGGGTGCTCTACTATTGAGCTACATCTCTAGCCCTTTAAATTTTTTATTTTGAGACAGGGTCTCACTAAGTTGCTGAGGCTGGCTTTGAACTTGTGATCCTCCTGCTCAGCCTCCTGAGTACTGGGGTTACAATGTGCACCACTGTACCTGGCTATGTATCTTGATTTTTAAAAATTATTTTCTCCCCCCAGTAAAATATAAGCCTCAAGAATGCGTGACATGTTGTCCATTTCGTTCACAATGTCTCTCCTAGAGGGGACATTCAGCACATCATTTACTGAGTAAACAATGGACCCACCTCATACTTTGTAAATAAACGAATGGCCACTGCTTATCATCTTTGAACCCTTAATGGTTGACCTCAGGCAAGGCTGAGGACCTTTAGCTCCCATAGGTGGGTAAAAGGTTGACCTTTTGCTACTGATGGATTTTTCTTGGTTGCGCGCTGGGACTGGATGGGGAGACTGAATCAGTGTCCACAGCAGGATGGCAAGTTTGAGGCCAGACCGGGCAACTTAGTGAGGCTCTGTCTCATAATAACAAATACAAAAGGGCATCCCTGGAAGTTCAATTCCCAGTAACATACACACATACCCCAAGAGAGAAAGAGAGAGAGAGAGAGAGAGAGAGAGAGAGAGAGAGAAGAAAACATATAAGATAATCTGAGAGACTCTGGCATATGGTGGGCACCTAAAGGCAGATGGGATTGGAGGTGGTTGTGGGGGTTGGTTGTGTTGCTCAGTGGTTAGTGCTTCCAAGCATGTGCAAGACCCCAGCATAGGCTAAGAAGAGGGACAGAGAGAGGGGTCCAAGGAACTTATGTTTGTCCTTATTTGGAGGGCAGGGTAAAGGTAGACCAGCTAGGCACTGGTGTGGTGTGTCATGGCCAGGTCTAAGGGTCTGCAGAGTCCCAACAGATGATTTCTCCATGACATCTGCAGAGTTACTTTCCTGCCACCCGGCCTGTCCCCTCCCCCATGCACCCCAAACTAGGCAGCTAGGCTTCTTCACATCTCCCTCCTTCAGCCTGTGGGTCTTCCTGCTGCCCCACGACTCTGGCTCTGACTGGTGGTTTCCGCAGGGACAGCCAGGGGCAAACATTTAGTCAGGAATGTGCCCTTAGCTCCAGAGAGAGCCAGGACCCTGGCTCCCCACCCACTCAGCCTGGCTGGCTAGCAGCAGCTTCTGCGGGGGTCGGGATGATGTCAGCCCTGCCGTGCAGGCTGGGCTGGTTTACCTGGAAGTTCTTGCCTCTCCCTAGGGAGGCTGGCTTGCCTCACCTGGACCAGAGGGAATGGTTAACTAGCTTCCTCCCAGGGCCTCAAGGGCCAGCCTGGGGCGCACGCCCTCAGGGCAGGGAGTAGAGTGGACCCTGGTCAGACCTGGGGTGTGTGGTGGCCCTGTCCTTAGTCACTGCCTCATTATCTGCATTACTGCTCACAGGTATCATAAAAAATGTGTCCATAGCATAAACATACAGATGACGCAGAAGGCTTTATTTATTTATTTTATTTATTATTATTATTTTTTTTTTTGGTATCAGGGATTGAACCAGGGGCACTCAACTACTGAGCCACATTCCCAGCCCTATTTTGTATTTTACTTAGAGACAGGGTCTCGCTGAGTTGCTTAGGGCCTCGCTAAATTGCTTAGGCTGGCTTTGAACTCCCGATCCTCCTGTCTCAGCCTCTGAGCCACTAGGATTACAGTCATGCACCACTGTGCTTGGCCCAGAAGGCTTCTTGTTTTTTTTTTTTTTTTTGTGGTACCGGGGATTGAACTCAGGGACACTCGACCACTGGGCCACATCCCCAGCCCTTTTTTGTATTTTATTTAGAGACAGGGTCTCACTGAGTTGCTAAGTGCCTCGCCATTGCTGAGGCTGGTTTTGAACTCGCAATCCTCTTGCCTCAGCCTCCCAAAGTGCTGGGATTACAGGCGTGCGCCACCGTGCCCGGCTCCCAGAAGGCTTCTTGATGGAAAACAGAATTTTACATTTTGTGCAATCTTGGGGATTTTTACTCATCTAGCATTGTTCAAAGGTATATATTTGCATCTCAACTAAGATGTACATTTAAAAACCACCTTTTAGGGTTGGAGATGTAGCTTGGTAGTAGAGTGCTTGCCTAGTATGCACAAAGCCCTGGGTGCAATCCCTACACCACAAAACAAACAAACAAACAAACAAACAAATAAATAAATAAAAAACCACTTTTTATCAATTAAAATGTTCATTAGTCTCAAGACACCAAAAGTAGGGCTGGGGAACCTAACTCAGTTGGTAGAGTGCTTGCTTTGTATGCACAAGGCCTGGGTGCAAGCCCTAACACCACACACACACACACACACACACACACACACACACACACACACACGTAATAAATAAATAAATAAATAAATAAGATGGCAAAACTATTTCCAAAGCCAGAAGTGGACTAAAGAATTGATAGACTTGTTGATTTTGAATTGTTTGTTTTGTTTATTTGATTCTAGGATTGAATGGGGGGTGGTGGTCTACCTCTGAGCTACATCCATAGCCCTTTTTATTTTTTATTTTGAGACAGGGTCTTGCTAATTTGCCTGGGCTGGCCTTAAACTCACCATCCTCCTGCCTCGGCCTCCCTACTCACTGGGATTATAGGCGTGTACCACGGTGCCCTATAGCATCATATTCTTTTTTTTTTTTTTTTTTTTTCCCTTTGGTACCAGGGATTGAACTCAGGGGCATTTGACCACTGAGCCACATCCCCAGCCCTATTTTGTATTTTATTTAGAGACAGGGTCTCACTGAGTTGCTTAGGGCCTCAGCTTTTGCTGAGGCTGGCTTTGAACTTGTGCTCCTCCTGCCTCAGTCACCCAAGCTGCTGGGATTATAGGTGTGCATCACTGCACCCCGCAGCAGCATATTCTCAATGGAGGAAAAAAGTGAATTACTCTCCTCTGGTGCAGTGGCGCATGCCTATAATCCCAGTGGTTTGTGAGGTTGAGGCAGAAGGATGGTGAGTTCAACCAGTCTCAGCAAAAAGTGAGTTGCTAAGCAACTCAGTGAGACCCTGTCTCTAAATAAAATACAAATTGGGCTGGGGATGTGGCTCAGTGGTCGAATGTCCCTGAGTTCAATGCCCAGTACAGGAGAAAAATGAACTCCTTGGCCAGGCATGGTGGCACATACCTGTAATCCCAGCACCTTGGAGGCTAAGGCAGGAGGGTCGGAAGTTCAAAGCCAGCCTCAGTGACTTAGTGAGGTCCTAAAGCAACTCAGTGACACCCTGTCGCTAAATAAAATATTAAAAAGGGCTGGAGGCCGGGCGCGGTGGCGCACGCCTGTAAATCCCAGCACTTTGGGAGGCTGAGGCAGGAGGATCGCGAGTTCAAAGCCAGCCTCAGCAATGGTGAGGCACTTAGCAACTCAGTGAAACCCTGTCTCTAATAAAATACAAAAAAGGGCTGGGGATGTGACCCAGTGGTCTAGTGCTGCTGAGTTCAATCCCTGGTACCAAAAAAAAAAAAAAAAAAAAAAAAAAGGGCTGGAAATGTGTCTCAATGGCTAAGCACCCCTGGGTTCAATCCCTAGTACCAAATCCAAAAATAAATAAATAAATAAATAAATAAAAAATCCTGAATTCCTCTTAGTAAGAGATGAAGCTCCCCAAAGGGGAATGTTGCATAGAAAAGAATTTAGCTGGAGCTCTATATTTCCATGATGACCTCATTCACACTTGAATTGTGTCCTCTCTCAAAAGAATATTTCTTGTGATTGTTGCATTTCAAAAATAATTTTCTAGGACAGTTCTATGTAATCATAGAACATATTTCTGTTTTCAGAAATCAATGTCCTGAGGTCAGGAGTTGGTAAATAATCCTCTAGCAATGCAGATGTAAAGCTATTAGAAAACTATTTTTTTTTCCTCAAGAAATGTCAAAAGGATCTGGATTTAAAAAAATAAATATGTAAAGCTAACAAAGCATTTATGCGTATGTACATATGTGTAAGTGTAAATATAAACTTTTTTTTTTTTGTGGTACCGGGGATTGAACTCAGGGGCACTCGACCACTGGGCCACATCCCCAGCCCTTTTTTTGTGTGTGTTTTTATTAGAGATAGGGTCTCACTGAGTTGCTAAGTGCCTCACCATTGCTGAGGCTGGCTTTGAACTCGCGTTCCTCCTGCCTCAGCCTCCCAAAGTGCTGGGATTACAGGCGTGCGCCACTGCGCCCGGCTAAATATAAACTTTGACAGAACACCACGAGCTGGGTACAGTGGCACACGCCTGTAATCCCAGTTACTCTGGAGGTTGAGGCAGGACGATCACAAGGTAGAGGCCAGTTTCAGATAGCCAGCAATAAAAAATAAAAAGGGTTGTAGCTCAGTGGTAAAACACTCCAGCGTTCAATCCTGAGTGGCGGGGGGGGTGGCGGGGCAGAGGCCAGGCATCAAATGTGCTGGTTGGAAAGAAACTCTCTCTCCTGACATTACTGGTTCTTTGGGTCTAGAGACCAGGGTGTCAGGAGTCTGCCTGCTGTGACCTGGAGTCTTTATTCTCTGCTAGGACTCCAATCCTCAGAGGACTGTCTCCCTCTCCATTCTGGAAATTCCTTTCTTTGTTTCAATCCCAGAAGCCCCAATCTCTGGGGATTTCCCAGCCTCAGTCTTTCTGCTTACGTCCTGCCCTGGATATTATTATCTCACCTGTTGACTCAGAACCAGGAGATATGGGGTGTCTAGTCATTGGTTACCACTTGGTTTCTGGGACATACCTGGGCCAGCAGCAGTACAAAGTCCCTTGGATG
Source organism: Tamias sibiricus (assembly GCA_025594165.1). Taxonomy (NCBI): domain Eukaryota; kingdom Metazoa; phylum Chordata; class Mammalia; order Rodentia; family Sciuridae; genus Tamias; species Tamias sibiricus. The sequence continues at coordinate 34,834,798 of CM046669.1, forward strand.
CCTGGACACTGCCCAGTCAAACAGGTGTGAGAAAATGGCACCAGAAGCCTTGGTAGGGAGCCAGCATCCTTTGTGGAGGTGTAGCCCGTAGAGAGCCACCTTGCAGGCCCACTGCACATTTACAGAGTGGACAGCCAGCCCTGTGCCCAGAGCCCTAGGAGCGCAGAGTCTTCCAGGATAGCCGACTCACACCTGGTTGATATTTTGGATAAGGCACTTACTACATTTGACCCTTGTCCCTTCTTGCTTGCGTCTCTTCCCCTTTCCCCCAACAGGTGTCCTGAGTTGCTCAGCATGGATAGAGTGGCAGGTGTGGGGGAGCTGCTCTGCTCTGGGGTTTCCCATCTTTGGTCACCTCTAGACCATTGTCACATCCACAGACCTCCTAAACTGTCTTTTTTTTTTTTTTTTTTTTTTTTTTTTTTTTTTTGTGGTACCAGGGATTGAACTCAGGGGCACTCGACCACTGGGTCACATCCCCAGCCCTTTTTTTTTGTATTTTATTTAGAGACAGGGTCTCACTGAGTTGCTAAGTGCTTCGCCATTGCTGAGGCTGGCTTTGAACTCGCAATCCTCCTGCCTCAGCCTTCCAAAGTGCTGGGATTACAGGTGTGTGCCACCGCGCCTGGCTTAAACTGTCATTTTAAAACAAATTTTTGGGGAGGGTACTGGGGATTGAACTCAGGGGCACTCCACCACTGAGCCACATCCCAGCCCTATTTTGTATTTTATTTAAAGACAAGGTCTCACTGAGTTGCTTAGCACCTCACTGTTGCTGAGGCTGGCTCTGAACTCTCGATCCTCCTGCCTCAGCCTCCCAAAGTGCCAGGATTACAGGTGTGCATCACTGCAAACGGCCTATCATTTATTTTAATGTCTTCTCTTTAAATAAGGCTCCCCTTTGCATTACAAGTGACATGAGGGAGTCACCAAAAGATAGGCATAATGTGATCCACATGCAAGTAAGTGCATGTGGCACCTAGACTAGGTGTTTAGAGACAGAAAGTAGAGTGTTGGTTACGGGGCGGGGAGGGGAGAATGGGAGCTATTGTTTAATGGGTAAGTTTCAGCTTCGGATGATGAACGCTCTGTTGGTGATGGTTACACAACAAGGTCACTGTACTTAATGCACAGAACTGTACACTTAAACACGGTTAAATGGTGCTGTTGCACATACAAATATAAAAATTGTAATCTTTTTGGTACCAGGGAGCACTTAATCACTGAACCATACTCCCAGCCCTTTTTTTATAATTTATTCAGAGATAGGGTCTCACTGAGTTGCCGAGGACCTCACTAAGTTGCTGAGGCTGGCTTTGAACTTGCAATCCTCCTGCCTCAGCCTCCCGAGCCACTGGGATTGCAGGCATGCACTATGGCACCCAGTAAAAACTGCAATCTTATAATAATAATAATAATAATAATAATAATAATAATAATAATAATAATAGAACAAACAGAGGGGCACAGTGACACAAGCCTGTAATCCCAGCTACTCAGGAGGTTGAGGCAAGAGGATTATAAGTTCAAGACCAGCCTCAGCAACTTAGCAAGAAATACCCTGTCTGAAAATAATATATATATGTATATTTATTATTCTAAGTTGTTATAAATGACAGAAGAATGCATTACATCTCATATTATACTTACAGAGCACATTTTTACATATCTCTGGTTGTATACAAAGTATACTCACACAATTTGTGTCTTCATACATGCACTTAGGGTAATGATATCCATCTCAAAAGATATCCATCTTTGAAAATAAAAATATTAAAAGGACTGAAGATGTAGCTCAGTGGTAGAGTGCTTGCCTGGCACGTGCAAGACCCCAGGTGCATCCCCAATATTGCAAAATTTTTTTAAAAGTGCATTGAGGGGCTGGGATGTGGCTCAGCGGTAGGGCGCTCGCTTAGCACATGCACGACCCAGGTTCGATCCTCAGCACCATGTAAAAATAAATGCATTGTGTACAACTAAAGCAGATAAATAAATATTTTTTTTAAAAAAAAGTGCATTGAGACGGGCTGGGGTTGTGGCTCAGCGGTAGAGCGCTCGCCTAGCGCATGTGCGGCTCGGGTTCGATCCTCAGCACCACGTATAAATAAATGCATTGTGTTACAACTAAAGCAAATAAATATTTTTTTAAAAGAGTGCATTGAGACCTTAAAAACTGACTCCCAACTGGGCATGGTGGTATGGGCACTGCTGTCCCAGCCTTTCAGGATGTTGAGGCAGAAAGATCACTTGAGCCCAGGAGGTTGAGTCAGCCTGGGTAACAGCAACAACTTGTCTCCCCACCAACTTTTTTTTTTTTTTTTTTTGGTACCAGGGATAGAACTCAGGGGCACTTGACTACTGGGCCACATCCCCAGTCCTTTTTTGTATTTTATTAGAGACAGGGTCTCACTGAGTTGCTAAGTGCCTCGCCATTGCTGAGGCTGGCTTTGAACTCGTGATCCTCCTGCCTCAGCCTCCCAAGTGCTGGGATTACAGGCATGCGCCGCCGCACCTGGATTGTCTCCCCTTTTTACTGAAATATAATTCAAAGCTTTTTTATTTCTCTCATCAAGGGTTTGACATGCTACTTGTCATTTTTCCTAAAACACTTTCATGTCTGTGAACTTTTTAGAAATGTTTGTCCCTGGGCCACATAAGTTTACCTTGTGAATGACATCAAATCACCAATAGTACCCTTTTCCACACCTGGGCTGCCCTGCTTCTCCAAAGGCAGTCTACCTTGTAACAAAGTGCAGATTATGGAGGCTAGTAGACCTCAGATCTCATCCTGGCATTGCCTTATGGGAGCTGTGTAACCTTGAGCAAGTGGCTACACCTCTCTGAGCATTTCCTTAAATGTAAGGTGGGGATGCTAAGTGTCCTGACCTTGAGGGACCAGGGAGAAGATTACCTGATACAATGCACAAAAAGCGTGCAGGGAGCACATGTCATCACTCCTTCAGCTGCAGCTAGTGCTGCTACTACTGAGTAGAGGGTGAAGTAATATTGGTCCCCTCTTCCAGGAAGTCTTCTCTGATCTCCTTCACTGGCCCAGGCAGAGCTTGTTGCTCCCCTGTGCTCCCAAACTCCCAAGGAACGCCTCTATCGGAACATTTGCATCCAACAGCGGTGGGGGACAAGGGGCTGGTATGGTTGCACACAGAGCTGTCTGCCCCGGCTTGGCACTAGGGCGGCTAGTTCCTTCAGAGACACGAGCCGTGGGAAGCTCTGTCACGATGGCAGCGCGTCAGGAGTATACGGTGAGCACCACAGCTTCAGCGCGTGAGGGATCCTTGGAACCAGATGCCTGTAGGAGGAGTGGGCTTCCCTGCCCGTCCTTAGGGTCAGCCTCACCCCAGCCAAGGGAGGCCCTCAGAGAGTGGTTAGCAGACAGCAGCCTGAGAACCTTGTCCTACCAGACCCAAACTTGATGCAGGGACAGCAGCTACCATTTGCCCAGTGTTTGGTGACCTGCCACTGTCCTTCTAATATCTGGAAGGAAGCCAGAATTCCCCTCAGTGCCCCATGTCCTATCTCACCTCCAGCCGGGCAGACCCACCTGGGTGGGAATAATGACCACGATCGATTTTCCTAACGTTTGAATTGAGGCCAAGCATTTACAAAACACCTTCATGGTCACCACCTTCACACCACAATTCCGGAGTAGTCAAAGCCAGTCTTATTAAAAAAAAAAAAAAAAAAAAAAAAAAAATGTTAGCAGCTTGGAGGTGGAGGCAGGAGGATTGCAAGTTCAAAGCCAGCTTCAGCAATTTAGGGAGGCCCTAAGCAACTCAGCAAGGCCCTGTCTCTAAATAAAATACAAAAAAAGGACTGGGGATGTGGTTCAGTGGTCAGGTGCTCCTGGGTTCAATCCCCACTACCAAATAAATATATAAATAAATAATAGAATGCCTACATGAGTAAGTTGACACCAAAGGACACATGCTGAATGGTTCCACTTGCCCAAAGTGCCCAGTATAGTCAAATCTATAGAAACAGGCTGTAGAACAGGTGGTTGCTCAGATCTGGGGAAGGGGGTAGAATGCGAGATCCAGGGACACACAGTTTCAGCCTGGGATGATTTAGAAGCAGGGGATGGTGATGGTCACACGACGTGACTGTCCTTTACACCACTGAATGGTACTCTTTAAAAAAAAAAAATTTAGTTGTAGATGGACACAATACCTTCATTTTGTTTATTTATTTTTTTATGTGGTGATGAGGATCGAACCCAGTGCCCCTACACACGCTGGGCAAGCGCTGTACCACTGAGCCACAACCCCAGCCCACAAATGGTACTCTTAAACATGGTATACTTAACCATCTTAGGTTATGTATATTTTACCACAATTTGAAGCTAATGTTCAATAAACATATCATTTACCCCAGTAACCAGTGGGATCCGGGTAAAACACGATTCTCCTCAGCCCCTAACCTCTAAACTCGCATCTCTCTAGAGGATGGGACAGCTCTGCGGGGCCCTGGCTCCTGTCCACCCTCGCCCTGAGCCTGGCCTCCTCGCTGTCCTCCCATCAGACCCCATGTCGCACTCAGGGCCCTTGTGTGGTCTCTGCTCTGCCTGGAACGGTCCTTCCCTGGGCTTCGCCAGGACCTTCCCCTCGCTGTCTTCAGGTGATTATTGAAATGACCTCTCTGGGGGACCCTGCAGCCCTCGCTGTGCCCCTCCCACCCACCCCCCCCCACCACGCTCACGCTCCCGGGTGCTGTACGTGTGTTTATCTTGGTTACTGTCTGTGCCCTAGACTGGAGGCTAAGGTGGTGGGCAGTGGTCTTCCCCTTGTCCAGTGTCGTATCTCAGCTCCTAGGAGGGTGCCAGGGACCTGGTGGAGGGGCAGGAAGTCCTGTGCTGAGCGCATGGAAGTTTTTTAATTTCCCATGGACCAGGAGCTCCGGGGGTCAGCCCTGAGGCAGGTGGTTTTGTTCCTGCTCTGTGAGGGATCCTAGCTGACCAGAGCAGGAGCCCATGCAGATGTCCTTGGCCTTCAGTCTCTACCTCTCAACACCTCCAAGTGTGAAAACGAAACCTAAAGGGCCTCCTTCCCTCTGCGCAGCCACGCGGCCACGCGCTGACTCTGGCCAATCCCTCAGCGCCTGCAGCTCTGGGGTTGAGCCCTGGCCACAGGCTGGTTGGACTGGGTGTTGCCTGAGGCAGGAACCATGGCGTGAGGGAGGGCAGGTGGGCCAGGGCGGTCCCCCTCACCCCATAGCAGCTAGGGGAGTCCTGGAGGACAAGCGAGGACAGCTCCTGGCAAGGTGCACTGCCCCTTGGTGGGCAGGCACAGGGGGCCAGCCCCTGTGGTGTGATATGAAGAGCTTCTGAGCTGAGTTAGGTGCTCACAAAAGACTCAGGGGCTGCCTTTGTCCTCTGCCCGCCCCTTGTCCTTTGTTTACATCCTCCCTTCCCGTAAATGAGTTGGGCACTGGGCCCCGCTGGCCCCAGGCCAGACACACCTGTAGGACAGGTTGGGCTGAGCTCTTGGGGGGGGAGCTGGTGGCAGTACTGGCAGGTGATTCGGGCCCTTGGGGAACAAACTCTGGTCCTTCCCATGGCAGCACTGGTGCCAGGCTCCTGCACCTTGGGCCAAGGATTCTTGGCTAACTCCACTAGGATGGGTGCACCCAGGGGCCCTTCCTTGCAAGTTCCCAGAGGTGGGAGGAAAGGCTCTTCCTTCTCAGTGGGCATTGCCTAGAGGGAAACTGGGGTCTAGAGAGAGAGAATTGCATCGGCGATCAGGTCTGCTCTGAGCCACTGCCCCCTTGAGAGGGACCTAATAGTGGCCTGTGCCTGGGGTGAGGTGGCTGCACTGGGGTTGGACTCTATCCGGCCTGGTGCCCTGGGGGACTCTGCCCCTCTCTGGGCTTCGTTCCCTAGCTGAGTCAGTGAGGAAGGAGGAGTGAACCTAGAGTCAGGGTCTCTAGAAGGACCAGGGGAGAAGGCAGGTGTGGGCAGGTGTGGTGAGAGGAGCCTGGGGCCAGGGGCAGCCAGCCTGAGCCAGAGCAGAGCTTCTGTCCCAGAGGAGGAGGATGCTGGTGTCTGTCCCCCCAGGCATTTGCACTCCCAGCTTTACTCCGGGCAGGATCGTGTAAGGGCGGGAGGTGGGGTGGGTGTGACTCAGTGGGAGAAGTTTCTTCCTCCAGCAGAGGATTAACTGACCGAGTTCACGTCGAATTGTTTTCCACCTGGTCTCTTCTCTGTCTCTGTCAACAATGGTGACTGGTCACTCAGTCACCAAGTATGTACTGACTGCCTACTACGTGCCCAGCCCTTTGCGGGTGCTCAGATCCCAGCTGTGCCCTCGGTGACTACGAGTCCGTGACATCCTTCTCGGTAGGACACTGTCCCTCTTCCCTCCATCCTACCTGAGTTCCTCTCCTGCGTCTCCACCTCCACACCAATGACCTTGCTGACCATCTCGCCAGGATGCTGAGCTGTCACCACCTCACCTTCCCTCCAGGGGGCTGGATGGGGAACTGACCCAGCCCCTGAGCTGGGACCCCATCCCTGCCCAGCTCCTTGGGGCCAGAGGCCAACACAGAGAGAGGTTCAGCTCTGACCACCAGGGCCGTCCTGCATTAGGGGCCTACTGAGCAGGCGAGAGGCGCCATGTTCCCTAGCTGAGAACTGCTGGCTCAGCTGCGCCGTGCCTGGGATGCCTCTGCCAAGGCCCGGTGGCCCCAACCCCACCCTGAACGTCCCGGGACACAGCAACTCCGATTCCATCTTTATGGGCTCCTCGTCAAAGACATCCGTAGATCCTGGCATGGGGGGGTGTCCTCAACAGATCCCTGTGTGTGTGTGTGGGGGGGCTTTTCAATGAGACTAGGTGCTAGTCTGGGCAACCAACCCAAGTGACGGGGTCCAGGGGTTTCCTAACCAACCCAAGCCCCGATGCTCTCAAGGCCCAGGGGTCCCTGCAGAAGGCCTCGTTCAAGGTCTTCCAAGCCCATGGCTGTAAGCTTGTTCCCACGGTCGTCGCGGGAGGAAAACTCGGAGGCATGTCTTTTTTACTGTCTTCTGTCTAGGTTCCCAGTCAGCTCCCCTGATTTTTGCTCTCAAGGCCCAGTCTGTGTCGGAGCTGCAGAAGGCCTCGTTCAAGGGAACCCATCTTCCAGCTAGCTACAACAGCCCAATTAGGCCCACATGCCTACTGCCACTTTGCCCAAACCCGCAGTGCCAATGTCTAGTGGAGCATGTCACCAGAGCTGGAAACAGCCTGCTGCTGCCCCTCCAGCCTCCTGTGCTCCAGTTCTCGACACAGCCCTGCTGGATCCACCGCCCCTCGCTGTTCCCCTAGAGCAGCCGTGGCTCTCGCGCATCTGATCCCCCACCAGCTCCTCCGAGAGTGCAGTGGCTCGGCAGTAACTGGGTCAGTTGCAGGACTCTCATGAGGAGCCCAAGGATGCTGACTGGCAGACAAAGGACTAGGCCAAGGAGGTGACTAGAGGCGGGATCTCTGTCCTCAAGAAATGCAGGCTGTAATCAAGACAAGAGCACAGGATGCAAAACTTTTCTACCCTGTTATGTTCTGTTGCGGGGACTGCAGATTAAACTGACAAAAGACAGATGAACAGGAGAAAAGCCACATGGATTTAATTGACGTTTTTTATTTTATATGCATGGGGGCTACACAGAAAAGACAGGAAAACCCAAAGAATAGGTTAGTTAGTCTCAGGGGTTTATGTACCATTTTAGCAAGGGCAATAAATTGTGGAGAAGTGACTGGACAAAGAAATGAGCTTTGGGCTCCCAGGGCTAGTCAATTGTGGGAAGGTAAATTTTGGGGGCAAACTAATGGTCAATAAGGGTTATTTGTTTACATATTTAATTTTTGCAGTGTTGGGATCGAACCCAGGGCCTTGCACATGCTGGGCAAGTGCTTTACCCCGAACCACAGCCCCAGACTAAGAAGAATTATTTAATAAGGTCTGTTGATGCAGACTCATCTTGGTGCCATCCGTGACACTGATGTAAGTGTTGCTCACCTCCCACTGGTAGACACCTTATAAGGAAAATATATGTCGCTTTTGCAAAGGAAAATTTATGCCCTGCTTCTAGGCAGATAAGGGGAAGTCTCCTCCCGTGTCTGCCATTTCTCAAATTCCTTCAGCTCAAGACAACCCTTCTGCCACAGTAGCATGTTTTGGGGTAGCATATTATGGTCCCCTTCCCAGGTTAGTTGCCTTCCAAAAACAGACACGCCGGAGACTGAGTTCCTCTGTACTGCTCTCTCTAGAAGGGACTTTCCAACTCCCTTACTGTCCTCTGAGTCCTTAGACTCACAGCTCTACCTGTCTCGGGCCATGATTGCTCCATCTCTCCGACTCCCCTGGGTTTCTCCTTGTCTCTAGGATACGTCATCCCGGAGTCAGCGGAAGGGAAGGGATGGGAAGGGAAATCAAGGGCGGGGAGAGCCAGCAGTCCTTACGTATAGAAGTGTTTTACATAATATGTTCTTTCATCTAATTCTTGTAACAACCCTTTCAGGTAGGAACTATTATTATCCCTTTTTATTTATGAGGAAGCTGAAGAGCCACATAGGTCAGATTACTCCCCCAGAGCCCGATCCTTCCCATGCAGCAGGGGAGCCTGAAGACCAGCCAAGCCCTTCTAGCCCAAGCTGCTTCCAGAGTTTGCTGTCAAGGACCAATTTTGTTTCGCTTTGCTCTGTTTTTTTTTTTTTTTTTCTTTTTTTGGGGGTGGGGGTGTGGGGAGGGTTGGTTACCAGGGATTGAACTCAGGGGCACTCAGCTACTGAGCCTCACCCCCAGCCCTATTTTGTATTTTATTTAGAAACAGGTTCTCACTGAGTTGCTTAGCGCCTCACCATTTTTATTTTTATTTTTGGTACTGGTGATTGAACTCAGCGGCACTAGATGACTGGGCCACATCCCCAGCCCTTTTTTGTATTTTATTAGAGACAGGGTCTCACTGAGCTGCTAAGTGCCTCGCCATTGCTGATGCTGGCTTTGAACTTGTGATCCTCCTGCCTCAGTCTCCCAAAATGCTGGGATTACAGGCATCGCCACCGCGCCCGGCTCTCGCCTCACCATTTTTGAGGCTGACTTTGAACTCGCGATACTCTTGCCTCACAGTTGCTGGGATTATAGACGTGCGCCACCATGCCCGGCTGCTTTGCTGTTTTATTTTATTTTTCAATCTGTTTCAAAACATGATAAAAATGAATGAGTAGAAAAATGAAAAGAATAATTAAAAAAAAAAGATGTGCGAAGTACAAACCATTTTTCTTATTGTTTTGGGGTTCAATAGAAAAGTTTTCTGCCATTTCTATAAAAAACCATTTCTAATCATAGACCAGCACCTGCCTACGTACCCCATCATGTGCTTCCTGAAGAGAATCTCCCAGGGTATCCTTACTTAAGGAGCCATCCCCTCAGGAATGACCTCGTCAGAGGCCAGAGGGTTGAGGCCCTCAGCCCAGTCCTGCCCCAGCAGTCCTACAGGGTAATGCCAGGGGCCAGGGTCTCAGAGGCGAGCAGAGCCCGGGGAAGGGATGAAGCATGGGAGGCTCTGGTGTTTTAAATTATGGACCTCTCCCATTTCTGGGACATGATGGATGGGACCTGGACAATCAGGACTCATACTACCTGTGCTTTGATGTTGTGATGCATCATGTCAGGGAAGACCCACCTTAACTCTTTGAGGCCCCTGGAGCAAACACCATTATGGAAACAGTCTAGGAGCTCAAGATTAAAGGTGCCAGTTTATTTCATGCACCGATGGAGTAAGTAAATGATACCTTTCTTTCCCCCTATGCTGGGAATGCAACCCAGGCCTCGTGCATGCATGCGCATGCTAGGCAAGCACTCTGCCACTGCGTTGCACCCCCAGAATGATGGTGTTCAGTAGATGTTTAAGAAATCAAAAAGTTGTTGACAGACAGGAAAATGCTTTACAAATTCTAAAATTACCTGAAAGTAGAAAGAAGATTTTTAAAAAATATTTATTTGTTTGTTTTAGTTGTACACAATGACTTTGTTTTAGGTGGTGCTGAGGATCAAACCCAGGCCGCGCACGTGCTAGGCGAGCGCTCTACCACTGAGCCACAACCCCAGCCAGAAGATGGTTTCTTATTTACAACCTCAGAGGCTCCTGGGTCAGATCATTATCTACTCAGATCATTTACTAATTCATTATTTTTAAAATTCATTCCATACACATTTGTCTAATAGTGTTTGCTGTCTGCTCAAGCCCTGGAGTTCTAGGGAGAAAGCAAGGGCAGCAGCACAGAGCCCACATTGGGGTCCCACTGTCCTTGGTAGTACTTCCCACTGAGAAAAATCAACGGAAGAGCTGGGTGCAGTGGCCTGTGATCCCAGTAGCTTGGGAGGCTGTGGCAGGAGGATTGTGGGTTCAAAGCCAGCTTCAGCAATTTAGCAAGGCCCTAAGCAACTCAGCCAGACCCTGTCTCTCTCTAATAAAATAAAAAAAGGGATGGGGATGTGGCCCAGTGGGTAAGCACCCCTGTGTTCAATACCCCCCAGCAAAAAAAGAAAAAATAATCAATGAAGGACTTGGAGAGGTGGTAGGGGTAGTCCATATGGTGTGGGTGACCCGAAACCTTCCTAGAAGAGGTGGCTTCTCCCAGGGGACTGTTAAGCAAGGCAGGCAGTGTCCACACGTGCACTCTTAGGCAGTTGCTAAAGGGTTGGTGTAGAGATCCAGGTGTTCACTCCCCCTCCCCCACAACCTTTGAAGAACATGATTCTGGAGAAACTCACTCCAAAGTTATCTTAGGTTCCCAAGGGAGACTGTCATGGTCTGCAGGTGATTTGATCTCAGAAAAGGTAGAAAGTGGCCAGGCGTGGTGGCGCACACCTGTAATCCCAGCACTTGGGAGGCTGAGGCAGGAGGATCGCGAGTTCAAAGCCAGCCTCAGCAATGGTGAGGCACCTAGCAACTGAGGATGTGGCTCAGTGGTTAAGCACCCCTGGGTTCAATCTATCTGTCCTTAGATTGTTTGCATTGGAGTTGCATTGGAGTTGGAGAGGGACAGGTAATCAGTAAAATCAGTAAATTAGTAAAGAAAGAAAAATCTCAGGACAATATGTGCTCTGAAGACAGGTGACAGGATGCTGTGCTGGCTCAGAGTAAGGGGAGTGGGGGGGGTGGGGGGGAGGGGGAGGAGACCTGTTCTAGACAGGATGTTGGGCAAAGGCCTCTCAGCAGAGATGCGATCACAGCTAAGGCCTGTCTGGTGGGAAGCGGTGAGCCACGGGATTAGGAAACAGGTGGGCCTGGAACGAGAGCCAGTGGGGTGATTTCGACAAGCAGAAAGCTGTGTGCTAACACCAATGATTCCACGGTGGCACCAGACAAGCAGTGGGGAGGTAGATAGACCCACAGGGACCAGAACACGCAGGGTCTTAAAGGCCAGAACAAAGAGCTGAGGTGTCATGTTAAGGGTGATGGGAAGCCATTGTTTTAAATCAGCGACTAAGTCAGTTTTACATCCTGCTGCATTAGACTGGGACGGAGCAGCAACAGATCGTGAGAACGGACTGATTAGCACTGTCCCTGGGTGGTAGAGCTGACGGGATCTGCTGATGAATTAGCTGTGAGGCACAAGAAGTGCAGGAGTCAACCCTGGTGTTAAGGTGTTTGCTTGGGGGATGGGGGTAGCGCTGAGCACAGGTGGGAGTAACATTACGCTCATAGGTGACAGGTGGTCCCTACTATTACCTGAAGCGCTTTTCTCAGGCCTAGTGGGGGTCATAATAGGGAGGGCTAGATTCAGGTACGCCAGGCAAGTACTAACAAGCCCAGAGTGGCTTGGTGAGGCACCACACAGAGAAACTTGGGAACCCAGGTGCGGTGGTGCACACCTATAACCCCAGGTATGACAAGGCTGAGGCAGGAGGACTGCAAGGTTGAGGCCAGCCTGGGCAATTTAGTGAGACCCTGTCTCAAAATAACAAATAAAAGGGGTTGTGGATGTAGCGCAGGGTTAGAGTGCCCTGGCTTCAGTCCCTGGTACAGCAAAAAGAAAAAATATATATATATCCTCAGAAAGGGAAGTGGGCTGCCCCATGATTCTGGTGACTAGGACAACCAGGGCTGCTGCATGCCAGCTCTGCTGTCCTGGAGACGTCAAATGGGGCCCTGCCGTGTTCCTCAGGCACCCAAGCCACCTGGGGGGTGGGGAGGCCTCCTGCCCAGTCCTGCCCCGGGTAACCATGGGTGCGCTGGTGTAACCCGAGCTGCTGGCCTCACTTGTGTGTGGGCGGGCGTGGTTGCGTGGGCGCGGGGCCAGAGAGTGGAGCAGAATGCCAGCCTGAGGATGGAGCAGAATTTCAACTCGTCAGCTGCCCGAGGTGCCAGCACTCTGCAAACAGACTCAAGTCACGAACCCAACCAAACGTTCGGCTGGGTTGTCATTGTGGCCACAGCGTGGAGGGCAACCGGAGCTGCAGAGGGAGGGGCTGCTGGCCAACGCGCCTGGGCTCTGCTCTGGTCGGGGTCATCCCAGGAGGAAGGCTCCCGCCATGAGGGCAGATGAGCGGGATTGGCGGGAGCAGACTGGGGTCCCTGGGAGCCTCATGGGAAGCAATCTGGGGATGGAGGGAGGCGCTGCCTTTTCTGGCCTCCCCCCACAGTTCCTCTGGGCAGCCCAGCTCCATCCGTGGCACTGCCAGGAGCTAAGTCCACAAGGAGCATATAGATGGCATGGGTGGGAGGGATTTGGGGGGAGACCCATCTTTCTGAGGTTTGCAGGAGTGGAGGGGAGCATGGAGCCCAAAGTGTCTGGTCTGTGTCATTTGGATCAGGGCCAGGGCAGTTTGAAGGGGAGACCCTCATCAATCTAGTCACAGCTAGAGAGGCTGTGGATTCACATGAATTCCATTAACACCTATGGAGTGCTTCTTTATTTATTTATTTTGGTACCAGGGATTGAACTCAGGGGCACTTGACCACTGGGCCACATCCCCAGCCCCCCCCCCCCTTTTTTTGTATTTTATTGGAGACAGGGTCTCACTGAGTTGCTAAGTGCCTCACCATTGCTGAGGCTGGCTTTGAACTCACGATCCTCCTGCCTCAGCCTCCTAAGTACTGGGATTACAGGCATGCACCAACACGCCCAGCTGGAGCACTTCTTTATACGTAGAGCAAATCTGAATCAGACACAGATTCTATCTTTATGGAGCCTAGAGGTGATTAAAGCTAAGACAGCCCTTGCACTACTGTTTCATCGTTGTTGGTTAGTGCACCTATCTCCTTTATCACAAGTTATAAGGGATTATGGGCACCATTGTGATCACAGCACTTAATATCATGCCTGACACTTAGTAAGTGCTCAATTAAAGTTTGTTGAATGAATAAATAGATGCATGATTGACAATACAACACAGTCTAAGTACTGTAAGAGATTTTGTATCTTTATTAATCACCATTAAATCCTAGGCCCTGGAGCATAGTGGTTACTCAATAAACATTAACTTGGAAAAAAATAAAAAACAAACAATGAATGAATGAATAAAGCTATGGATGGGGTGTTCAAAGAAGGGAATAAGCCGGGCACAGTGGCACACACCTATAATCCAAGGCACTTGGGAGGCTGAGGCAGGAGAATAATAATTGCAAGTTTAAGGCTAGACTGAGCAATTTAGTAAGATCTGTCTCAAAATAAAAAATTTTTTAAAAGTGCTGGGGGTGCAGTTCAGTGGCAGCGCACCCCTGGGTTCAATCCCCAATACTACAGTGAGTAAGTAAGTAAGTAAATAAATGATAGGAAACCAGGTGTGAGGTATATAAGAACTCTTAGTACTTGCAACTACTAAAATAAGTTTATTACAAAATAAGAAAGATAAATAAGTTCTGTCGCTTTCTTATTTAATACCTCAATGACTTTCCATCACATTTATGATAAAATCTACATGCCTTATCCTGGCCCACAGAGGCCAACAAAACCTAGCTGTGCATAACCTTCCCAGTCCTGCTCCCTTGACTGTCCTTGGCCACTCTGCTCCAGTCCCCTTGGAGCTCTGTGAACACGTCACTGATTCCATCCTGGGGCTTCTGCATCCACTGGCCCCTCTGCCTGCTAGTCTTTCTGCTCTCGGTCTAAATGCCACTTCTTGCTGGGCATGGTGACACCTACCTGTAATCCCAGCTACTCTGGAGGCTGAGGCGGGGAGATTTCAAATTTGAGGCCAGCCTGGGCAACTTAGTGAGACCCTGTCTCAAACACAAAAATAAAAAGGGATGTCGCTCCGTGGGAAAGCACTCAGTTAGCATGTGCAAGACTCTTGGTTTAGCTCCCAGTACTAAAAAAGAAAGAAATGACCACATGCAAATTGTACACAAATGTTCATAGCAGTATTATGCATAATGGGCAAAACCCAGAAACAATCCCCAAATCCTTCACCTGAAGAATGAAGAAATAAAATGTGACACAGCCATACAAGAGAATATTATTCAGCCATAAAAATGAATGGAATGCTGGGTACAGTGGTGCATGCCTGTAATCCCAGTGACTCCAGAGGCTGAGGCAAGATTAAAGCATCCCTGGGAGCTGGATCCCGTGGCGCACGCCTGTAATCCCAGCACTTGGGAGGCTGAGGCAGGAGGATCGCAAGTTCAAAGCAAGCCTCAGCAATGGCGAGGCACTTAAAAACTCAGTGAGACCCTGTCTCTAATAAAATACAAAAAAGGGCTGCGGGGGCTGGGGTTGTGGCTCAGTGGTAGAGCGCTCGTCTAGCACATGCACGGCCTGGGTTCTATCCTCAGCACCACGTAAACATAAATGCATTGCATTGTGTACAATTGAAGCAAATAAATAAATATTAAAAAAAAAAAAAAAAGAGCTGGGGATGTGGCCCAGTGGTTGAGTGGCCCTGAGTTCAATCCCCGGTACCAAAAAAAAAAAAAAAAAAAAAAAAAAGCATCCCTGTGTTCAATCCCCAGCACCACCAAAAAAAAAAAAAAAAAAAAAAAAAAAAAAAAAAAAAAGAAAAAGAAAAGTACCAATACATGTCACAACCAGAATGAACCTCGAAGGTCTTATGCTAAGGAACCATGACAGAAGGCATGTATTGGCTGGGGATGTAGCTCAATGGTAGAGTGCTTGCCTAGTGTGAGCAACCCAGCATCACAAAATACAAACAAAAAGTGGCCATACCTTGGCCTTTTTTATATGAAATGTTCATTTTTATGAATATTCAGAATAGGCAAGAGACACAGCCGGGCGCGGTGGCGCACGCTTGTAATCCCAGTACTTGGGAGGCTGAGGCAGGAGGATCGCGAGTTCAAAGCCAGCCTCAGCAATGGCGAGGCACTTAGCAACTCAGTGAGACCCTGTCTCTAATAAAATGCAAAAAAGGGCTGGGGATGTGGCCCAGTGGTCGAGTGCCCCTGAGTTCAATCCCTGGTACCAAAAAAAAAAAAAAAAAAAAAAAAAAAGAGAGAGACATAAAGTACATTAGTACATTAGCCTAGGGCTGGGGTCGGGGTGGGAGTAGCATGATGGCTAATTTGCATGGGGTTTCATTGTGGAGTGATCAAAATGTTCTGCAGTGGATTGTTGTGATGTTTGCAGAACTCTGTGAATACACTAAAGCTCCATGGATGGTGTACTTCATTTATTTATTAATTTTTATTTTTTTGTACCAAAGATTGAACTTAGGGGCGCTTAATGACTGAGCCACATCCCCAGCCCTTTTAATATTTTATTTAGAGACAGGATTTTCCAAAGTTGCTTAGGGCCTTGCTAAGTTGCCAAGGCTTCCTTTGGCCTTGTGATCCTCCTGCCTCAGCCTCCCAAGCTGCTGGGATTACAGGTGTGTGCCACCATGCCCCGTGATTTGTGTACTTTAAATAGGTGAATTATATGGCATGTGAATTAAATCTCAGTCAAGTTTTTTTTTTTTTTTTTTTTTTTTTTTTTTTTTTTTTTTATTATCAGCTGGGAACAGTGGTACACACCTGTAATCCCAGCTGCCCCAGGAGACTGAGGCAGGAGGATCTCAAGTTTGAAGGCAGCCTAGGGAACTTAGACCCTGTCTCAAAAAAAGAAATCAAGGCCAAGGCCATGCTCCATGTAGTATAACTTTGAGAGCTTGATTCCTTATTTTTTAAAATTTTTGTGGTACTGAGGATTAAACCCAGAGGCACTCTAACACCAAGCTACATCCCCAGGCCTTTTTCATTTTTAGTTGTAAATGGACACAATACCTTTATTTTATTTATTTATTTTTATGTGGTGCTGAGGATCAAACCCAGTGCCTCACAGGTGGCAGGCAAGTGCCCTACCACTGAGTCACAACCCCAGCCCCTCCCCAACCCTTTTTATTTTGAGACAGGGTCTTGCTAAGTTGCTGAGGTTGGTCTTGAACTTGTGATCCTCCTGCCTCAGCCTCCCAAGCCTGGGATTACAGGTGTGCGCCACCACACCCCACCTAATTCCGTGATGTATACATTAAAGCAGACCCATGATAACTGACTTCAGAAGAATGCTGCCCCTCAGCACCTCTGACTGGAGGGTCCTCTATCTGACTCTGGCCTTATTTGAATCCTCAAGTTTATAGGGTGACGTCAACCTGATCCCTAGATGAACACTGTGTTAAATCCTACAGCTCAGGCGAGATTTTGTCTCTCACCCGGAACACTGCTTAGTAGATTGTTACCAATAGCAATGTAGGTTGATTGGATGCCTGTTGAACTGCTTTCTTTGTAGATTCAGTGATGCACTGCCTAGATCCTTCTTCAGGGAAGGACTTATGCCCAGATGTGGGGAGTGAGGGTCACAGCTCCCAGTCATCAGCACCATCAGCATCCGCCTTGGCTTCATAGACCACAGAGCCACACCCTCCCCAGAGCAGCCAGGATCCAGGGATTGACCCAGATTTGGGTATGACCACCTGGATTCTTGGCCGAACACAGGACAACTCTGATGGCAGTGCTCACTCCATTCTAAGTTTTCTTTTTTTTTTTTTTTGGTACCAGGGATTGAACTCAGGGGCACTCAACCACTGAGCCACATCCTCAGCCTTTTTTTTTTTTTTTTTTTTTTGTATTTTATTAGAGACAGGGTCTCACTGAGTTGCTAAGTGCCTCACCATTGCTGAGGCTGGCTTTGAACTTGCGATCCTCCTGCCTCAGCCTCCCAAAGATCTGGGATTACAGGCGTGCACCACCGTGCCTGGCTCCATTCTAAGTTTTCTTAGGAATCTCCATACTGCTTTCCAGAGTGGTTGCACCAATTTGCAGTCCCACCAGTAATGTACGAGTGGACCTTCCCCCCACATCCTCTCCAGCATTTATTGTTGCTTGTATTCTTGTTGATTGCCATTCTGACTGGAGTAAGATTTGAGATACAGAATTTAGAATTTTAAGTGAAGCCCCCAGGAGATGGTAGGAACTTGCTATAGCCATGGCTTCCAGAAGCTGGAAAAAGTGATTGATGACATCGAATGAAGTTTCAATGACAGAATTGCGGTGCAGAAGACGGGCAGGGAAGGGAAAAGGCTGACGTGGATTTACTGTGTTCTGTCAGAAGACCCACAGGGGTTTAGGTTCCGTGGAAGGCCCTGAGGACACGCCATTTATACCATGACCAGCAGTGTCAAGAGGGGCAGCAGCCTCGGAGCTCAGTGGTGGCTATCCTCTAGGTTGAGGGCTCAGTAAGAGAGACTTGCTGAGGTCAGTAAGGATGGTGAGACTACCAGGAACCATGGAGACCAGGTGACTGCACTAATGATAAGACGCCAGACCGTGGCAGGCATTGTCAATACTGGCGAGGTCAGAGTGGCCGCCAGGGGAGGCTGACCTGCAGAGGGTTACATGAACGATGACTATAACATGATGTCTGGAGGGGACAGCAGGTCAGCTTTATTGTTGGAAGAAACCCAGGGTGACCAGAAGGCTAGGAGTGGTGGTCAAAATAAAAAGTCCCAGTCCATTGCCCCATTTCTGGAGACGAGCTAGTTCTCAGGGCTCTGCTGTTAGAGGACACCCAGCAAGTCCTCCACTGACCCATAAGCTGTGGCTGAGCTGGGAGTTTTGGCCTCACTGTGTCCAGGGCCCAGCAGGTGGGATGAGGAGTCACCATCTTCCAGGGGTAATTGACTTTGGTCATCAGGAGAAAACTGGACTGCTGCTACCACAAAGAGACACTGACAGACATTTGTGTGGGACCCTGGTGATCATGAGAGTGCCTCTTGGTGTTCCTTTGTCCAAGTGTAACATATGTGAGTCAGGGCAGCAACCCCAGCCAGGAGCACACCAGGTCTAGAGGAGCAGCCCCCTAGGGGGGGTCACACCACCAGGTGAGTCACAGTGGCCAGAGGTGCCAGCTGTCGGCAGGGAGTCTAGAATGGATGTCAAGGTAGGGAGAAGATAAGCACCTGTTGCACACTCAAGCCTGTGACAGCTGTGAGGTCTTCAGTTTGTCCCCTGTCCCGTTCTGTGACTCCTATCAGAGAGGCAGGCCTGAGCAGATGCGGAGCTGTGAACCTGACCCACGGGGGCGGGGAAGCAGACCAGGTGGGCTGTGAGTGACATGGAGGGCACTGCTCCAACCCCCCTCGGGGGCAGGATCTGCCACCTGGCTGTGGGGAGTGCAGACACCAGACAGCTCCACTGTGAGCCCCCGAGGGTCAGCCAGCTGCAGAGGGGCTTCCCTGAGCTCACACTTCTGCAAGACATCCCATATCTGGGAACTGAGCATGGTGGGTATAAAGGCCCGGCCACCTCAGCCCACACAGGCCACTCACCTTGGCTCCCTGCTGGGTGGGTGGAGGTCTTGTTGGGCCTACATTGCAGGTCAGCCTCTCCCTGTGACCAGTCCTGCTTCCTCCCACTCTGGTCATTGGTAAGCATCTTGCGCCCCAAACTCTGACTCAGCGTCTGCTTCTGAAGAACCCCACCTGTGATATGCTGACATGGGTGTTGTCAGAAAACAGTCTCCTTCTCTTGCTGCCCAGGAGCTACCCCGACAGGCAGGGCTTTTAGTTTCTTTGCTATTGGGGACTGAACTGAGGGCCTTGAAAGTGCTAAGTAAGCACTCTGCTACATCCTTAGCCCTTTTAATTTAATTAATTAATTAATTAATTAATTTTTTTTTTTTTGGTACCAGGTATTGAACTCAGGGACACACTCGACCACTGGGCCACATTCCCAGCCCTTTTTTGTATTTTATTAGAGACAGGGCCTCACTGAGTTGCTAAGCACCTCGCCATTGCTGAGGCTGGCTTTGAACTTGCGATCCTTCTGCCTAAGCCTCCCAAGTGCTGGGATTACAGGCCTGCGCCACCGCGCCCAGCTTTTTTATTTTATTTTGAAACAGGGTCTCATTGAGTTGCCCAGGCTGGCCTCTAACTCGAGATCCTCCTGCCTCAGCCTAGTACACAGCTGAGATGACAGATGTGCCCAGCTGGTATTGAATTATTTGTTTTTATTTCAAGCATATTGGTTCACCTATTTCTCTAGTCTAGATAACCTGCCCCAGAGCACCTAGGACCCTGTAGGAGGTCACCTTGGCTCCTTCTCAGTGGGCTTTGGTTTCAGATGATGCGAGTCAGAGGTGTCTAGGCAGCTCCTGAATACGCTCCGCTGCTTTGGAGCTCAGCAGAGGACAGTGGGCTGGTGATCACAGCTGTAGCTCAGCATGTGCGGTTAGGGTTACCGCGGGACTAAGCGTGGACAGTGAGGGGAGGGCTCATGCCACAGGGACACCTCGGAGAGGGAAGCCTGCTCCAGCTGGGGCTCATGTACTTGGACTCAGTGATCAGTGTGGGAGGGTTTAGAAAAGAAGGAAGAGGGCTGGGGACGAACTTAGTGGTGGATCGCTTGCCTAGCATGCAGGAGGCCCTGGGTTCAGTCCCCAGCACTGCAAAAAAGAAGGAGAAGAAGAAGCAGCAGAGGTGGACACCTATAGTGCCAGCTATTCCAGAGTTGGGGCAAAGGATTCCTTAAGCCCAGGAGTTTGGGGCCAGCCTGGACAATAGAGAGAAACCTTATCTCTTAAAAGTGAAAAAAAGAAAGTGAGGAATTGTAATAGTTCTTATCAAAATAGACATGGTCTGGCTGGGTGCAGTGGTGCACACCTGTGATCCTAGCAGTTTGGGAAGCTGAGGCAGGAGGATCATGAGATCAAAGGCAGCCTGAGCAACTTATCAAGTCTCTAAGCAACTGAGTGAGACCCTGTCTCTAAATAAAATACTTAAAGTGCTGGGAATGTGGCTCAGCGGTTGAGCGTCCCTGGGTTCAATTCCTGGTACCAAAAAAAAAAAAAAAAAAAAAAAACACGGTCTAGTAATTTAGCACATAGACTCCAGGTTCAAATTCTAGTTCAGTCATTGCTATTACTTGACTGTTCTGTGCTTTGATTTATTCACCTATAAAATGGTGGATATCCAACTGTAAAATAGGCACTTCTGTTGTGAAGCCCAAATGAAGTAAATCCCTTAGAACCAGACACAATACATAGTAAGAGCTAGTGAGTGCCAGCTACTACCATTATTACTAGAGAAAGGAAGGGGCTTACATACAGAACCCAGGGGACCTCACCTCCCAGTTTGCCAGAACAATCCTGGTTTTAGCTTATTGTCCCAGTGGAAATGCTATCAGTGATCCCTTTCACTCTCAAATGTACCACAGTTTGGATAATAAACTATGTGGCCACCCTAACATGATCAAACTGAATCATTAAAACGCTATGATGGGCTGGGGTTGTGGCTCAGTGGTAGAGCCCTTGACTAGCACATGCGTGGCCCGGGTTCGATCCTGAGCACCACGTAAAAATAAACGCATTGTGTACAACTAAAGCAAATAAATAAATATTTTTTTAAAAATGCTATGAGTACCAGGCTCAGTAGCTAATGCGTGTAATCCCAGCTAATCAGGAGGTTGAGGCAGGAGAATCTCAAGTTCAAGGGCAGCCTGGGAAACTTAGCAAGACTTGTCTCAAAATAAAAATAAATAAATAAACAATAAACAAAGAGGGGCTAGGGATATAGCTCAGAGGTAGAGTGCTTGCATAGCATGCTGGAGACCTCAGGTTCCATCTCTAGTACGACAAGAAAAAGTATCTATGAGCTAGATAATACTAACTCAACTTACAAATATTTGCAAATAATATTTGTTCAATTTACGGCTTATGAGGCCCAGGGAGTGCTGTTAATTTGCAAGATGGTCTGCCGGGTTCCTGATGACAATTTTGATTTGGTAGGGTTTTTGCAGTGCCAGGGATCCAACTCAGGGCCTCAGGCAAACTAGGTGAGCTCTCTACCACTGAGCGGCATCACCAGACACTGGCTGACCTCAGTTTTGTCTTAAGCTTCCGGCATGCCTAACTGGAGAGCAACCCCAGGAGATTTTCAGCAGGCTCCTCAGGAGAACCAGGAGCTCTGGGAGAACTGGTGGTGGCGGGCTGCATCCGGCTCAGGCCAGAGGAGCTCCACCAGAGCCCAGCTGCTGGGCGCCTGCGGCAGAACCCTGACATCTGGCCCTGCCACACCAATACAGACAGGCATTCCCAGGCTGCCTCAAGCTCCCTCCCGACTCTGTCAGTGCTCTGGCCAGCCTTCCCCTGCTTTTCTGTTCCTTCCTTCCTTCCTTTCTTTTCTTTTCTTTTCTTTCTTTCTTCTTCTTCTTTTTTTTTTTTTTTTTTTTTTTGTTTCTTTTACAAATTTTAAAAAATCTTATCTTCACTTTGTATCTTATTGTTCTCTGGCCACAGCTAAGGCATCTTATTCCCTAGGAGCAAGGCCTTGGAGGCACTACACATCTGGCTTTAGGATTCTGGAAGTGAAAAAACCATGGTTGATGCTAGAATATCCAAGTTGCCATTGATTTGACTTTTGCTCAACTCTTATCATGAATTACCTGACTGTGTTCTTCTGCTTCCCTAAAGGAAGATGTACTAATCTTGCCCTATATTAATTACCTATTAAGTCAAAACTGAAGCTGGTGGAGTGCCCCAGGTCCTCACACAGTGCAGCCAGGATTTGGACCTGGACGTGACTGAGGGCTCTGGATTAACTACAAGCTGCAAGAGTGTAGGGAGGGATGTGGAAGAGGGAGTGCATAGGTGCCATGGTTATTCAGTGGGGCAGTGATGAAGTGCATGCTTAGCGTGCTTGAGGCCCCAGACTTGCTCCCTAAAACACACACACACACACACGCACACACACACACGCACGCACGCGCGCGCGCACACACACACACACACACACACATACTTTGGGAAGGTTTCAGAGAGGTGTCCTGCATTCACTCATTTTATAAGCATTTATTGAGTACAGGCGTCCCGTTGGTATCTGCAGGGGATTGGCTCTGGGATTCCTGTAGACACCCAAATCCATGGATGCTCAAATCCCTTACATATGATACATGGTGTGGTATTTGCATATAACCACACATATCCTCCTGTATATTTAAATCATCTATAGATTACTTATAATACCTAATACCGTGTAATGCTAAGTAAATAGTATCATACCATATTGTTTAGGAAATAGTGACAAACAACAACAACAACATTTTAGCTAGGGGCTGTGATGTAGGCCTCTAATCCCAGCTACTCAGGAGGCTGAAATAGGAGGATGCCAAGTTCAAAGTCAGCCTGGGCTACTTAGCCAGACCCTGTCTCAAACAAAACAAAAGGCTAGGGATGTAGCTCCGTGGTAGAACACTTGCCTAGCATGTTGGAGGCCCTGAGTTCAATCCCAAGGGAGGTTAAAAAAAAAAAAAAAAAAAGCTATACATGTTCAGTAGAGACATGGCCATCCTAGTTCTGTAATAGATGTCAGCTGCCATGTAACATTTTAAAATATATTTTTGATCCACAGTTGGTAGAATCTGAGGATGCAGAGCCTGCAGATACAGAGCACCGGTGGCACTTACTGTGTACCACGTGGTGAGGACACAAAGATGTGAAAGTCCAAACTCTCAAGGACCTCACCGTCTGGGTGGAGAAGTGAAGTAAACAGGTTATTGCAGAGCGACCTAAGTGCTATATTAAAGGTGTGTGCTCTAACCAGTGGGAGGAAAAGAGGGAGGATTAGTTCTGCCGTGTATAAAACAAACACGCATTGATTGAGAGGGTCACCACGTGTCAGGCACTACCCAGGATGTTAAACAACACAGGAGAGGAGAGGCGCATCCTACACGAAGGAGCAGCCTGTGTCTCGGTGTGGACGCCTGGGGTACGGTGGTCCCTGGAGCAGGGAGTGGGGAATGGGGTGCACACATAGAGATGGGGTTGGAGACAGAGGCCGGCACCACCTGGGAGATTCTGCAGGTTGGGTGGAAGTTTCAACGTTTCCTGTAGATGGAGACTTCCCCAGCCTTTTGGAGTCTAAGACCTCCTTTATTTTAATTTAATTTTAATTTTTTGGTACTGGGGATTGAACTCAAGGGCACTCGACCACTGGGCCACATCCCCAGCCCATTTTTGTATTTTTATTTAGAGACAGAGTCTCACTGAGTTGCTAAGTGCCTCGCCACTGCTGCGACTGGCTTTTTGAACTCATGATCCTCCTGCCTCAGCCTCCCAAGTGCTGGGATTACAGGCGTGCATCACCGTAAGACCGCTTTTTTTTTTTTTTTTGTGGTACCAGGGATTGAACTCAGGGGCACTCAACCTCTGGGCCACATCCCCAGCCCTTTTTTGTATTTTATTTAGAGACAGGGTCTCACTGAGTTGCTAAGTGCCTCGCCACTGCTGAGGCTGGCTTTGAACTCGCGATCCTCCTGCCTCAGCCTCCCAAAGTGCTGGGATTACAGGCGTGAGCCACCGCGCCCGGCTGTAAGACCGCTTTTATTAAAAAAAACTCCTGAGGTGCCTCCATGGGCTAGGATACACGAGCACGGTGGACTCTCTCAGGCGGCCCGCTCTCCCCTTCTGCACTATAGGTGTCTCTTTCTCAGGGCTCTTTCTCCCTTCACGGTCTTCTCCCCCAGTCATTGCAGCCACATGTCTTCAAACCTGGAAATCTGGTGTTGTCCACCCCCTACTTAAAGCACCTCATCAGCTTCCCTTTGTCCCTGGGGGTCAGGTCCAAGGTCTTTGATTCAGCTCAGGGGGCCATCCATGATGGGAAACCCGCCCACCCCTCCAGCCTCCTCTCCAGCTCTTTGCCTTTCCTTCTCCCTTCCTCACTGACGAATGCTCTGCCTGGGCACCCACGCGCTGCCCCAATTCTACCTCTCCGGGTGCCTCTTCCTCATTGGCATCCTGCTGCTCTTCAAGGCAGAATGCAGCAAGGAGATGAGAGTCTGGCCAACTTTTCATTGATTATCTTTTCCCCCCAGTGGGGCCTAGAGAGCCTCATTGCTCAATTGCCGAGCTACACCCGCAGGGGCCTGGCCAACTTCTAAAGGTGCCTTAGGAGCTGGTCACAGTGGTGCGTGCTTGTAGTCCCATCTGCATGGGAGGCTCAGGCAGGAAGATTTCCTTTGCCCAGGAGTTCAAGACTAGCCTGGGCAACACAGCAAGATGGCATCTCAGAATAAAAATATAAAATAAAAAATGAAGGTAAATAAATAAATATTGCCTAGGAGTCCTGCCCTGCCCCTCAATGTATACATATGGAGCTAATGGAGAGTGGGTGAGGGGGAAGGCAGTTGGAACAAGTTCTTCAGGGCATGAAATGCTGTGCCCCCACCCTCCAAGAGGGCCCTGGCTGTCTGACATTAATGGGGCGTGGGCCAAGGCACCACCTGGTACAAAGTAAGGGGAGGTGGGGGTGACCCTGTGGCCTCCTGGACGTCATTTGAGTCCTGGAAGCATCTGCGTCCTCCTGGGGATGGTGAGGAGGCAGAAACCTGAGGTCCTGGTCTATCCTGCAAAGTGACCTGGTCTCCCTCTTGCCCTTCTGTCTTCAAAGTCCTGAAGGTGACTTGGCTCTGGTTGAGTGACAGGTGGCTTCTTGGGGAGGGTACAGCATGGCCCATTGCCCCGCTTCTTTCTGGTGAGCTTCTTGTCCTGCTCCAAGGGCGCCCAGGCTGGAATGTTCTCAGAGGAGGCCTAACATCAAAGGTTCACTTAAGACTTGAACTCATGGCTCGGGTTGTAAGAGGAGGCCTCGTGCCTGTCACTTAACAGGTTGATGAGACCAGCTGGACCCCTGGGCTAACTTTTTTTTTTTTTTTTTTAGCTCCGACCCTGCCCAAGGTGGCTTCCTGGAGATTTGACTCTGTCCCCTCCCACTGTGCTGTGACATTCCCCCTGAGGGTGGGGAATGAATGGGGCCTTGGTGAGTGCAGGGCAGAAAGACACACAGGGCCTCCTCCATGCCAGGCAGGAGACCTGGCACTGGGATCCTAGCAGCCCGGGAAGCTGTTATTCTAGAACCTGATAACTGCCTGGGCTGGGCCAAAGATAAGAGGCAGCTGTTTGAAGTCCAGAGAGATAACAGCTTCAGAGAAAGTCGATAAGAGGAGTGAGATGCACTGGGTTAACTCACCAGTCATGCCTGTTTGCCTTTTGCCAGTTTTATTCATTGATTTACTTTTGAGATGAGGTCTTGCAAAGTTTCACAGGCTGGGCTCCAATTCTCCGTTCTTCCACCTCAGCCTCCCAAGGAGCTGGGATTGCAGACGCACACCACCGTGCCCTGCTTTTTGCCAGTTTTAGTAGTCTTCTACTCCTGAGGCACCAGTAGTGAGGGCTTCGTGTTATTAGCCTTTTAACAGGAGGTCTGGGCATGTCTCTTGGTATGAGCGCCTGCACCTGCAGGCTCTGCTTCTGCCCCATGGGACAGCTGTCTGCAGCCTGCCCTGCCTTTCCAACCCCACTTCTTTGCTGCCCCTAGGCCTTCTTCCCAAGTGCATTTGCTCCTGTACTCATTCAGTTAACAATGTTGTACAAGTGTTCTCTTTATGCCAGGCATTGTTCTGGGCACCAGAGACACCTAGGGAAGCCAGGAGGCACAGACTTTGCTTTCACAAGGCTTATGATCTGGGTAGCCGGGACAAAGAATAGAACAGTCGTTATAATGGGTGACCAGTGGGGGGTGAGGAAATGCTAAGGTGATGCTGTAGAAGGTAACCAGGTGGAGAAGACCTGGTGGCTTTAGAGTGGTCGGGATGACATTTTCTGTCTTTTCTTTCTTTCTTTCTTTCTTTTTTTTTTTTTTAAACAACTAACAAGACTATTTTTACTAGCATCAAATTGAGTGACTCAAACATTTAATGTCAATTAAAATAAATGAGAACTTAGTGTTAGCATTTTTAAAATTTATTTTTATTGTAATTTGTTATACATGTTTGCAGAGGGCAATTCATTTCATATTACATATAAAGAGCACCATTTTTCAAGTTGCTGGTTTTACACAAAGTATTTTTAACCACAATTGTGTCTTCATACATGTACTTAGGGTAATGATGGCTAACTCATTCTACCATTATTCCTATCCCCTTGCCCCCATCCCTCCCTCCCCACTCTTTGCTCTATTTAAAGTTTCTTCATTCCTCGCATCCCCCCTCCCTTGCCTTTATAAGTCAGTATCCTCATATCAAAGAGATCATTCGACCTTTGGTTTTTTGGGATTGGCTAACTTCACTTAGCATTCTTTTCTCCAACTCCATCCATTTACCTGCAAATGCTTTCTTTCTTATTATTCTTCCTTATTATTATTATTTTTTTCAATACTGGGGATTGATCCCAGGGCCTCACACACTAAGCAACATTCCCAGCACTTTTTAATTTTTACTTTGAGACAGGGTCTTGCTAAGTTGCTAAGGGTCTTGCAAAGTTACCCAGCCTGGCCTTTCTGAGGAGACTTGGTGAATAAAAATGAGCCAAGGCAGGGGCTGGGGGTGTGGCTCAGCGATAGAGCGCTCGCCTAGCACATGTGAGGCCCTGGGTTCGATCCATATATAAATACATAAATAAATAAACAAACAAATAAATAAATAAAGTAAAGTTATTGTGTCCAACTACGACTTAAAAAAAAAAAAAAAAAAAAAAAGCCAAGGCAAAAGCTTTCTGGAGAAGAGAGACCCAGTGCAAAGGCCCTGAGGTAGGAGTGAGGGAGGACTGCCTGGGGGAGAAACAGAGGCTATGGGGAGGGGGGGTTGGTGAGAGTGGTAGAAAATTATGGTGAGGCCAGGCTTCCCAGGGACTCAGGGGGCGAGGCAAGAGAATTGCAAGTTTGAGGCCAGCCTGGGCAACTTACCCAGACTCTGTCTCAAAATAAAAAATTAAAGAAAGGACCAAGGATGTATCTCAGTGGAAGAGTACAGCACTGGGTTCAATCTCCAGTACTGCAAAATTAATTAATTAATTAATTAATTAATTAATTTAAAAAACATGGCAGGGCCAAGTGCAGAGGCACACACCTGTAATTCCAGCCACTTCAGAGGCTGAGGCTGGAGGACAGCAAATTCAATTTAGTGAGACCCTGTCTCAAAATATAAAGCACTGGAGGTGTAGCTCAGTGGCAGAGCACCTCTGATTCTATTCTCAGTACTGAAAAAACATCATAATAAAAAGAAAGAAAATGATGGTGGCAGAGGCCAGCCGAGGAAGGCAGGATTATGTCTCTGTAAGAAGTTTAGAAATGAGTGCAGCAAAGGAAGCCACAGGAGGGTGAGTCAGGAGGAATTTTCCTTTTATTTTGAACATTTTGCTTGGTCTGCTGTGGGTGACTGGATCGGAGGGACAGGCTGATGAGGGAACACAGCAGACATAGAAGGTGAGTGAATCCAGGCTCTGCCGTTTACTCTGTTACAACTCAGGCCAGTTGCTTAACCTCTCTGTGCTTGTCTTCGTGGCTTTAAATGGAGTTTGTTTTTGGCAAGTTTACGAGTGCCCACTGTGCTCTGGACCTTCTTTGGGTGGAGGGTGCCCCTCGTAGGACTTTTTTTCCTTTTGTAGTCCTGGGGAATTGAATTCAGAGGCATTATGTTACTGAGTCACAGCAGTTTGTTGTTGTTACTTTTTAATTTTCAGATAGGGTTTCGGTAAGTTGCCCAGGCAGCTGGCCTTAAACTTTTTTTTTTTTTAATATTTATTTATTTGCTTTTAGTTGTACACAATGCGTTTATTTGTATGTGGTGCTGAGGATTGAACCCGGGTCGCACACGTGCTAGACGAGCGCTCTACCGCTGAGCCACAATCCCAGCCCTGGCATTAAACTTGAGATCTTCCTGCCTCAGCCTCCTGACTTACTAGGACTACAGGTGTGCACCACCACACCTGGCTGGAATTTACATTCTAACAGGGAAAGTCGAGGTATCTAACCAGAAAACCCACAGGAAGTGTTAAATGTTATGTGGGGAATTTAAAATAGGCAAACTAGGTTAAACCAGGTAGGGTGAGGCACGCCTGTAAGCCCAGGGGCTTGACAGGCTGAGGCAGGAGGATCACAAGTTCCAGGCCAGTCTGAGTAGCTTGGGAAGACCCTACTTCAGAATAAAACTTACAGAGGGCCAGGACACAACTCAATGGGAGACCCTGAGTTCCACCTCCAGTACCAAAAAATAAAAATATTTTTTAAAAAATACAGAGGATTTAGCCGGGCGCGGTGGCGCACACCTGTAATCCCAGCACTTTGGGAGGCTGAGGCAGGAGGATTGCGAGTTCAAAGCCAGCCTCAGCAATGGTGAGGCACTTAGCAGCTCAGTGAGACCCTGTCTCTAAATAAAATACAAAAAAGGGCTGGGGATGTGGCCCAGTGGTCGAGTGCCCCTGAGTTCAATCCCCGGTACCCAAAAAAAAAAAAAAAAAAAAAAAAAAAAAAAAAAAATACAGAGGATTTAAAAAGAAGAAGAAGAAAAAAAATAAAGAGGATTGTTAGAAGATGACTGGGTATGGTTAGAGAAGACCACTTCGAGGAGACCCCAGTGACGTGAGAAGGACCTTCCAGCTATGATGAGCCCAGCTGAGGAGGGAAGGAGCTTGAGGGAGCACACAGAGCCCGCTTCACAGGGCGTGCAGGGGTCACCGAGTGCTCAGAAGACTCTGGACTGTGGTAGGTGCTCAGCCAACGTCCATGTTCATAAAGATCACTATTTTTTTTTTTTTTTTTTGGCCAGTCTGAGTAGCTTGGGAAGACCCTACTTCAGAATAAAACTTACAGAGGGCCAGGACACAACTCAATGGGAGACCCTGAGTTCCACCTCCAGTACCAAAAAATAAAAATATTTTTTAAAAAATACAGAGGATTTAGCCGGGCGCGGTGGCGCACACCTGTAATCCCAGCACTTTGGGAGGCTGAGGCAGGAGGATTGCGAGTTCAAAGCCAGCCTCAGCAATGGTGAGGCACTTAGCAGCTCAGTGAGACCCTGTCTCTAAATAAAATACAAAAAAGGGCTGGGGATGTGGCCCAGTGGTCGAGTGCCCCTGAGTTCAATCCCCGGTACCCAAAAAAAAAAAAAAAAAAAAAAAAAAAAAAAATACAGAGGATTTAAAAAGAAGAAGAAGAAAAAAAATAAAGAGGATTGTTAGAAGATGACTGGGTATGGTTAGAGAAGACCACTTCGAGGAGACCCCAGTGACGTGAGAAGGACCTTCCAGCTATGATGAGCCCAGCTGAGGAGGGAAGGAGCTTGAGGGAGCACACAGAGCCCGCTTCACAGGGCGTGCAGGGGTCACCGAGTGCTCAGAAGACTCTGGACTGTGGTAGGTGCTCAGCCAACGTCCATGTTCATAAAGATCACTATTTTTTTTTTTTTTTTTTTTTTTTTTTTTGGTACCAGGGATTGAACTCAGGGGCACTCAACCACTGGGTCACATCTCCAGCCCTTTTTTTGTGTTTTATTAGAGACAGGGTCTCACTGAGTTGCTTAGCACCTGCTAAGTTGCTGAGGCTGGCTTTGAACTCACAATCCTCCTGCCTCAACCTCCCAAGTGCTGGGATTACAGGCGTGCGCCACCGCGCCTGGCAAAGATCACTATTGTGGGAGACTTGGGAAGAACTGGGTTTGCAAGTTGATGGTATGTGGGGACATAGGGAAAAGGAGAAATCCAGAAGTTTCCTAGGGCTTGAGATTGGGGAGCTGCTATTTGTTGAGGCACTGCTGTTTCTTTGAAGGGTCCCGTGCCTGCTCCCATTCCCAGGAACTTTCAAGTCTTCTGGATACGTCTTTAGCAGAGTCCTACCAGTCCCTCCTCACTCTGCTGTGCCATGCCCACCCTGCAGTCACACCTCCACAGCCCACCTGGACCACCCCAGCTCAGGTGCCTGCTGGAGGCCGATGGGGTCCCAGAGACCCAGTTTAATGTCCCCACCGCCTGCCCTTTGCCATGCGGGGACACTGGACCCATGTGGTTTACCTAACATCCTTTTTTCTACATTCTTTCAAAGATAGTCACTAAAATATTTCTTGAGCTCCTACTATGTGTTGTACACACTGGATACACAGCAGTGCACAAAACGGACAAAAATCCCCTCCTCACAGGGCTAATATTTCTACTTGGGGAGACTGACAATGCAAATATAATTAAAAATCAGTACACAGATAATTATGTCAGGTGCTGATATAAAGCCAGGGGAGCGCTGGGGTGCAGTTAGCTTTGATGGCTCATCACAGAAGGGCTCTGGGTTAAAGGAATGTTTGATCAGAAGCTGAGGATGTGAGTCAGGGACTATCCTGGAGAAGAGATGGTCCGGCCGAGAACCGCTTGCAGGGGTACAGTGGCCAGAACCTGAGGCTCCCCTGAGGAATAGCAAGGTGACATGCGTAGCTGGGGCAGAGCAGAGGAGTGGGGAAGAGAGGAGGTCTGTGTCGGCGACATGGGCACAGGGCCTTTGCAGGTTGGTGACCTTGACTTTGGAAGATGGGGAGCCACGGAGGGTTTGAACTGTCTTGCTGCTGTGTGTAGAAGAGAGTGTAGGGCCCTTGGGTCTGTCTCTTGGGCCCGACAATGAATTTCTTGGAGGCAGGACCGCAGGCCAAATGCCAGAGCCTGGGCAGTGCTGACTTCCCACCCAGTCTGTTCACATGCCCACAGTCAGCCTGACCTTCTCAAGGACAGCACAGAGACCCTGGTGGCCTTCCTTCTTCAGGACCAGCTTACTTGTGTCTTTGGGGTAGCCATGTCTGCGTGTTATTTCAGGATGTCACATTGAACCACGGCATTTCTTCATTTCCCTGCCTGCCAGCTCTTACCTATCCATCTCTGCTTGAGTCTAATCTTCCTCAGGGAGGGACCTGGGTCTCCCGAACATTTGAATTAATCTTCATCCTTTTAAAAGGTCCTAAGTCCCCATGGGTGGCCGCTGGCAAGGAGACAAGCCTTCGTGGAGAGATCCACATCTCTAGTCTCAGGGCTTCACCTCTAGCCTCAGTGGAACCATTAAACTTGCGGAATGACTTCCCACACTGTGAACCTCAGTTTTCCCATCTGTGAAATAGTAAGGTTTGGAGCTGGGTGCAGTGGTGCACACCTGAAATCCCAGAGACTCGGGAGGCTGAGGCAGGAGGAGCACACATTTGAGACCAGACTGGGACACTTAGTGAGACTCTGTCTCAAAATAGAAAAAATAAAATAAAAAGGATTGGGGATGTAACTCAGAGGTAGAGCATCCTGGGTTCCATAAACATATGGATTGGGCTAGATCCGTGATTTTTATAAATTTTTTGAAAATATATATATTTATTTGTTTTAGTTGTACAAAATGCCTTTATTCTTGCCGGGCGTGGTGGCGCACGCCTGTAATCCCAGCACTTGGGAGGCTGAGGCAGGAGGATCGCGAGTTCAAAGCCAGCCTCAGCAATGGTGAGGCACTTAGCAACTCAGTGAGACCCTGTCTCTAATAAAATACAAAAAGGGCTGGGGATGTGGCCCAGTGGTCGAGTGTCTCTGAGTTCAATCCCTGGTACCAAAAATAAAAAAGCCTTTATTCTTGCGTGGTGCTGAGGATCGAACCCGGGCCGTGCACATACCAGGCAAGCACTCCACCACTGAGCCACAACCCCAACCACCGATTTTTGGTATTGTGAAATACCAACGCTACCTATAGCTCTCTCCACAACAATGAACAGGTGCACAAAATTTGGCATGCAACTGGGAGAAGCGGGGTCACAAGCCTCAAAATCTATTTCTAAGGCCTCTTCCAGTTTTGATAATGTGATTTTCTATGCTCTGATTATAGTCTGGCCCAGAGAGGCTGCATCCTTGTGGGAGAGATTGGTTTTAATCTTCATATGAGTAATTTAGGACTTGTTTTTGTTGGGTTCTTTATAAAAGCATGTAGGATACATTCCTGGAGGCCAAGAAGGAGTTTGTGGTCTGCAACCTGCATGTCCTCAGACTCCAGGCCTGGAGACGTGGGCATGATGGAGAAGGGGAGGCCCACCAGAATGTGGGGGGCCCCCCAGTTGTTTTCACGTGGGAGATGCAGGGTGGGTGGAGAGGGCCATACGGTGGGTGGAGGAGAAGTGGAAGCAGGGAAGCAGGAAGGGGATGGGGTGCCCACAGGCGGAGGGTAGGGAGTTGTGGGCAGAACGGGGAACCTGGGCCCGTGGGCGGAGACTCCCAGGAGCCTGGGCG
Organism: Tamias sibiricus; assembly: GCA_025594165.1. Taxonomy (NCBI): domain Eukaryota; kingdom Metazoa; phylum Chordata; class Mammalia; order Rodentia; family Sciuridae; genus Tamias; species Tamias sibiricus. The sequence continues at coordinate 34,867,278 of CM046669.1, forward strand.
AATGGGGAGAAGAGGCCCCTGCGATTTGGAGGGGCAGTCCCGGCTTGACTGAGGATCTGGAAGATGGGGGGTGGCCCTGGGCCAAGCCAGACACCACCCTTTCTCACCAGCTAGTGCCTCTCTGCACGTTCACACCCAGTGCCTCGCTGGCAGGGGCTGTAACCTGAGCCCTGGGTGCCAGGAGGGGGACAGACCCACCCTGTCCTCTACGGTCTCCCCCAGCTACCTTCGCACCCCAAGGCTCACACAGGTCCAAGCCAGGGAAGAAAGGGTGCTCTCAGTGGGCTTGGGACAGGTAAGGATTAGGGGCTGATGACAGGTTGTCAGCAGCTCCAGGGACACTGCCTTAATGCCAGCACCCCGAGCTGCTGTGCCCTTTGATCCAGCCTCTGAACGCTTGATTATGAGAGAGACACGGCCCATGTTTCCATAAAGGGGCAAACAATTGTTTCCAGCGCAGACAAAGGACTCTTTGTATGGCCCTGGGACCTGCGCCCCGGGAGCCTCTCCGGGGGAGAGGAAGGAGAGCCCCGCCCTGGCAGGGAGGGTGTAGGAGTGGGGCAGTGCTGGGCGAGGCAGCTGCGAGGCTCCCACCAAGCCTGCTCCCGATGGGCAAAGGGCACTGATGACGTGCCCAAGGTGCACGCCCAGCTCTGATGGGGGTGGAAGGGGCTCCCTTCTGAATCTCTCCAGTCTCAGGCTCAAAACACACAGCCTTTATCCCTGTTAGGGCGTATGGTGGGGTACCCTGCTGCCCCCTCCGTTTGGGGGAAGGGCTGGCTCCTCACTGCCAGGAATCCACACCTAAGCCAACAGGTATCAGGGTAGGGAGAGGGATTTGGGGCACAGAGTTAGAACTCAGAGAACACTTGGGACTAGGAATGAAGAAGGGGCCCACGGGGAGGAGGGGTAGTGGTAAGTGCAGCCAGTTTGGAGCTGTCCTGCCTTCTGCACCTGCTCTCACCGCTCCCCTGGGGCCTGGCCCTGGAACACCCTCAGATTTTGCAAAGCAAATCAGGCTGTTGCAGAGGGTGAGAGCTTTGCCCTCTTTCCAGAGCAAGGGAGAGAGGTGTGTGTTGGTGGGGCTTCTGTCCAACCCCAGCTACACCCCTGGCCCATTTGTTAGTTAAATTCCACCCCTCACTCCTAGCCATGCTTTCTGTCTGCAAGCACGTGTGATGAGGCCTGGGGTCAGCCCTAAACTGCCCTCCCAGTCAGAGGCGGCTGTAAGGCAGGCAGCTGGGGTGCGACCCTAAGGAATTCAGGAAACCCATGTGTTTAGGGGATGAAGACCAGGCTTGGGATCTTTGGGGCTTCCTACGCAGAGACCAGAATGACTCATTCTGAGTAGAGATAAGCAGAAGGTGTTGAACACTGGCTCCCTGGATACTACCAGTACAACCAGTTTGGTGTCCACCTTGGCGAGGGAGATGCTACCTCGAAAGTTGGGTGCAAAACAAGCCTTTCAGCCAGGTCTGGTGATAGACAACTGTAAACCCAAGCTGCTCATGAGGCTGAGGCAGGAGGATCGCAAGTTGGTCAGCCTGGGCAATTTAGAGAGCCCATGTCTCAGATTTGTAAAAGAATTCTAAAAAGGGACTGGGGATGTAGCTCAGGGCTAGAGTGCTTGCCCAGCACGCGCGGGGGCCCTGGGTTCAACCTCAAGTACAGCAATTAAAATAAAATAAACCTTTCAGTGGGAGGTGCTTTGATTAGGGTTGGGTAAGGATTATGATTTAACAGTCAGGAGTCAGAGCAAACAGAAAGGGAGTTGAATGCCAAGGAGCCAAATTTTTGCTGAAGCCCCCATTGAAGAATTGATGGGCCTTTTGGAAAGTTCCTAAAGTCTTTTCCCCAGGTGAGAGTGAAGTAAGCTAAATGCAGACAAGGGAAGACTAAAGTCTTGTTGATGTGACCCTGGACTGTGGGAGGGGTAGGTAGTTGGTGTTTTAGGTGTAAGCTTAGTGGGTGTGATGGTAGCTCACCAGGGGGGCTGGTCTGGGGCTTGGGATGGGGAGCAGGGACAGATCTGGGGTCCCGCAGAGCATCCAGACTGCAAAAGGGAGACTTTGAAGCTTTGAACTTAGAGAGGGAGAGGAACTTGGGCTGACCCCAGAAGAGGCCAAGACCCAGGTTTGTGGGCTGGAAACCAGGCCTGCAGGTGCCAAACAGGTCCCTGCCCTTGGAAACTGGCTGTGTGTTGACTTTGGCAGCCCCACCCTGAGCCTCCACCTACCCCAGAAGGGCTTGAAACTGACACTGGGCCCTGCTGGGGGCTGGAGATGTTCCCAGCCCAGTCCTGTTCAGGCTGGCTGCTACAGGCTGTGGCCCAGGCAGAGGAAGCAGGCTGGCCAAGTGTTTGGGGGAGGGAGGCTGCGCCAGGGAGGGCTAGTATCTGGAACTCATCTGGAGGAGCCAGGGCCGGAGGACAGGACTGAATGAACGGCCTCTTGGTCTCAGACTGAAGACCCAGAGAGAGAAGGCAGGGGGAGAGGGGGAAATGAGCTTTGGGAGATCAACTCTCATCCTATGACCTTCTGTTATGGTGCAGCTACAAGGAGCTGAGGTCTACACGTGTACCAATGAATCCTCTCAACGAGTCGTTTCATAAGATAAAGAAACGGGCAAGAAGCGAGCATGGGGTGGCCCGTCATCTCAACGCCTCAGGAGACTGAGGCAGGAGTATCCCAAGTTTGAGGCCAGCCTCGGCAACTTGGGGTGACCCCGTCTCAAAACTTCAGAAGGGCTGGGAACCAGGCATGGCGGCGCACGCCTGTAATCCCAGCGGCTCTGGAGACTGAGGCAGGAGAATTGTGAGTTCAAAGCCAGCCTCAGCAACTTAGAGAGTCCCTAAGCAACTCAGTGAGATCCTGTCTCTAAATAAAATACAGAAAAGGGCTGGGGATGTTCCTCTGTGATAAAGTGCTCCTGGGTTCCATTCCCAGTGCCACCAGAGAGAGAGAGAGAGAGAGAGAGAGAGAGAGAGAGAGAGAGAGAAGCAGCCTTGGAGAGCTTCCTCCACTGAACAGATGGGAAGTAATTCAAAGTCAAGGCTAGAGCTTCAAAGGCCAACTCTATTCCTACCCATGCTGAGAGGGAAGCTCAGATCCAGTCTTTGCTGCAGGGATGAGGTGACAGCCATCTCTGGGAGGAGGAGAGAGAGATGAAGAAACAGGCAGTCAGTTCAGAGAGAAGGGCAGAGACAGGGATGGGGAGGAGAGGAGAGAGATAGGGAATGTGCAAATGCACACGCATGTGTATGCATGTGTACAACACTAGTATCAACAGTTTGTCTTTTTTTATTTTTTATTTTTGTGGTGCTGGAGATGGAACCCAGGGCCTGGTGCCTGCTAGGCAAGTGCCTACCACTAAGTCACACCCACAACCCCTGATATTTCATAATTTTAAAGTAATCTTCCACTGGCCCTTTTCAAAAAGAGACTAGAACAGGTGGAATGGCGACCTAGGAGAGTCTGTGAGGGACAGAGAAGAGCAAGCACAGACTGGGGTGGAGTTGTGGGTTGTATTTTCACAAGGAGAGCAATAGAGGCCACCAGAAAGACGGGGTGGGTGCTGGAGATAGCCGACTCTTCTGTGTTCTCCTCGGGGCCTGCTCCCTCCGGCTGGCTACGGTGGAGATGGCGGGCTGAGGAGGCTATGTCCAGCTTCTGCTGCCTGTGGGTAGACCCCGGGCCAGAATTTTGCCTTGCTGCAAGATAAGAGACCTGGGCAGGGAGATTAATGGGTCAGAGGTACTAATAAGAGGAAGCCAGGGAGGGCTGGACCTTTGGGGTGCCCTGGGCTCTGGGCAATAGAGTTCAAGGGGTGATCTACCCAGAAGAGTCCTTTCTGTCTGGTGACAGGAGACTCTATTTTCAGTGGCCTGGATTGAGTGATATAGAGTGCTTGGGTCCTGTGAAAAACCAAGGGCCATCTTTCTTGAGGAGATCAGTAGGGATGCTGTGAGATCTGGTGGGACACTGAGGTCACTCAGGCCCAGGCCCTGACTTTATCATCTCTCATCCACAAAAGGACTTAATTACAATAACAAGAAAAATAATAGCGGCTATTATTTACTGAAAACTCACTTTGGGTCAGACACTCCAGTTAAGGGCCTTATTTTATTTATTTCTAAAATTTACAACAACTTGGAAAGTTAGGTAGCACCCCTTCTTCCTAGGACTTTCATATGAGAGGCAAGTACTCTTTGCTTTTTTTGGGGGGGGTACTAGGGATTAAATCCAGAGGTGATCAACCACTAAACCGCATCCCCAAGCCCTTTCTTATATTTTATTTAGAGATACAAGCTCTTGCTGAATTGCTTAGGGCCTCTCTAAGGTGCTGAGGCTGGCTTTGAACTCACAGACTTCCTGCCTCAGCCTCCGGAGCCACTGGAATTATAGGCGTGGACCATGGTGCCCCACTCCCAGTTATTTTTTTCATTTTATTTTGAGACAAGGCCTTGCTAAAGTTGCATAGGCTGGCCTCGAACTTGTGATCCTCATATCTCAGCTTCCCGATAAGTATTCTTGTACTCATTTTATAGATAAGGACACTGAGTCCCAGAGAGGTCAAGTAACTTTCTTGCTTTGTTTAGGATTCCTTTAAAGACCATCAGTCCTACCAAGTACAGTGGCCCACTTCTGAAATACCAGCAACTTAAGCCTGAGGCAGGAGGATTACAAGTTCATGGCCAGTCTCAGCAATTTGGTGACACCCTGTTTTAAATTCCTTAAAAATAAAAAGGACTGAATATGCAGCTCAATGGTAGAACAGCCCTGGGTTCAACCCTCAGAACCATAAATAAGAAATAAAAACAGTAATAAAGACCATCAGCGCTGATGGGGCTGACCTCTTCCCCAGTGGTCCATTAACCCTACTGCTAGCATTGTGTGGATTCTCACCTCTCTGAGGAGGCCACACAGCCACAAAGCCCTGCATCTTCCTCAGTAAAGCCAGTTGCCACCTAAAATACCAGTTCTGCACATATTCATCCCTTTGCTGAGTGTCCTCTCAAACAGTCCAGGGTTTACCTCTCTTCCAAAACTTTTCATTTTTGCCATCAAAAATTCTCTATCCAAGCGGGGCGCGTTGGCGCATGCCTGTAATCCCAGCACTTGGGAAGCTGAGGCAGGAGGATTGCGAGTTCAAAGCCAGCCTCAGCAATGGTGAGGCACTTAGCAACTCAGTGAGACCCTGTCTCTAATAAAATACAAAAAGGGGTTGGGGATGTGGCCCAGTGGTCGAGTCCCACCCCCCTCCGCCGAGTTCAATCTCCAGTACCAAAAAAAAAAAAAAAAAAAGAGCCAGGCACAGTGGCTTGCACCTGTAGTCCCTGCTACTATAGAAAACGACACAAGCAGATCACTTGAACCCTGGAGTATCCTCAGCCCCCAAAAAAAGGAAAAGAAAAGAAAAGGAAGAAATAAATATTGTGTGTGTGTGTGTGTGTGTGTGTGTGTGTGTGTGTGTGTGTGGTGGGGTACTAGGGATCAAACTAGGGTCTTGCACATGCCAGGCAAGTGCTCTACCACTGAGTGACATCCTCAGTGCTCCAACTCTGCCTTTTTTTTTTTTTTTTTTTTTTTTTTTTAAAGATAAGGTCTGTCTTCTTAAGTTGCCCAGGCTGGCCTCAAACTTGAGATCCTCCTGCCTCATCCTCGGGAGTAGCTGAGATTGCATGCCCAGGTAAAATAAATAAAATTCTTTTTTTTTTTTTTTTTTGTTGGTACCGGGGATTGAACTCAGGGGCACTCGACCACTGGGTCACATCCCCAGAACTTTTTTGTATTTTTTTAGAGACAGGGTCTCACTGAGTTGCTAAGTGCCTTGCCATTGCTGAGGCTGGCTTTGAACTCGCAATCCTCCTGCCTCAGCCTCCCAAAGTGCTGGGATTACAGGCGTACGCCACCGCGCCCGGCTAAATAAAATTCTTGACCTGAGAACTCTCCACACACTTGCCACATCCCTCGTGGACTTTTCCCAGCACTCTGGCTTCAGCAGGGCCCCTGGTTCCCCCCCGAGAACCTCGCTTCCCAGAAGCACCCTGGGGAGCTGCGCTCTCCCCTCCCCCCAGGTGCGGCCCTTGCTCATTCATGTCACTGAATCCCTCAAGCCTTGCTGCTTGTTACCCTGATTCCTAATGGATGTGGGGACCTGGATTGGAGTCCGTCTTCTCCTCCTGCCCTTAGTCGGAGTGACTTTGCAGGTCTGGAATGGTGTGATATGTGTCACCGAGTACTCTCCTGTAACAAAAGGCAGATTAACAAGAGCAAAGCATAACAAATGTGTTTAATTGAAGTTTTATGTGTTCCGGGCTTTCTAAATGGAAGACCCAGAGGCCCAGGGAAAACTGTGTCTTTAGGCTTGGTTTCTGTAGAGAACAGACAGCTGTGTGGAAATGTGTGTGGACAGAGGGCATGATCGAAATCTAAGGGACTGAGGCCTGTCCATCCCAGCAAGGCCTGTCTGTTCAGATTCCTCTGGGCCTCTCTGCGAGGCCTTCTTCCCTCCTGGGCATGGGGCAATTTAAGGGAAGGAGGGTCTTTAAGGGAGAAGAGTGACAGATCTAGGTTTTATGACTTGCTTTGGGGGACAGGGGTTCTAGGTGCTATGACTCACCTTGGGGGAGAGGAATTCTGTTTTTTCTGACTCACTTTGGGGGGCAAGGAGGGTGAAAGACAGGAGAGCAGGAGAAGGACAAAGAAAGAATTTGCTTTTAAGGCTGCTTCTGCGATCTTCCAATCCTTAGTTCAAAGTACTCAGCATGCCAAAGCACCAACTTGGGGGTATCATCATCTGAGCCCCAACAACTTCAATGTCCAGGAGAGAACTATTTTTGTTCTTTGACTTCAACTCCCAAATCTCGCCCCCGCCCCCCCCTACTCGACTGCAGCCACCCATGCTAGGAACACTTCCTGCATTTGGTTTTCCCTGGGAAATGCCCTGTCACTTGGTTATTTATTTATTTGTTTTTGGACTGGGGATTAAACCCAGAGGCGCTCTATCACTGAGACACACACCCATCCTTATTTTGTATTTTTTTTAGAGACAGAGTCTCACTGAGTTGCTTAGCGCTTGGCTAAATTGCTGAGGCTGGCTTTGAACCCATGATCCTTTTGCCTTAGCCTCCCAAACTGCTGAGATTACAGGCATGTGACATCGCACCTGGATGTTTTTTTAAATTTTTTGTGGTGCTGGGATTGAACTCATGGCTTTGTGAATGTTGGATAATCACTCTACCACCTCTACCACTAAGCTACACCCCAGCCCTTGTTTTACTTTGAGACAGGGTCTGACTAAAGTGCTGAGGCTGTTCTTGAACTTGCAATCCTCCTGTCTCAGCTTCCAGAGTAGTTGGGGTTACAGACTTGTGCCATCACAAACACCAGCTTCTATCATTGTTTTTAAATATATATTTTTATCAGGCATGGTGGTGCATGTCTGTAATCCCAGCAATTTGGGAGGCTGAGGCAGGAAGATTTCAAGTTTGAGGCCAGCCTCAGTAACTTAGCAATGCCTTAAGTATCTTAGTAAATCCCTGTAAGAGATTGAACTCAGGAGCATTCGACCACTGGACCACATCCCCAGAACTTTTTTGTACTTTTATTAGAGACTTGGGGTCTCACTGAATTGCGATCCTCTTGCCTCAGTTTCCCAAGTGCTGGGATTACAGGTGTGTGCCACCGTGCCTGGCGTTAAGTCCCTGTTTAAAAATTTTTTTTTTTTTTTTTATAAAAAGGACTAGGGATGTAGCTCAAAGGTAAAGTACCTTTGGGTTCAATTCCTAGTCTCTTACACACACACACACAGATAGATAGTTATAGATAGGGATATATTTAAAAAATTCTCAGTTTTTTTCCATTTAATAAACAGCAATGGATATAACCCCCATAAACTAAAAATCTTTGGAGTCTTCAATATTTTTTATGAACATGTCTGGTGTAGTGGTGCATATCTATAATCCCAGTGACTTGGGAGGCTGAGGCAGGAGGATCAAACGTTTGAGGCCAGCCTTAGCAATTTAGTGAGGCCTTAAACAAGTTAGCAAGACTCTGTCTCAAAATAAAAAATAAAAAGGAGCCGGGCGCAGTGGCGCACGCCTGTAATCCCAGCACTTTGGGAGGCTGAGGCAGGAGGATCGCGAGTTCAAAGCCAGCCTCAGCAATGGCGAGGCACTTAGTAACTCAGTGAGACCCTGCTTCTAATAAAATACAAAAAAGGGCTGGGATATGGCCCAGTGGTCAAGTGCCCCTGAGTTCAATCCCCAGTACCAAAAAAAATAATAATAAAATAAAATAAAAAATAATAATAATAAAAATAAAAAGGGCTGGGGGTATAGCTCTGTGGTTAAGGAACCTCGGTTCAATCTCCAGTAGTACTATTACTACTGCTAATAATGATGATGTTTATGAATATAATAATAATAATAATAATAATAAATATTTTTATGAATATAAGGGTGCCTTTAGACTAAAAGAGTTGCAGAACCATTGATCAATAGACCAGTGATTAAGATAATAGGCCCAGGCTGGGGTGTGGCTCAGTATAGAGCATTTGCCTAGCTAATGTAAAGTCCTAAGTTTTATCCCCAACACCACAAAATGGAAGGAAGGAAGGAGAGTAGGTCCTTAGCCCTTAGGCATTTGAATTTGGGTTTTGCTCCTTATAGTTTATAGGACTTTGGACACATTTGCAATCTCCGATCCCTAATTACCCCATATGTAAAATGGGGTGGGTGTAATGGTACCATGAAAGGTTGGCAAGGATTAAATAGTTACCATAGGAAACAGAAGAGAGCCTGGCACATTATGGGCTAGCATAAATGAGCATAAATAAATAGGTATCATCTTAGCTGGCATCAGCAGCAGCAGCAGCAGCAGCAGCATGCTGGTGGTCCTGAGCAACAGAAAATACCATCAAAAAGAGCTCTGGAAGCTGGGCACAGTGGCAGACGCCTGTAATCCCAGAGGCTCAGGAGGCTGACACAGGAGGATCATAAGTTCAAAGCCAGCCTCAGCAAAAGTAAGGCGCTAAGCAACTCAGTGAGACCCTGTCTCTAAATAAAATACAAAATAGTGCTGGGGATGTAGCTCAGTGGTTGAGTGTCCCTGAATTCAATCCCTGGTACCCCCTAAAACAAACACCAAAACCAAACAAACAAACAGAGCCCTGGAGGCTGGGGGGTGTAGCTCCGTGGTAGAGCGCTTGCCTGGACTGGGAGAGACCAGGACCCCTAAACAATGGCAATGGTTACCCCACATTCTAGGGGCTGAGCACTGCCCAGGGGCTCCAAATACAGAAGTAATAGAAGTAGACACAGATCCCTGTCCTCAAGGGGTTCATAACAAGAAGCTGCCCAGTGCTGGGGTCACCTTGCATCTTACCCATGTAGGATGCCTGCTGTCAGGCGCTTTCAGATACATTTTCTGATTTCATTTTCACAGTTACCTTTCACCTGGTGAGAGTGGGCAGGAAGGGGTTAATAGCCATCTTATGAGAGTTACCCACGAGTGGCAAATAGCAGAGCGGGCTGGTGTTGTCTCTTTTGAAACAGGAGACAGGAGATGGAAGCCAGGAACACCAGGCGGTGCGCCCTCCCCCCTCCCTGCAGAGCCAACCAACCTGTCCAGACAAAGCCTCTCCCACCTGCAGACACCTGTGGGCTCCCCCACCTCCCAGCGGACGGTGGGAGCACAACCCCCTCCTGCTTTGCACCCCTCCCGCCTGTGGGCTCACCAACTCAGTCACCTTTCCATCCCTTCTCCACGCCCACCTTTTGAAGCAACTTCACGGAGATGTCATTTCCCTGCAATAAAATTCACTCATTGTAAGACTACATTTCAGTGGGCTTTGGCACGTGGGTGCGACTCCCAACTCAACACCGTGATCAAATCTGAGCATTTCTGTTAATCCCCCAATTTCCTCTGGCCCCTTTGAAATCAATCTTTTTCTACTTCCAGCCCCAGACAATCATGGATCTCCTTTTTGTCACTATTTTGTAGCTTTTTCTAGACTGCAAGTAGAATCATGCAATCTGGACTCATTTTTTTAAAAAAATATTTATTTATTTGCTTTAGTTGTACACAATGCGTTTATTTTTATGTGGTGCTGAGGATTGAACCCGGGCCGCGCACGTGCTAGGCGAGTGCTCTACCGCTGAGCCACAACCCCAGCCCTGGACTCATTTTTGACTCGATGCTTTCACCCAGAGGATTTCTAAAATCTACCCATTATAGGGCTGGGGTTGTGGCACAGTGGTAGAGCGCTTGCCTAGCATGTGTGAGGCACTGGGTTTGATTCTCAGCACCACATATGAATAAATGAATAAAATAAAGATCTGCCAACATCTTTAAAAATTTTGAAAAATAATAAAAAATAAAATCTATCCATTATGGATTTTTTTTTCTGTTTATTCACAGTGTCGGGGATGGAACCCAGGGCCCCTCCCAAATCCCCAATAGGTTCTATAGACCAGTAATATTCCTTGTTATTGCTTAGGAGTGTTCCACTATGTGATAATATACTCATGCATCCAATGATTGACGGACATTTAGGTTGATTCCAAATTTTGGTGAGTCTGAAGAATACTGCAGTGAATTCCTATACAAGTCTTTGTGTGTGTATCTGCTTTTATCTTTCTTGGGCAGATGCTAGGAATGGCATTGCTAGACCGCATGGTAAGCGTGTGTTTATAAGCAACTACAGAAGATGGGACTGGGGATGTAGCTCAATTGGTAGAGAGTTGGCCTAGCATATGCAAAGCTCTGGGTTCAATCCCCAGCACCCCCCCACACACACCAAAACACTACAAAATATTTAGTTGGTGTCTAATAAAGTCAAACATACAGATTTCCCTCTAACATATGTACTAAGACCCCCTTTTCTACCATGACTTCATATGCATTCTGCTAAAGTATAATTCCACAAAGTTAAATAGTAATATACAAATAGTAAGCATATAGTAAAGACTTATTTGTTTGTTTATTTATTTAGTTAGTTGTTTTTGACTTGCTGGAGAAGGAACCCAGGGCCTCACACATCCTGGGCAAGTGCTCTACCACTGCTTATATCCCAGCCAAAGTTTTATTTAATTCATTAATAGGGGTAAAGTTTCAACAAAGGGTACAAGAGACCACATAGGAAGTTAGTAGAACCGCTTGGGAGGCTCAGATAGGAGGATAGAAAGTTCGAGGCCAGCCTCACAATTTAGAGAGACTTTGTCTCAAAAAAAAAGTAAAGTACTGGGGATGTAGCTCACTGATAAAGTGCCTCTGGGTTCAATCCCCAGTATCAAATAAATAAATAAGTGGAAAAAAGAATGCTAGAATAAGACTGCAACATTGGATATCCAATATGTAAGACAGTAGTACTGAAATTTTGACATTCTTCTCAACCAGATGATGACTTGCGACTTTTCAATTTTCTACAAGTTAAACATCTAATTTACAGAGTCCCATAGGGCTCTACTCAGTAAATCGTAAGTCAAACAAGCCATCTTCTCTAAAGAATTAGGGATCTATAGATCAGCTAGTTAATGCTCTAGGATGATTCAGAAAGATTAGAGAGAGTCAGAGCCAGGTGTGGTGGCACACGCCTGTAATCCCAGCCCTTGGGAGGCTGAGGCAGGAGGATCGCGAGTTCAAAGCCAGCCTCAGCAATTTAGTGAGGCCCTAAGTAATTTAGAGAGACCTGTCTCAAAATGAAAAATAAAATGGGCTGGGATGTGGCTCAGTGGTAAAGCACCCCTGGCTTCAATCCCAGTACCAAAAAAAGAAAAAAATGTGCAGAACCCAAGGACAGACATTGTGATAAACTGCAAGAAGAAAGAGGCAGAGTCCTACAGGAGCACATGAGAGGGGTGCTGGTCGGCGTTAGCCTCAGGGAAAATGAAGCCTGAGTTGGACTCAGGTAAAGAAGAGGTTTAGGCCAAATGCAGTAGCACACCTGTAATCCCAGACACTGGGAGGCTGAGGCAGGAGGATGGCAAGTTTTATTTTGCTATTGTTGTTTTTGGGGGGCAGGTACCAGGGATTGAACTCGGGGGGCACTCAACCACTGAGCCACATCCCCAGCCCTGTTTTGAATTTTATTTAGAGACAGGATCTCACCGAGTTGCTTAGTGCCTCACTATTGCTGAGACTGGCTTTGAACTCTCAATCCTCCTGTCTCAGCCTCCCAAGCCACTGGGATTACAGGCGTGCGCCACTGCACCCAGCTTGGAGTATGGCAAGTTTGTGGTCAGGTTTCCTGTCTCAAACTTTAAAAAAAAAAAAAAAAAAGGATGGGTACACAGTTCAGTGGTAGAATGCCCCTGGGTTCAATACCCAGCAAAGCCCCCCACGGCTTGTTGAACAAATGACCCCCCAAAAAATATTCTACATTATTTTTTCATGATGTAAATGCAAGGTTTAGAACTTTGGTTTATTATTATTATTATTATTTGTGGTACCGGGGATTGAACTCAGGGGCACTCCACCACTGGGTCACATCCCCAGCCCTTTTTTGTATTTTATTTAGAGACAGGGTCTCACTAAGTTGCTGAGTACCTCGCTATTGCTGAGGCTGGCTTTGAACTCTCAATCCTCCTGCCTCAGCCTTCCAAAATGCTGGGATTACAGGCGTGCGCCATCGCGCCCAGCTTGGTTTATTATTATTAAGACTAGATATTTTTATGTGTATGTATTATGTACATTATTTTATTTAATTTTGGCAGTACCAGAAATCGAATCCAGGGTCTTGCGCATGCAAGGCAAGCACTGAACTACTGAGCTATATCCCAGCCCCAATATTTGTATTTTATTTAGCAAAATGGAGGCCAGGTGCTGAGGTTGTAGCTCAGTGGTAGAGCACATGCCTAGCATGGGAGAATCCTGAGTTTGATCCTCAGCCACACAGACACACACACAATCAAGTGGAGCCCATATTTCTGGTTGTCAGGCATTGTGTCCGAGGGACATCCAGGTCAGTTCATTTAATCGTCACAGCAATCCGGTGTGGTAGGTATTTTCATCCTTGATTACAGAAGAGGCTCACTGAGGTCAGGAGGCTGCGCTGTCTTACAGCTGACTGGTGACGAGCGCTGAGGTCTGCTGGGATGACCGATACTGTGAATTCTCTGAATTCCACCCTGTTAACCGCAGTACTACGTGTTGTCAGGGAAGGCCTGGCTTGATGTTATTCATAACGTGGCCCCGGGGACCGCTGACTCAGTCGCCCAGGGCAGGCGCTCCCGGGATCCCGGGTTTCTGAGTGGGAGGTGGCAGCCTCGGACCGGGGAGTTTCGGTCAAGGCTGCGGTCGGGTCGGCTCGAAGCGGCTCGGCTCGGCTCGGCTCGGCTCGGCTCGGCTCGGCTCGGCTCGGCTCGGCTCGGCTCGGCTCGGCTCGGCGCAGCGCGCGGCCGGGCTTGAGGCGGCGCAGCGCAGCCCAGACCAGGATCCCTCCTCCCGCGTCTCCTGGGCGGAGCTCTTCACTGCCAAGCAGGTCCTGCCCGGTGATGTCAAATCACTGGGCAGAGCTTCCGGTGATTGCTGACACCCGGCTGACCTCAGCAGAGGGGCGGCAAGAGCCTCCTTCTCCTCGAGGAAGCACGGGGGTGGGGGTGGGTCGAGTGCATTTCAACGATGATTATAATGACTGATCTCTTGAATCCTTCTCCCAGGAGGTGGTGGATATCCAGGGAGGCAGGGAAGCCCCCTGGGAGTTCTGTTTCTGGCTCTGGGATTTGAACCCATGGCTAGTTCAGGAGACCTGAAACCACTAACTTGCTGTGTGTCTCTAGACAAGTCGCTTGTCCTCTCTGGGCCATCTCTTAGGCTTTCTAATGTAATGAAACAAAACAAAACAAAAAAAGTTTGGAGAAATGTCCAAGTGACCCTTTCAGGATTCCCAGAGGAGGGGAGAATGGGGCCTGAGTCTGTCCTGTTGTGGCCATGATCTGTCCTCCCCCCATTGTGCACCCTTTCTCTGGTCCCTGGCTGCAGAGCAAGGACGTGACTCAGCCAGCTCCAGCACCCAGTTTCAGCCTCGCCCTGCCCCCCGCCCTGGGCCTCCGGTTTGCTGTTTACTCCAGGGAGGGAGCAGGTGCAACTGACCCACCTCACGGCAGGGGGGAGAGACAGAGGCTCTGGGCAGGGGGACAATGGGGCAGTGCTGGCCCCACCCCTGACAGGTGGCCCAGGGCCAGAGGAGGGTTTGGAGGTCCATGGTGAGGTGAAGTGCTGCTGGGGGCATGAAGAAGCCTCCCGGTAGGCTGTGGCCATCCTGTCTGTTCTCCTCCCGGCCTCCTCCCTGTCGCCCTGGGTCACCTGTGGGTTCACTCTTCATTCACTTTTAGAGCAGCCTTGCCCCACCCCCCACCTGAGGCCACCCCACAGAGCTCAGCCAGGAGAACAGTTCGGTTCACTGACGGTGGCAGGTGCTACCAGGGCTGCTGCTTACACTGAGGAGCGGTGGCTGGGCAGGCCAAGCCCCCCCACACCCGGTGCCAAGACAAGAGGCCTGGAAGCCAGCAGCCTGTGTTAGGGCTTAGCAATGATACCCCAAAGCATGGGGTGAGCTTGAGTCCTCTAAACTGGAGACTAGGGGGTCTCTGAAGCAAGGCCTTTGATCTTCTCCTGCCCTCTTGTCTCCCCCCACCCTTCTCCCCCAAAGTGAGTGGAGAGACCAGAATTCCAGCCTGGCTGTGGTGCACACCTGTAGTTCCAGAGACTTGGGAGGCTGAGGCAGAAGGATCTCAAGTTTGAGGCCAGCTGGGCAACTTAGACCCTTGTCACAAAATAAAATTTTTAAAAAGGGCTGGGGATACAGTTGGGTGGTGAGTGCTTACCTAGCACGCGCAAGGTCCTGGGTCCAGTCGCCAGAATTGCAACAACAAAACAGGCCATAGAACCTGGAACTCTTCTTCTCCTTTCTCCCTTGAAAACCCTCCTTCCCAGAGACCCTGCCCCATGCCCAGGAGGGAAGAAGGCTATGCAGAGAGGCCCAGAGGAATCTAAACAGACAGGCCTTGATGGGTGACCCTCAGTCCCCTTTGTCCACACACATTTCCACACAGCTGTCCATTCTCCATCAAAACTTAAGCTTGAAGACAGTTTTCCTTGGGCGGCCTCTGGGTCTCCCTTTCAGAAAGTTCCGAACGTGTTAAACTTTGATTAAACACATTTGTTACGCTTTGCTCTTGATAACCTGCCTTTTGTTGCAGGCCTATTGGCTGTGACCCGTGTGATAGGTGAGGAAAGGTGTCACACCTTCTGCCCCTACACCAAATTCAACCTGGGGCGGAGGGAGAGCTCTGGGGAACGCTGAAAGGTACAGTGAAGACACTGGACTCTGATCCTAGAAACCTGATGTGGAATCCTGGCTTAGCTACCTACCACCTCCTGTGTGACCTGCAGCATGTCCATGGCTCCTGGTGGTGCTTCAGTCTCCCCATCTATGCGAGGAGGGACTCAACTGGATGAATCTAGGCTCCTTCTAACCCTGGCACTCTGGTTGCCTGGGTGGGCTTCACCAGCCCAGTGTCCACCTTTCCCACATCTCCCACTGGCTCCTGCATCTCCCTCAGGGAGGAAAAGATATCCTGTAGGCGCCTGGAAGAAGGGAAGAGCTGGCAATTGCTGTCTGAGGTGGCCCCAAATAACCCAGGCCCTCCAGATACCCAAGGGGACCTACCCCTTCCAGCCAAGGTTCCAGAGCACAGAGCAGACAACAAAGCCAGGCAGGTGGAAAATTCCCTCTGGCATTCTGCCAAGGTACCTTGGATGGCAACTGTGCCAACCTGGACAGGCAAGAGCCGGGAGGGAGTTCAGGGTGCCGAGGCCCGGAAGCCGCAGGGAGCTGGCAAATTGCCTGCCAAGGCCTCTGCAGCCGAACTGCCCCCCACTGCCCAGTCTCAGAAACTGTGTCTGCTCAGGTGGACAGACAGACAGGAGGAGGATGGGAAGTACAAGGCTGTTTGTGTATGGAAGTCTGGAGCTTCTCAGAAGCGCCGGCCTGAGCCAAGATTATTGTGGCAGCTACTTCCAAGTCCCGGGCCGAGCAGTTCCTGGAACACTCAGGGAGGCTGAGGGCCTCAGCTCTTCCAGGGGACAGGCAGAGAGCTTTGCCAAGTGCAGCAGAGGTGCATGTCCCCGGGTCCACTGGACTCCTACTGCCTGCTGGTCTCTGCCTTGTGCCCTTGGGCAGCAGGCACCTGCCCTCAAGGAGGCCTTGCTTTGCCCATCACAAAGACACAGATAGCCTTCTGGGCCCCGCCCAACTGGAAGGCATGAAGTCACACCTGCACAGGCCTAGGAAAAGTGAAAAACTGTGGGTACATGTGACTTGAGGCTGGGAGGCAGGACACCTGCCATGGTCTGCATGCCCAGAAACCCATGGGGTCTGGCGGGGACCCCTTCCTATCTTTCCTGCTCTCTGCCCAGATTCTCAGATGGTCTCTGAGTTGCCATGGCAACATCCCCTGCTCATCTCCCTGGAGGCCTTTCCCAGGGTCTACAGTTAGTGTTTAGAATGTTTACCCACAAACACTCTCTTTGATGTTGCCAATCAGTTCACGGCAAGGTTGTCCTTTGCCAGGTCACAGCCAGCCAGCCCCTCCAGGTGCTCCCCTGGAGGGTGTCATCCATCAGGTACTGCTGGAGGGCTGAGGAGCCAGGGTGTGGTGAGGTCAAGGTGAACCCACACACACTGCTGGGAAAGAGACCCAAAGGGCACGTCCCACTGACCCAGAGTCAGCAGGCTGCAAGCGTCATTGCCAATCCCGGGAACATTGTCCGTCTGGGCCAGTAGGAGAAGGCCCTAAAGATAAGACAGGGCATGAACCCGACTCCATGACAGCCAATTAGCTCTGCTCCAGGAACCCAACTGCCGTGACTCACTGAGAGCCAATCAGGAGGCCCGGGCCAGGTACCTTTTTCAGCCAGACACACCTGTAACCTGCTAGCCATCTGTTGGGCCACACCCCTGCCCCAGCCATTCCAGAAAGAAATAGAAATCTCTTTATACAGCTGCATGTGGAGAGCTCTGTAATTCTAATATGGAGGGAGATGCTCACGGATGCACACCGAGCACAGGGACAGGTACAAATGCATAAATACGCACCTGAGACCATTGAAAACCTAACCACCCTTAGCCCTATTTCTTCCTCCCTCTGCCAAGGTCACCACCATCTCCATTCTCCTTGATCTCCTGGATCAGAAATTGGCAAAAGGGAAGATGACCAGGATATTGCAATAGACCTGAGTGTGTCCTCCAATGTCCAGTGATGGCTTTCTATGAACTGTTAGGTCAGCAGTCTAGAAATTTTCTAATTTCACCTTTTTCTCTGCAATAAACAAACAAACAAACAAACCAACAATATCAACGGGGCATCATCCATTCCATAGAGGTTCCTTTGGGAATGCTGAGTTTCATGGGAACTGGGAACTCCCCTAGCAAATCTCCACTTATAGATGGGTCCCAGGGCCCATCCAGAGGATGGCTTGGGACTCCTTGTTGTTGGCCAGGGCCTCTTGCCAAGGTTCCAGGAGCTCAGACAGATGTTGTCCCATGGATCTGCCTTGGAGGACTTCTTGGGTGGAATGTCCCAGCTGACAGTGGAGGACAGAGCATGCCCAGAGGAAAACCTGGGGGTGCTTGTATCGCCCTCTGACCTTCCTGCCTAGGACCTGCCAAGTGCTGGAAGAATCGAGAGGAAAATGTTGGTTCATAAGCACTGGAGTGCTGTGTGCGGCAGGACCTTGATAGAAGGACACGGGGACCCTGTAAGCCTGTTTCATGGTAACCCTGGAGGGATCAGGGGAAATCCACATGGGCTCTGAAGACCTCCAGATGCAAGAAGCTCATGCTATGCAGTACTGAGCCCTGGACATGGCCTTGACAGAAGCTTGCCACACCCTTGAGCAGAATTCTGCTAAGAACAAAAACAACTAACATGTGTGAAGTGCACGCTTTGTGCCAGACGCCAAGCTGGACCCTGGGGAGATGGGGGGGAACAAAATACCTTGGCCCCTGCAGTCTGTCCTCATGAGGGTATGTTTGGAAGAACTCTCCCTTGGCCTCTGATGTCAGAAGACCCAAACCCAGGCAAGACAATATACGAGTTTGTAGGTAAGGCCTGCAGACCCAAAGGACATTTGTGCTGGTTTAGACAGGAGAAAAAGAATGAATCCCAGGAAAATTCAGAATAGGGGCAAGGGCTGGGAGTGTAGCTCAATGCTAGAATACTTCCTTACACCCATGGGGCCCTAGGTTCCATCCCCAGCACCAAGGGGGTAGGGGGTGGGGCATGAAGCCAGGAGAGAGAAAGGGAGAGACTTGACCACACAGTGAAAGAAAGCTAGAGGCGGAGGAATTTTGCCTGTGACTGGACGTTATTCTATTTATCTGTAGGCTAAGTCTCTCCCAAGATCATTTTTTTTTCTTTTGGTGCTAAGATTAAATCCAGGGGCATTTTGCCACTGAGCTACATCCTCAGTCCTTTTTTTATTTTTTATTTTTATTTTGACACAGGGTCTCAAAATAAAGCTAAATTGCATGAGGCTGGCTTTGCACTTGCTATCCTCCTGCCTCAGCCTCCCAAATGGCTGGAATTACAGGTGTGTGCCACTGCATTTGGCTGTCCCAGATCCCAGGCAGCTAGCTGGGCCCTGACTATTCCAGGGAATAGAGTCTGTGCTGATATTTCAGGGCTGGGCAGGACTCAGCCAAGCAGGGGGTGGGGTCTCTGTGTCTATTTTTAGCCTCTTTTGCATGCAGGGAATTTCCTCCATTTTTCCTACCTGGAGGTGTAGGGAGGGACCTTTGCCCTCTACCCATCCTTTGAAGCACTCTCTGCCTCTTCTCCATCCTCATCTGGGGCAACGGCCTTGGCCGAGTAGACTCTTCACTCCAGGAGGGGAAGAGAAAACCCTCAAGCCCATTCCTGGCTTTCTCTGATGTCGGGGATGTTGGCAAGATGGCCAGATGCCCTCAGCAATCTAAGCCAGAGCTGCATGGCCAGACTGACTGGACAGTGAGCCCAGAGACCCCCCAACGTGGAGATTTCAGGGGGCCTGCACCCTGGGACAGGATCTGAGCAGCTTTTAGTGAAGGAGCAGGGGAATAAGGCAGATGTACAGCAGCTGGAGGGACTAGAGGGAGGGAGTTGACATTTATTAAGAATACATTGGCTGGGCGCAGTGGCGCACGCCTGTAACCCCAGCACTTGGGAGGCTGAGGCAGGAGGATCGCGAGCTCAAAGCCAGCCTCAGTGATGGTGAGGCACTTAGCAACTCAGTGAGACCCTGTCTCTAATAAAATACAAAAAAAAGGGCTGGGGATGTGGCCCAGTGGTCGAGTGCCCCTGAGTTCAATCCCCAGTACCAAAAAGAAAAAAAAAAGAAAAAAAAGAATACTTTGTATCAGGAATATGTTATTTGTGTCATTTAATGTTTGGGACAATGTTGGAGGTGCATATTATTGTCCTTACTTGCAGCTTAAAAGAAAAAAAAAAAAAAAGGTTCAGACAGGTTAAGTGACTTACCCAAGGCTGCCCAGCTAAGAAGTGAGGGAATATAGATTTATGTGACTGCACTTTCATGCAGTGTCAGGACAACCCACCAACTTCAAAGAAGTGGAGAAAGGGGCTGCTCTTCTGCCCCAGAGGATTTGGGAGAAGTTCAACAATCTTTGGTCTCAGTTCGCACCCAGCCTGCCCTCAGAAAGCTGGCTGGCCGGGCAGAAGCTCCCCGGGCAGCTCCAGCCCCTCCTCTCTGGCTCCGAGCTACATTCTTTTGTGCTGAGCTCTGAGACTGGCAGCTAAAGTCAGGACATCAGGGCAAGAAAGCAGAAAGGACACGGCCAGGGCACCTGGCAATGAATAATCTGCTTGTCCGAGTCCAGCGGCCCTTGGCTGCATGGTGCAGGGTGAAGAGGGGAAGATGTCGAAGTGGCGGGACCCGAGGGCACAGGGCTCAGGGCAGGGGCCAGCCAGCCGGGCAGCAGGCCCCTGGGACTCCTTGGTCTGGAACTTGCTTCCTCACCCAGTCACCACTTAAACAGACACCAGCAGCTTTCCCCATGAGCCACAGGCTGCAGGGGAACCCACCACAGCCACAGCCTGGGGCTCCCCTCTCCCCTAAGATTTTTTTTTGGTACCTGGGATTGAACTCAGGGGCACTCGACCACTGGGCCACATCCCCAGCCCTTTTTTGTATTTTATTAGAGACAGGGTCTCACTGAGTTGCTAAGTGCCTCGCCATTGCTGAGGCTGGCTTTGAATTCATGATCCTCCTGCCTCAGCCTCCCAAGTGCTGGGATTACAGGTGTGCACCACTGTGCCCGGCTTCTCCTAAGATTTTTATCCCACCCCTCTTTACCACCCCAGGGCTTCAGAACAGGACTCAGACTCCAGAGGTTTCCTCCAGCTGGGTGAGGATGAGAATCCAGTACAGGTGTCGGGAGGAGACAGTCCAATGTCCCTGAATTCACGCGGGAGGGGAGATATGGCCCCACCCCACCCCTGCCCTGTCTCAACTGCCTGGCTCTGAGAGTCCAGGGCTGGGTGACAACAGGCTCCACCCAGCAGGCTGGCTGTTCCTGGAGCCAGTCTTTCCTCCCCACTGCTACCTTCCTGCCTGGAACTTTTGTCTCATCTCCTTTCCGCAGAACTGGCTGCCTCACTTCCACCCGGACTCCGTCCCTGAACACATCCCCTTCTTAGTCTTCTCTCTAGGAAGCTTGTTTGACTCACCCCGGCCCATCTGGTTGCCCTCAAGTAGCCCCACTCCTCCTCCCATAGTCCCACTCCTCCTTCCGCCCTCACACACCTCCACCTACGCGTGGCCTTGCTCCTTATGTATTTGATTTTATGTCTGTGAACTGTGCACACCTGAGGGTCCTCTGTTCATGTGGATGTTCTGTCTCTTCCAGGGACAGACCATAACCAATGGGAAGGTTTTTCCTGAGCCACATTTCCAATAAGGGAGCAACTTCTGCATTATTATAGCCATCTACAATCAGAATGGGCTGCTGGGAGCTAGGCATGGTGGCACAGGCCTACATAGTCCAGCAACTCAGGAAGCTGAGGCAAGAGGATAGCAAGTTCAAGGCCAGTCTCAACAATTTAGTGAGATCCTGTTTCAAAATAAAAAATTAAAAGGGCTGGGGAGGTAACTCAGTGTTTAGAGCACCCCTGGGTTCAATCCCCTGTATGGAGGGGGACCAAAATAGCAAAAGGGTGCCTTGAGAGGTAGTGACCTCTTCGCTACTTTGTCAACGGAAGGGTTAAGAAAACAGACTCTTGAGCATCAGTTATGTGTCTGGCACGTAGTAAGCATTCAATAATCATCTGTTAAACAAGTACTTGGTTTACTCCCTTTCTATAGTATGTATGCTTCTCATGAAAACTTGGGGTGTTGAGCCCAGTGGGGTGGCACATGCCTGCAGTCCCAACTACCTGGAGGTCAAGGAAAGACAATTGGAAGTTTCAAGCCAGCCTGGGCAACATAGTGAAAACTAGTCTCAAAATAAATTTTAAAAAGAGCTGTACCTCAGTGGTAGAGGGCCCCTGGGTTTGATCCCTAGAACCGCAAACAAATCAACAAGTTCAGAGCTTTTTTTTTTTTTTTTTTTTTTGATACCAGGGATTGAACCCAAGGTGCTCAACCCCTGAGCCATATCCCCAGCCCCCCCCCCCCTTTTTTTTCTATTTTGAGACAGGGTCTCACTAAATTGCTTGGGAACAAGTTGATGAGGCTGGCTTTGAACTCGTGATCCTCCTGCCTCAGCCTCCCAAGTCACTTGGATTATGGGCACACGCCATGGTGCCCAGCTGGGGTTCATTCTGATGGGCCAGCCAGTTGGTCCTGAAATGCTAGTCCCTGTAGTTATTCTGGATTGGAAGGATCCTTAGTGGGAAGCCCTAACCTGGATGACAGTCTTTAGGTACAGAGGAAGACCTCTCCCAGCCCTCTCTCTGTCGGACTTGGATGAGAGTAGATGCCTGCAGGTGAGTTCCTGATGGGGGCGGGGGGCAGCTAGGAACCATGATGGAGGGGCTCAGGGACCTGGTAGGCAGGATGACACCTGTGGGCCAGACCATTTGGCTTTTTGCTGTGGCTCCGCTGGTGTCCCTTCCTTTGCAGTTGGACCTTCTGGTCTTGCCTTAGCCATGCTGTGGGACAGTGGGGAAAGATGGTGGTGTGTGTGTGGAGCATGGCATTAC
Source organism: Tamias sibiricus (assembly GCA_025594165.1). Taxonomy (NCBI): domain Eukaryota; kingdom Metazoa; phylum Chordata; class Mammalia; order Rodentia; family Sciuridae; genus Tamias; species Tamias sibiricus. The sequence goes on from CM046669.1 coordinate 34,889,482, forward strand.
AGGGGAGCCAGCTGCCAAGGCTGAGGAAGGGTGACAGAGATCCCACGAGGCAAACAGCATCTTGGGGCAAGAGTAGGGGATGGTCGGAAGTCTTCCCCTGCCTATCTTGCAAGTTTATTTTTGTTGAGAAAACCAGAAAGTTTGGCATCGTGGAACAGGTAGGATTGGGTGAGCACTTTAATGTCTCTGCTTGCTCCTTTTATTTGGTACTGGGGTTTGAACCCAGGGCTGCTTTACCACTGAGCCACATCCCCAGCCCTTTATTTTTTTATTTTGGGTCTCATTAAGTTGCCAGGCTGTCCTTGAATTTGTGATCTTCTTGCCTCAGCCTCCTGAGTCACTGGGAATACAAGCCTGCACCACCATACTAGGCCTCCCTCCTCCCTTAAATGCACATTTTAAGCATCTACTGAATACCAGGCGCTGAGAACACAGACACAAAGACCTCGACCTTGTTCACCAAGAGGTTCAGTGAGTCCATGATCTGCAGTGTTCCAGGGTTTGTTCCTCCCTTTACATCCTCTTACAAGCACCTGTCCAAGGATTTGCCAAGGGGACCCCCCCCCACTACCACTATTTGAATGCAATGGGAATACCTTAGGTAGTAGTTCTTAAACTGGTCCTACATTAGAATCCCATGTGGGGCTGGGATGTAGCTCAGTGGTAGAGTGCATGCCTAGCATGCACAAGACTCCAGATTCAATTCCCAGCAGCACAAAAAAAAAAAAAAAAAAAAAAAAAAAAAAAAAAAAAAAAAAAAAAAAATTCCTTGGAGGACTTGCTAAAACACAGATTGCTGGTCTCACCCCCAGAGTTTCTGATTTAGCAGATCTAGGGTAGGGCCTGAAAGTAGGCATTGAATATAGATTTCCAGGTATTGCTGTGCCTGCTGATCCCGGGACCACACTTGGAGAACCACTGACCTAAGTGATAGTAGAAATCTTACCTTTAAAAAAACACCTTACCGGGCTGGGATTGTGGCTCAGCGGTAGAGCGCTCGCCTAGCACATGTGTGACCTGGGTTTGATCCTCAGCACCACGTAAAAAATAAATAAAAGCATTGTGTACAACTAAAATAAATAAATAAATATTAAAAAAAAAAAAAAAAAACTCGCACCAACCGGGCATGGTTGCACATGCTTATAATCTCAGTGACTCAGGAGGCTGAGGCTGGAGGATCGCAAGTTCAAAGACAGCTTCAGCAACTTATCAAGGCCCTAAGCAACTCACGGAGACCCTGTTTCTAAATAAAATATAAAAAGGGCTGGGGTGCTGAGGTTGTGGCTCAGCAGTAAGTGCTTGCCTAGCACGTGGGAGGCCCTGGGTTCAATCCTCAGCACCACATAAAAATAAATAAAATAAAGGTATTGTGTCCAACTACAACTGAAAAATAAATTAAAACAAAAAAAATAAAGGGCTGGGGATGTGGCCCAATGGTTAAGTGCCCCTGGGTTCAGTCCCCAGTACTTCCTCTCCCCAAAACATGCCCTCACAATGACCACATTTAATCTCAATAAAATCCTATGGGACCTCAGACTGGGGACGATGCTCATTGCTTTTTATTAAGGAATAAGTTGAAGGACAGAGTGATTTTTTAAAAATATTTATTTATTTGCTTTAGTTGTACACAATGCATTTACTTGTACATGGTGCTGAGGATTGAACCCGGCCTCGCACGTGCTAGGCGAGCGCTTTACCGATGAGCCACAACCCCAGCCTGTGGGACAGAGTGATTCTATGACCTCACAGGACCCTATTCTTTTCCTCCATGTCCTTCATTATAATTTACAGTTCTGTTATTTGGGCCTTTTTTTCAGTGACTGCCTCAGTGAATTTCATGAGGACAGAGGTCACATCATGTCCTTTCCTCTGTTTGTGAGTATCTAGAACAACACCTAGCACACAGTAGGTGCTCAACAAATACTTGTGAAATGAGTGACTCAGCGATTGCTGACATCGTGGGGCTAGTGAGCAGCAGAGTAGGGACCGGTCTCAGTCCTTGACTTCAGGAAGTACACGTTCCTGCTAGTGGCCTCTGACTTCCTCCAGAACAGGAACCAAGTGTCCCTGGGTTCTGGAAGCCCAGAACCTGAAGGAGACTCAACATAGCAGGATCCAGTGGGCTCAGACTATCCGAACCTCTCTTAGCCCTTGTCTGTGCCAGCAGCAGTTCAGAGAGATGTCCCTGGCAAGAGAAGAACTTCTCCCACATATGTCCTCCCAGCCTCTTTCCTCCTGTCTCTCAGTGCTTTAGTTTTGAAATCTGTGACATGAAGGCAGTAATTAGTGTCCTCTTAAGGCTGCTGTGAGGATTGAATGAACCAACGCTAGCCAACAGCCCACATTTGGGCACCGCTTGCTGGGTGCCCGGCCTTGTTCTAGGGATCTGCACAGATGAACTCATTCAATCTTCTCAGCAAGCCTGCAGCATGTTCTCCCCGTGGAGCCGAGGTACAGGTCAAGCACTTGACCATGTACATGGCTAGTAGCATCTGCAATGACATCCAGGCAGTCTGGGTACAGCAGGTGCTCTCAGCTGGAGAACTCCTGGGACATAGCATCTACTCAATAAAATGTTAGCTCTTACTCTGCACGGACAGCACAGGCCCCAAACCTTCACTGCATTCAATGCTAGGGGACAGCTCTGGCCTCTCTCCTACCAGGTCCCACCTAATTATCTTTTCTGCAATGACTATTAGGGGAAATTCCCAGGGAGAAGAATGGGGAATTCCTGGGATCATGGAGAGCCATTCCCAAGGGCTAGGAAAGACTTCCATTTCACCTGGCGTGCTTCTGAATGAGGCCTCCAGCCTGCTACTGACAGAGGAATCTTCCTAGAGCTGAGGAAGGGGTAGTAGGCAAAGAGCACTTTGGGAACCCATGCTGGGTACTCTTGGGAGGGGTGGCGAAACAGAGGATCAGTCCCACCATCCCCTTGGTCTCTGTGAACCCACTTCTCTTTTCTGATGGTCTAGAGAGTATGGGCTGGGCTTGGGCGGAGCAGGCTGGGCTAGAATGGGAGGGGGTGCTGGCCTGCAGCCCAGCCCTTGACTTCCATCACTAGACATTTGGTTCCACCTAGTGGCCTCATGCATGTCTTTTTTTTTTTTTTTTTTTTTAATATTTATTTATTTGCTTTAGTTGTACACAATGCGTTTATTTGTATGTGGTGCTGAGGATCGAACCAGGACCGCGCACGTGCTAGGCTAGCGCTTTACCGCTGAGCCACAACCCCAGCCCTCATGCATGTTTTATCAGAGACCAGCAGAGGGGTGCCCTTGCAGGGATTTTGTACCTACTTTATCCAAGGCACACCATGAGGTGGGGTGGGGCATATTCACAAAGAGAAAGAAAGAGCAGAGAACTAACATTCACTGGGTACATGTGCCAGCCAGTGGCTGGGGTCAGCTGGGGTCAGCACCATAGGTATCTGCCTGAGGGGCACCAAGGATCTCCTGCGAGAGACAGGGGAATTCCATGTTCAAGAACAGCCTCAGCAATTTAGCAAGACCTTTTTTCAAAATTTTAAAAATGGGTGGTGGAGGGCTGAGGAAGTAGCTCAATGGTAAAGCACCCCTGGGTCCAACCCCCAGTTTAAAAAAAAAAAAAAAGTACAACATTCACAGACAGAGCTGGGTGTGGTGGTGTCCTCCTGGTATAATCTCAGCAACTCTGGAGGCTGAGGCAAGAGGATCGCAAATTGGAGCTCAGGCATGACAAGTTAGTGAGACCCTGTCTCAAAAATAAACTAAGGAGGGCTGGGGTTGTGGCTCAGCGGCAGAGCGCTCACCTCGCACTTGCGCGGCCCGGGTTCGATCCTCAGCACCACGTAAACATAAATGCATTGCATTGTGTACAACTAAAGTAAATAAATAAATATTAAAAAAAATAAAAATAAACTAAGGAATGGCAGTAGATGTAACTCAGAGATAGAGCGCTCTTGAGTTCAATTCTTAGTACCAAAAAGAAAAGGGAAAGAAAGAGCAAGGCACCTGGTGAATGATCAATAAATAATGCTGATGCTGCAGATAACAGGATTCTATTTACCCCAAAACCGTACGTACCACAGGCTGCAGGCAGTTGACAGTAGCCCAGTGCCATGGGAGTTGGTAGGCAACAGATCTGAGTCATTCTCCAGCAGGCTTAGGGGAGCTCAGCTCTGAGCATAAACCACACATGGGAGGCTCAGGGTGGGATCTTGGTTCCCCCACCTGTCTCCTACCATCCTTTCTCCAACCTTTCTGAGGAAGGACGTGGAGTGGGAATCCTGCCTTCTCCTCTTCTCAGTGGGGACCTGGGTAGCAATGACAGGAAATGGGACAACTGGGTTCTCTGCTGATTTGCTGAGATCCCATCCCTCACACGCTAGAGGCTCCTCACCTGTCCTGCACGAGTGGGTGGACTCAGTCCTGGGTCAGCCTTGACCTCTCTCCCACCCCCATGCACAGGCAAGGCCCCTTGAAAAAAATATGGCCAAGGCCACGTTCCTCTGTATCCCAACCTGTAGAACTCTCTCCGTTGCCTTCGAGATCATATCTCAGCTCCTTGGCTTAGCGTACAAAGTCCTTCCTGGTTCTTCTTCTCTTGCCCCAAGTGCTAATGCCCTCTCCCCAAACTTTCCCTCATGGGTTGCAGCTCCATGACATTTTGCAGGAACTCCATGCACTTTCACATGGCCAAGCCTTTGCAGGTGCCATATCTTCTGTCCCTAGCACCCTTCTCTTCCAGGGTCTGCCAGGCAAACTCACAGGCATTTTTCATGATCCATTCAAATATTGCATCACTTTGGACACCTTCCAGATTCCCCAGGCTTCTCTGGAATCCCTTGGCATTGTGACACTTGCCTGTCAAGCATCTATCAAACTGAATTGTAATTATTGATTTGCATGTTTATTTTCCCCTGTGGACTAAAAGTTCCTTGGTGGCAGAAGTCTTGCATTTTTGTGCACTAAAGTTTCTAGAGCATGGCAGGTACCCAGAAAAGATGTGCTATTGCAAATGTCCTTCCACCTTGTGTCTGGCTCAGGATGTGTGTGTGTGTATGTGTGTGTGTGTGTGTGTGTGTGTGTGTGTGTGTGTGTGTGTGTTTGCAGTGCTGGGCGCCAAACCCAGGGCCTCACACATGCCGGACGAAAGTGCTCTACTTCTGAGCTACACCTCCAGCCAAGAATGTGCTGTTTTGAAACCTTGCTTGTTGCTGCTTTCCTCTGGGAGTTTGTGTGGTTAGGAGGCAAGCAGATGGGCTCTTGCCTGTTGAGAATAGCATCAAGTTCAAGGCTCTAGAATTAGATCCAGGGTCTGGGTCTGGCTCATATCAGCTATGTGGAAAGTGATTTGACCTCTACAAATCTCATATTTCAAACCTAAAAATACGGGTTAAAATAGCACTTAGATCAATTCTCCAGCAGGCTTAGGGAAGTGCAGCTCTGAGCATGGACCACACATGTGAGGTCCACACATAGATGACAGCGAGGGTTCAGCAAGAAACTAGCTGAACCTGGGCATATTGTTGCATGCCTGTAATCCCAGCTACTCTGGAGGCTGAGGAAGGAGGATCGCAAGTTTGAGGCCAGCCTGGGCAACTTAGTGAGATCCTGTCTCAAAATAAAATAAAAGGGCTGGGGAAGTAGCTCAGTGGTAGAGAGCTTGCCTAGCATATGCAAGGCCATGGATTCAATCCCTAGCCCTGCAATAACAAAGCAGAACAAAAACCCTAGCTGTATGCTAGAACTTAGTAAATGTTCAGTAATTGCATTGAGTCTTATTGTTCAGTTGTTTGTTTGTTTTGGATAGGGCTGGGGATCAGGGTGGAACTCAGGGCCTCTTGCTTGCTAGGCAAGCCCTTTCCCATTGAGCTATACCCCCAGTCCTATTGCTCAGTTTTGAATGTAGGAGCTGCCTTAGAATTCACTCCAGTTATTCTCCTGCCTTACCAGGCAAGCTATATCTCCTCCCTGTTCTCAGTGGCCTGGAGCCGGTGCGCTCTGAGGGCCAGGGACCTGAGAGCGAGTGTCCTGGAGGATGATATGCTGAGGGCAGCGAAGACGCCTCTACGTCCAGCAGAGGGCCCTGGCCAGCCTGTGGCCCACAGGGTGGGAGGGAGGGCCGGCCATGCCAGACGCCTGACTGGAGGCGGACCCAGCCGGCCAGCTGCCTCTCTTGATTCCGCCCAGCACTTGGGTCTCCTGCCCTCACCTGCTCTCCCCAGGGCAGCTGTGTCTTGCTTGTCCGGCCATGCGGTGGCTGTGTCCCCTGGCTGTGTCTCTTGCTGTGGTGCTGGCTGCAGGGCTGAACAGGGTCTCCGGGGGTGCCCCCTCACCCTCGGGCAGGCACAGAGCCGAGGCCCAAGATCAGCAGAGCCGATCCAGGAGAGGCGCTGAGGATGAGGAGGCCAAAGAGGTGCAGCACTACGTGCCCGAGGAGTGGGCCGAGTACCCCCGGCCCATCCACCCTGCTGGCCTGCAGCCCACTAGATTGTTGGAGGTCACCAGCCCCAGCCCGGACAAGGATGGGGGCACCCTGAGCAGCGGGCAGGAGCTGAGGGGCAATCTGACGGGGGTGCCGGGTCAGAGGCTGCAGATCCAGAACCCGCTGTATCCGGTGACCGAGAGCTCCTACAGCGCCTATGCCATCATGCTGCTGGCGCTGGTGGTGTTCGCTGTGGGCATCGTGGGCAACCTGTCCGTCATGTGCATCGTGTGGCACAGCTACTACCTGAAGAGTGCCTGGAACTCCATCCTCGCCAGCCTGGCCCTCTGGGACTTCCTGGTTCTCTTCTTCTGCCTCCCTGTTGTCATCTTCAACGAGATCACCAAGCAGAGGCTGCTGGGTGACGTCTCTTGCCGCGCCGTGCCCTTCATGGAGGTGAGTGTGTTTGCTTCTGGAGCTCGGCTGTGGGGCTGCAGTTCCTGGAAGCAGCTCAACGTCTCCTTGGGGCCTGGGACGTGGGTGTGTAGGACCCCAGACCCCTGCAGCTCCGCCTTCCCTCTCTTCTCCCCGGTGCTGGGGAAGGTAGCTCTCAGGAGAGCAAGGTGGGCCAGGGGATGTGGTGCTGTTCAGGACCCTGGGTTCCAGCCTCAGCCCGGCCTCCGGCCTTGAGAGCAAACTCAGGGCAGGTCTCTCCCTGGTTCTCCTCCTCTGCCTCTACCCTCCCCCATTGTTCTACCCAAGAAATCCCTCTGTCCTTTGTTGTATCTCCTGCGTACCCGTGGCTGCTGTCCCGCACCCACAGCTCCCCGTCTTAACTCCTGGCTATCCTGCCTCCCGGGCATTCCTGCTGTCTGCCAGGGCAAACGCCAGGAGGGTACACTTTCCTTCCCCTCCCAACTGTGGTTACTGGTGTCATTGCTGCCATCTCCATCAGTCACCTTCTAAATCCTCTCTGAAAGAGAAGACCCACTTCTGGGCCCTGGAGCCAATGGGGGCTCTGGGCTCCGCTCTGTCCCTGACACACTGGGTGTCTCTGGACAGCTCACTCCTCCTCTTCCATTTTCTTATCTCCCACCCTAGCAGGATGGGTAGACCAGATGGCCTTTCTAGCCGGCTCATTCTACAGTTCTAAAGCATGCCACTCTGCCCTCGCTTCTGGGAACTTCTTCGTTAAGATAAGCACATGGTGTTAAAGGTCGCTTGGCTCACACAGAGACTACTTAATCACTGCCCAAGTGTACCCACATATGGGTATCAGGAAGGCTGCTATCTCTATAAGACAACACAGAATAAGCAGGTGATCTGTGTGTGTGTGTGTGCACACACGCGCGCGCGCATGTGTGTGCGCTTGCGTGGGTGCGTGGTACTGGGGATTGAGTTAGGGCCTCACACGTGCTAGGTGAGTGCTCAATCACAGAGTCACCTCCCCAGCCCTCAAAGTGGCCTTTTAAATCTTGGTTACATGCGGAGTAAGAACGAAGACTGTAGAGGCTGTGGCCTCCCTGTGAAGGCTGGTTTTACTCCACGGATGATGCTCTGTGACCCAGGTGACCTGCCTGCCTGGTTGTAGAAGGAATCAAATGTCATTTCTCTCTCTTTCTTTCAGTACAGGGGTTGAACCCAGGGTCTTGTGCATGTGAGGCAAGCACTCTACCACTGAGCTACATCCTCAGCCTTTTTAATTTTATCTAACTCTTTTACTTGAAGAATACAGAAGTATTTTGATTTCCTTCATTGAATAATGCAAAACACAAATTCTGACTTCCTATATGTTCATATATAACTTTTTCTCTGACATTCAAAACTCAGTAGATTGGTGAATCCAGAGGAACTTTTGTAATCAGTATATGGAGCATACTATCTTAGTTATTTCCAAAGTTGATCCCAAACCATTTCTTCTTTCACACTCTAAAAACATCTTCATTATGTGGCTTGATGAGCGAGAACCACAGGAAGCCAGTGGTGCTCAAGGTCAGCCCAACTTTACAGCCAGTCTGCTCTGTCACGTGGTGGATTCCCCAAGTAGAGCCCTGACTGTGCTAAAGGGCCCTCAGGAGGGTGGCCGGAGCCAGCAGCCACAGAAGGGTGTGGCAGCAGAGATGGTGCCATGCCGCCATACTTAATTCTGAGTTAGGGTCTCACTATGTTGCTTATTGGCCCTTGAACTTGGCCTCCTGCCTCAGTCTCCTGAGTAGCTGGGATTACAGATGTGCACCACTGTGCTGCTCAGGATCAGTATTAGATGGAGGTCCTCTTCCCAGCTCTCTACCCAGTTGGCTGTGTTCGTGACGATTTCATGGTTGGACAGACTCTCTAAAGCTGGTCTTAAAAATCAGGATCAGGTCCCCATTCCCCTGGTATTGAAAATGGAATACCCAAGAAACACTGGGGCAAGAGCAAAAAGTTTTATTAAAGGATAGAACAGAGAGAGACCCCTCTGGAGAGGAGGGGTCCAGAGCTGGTGCCCCTGGACAGACGCTCTGAGGTCAGCAGTTAGAACTGTCCTTTCCTGTCCTCCTAAAGCCAGGAGTCCACTTAATGGTGGCCCACAGGTACTCTAACCTGAGAGGAGACCCTACAACTTGGGATAACTTGGTCCTTCTCTGGTGCTCACAGCCAGGGTGAGCTGTGCATGGTCAGACACGGGACTTCAGAACAGGACAGTCTAGATTAAAAACTGGGCTTTTGCCAGTTGCTAGCCAATCAAGCTTGGTGAGTTACTTACCTGCGTAAACCTCAGTTTCCTCATCTGTAAGTTGGGGATAATAGTAATAGCAATAACTATTTGAATTATTTTTTTTTCCCTTCTGGTGTTGGGGATTAAACCCAGATACCTGTGTGTGCCAGGCAAGCACTCAACCACTGAGCCGCACTACTCAGCCCCTCTTTTTGGAGGTTTAAATGGGTCATGTGCATAAAGTACTTAGAATTAAAATCATTCAACATATGGTGGCTTTTATTGGGGAATGGTATAAGGGGGAAAAGGCGAAGGCCGACTTTATGAACTTTCTTGCATGTGTTTGGAGGTAAATGGATACCTGGCCTTGCCCGACAGTGGGTTCCAAAGGCCAAAACTTGGGGTGTTTTTTTTTGAGACGGGGCAGGAAGGAGAGAGAATGGTGTTGTTGCCAGAGGCTGGAGACTGAAGGCTGTTCCTCTGCAGGCCTGGGCTTCCCTGCCAAGAGAGGGGGCTGGGGTTCTTACAAAGGACGCTCAGCAGTGTGAATAAGCCAGGGATTGTGTTCCCCCAGCCAGAGAGGGAAGAATTTGGGCGTAGGGGGCAGTGGTCAGAGCACAGTCCCAGAGCGTGGTTGGGCATCGCTGGATGGCTCGGGAGGGTTCTCGTCTTCTTTTCTGCTCTTTGTCACTTTCTTCCCTGCTGCTGGGGCTTCTTCCTCTTGGCTCAAGGGTGATCTTCCTGTGTGTTCCATGAATGGCATGCAGGGATGGGGGGCCCAGACTGCTTGAAGGGGGCTGCTCCCCACTCAGTCAGGCCCTGGGCTTTTCAGGACAGGGGGGAGAGGAAGGGAGGGAGGGAGAGAGAGAGAGAAAGAAGTAGGGGGGAATGAATGACGAACTGCTCCCAATGAATGCACGGAAGGGGGTACAGGAAGTGGAAGGAGCTTCAAAGACCCAGAACTTCCATGTCTTTGTCCTGGGTCTTCCTTGCACTGGGGTCTGGAGGAGACAGGATGAACTTCCCCTAACTCAAGGGGTGGAAAGAGACAGGTGTGGGGGTAAACTTCGGCTCTGTCGTTTAAGACTTTTTCTGCCTGACCCTCAGTTTCTTCTTCTGTAAGATGGTTGACGGAGGATTTGGGGATGTCTGGAAGAGTCCTGATGGGTAGAAAATTCTCACCAAATGGTAGCTGTTATTACTACTATTCTCGTGCCATATAGGAAGTACTTCATGGTCTGTCTAGGCCGGAGACCAGAGTTTCTTTCCTGTCACTCAGGTTCTGATCAAGTGCCTCTGTCTCCCTCCACACCCTTGCCCACAGGTCTCCTCTCTGGGAGTCACGACCTTTAGCCTCTGTGCCCTGGGCATTGACCGCTTCCACGTGGCCACCAGCACCCTGCCCAAGGTGAGGCCCATTGAGCGGTGCCAGTCGATCCTGGCCAAGCTGGCTGTCATCTGGGTGGGCTCCATGACTCTGGCGGTGCCCGAGCTCCTGCTGTGGCAGCTGGTACAGGAGCCAGCCCCCACCACGGGCACCGTGGACTCGTGCATCATGAAACCCTCAGCCAGCCTGCCTGAGTCCCTCTACTCGCTGGTGATGACCTATCAGAATGCCCGCATGTGGTGGTACTTTGGCTGCTACTTCTGCCTGCCCATCCTCTTCACGGTCACCTGCCAGCTGGTGACGTGGCGGGTGCGAGGCCCACCGGGCAGAAAGCCGGAGTGCCGGGCAGGTAAACACGAGCAGTGTGAGAGCCAGCTCAACCGCACGGTGGTGGGCCTGACCGTGGTCTACGCCTTCTGCACCCTCCCAGAGAATGTCTGCAACATCGTGGTGGCCTATCTGTCCACGGAGCTCACCCGCCAGACCCTGGACCTTCTGGGCCTCATCAACCAGTTCTCCACCTTCTTCAAAGGGGCCGTCACCCCGGTGCTCCTCCTGTGCATCTGCAGGCCACTGGGCCAGGCCTTCCTGGACTGCTGCTGTTGCTGCTGCTGCGAGGAGTGCGGGGCCTCGGAGGCCTCGACCGCTGGAGGCTCGGACAGCAAGCTCAAGACCGAGGTGTCCTCCTCCATCTACTTCCACAAGCCCAGGGAGTCCCCCCCACTCCTGCCCCTGGGCACGCCTTGCTGAGGCCAGGCCCCAGTGGGGATGGGGGCATAGGAGTGGGGTGCAGCAGGCAGGGAGGGGACACCAGCCCAGCCAGAGCCGAGCCTGCTGCTCTTTCCCCATAGGTCTTGCTTTGATGCCCATCTTGCTGTCTAGACATGGACTTGGTTCCTCTTGACAAGGTTGGGGGTGTCAAACCTCTTTTCCCAAGCAGGGCCTTCCCTGTTGCTGTGAGGGGTTTTTCTAGCCCTGTCCCTTCCACTGGTGGGTGGTGATGCTCCTAGGTCCTTAGAGCTGCCCCAAATCTCTGTCCCACCACCTGGGAGTCTGAACTTGGCCTTCCCTACCTTGGTTGCAGCCTGCTTCCCTTTCTCTGCCTTGGAACCTGACTATATGTTAGTTGAGTCCTCCCCAAGTTTCATCACCCCCCCCCAACCCAGGGGCCCATCCTGGAATGGGGGGGTTCCACCTGACCAGGCTCAGTACCCTTTTCTCTGGACTGAATCTGTCCCAGCCATGGACACCTCCTCCCTCCTTTCAGAAAATTTCTCTCTCCTCCCTCCTCCTTTCTCTGAGGTTCCCCAGGTGGCCCTCTCCAAACTTCTCTCGTTAGGTACTTTCTTATAGAAGGCCCTTCTTGAAAATAAACCAGGTAGAACTACCCCTGTGCCCCCTGCACTTTTATTGTGCCAAGTCCTGGCAGTGCCCCATGCATCTGGGCCTGGGCAGTGTCCTGGGGGCATTCCTCCTGACCACCTTGGGCCCTGGTCTGTGGCCGCTGCCCAGCCCTGGGGCTCTGAGAGCATTCTGACTTTTGAGGGACAGAGGATGGAGGTCTTGGGAGGTGGAGGAGGAAGCCGTCCTCCTGGCCTAGACCCAGAGTCCCTGGGAAGTCAAAAGGCTGCCAACTTATCTCCTCGGGAGCCCCCACCTCCGGTTTGCCGCCTCTTCACAAAGCCCCCATTTGAGGGCATCCACGGCCTTCCCTGTCTTCGTAGCGGGACTTCCCAGCCTCGCTCGCTCTGAGAGCAGCTCTTGTTCAATTTCTTAGAACGGACTGTTTTGCCCCAAGACGGCCCAGCTGCCTGTCCCCTGCCTGCCCCCCCCCCCCCCCACCGCACCCTTCCTGCCAGGGCTGCAGGCTATGTCCCCAACAGACCCTGCAGCTCCTCCTGCTGGTCCCATTCCCGAGGTCAGCTCCCCCAAGCTCTGCCTCTGGTTCTTCCGGAGGGTCCCCGAGGATCGCCGAGCCTTGCTGCTCCCAGAGGAGCTGGCATACCATCAACCAGAAGTAATGCTCCACCTCGGCCACCAACGCCCTCTGCCACATAGGCAGAGCTCCTCCCGAGTCCCCCTCCCCTCCTAAAGCTCAGCTCTGGGTACCACCAGAGAGTCCTGTCTGCCAGGCCACCTGGAACCCCCATCTGAACGGGGCCTCGGGAAGGGTCCCCAGGGGCCCAGGATGATAAAGGGCGGGGGCTTCTGAGTGGCCCTGGCCCCGTCCTCTCTCCAGCCACCCACACCCCTTGGTCTCAGGCTGCCCAGTGCCCGAGCTTCCCCCCACCTCTGGAGATCTTAACTGCCTTGTTCTTTCTCCCTGGCACCCACCCCCCGGGGCTGGTGATGCCGCCAGGAGAGCGAGGCTGTTGCTAGGCGATGGCACTGCCATGCGCACACCCTTTGTGCTGGGGCATGACACCCACCCATTTTTCAGCAGACCTGTTGCCACAGTGACCAGAACCCCCAGCTTTGTAGAAACTTTAGAGAGGGGCCAGGCAGGCTGGAGAGGGGGCCAAAGGCGGGGAGGTCTGAAGGCTGCCAGGGGGGCTTCCTCCCCGTTCCCCCACAATCCCCTCTCTACCCCAGGCCCCCAATCCTAACACCAACAGCTTCCTAAGGGGCGCAGGCGCGGGGCGGGTGTGAACTGAGGTGAAGCCTGGGACAGGGGCAGGGCTCAGGCTAGAAGGCTTGGGGTGGGGGACACCTCAACATCCTGTTTGGGGGCACTTTTCCACAAAGGGTCCCCTTGGCTCCTCCCTCCTGCTGGCTGGCCTGCTCAGAGCTGCAGGGGGTGAGGTGGTGGCTGGGAGCCCCTGCCACTGCCGCTGCCTCCCGGGCCTGACAACGTGAATGGCTTGCAGAATTAGTCAGCAGGCTGGCCCGCCTTGGGAAAGAGCCACTGTCCCTCCAGCCTGGGCCAGCTAGGGAACAATGTGCAGATTGTTGCTTAGGGTCCCAGGCTTGGGGTGAGGGAAGGCACAGAGGTGGGTGGTGCACTTGAGCTGGGGTCCTCAGAGGAGGTGTGACATTTACCCCCGAGGGCAGACTGCAGTAGAGCAGCCCTCAGCCCCTGCTGTCAGGAGGAATCCTCTGAGCCTCCCCTCTGTCCAGGGACCCCCTCATTCCATGTCAGCTCCAGCATTTACCCTGGGGCCTAAATGCAGCCACTTAGCCTGTCTCCACTTCCTTATCTGGGAGTCAGAAGCAATCCCTCCTTCACAGAGGACTGTGGTCATTAAAAGAGACAAGATATGTCAAGCATCTGGCCTGGTGCCTGCTACCTTCTCTTTCATTCCAGAAGGTTGGGGTCTTCTTAAATGCTTCCTGATCACGGTGGCTGGTTGTCTTTAAATTCATCCACTTTTGGCATTGAAGCCCCAAACATGATTATTTACACACACCACATCCCTAGTCTGTTCCCTGTTCAACTTACACAAGTTCTTAAGTCTTGTTAGGCATTGCTCTGCGCAGGCACTGGGCTGGGGCAGTGCCTGCTGGCTTACTGGTGACCACCTCCTCTTATCTCCAACTTTAACCCTTGTTGAAGGAGGACAGGACCCGAGGCAGCTCAGCCCTGAAATCCCTAGATGAATGAAGCTGTTGGTCCATCCCCAGGCTCTGGGCCAGAGGCAAACCCAGCCACGTTTGCATCCATGAGGATGGGGACCAGAGCCTGGGCCCACCCTCAACCTCCTTAACTAGATGGGCGCATATCAAACTTCTAATTAGGAGTTGGAGGTCACTGAGAATCACTTAGCTCTAGTCCCCAAATCCCATCTATAATCCTTCCTTGAATTCTGGCAATGGGGGACTGCCCCTCCAGGCAAGATCCTTTTCTGATGGCTCTGGGGTAAGACAGTGCCTCCAGGAAGCAGCCCTGGGCACAGAGGAAGGGCGAGGGGCCGGGAGAGCTCAGGACTGGGGAGGCCAAAGGCACAGGGCCCTGGGAGCCCATTTGCAGAACTAAGGGCAAATGTGGCTTCTTCTTCCTGCAGTAGCAGGAAGGAACAGGATGTTCTGCAGAGGCCTGCTCCATTTTCCAGGGTGAAGGGGAGGCCGGGGGAGGCGGAGCCCGGAGGCAGGGCTTATTGAAAACTGGGTCAAGATGGCTTCGGATTTGAGTGAGCAGGGCCTACAAGGCTCTGGAGTAGTAGCTGTGGACACCACAGAGAGGTCTGGCTAGACAGGTGGGGTGGGAGGAAGACTCAAATCAGCAGAGGAGTGAAGGTAGGGCCCCTCCCAGGAAACCAGGAGCATGGACACCACCAGAGAGGCGGGAAAGGAGCAAAGCCACCAGGCTCTGCAGGCCTGGGGCTACTGTGGGAAGACACTTAGCTGATTCCAGCTGCAGAGTGGGGATGCGGGGTGGGGCAGAGTACTGGTTCTGATCCAACCCTAACTGTGGGTGAGGTCAGGGGCCTGGAAAAGAGAAGGGCTAAGGGCTGTATGGTGACAGAAGCTTAGTCGGAGCACAGCCCAGTGTCCAGCCTGTCCTCCTGCCACCCTGACCCAGGCCCTGGGCAGCTCCTTGGACAGACATCCTCAGCTTCGCTTGGCAGCTGACAGCTCAAGGCTGGGACCACATGAAAGTCTGAGAAGAGAATGGGAAGGAGGCGACACGGGAGCCCGGACACACGTGCGGGAGGCTGTCCTGTGAGGCACCATTGTTCCCAGCAGGAGCACGTGCCCACTGTGGGCGTGGCTCTCCGGGGCTGTTTGTGCCCAGTGTGGGGGTGGGCTGGCATCCCCGTGGGTCTGCTGGCCAGCCACTGCCATCAGCAGAAAAATAACTGGCACCACGCACCCCCCCAACACAAAATTGGTAATTTATTGTTGTTATTATTAGGAGGCAAAAAAAAAAAAATGTACAGTTACAAGAATCATATTCCAAACAGAGGTTAAATATGAGCTGAAAAGTGTAAAAAAGGAAGAGGAACATCACTTTACAAATCATTAAATTAAACAAATAAACAAACAAAAACCAAACCCAAAGAACCAACCCCCCATGCTGAGTTCTCTCCTTGTGCAACTCTGCAAAATGAGAACAGAAAATGAGGTGGGCCGTGGAGGTGGGGGCCCTGGGTAGGGGCAGGAGTCAGGGACCAGGAACAGGCGGGGAGGGTGCTGGGGCAGCAGGGACACCGTTTTCCTGCCCCTTTGGCCTGGTGGTCTCTGGCACCTGGTTGTGCCTGGTGGCCCTACCAAGGCTCGGGGCAGAGAGGAAGTGCCTGCAGAGGCTCCCACCTGCCCGTGGCATTCCAGCCCTGCGGGGACAAGCCAGATTGGGAGGCAGATACTCGCAGGACTGGGGGGTGGCCAACAGTAACCTGGGCTGATACCTGACCCAGGTGTCAGCCTCTGCCTTTCTGGTCTGAGCTTGCCCCGAGCCCCCCTGCATCTCTTTCCTTCTCTCCAGACGGCCCCCTCCCAGATCCCAAATGGCCCCTGCAGCATCAAATGGTTGATTTTTAGTCTTTGCTTAAATTAAAAAATTAAAATATATATACATATATATACTGTACACACAGGACGACAACAGAGAGTGTTGAAAAGGGAAGTAGAGGCGTGGGCCCGGGGAAGCTGGGGCTGTGGGGCCAGGCTGTCGGAGGGAAGCAGGGCTGGGTGAAGGGACGAAGGGAGAGAAGGGGGAGAGGTTAGGGACCCAGATGGGGGGCAATTTATTTTACAATAAAAACAGGAGTTCAAATCTCAGCAGAATGGGACTCTGGGAGCCCCGGAGGGCTGTCCCCACACTGAGTGAGGAAGGGTGGGTCGGGGGGATGGGGTGGGCGGGGAGCTCGGCTTCAGGTTTAGGTCACTGTCATCCCTGGTCGGAGGGAGGGAGAAGGGCCGCGGTCTCAGCTTCTCCGTGACTTTGAGTGTTGAATAAGCCACTGTAGGGTGATGTCTGGGCAGGAGATGAGAGGAGTGTATAAGGCTTTGCTGCATGCTGGGGTGCAGGAGAAGCCAGCTGGGGAGTGGCAGTGAGCCCGGGGTTCCCCAAACCACAGCCAGGGAGTAATTTGAAGGGCACCCCCAAAGCCCAGGCTGACAAAGTTCCAAATGGCCCCAAATGGAAAGAGACAAAGCCCCGGCATGTAGAGTGGCCTGGTTCAACCCAGAACCTCAAAGGTGCTGAAGGCGGGTAGTGGCCCAAGGTCATACACCAGTGAGGCAGAGCTAGTGTACACTCAGAGTGGGGCCTCCTGGCTGTCCATTGCACCCAAGGACCACAAAGCTTTGTGCTAAAGGTCAGCTGTGGACTAGGAACCTGTGAGAGCCCAATGCTAAGACATCCATAAAAGTCTCCTCTCCCTTCCCCACTGCCACTCCCCAAAGGTCAGTAAGCTCCCCAAACTCACGCACCAATGTTGTCCTTCTCTTTGCAGGAGATGGAGTAGCAGCAAATCTCTC
This sequence comes from Tamias sibiricus, assembly GCA_025594165.1. NCBI lineage: Eukaryota > Metazoa > Chordata > Mammalia > Rodentia > Sciuridae > Tamias > Tamias sibiricus. The sequence continues at coordinate 34,906,395 of CM046669.1, forward strand.
GGTCCTGGATAGCAGACAGATTCCTGAAGGGAGACCACAGTAGAGTCTGCTGAGACCAGGACTGCCTGGGAACCTGGGACTAGGGGAAGACTGGGGCTTTTTCTGCCTAAACTGGCTACAATGAGGAAGGCGAGGCTCTTGGAAAGGTGCGTTCTTCTGCCACCATGTGGTGAATCCTAAGAACTGCAACAAGCCCAGCCTCCAAGTCTGTGGCTGGGGAATTTGGGGAGCTGAAAAGTACAAAGCACCATTGAACTCACATTTTTTCAATCAGTTCCTTCTCATCCAGTGCCCCTGGGAGGTCTCGCTTGTTACCCAGGACTAAGACCTACAGTGGAGGAAAGATGAGGATTAGATGTGGAGCAGCTCCGCCCTTCCCCACCTCCCCTCTCCACCCTTGGGACACAAGCTTTTCTCCCACCCACAGTGACCTCCCAGCCAAGCTCCCTTGCCCCTCCCACTCCATTCCCTTGCCGACCGACCGGGATGCCCTGCAGCTGAGGTTTGTCCAGTAGGTTGTGGAGTTCATTTTTGGAGGCCTCGATCTTCTCCTGGTCTGCAGCATCCACCATATACCTGGGGAAAGGCAAGGCAGGACAGCACATGGACACCATGCACAGAGGGCAGGAGGAGGCGGGGAGCTGGTGCTGGGGGCAGGAAACCTCTTGCTGCAGTGTGGTCCCTTCTGGAGCTAGGGGCGGGCCTGGCCGGGCTCAAGGCTTTTGCTCAACGAATGCTTTCTGAATCTATGGAGATAAAAAACTGGTGACTCCTGGGGCCACCTTCATCCTGTCATCTGTGGAAGCTGTTACTCATGTGGCACAGGCTTGGGCCCTGTAGGATCAGCTGTAAGTCCAGCCCAAAGTGACCCACTTAGGTTCTCATGGAAAGCCTATGTAAGGCAAGAGTGGAAAAAGCAAAGGAAATCCCGGGATATTTTCTTGCAGCAAGATGCTTTAAAAAAAATCAGGTTAAAAACCATCTATTGTCTGTTCTATCAGGGAAACTAAACGACCTATTGTTTGGGCATATATATGCCAAATAAAATTATTTCTAAAAAGTAAGGCAATAAAACACCCCAAATTCAAGACAGTGGTGACGTGGGCTGGGGATAGGCAGGGAGACAATGAGGAGCCCTGGACAGTCCAGCTGGTTTGCTGGGGTGCTGGTTCTTAGACTGGGCAGTGGGTCCACAGCATTTATCCAATAAGAAACAAGCAGGGTGCAAAACAGGCAGGTCATGCACAGGAAGCTGGCCATGAACCCAGGACTATGTCTAATCTGATTCCGTGCCTCTGAGGTCCTTCCTTGCAGGCAGTGTGTGTGGCGGGGAGTGGGGTGGGATGGAGGAGGACCAGGTAAGCTGCAGAGTCCTTCAGCCCCGCCAGCCCATACTTACACAATGGCACTCACTCCCCGGCAGTAGCGCTCCCACATGCTGCGGAAACGGGGCTGTCCCCCAATGTCCCAGAGCTGAGCAAGAAGAGGGTGAGATGGTCTCAATAGCAAGCAGGTGAGCAAAACCCATCTTGGCTCCTCAGCAGTTCGCCCTCCTTCTCTCAGGTTCTCCTCCTCTGTCCCCACACCCTTCCAGCCACCTCTGACATCTTCTGCTCTCTTTTTCCAACCGCCCCCCCCCCCCCCCGCCTCTGCTCCTCCCAGGTGCCTCTCTGGCCCTCCCCAACACACGTGCCCCTCTACAGCCACCGGTAGTTTCAGCCGCCTGTCCCTCACCTTGATGGTCACGTTCCCTTTGGTGATTTTGCGCATGTTGAAACCCACGGTGGGGATCATGTCCTCGTTGAACTGTCCTGACTGGAGGGAAGAGTCAGAATTGTTAAAGGTGCAAAGTCCAACAGACCCAGATGTGCCCTTCCTGGTGGTCACAGGCCAAGGGGCTGCAGGAAGAATGCAGCACTGAAGCCAGAGTCTCTTAGACTTCCCACAAGGCAGTGAGGGATTGGGGTGGGGGGGTCAGTGTCACAGGGTCCATCTTTTGAGTGTCCCTTGCTTTCAGGCAGGATGGTCCTTAACCAAACTAAATGTCCACCTGCACCTGGAATCTCCTGTGAAGAGGCCCATCTTCCTCAAGCAATCTCAAAGTTTCTCAACCTAGACTGGGAGGAAGTTCTTCACAAGGTCTAACCTACAGCACTCTGTTAACTGAAACCTCTTGACTGTACTTAGTCTGCAGTGGAAGGGAAGAATAAATTACTTCCCAGGAAAAGAACCTGGAGCAGGTCATGGTCTAACACTCAAGGGACAAATCAAGGAAAGCAGACGTATTTTCAAACTAGCAGTAAATATTCAAGTGAAATTATGGGGTGGGGTGTAAATTGACCACTCTGAAAAATGTAATAAATGCCAAGCAATTTCAGAATTATCCATGGTTAAGCAGGCGCAGTGGCGCATGCCTGTAATCCCAGCGGCTCAGGAGGCTGAGGCAGGAGGACCTCAAGTTCAAAGTCAGCCTCAGCATCTTTGTGAGGCTCTCAACAATTTAGTGAGGCCTGTCTTTAAATAAAATATAAAAAAGGGCTGGGGATGTGGCTCAGTAGTTAAGTGTCCCTGAGTTCAATCCCTGGTACCAAAAAAAAAAAAAAAAAAAAAAAAAAAAAGAAAAGAAAAGAAAAGAAGAAGGATGAGGAGGAAGGGGAGCGGGAGGAGAAGGAGGAGGAGGAGAAACAAGAATTATCCATAGTTCTGGTTTATTTGCACTCTGCTCCATCTGACAGGTGGATGACCCACACTCTATTAATTTGTTTCTGGGCATCTCTCCCTAGACCAAAAGCTTCTTAGAGGGAGGGACCATGCCTACAGCAACAGCATCAGGGAATGTTTGCTGACTACTTGGGAGTTGATTGTAATTCCATTCTCCATAATCCATTTTCAAATTCTAGTAATTTTCACTTCTCCCCTTTAAACAGTCTCTAAGATCTCTGGATTGTTCTAAACCAACCACAGACTTCAAATAAGGCCAGACCCAACTCCCTCCCAGGCCGTCTCCATGTGCGCATGGGGACACTTCTGCTTACCGCCCAGAAGCAGGCTGCAGGGGACAGGGCTCACTTAACACTGAACCTGAGGGTGACAGCCCTGTTCCTTTACCACATCCTTTTCTCCCACCCAGTGGTAGAATAACTTGCCTCGGTTCCCATAAAGAGGTCAGGGGCTCTGACCACTGGCCAAGCTGCAGGAGATGATCAGTTCTCTCTTGGCACCTCCAAGTCTAAACAAAGACCCCTCAGGTCCTCTTTGAGCATCCTTCCCTTCCATCCACGGGAACACCTGTTCCCCCAGGCCTCAGGACGATGTGGGAATCAAGTGCCCCTGAGCAACGCCCAGTGACAATGTAAAGCAGGGGTTCCTAATCTGGGGCTTCAAAGGTCCCCTGGGTTTCCTGAAATTGCACACCTTCTCTGTGTGTGAGATGCTGTTTATATGTACGGTCACTTCCTGGTATCCACAGGGGTTGGTTCCAAGAAACCCCTGCAGTATAAAATCTGGGGATGCTCAAGTCCCTTCGATAAAATGGAACAGTATTTGCCTATAACCTACATACAGCCTCCCCTATATTTTAAATCATCTCTTGATTACTTTTAATATCTAATAACAATGCAAATGCTATGTAAATAGTTTTCATAGTGTCATCATACTGTATTGTTTGGGGAATAATGAAAAGAAAAATTAGGTTTATGTTCAACACAGATAAAATATTTTTGTGAAAAAAATTTTTTTGGTACCAGGGGTGTTTAACCACTGAGCCACATCCCTCCCAAGAGCCCTTTTATATATATATTAAAAAATATTTATTTATTTGCTTTAGTTGTACACAATGCGTTTTTACGTGGTGCTGAGGATCGAACCCGGGCCGCGCACATGCTAGGCGAGCGCTCTACCGCTGAGCCACAACCCCAACCCCTTTTTTCATATTTTATTTAGAGACAGGGTCTCACTGAGTTGCTTAGGCCCTCATTAAGATGCTGAGGCTGGCTTTGAACTTGTGATCCTCCTGCCTCAGCCTCGCAAGTCACTGGGATTATAGGCATGCATCATCATGCCCAGCTTGAAAACTATTTATAAGAAGAGGTCTTGCTATGTTGCCCAGGCTGGCCTTGAACTCCAGGTCCAAATCTATTCCCTTGCCTCAGTCTCCCAAGTAGCCGGGACAAAAGGTGTACACCACTGTGTCTGGCTTTCTACAAATATTTCTGATCCTTGGTTGGTTGAATACACAGATGCAGACTGACTGTACACTTCTCAGGGGGGAAAGGGTCCCTGATTTTTCTCAGTTATCCAAAGTGTCCAATAGTGCCCAGAAGTTAGGAATCACTAGGAGGAGTGTGGACCTGAAAGAGGACTGCTTCCCCTCTGGCAAAGTGAGGAGAACCCAATGTGTCCCCAGCAGGACTCTGGGCTGCAGGACTGGGCACCTGCTAGACCAAAGGACACCCCACCCCATCCCAGCTGATGAAGAACAAGGAGGGGTTCAGGGTGTAGCTCAGTGGTAGAGTACTTGCCTGGCATGTGTGAGGCCCTGGGTTCAATCCCCAGTACTGCCAAAGAAAGAAAGAAAGAAAGAAAGAAAGAATATGGAGATGGAGCCGGGTGTGGCAGTGTACACTTATAACCCCAGTTACTCAGGAGGCTGAGGTAGGAGGAGGACAATTTTAAGGCCAGCCTCAGCAATTTAGTGAGACCCTTCCTATCTCAAAATAAAACAAATAGTCAATAGAAAGGACTGGGGATATGGCTCAGTGGTAAAGCACCCCTGGGTTCAACATTAGTAACAACAACAAAAAAAAACCCACTAAGTCTGAGGAAGGAAGCCCCGTTTTTATTCATCCCTCATCATAGGGGGGATGAATCTTTGACAAGATACCTATCCTCTCTGGGCCCCAGGGTTTCCTCCTATGAAAAGGGGGCGGGGCAGGTTTTGGTCTCCTAGGAATTGTGAATAAGGCTAACCAAGTGCTTGGAATTTTCTTTCTTTCTTTCTTTCTTTCTTTTTTTTTTTTTTTTTTTGTGGTGGTGCTGGACATAGAACCCAGAGTCTCCCCACATGCTAGGCATGAGCTTTGCTACACCCCCAGCCCTTTTCTTATTTTTAAATTTTGAGACAGAATATTGTTATATTGCCCAGGCTGGCCTTGAACTTGTGATCCCCCAGCCTCAGCCTTTTGAGTAGTGGAGATTATAGGCCTGCGCCACCACGCCTGGCTAGAATTATTTTTAATATGGCACAGGAACCATCATTGGTCTTTAGCAATAAGAAGATTCACAGGCTCCCAAATAGATGAGAATCAAGCCTGGTGGAATGTGACCTTGGCAAAGAAGGATGCTAGGAGAACTTTAGGGAGCCAGGTGGACCCCCAGCACCAGGAATCTCTTCTGTTCAGCTATTGTCAGAGCTAAGTTAGATCAGGGTATGACTTAATTTCCCTGCTGATGCTTCCCAAGTTCCTCAGGTAAGAATGGAAGTAATCTTAAGTTATTTAGCCCAACCTCTTGTCCTCAGACTTGAACATCCTCTGGCCCATTCCCTCCTGGGTCCGCCCTAACTCTTAGAAAGTTCTTTATAATGTATCAAGAATCCATCTTCCTATAATTTCTAGCCTTTTGTTCTTCCTAAATCCTGTTGAGTACTGCAAGACTAGTTCTTCCACAGGACAGCCTTTTACTCTTTTAAATATTTGAAAATATTTGTTTCCCTGGGCAAAAACACCTACTTTTCTAACCATCACGGTTCTTTCAGAATTCAGATCAGTTTTCGTTCCTTAGAAGCACAGTAAAGTTTCTACCTAATTTCTTTCCCAATTCCTATTAACCTACTGAGTGGCTAGACACACTAAACTTACTTCCTATTTAAAGCCAGACCTCATGGAGTGAAGAGAAAACCCAGTGGGGAAGGTGCCGAGACAGAGGCCAGGGGAACACAGGAAGGTGATGCAGAAAGTCAGTGGTAGGCATGGGAAGAGCACCCTGGGTTCCTGGCCCTTCATTTCTGGAAGACACTACTTATTATATACAGGGTGATCAGAAAGTCTGGTGTGGTAGCGCTGGTGTAGATCTGAGGACACTGCAGTTACCCAGATGCTGGAATTCCAACTGCAGCCTGCAAGGGGTGGTTTTTCTTGGAAGACCTCTTTTAGGATATACCAGTTGAAGTGACAAACTTAATGTCTAAGAAGGGGAACATCTGGGCTAGAGAGAGGGAACTTTCCCTGAACATCAGAGAAACTCTTGACCCTGGCAGCAGCATGTGAGATTCTTGGGTTCTGTTTCTGCCCTGTGTCATAGCCTCCCATCTGGATTGATGCTGGTCCAGAGGGGGGGCCTCCAGACCCAGAAACTGAACCCACCTGGGTACTTGTCGATCCCTGTCTAGGAGCATGGCTTTAATAATGCTCCACGAGGAGAGTTTCCTTGGGGACAGGAGGTGACTTGTTTCTCCTCTCGGTCTTACTCCAGAGACATCTCCCAGAACTAAATGCCTAGAAGCCCAGCCACTGAGGCCTGCAGAGCCAGGTAGGAGTCCAGGTGTTCTGCTGCCTTGGGATCTCAAGAGCCAAGTCAATGCCAAGTCTAACCAAGGAGTCTCCAATCCTAGTTAGAGCTTAGGCAGAAGGAGCCCAGAAGCACAATAGTTCAGAAAAACACCATGCCCCAGGGCTGGGGTTGTGGCTCAGTGGTAGAGTGCTGGCCTAGCACGTGTGCGGCCCCAGGTTGGTTCGATCCTCAGCACCACGTAAAAATAAACACATTGTGTACAACTAAAGCAAATAAATAAATGTCAAAAAAATTAAAAAAATAAAATAAAACAAAACACCATGCCCCAAACCTCAGCATCGACCTAGATGTTCTGCCCTGGTAGGAGATGCTGGGTGGAGGAAGGGGCAGAGGTCACCTGCAGAGCATGTGTAGGGAAGGAAGCCAGTGCCCAACATGTGACCGTGAGTGCCAACACCTCCAGCCTTCCATCTGTCCTGCTGCTTCAGACCCAGTGTAGTAACAACTCCACCCTGCTAAGCTCCCTTGGGGGATGCCGAGGCCTGTCAGAGAGACCCAGGTTCTGCTAGGTTGGGTAACAACCCAGGCAGGTGGCAGTGCCTAGGCTGGGGGCCACTATCCTTTGCCCACCTATCTCATCAGCATTTTGTATCAATATTTGGCCACATCACGGTTCTTGGAAACCCCATCTTTGGGTCTAGGACCAGGTCCCTGGACAACCCTAGAGTCTGTCCTAAGGTTTCCTGGGCCCCACAAGCCCAAGTCCTGCCTGGCTGGGAAATGCAGGCCGCAGCCATTACTGCAGCCTCAGCTCACACACCCTGGGAGCTCATCTTCCCTTTTTTGAGAGAGATTTTAACTCCTTCTCCACCACTCCCCTGGCACAGAACAACTATAACAATCGTCCTCCTCAGTTTTGACTCCCTGATGCCCTCGGAGCCACTCTCTCCCATGTCCCCAGATGGGTAGCGCCCCTGCAACTCATCCTCTGGTAGAGAGTACCTCCTCTTGCAACTTCTGAGCCAGGCGGAGACTCCAAACTCCCTTTACGGTACCATCCTCTATGGACCCCCAGCGACACCACGGTCCTGGAGAGGTTCCGGGAAGGAGGAGTCTGGGTCTGAGCCAAGGGCCTCAGCTGACTCCTCTGCCCCTGGGGACTACCTCCCCTCTACTCGGTGGGGTCGGGGCATCATCTAACAAAATGGGATGGAGCCCTCAGGGCGGGACTGGGTTGGCCCTGGCCCCCTCCCAAGCTGCTCAGGCTGCCTGTCCCGTGACGCTCCCTGCGCGGGGCGGAAAGGCCCGGGCACTTTCGCCCCGTCATGCCCCCTTGCAAGGGGGCCTGTCTCAGCCCGAAGCGGGTCCCTGGTGCCTGGAGACCCACATCTGTGCCGCCAACCCCAGGGCACCACCCCTCTCCTGGATCTCCCTCCCCTGCCCCCAGCTGTGCCATGCTGGCCCAGGCGGGAGAGCGGGTCGCGCACCACCCGGGTCCCCCACGGGCCGTGCTAGGCCCCAAGCGCCCGGGGCCGGCTCCTCCCCCGCCCGACGCCCGGCGGTGCCCGGCCATGCCAGGCGGCGACCCGGGTTTCCCAGGGCGCAGCGCAGGCGGAGCCAAGCCAGACCCTTGGCCCGCGCCCGGGCCCCGGCCACGCGCCCTCATACCGCGATCACGTTGACGAAGGTGGTCTTGCCCGAGTACTGCAGCCCGACCAGCGTGAGCTCCATCTCCTCCTTCCAGAACAGGGCCTTGAACCAGTCCAGCAGTTTATTGAACAAAGCGATCATGGTCGCTGCCGCCGGCCCCGCCCGGTGCCGGGTCCCCGCCGCCCCTCGTTGCCCTCGCGCTGCGGCCCGGAGCGGCCCCTCCCCGGTGCGGCCCGGGTCCCGCTGCTCAGTGCGGGCGGAGGCTCGAGCGCGGCGGCCGACGACTCGCTGCCCCCGGATCCGCTCGCCGATGGGTGTGGCTTCAGCGCCCTCCTCCTCCGCTGCCGCCGCCGCCGCCGCCCTCCCGCGGGCCGGGCAGCGTCCTGCTCGCACCCGAGCGCGCGCTCCTCCCTCGCCCGCAGCCAGGGGCCGACGCCCGCGGCGGGTGGGCGGGGAAGCCGCGGCTGCAGGGGTAGGGGTTGACTGGCAGCGAGCGTGGCTGGGCGCTCTGGGAAAAGAGGCGAATTTTATTTTCTCTCTTCTTGGGCCACTGCGCGCTTATTGTCACTCCTTCGTTCTTAAAGGGTGGTGGTCCCGATGCGGGTGAGGTCCCGTTAAGCAACAGCGTTTCCAGGTTGAAGAAAGGGGTGCTGGTGTTGCCCACTTTCCAGGACACAACGATGAGATCTCTAGGAAAGGGAGGCAATGGAGTCTTTTTGTTCCTTAATCCTTGCCTCTGAGTATCCCTAGGTACTGAGTCCCATCCTCCAAAATGTACCCAGGGGAGAGTAACAGCCACATTTGGGTCTTTTAATACTCCATCTTGTTTTGTTAACCACAACTTACCCAGGCTACTTGTTCAGGAGGCCTCTGGTCCAAAGTGAAATAGGTGTTTGAACTGGATGCTGATTATTGCTAGTATCATGACGACAATGAAACAGACAAAAATCCTGGCAGGGGATCCCCAGTGAGGAACATCTGTGGCAAAGGGAAATATGTGCTGTTTTGGTAAAAAGCAAAGTTTTCTTCCAGAGCAGAACTGATCGTGGGTGGTGTAGGGCCGCAGAGAAGTCTGCACTCCTGCACTCCTCTCTTGCAGGAACTAACTACCGGGCCTGCTGGGTCAGCTGGCTGATCACCCAGTCAGCTGTACCTCACTAGTCCCCAGCTTCAGCGCAGTCCCTAGCTTCTGTTGGATGCTCCTTTGAATTTGATTTCCAAGAGTACTCCTGTGGACTCTACTGTCTTAGTCAAAGGCAAATAAACTCCCAGCATCAATCATATCCATCAAACCTGCCCAAGAGTTGGATGACCCTACTGATCAAATAGTTGTCAAAGTGGAGGAATCCCCACCTTAGACCAGTAAAATGTTCTGGTTTATTAAGCACTAGTCTGTGCTCTTTCTAAGTCTCTCTTTAGCTCTTAATGTACTCGACATGTCTGAATGTGTCTTCCCCAAATTCATATGTTGAAATCCTAATCCCCAAAGTGATGGTATTAGGAGGTGGGGCTTGGGAGGTGATTAAGTCATGAGGTGGAGCCCTACTGGATAGGATTAGTGTCCTTATAAAAGAGAGAGAGAGAGAGAAAAACGAACGAGCAGTCTAGCCCAGAGCCTATGCCCCTTCCACCAGGCATGGAAACAGAGAGAAGGCTCTGCTTATGAGCCAGAATGTGGGCCCTAAATCTATAAGCACATTGATCTTGGACTTCCTATCATTCAGAACGATGAGAAACAAATTTCTGGAATTTTTGTTTGTGTTTGTGTGGTGCTATGGATTGACTATAGGGCCTTGTATGTGCTAGGCAAGCAACCTACCATTGAGCTACATCCCCAGCCCCAGTTTCTGTTGTTTATCAGCCACCCAGTTTAAGCTATTTTGTTATAACTGCCTGGGCAGGCTAAGATAGCATACCTCAGTCTCATTTCCTAAAATGATGTACAGTTGTACTTTGTTTCCTATCCTTGGAAGGGCTAGAAAAAATGAATATCCCAGGGGTAAAGATTGCTGCAGCCTGTAGCTGGTCTGTGGAGTATACTGTATTGCTATAAAGAGCTCCGGAAGCTTGAGAAAATGGAAAGAAGGAATCAATCAGTCATCCAACAAGTCTTTATTTTTTCCATTTGGTTACTTCTCCAGAGCTGCTACCCTCTGAGCTCTGGAGCAAGGTTGGACCCACAGTGCAGGAGGGTGCCCTTGGGGGTTATGCCATTGCTTTCCTCCAGACTGGATCTGAGCTCAGGGCAGGATCAGGCACTTGAGAGCCCTCCACCTAGCTTGGGTGGCACAGATGGTAGTGCCTCCCGCAGGGCTCTGTAAGGTGGAGGTTCAGGGGAGCCCACCCCAGGCCTATAAAGGATGGAGGGACTTCTCTGTAAGGCCAAGCAGAAGCATGAAGAAAGTGAACCTCAACAGCAGCACTGCATGTCCTTTAAAGGAGATGTCATGAAGGGGGAGCCCAGCTTATTTCTGGGACCAGCTCCTTGGGGTTTCCACGGAGAACTGTGTCAGCCACCCTCTGGGGCTGAGAGCCAAGAGGCATGGTGCTTTACTACCACCATCCCCACAGGCAAATTGTCTCAGAGTCAAAGAGGGCTCAGGGTTGGAGGTGCCTTCCTGAGGTGCTGTAGTTCAGCCCTGAGATAGATCTGGGTTGCCTTGGAAATCGTGTTGATGCTGAGATGAATGGTGATTAGTTCTCTGGGGTAGATGTGAGGGGTCGCAATTCAGTGTGAGCCATTCTGTCTGCATAGGGTGGTTGGAACCCAGATTGTTCTGGAAACAGCCAAGCTTTCCAGACGTACTCTGCAAATGCAGGGCATGGAAGATATGGTGGGAGTGGGGGTTCTAGAATCAGATCGAGTTCTTTGTCTCCTCCTGTCTCCTCTTTCTTTGGTGCTTCCTGGGAACCCAGGGTATCTTCGGAGGTCATAGAGCAAAGCAGAGAGTGTTGGGGCTCCACAGAAAGTGGATGGGTGAGTGGCAGGCAGTTATGTAGGCCAGGGCAGCCTTCTTGGCCTCTGGTTTGTCCCCACATAGTCCCTCTTTCAGAGATTTCAACTGCCATGCCTGGTCACCTCTGTTGCCTCCTCTCAGGATACATGCATGGAAACAGGGGTCACCTGAGTCTTTGTTCACCTTCGAGGGGGTCATCCAGCTCTCACTGATGTGTAAGTCAGAACCAGACTTTTCGCAGCTCTTCATCTGGACAGCGCTTAGGCAGGGCCTGGGTGGAGGATAATCTTGGAATCACCCTCTTGCCAGCCCCAGGAAGAGGACAGACCACTGGAACAGCTTCTAGGAACTTCTCTGAATGCTTCCCTTATGACAGCAAAGCACTTTGTGTCCATGACATAGATGAGAAAATTGAAGCTCACAAAGAGCATTTTCGGGAAGGACAACACACCTGGGCTTCTGTCTCAGTCTGTGTCAGCTCCTATCTTTAAGGTCAGAGATTTGGAGGCTCCTCTAGTGTCCATCTGGAGCCACTAGAGGAGGCAGAGGAGTGGCCAGTGGGGACACCTGGAGCCTGGCCTCTCATTCTTGCTGATGCAGTTTCCTGGGACTCTAAGTGCTCATTAATGGGACACCCCTTCCCACTCCCACGCAGGGGGTACCCCAGATCCCACAGCCCTCTTCCCCAAACCCAGGCCTGAAGGGCAGTTGGCACCTGGGCTAGTGGAGGGTGGCAGGGGTCAGGGGCTGGGTTCCTGGGGCAGCTGGGCTGCGTACAGGGCCAAGGTGTGGTGCAGGAACTGGTACTGCTCTGCAGTCTGGATCATCCCGCCTCTGCAAGGAGAAACAGACCACCCATGAGCGAAGGAGGGTCAGGAGCTTGCTGAATGGCTGGGGTCAAGCATCTCCATAGTCCTACAGGGAAAGTCCTGTCTTTCTCCCTCCCATGTGCTCATCCTTCTACTTCCTATTCCTCCTTGAGTTTCCTCAAGCTTCCCCTCAAGAGAGGGAGGGTGGGTACTAAGGGGGAAGTACCCCACATGGACATTCGGTCTTCTCTGGTCCATTCAGCTCTCCTGAGCAAAACCAAACCTCTGCTTTCCTCAGGTTGGGCCAGGAATATTCCTGAGCCTCAAGTTTTCCTCTTTTCCAATAATCCTAAAAGTAAAAATAGTAATTCTGTGCATTTGTATAGTAGTTCCCTTTTTCCAAAATACTTTCATATAAATTAATCCATTCCTTCCAATAGCACTCTGAGGATGAAGAAATGGGGCCCAGAGAAAGGTAGTGACAGCTCAGTAAGATGCAAGTTGGAATTTGAACACTGCTCCTCTATCTCTAAATCCAGTGAGCATCATGACTTGCCCATGGCGGCCTCATATCTAGAATCAACTATATCTTATTTTCCAGCTTTCCCAAGTAGGCATTTGGAGGAGGCTGGGGAATGCATGAGAGACTGAAGGGTCCTGGGAAGTCCACAGGGTGGCCTATTTAATTCCAGGCCCCAAGCTAAAATTCTAAATAGAGATTCATTCCTGGGTGTTAGCTGCAAAATAAACAGCTCTTTAAGCCAAAGGGGTTCTTTCCTTTCTTGAAAGAGTGCTTGATGGTGGTGGCGATGTGTCCAGTGGTGCTCTGATGCCCAAGGGCCCCATGCCACTCATTAACATGGCTAGTCTTGTTTATTATGCACCCACCTGTCTAGCCGCAGTTGGCACACAATGCCCAGAATGTCCACTTGCCCTCGGGCCTTCAGCTGTTGGCAGCCAATTCGGATGGCGATGAAGCAGCCTGTCCGGCCAATCCCTGCACTGGATATAACCAGAGAGAAGATGGGGAGGTCACAGGAGGGAAGAAGCAAGGGAACAAGGTAAACAGGAAATGTGGGAGCTGGGCCCCCAAACTATGGACAAAAATGGGAACTGCTGGGTGTGGTAGTGCATGCCTGTAATCCCAGCAGCTTGGGAGGCTGAGGCAGGAGGATCGAGAGTTCAAAGCCAGCCTCAGCAATTTAGCAAGGCCCTAAGCAACTCAATGAGATCCTGTCTCTAAATAAAATACAAAAAAAAAAAAAAGGGCTGGGGATGTGGCTCAGTGGTTGAGTGCCCCTGGGTTTAATCCCTGGTACCAAAAAAAAAAAAAAAAAAAAAGTGACCTGAAGGTGGTGTATTTGTGGAGAAGGATTCTGAGGCTGGAGCACTGTACCTCAGATTCCAGCACCCCTGGTGGATTGTAGCTGGCACTGGAGGAGTTTGCCCCTCTTCGTAATACTGGAGATGAACCCAGGGCCTCCTGCAAGCTAAGCACGCGCTCCACCACTGAACCACGCCCAGTCCTGAGTTTGCACTTCTCCTCAGCCTCACTTCAGGCCTAGGCCAGGTCACCTTCTGGTTCCTATGGACATTGTGATGATCTCTTTTCTGTGTAAAAGTCTACAACAGTTCCCAATTGACAGTGCCCCACTTGTGGGCTGGTTGCCCCTTGGGCCCTCCTTATCTGACCATGACTTCCTCCCAGTTTACACTCAGCCTCTAGAGCTGCCCAGACTTGGTCCCTCTGCTGCCTTCCTCCATTCCATCCCACAATGCTCTTCTCTCTGCTCTGCTCTGTCTTGCTTTTTATTTATTTCTTTTCTTTTTTCCTTTTCCTTCTTTCTTTCTTTCTTTCTTTTTTTTTTTTTTTTTTTTTTTTTTTGGTACCAGGGATTGAACTCAGGGGCACTCGACCATTTGGCCACATCCCCAGCCCTTTTTTATATTTTATTAGAGACAGGGTCTCACTGAGTTGCTAAGTGCCTCGCCATTGCTGAGGCTGGCTTTGAACTCGCGATCCTCCTGCCTCAGCCTCCCAAGTGCTGGGATTACAGGCATGTGCCACCACACCCATCTTGCTTTTTATTTCAAAACCCTCTCTTTCCTTCTTGAATAAGTCTTGCATGACCCCTGATAGAAACCACTAATGACACCCAGCACCTATGTCCAGGGGTCAAATGGCAAATCCAAGGTCGTGGGTTCTATCCCCAGGAGTCCCCTCCATTTGTATTTCTTTTGCCTGGATGTTGTTTTATTTAGGATGTCCATTGCCAATGGTCTCCTTGTTTTGTCTTGTCTCCTGTGTTATCCCCCATTCACTCTTACTTCCACTCTGTAGCCAAAGCATCCTTTTAAAATAGCAAGTCTGAGCTAGGTGTGGTGGTCCATGCCTGGAACCTCAGCAAGTTTGGGAGGCTAAGGCCGGAGGATCACAAATTTGAGGCCAGCCTGGGCAGCTTAGCGAGACGCTCAGCAAGACCCTATCTCAAGATAAAATAGAAAGGGCTAGTGATGAAGCTTGATGGTAGAGCACTGGCCTAGCATGTGTGAAGCCCTGGGTTCAATCCCCAGTACCCAAACAAACAAAACCGAAAAACCTCAAAGAAATCAGATGGCAAACCCGAGGTCTTGGGTTCTATCCCCAGCACCTAAATAAATAACAATAAAATAAATCCAAATGTCTTAGTCCTATCAGGCTGCTCTTCACGTGGCCTTCACTTGCCTTCTAGACTCAACTCCATCATTACTCCCACATGTCATGGCTCACCCCTCACCCTCCCACTCTGCTTCCAGTAATGTACCAATTTTTTAATTTCTTCTCTTGGCCTTTGCCTGTGCTGTTCCATTGGCTTGCAATGCTCCCTCTGTCCCCTTTTCACTTGATCAATTCTCTTTCAGGTCCTAAGGTAGCTTAGATGTCCTTCCTCTTGGAAAACCTCTGGTTAAAGTCTGTGTTAGGCAACCTGATTCTGTTCTTCCCATCATAGCTCTCGTATTGTCGTGTTGAATTTAATTGTTTAATCTGCTATCATTCCTGCCAGGCCCTAAAACTGTCAGGGAAGGAACCAAACTTGTGTTTACTGCTATCTGCTTAGAGTCTAACATTGCGCCAGACAATAAGAGGTTTTTGATAAATACTTGTTGAATGAATAAATGATCCCCCAGCAGCAGGGATTGTATGAATCTCCTTTTAATAGCCAACTTGGAGCTTCCTGATATTCTATCCCTTTTCTGCATCGTGCCTGGGTGTGCAGACCAGATGGGTTCTGCAGGAAGGAAACAGTAAAACAGAACACTTGCTGAATGATATAGATTCCTGTCCAAGTAAGAATTGGAGCCGGGCGTGGTGGCGCACGTCTGTAACCCCAGCACTTGGGAGGCTGAGGCAGGAGGATCGCAAGTTAAAAGCCAGCCTCTGCAATGGCGAGGCACTCAGCAACTCAGTGAGACCCTGTCTCTAATAAAGTACAAAAAAGGGTTGGGGTTGTGGCCCAGTGATCGAGTACCCCTGAATTCAATCCCCCGTACCAAAAAAAAAAAAAAAAAAAAAAAAAAAGAATTGGGTCTGCCTGATACCATTTGGCTCAGGTACCAAATGATACCAGTGGGAGGGAGGGGAGCATGGAATCCAGGTCACGATGGAAGCCACGGTCCCACACCTGCAGTGGACCACAATGGGCCCGGTGTTGGTAGCTGTCTCTGGGCTGTCCTCCACCTCAGCCACCAGGCGCAGCAGGGGCCCGGCTGATTCCGGAGTCTGGTGGTCAGGCCAGGCTGAGAAGAGGATGTGTTTAACTGACCGGAGTTCCTCCTGGTGCTGGGATAGAGACAAGGCATAAGAACTGGGGGCCTGACGGAGGGCACTGCCCACCTTCTCTGGCATTAGAGGAGGGCAGGGGCTACAATAATCCTGTGGGGGAGTCGTCAGCTCGAAGCAGGCAGGGCTGACTCTTCCTGCTCCTTATCTCCCACCACTCCCCACTCTAAACCCCAGTGGAGGAGCACTGTCCCGAGACAGGGAAAGACCAAGTCTTGACTCTGCCTCTCACTAGCACATACCCTGTTTCCTTTGCCTAGAAAGTGGGAACAGTGATTAATAATAATTAATTATATATATATATATTTTGCTATATTGTATATATTATAATTTTATAGTAATTATTATAAACAGTGAATACGTGGGGTTTTCTTCCTGGGATGCTTGGAAAATAATAAATCAATAGAGAAATACTTTGACAAAATGTAAAACACTATGCAATCATAGAAAACCTTTGGAAAGCACTTTCCCAGGGATTGTTATACATGTCTTCCCACCTCCTCTCATTCCTTCAGCACACTCCTGGGTCCTTCCTCTCCTTGCTGCACCACTCGGCATAGGTGGAGTGGCTTCCTGTTCGTTCTTATTTGATTTGTTCCCTCTGCGCTATTAGACTAGAGGCTCCCTGAGGTCAGTGCCCGAGTCTCTCTTCTGTGGGTCAAACGCCTCTTTTAGATGTGGGCTCAAGGTTTAGATGAGTAAGCTTGGCTCCCAGTGAAGGCTGGGCCTGAGTCCCAGAGATGCTAGGGGTGGTCCAACTTCCCTGGTCCCTGGGGTGGTACCTGGATGGTGAGCTGCCGAACAGTGTATTCTGGGCACTCTTTGGTATCCTGGATGCGTATCTGGAAGGGTCCATAGGTTTCCTCTTTTGTGGGCCAGTAGTGGACACATTTCTAGAAGGGAGGGAGCTGGGAGTCAGAGGGGGGTGTCTATCAGCTGCGGCAGGGGTTGGGGAAGCTCTGAGGGGGCTGGTATCACCCCTGCATATCCCATTCCCTCTGGGGGAGGTCAGCAACTGGGGCTTGGCTCTTCTGAGGTTGACCCTGCAGGCCAAGTGTCCATCCCATCCCATATTTTGGCCAAGACCCCCCTACCTGGGGTATAGCTCAGGTAGACAAGAGCCAGGGTTGGCTGTCAGTGTTCTCCGCTCCCAGGAAGCCTGTGGTGCCAAGCTGCCTGCATGGGTGTGCGTGAGTGTGTTGGGGCAGGATGTAGCCCCTTTGGGGTCCACCAAGGACTGTGGTTCTGCCGCCTACCTCCTTGCCCTCTCTGAGCTGAGTGAGCATGACAATAAGGCACACTTCTTCTTGCCACACCATCTCCCAGAAGTCTGACACGGTGTTGGGCATGGGTCCCTGGGTCGCGATGTAGACCTTCTCTTGCCCATCATAGCCCTGGGGAGGTGGGAGCACGGGGAAGCAGTGAGATCAAGTGCCAGGGAAAGCCCGGACTCTGCGGGTGCTGGATCAGGCTGAAGCCAGTGAACACATGCACGTGTGCAAGCACACACACTCTCAGAAGCCACAGGGTGTAAAGGACAAGGTGTGTTTTTTTTTTTGTTGTTGTTGTCATTTAATTAAACCCAGGGCCTGGTACAGGCTAGACAAGGGCTCTTCCACTGAGCTACATCCCCAGCCCAGGACATGGGTTCTGGAGTGAGGAACATGTGAGTCCAAATCCCTGTTCAGATGTTTCCTATCTGCACTGTTATAAGCATTTACCTAGCCTCTGTAAGTCTCAGTTTCCTTATCTGTAAACTGGGCATACTGATATCTGTCTTGCAGGAACGTAGTGTGGATTAAAGTTAATACAATATATTATGAGTCTGGCATATAACAGGTACTATATAAAAGTTTGTTCCCTTCCTCCCCTGCTGTTTTCTTCTAGCACAAAATATCAAAATTGTTCATTGATTGTGAATTAATGTTTCACTTTTATATATTTCTTTTATATATTTAGCAGTGAAATGTAGCACCCTCTCCCAAGCCTGTCTCTCTCCCCTTTAGGATCCTCACCTTCCTGTTGCTCAAGTTGATGGTGAAATCGAGCCCACTGATCTATCTGCTCGCTTAGGCTGACTAGTGGAAGACCATGTGTCCCCACTGCTTTCCCAACAACAGCTATCCTGTCTGCAGCCTCAACTGCTGTCATACCCATGTTGGCCACTAGGGGGCGCTACTTCTATTTCTGCTTAGGGTGGCTAGAGGTGAGAAGTTGGAGAGCCCACCTTGCTTTCAGGTTCCTATTAGCTGGATATCAATCCATCCATTTCCACAAAGGAGGGGCTGTTTGGGAAAAGCATGGGGGTGAGGGTACTCCCCTATTTGCATTGGCCTCTCCCATGAAGATCTTGGCGGGGGGGCCCTATTTGTATTGGTCTCTCCCATGAAGATCTCAGGAGTCATTAGCCTTTAAGAGGCTAATGACAAGCCGGGCGTGGTGGCACATGCCTGTAATCCCAGCACTTGGGAGGCTGAGGCAGGAAGATCATGAGTTCAAAGCCAGGCACTTAGAAACTCAGTGAGACCCTGTCTCTAATAAAATACAAAAAAGGGCTGGGGATGTGGCCCAAGGGTCGAGTGCCCCTGAGTTCAATCCCTGGTACCAAAAAAATAAAAAGCTAATGACTAGGTTCAGCAATGCTAATTTCCTGCCAGGGTTAGAGACTTGACATACACAGGGTGATAGATAGTTTAAGGAGATTTGGCAATCTCTTCTTTTCAGAAATTTTTAGCCATGTTTTCTAGGTTGGTGTCTTTGGGTCTGTTCAGTGTCCATCCCAGCCTGGCAGGGCTATGACAGCAATGAGTCAGAACAGGCAGGGACATCAAAGCCCCTGACCCACGAGCCACAGCTGGAAGATATCATCTGACATCTTCAAACTCAATCCCACCACACTCCCATCCCCCCCCCAGTACCGCAGCCAGGCTACTCACTCGGATGTAGTTGGCGTTGATGTAATCTCCGTCCTCCTGGCTCTGTACCCTACCGAGACAGACTCGGCTCTGAGGATCTAGGAAGTAAAAATCAGTGGCGGTCAGAGGTCAAAAGGTGACCAACTAATACAGACTCTGACTGGGTCAGAGAAAAGACTTGTGCTTATCACAGTCCTTTGTATATAGCAAAGAGCCCAATGCCCACTGGATTATTTTATATGTATATAATAGGGAGCCACAGAATAATTTTGAGCAGGAGAGTGATATCAATTTCCAGCGATAATCTGGGAAGGCTAACTGAGTGGTACTGTGTAGGACAGACTAGAGAGGAAAGGGCACAGAGCTGCAAAGATCACACAGGAAGTTCTTGTAACAATCTACTCTTGAGATCAATGAGGGTGCAAACAGGAAAATACCAATAAAAATGGAAAAAGAAGTGCTGTAGAGAAAGAGTGTCTTTCCAGTGGTGAATATGGGGTTCACGTGAGTGACTTGCCCCAGATCACTTGGTGGTTAAGTGGGATTTGGACTCAGATTTCATTCAGCCACTAGATCCTGCAGTTTCTCCTCTACGGGAAGGGATTTTTCCAAATCAAATCCAAATGAGGATAAAGAAGCAGGCCTATGAGGAAGGGAGAGGGGATCTTCCCCTCCAGAGCCAGCCTGGCTATGAACAGAGGCAGTCCAGAGGCCAGGGGAATCTCAGGCAAGGGGACTGCCCCCTCTCTGGTGGCTGCAGGGCTGGTCAGAATTAGGAAAAGGACTAAACTTATCCCCCTCTCCACTTGGAGGAGCTCTCCCAGCCTCTGAATCCATCCAAGCTGGCAGAGGCGCAGAAGAGGGAGGGGGGGAGTATCAGCAGGAGGTCACCCCAGTGTGGAGTCACTGCAGGGGGCTGCTCTGTGGCGAGAGGCTCTGAGGCCTCTGCAAAGCAGCAGGTGCTAGCCCTGGGCCTGTGAGCCCAGTGTCCCCCATCCGAACCTGCCACTGCTCTGTCCTGCCTCCATGTGTGTTTCTCAAATCCCTCTCTGTCTTGGGGCATCATCCCAGAAGCCTCTTCTGCTGTGAAGCCTCCCTACATGGGAGGAAGATGAGGAAGTTTTGGTACAGGGAGCTGTGTGAACTTGGGCAAGCTATGCAAGCCTCTGTCCCTCGGTTTCCTCATTTGTAAAATGAGCATACTAATGCCATCATGCCAACTTCATAGGGACACTGGGAAGGAAGTGAACTAACAGAAAGGGTGGAGGGCACTCCCTGGCCCACAGTAGGCATCTGCAAATTTTATCATCGCTGCTGCTGTGATTATTAGACCCTTCTTTCCCCCACCAGGGAAATAGGATGTTCTAAGTTCTCTTGTCCTTCCCTCATCCAGGCTGTGCATCTTGGCTTCTGAAGCTTGCCAGTCCAGGGCAGAGTGACCACCTCCCTCCATCCCCACCGCCGCTCTTACTTGGCAAGATGGTCTTGTACCGGTCCTTGGAGGCATGACCAGGGATATCCAGGTCCTCAGGGTTGACGAAGTTTGAGGGGATCTTCTGGCAGGGGGAGAAATGAGTGAACAGCTGCTCCCCTTCCCAGCATCCTTTTCTCCCCTTCCCCCCTTTCCTAGTAGCGTTGGGCCCTGGCCATCCCTTCTTGGCATTGCTGCGGAGGCGGGGCTAGGGTAGAACCTCCTTTCCTGAGCCCACAGGGTGCAAAGAGGAGACATGCCCGAGGTGTCCATGGTGGACTGCGGCCAGCTGGCCACTTCTGATGCAGAGGACACACTGATGCAGAAGGGACCCCGGGGTTCTTACCAAGAATTCCTCCTCCAGCTGCTTGGGGCTGGGTGGCTGGTGCTGCAGGGCCCAGCGGGTCAGGGGATGTCCAGCTGTGCGCAGAAAGTGTAGGGTGACCTCCCGGGGTGTGTTCACTGAGCAGATGGGCTCCACGGTGCCCAAGGAGCGCACATCCAGCATCAGAGCCACATTGGAGCCCCGCCTAGTGAGCACCCAATAAACCCGCTTATGTTACAATTATTGTTGTATAGGGTATGTTTGAGGAGGCTGCTCCCAGTCAGTGCTCCAGAGGCCTAGTGAATTCAAGGGCTCAGGGCCCTGCTGCGTGCTTTTGTCCCTTTGTCGGCCAGATAAGGGAACACTGAAACAACTGCTCTTCCCAGCTGCCCACCTCTTCTCCTTCTCAACCCGGCCCCCAGGCTCAGACCTACACGCAGCCTGGCCCCAGGGACAGCCAACCAAACCCAGGATTTAGGGTGCAGGCTCAGGGTTGACATGAAACTTTGTGCCCCAGAATCACAAAGAACATGCAAAGGATATGCAAATTAGCATTTTCGGTTTTCTTTCCAGATTGGAGTCCAAAGTAGAGGGTCTCTGGACTCAGCTATCAGAACTGGAGGGACAGCTGGTGGGAGGGGGAGAAGTGGGCTGGGAAGACCCTCTCCCAGGAAGGTCTCACCTCTCCTGCAGCCGCACATGCTTCTTGGCTGGTGCTTTGGCAGGCGGAGGCTGGGTCATGGCTGCCCCCAGAGATGAGGTCGGCAGCGGTGCTTTGGAGCGCCCCCCGCGGGCCTGGACCATGCTGGGGTGGGGCGCTGGCCCAAGGGAGGTTCACTTGGCCATGACGTCTGCCTGGAAGACAAGCCCTGCAGCTGCTGGCCTCTGGCCTGTCTGGCCAGAAGGAGGCTCCCAAGCCCTGTTCCCCAAGAGGTGGCCTCATTTTCACCCTGAGAAGGACAGGATCTCTGTGGTGGGATCCATGGCACAGGCAGACTGAGGTTAGAGTGAGGAAAAGATAAAGGGGGGAGTTACGGAATCCAGAGGGAGGAAGAGGGGGGGACCAAAGCGCACAGGGCTCTCAGCTGGGGTCCAGGTGAGAGGAGGCCCAGGAGAAAGGTCACTGATGTGAACCACACAGAGGGAAGGGACAGAGCTCTCAGAAGCCACCCCTGACTCTACCCAGCGGGACTGTTCCCGAGTGAGAGAGCGGAGGCCTCTAGTGGTGTTGGAGGCAGTGGGAGACCCAGACCCACCGGGTTGCCGGCCCCTCGAAGGGTCCTCTCCTAACGGCTGTTAGTTCCACTCCCAAGATGATTTCTGGCTTCTGGGGTCCCCGTCCAGGGAGGTTAGCCTGGGGGTGTTTCCTTCCTCCTCCTGCCCTTCCCCCATCTCCCGCCTCTGTAACCGTCACAGGAAATGGCCTCACCAAGCCCTTGAGCGACAGTGCATGGTGAGGCGACAGCTGGGGGCATGAGTGGGGGCATGGAGGTGATGAAACCATCTCTTCTGGGGGGCAGTCGCCATCTCCCAGAGCCAGGGTCACAGGTGCTAAGGTGGCGGGGTCTGAGTGGCTAGGCCCACGGGGATGGAGGTGAGGGGACAGCATGGGCCCTTGCAGGTGCGGGCGGTGGAGAGGGCTTCCCCTGCAGCAGGAGGGGACCCTTTCACCTCTGCTCTCTGCACTCCCTGTGGCTTCCCTGCCCTCCTGGCTTCAGGGACATCGGTGTATGGGCACCCACTCCCCGGCAGGCACCGTGGGCCCCCTTGCCCTCCCACACACCCCCTTCCCCAGGGCTGTCCCCACCCTGGGGCACGGCACTCCTGCTCCCTGCTTCAGGTACTTACTGAAGCAGCTGTGTTCCCCAGGCTGCCTCTTGCCAGCTGTCTATCTGTCTGTCGGTCTGTCTTTGAGGGCTGAGAAGGATTCAGGAAGCCAGTTTCCTCCCTCGGCCCCTCCTCGCTTCCACCCACGCACACCCCGGCTCACTCGTGCCGCCCTCCCGCGCCTGTGCAGCTGCCACCAGGGGTCGGTGCCTCCTGCCTGTGCCCCTAGAGGCAGGCTGGAGATGTCTTGGCACCTTTGCCACGGGCCAAGGTCCTGCTCCTGGGAACAGGTGAGGGGCTGGGCCTTCCCTGAGCACCGGGCTCCTCTGACTCCCAAACCCTCTTCCCTCCTGCCACACTTCTCTGGGTCCTTGTCATGTTCCGTTTCTGTCTGCTTTCTGGGCAGAGCTCAGATGACCCCCTGTCCCACGCCATCTCACAACGAACCCCAGGTTGCTCCTCGTCAACCCGACCCTGGCCAGAGACTGACTGCCACTCCTCCGCTTCTGCCTGGGACCCTCTCCCAGAAGTCCTAGCTGTTTCACGCCTTGGAATGTCATGGCCAAGAACAGGCTACAGCTTCCTACAGCAGATGTGGCGCAGACATGGGGTGGGAAGGAAGAGGCAGGAGTCCTTGCTGCACGTGGGAAGGCAGGGCCCCTGGCCGGGCCAGAAAGGTCTTCCCCAGGCCCCGAGCCCTGCCCGGCTCTCTGCTCCCTTGGCCTGCACGTGAGCCAGCCACCCGGGGAGTGGATGGCAGAGCTGACTTGGAGGAGAGTCTGGGGGCTTCCTCCAAGTCCCCTGCCCCCTCTGGCCTCCTCCCAGAACCTGACATCTTTTCAGAAGACTTACGAGTCGTCGACAGCTCTGGCCCTCCCGCCAGTGGACTCCCATGTCTTCACTACTGGGGCACCTGGGGCTTGGGGAGCAGCCCCCAAGTGCAAGGCTCCAGGGCCTCCTGCCCCTGCCTGGCTCCTCTGGCAGGCCCTGGTGGCCTGCAGCCCAGCCACCCCTCAGGTCATGCTGCTGCGTCTCCTTACACCTTGTAACGTTCCCAACATCCTTCCTGGCCCCAGCCCGCTCTCTCCGCATTCCCTGTCTTCCTCCCACTTCCCTAATTCAGCTGTCAAACGGTGACAGCAAAAAAGACATGATGTACAATAGGCACAGGGGAGGGCACACAGGGGGCGGTGGGGGGCCTTCAGCTGACCCTTGCGGGAGGACGTTCGAGGTGAAGAACAAGAGTGACCCTTTGGGGCTCGGGAGGCCTCCTGGTAACTTCCCTTGCCCTTGGGAGGGCAAGACTCTTTTCTGAGCCTCTCCTTGGCTAACTGATCCTGGCTCCTTCTTCCCTGGAGTCGGTGCTCCTCTAAGAAAGTGGGGGGGGGGGTCGCCCCAGAAGGGGGGCAGGGGAGCTGGGAACTATTTGGCTGCAGGGCCAGGGTGGGGTGGCAGGAGCAGGAGCCTGAGAATCGCTAGGTCACAGTGGGCAGTGACCCGAGGCTGGCCTCTGCCTTGACCTCCCCGTGTGGGTCAGTGTTTTTCTACTGGTCAGAGGTGTGGGCCCTGGAGTAGAGGAGGGGGCAGGAGGGGATTGGAAAGGGGGCCCCCACTCTGGGTTGGCTGTTGATTATGATCAAGAACAGGAAGCTAGGATACCACAGGGGTGGGGGAGGAGGAAGTGGGCAAAGTCTGCCCCCACTGGCTTGCCCAGTGCCCCCAGGTTTCCATGTCTGGGCCCTGATGGCTGTGAGCTCACCCCGGCCCCTCAGAGGCAAGGGCCAACAGAGGTTCCAGCAGTTCAAGGAAGCTGGGAACCTCGACATGGGGAAGGGGCTGGATACAGGGGTGGGGGTAAGCTGGGCATTGAGCAAGACCCCCAGGCTCTCCCAGTTCCCTTTGGGAGGGTTAGGGTGAAGAGGAGAATCACTTCTAGCCTCCTACCCACTCCCTCTCCCGCCTCTGCTTAGAAACGCCTGGACATCCGTGGAGCATGTGGCTCGAGACCCAACCACAAGACTCTGATGGCAAGACGCGGCACCAGCCCCTCCCCAGCCTGGCCCGGGAGCCTGGTGCACCACTGCCCCCCACCCCGCCCTCTCCGGTGTGAGCTTTGCCCCATCTTGGGGTTCCTAAAGTGACTCCCTCTTCACTGCAGACCCTCCCACGCCTGGGGTGGAGCTGTCCTGAGTGGCTCTCCAAATTTCATCACTCAAACTTCTTACTTGTCTTCCTGGGCTGGGATTGAGGTTCCTGCTACCTTCTGCTCCAGAGAATGTATACCAACAGCTGGGAACCAGAAGACCTGCATGTCATGAGTAAACTAGGGCCCAGTGCTGTGTGACCTTGAGCAAGTTACTAAGCCTCCCTGTGTCTCCAACTCCTCCTCAGCTTCCTCCCTTCCCAGGGGTATGATAATAAGGATAATAACCCCATGTGGGCAGATGGAGTGAGGCCTGTGAAGTGCTTTTGCTCACAGGAGAGCTCAGGAGTCAGCAGAAGCAAGAGAAGGTGGTGAGGGAAGTGGGCCAGGGAGCCACACTGGGTGGAGGAGGGCTGCAAGGGGGAGGCCATGGAGGCTACGCCTTGCCCCTCACCAGCCTTACATCCTCCAGGGAGAAGGTGTCAGCGCAGCTCAGGGGACGATCTGGGGGGAGTTGCTCACAGCAGCCAGAGAGGACAGGGAGGAACTGGCCAGGCTCCCGGGCCAGGCTGGGGAGGGGCTGGTGCAGGGTGAGGACACGTCTTGTCCCCATCTGAGACCTGTGGTCCGTCTGGCCACACACACAGTCACCACTTGGCTCTGCAGTCTGCCTCTCCAGTCATTCCTGATTCCTGGGGCTGTGGCCACGACTCCCCACGCCCAGTGTGAGCCCCTGGGGGGAGGGGTGCCCACCAGCAACTCCCAGAAACCCCTGCTCCCTGGCAGCACCTATGAGCAGGAAACCCCTTGCCAGACTGCTGGCAGCCCCCCTGGAGGCAAATGCTGCTGTCCTATAAAATCCAAGGGGGCTTCTTGGGGAAGGGTCCCCTGCTGGGGGCCAGGACTGCTGGGTCTCACACCTGTCCTGCTCCTCTCCTTGGCTCCCCTCTGGACAAGCCCTTGGATCCTTGGTGGCTCTTCCTGAGTCCTCTCCGTCCCCCCTTAAATTCTGGGCCAGCCTAAGCTGGCTTGTTCTGCCCTGACTTGGCGGGCCCAGGCTCGTCCCTGGCAGTGTGGGGGAGACAGACCCAGAGCTCTGGGAGCAGGAGGCAGGAGACGCCAGAGGAGACACAGGGTGAGTGGGGCAGAGCGTGCCACGGGGGGCCTGGGCTAGCCTCCGGAGGCCCACGGCGCATGTCTCAGGCTGCCCCTCTGTGCCAGCCACCCCAAATGCCATCTCCCACTCCAACCCAGTTCCCTCCTGCTACCTACCGTTCGAGTGCCCTGCTGGTACAGGGGACTTTTCCAAGCCCTTCAGCCCTGGCTGAGAGGACCAGCTCAGCATGGAGGAAACCAGGGCCAGCCTGCTGGGAGTTCCAGGAAAGACCCCAATTCTCTTGTCGCTGGAACTTGGGGCCTTGGCAGGAGAACTTTAGGGCAGGGGAGAGTCCCTCCCTGTCTCCAAGCTCAGAGTCAGAGAAATGGGCGTCTGCTGAATGTCGCGGCCCTTTCTTCCCAGGGGCCCTCTTGTCTGCCTCCCCCCAGTGTTGTCCCCGGACACCCGCTCATGTGTCCATTCAGACAGGCGCAAGCTCCCTCATGATCCACGCGTGCACACCTGAACACACACTGTTGGTCTGCACCCCTGCCCAGGCCTCCAGCCCCTGCTGCCTCTCCACAGCAGGCTCAGCTGCACCTAGGCCTCCCCCTTCCCTGGCGACCTTCCCCGGAGCGTGGGAGGGACAGTGGGCGACTTGTCCTCTCCTGCCTGGTGATTATCTTCCTCCAGCGTGGGGGATGCCCAAGGTCTGGCTTCGGGCTGTGGGAGAGCAGAGGAGGGGCCGGAAGAGCTGCCTGGGACAGCTGCAGGGAGAGACAAGGCCAATTCACATTTGGGAGCCGGGACAGCAGGACCCTGCTCTGGCCCTCCTCTGCCTCTTGGCTGACTCCCTCCAGAATGAACTGGTAAGGTGCCTTGAGACCTTGGGAGGACCCTCGGGGTTCTCTAGGGAGAGGATGTGGGTTTGTCTGTGGGGGTGGCTGTTGGGGAAGAGGTACAGCCCTGTGGTTCTTTTTGCTGAATGGAGAGGCTTGGTCTTGGGGGTAGGCGGTGCTGATTCTTATCTGTCAGAAACTTTCTGTACTCTCTGGAGACCCCCTCCCCTTCCCACAGCTGCCCCTGGCTGGGTTGGGGGCCAGCAGCTGGGCCTTCTGTGGTAAAGTGCCTTCTTAAGGTTCTGTCTAGCTCCAGAGTCTGGGCTGTCCCCAAAGGGCCTCTCTTTGGTGGGGACTTTGGGACCACCCCTCCATGTCCTGCTGTATCTCCTCTCCTTAGATTCTGGATTAGGATCTTCTACCCCACCATCTCTCCCATTCTCGGCTGCTGATCGAGACTCTGCTAAAAGAACAGAGTCAGGTGTCCCCAGGTGAGGTGAGATGGGGGAAGGACCAGGGTCAGGTGGTGCCCACCTCTTGGCCAGAGCGGGACCAGGGACCTTTCTCCTTTCTCATCAGTCACCCTAGTTGCTAGGCCCCCACCCCCACCTCTTCTGAAAGAACACACGTGTGCATGTGTACACACACACACACACACGCACACACACGCACGCACACGCGCGCGCGTGCGCATACGCGAGCACACACACAGCCTGGAAAATCTGATGAGTCTGCAGTGCTGAGTTTCCAGGCCCCTGTCCAGGGCCGGGTGGGCGGCTCTGAGGTTTGGGGCAGGGTGGAGAGGGGGAGGGTGCAGCCCCCGGTGCAGGCCTGTGCTCCCTGCCGGGGCAGGCCCAGGGGAGTCTGGCCCCGGCTCAGGAGATGCCTTGCTGTGGAGTCTCCGTCCCTGTCTGCTTTCTGCACACCCCCTCCCGGGCCTGTGGAGTCCTGGGGTTCCTTCCCGGGCCCCTGCGCCTTTCCTCTGCTCCCTTGCCTCCCACCCGAGCTGACTTGGCACTTGGCGTGGGAGCACCTGGGTGAGCAGTGCCAGGTGAGCAGCTGGCACTAGGCAGTGTGAAGCGATCATGAGAGCCAGATTTTCCAGGCCAGGCCTCAGGCAGGCGCAGTGGGGACTCTGCAGGGCTGGGAGGGGCAGGGGAGCCAGGGTGGGCACTGCTGCCTGAGGTAGAGGACGTGGGGGGCCCAGGGATTCTCATCCTTCCAAGCAGAGAAGAGCGACGGGGGGAGAGGGGGGGATTAGGAACCGGGCTTGCCATCTCTGCTATATGCAGTCACAAGTCCCAGGTTCAAGTCCAGCTTCTTTCCTCATACATGTGGGTCCCTGGGCTGGGCTCTGCCCCTTTCTGAATTTCAACTTCCTCATCTGAGCAGTGGAATGATGATCCCAAGGGCCAGGTGAGCTCAGGGTCCATTGTCACAGAGACTCAGGGGTGCCTCTGTCCCATATAGCATAGTGCCACCCGGGTACACAAAAAGGGACGCACACTCAGCTGACCCATCTACGCAGAGCACAGCAACACACACCCACACCATGTGACCAGGGTCTCCCCCTCCCCCACAGAAGCACAAACATCCTATTAGTCTCACGCACGCACGTATGAGGGAGTCAAGGGACATGGCCCCTCTTGCAGGTCAGGGAGAGGGGAAGTTAGCCGTCTCTGCTGCGTGTGACCATTGGCAGGGTTGTTACTCCTCTCGGTCTCTCCTGAGAGCGCAGGACATTCTCCTCACTGGGAGCAGCTGCTGGAGGTGGGCTGCAGAAGGGGGAGACCCAGGGGGCGGTGGGTTTGGCTACTGTCTGAGAGTCACAGACCCCTACCACCTTCTGGGCCTGGAACCGGCCTCCCTCCCTTGCCCAAGCTGGGCGGGGGTGGGGTCGGGCTCTGGGTTGAGGCAGCCCCTTGCTCTTCGCTGCTGTCTGCTGGAAATTCTGCCCCTGCCCGGGCCGCCAGCGGGGCAGGGAAGGGCTTGGTGGGGGCGTGGCTCCTCCCCCTCAGCCTCCCAGTTTTCCCTCTGCAGACATCCTTGGGATGAGGCCCCCAGTCCTGCTCGTCCTGCTCCTCTGGCTCCGGGGTTTTCTGGCTGAGGTAACGTGGGCACGGGGGACAGACCCAGCGAGTGGGCCCCTGCTGTCCGGGGCACGTCCAGGACTCCACCTCTCGGCAGAGCCCACAGCTGGTCTGCATTAGGCGGGGAGGAAGGCTGCTCCTTCCCACTCGGGCCAGCACCGAGGACCGATCGCCCCAGCTGCCAGGCTGCCCCCCCACGGGTGTGTCTCCAGGGGATGCCCCTCTGCGGTGTGTAGGGCGGTGTCAGACACCTGGGGAGCCTGCTCTCTGATCCTGGCCCTGTCCCCACTGGCTTTCCCGGAGGCCTCCATCCAGAGGCCTCTGCCCATCTCCCCTCCTCTCCTTTCTACAGGAAGACCCATGCCTCATCCTGGAAGGGAGCCCAGACGGGGAGGGTGGAGGTAGGTGTCTCTGGTGTAGGAGGGGGCTCTGGGGGCAAGGTGGGAGGGGGAAGGGATGATTTCTCCACACTGGACCTTCTCCCCCCTTCTGCCTTCCCTCCTTCCTTGGGGCCTAGGGGTGTTAGGAGACTGAATGCACCCCTTTCCCCAGGCCCACCCCTGAGCGTGAATGCCAGCAGCCAGGGCAGCCCTACCAGCCTCTTTCTGAGCTGGGCACCTACCCAGCCAGGTGGGCTTGGACATGCCCTCCGCCTCACGAGCCTGAGCCCCCTCGGCTCTCCTGACGGGCAGCAGCTCCAGGCCCACACCAACGAATCCAGCTTTGAGTTCCAGGACCTGGTGCCGGGGGGTCTCTACCAGCTGGAAGTGACTGCCCTGCGACCCTGTGGACAGAATGCCACCATCACCCTCACAGCCCGCACTGGTATGGGACCTGCAGGCTGAGGGGGGCGGGGTTCTTTCCTGGGCTGCAGACAGGAGGTAGCTGCCCTGGAGGGCTG
Source organism: Tamias sibiricus (assembly GCA_025594165.1). Lineage (NCBI taxonomy): Eukaryota > Metazoa > Chordata > Mammalia > Rodentia > Sciuridae > Tamias > Tamias sibiricus. The sequence goes on from CM046669.1 coordinate 34,935,748, forward strand.
GCAGGGGGCAGGAAACCAAGAGACAGCTCCTCACCGGACCGAGTCTGGCACAGGGACCCGCTGAGAAGCACTTACAAGCAGAAACACCACAAGCCCTTTGGCTCTGACCTTGGTGCTTCTTTCTGCCTCTGATGCAGCCCCATCAGTTGTCCATGGACTGCAGCTCCATGGGTCAGGGAGCCCAGCCAGCCTGGAGGCCTCATGGGGAGATGCCCCGGGGAAGAAGGATGGTTACCGACTTCTCCTCTACCACCTGGAATCCCGTGCAGTGGCACATAATGTCTCCGTGTCCCCGGAAACCTTGTCCTACAATTTTGGCAACCTCTTGCCAGGTAGCGAGTATGTTTTGGAGGTTACCACCTGGGCTGGCAATCTCCAAGCGAAGACCAGCATCCACCAGTGGACAGGTAAGGTGGGCACCTGGGCGAGGCCAGCCTGGGAGTAACAGTCCAGGGCCTTGTAGGCAGCCATGCCCCAGTGTGGCTGGGCCTCTGGGACCCCTAGTGCCCAAGATGGTGCCGGCATCTTGCTCTGGGGTCCGTCCTCAAGCCTGGCTTTGCTCTACCATCATTCCTCCAGAACCCATGCCTCCAGGCCACCTGGTGCTGCATGCCCTGGGCACCTGTGCCCTGCAAGCCTCCTGGAACAGCTCCGAGGGGGCTGCCTCGCTTCACCTAGTGCTCACAGACCTCCTGGGTGGCTCTAGCCTGACTGCCGTGGTCACACGTGGCGTCTCCAATCACACCTTCCTCCACCTGTCTCCAGGCACAGCCTATGAGCTGACGCTTAGTGCTGCTGCCGGGCCCCACCAGACTGTGGGGCCCAGTGCCACCAAGTGCACCTGTGAGTACCTGGGGGGGGGGAGGGACACAGCAGAGAGTGTTCAGTTCATCTCCTCTGGCCAAGTAGCAGAGAACAGCTGGCAGGGGCGTTGGGAGTGGTGGAGGCTTGGGGCATGCGCCCCTGGTGTTGGCTGGTGGTAGGTGCCCACCTGAGATAATGGCAGTGGAGTGAAAGTTATCATCAGTTGAACCCCTCTGGGGTGGGCTCTGTGCTCGGCACTTTCTGTGTGTGGTTTCATTTAATCCTCCATGAAGCCATATGTAGGTCTCCTTACCTCAAGTTACCACAGAGGGAACTAAGCTTCCGAGAGAGAAAGCACCCAAGGTCACACTGTGTAAGAGCTGACCTGAGCCTGGGCAGCACACCTGCCACCATTCTGCCTCATTTACACTCTGAGAGGCACTGTTGCACTGTGGTGAAGAGTAGGGGAACCAGGTTGCCTGGGTTCTGAGTTTCATTTCTGCTGCCTACTGGCTGTGCATCTCTGGACAAGTTTCTCACCTTCTCTGTGCTTTAGGTTTTATTTATATTTTAGTTTATCTTGTAGTACTGGGGATCAAACTCGGGGCCTTATGCATGCTAAGCAAGTGCTCTGCCACTGAGTTACACCCCCAACCTTTTTAAATTTTTATTTTGAGACAGGTTCTTGCTAAGCTGCCAAAGCTGGCCTTGACCTTGCAGTCCTCCTGCCTCAGCCTCCCAAATAGCTGGGATTACAAACCTGTGCCACCATGCCCAGTTCATGTCTGTTTATTTATTTATTATTTATTTATGTGTACTTGGGATTGGGCCCAGGGTTCTGTGCATGCTAGGCAAGTGCTCTACTACTGAGCTATATCCCCAGTGCACAGTTTATATATTTGTTAAAGGTAGTGAGTGTCTTCCTCCTAGTGTCATGAGGCTTGAGTGTGAGGTTCTGTGTGCAGAGGTCTCAGGACCGTGCTGGCAGACACGCATTTGATCATATGATGTGCTCTTATTTCTGTTATTGCTGCCCATGGCCAGATGGTGGCTGCCAAATCCTGGTATTCATGCAGATCTTGGCAAGAGGGGCTGCCAACATCTGCATGAGACGAGGCCCTGTGTGTGCAGAAAGCAGCTGGTTCAGAGAGTGGGGCTTTTCTCAGCCACTGCTTAGGTCTTTAGGAGCATTTGCCCCTGTCTCCACAGATCCCTCTGCCCCACTGGACCTGGTGCTGACTCCCGTGCCCCCCGCAGCTCTGGGCAAGCTGGAAGGCAGGGCCGGGTGCCCGGGATGGCTACGTGCTGAAGTTAAGCGGGCCAGTGGAGAAGAACACCTCCCTGGGCCCTGAGGCCTGCAATGCCACATTCCCAGGGCCCCTCCCCTCAGGGCACTATGCTCTAGAGCTGCGGGTTCTGGCTGGGCCCTATGATGCCTGGGCCCAGGCCAGTGCCTGGCTGGATGGTGAGTCTGGACTGGGGGTGGTAAGAGTGGGTCCTGCCCAGAGCCATCTGCATCAACAGGCAGGTGGACCCTCATTTTCTGTCACCTGCCTCCTCTCCAGATTCTTCAGACCAGCCCAGGAAGGACCATGGGGCCGAGTTGCAGCTGGAGGGCCTGGAAGCCAGCAGGGAGCCTGGGCGGCGGGCGCTGCTCTACGCTGACGGTGCCCCAGGCCTCCTAGGAAACATCTCCGTGCCCTCTGGTGCCACCCACGTCACCTTCTGTGGGCTGGTCCCTGGGGCCCAGTACCGTGTGGACATTGCCTCATCCCTGGGAGTCATCATCCAGAGCCTCACGGGCCACACAGGTGAGTGCCAGCTGCTGTGTCCCCTGGGACTGGGGCCGGAGGCCTTGGCTTGGGGAGGGAAGTCAGGCAGGGGAGAGGCTCGGGAGAGCTGTGCAGGAGGCCTCACAGGGGAAGTGCCACTCTATGACTCCCTCCCCAACCCCTTTCAGGTCCCCTGGCACCACAGTCACTGGAGGTCATCAGCAAGAATAGCCCATCTGACCTGACCATTGGCTGGGCCTTGGCACCAGGGCAGCCGGATGGCTACAAGGTCACTTGGCACCAGGAGGGCAGCCAGAGGTCACTGGGAAACATTGATTTGGGCCCAGATAATTCCAGTGTGACTTTGAAGGGTCTGGTCCCTGGATCCTGCTACACAGTGTCAGTATGGGCCTCGGCAGGGAACACCAGCTCCAGCGTCCAAAGGATTCACACCTGCACCTGTGAGTTCCAGCTTAGCCTCTGGGAGCCCAGCCCAGGGTGGTGGCTGGGGGCCTGGTTTCCTCTACTGCCAGGCCTTCCGTATGTCATATTCTTTTTTAAAAAAAATTTATTTATTTGCTTTAGTTGTACACAATGCGTTTATTTTTACATGGTGCTGAGAATCTAACCTGGGCCGCGCTCGTGCTAGGTGAGCGCTCTACCACTGAGCCACAACCCCAGCCCCTGTATGTCATATTCGTGACTCAGAGGGCCAAGAGTCAAAGGCAGGTCCTCCCTGAATCTATTTGCAAGCATTGCCTACCTCCTACCATCTGGTTTGCTAGCCACCCACCCATCACACAACCATTCATCCGCCCACCATCCTTCCTTACATCCAACGTTTGATTAATGTCTCCCATTTTCTAGATATGGAGTTGAGGCTAAGCATTGGGAACAAGATGGTCTATAAAGGACAATTGACAGATGGCTTATATGTCTATAAAGCACGTGGTTTTATATACCGTATAATAAATGTAAATGTGTTGGTAGGAACATGCATGCTGTCTTAACTCAAACCGTACAAAACTATATTCTTATAGGCTCAGATGGTGACTATTGGGAACTTTATGTGGTTCCATCTGACTTCTGGACTCAGACAAGGGACACCTGCTGCAGGAGTCAGGACAGGGTTCCCAGAGGAGAGTGAGCTGAGCGAGAGGCCTGAGGGGCTGGGTAGGATGGGCGGAGGGCTTTAGCAGGAGGCTAAGCATGTACCAAGGCCTGCAGGTCAGAGACAGACAGACAGACTGACTGAGACCTTGCTGGAACTGAGTGTCCATGGATACGCTGGAGGGCAAGACTCTGAGGCAAGTGAGAGCCGGGTGGAGCTGGGCGCTGGCGGAAAGGAGAACCAGACACCCCGCCCTCGAGCCAGGGTGTGGCCAGGGCGGCAGGTGTCTCGCAAGAGGTTTTGCTAGGAAGAGAAAGAGCAGGCTCTGAGCCCTGTGGAAACTGGAGTTTTAGGTTGGGATGCTCTGAGCTTGTCTGGGGAAGGAGAGGGGCGGGTTCTAGTGATTTTACCTCTCTCTCTTCTTGGCCTCCCAGTCCCTGCTCCTCCTGTCAACTTGAGCCTGGGCTTTGCAGCCCAGCCTCCGGCTCTGAGGGCTTCCTGGAGTCCCCCACCAGGTGGCAGGGATGGCTTCCGGCTCCGGCTTTACAGCCTGGGGCCGCTAGCTCTGAAAAGCGAGGAGACCCTGGCCCCAGAGGCCCAGAACTTCTCCTGGGCCCAGCTGTCCCCAGGCTCCAAGTTCCTGGTGCAGTTGGCAACCCTGCGTGGGCCAGAGGAGAGCAGCAGTGCCAACGCCACAGCATGGACCCGTGAGTGCCCTCCGCGCCGTCCTCCCCTGCCGCTACCCTTTAGGCTCCCCCTCCCCTGCCCCAGTCTTCCCTCTTCCATCAGGGCCACCATCACTGTCCTTCAGATTCCTCCCAAGGACACTGAGAGCTCAGGCAGGCTGGGAGGAGCTGGAAAGAAGTCTGGCCTGGGAGTCAGGAGCCTGAGTTCTAGCTGGGGCTCCACCATGAGAGTCAGCTCAGCCCTCCCTGAGCCTCGGTGTCCCCACCTATGAAGTGACTGGGACATGTGACTCAAAATCCTGGGCTCAGGCTCTGAGGATGGAGGGGCATTGACTGGGCTCTCCACACCCACCTGTCCATCCACGTAAGGGGCTTTAAAAGCCCCTTCTGCAGGGACTAGGCAAAGGCCCATGGTTCAGCTGTCATGCAGCCCAGCCTGCCTCTGACTGCGGGGGTGGCCACAGGGAGGGTCGTGATTAATTCAGCTGCCAGCCCAGTTGAGCTTGTACCCTGCCACCTGGGATGAATGGCACACCCTGCTTCAGAGGAGAGTCATGATCCTGATGCCCTGAACCCGGATCTGGGCTCTTGGTTGCTCTTTCATTGAGCCAAGGAGCGAGGAAACTTTGAGGGCAGGAGAAGCCAGATATTTATATAAATTCTTTTCTCCTTTCCTGTCCATCTCCCCAAACCTTGTTCTCCCTGCAGCTCCTCTTGCCCCTCTTCTGGTGAATGTGACCAGTGAAGGCCCCACCCAGCTCCAGGCATCCTGGGCCCATGCCTCTGGGAGCTGGGACAGCTACCAAGTGACCGTGTACCAAGGAGGTGGCCGTGTAGCCACTGGCATCGTGGGTGCTGAGGTGAACAGCACAAGCCTCTCCTCCCTGACTCCGGGCACTAAGTATGAGGTGGAGATTGCCTCGTGGGCTGGGCCTCTGCGCACCGCAGCAGCCAATGTCTCCGGTTGGACCTGTGAGTGGGGCCCGGGAAGGGCAGTGAGGAGAGGAGGCAGGGCTGCTTCTGAGACCCCTGCTCCTCCCTCAGTGGCACGTTAGCGGTCCAGTAGTCCCACTTCCCACCTCCACACAGAAGGGCCCTGCATGGGGTCCGTGTGCCCTGGCGCCATTCAGGGGTCTCTCGGGACTAGGCCATGGGGCCTGGTTGACCTGCTTGCTCTCCTTCCCCCCACAGCCCCGCTCATGCCCAGTGAGTTGTTGGTGTCCATGCAGGCAGGCAGTGCTGTGGTCAACCTGGCCTGGGTCAGCGGCCCCTTGGGGCAGGGAACCTGCCATGCCCAACTCTCAGAAGCTGGGCACCTCTCCTGGAAGGAGCCCCTGGTGCTAGGCCAAGCCCGCCTCATGCTGAGGGGTCTCACGCCGGGACGCAACCTCTCCCTGTCAGTGCTGTGCCAGGCGGGGCCTCTCCAGGCCTCCACTCACCCCGTGGTACTGCCGGTTGGTACGTGTACGTGGCTGCCTGCTGGGGGAGGTGAAGTGCCCTGACAGGCAGGTCCAGTCCAGCCCATTCCCCATCTCTTTGAGCCACCTGCTCCTTTTGGTGGCTGTCATGGCCACCTCTGCCTTGGGTTATGGTCCATGCTCCAGATAGGCAGGGATGAAGACAAGTCGTCTTCCCACGAGCACAAGTGTCCAAGCCTTCATGCAGCCCCACCCAGATGACACCCTCTTGGGGTGCATGGACACCCACACAATGCAGAGCCCTTGGTTCCCACAGAGCCTGGTCCTGTGGAGGATGTGAGGTGCCAACCTGAGGCCGCCCACCTGGTCCTGAACTGGACGATGCCTGCTGGGGACGTGGACGCCTGTCTGGTGGTGGCGGAGCAGCTGGCTGCGGGAGGGAGTGCTCACCTCGTGTTCCAGGCCAACACCTCCCAGGATGCTCTGCTGCTGCCCAGCCTGGAGCCCGCCACTTCCTACCGCCTCAGCCTCACCACGCTGGGCAGGAACGGGCTGTGGAGTCGGGCTGTCACGCTGGTGTGTGCCACTTCTGCCAAGGGTAGGCACTTTCCACCACCTCTGGAGCCACCTCTGCTTCCCTAGTCTCCCTCCACCACTGCCCGCCTGGGGCTGTCACTTGGCTGGCCTGGCTGCCTAGGGCTCTCCCTGTCCCCAGGCCCCAATAATTTCCTTTCACCCTGATCCTGCTAGTGTGACACCAACTTTGAGCCTCACAAGGTAGCACCCTGGCCTAGCAGTCTTCCACTCCATATTTGATTGTATCCATAAGGCATTTGTTGGCAGGCCTGGTAGGAGGTACTGGGGATATTAAGCCATGGTCCTTACCCTTTTAGACTAGTGGTTATGTGCCTAGTCAGGGCCTCACTTTCCTCCCCTCCATCCTCAGCCTGGCATCCCCCAGTGTTGGCTGTGGCCCCCCAGCTGGAGCCTGAGACAGGAATGGGGGTGAAGATCACACCAGGCATGTTTGGCAAGGATGATGGACAGATTCAGTGGTATGGTGTCATTGCCACCACCAACATGTCACGTGAGTCTTGGGCTCAGGAGGGGTTGGGAGACCCTGGTGATCACCTAGCAGTGGGTAGGAAGGTCCAGGGATGGAGGCTGGTAAGAGGAAATATCTCAGGACAAGGTTGAGGTTGGGTTGTGAGTGGGGAGCAAGCTGGAGAAATGGGGTAGTCCCCTTGTGGTGGGGAGCCAGGCTCCAACCCTCTGCCCACTTTGCACATTCCTTCCCCAGTGGCCCGCCCTCCCCGGGAAGCCATCAACCACACGTGGTACGACCACTACTACAGAGGACACGACTCCTACCTGGCCATCTTGCTCCCCAACCCCTTCTACCCAGGGCCCTGGGCCGTGCCAAGCTCCTGGACAGTGCCCATGGGTACAGAGGACTGTGGCCACACCCAGGAGATATGTAATGGGCAGCTCAAACCAGGTTCCCAGTACAGGTGAGGGCTAAGTCTGCAGGGAGGGAGGAGCCTTTGCGAGTTTCCTTTATGGGTTGTTTACATATTCTCTCAGATCTCTGCCAAGAGGATCAACAGTTCTTTTGATGGGTTTCCTGGTAGGCCAGGAAAAGAAGGGAACTGCCATCTGTTACATGGGTCTTTTTCCAAAAAGAAATAGGGGAAGGATTGTGTTTGGGTTGCCAGTGCAATTCCAAGGCTATCCAGGTGCCTATTTCTAGAGCTGCTTTTTGCTCTTGAAACAGGGTGGGGAAGATGGATGTGTACCAGAGATGGCCTGCTGTAGGGCGGCAGGTAGCGGGAGGGAGGGAAGCTCTCCCCGTCTGAACATCCTCTGCTCCTGGCCCAGTTTCCAGGGAGGGGTTTTACCTCATTTTCCTGCCCCTCCCCAATAGAAAGTCCTGCTTCTCCGTCCCAGGTTCAGTGTTGCTGCCTTTACCAGGTACAGCCCTCTGGACACCACTATCTCCTTCTCAGCCTTCTCAGGTAGGTGGCACATGGCTGGGGCTCCAGTGGGACCCTGAGGAAGGAGAGGAGTGCAGGGAGCCCTCTGGAGGCTCATCCTCAATATGTTGGGAGGGACTGAGCTTAGGTTCCCCGTGCTGCCTGGCAGAACTGGAGACTCAGAGCCAGTCAAGTGAATGGGCTGCACAACTGGCCTGGGTGACCTGGGAGCAGGCAGAAAGAGGCAGGGGCATTGAGGAGGTTTGCTGCTGTCGACAACAACAGCACTTTCCTGCACCGTCCCTCTACAGCTGGCTGCTCCTGGGCACGGCGGTCCTAGAATGGCATTGTCCAATAGAAACACAAGATGAGCCACTGATACCAACATAGCCACAGGCATCATTTAGAATCTCCTAGGAACTACGTTAAAAAAGTAAAAAGAGATAAAATTAATTTTAATAATGTTTACTATAAGCCAAAATATCTCAAATAATATTGTTTCAATGTATCATTAAAAAAATCACTCAGATATTTTACATTCTTTTTTCTTACTAAGTCTTTAAACTGCCCTGCCTATCCCACACATTGAGCAAATCTACGTTGGAGCAGCCACACCACAAGGGCTCAGTAGCCACATAGGACAGTGTGGTCCTAGAAGGTCCAGGAAGATGCTTTAGAGGGTGCAGGGAGGGGGAACAGGGTCTTTGGTGTGTGCCCAGACTGGCTTGCTGGGCATCTAAGACAGCCAGCTCTGGCCTTGATTTGGCATCGGGGACTTCTAAGAGTATAGAAAATTGTCACTGCATGTTCCACTTGACAGTCCCAAGTCCAGGAAAGGCTAGCACAGCCCTGCAGGGTCAGTGGGACATGTTCCATCCTTCCCTCTACAGAGCCCCAGGCTAATGTCTCCCCAATGAAAGTGCCCCTGCTAGTCATGGTGGGCACGGTGGCGGGCTGTGTTCTCACTATCTGTGCTGTGCTGGGCCTGCTGTGCCGGAAGTGGGCGAAGGGGCAGAGGTGAGTAGAAGGGGAGGTGGGGGCTGGAAGAACTCTGTGACCAGTGTAGGCCACCCAGGCCTGGGCCTGAGGCTGCCTCCCACACGTACCACATCACATGCAACTTCCTGTGCGCTCTCTCTCTCTCTCTCTCTCTCTCTCTCTCCCTTCTCTCTCTCTTTTTTCAGGGCAGAGAAGGATGGGTTTTCCCATGAGCTGATGCCCTACAGCCTACGGTGAGTGCACTTCCCAATGATGGGCCAATGGTGGCATTGCCAGGGCCACCCTGGCAGCCTGCTCCTCTGTTTCACCCCAGACAGGGGCTCCAAGTCTCCGCTAGACTCCCATTTTTGCCCTCCTCTTCCTTTTTATCCAAACTCACTAAGTCAGGGCTTTCCAGGAAAACAGGACCAACGGGGTATGTGTGTGTGGGCGGGGGTGAGGGGGATTGCAGGGAGTTGAGAGAAAGAGGGGTTTATTTAAAGAGTCAGCTCATGTGACTGTAGAGGCTTGGTAGGTCTAAAACCTGGCCAGTGGTGGCAGCTCATCCCTGTAATTCCAGTGACTGGGGAGGTTGAGGCAAGAGTTTTGCAAGTTCAAGGCCAACCTGGGCAACTTAGGGAGACCCTGTCTGAAAATATAAAAAGGACTGGGGATTAGCTCAGTGGTAAAGCAACTCTGGGTTCATTCCCTAGTACCCAAAACAAAACAAAACAAAAGAACAAGAACAAACAAACAAACAAACAAAAAAATCGGATGGGGTAGACCAGCAGGCCAGAGACTCAGGGAGGCCTGCAGGGCCCCCCTGGGAGAGTGGTTTCTCTCTCAAAGGAGGTCAGTCTTTGTTCTATTAAGGTCTTCAACTGGTTGGATAAGGTCACCTACATTTTGGAGAGTAATCTGCTTTATTCAAAGTCAGCCAATTTAAATGTGTATTTATTTTAAAAAAAACAACAACAACAAAAACTTCACAGCAATATTCAGAATTACCTTTGACCAAATGGCTGGGCACCATGGCCCAACCAAGTTGACACTTAAATTAACCATCACATTTTACCTACTCTAGTCCTTACCCGCTCCCTGACTAACCACATAGATCACGTCAGGTCCAATCTCTTCTCATATTGACTTCCTGTTGGATTGGCATTGGTTGAGCACTGGCTGTGTACAGACTCCCTCTTCAGGGCCTGCAAAGGTGCCTAAAAGACTTGTTTGCATCCATGCGTAGTTTCTGCCCCTGCCCCCTCCCCTTCCATTCCCTTTTCCCATCTTTCCACACTGGCAGTTTGCAGCCCAGGCTGGGCATTGGAGGAATTTTCTGGAAAGGCTGCTCCACACCTGGGACAGAGCTCAGGGTCTACAATCCCACCAGCCCCCCCTCACCCCTGAAGTCAGGCTGTGCAGCCAGTTCTCTATCTGTCACCCAGGGGAGGCAGGCAGGACTGCATGCCCAAGGCTGGGGCTTACTCCATTCCTCTCCCACCAGGCGGACCCACCGGCCCATCCCTATCCACAGCTTCCGCCAGAGCTATGAGGCCAAGAGTGCCCATGCACACCAGGCTTTCTTTCAGGAGTTTGAGGTAAGGCCTGCATTGCCTTCAGCCTCAGGGGAGGGAGGACCCTGGGGCACGTAGGCTGGGGGCGACCTGCCTCCCTGCCTCCCCCTCGGCACTCCTGCCCTCTCCTGCCGTGGGGGGAGATGGATCGGCTTCAGCATCCAGCGCCTGCCCCTCATCTCTGCAGGAGCTGAAGGAGGTGGGCAGGGAGCAGCCCAGACAGGAGGCTGAACACCCTGCCAACACCACCAAGAACCGTTACCCGCATGTGCTCCCGTGTGAGTGCTGGGGCAGGCTGGGGGCATGGCACTGGCAAGGGCGTGGCCTGGGGAGGAGGCTGCATGTGCCAGGGCCCCGAATAAACAGCTTGTACCCTCTGCAGATGACCACTCCAGGGTCAGGCTGACCCCGCTGGAGGGAGAGCCCCATTCTGACTACATCAACGCCAACTTCATCCCAGTAAGGGCCACCTGAGGGGCAATTGTGGGTGCATCTGTTTGGGACATGGGTTGCTTTGCAGGATTTATTGTCCTTCCCTAGTTGTAGCAGTTTTCCATGAAGAGCACCCGCTTGTTCTTCTTCAAGGACGTGCAGCAGGTATTTTTTTGAGGGTCCACTGTGTGTCAGGCTCACCAGAGGCAGAGTAGAGTTAGCCATCTTCAAACCTTTGAAGGAGCACAGGTGGTGTGTGTGTGTGTGTGTGTGTGTGTGTGTGTGTGTGAGAGAGAGAGAGACATCTACCACCCAGTGTGACAAGTGCTGGAATAGGGGAACAGCATAGTGCTCAGGGCACATGGAAGAAGAAAAACTTAGGTCCACCTGAGGAAGCAAATCAAGAAAAGCTTCCTAGAGGAGGGGGAGTTCCATCTCTTGAAGGTTGAATAGAATTTTGATAAGAGCAGGAAGAGGCGAAGTTCATTCTGACTGGGAAGAACATTCAGGAAACAGCCAGGCAGGAACATACAGGCAGTGTGTGTGTGTGTGTGTGTGTGTGTGTGTGTGTGTGTGTGTGGTGCTAATGCAAGACAGGGTGGCCTGGGTGTGTCAGGGACAGGGAGATGGGAAAGAAAGATTGGGTAGGATTAAGGAAAATCTTGATCATTAGACCAAGGGCTTTGGATTCTCTTTGGCAGGCAATGGGGACACATGGAAGGTTTGTGAGCATGGAAGAAAGGCAGGATTAGGCTTTGGGAAGTCACTCCAGAGCTTGTAAAAAGGGTGGGCTGGGTAGACTGTTTCTGGTGGTCGGTGTAAGTCATAGGATGTTCTCTTTTGGGGTAGTGCATGGGAGGTGGTGGTGTCTCCAGAGTAGCCCCTCCTGGTTTGAGCTCCTGGGGTTCACATGTCCGTGTGTGTGTACATGCGTGAACATGTACACAGGGTCCTCGTTCCTGGAGGTCACACATGGGTCCTACTGACAGCTGTTGTTTGGTGGGGACCAAGATGTCACACGTTCCTGCCCTCCACCCCACACCTTAGGGCTACACCCACCCGCAAGAATTCATTGCCACCCAGGGACCACTCAAGAAGACGCTGGAGGACTTCTGGCGACTGGTGTGGGAGCAGCATGTCCACATCATTGTCATGCTGACCGTGGGCATGGAGAATGGGAGGGTGAGCATGCCCTGCAGGTCCACAGGATGGCCACCAGGTGGCACACATCCTCCTCACAAAAATGGCCCCCTTGGGCTATCCTCTATCAGGGTGGGTCCAGCGGAGAGGAGAGAGGCCAATCAGGCCTGACGGATGGTGGGGGTCCCCAGGGTTGTACCCAGGGGTACCTAGGATGGGGAGGTACAGGACGGGGCCAGGTATGCAAACTCCCAGCTTGATTCAGTTTCCACTAGCTTCTTGCTCTGGGCAGAGAAGGGTGAAGGGGTTAGGAGGGGAACCGGGACGCAGGGCACCTGCTACCTGCCCTTCATAAGCCTGGGGGTGCCGCCTCTGTGCCCTGCTCAGTGTAGCACCCTGCGACAGAGCGGCTACTGAGCTTGTCCTCTCACTGGGCACTGAGGAAGGGCAGAAGGCTCCCAGGTCCGGGAGCTGTTCACTTTCTCAGTGGAGCCAAAAGCTCACTCAGAGTCCTCAGGGTCATGCCAGGGTCCAGGGTGATGGTGCTGGAGCCCAGCCAGGGGAAGGAAGTTCCTGGAGGAGGTGGCCTCAATCAGGGTGGCAAGGAACCAAAAAGATGGACAGGGAGGGTTGGGAATCAGTGAAGCAGGGGGTGTGAGTGACGGGCTGTGTCCACAGCTGTCTCATCCCCTCTCCACCCTCTGTCCCTAGGTGCTGTGCGAACACTACTGGCCAGCTGACTCTAGCCCCGTCACCCATGGTCACATTACCATCCACCTCCTGGCTGAGGAGTCGGAGCATGAGTGGACCAAGAGGGAATTCCAGCTGCAGCATGTGAGGGCCCTGGGGGGCAGGGCAGGGTGGGATGGGCATCAGAGCTGAGCCGCCCTCAGAAGGTCACCCCACTTCCTAGGCCCCCAAGGACCCCTTCCTTGTAAGGATCACAGCTCTTGGCTACCACCTAGGGGAGTAGGTGGTTCGAGAAGGGGAAGAGAGGCAGAGGGGGTGAAGGGCAGCGGTCACATGGTGAGGTAAAGGGAGATCCGAGGGAGAGTGATGGGTCCTGTCTCCCCCACGCCACACACAGCTCAGGACTCCCTGCTCACCCCAACACCCTGGTGCCATCTCAGTTTGTGACCTCCTGGGACAAGAAAGCCAGAGACTAGAATCACCCCTCTGCCGGGCACCCTCTGTAGGCAGAGATAATGCTGGAGGCTGAGGACCCAAGCACTCAGGAAGCACCTGCTCTGGGGTGGGAGGACATAGCTGCCACTCCCAGGGAGCAGTCTGAGGTGGGAGGCCTCACTCCTGCCCTCAGGGAGCTGGGAATGGCGTCAGGGCTGAGCACAGGGCCCTGGGGCAAGCAAGACAGGGAGCAATAGCACAGTCCCTGCCCTGGCCCACCCCTCCTCAGGACACCCAGCAGAAACAACGGAGGATCAAGCAAATGCAGTTCACTACCTGGCCCGACCATAGCATCCCGGAGGCTCCCGGCTCCCTGCTCACCTTTGTGGAACTGGTTCGGGAGCAGGCAAGGGTTACCCAGGGCACTGGGCCCATCCTGGTACACTGCAGGTGAGGGGAGGTGGGAGTGCTGGGGGGGCTGCTTGGCCTCGAGTTGGGGGAAGGGCTCTGGGACTATGGGGAGAGCTGGGGACAGGTAGCCTCCACCATTCAGCAACCCAGGGGCTATTTCCACAGTGCAGGCGTGGGCCGGACAGGCACCTTCGTGGCCCTTTCGAGGCTGCTGCAGCAGCTGGAGGAGGAGCAGATGGTAGACGTGTTCAATGCAGTGTATGCGCTCCGGCTGCACCGGCCCCTCATGATCCAGACCCCGGTGAGGGCCACAGCACGCTGGGCTAGGCAGTGCAGACTGTGGGGTGTGGGTGGGAGGGGGCCACAAGGCCTGGAGAGACCAGGAAAAGGAGCTCATAGGGAACTGTAGAGGACCCTGGGGTCCTTTCTGTAAAAGGGAAGGAGGGACAGGCTCCTGCCAGCTTTAACACTGTGGGACACACGAGAAGGTTCGAAAATGGCCCTCTTGTCTGTCCTGCTACGTCCCTGTCTCGTGTGGGCCTGGGTGGCCTCCCTGCTGGCCCATACCCGCCCAGAAGCCTGATGCTGTCTCCCTCTGCCAGAGCCAGTACGTCTTCCTGCACAGTTGCATCATGGACAGGATTCTGGAAGGACCCTCTGACTCCTCTGAGTAAGTCCAGCTGCCCTGGGCCCTGGCAGATGGGCTGTGGTTCCCTGTGCCTTCCCACCAGCAGGTCCCGGCTCCCATCATGGGCACAGCCAAGAATTCTGGAAGCAAGAGCTGGGGACCCCATAGTGCCTTCTCCCCACTCTCTCCCTACCTCCCACCCCCACAGGTTCAGGCCCATCTCCGTGAGGAACTTTGCCCAGGCATGTGCCCGGAGGGCGGCCAATGGCAATGCTGGCTTCTTGAAAGAGTACCAGGTACACTCCAGGCCAGGGAGTGGGTGAGGGCGGAGGCAGCATTGCCCCGCCCAGCCTCAGAGTGCTGTCTCCTCCCCAGCTCCTCCTGCAGGCCATTAAGGAGGAGGCCAGCTCTTCAACCTCCCCAGCTGGCTACCAGCAGGACAGCACCGTCTCCTGTGAGTCTCACTGGGAACCCTGGGGTGGGGAGTGAGGGCCGGGGCTGCCTCACCCTCACGGTCTTTCTGCAGATGATCGTTCTCAGGTGCAGTTTTCTCTGGTGGAGGAGAGCCCTGCTGACGATATGCCGGAAGCCTGGCTCTTCCCTGTGAGATGCTGATCTTGCTGGCCTATTGCTTGCCCTCTCTGACCATTTGTGCTTCCCAGCCTGGGGGGTGGGGCTTTGGAGTCTCCTGGAGCTGTGGGATGGGCAGGGGATGGCTCGGTCCATAAGAACCAATTGGCTGTGCTCTACAGGGTGGGCCTTCTGGCTGTGACCACGTGGTGCTGACTGGCCCTGCAGGTCCAGAGGAACTCTGGGAGCTGGTGTGGGAGCATGGGGCCCTTGTGCTGGTCTCCCTGTGCCCATCTGATACCCAGGAGAAGGTGAGGAGGGTAGAGGAACAGAGGATGGGTGGCTGCAGGAGTTGGGGCAGAGGTAGGGGAATGTGTGTGACCAGAACATGGGCATACTTGAGGAAGCTGTCTGACACCCTCATTTGGTCCCAGCCACAGGAGTTCTGGCCAACAGAGATGCAGCCCATCATTACAGGCATGGTGACAGTGCACTGGGTGGCCAAGAGCAACATAGCTGGCTGGCCCTGTACCCTCTTCAGGGTTACACATGTAGGTGTGGAGGCCATGGGGCATGGGGTGCTGGGCTATGGGGGGGCAGAGTCCTGGGCTGGCTTCCCTCTGCCACCCTGGGCACCAGTGCTGATCTTGTCTTTGCCCAGGTGGAGAGCAGGAAGGAGAGGCAGGTGCAGCAGCTGCAGTTGCCGTGCTGGGAGCCTGGTCACGAGCTGCCCACTACCACCCTGCTGCCTTTCCTGGCTGCCGTGGGTCACTGCTGCTCCCGGGGCAAGAGCAAGAAGCCCAGCACACTGCTCAGCCACTCCAGGTGCTGCTGGACACATCTTACTGAGTCCTTCCTGCTTGGGTCATGGGTCTAAACGGCACGGTCTTCCAGTGTGCCTGTCTACTCTGGACCTTGCCCTGTCCTCGGTGACATGGCAGGGATTTGTCCCCTCTCTGCCTGGGCCCAGTCTGCTGGTTGACTAAGTACCTAGGGTCTTTTCCCAGTCCCTGGACCCAGGTTTGGTTTCTCCATGTGCCCTAGATGCCCCTCCCCTCCCCTCCCCTCCCTTCCAGCTACCCCATCCAACTCTAAGTCAATTGCAGCAAGGGCATGACCCAGCTGGGCATCTTCCTGGCCATGGAGCAGTTACTGCAGCAGGCAGAGACTGAAAGCACTGTGGATGTTTTTAACGTGGCCCTGCAGCAGTCACAGGCCTGTGGGCTCATGACCCCATCTCTGGTGAGAGGCAGCATGGACTCAGCCCCGGGAAGGAACTGGGAGGGTTCTGCCCCAGCTACAGGCGGCCTCTAGGCAGCACCTTGCACATCACCACCAGGTGGCGCTATGGACCACGATACTCGCCCAGATGGAGCCCTAGGGGTTAAGAGAAACAGGGGACCAAGCTTTCTCTATCAGGTTTGAGCCTCCTTGTTCATCTCTGTCCCCAGGAGCAGTATATCTACCTCTACAACTGTCTGAACAGCGCACTGATGAGTGGGCTGCCCTGAGTCCAGAAGCAGCCTGTGCCCTGCCAGCCAGGGAGGACCAGTCCCCACAAGATGACCTGGGCCTGGTTTCCCTGTTCGCCTTGTTGTGAAGCAACAGAGTTGTTGAATAAAGGCATGTAGTCAAGCCTGAGCTGAGTGTTCTGTCTGTCCATCCCCTGACATGGGCTCAACACAGGGCCTTGTTGGCAAACATGGAGCAGGGATGGGAGGTGAGGCCTGGGGTCTGGCTGAGCCATGAATCTGCAGCTGGTAAGCTGTTGGCTCTTGCCCAGGAGCTTTTCTACGCCCCACTCCTCCAGTTTCCCAATTTCCCAGTTTCCTCACACTTCAATCTCTTCACAGTCAGCAACCTGTGGTGCTAAGCCCGGATTCACTGGAACTCACTGCACCTGTCCTGAATGAAGTAGGACTTGTCTTGTTCCTCACCTTCCTTCTCTTGCCACCCCTCACCTTTACATGCTAGAGTCCCTGCCAGCTCCTTTCCAGGGTAGAGGTTTTACAGTCCCCATTGTGGCCTGGAAGGCAGGAATCAGGGATGACCCTCAGGCCACAGTGACCAAGATTTCCCTGCTCCTTTGCAATCTCCTCCTTCTTCCCTCCACATAGGAAGGAGATGGAGAAAAAAGCAATGAGAGGAAGTGGAGAAGGGAAAAGCCAGGAGACAGGATGAGGCTGACTGTCCCAGACACTTTAGGACTGGACTACACACTACAGGACATGACTGCTGACGGTCTCATGAGCTCCCACCTGCCTCTGGGTCAGACTATGACGTTCCAGATGGAGGGGTGCCTGCTGCTGGATACTGATTGCCCCAGGGGGAAGGCCCTGGGAAGACACAGAGAAAGCTTGACAAATCAGCACAGACCTCCCTTAAATGGAGTTAACCCCTAACACCCCTGCAGTGGAGGAGGGTACAGTACTCTCACTGGCCAACTTGAGTTCCTAGTAATATGCAAGGGTCGGCGGTTAGAGAGGGTCCTTCTCAGGCCTGGTTAGGAAAGAAGAACAAAGGTAGGGATTTTTGCTCCATCAGGAACCTTCCCAG
Organism: Tamias sibiricus; assembly: GCA_025594165.1. Classification (NCBI taxonomy): domain Eukaryota; kingdom Metazoa; phylum Chordata; class Mammalia; order Rodentia; family Sciuridae; genus Tamias; species Tamias sibiricus. The sequence continues at coordinate 34,952,926 of CM046669.1, forward strand.
AATGAGTTTAAACTCCTGTGGTTCCCCAGGAGGAACGAATGTCCATGTCTTCTTCATCACCATGTTTATTGGGAGCCCAAGAGCTTGGCCCCTTAATGACTGGCCTATATAGGCAGCTGGAGGCAGCTCTGAGCTACCTAAGCCCACCTCAAGGGTCTGCCTCCTCTGAGGCTGCAACAGGGCCCAACAATGGTTTTTCTAGTCTGGACCCCTCACGCTGGAGCAGTAGGAGTGGGGAGAAACCTAGGCTCTGGATGAGTGAGGCTTACCTGAGAAGGCTTTCTGCTGCAGAGCAGAGGACTTCTATCTGTGGGTCTTTATGATTGCATGGTGCCATCCTCTTTCAGGGCCGTGGTCTGAACTGGAGTACTAGGGTCAGGGTCTACTGATTTCTTGTGGTCTGGCTGTGTAGCACCTCCTACCCCAGGAGGTTAGCAGAGGGTGGAAAGGGATTGATGAGAGAGTCCTGGAACATGGAGGTACAGGGTGGAAGGAATCAGAGCTGCCTCTGAGCTCCCATGTTTCTGATGTACACTCTGATTTTTTGTTTTTGCAGAATTGGGGATTAAACTCAGGGTCTTGCATATGTTAGGCAAGCATGCTACCACTGAGCTATTTATTTTTAATTTTACTTATTTATTTATATAAGGTGATGAGGATTGAACCCAGGGCCTCACACGTTCTGAGCAAGCGCTCCACCAGTGAACCATAACCCCAGACCCCATTCTTTCTTTCTTTTTTAAAATGCGGTCTTGCTAAGTTGCCTAGGCTGGCCTTGAACTTGAAATTCTCCTGCCTCAACCTCCCTAGTCACTGGAGTTGCAGGCATCGCCACCTTGCCCAACTCTAGTGTACACTCTGGATAGACCAGGGAAGACCTGGAGAAACTGGGTGGAGGGAGGCTCACAGCCAGTTCTGCACTGGGGCTCAGAGAGAAACCAGGAAACCAGAGAAAACAAAAGGCCACATGAAGGAAGAATAACCAACCCACCATGATCTAAGGAGAGAACAGGGTCTTGACTCCAGTTTTAACTACCATTGTCCTAGCTCTGGAAGGTCCCAGGGATGGCCAGGGAAGATTTTGTTATTTGAGCATCTGGGTGGTTCAGCTGCAGATACAGCATTGAGCCTCCAGGTGGCGCCAGGCTGCTAATTTTTCTGGCAGGCTCTGACAACCAGCTGGGCAGACCGCAGTTCCTCAGCCTTCCTGGGTCCTGGGAACCAGCAGGATCAACCTGATCCCCAGGCCTTTAACCTGACTGAGACTACTTGAGTGCATTTCCATTCACTGTATGTACACTCAGTGGGTGGAAATCCACACCTGTTTCTTCAGTGTGGGGGCATGGCCCCTCAGTGAGGAGGCTCCTCACAGCCCACAGCCTCTCATCCCAGCTATCCCGGGAATCTCCCCAGCCTGATCCCTTCCAGGACAACCCCCTCACTTCCCCATCTCCTGTCCCTGACACAGGGTGAGGAGGACTGACCCGTGCTCCAGTTCCAGTCGCCCTCCAATGGGCCGTGTGACCTTGAGCAAATCACTTCTCTTGGGTCTTAGGTCCCTCCAGTGAAAAACCTTGGGGAGGGGCTGGGGGCCTATGGGAACTGAGGTGTTTCCCAAGGGCCTCCCCTGGGTCCCCATGATCCCATGGCTGTCGCAAAAAGCAAGAGGGGCTGGAGTCCGTCTGACCCAAGCTCTGGGGCACCCTTTCCAAACAAGTGCAAGACTGAACTTTGCATGCTCTGGATTTCTTTGCTTTCTTCCTTTTCTTTTCTCTTTTCTTTTTTCCCCCTTTCCTGGATGAAATTCCTGCCAGCTCGGAAGGAAGGAGGGAAGGGGAGCGAGCCGCGTAGAAAGTTTCCTTGACTCCTCCTCCGCCTGTGTCTCCCTCCCTTTCCAAGCCCAGCCTGTGAGACTGAATAACGAAGATCACTCAACAATGCCTGCCCCTCTCTGACTGCACGGTCCCTGCGCTCCCGCCGCTGCCGCAGACGCCAAGGAGAGCCCGCGGGACAGTCCCCAACGACGGTGCAGCCTGCCGGCCCAGCGGCCGGACCAGGAGGCCAGCAGCGGCGGTCACTGCGCCTGTGCGCCTGCCAGGTGCCCCGCAGCCCAGCCACCGAGATGCCCAGCCCGCTCGGGCTCCGGGCGCTGTGGCTTTGCGCCTTGCTGTGCGCCTCCCCGTGCGCCGGCGGCGTCCCCCAGCTGGGCCCAGGGCGCGCTGCCTGCCCAGTCCCCTGCCATTGCCAGGAGGATGGCATCATGCTGTCGGCCGACTGCTCTGAGCTCGGGCTCTCCACCGTGCCAGTGGACCTGGACCCCCTGACGGCATACCTGTGAGTACTCGCCGCGGGTCTCTCCCTGCTCCTGCTGGCTGCCCGCTGGCGCTGTTGCGGCAATAGTCTAGGGCACCTGCCTACTTGGTGCACTGTGGTATGGGTATCCCGGGAGGGCTCTTGCCCTTCCAAGTCCACTGCTGCAGGGCTGGGGAGGCGAGAAGGGTCTGAGACTAAGGATCAAGCGAGTGGCAGCCTAGGCTTCCCTTGCTGGATTCCCCATTTGGCACCTGTGAGTCCTGCGGTTTCTGTGGCAGCCTAGGTCTGGCAAGGTAGGCTCTGGACCCTGGGCAGGAGGGATAGTGAGTGGTGACCTCTCCTCTTGCTGCTTTCTCCCGCAGAGCAGTGGACAGTAGGGTGACTGAGGGCAAAACTGACTGGATTGGTGGAGAAGATGAGGGAGTGCGCTCCAGTGGGGGGAATGGGGCCCCATCCTCGGCTCCAGGAGGAGAGCCAAGCTGGCACACTGAGGCTGGGTGGCCTTGGTGAGGGGTCCCAGGAGCTGGGAGGGGGCCTCACCCGTGGTCATCTCCTCAGAAAGGGTGCTCAGGCCCCTGTCCCCTCCCTCCACTCCAGGAACCTCCCTGGAGTCAAGTCTCAGGAGGCTGTGTTGGAGACACTAATTTGTGGGCAGGCGCTGGGGCTGAAAACCAGAGAACCATTTTTAGAGTCTGAGTTGGGGTGAGATGGTGAGTGAAGGGGACTCTATTGGGGGCAGCTGTCCTGAGGGTGGCTCAGAGGAACTTCCTTCAGAGATGGAGGGCCAGGGACTCTGGCTGCTCACCACCTGGGCAGAAGGAGGGGAGAAGAGTGCTTTCCAGACCACCTGGCCCCACCCACCTCTGCTCCCGGGCAAGAGAACCTCCTCCAGCCTCTGCTTCCCCCACCTAGCCCAGCACCATCACCTCTCCTGAGAGGAGGTAGAGCAGGTGGTAAAGTCTGGGATCTACCTGGGATAGGATCCCAGAATTCCTTTTGGCCTGAAAGAGGCTCCTCATGCCTTTGGAGTTCCAGGACAGAGGCCCTCTGAGGAAGATGGAGCTGGCTAGTCTATAAAGACCAGGGGCCCAGCAAGAGTGTGTTGAGCTAACTGGGACCAGGGCTCTCAAGGTTGGCAATGTCTGGTGGTCATGAAGGATCCTGAATTGCAACTTCTGGTGTGGCTGTCTTCCAGTCTCCCTGTTCCCAGTTGGAATATCCCCCAGTGCTCCAAAAAGCACAGGCCAGGGGAGGGAGGGAAAAGGAGAAAATAATGTCCATATTCCAGAAGGGTGAATTGAGCCCTGTACAGGGTTGACAGCAGGGACCAACACAGGAAGGCAAGGCAGAAACAGTGAGCAGAGTCCTGTGATATTTTAAAGGTGCCACAGCAGCTGGCAGAGTCAGACAGACACTGACCCCACCCCAGTTACAACAAAGCACCCCCCACTTCTTGCTGTTTTATATACTGGGGTATATGATATTGTTTCATCTGAAGAGAGGATCCTGTGGCTAAACGAGTTTGGAAATAACTCCCGTTGAGCCAGTCTCTGGAACAGACTTGCATGAGTTTCAAAGGTTGATCAGTCCAGCCTCCTTTCCCAAGTCTTCCTACGCTGGCCAGACATCCTTTTTCAGGTAGGAATTGGGAAGGAGGGAGAGTGCCGCTTTTGGGGTCCCAGCATCCCACCATCCGTGCTCATAGGTTTCCCCTAGTATCTGGACACAATTCCCTTGGACACGTGAACTACTTTTGGGTTCTGTGGAGGTGGGATTTTCTGTACTGGTCCTGAATCTCCCTGGAGGCTGGGAAAGCTGCTCTCTCTCTCAAGACATGAGAAAGCTTCTGAGTTGGGAGAGGGGAGGAGACGGAGTCTGAGGCAATGTGAGGAATTTAGCATATAGGTCAGGAATATGGGAGGGAGGTGGACAGGACTGTGCCCGCTGCTGTGGGCTGTGGAGGGGTCCCTTGTGGATGGTGTCCTGAAGGTGGCTCAGAGGAGTCTTCTTTTCTTTACCCTCTCCAGAGAGCAGCCCAGCTCATTTGAAGGTGGAGTGTGGTGAGGGCATTGGGGAGAGCCAGGCCAGGGAGGTCTTGGGAGCTCCTTTCCCTTGTCACAATGGTAGGAAATGCCTGTGGGCTGCGGAAGATACCTGTGGGTCCTCTTCTGCATTCCTTGATTCTGTCCCAGTGTGAATTACTTGACATCTGCTTCCCCACACCGCGGGGGCGTCCCTTCTCGGCTTTACTTTCGTGATGTAGTTTTCCTCATTCCTTCTGTTCCAGTTTCAGGGAAGATCAGTGAGTCTTTATATCCTTTGCTTTGACACTCAAGTCCAAAAACTATGCCGACTTCGGAGCCCAGTGCCAGCCCCGTTTGATCAAGGTTGGGAGGACAGACTTCATTTACAGCCCTTCAAGGGTCTCTCTTTTTAAAGTTTCCTCCTAAACATTGTCACCTCAGCAGGGCCTAGTGAGGCTAGCTGGGCTTCGTGCCTTCTGCGGGGAAGGCCTCTTCCAGGAATGCACCTAGGGGAAGATGGAGCCACCATTCTTGGGTGGGACAGTAAGAAGGCACAATGCCCTCTTGCCCTGTCCTGTCAAATATGCACAAAACCAAGAGAAGGAATAGACAGCAAATACTTGTTGGGAAAATAAAACAGAATTACCTCAAAGTAGGAGTATCTGGGTAGTGCCTTGGAGTCCCCCCTTTTCTGCCCTAAAGCTGAGCAGTATTGGGAAAAGGTGGGCTAGCTGCAAAAGATCTGAGGCTCATACATGTCAATCACCCTGAAGCACCCATGTCCTTCACCCACTGCCACTGGGGCTAAGGAAGGGGCCTCAGCTCCATGGAACACCCATAATAGACTACTCACTTCTTTCTTGGGAATTCACTCCCTTTAAGACTGCCTGTGAACTGAGTGTGGCGGTTCAGCACACTGTAGGCCCAGCAGCTCAGGAGGCTAAGGCAGGAGGATCTCAAGTTCAAGACCAGCCTCAATAATTTAGCAAGATCCTGTCTCAAAATAAAATAAAGGGCTGGGGACGCAGCTCAGTGGCAAAGTACCCCTCGTTTCAATCCCTGGTGCAAAAAAAAAAAAAAAAAAAAAAGAAGAAGAAAGAAAAAAAGAAAAGACTGCCTCTGAGAACCATTGGATTTGTGTGAAAGGTCAGATGGAGAGTGTGAATGGAGACAGGGTAACCTGCAGCCTCTTCATCGTTGCCTGGGGATGTTTGTAACCAGAGAGATGGAGACAGGATGCTGGAGGAAGAAAGCAGCGGGCTTAGGAGACGGGCGTTGGTCATGATGGTACAGGGCTCAGATCACTGCTTCCTAGCTGTGTGAACCTGGGCCAGTTCATTGGCACTTCCGTGACTCAGTTTCCTGGTCTGCAAATGGAGCAAATATCTGTCTCAAAGGGTTGCTGTGTGGATTCACTGAGGTAATGTTTGTAGAGGGCTTGGCATAGGGTCTGGCCCATGGGAAGTGTTAGCCAGTGTTGTTATTCAGGGATCAGGGCCAGGAGGCATTAGTCATGGAAGACTTCTGGAGGAAGAAGTCCTGGAGCTAGCATTGGAAGAAGAGTAGCACGTTCTATGACAGGTGTGGGACAGGTGTGTGTGTGTGTGTGTGTGTGTGTGTTGGGATAGGGGAGAGACTGGCTGGCAAGGAGACAGCATGAGCTGTACTGGGGACCCACAGTGCCTTTAGTTGTTGTTGTTGTTTTTAAGCTGTCTGGTATAGACATAGGGCTTCAGGGGAGGGGAGGGGAGGGCCTGATGGAAGACCCCCCAGCCTGCTTCCCAGTGTGTCCTAGATGGGTCCCTGCAGGGCTTCTTAGATAAAGAAGCAGAGGACACAGTGGCCTCTGTGGGGAGAGCTGGCCCTGGGAAGGATGTGTAGGGTCTGGGGTCAGGTCTCCTTTCCTCACCTGAGCCTCAGGTGCCTTTCTAATGGACTCTGAGGAGTCCCCCCCCCCCCAACTAGAAATTTGGGATTTGTGAGTTCTCAGCCTCAGTCCCTCCACTGCTGGGAGCCCTGCGCATGTCCTAAAACTTCTCTGGACCTCAGGGTCCCCACATATGGCTGAAAACTAGAAAGTGAGAGGGGCATCCACTGAGTCCCCTGCTGCTGGCGTAGGACAGAGGAATCCCCCCCTGAGAGTGATTGGCAGCGGGTGTGTGGGGCAGGAAGGAGGGAAGGGGAGAATCCAGGCAGCACCCAGACCGGAGCCGACAGGAGGGTGAAGGAAGGGTAGAGGGATTCCAGGAAACGGGGTCCTCTGGGACCTTCTGTGCCCGCCTTTCTCCAAAGCACAGCCTGGGGGGATGAGCCCATCAGAGGACGTGGAGGGGTGTCGCCGGAGGAGTGATGTGAGGGGGAGCCAACACCCCAGTTCAAAGGAAAGGCAGGAAACAGCCCTAGGCAAAAGAAAAAGGAAACCTCTCGGCTTTGGCAGCAGTGGGCACGGGGCGCGGCCGGGTGGGGCGGCTGGCGGAGGAGAAGAAAGCCTGGCTCAGAGCGGAGTTGGCCCCCGGCCCGCCCCACTCCACCCCGCCTTCCCCAATCCATGGGCTCTCAACCCCGATGGCCCCACACGCACTGCAGCCTGCTCCCCGTGCTGACCCAGGGCCACCAGGGCAGAGCAGGTCCAGGAGAGGGCATCCGAGTGGGCACCCCCCGCTGGCTCATGGGTAGGGTCGTGGGCTCTGGAGTCTGGTGCACAGGCTTGAGCCTCAGCTCCACCATCTTTGGACACATCACTCTACCTCACCGAAGTTTCCATTTCTTAATCTTTGAAAATGGAAACACTCAGTACCTACCTGGAAGGGTCGTGAGGAGGAGCAAAGGAGAGAAAGAAAGCAAAGCACGGCACTTTCCATAGGACAAGTACTTTTAAAATGTTAATTCTGCATCTTGTTTTGACCAATGCCCTCAACTACAAGTGTGCAATAGGCCTAGACAGGGAACGGCAGGGCTACTTGTGACAGGGTGGGGGTTTGGGATGCCAGAGCCTCATCTCCGGGAGCCCCTCACCCATCAGATGGCGGGTCCTTTCTTCCTGCCCTTTCCCCCACCCATTGACCTTTGTGGAAATGGCCTTTCAAGGAGCCAGCTCTGCTCCTGGGTTCCGGCTGGGCTGATAGAGGAAGTGGGCCTCCTCCTCATGGGAGGCCTGGAGTGGACGTGACCAGGCCCAGGGCCTGATGGGAGACTATCCAAAAAGGAAGAGTCTAGCCTTTCAGGTCAGTGCCCAGCTTCTCCCAGAAACAGGGTTCCTTGGAATGAGACTTCTCGGGTACGGTCCAAAGAACTTCAATGGTGGCGGGGGTGTTGGGGACTGTGCTTCATTTCTGCCCCGGGAATACCCACAAGGGGCTGTGTGGATTCTCCTCTGAGCGCAGCCCTAATGGGCTATCTGACCTTTGGCTAATAACTCACTCAAGTGGGAGCAAGGCCAAGGATGAGGAGTCCTGCTGGGACTGTGGACACCCTGGGAAGGTGTAAGAGTTGAGGGTGGGGAGACATTTCCAACCCCTTTTCCTGGTTGCAAATAACTTCTCTTAGCCAAACTGAAAAGGACTTATTGACTTGGGGAATTGTGGGAGTTCCTTTGTGCTAACTAATCCATTGGAAAAAAAGGGGTGGTCCCCAGTTTCTAACAATTCAGGTCTCTCCCCCGCCGCCCTTCAGACATGGGAGAACAGGTCCCAGGAGGAGAAAAACAGCCCAGAGGCCAAACTTGGGCAGCCAGTGGAGAGTTATTTTGGAAGCAGCAAAAGGACATGGTGAGGGGGGGGAGCTCAGGGGTTGGCACGGCGCCCCCCGGAGCCATGCCAGAGCAGGCCGCTGCGGGCTGGCGGCAGGCGGGTGGGGGCTGGGCTGGCTCTCCAAGATGGGGTACCTCCAGAGCGGAGGATCCCTTTGTGTCCCATTCCCAGCCTCTTCAAGTCCGCCACAATCTTCTTTCTCCTCTAGTGACTTACAGTGGGGGCTTGCGCCCTGTCTTGAATTCTCCCCAGCCCCGGGGGATCAGAGTCCCCCTGATTAATTGGAAGACGTGAATCTGAAGCTGAGGCTCGGGCAGCACCTCATGCTGGGCTTTCTGCCTCTCCTGTCCCTCCTGAGCACAGTGGGGATGACTTCCTGGTGAAAGTTTTCATTCCCTGGGTTATGGCCATCTTCCAGAAAGGTACTCCATCTTCGGGAAGGTGCATTCATTGGGCCCAGCCTAGAAAGTCCCTGATGGGCCTAGAGAAACCTGCCTCAGAACCTGCCATCACCTGGGGATCTGCTTAACCAATCACAGTACCAGTTGGCATTTATGGGATGATTGCCCTGTGGCACCATTCAAGGACTTAAACTGCATCATTTCCCATAAACCCTGCGAGGGTGGTACTAGTGTTAGGCCCATCTCACAGATGAGGAAACTGAGACTTTTAGATATTAAAGAGCTTGCCTAACACCATCAGCCGGTAATTGCTGGTGCTGGGATTTTAGCCAAAATAATCTCCCTCCTAGTCAGGTGTGGTGGGGCACGCCTATAATCCCATGGGCTTTGGGAGGCTGAGGCAGGAGGATCGTGAGTTCAAAGCCAGCCTCAGCAACATTGAGGCACTTGGCAACTCAGTGAGACCCTGTCTCGAAATAAAATATAAAATAGGGCTGGGGATGTGGCTCAGTGGTTGAGTGCCCCTGAGTTCAATTCTTGGTGCCCCTCCACACCCCCCCAAAAATCTCCCTCCTAACCTCTATAGTATATTGCCTCTTAGGGACTCATAGCTGGTAGTTTCTGAGCTCTGAGGGGGTGGCAGGACCTGAGCATGTTAAAATCCAGTCTGTGTGGCTTCTGGTAGTCTTTCTGAGAAGAATCAGCAGTTTACCCCATTCTCCTCCTACTCACCAGTTGTGGTTTCTAGGGGTCCATCTCGGGGCTGCTCAAAGGGGAAGGTGTTGGGGCTGAGCACAGAAACTGGGGACTCTGGTGGGGGAGGGGGAGGCAGAATCCCTGAGCATGAAGCCTGTCATCAAGGTTGTTGTTGAGGACTTACTGTGTGCCGGGTCCTCTGAGGTAGTCGGGTGATGTGGTGACGTCAGGGGAGACAGGTCAGGCATGTGAGAAGAGTGAACTCACTGTGCCAGGTGACCATGGGAGCATCCACAGAGGACCAGCTGCGAACAGCTGACCAATAGGTGCTCAGAAGAGATAGAGGACCAGGTGGTGGAGCAAGGCTTGGGGCAAGGAGAAGAGGCTTGAGTCCTGAGGTCCAGAAGAATGGAGCCCAGGAAGTAGCCAGGGAAGACCCTCTAGAAGAGAAAGCCATGAGCCAGGCGCGGTGGCGCACGCCTGTAATCCCAGCACTTGGGAGGCTGAGGCAGGAGGATCGTGAGTTCAAAGCCAGCCTCAGCAATGGCGAGGCACTTAGCAACTCAGTGAGACCCTGTCTCTAATAAAATGCAAAAAAAGGGTTGGGATGTGGCCCAGAGGTCAAGTGCCCCTGAGTTCATTCAATCCCCAGTACCAAAAAAAAAAAAAAAAGAGAGAGAGAGAGAAAAGCCATGAGCCCAGGAGAGAGTGAGGAACCACACTGGGCTGTGATTGTCCCTCCATCTTGACAGTCTTTTCTGCCCCACTCCCCCGGGGAGCAGGATGTTCCAGAGCAGGACTTTCCCCCTCAGGGCACACACTTAAAACAATCCAGAACAATCCAAGGCATTCGGCAGCTGGGATCAATTGCCTAAGCTGCTCAGACTGAAGGTGTCAGCCAACCCCAGGCAAGGCCTCCCCACCCTAGGGGCTGAGACCTGGTCTCGGCTCACCTGGGGGCATTGCTGTAGAGGAGAGAGCGCAGTTTTGCAGTCAAGCAGGCATGGGTTCAAGTCTCAGGTCTGGCACTAACTAGTGTGTTTCTTTGCCTCTCTCAGCTTCAGTTACCATAGCCTTGACAAGGGCATGAATCATGAAAGATGTCTGCAATGTAGCACAGTGTTTGGCACAAAGCAAGCACATGGGAACTACTATGCATTCTGGTCTCCCCTTGAGTGAGACATTTGGAAGGAGAAACTGAGGCAGCCATAAAGTGGGCCTTCATCTTGCCTACCCAACCCTGCCTATTCTAGGATTTTGCTGAGAGTGAGATCTGGAGGGTTGGTTCTAGAACACAGCTCCCTGCTACTGTCCCTTCCCACTTTCTTTTTTTGGTACCAGGGATTAAACTCATGGGCACTCAACCACTGAGCCACATCCCCAGCCCTATTTTGTATTTTATTTAGAGACAGGGTCTCACTGAGTTGCTAAGCACCACGCCATTGCTGAAGTTGTCTTTGAACTCATGACTCTCCTGCCTCAGCCTTCCGAGCCGCTGGGATTACAGACGTGCACCACCGTGCCCAGCTTGTCCCTTGCCTTTTGCCCTTGGAGGTGCTGGAGGTGAAAGCGTCCCCAAGGGTGTCCAGACTGAGGCAGGCTGGGAGGGAGGTGTTGAGTGTCTTCCATTGCACCATGTCTGGGATTTGGATGTGGTCCCCAGGCCCAAGGCCAACGTCATGGGCTAATGGAGGGGGAAGTGGGGAGAAGCTGTTGTGTAAAGGCGTCACCATCACTGTCATCATCTAGCACCTCGGCCCAATATATTGCTGGGCAGGGAGGGCTTCCTTTTTTGTGGGGGAATAAATGGGGGAGCCAGGAAAATGGGACCCAATACACTAAGGCTTATTCTGACTGTGCAATTTGCATTGCCCCCTACCTGAGTTATCAGTGCCTCCTGGGAAACAGGCCAAAAGCAGCTGCCACTAAAAGGCTTTTAACACCTCCTCTAGGAAGGAGGCCTTCCTGGGTTGACCTAGGCACTATCTGGATTTTTTTTTTTTTTTTTTTTTTTTTTTACCCAGCTTAGGCTGCAGTGTCCCTCATCTTCCTTGACTATGGCCACTTGAACTCACAGGCTCTAGTGCAGAGCAAACATTTATTCAGTCACTCACTCACTCATTTGACAGACATGGATGGGATGCTTGCTGTCTGTGAAGCACTGTGCTAAGGATTTTCTCATGAATCTTCCCATGTGAGGCCAGGACAGTGGCTATCCCCTCTCTCAGATGAGGGGGATACATCATGGAGGGATAGGGTGGAGGGGAAGTGAGCTTCGGAGACTTCAAAATCCATGCACTTTCCTCTGCTGTGGGGGCTCAGAGCAGGGAAATAAGGCAACCACACAAATAATGGACACTAGCCAGGTGGCAAGGCGCAGGCCTGTAATCCCAGCTGCTCAGAGACTGAGGCAGGAGGATCGCAAGTTCAAAGCCAGCCTCAGCAACAGCAGGCGCTAAGCAATCAGTGAAACCCTGTCTCTAAATAAAATACAAAACAAGGCTGGGGATGTGGCTCAGTGGTCGAGTGCCCCTGAGTTCAATCTTCAATACAAAACCAAACCAAACCAAATAAAAACAAACAATAGACACTTTGTGGGATGTGAGAGGTGCATGGGGTAGGATAGATGCACACGGAGGAGGGCAGGCTCTGTCTAGCTGATGCTGGCACAGGAGCCCCGGGCCAGGCAGTTGTGGTGCACAGGCAAAACCACAGGCCTCAGCGTGGGGAGAGCTGGGATTGCACTCATTTGCAAGGTGGAGTAATCGTCTCTCCCTGATGAGTTGTCCTATGAAGCACCCTCCTGCTTGGGGGAGCACCTAGCACAGAGGAGGTGTGATTTTATTTCCTGTGAAAAATATCAGGTTTTACATATCCTGTGTTTGTACTCTGTCCATTTGACAGGGATTTTCTATCTCATCAGATTCAGGGGTTCTTGAGGACAAGAGCCACACTTCTCTCCATCGTAAGGAAGGGGAAGTCTCTTAGGGCAGGAGCTTCCTGCCAATAGGATCTGTGCTAAGGGTCCCCTTTGTTTCAGGATTACATCACGCTCCTCATTTCAGACATGCACAGGTGCACCCACACACTCTCAGTTGTGAGTCCCTACCTGCAGGGGGCGCTCTGCAGGGGCCATGAACAGTACAGGTATATGCATTTAGTCTTTGTTCCCTCCCCCTCAGCTTCAGATCTGGGGCAGCCCAGGGGTGGGTGTGTTTGAGGATGGGGAGGCTGGATCAGGTGTCCAGGGATTCTAAGCGTTGAGGCAGGAAGGGGCCGTAAACTAATCCCCTGCCTTTGTAGTAGACAGAGCAGATTAGGAGGCTGGGAGGAGACAAGAAAGGAAGGGGACTATTGTCCAGGACAAAAACAAGAGAGAACGATAATTGGGACAGGACTTGGGCTCCTGCCCTTATTACCTGGGAGAAAACTCCAGACCGAGAATTGGAACTGGGAACCAGCTCCCCCCACAGACCACCTGGACCTCAGCCCCCAACACAGTTACTTGGCTTCAGCATCTGTGAGCAGGGTGACTTGGGCCAACCTGAGCCCCCTTCTTGGACATGCCACCTATGCCATTGCACAGGCCCCATGCTTGTAAGGGCCCTATACTTGGGCTATTGTTCTACTGTGGCCATGTTCATAATTTTGTTAATCATTTTGTAACACAGGGCTCCACATTTTTATTTTGCATGGGGTCCTGCAAATTATATTGTCCATCCTGCTCTTAATCTCTCTGAGCATCATATTCTGGTTTATAGGATGAGAATGATGGAGATCTCTTGACCTACCTCCCATCTTAGTTCCATGGTCATGAATTCAAATGGCACCACTTCTACAGAGGTGCCCTCTGACTCCTAACATGACAGACATCTTTCTTCTCTTCTCACATGTTGTTGCCGGAAAAGGATTTGCAGTCCGGAACGGCGGCGCCGCGGGAAGGAGCCCGGAGACAGGATGGAAATGAAAAAATTCTTTTATCTTTCTCTTTCTGTCTCTTGTAATTTCTAACACCACATACACACTCTCACAAGAAACCAAGGCACGTACTCTTACAAGAAACTACAACATATATACACAATAGCGTTAACCCCGTCCGTTCTCTCTCAGGTCTCATCTCACGCGCCCGAGAAGGAATGGCGCTGGCCCGATCTGCTAAGTCACGGCTCAAGTCTCTCGAGATCCTGGGCCAAGTCCCGTGAGATCCCAGGCCAAGTCCCGTGAGACTACGGAAGGCGGCAATGCCCAAACATGTCCATGGCCCATAGTCAACCGCAATCTAGCCATCTCCCCAAACAGGGCTCCTGCACTCACAGCCATGATGGTGGCCCTTTTGGTCTGATGGTTGGGGATGAAGGCAGGAGAGGATGGGAAGCAGGGATTGCAGGGTGGAAGAGGCAGCCTCGGTTCAGAAGTACTGAAGAGGGCCCAAGGGCCAGAATGGAGACTGGACATCCTTGGGCTGGAGAAACTCCTGGGCCTGTGCACGGAGTCTGCAAGGATCCAGGGGCTCCGTGGGGTGCACTGTGCTGAGATAGGCACAGGGGCACATCTGAGTCAAGGTGCTCCCTGTTGAGACAGTTGTTAGGCTTTGGTGAGCAGCCTGTGCTTGAACAGGAGGGCAGGGGACCTGTCGGCATCCAGTGTGTGCCAGGCACCTTCACAGTGTTGAACAGTACAGCAGAGAGGTTAAGTGCACAAACTGTGCAGCAGCTCCACCTGGGTTCAGATCCTGGCTCTGCCTTTTACCAGGCCTTGGGGAAAGGCTTATCCTCTTTGTGCCTTAGTTTCCTTACCTTTAAAATTGGGGTAATAATGATACCCAACTCATGGGGTTGTTGTGAGAGCTAAATTAGTATGTGGAAATTGATGGCACACGGTAACCATTCACTGGGTTTAAGCTATTATTATTTCAAGTGAAAGGCTGGCCTTGATCTTGAGATCCTTCTGCTTCAGGCTCCCAGGAGCTGGGATTACAGGCATATGTCACCATGACTGGCCAAAGTTTTGTGTTATTTTTTTGCAGGACTGAGGGTTGAACTCAGGCAAGCACTCTATACCATGGAGTCTACATCCCCAAATCTTTTTTAAAATGTTTTATTTTGAGACATGATCTCACTAAATTGCCCAGGATGGTATTAAACTTGTGTTCCTCCTGCCTCAACCTGACAGGTAGCTGGGATTACAGGTGTGTGCCACCACACTTGGCAGTTCATAAGTTTAAAATTGGGTGATGTTCTCCATCCCACTGGAGATCTGAATTACCCTTTGTCTAGCGTTTCCATGCTGTATATGCATTAGTCGTTTAGTATCTCTCAGCCATCAGAGCAATTGTTATGGTACTTCAGTGCTTGTGTTGAACTTTTGTTTTACTAAATAATGGCCCTAAAGTGCTAGAGTAGCAAAGTTGGCAATTTGGATATGCCAGAGAGAAGCTGTTAAGTGCTTTCTTTCTTTAAGCTGTTAAAGTGAGAGTACCATAAGATATTTTGAAAGAGACAACATTCACATAAATTTTATCACAGCATATTGTTATAATCATTGAATTTTATTTTGTTGTTCTTGTTGATAATATCTTACTATGTTTAATTTATAAATTAATATTTATAATGACCCAGCCATCCCACTCCTGGGTCTATTCCCAAAGGACTTAAAAACAGCATACTACAGGGACACAGCCACATCAATGTTTATAGCAGCACAATTCACAATAGCTAGACTGTGGAACCAGCCTAGATGCCCTTCAGTAGATGAATGGATAAAGAAAATGTGGTATATATACACAATGGAATATTACTCAGCAATAAAAGATAATAAAATAATGGCATTTGCAGGTAAATGGATGAAATTGGAGAATATAATGCTAAGTGAAGTTAGTCAATCCCAAAAATCCAAATGCCGAATGTTTTCTCTGATTCACAGTGGGGTTAGGACAGGGAGCATAGGAGGATTAGAGGAACACTAGAAAGGTCAATGGGAAGGGAGGGGAAGAGAGGGGGCACAAGGGTAAAAAAAAAAAAAAAAGATGGTAGAATGAGATGGATATCATTACCCTAAGTGCATGTATGAAGACACGAATGGTGTGAATATACTTTGTATACAACCAGAGATATGTAAAAAATGTGCTTTATATGTGTATTATGAATTGTAATGCATTCTACTGTCATATACAACAACTTTGAATTAAAAAAAAGATTTATCATAGGTATGTACATATAGGAGAAGCACAGTATAAGTAGGAATCAGTGCCTGAGGTTTTAGGTATCCACTAGGGTGTTTTGTTTTGTTTTGTTTTGTTTTTGCACTGGGGATTGAACTCAGGGGCACTTGACCACTGGGCCACCTCCCCAGCCCCTTTTTTTGTATTTTACTTAGAGACAGGGTCTCACTGAGTTGCTTGGTGCCTCGCCATTGTTGAGGCTGGCTTTGAACTTGTGATCCTCCTGCCTCAGCCTCCCAAATTGCTGGGATTACAGGCGTGCGCCACCGCGCCCGGCTCCACTAGAGTTCTTGAAACAGCCTTTGTGAATAAGGGAACCACTGTGCAACAGCCAGTTCCTGGGTGGTGTTACTGGACGGTCCCCAGCCCAATTGAGGAGAAAAATATTTAGTATCATCCCAGCCTTAGGAAATCCTCTTCCTGGCTGCAGGGTCCTGCTGGCCTAGCCCTTTTCCACCCTGCCACTTTCCTGCTGCAGTTTTTCTTGTTGGTGTGGAGGAAGGGGCAGTGAGAGTCCTCTGAAGGAACGGGGATGGCAGTAGGTCCCCTCCTCTAGCCCCTCTGGTGTCATCCATTTGCAGCTTTGGATTTGCTCTTCATTCAGTAGAATTTGAATCTGAGACCCTGAGCTGGGATTCTGCCTTTGCCATCCACTCGCTGAGGACCTTTGGCCAAGTCCTTTGAGCTCTCTGCGCCTGTTTCCTGTGGGATGACAGCTCCTGACCCCGGGGTATCATAGAGACAAATGATGGGGGGATGCCAGTAAAGGGGCCGTGAGGGAGAGGGGGAGGGGTGTAAGTGAGCCAGCTGCGAGGGGAGTCTGGTGGAGGGAGGAGCCAGGTCCCTGGAGACCTGCAGTGCTCACTTGGTGAGACTTGAGATCCCAGGACATCACCCTCACCAGCACCTCCAGGGCTGTGTGCCCAGCAAGAACAAGGCCCCCCATTAACTATGGGCAGCCAGCGGAAAGAGGAATGCCCCCACCCCCGCCAGCCGACGCCACGCCATCCCTCGCCTCATTGCTCCCCTGCTCTGAATGTGGAAGCCCAGAGTGCCACCCCTGTCCCCTGCCTGCCCTGTCTCCACCTGCCAGAAAGCATTAGCCTCTCTGTCCCAGCTGTCATGGTGGTGCAAAGGCACCATGCGTTGGGGTTCAGGGAACCTACTGAGGGTGAGGCTTGGGGTCAGGAATTACCTGGGCCAGTCGCTGGAACCCTGCTATGCCCAGTGCTGAGGGATGCTTGGCCTTGGAGCCTGCAGGGGGCTGGGGAGCAGGTAGAGAGTGTAGCAAGAGAGGAAGGTTTGGAAGCTCACAAGCTTGGCCAGAGGGGCCTTCCTGATGTCTTGCTCTGGCTCCTTGCCCTTACCCTGGCCTGGAACCCCCAGATGAGCAGATGGAGTAATTCAACACCCCACAACCTGCTTGAGTGTTTGGCTCCTTAGGAATATGATTGCTGGGAAGTTCTTCCTCGAATCCCTCCTCTTTCTTGCTGTGATATAGCCTAGTTTCCTTCCTGCTTTGGTTAGAGAGGAGAGAGCCAGTCACTAGCTCCTGCCTTGTTAGCTCCATAGGCACTGGCAGGGTGCACTGGGTTTCCTCTTACTTTCTCCATGAGGAGGGCAGCGAGGCCTGTAGAAGCAACCTTGGAGATGCCATACTTGTGGCCTCCAGGGATCTCAAGGGCCTGCTGCAGAGGAGGCTGAGGGCGCCACCCACTCCCCCTGGGAATCGGGTTCTCCCACAGTCTCCCTGCCCTCTAGTGCTCCAGGTTGCAGCTAGCCCGGGATGGCCTTTGTGAGAATTAGAGAAAGGTGCTCCTTGCTTGCAAGGCCCTACCTCATGGGCAGAAGAGGAGAGCGGAGCAGGGCCAGGGTTTCAACCTTAGCCAGTTTCCTTGGCCAGGCACTGTTGTCTAGGCCAGACCACAAGCAGCACTTCTCTGGAGCAACCTGTTCAATACTTAACTAAAAAATGATTGAGCCAGGCATGGTGGCACATACCTATAATCCTAGTGACTCCAGAGTTTGAGACAGGAAGATTGCAAGTTCGAGGTCATCCTGGGCAACTTAGCAAGACAATTTCTCAAAATAAAATCAAAAGAGCTGGGATGTAGCTCAGTGGTAGAGCGCTCCTGAGTTCAATCCCCAGCACCAAAAAGAAAAAGAAAAAAAAAAAAGATTGAAAAAATCTTTAGGAAGCATTGCTTAAAGGAGAGCTATCCCCCTAGTCTTCTGGACATCCTAAAGCCTTTTTACTCAAAGTGTAGTTCACAGCCAGCAGTAGCAGCAGCAGCAGCATCCCGGAGTATCTTGGGAGTGCAGGAGCTCAGGCCTCACTCCAGAATGGCGCAGTCAGAATTTGCACTTGAGTTTGCCCAGCAAACTGGTGTAGCTGAACTCACCTAGGCTCCAACGTTGGAATAAGTCAGACCATCAGAGGAGTTTCTGCATAACTGCTCCCTGTCCCACCTCCCAGAGAACTGGTTTTATCTAATTTGCACTTAGGTAGTGTACCACTGGTTTCCATCCAAGGATATAAGAAAGAGCCCCACAGACGTCACTGTCAATTTCCTGTGAGGATGTGGTTAAGAAAGACGTCTCCAGCCCTGGTGGGGAGTCTTTGGAGGCAACCAGGGAAGCATCAGCTTCGTTCAGAATTTGAGGGGGCTGCCTGAGATGTCTCTTCCTCCAGAACACCTTCCCTGACCCTCGACTCTGGGAGAGGGCACCCCTCTGGGTTTGTGCTGCCCCAGGGCCCATCTGCCTAGGTTCTACCTCCTGTTCACTTGTCTGTGTCTCGGACTAGGCTGGGAGCCCCACCTGGCCATCCATGCCCCCAGGTATTCTCAGTGCTGGTACAAGTCCCTTGCACGTGGGTGCTCAAAAATATCAGTGGAGTATTTGAATGAAGAGATGAATGAACAGATGAATGAACAGCCAGAGGCCAGGAGGGACAGGGCAGACACCAAGCCAGGCTGGAATCGATGGTTTTCCTGAGACAGAGGGCTGGGAGGAAGGGAGCCCTTTCCAGACCTGGTGGTGGCACTAACCTGGCTCCAGGAGCCACGCCAGCCAGCTGCGGTGAGGACTGAGCCGCAACGGGGAGCCTCTGCAGCTGCCAGTCAGCCAGCTCCTGGCCAGGCTTGGGTTTCATTCCGGTGAGACATCTGTTCTAGAAACCCTTCCACGGAGAAGCTTCTGCCTTTCCTATTCATTCTCTTTATTTTCTTCAATTTTCTTTTGAAATTTTCTTTTGAAAATTTCCATCCAGTTCCAAACACGCTAAGATGAACATAGGAATGTGCCCCCTAGGCTGGGACGGGGAGCGTGCTCTGGGGACTTGATGTGGGCTCTTGAATCCTGTGACGCTTGTCTAGGCTCCCAAGACCCAAGGTGAGCTCTGTGTTAGGACGGCTCACAAGCTGGCAGCAGGGGGTTATCACCTGGGCATTAAGCTCTAGGCAGGAGGTATGCCTAGGCTGATGGGGCACTGGGAGACACACAGGATGGACCAGGCATCGGTAGAGAAGAACGTGCCTCACTGTGGAATCCTGTGAAGATCCAAGGAACTGGGCCTGATGGCCAGGAAACCCTGGGAGGGAAGTCTGGGAATACCAACGTCCTTGGTCAGGCCAGCACATTCCCACCCCCCCATACCAGTATTGGGGATTGAAGTCAGGAGTGTTTCCCCACTGAGCTGTATCCCGAGCCCTTTTATATTTTTGTTTTGAGACAAGGCCTTGCTAAGTTGCTCAGGCTGGCCTCAAACATGTGATCCTCCTTCCTCAGCCTCCCGAGTCATTTGGGATTACAGGCATGTGTCACCTCACCCAGCCTGCTAGCAAATCTTAAGTGTTTATTAAGCATCTATTATGTGCCAGCATCTGTGCAAGGTGCCATGGATATATGGAAGCAGAAGAGGAAAATGATACACAAAAATAAAAATCTAATTTCAACTCAATGAAGCAACAGCTGAGACGGGTTCACAAGATATCATGGAATCCAGAGGGGGACATGGCGGCCTGGGTTTCAAGGAAGACTTTCAGAAAGTACAATATAACAGAAAACATTCGCAAATGGATAGCTTGAAAAGCTTCCACAAGCAAATACACTTGCACGAGCAGTACCCAGACCAAGAAATAGAATATCATTAGTTTAGCAGAAGTCCTCTATCCTGTAACCACCCATCCCCTGCACATTAAAAACAAAACAAGCCGGGCGCGGTGGCGCACGTCTGTAATCCCAGCACTTTGGGAGGCTGAGGCAGGAGGATTGCAAGTTCAGAGCCATCCTCGGCAATGGCGAGGCACTTAGCAACTCAGTGAGACCCTGTCTCTAAATAAAATACAAAAAAGGGCTGGGGATGTGGCCCAGAGGTCGAGTGCCCCTGAGTTCAACCCCCGGTACCACAAAAAAAAAAAAAAAAAAAGAAACATTTTTTTTTTTAATGTGCTTTTGCTTTTGGTTTTGTTTTGTTTTTGCACTGGGGATTGAACCCCGGGGGTGCTCTACATCCCCAGCCCTTTTTATTTTAAGACAGGGTCTTGCTAAGTTGCCCAGGCTAGCCTCCAACCTGCAATCCTCCTATGTCAGCCTCCCGAGTCTTCAGGATCACAGGTATGCACCACACCACCATCATAATTTCAAATAACATAGAAAGTTTTTCCAGAGTTTTGAACTTTCTTTTTTTTTTTAAATATTTATTTATTTACTTTAGTTGTACACAATGCAATGTATTTATATTTATGTGGTGCTAAGGATCGAACCCGGGCCACGCACGTGTGAGGCGGGCACTCTGCCGCTGAGCCACAACCCCAGCCCGAGAGTTTTGAACTTTCTGTAAAGGGGGCTTTACAGAAAGTTCTGGCTTCTTTTCCTGTGTTTGAGGGTCCATCCACATCGTTGCTTCTTACAGTTGGTTCGCTGTGGGTGACTACTGTACAATTTGTCCACTCTACTGTGGTTGAGCGCTGGCCACTTCCCAGTTTGGGGGTGTTACAGGGTTGCTGGGTGAGCGTGTGAGCACATTTCTGTTGGTTAAATGCCCAGGAATGGAATTTCTGGGTCAGAGTAGATACAGAAGTGTCTCAAGAGGTGACCATGACTGGCCTACATGGGCAAGTGTGGGAAGAGTCACTGGCTTGCTCTTTTTAGGCCAGTGGTGACAGGGGGACAGGGGTCGGGGGCAGCAGGAGCCCACAGGGAGAGGAGGGTTCAAGGAACAGCAGCACATTGAGACCCTTCTGATTGCTCCTGCTTACCTGTGTTAATTCCCAGGTGCTGCCGTGACACAGGACCATAAAGTGGGTGACTTAAAACTAGATAAATTCATTCTATCACAGTCCTGGGGCCAGGAGCCCCGAATCAAGGTGTGCACAGGGCCGTATCCCTGTGGCCCTGGGGGAGGACCCACTGCATGCTCTTGTAGCTCCTGGTGTCTGCTGTGTCCTTGGCTTGTGGCCACGTCACTCCGTTTCTGCTGCGTGCTCCTCACGAGGCAGAAGCCCCTGGATCTGGAGCCCACCTGGATGACCATGATGATCTCAGGCCCACACTGAACACCTCTGCACAGACCTTCTCCAAGCCAAGCCATACTGACAGGTTCCAGGGGTTAAGAGCTAGATGTATTTTTTGAGGAGCTGCCATTCATCCCTCCAAGCCACCCCCAGCTGCCATCCCAAGCCTCAGCGCATCCCCTCTCCCCACCCTGCGAAGCTCTCACCTGGGGCCTTGCACATGCTGGGCAAGCACCACCACCACTCAACTCCATCTCCAGCCCTTTTTTATCTGATCTTGAGACAGGGTCTGGCTGAGTTGCTGAGACTGGCCTTGAACTTGCAATCCTTTTGCCTCAGCCTCCCTAGTCACTGGGATTCCAAGTATGCCTGGCTTCAGCCAGGCCATTTTCTGATGGCTCATTATGTCCCTCTTGGTCACTTTGGGCCAAGCTTCCTCCAGGAAGGCCTCCTTGACTGTCTCCCAACCCTCAGGTCCTTGAGAGTCCTCCAGCTCTAGTGTCCAAGGCTCTGTCCATCAGAGTCTGTGGTTCTGTCTACTCAGACTGAGGCTTCCCGAGGGAAGGAAATGTTTCTCCCTGCTGCTCTCTCACACCCAGGGCACACATCTCCTGCAGGGCTCTGCACACAAGGGCGAAGCTGGGCCAGAGCAGCTTTCCAGCAGTGGCCAGCCTGCCCTTCCTCGGGGCCCCTAGTCTTCTCCAGACAAGGCCTTCTCAGAAGGGGCCAGGTTGTTACCTTG
Source organism: Tamias sibiricus (assembly GCA_025594165.1). Lineage (NCBI taxonomy): Eukaryota > Metazoa > Chordata > Mammalia > Rodentia > Sciuridae > Tamias > Tamias sibiricus. The sequence goes on from CM046669.1 coordinate 34,974,587, forward strand.
TCCCAGGGCCTGCGTGGTAGTCTCAGGGCACACACACAGCAGGGGTGGGGGAGGAGCCAGGCCAGAGGAAGGAGCCCAGCCCTCTGCCTTTCCTTGGAGGAGGCTGGGACACAGGAATGCCTTTGGCTGGGAGACCCTGGCCAGAGATCAGAAGATCAAAGGAAGAGAAGATCAGGGGCGAGGCAGGTGGCATCACTTGGAGGCACCAGAGAGAAGCAGCAGCTGGTGCCTCCTAAGGGCAGGGTTGACCCAAAACGCCCTCCCCTCCCCTCCAAAGCCCCAGCCCATCTGTTTCCTAACTTCGCAGAGCTGCTTCTTCAGGATGGGGGCTCTGGGAGTGAATGCAAATGGGGGGAGAGGGTGCTGACTTACATGTGCCATCCTGTGGGCAGAGCTGTTATCCCCTACACGTGTGGATTCTCCCACTTAAACCTCACTATGCCCTGAGGAGGGTTAATAACACTGCGATTCTTAGATGTAGAAACTGAGGCACAAAGACGAAAAGAAAGCCCAACATCAAACTATTGTCAAGTGTTAGGGCCAAGATACAAACCCTGGCAGTCTGACACCAGAGCCACAATCTACCACTATAAGGTAAGGCAGACAGTTGTTCAGTCCAACTGCAGCATGAGGGAGTGAGGCTAGACGTCGGGAAGGACTTCTTCCTGGGCAGGGACTCAGGACCTAGACCTTGAATCTAGTCTTCCTACAAGTCTGATGAACCAAATAGGAAGGGAGTTGGGGAAGAGGAGAGTTGGGAGACATCCCAAGAGAAGGACGGACAGACAGGCGGCAGGCACGGGCTGGGGACTTGCGTTCGAGGCTTCCGGAGCTGGGTGGCGCGAGGAGGGAGGGAGGGAGACGCTGGGCAGATCAGTAAGGCGGGTGCGCCCAGGTGGGCTTGGCAGGGTGCGCCGAGCTCCGGAAAGTTCCACGGGTCCTGGGGTAGCGGGATCCCGAGGCGGAGCGACGGGTGGGGCTCGGGGCGGCGCTGACCCCCCCCCCTCCCCGCATGGTCCCGGGAGCTCCGGCCACTCGCAGCCCCGGGCGAGCAGCGCGGCTGGAGGGCTCCGCTGCGGGCCGGGCGCTGGGTGCGTGCGTGCGGCTGAGGCCGCTGAACCCGCCCCGCGGTTGGCTCTGCCCCTTCTCTGACTTGGGGGAAGGAACTTGATATTTCCGAGTCGCCGGTTCTTCATTTAAAGTGGGAATAAATAACCTTCACTCCCTGCCGGGAAGAGGACGGGATTCAGCGTGCTCAGGGACGGGCACGGCTCCACCAACTGCAAAAGACGTTCAAATTGGGGACGAGGGGGAGAGGCAGAGGCGTAGGGCTTGAGGACAATCCTTAATTTTGCTGAGCCGCATCTGTAAAATGGGTCAGTAAAGTCTTGAGCGGGAGGCCTCTCCACTCCGAGCCTCCGCTTTTCCCACTGCCTTCGATGGAGCCTGGGGCCTCCAGCAGGGACACTGGTGTTGCCCCTGGCTGGGGGGACAGATGGGGGGTGTCTGGGTGTTCCCCAGTGTGTAGGGCGGCAGAAGGGAGTTGGGCTGCGGGGATGAGAAGGGGAGGAGGTCCTGATGTGAGAGGGGAGCGGCTGTCTGGGATGGGGTAGGGACTGAATGCAGGAGCCTTGCTCCAGACACACCCTGCCTGTTTGTCTGTGGGAATAAAGGTGGCGGATGGGAGCCCCAGCTAAGCAAACAGCGCCCAGAGCTGTGGTGGCACCTCCTGCTCCCGTGCTGCCTGGCTCCTTCCCACCTGTGTGTCCTCCTGTTCCCACTGCACCCAGCCCTGTCAGAGGCCCTGCCTGGGAGCTCAGGGGTTTCCCAGTGTGCAGAGGGCAGGGTAGCTCAGAGAGAGAGAGAGAGAGAGAGAGAGAGAGAGAGAGAGAGAGGTTGCACTCCTTCCCTCCCCAGGGGGAGGGGGCTTCCAGACTGATAAGGCAGACAGTTCACACCCACACAGAGGGTGTCCTTCTAGACTGAGCTGAGAGGCCAGAAGACCTGAAAGAGACACTGGTGAGTCAGAGACCTGAGCGTGGCAGGAGCGAATGAACCAGTCTTCAAATGTACAGCCACGGTGGTTGCTTTCTCTGGGTTTATTCCGTCCCCGCTCATGCATTAGATTTGTCTGACCTCTTCGGTCCCTCGGGTCAGGGCCTGTGTGTGGTATGCCCCACCCTCCCATTGCCTTCTAGAAAACGGACCTCGACCTCGGCGCTGTCTGTGTATGTGACAGAAACCCATAATTGGGAGCTATGGAGGAGCTCTCGGCTGTTTGGGGAGACCAGCCACATGAACGCGTGATCTGAGACCAGAAGATGACAGTCTGTAATTGAAGACAGGATTGTGCGACCTGTCTTTGTAACTGAACCCTCAGAGATTAGAGTCAAAAGGTCACAGGGGATTAGTCTGAGAGGAAGCCCTATGACACTCAAGCCCCAGTCCCAGCACTTATCACTCAGCCTGGTATTATTGTCTACTCTGTGACCATGGTCCCCACTGGAGCTGGCTCTTTGAGCACAGGGAGCCTACACGTGCTAGGCTTCATCTAGCAAAGTGCCTGTCATATAGTAAGTGCTCAATAAATACTTGTTGACAAGGCAAATGGCTGCTTGATTAAGTGGATAGTGGAAGGTTGGAGGCTTCTTGTAGGCCGAGGCACTAGATCTGGGCCCAAGTACGTTGAGCGGCAATGTTCACAGGTGATGTTTGTTGGTAATTTACCATGTGCTAGGCACCTCGTAAGCACTTTACCAGTGAGGAAAATAAGACCAAGAGAGGTGAAATAATTTCCCCACGGTCACACGGCCTGTAAGTGGCAGAGCTTACAGTCTTTCTGGGCACGGAGGCTGCACCATTGCTGTCCCACAGCACGCCCCGCGGTGGTGGATGTGTTCTGGTCTGTGTCCTCCGTGGCAGTACCCTCCAGCCGCCCGTGGCGACTGAGCGCTGAAGTGTGTCTAGAGCAGCTGAGGAACTGAGGAATCTTCAACTGTTGCCGCCTGAAGCGATGGCCGCTTGGAGCAGCAAAGCCGCAGGAATAAGTTCAGAGGCAGACTGGAAACAAACAGGATCTTTATTCTGTCAGTTTCTCTCTCTGGCTCTAACAACTCTAACACGTACCACACACCAGCAAAAAACCAACAACCAAAATGGTCCCAACCCGCTCTGTGCTGGGCCCAAGTCTCTCGAGATCCCAGGCCAAGTCTCGTGAGACTACGGAAGGCGGCAATGTCCAAAACTCCATGGCCCGAAGTCAACCGCATCATAGCCATCTCCCCAAACAGGGCTCCTGCATTAACTTCATGTTAATGAATTTAAATAGTCGCCGTGGCTCGTGACCTGGCCATTCCTTCCTTTGGGCAGTGCGGGTCTGTGCTGTCTCCAGAGAGGAGGCAGGGACGGGGAGAGGGCTCTGGAGCAGCCGTCATGGCTTCAGGGCCCTCCAGAGGCTCTGCCCTTCATGTCCCGGCTGTTATCAGGTCACACTGTGGCCTGCCTGGTAGGGTCCTGGGTCCCTTTAACATCTCTGCCCATGGGTGGCATGGCTTGGTGAGGAGGGAGGAGCCTGGGGAAGCACGCATGCATTATGCAACCCTGGGCCACGCTTTTGCTCTTGAGCGCTGCCGCCTGGCTCTGGGCACAGCGGGGAGAACAGCTCCCATAGGCTCTCCAAGGACCTTGACCACTGGCCTGGGGGCAGGAGCAGCCCCTGGCATTTGATGCACTGTAGCATTTTGACTGGGACTCGAGCTTAGTTAGCAGCTTTACCCAGCAGAGCCAGAGATGCCCCCTCAGCCATGGATGGACCTGGTTCCCTCCCAAAGGGATGTCCCTGCAGTGCTGAAGGTCAAGGCCAGCCCCACACCCTTCTCCTCCTCCTCGCTCTGCCCAGGCGCCCATGCCTGCAGCCCGCCATCAAATGAACCCCTCTCTGTGAGAAGAAGCGGAGCAGCAGGGCTCAGCCTGAATTTGGTGCCTATGGAGCTAAACCACAATTTCCCACATCTAGCATTTTTGAGTCGGGGGGACCTCTCCTGGGTGCTGTCCTTCCTTGGCCTCCTTTGTCTGTCATTAGAATTCTAGGAGACCCACCTAGGCACGAGCCAGTGATGCCATTCTCTGACTACCTGGGGAAAGATACTACTTTTCTTTTCTCTCTTCTGACCTTTAGGAATATCTCTATTCCCCTGCTTTTATCCCTCCCAGTCCCACATGAATTAATTGGGTCACCTTCTGGTGACACTCTGGGTTTCCAGCCTTGCCCCAGTGCAGTCTGACCTGCCCAGCCTCGCCTTTGCTTGGCAACTACCAGAACCCTCCCTCCCCTCCACTGACACCTCCAATCCAGGCCCTGCCTCTCTGGCTGACCCTCCACGCTCTCATTACCCCTCGCCCCTTCCAGTTCCCTCGTCACAGCCTTCCTGCCACTTCAGGCAGGCTGGAGACATTCTTGTTACCAACAAGGGAGCCAAGAAATGACAAAGTAAAGCAATAGCCCTTTTATTCCAAAATACGGAGTTGTTCTCACATAGGACTTTGTGCAAAGCCAGAACGGTTTGTGCTGTTATGTGGACGGAGAGGGAGACTTTTTCCAGATTGAGACACACTCCCTTGTTTGGAAAGTGTTGAAAACCACAAAATTCCAAGAGAACTTTGTGTCAGCTTGTGTCTTTGGAATCTCAAAGAAGATAGCTGCTATGCACATTATCTCTGATAGGAAGTGTCATCTCAGGGAATAAAACGGACAGAGGACACTGAGTTAGAAAATTCAAGATCAAGCCAGACACAGTGGTGCATACCTGCAATCCCAGCTACCCGGGAAGCTGAGGCAGGAGGATTGCAAGTTGGAGGCTAGCTTGGAAAACTTGGTGACACTCTGTCACAAAATAATAAAAAAAGGTTTGGAGATATGACTCAGTGGTAGAAACTTCCTGGGCTCAATCTCTAGTACCCTCCCCTGCAAAAGAAAATAAAAGAAACTATCTAGTGGGTAGAAAGAGCATCCATCTGGTTTGTTTGTTTGAGATAGGGTCTCACACTCCTGGGCTCAAGCAATCCTATTTCCTCAGCCACCTGAGCAGCTGGAGCTACAGGCATGCACCACCACTCCACTCCTCCTGGGTTTTAAGAGACCAAATAGTAACCCCCACTGTGCCATTAATTTGCTATGTGACCTTAGGTACCTTTGTCCCTCTCTGGATCTATTTTGTACTAGTAATAAAGGAGTGTGGGTAAAAAACCAGTCATTGAGCAGGTGTTTGCAAATGCCTGGAAGTGGTTTATTCATTTAATTTTTTACTGGGGATGGAACCCAGGTCCTGGAGCATGCTAGGCAACTGCTTTACCGCAGAGCTAGATGCAGGGGGTGTTTTCATTAGTCATGATAACCAGGAGATGCTACAGGCACTTATGAGCAAGGTCAGGTGCTGAAGCCCAGCAGTTAGTGGGACAGGCCCTGACCAGTGAAGAGCCAACTGCCTGGTCCATGATGGCGTGGGCTGCACCTGAGTGCCCTCCGCTCTGGACTTCCATCTGTGAGTTGCTCATTTCTGCCCAGGAAGCCCTCTCTTTTGGCTCTTTCTGCTCCTGAGATTCATGTGTACACTAGAACTTAATCTGGAGAGGGGCTACAGGAGTGTTTTGCAAACCACAAAGCAAAGTACATACATGGGTTTTGTTGTTCGTTTGTGAGTCAACAGTCCTCCCCCAGCAACGCCGGAAACTCCTGTCTTCCCCAAGGCCTGGCGCCAAAGCAGCCAGGGGCAAGCAGGGATCTTCAGGACAGAGAGACCCTGCCATTCCTCCCACTGAACCAGATCCCTGCTTCTAAATTCAGTGTTTTTTCCTCTTTTGACCTCATTACCTGCCTTTCTTGTTGACAGAAATTCGGCAGGTATTCTCTGGGCACCAAATGGTCTCTGTGGCAGACAGCCTGTCTACTGACCCTTTTTGGTGGGAGTCCCCCAGCCCCCCAGTTGGGCTCATTTTACACTGGCCTGACTGCGCCCTGTCAACCCCAAGCTGTCTTCCAACATGGTGGGATATATGCCCAGCTCGGTGGCCTTCATGGGGAAGGGTTGCCACTGAAGGTTCTTAGGCATCCTGCCAGGCCCCACCCAGAGACAGAGAACAGGGCGAGGAGAAACCCAGTGGTCCGTGTAGAGTCTGGAGGGCTTGTCTGGAGGAGGACCATACTTTTACTTTCTCCAGAGGAGGCCAAATTACCAGAACATTACCAGTGACCTCTGTAGTAAGAGCCACCATGGATGGCACTGTTGACTTGGAATCAAGCCCTAAGTAGGTTCCTCATAGAGGTTATGCCTTTCAGCATCAGTGGGAGTTCATCAAACTAGACATTGGGAAGAACTTTCTCAGAGTGAAGGCTGTCAATCATGGGAACAGGGAAAGTGTTTGTAACACTTGCATTTGGTTTGGTTTGGTTTTTAATCCAGGGCCTGGTCCACGCTAGGCAAGCACCCTACCACTGAGCTACACCTCCAGCCCCGTGATGCGTTTATTTGGATGTTTTTGAACACCCTATTTGCCAGGCATCCCACTAGGACTTGAGGGTGCACAGATGACTAAGATTAATTTCCTGCCTTGAAGAAGCTCGTCATCAGATATGTCATTACAGACTAATAATTGGAATTCAGTTGGATGAGTCTGATAGTAGGGATAAGGCATATTTATACAGTCCTGTGCTTTACATTTGTTTATTTACTCCCACACTACACACAATAGCTCTTATCAGGTAAGTACTATGATGACTCCCATTTTACAGATGAGACAAAGGAAGCTTGGAGATGTGAAGTGACAGGGACAGGGTCACACCGGCCAGTTAGTGTTGTGCCAGGGTAAGGATAAAGGCAGAGGCAGTGCTAGACACTGGCTCAAGAATTATTGTCAAGTGAGTGTTTACAAAACATCCTTGGGATTCAGAGGACGTCACCCCTCCTCTGCTCACAGAGGAGGTGACACCAGGGCATAGCCATGGCTGGGGATAGGGCTCATCTCCTGGACACCCTGAAGTTTTTTTTCTGAGGGTAGATCCTAGGTGTTCTTGCCAAAAAATGAATGAATGAATGAATGAATAAGAAGGAAAAAATGTAGCTATGTGAGGTGATGGGTGAAGGGCAAAGCATCACACCGGGGACAGCCATGCAGCCAAAAGATTTATTTAACAGCCTTCGTAGCTGGTAGCGAAAACCGGAGAAGAGGTGCTCTGGTCGAAGGTCGAAGAGGTGGGAGAGGGGAGTCAGGGAGAAGGGAGTGTGCAAGCTCTGGTGGGAGAAGGGAGTCAGGGAGAGGGGAGTGTGCAAGCTCTGGACAGAAGGTGGGTGCTTGGTTGCACCGGCTGGGATCTCTGGAGCTGTCGGCTGAAGCAGCTGCTGTCTGGCTGGAGGCTGGAGCTGTCAGCTGGGAGCGGCCGTCGAACTGAAGGTGGTCGGTCTGGAGCTGTCAGCTGGAGCAGCTGCCGTCGGCTGGAGGTGATGGGTCTGGAGCTGTTGGCTGGGGCAGCTGCCATCGGCTGGAGGCGATGGGTCTGGAGCTGCCGGCTGGGGCAGCTGCCGTAGGCTGGAGGCGATGGGTCTGAAGCTGTTGCAGTGGCTTCCTCCTCTCTGCAGCGACGAGCCGATGTATCTGTCTTCCTCCTCTCAGCAGCAACGATCCGATGTTGTGTCCGTGTGTCTCTCTCTCGCTGAGTCTCTCAAACAGGGCCTTATATAGGGATTTCTGGTGGGGGGTGCACTAGAGCAACCCCAACACCATTGGCTAGAACAGGATGCCCTTTAAGCCTATTGGCTCTTGCCTGGGGAAAAGAAGCATTCTGCCTGGGGAAGGAACATCCTGTCTGGAACATCTTGAAACAAGGTTGCTTCTCTTAGGATGTGGAGAACTCTGAGGGCGGGGGAGGGTAAGCTATCTATCAATGGGTGTGTTCACGATCTTGATGGTGGTGATTATTTCCTAATGTGTATGTATATCCAATCATCAAGTTGTACACCTTAAATATTTACGATAAAATAAATAACTGACCTTTTCCTGGTTGCAGAGATGGGCAACCTGAGCCCCAGTAGAGACAGTGGACAGGGGGTTCATGCATCTTGGGTCTCTTCTCCAGTGTGGGGGTGTCCTTCCAGGTCCACCCCAGCAGGACCCAAGGGTTTGTCCATCACTGTTTCTTCCTTCCACAGGAAAAATTCAAGCAGACCCAGTCCCTGCCAGGGACCCTTGGTTATCAGCCAGACCTCCTTGGGAACATCTTCTGTTTCCTGTCTCTCGAGCATGGGTTTTGCGGTTCTCTGCCCCCTCCATTCCCCAGCATCATCCCCCTTATCAAACCTGCTCCCTGTCTCCATGGTGACACCACCTTGCCCAGCTCCCTTGGGTGGTCCCGTTACCTCACAGGGTGAAGCTCTGAGAACATTTTCCTAATGTGCAGCCAGAAACTTCCGCTTCCTGTGCCCAGGGCTGCCCCCTCTTGGCTCTCCCCTCCCACTAGCCTTGCTCTGTCAACACCCTCCCCCGCAACCCCCACCTCATCATGGCTGTGTCCAGCCAAGAGGACACAGAACTTGTCTGTGTACCCTGAGGGCTGCCAGGCCTGGATGAAGACTTCAGAACGAGATTTCGAGCCATCTTTCGAAGCGCTTGCTTTTCAGTCCAGAATAGCTGTTGAGGGGCCGGGTGCACAATGAAAATGGAGTGCCTCTTGTCCAAAAACCATGAAGTAAGCCGGGCACAGTGGTGCATGCCTGTCATCCCAGCACTTGGGAGGCTGAGGCAGGAGGATCACAAGTTCAAAGCCAGCCTCAGCAATGGCGAGGCACTTAGCAACTCAGTGAGACCCTGTCTCTAATAAAATACAAAAAAGGCTGGGAATGTGGCCCAGTGGTGGAGTGCCCCTGAGTTCAACCCCCAGTACCAAAAAAAAAAAAAAAAAAAAAAAAAAAAAAAAAGATGTATTTCAAAATGGCAATAGCAGAGAATTAAGTTGGGCCCTTCTGAGTGTGGAGCCCTATGCAACTGTACAGGTTATGTGCCCATGGAGTCAGCACTGGAGAGCTGTGTGTGTGGAGGGGGCCAGTAGTCACAGGGTGGTGATGGTAGAGCAGAGTTTGAGTTCAGGCCTTGAGTGTCCAATTTGGCCATAAGTTAGACCTTAAAACAGCATCACTAGGCCATTTGTTCCCCTCGCTGGAGGTCAGAGATAGACTGGAGGGGAGACCAGAGGCCAAGAGAAGGAACCAGGCTTGTCCAAGGTCACAGAGCCAAAAAACGTTTTCCAACTTAAAGGGCAAGAATTGGGAGAGCTTCTGTCTCTATGATAGGTGGATGCTTTGGGTAAGTTTGATGATTTCTAACAGCCCAGCACTCCACAGCACACATGTACAGATGCACACATGTGCCTTCACACGTGAGCACGCCTACATACAAGACAAGCACATCCGAGAGCTCATGCACTCTGACACACACCCCTCCTTGTAGGCACTTACAAGCATAGAGCCATGTTAGTGTAGCCACAACCAGACTCAGGCACCCAAGAATCAGGGTGCCCTCATATCTCCCCTGGATCCAGGCATGGCCCCCATGTCTGATCTGTGTCCTCTGGTTGCACAGCTGGTCTCCCAGGACAGCCCTAGGTCAGAACCACCAAGTCGGTAGAGCAAACTCTGTGTTAGAAGTTTCTGCATGTTGACTCTGTCCCGATGGCTCTGCAGGGCCCAGAGCCTCTTGCCAGTGCCCTTAGCCATCCTGGGGCCTGTGGCATCAGCTGAAAGATCTAAGCTTTGAAATCTCCGCTTGCCTCCCTCTCCCAGCTCTGCGCATTTCTCTGCCTACCCTCGCCTGGCACCAGCCTCACCCTTCTTCCTTTTGTGAGGGCCAGGCCTGAATGAATGGCCCCCCGAACCAGACCATTTGGAACCGCCCTCCACGCCCTGCGCCAGCCCCTCTGCTGAGCACTGCTGTCAGGGGCAGGATGTGGAGGCGGTGGTGGGGGTTCAGCCCCCTCCTCCCCAGGGGAGAACAATGAGGCCGCTAGTCAGGGTGGCAGGCGGAGGGAGTGGGTGGGGTGGGGGCCGGGGAGCAGCATCAGAGCCTCCGAGTGCGGCCCCTGGAGGGACAGCTGAGTGATGAGGCCTGAGTCACAGGTCCCACGTGCTCCCTGAACTCCCGCTCCGGTGCCTGTCGAGACACATCAGAAATGCACAGGGTAAATATTTAGAGGTAATCATTTTCGTGGCACCTAGCAGCTCCCTCCTCACTGAGGATGAGCCAGGCCCGGGGCTCAAGGGGAAGGAATCGAGTCAGACCAGGATCTGCAGCCTGGACTTCTGTGGGCATCACCCCGCTTCCGCCTGCCATCGTCCAGGGTAGCCTCCAACTTCACGCGTCAGAGGAAGCCAGAGGCTGGTGGACGGAGCCCTGAAACATCCCGAGGACCAAATGAACCCTCTTGGTGCAGCTTTTTCCTGTCTTTGACTGTGACCATCAGCCCCACGATGGCCTCCACAGAGCCCAGCTTCTAGCCCAGGCTGGCGGACATGGCCCTTCTGTTTCCCCAGGGGTGCAGGGAGGGGCCTTAGGCTAGCCCAGGCTGGCGGACATGGCCCTTCTGTTTCCCCAGGGGTGCAGGGAGGGGCCTTAGGCAAGGACCAGCCCCATCAGCACGACAGTTCCTTAGCTCTACCCTGCCCGGAACGGCTTCCCTCCTTAGAGGACATGGAGTTGGAGCCCAAGCTTTATCAAAGATAAAACATTTGAGACTAAACAGTCTTTTTATAGACGGGAACGGGGCTCCCAAGCACGTGTCCCTGGCCACCCCAGCCAGCCTCTCCCGGCACACACATAAAGCAACGCATTTCTTGGGGGCGGCGGGGGATGGAGGTACATGTTTGAGGGGGCACGTCATTCCCAGAGTAGGGAGAAGGCCTGCGGGTGCAGCCCAGGGACGCAGTAGTCTGGTCTGGGCTCACCTCTGCTCACCCAGGGAGGGGGCAGGCAGAGTGAGAAGCAGCTCTTAGAGGAGTTTGAAACAGGATGGGACCCAAAGGAGTCAGATACACACACAGCCTCCAAGAAGAAAATGCCAACAAGAGCCAGGACCTGCAAACAAAGTCCCTGACTCCTCCCCACCCACCTCCAGGCCCGTGGGGCTGGGACTCTGGCCCACAAGCCACCGAGGGGGAAGGTGAAGGAAGAAGGCAAATATTGATTGTGTATGTCCTATTTATCAGGCAGTCGGTCAACATTAGTTCACTTGATCCTTACAAAGACCTAGCTAGCTTGGTTTTATTCATTCCACGTTATTATTATTATTATCATTATTCATCTCATTTTTACGGCTCAGAAAATGGCTCATCCTAATGATCAGGAGCCCCAGGTTTGATAGGTAACTGTGGAGGAGAGATAGGACCTCAGGGCCTTTGGACTCCAATGCTCCATTCTTTTTTCTTTGTTGTCTTAAAGGTAAAATGGAAGCTAGCCTGGGGTGGTTGTGAGGATTAAGTGGGATTATTTGGATAAAGGTTGGCCGGTGCCCGGTGCAGAGTGGGCCTCCAGTAAATGTCAATGTAATTATTGTGGTTAATTTGTTTGCAGGTCATCTTAAAGGACAGTGACGCTAAAACCACTCACAGGGTCTCTTAGGTAACCTGGAAGGCTTAGAACAACCTAGGTTGTGAGTCCATGGAAGGATCCGGGCCTTCGCACCCACCCCTTCATTCAGGAATCTGGGCATCTTCTAGGATGTGCCAGGAGATTGCCAGGGAGCAAGGTCAACAGGAGGGAGACTGGCAGAAACCCAGCGGGTGGCCAAACCCCACTGATTCCGGGACTGAATGACCCGGGTGGTGGCCTGAGGGTGAGCAGCAGGGCATGGCCATCCACTGAGGCTGCTCTGTAGGTCAGAAGGGCAGGGATCACAGGCCTCAGTTTCCCCACTGGTAAAAAGGGTGCATACAATATTATCTGCAGTGGGGACCCCCCCCCTTCCTCTGAAATGCTTCGGATTTCCTCTAGCTCCTCTCTTTATGGGGAGGTCAGTTTCCTTCACAGTCCTCATCGCAGCTAGGCCCAGGAGAACCCTGCCAAGGAGGAGTGACAGGCAGAGGGTGAATGGGAGACGTCACAGAGGGGGCTCCGGGGCCTGGTTCCCAGCCCTGCTCTGACTGTGGAGCTAGGAGGGCTCGGCAGGGTGCGAGTGCGGGGCTGAAAGGAACTGTGGGAACCTCTGTCCCCCCATGGGGGGTTGGGGCAGGACAGTGCACGTGGCACAGATGGGCAGCTCACGGCCCCCTCCCCGTTTTCTCTCCACGCAGAGACCTCAGCATGAACAACCTCACGGAGCTTCAGCCCGGCCTCTTCCGCCACCTGCGCTTCTTGGAGGAGCTGTGAGTGGATGCTTGGGGCATGGGAGGCGAGGTCAGGCAGCCGCCAACAGCTGTAGGAGCCAGGTCACCTCAGGAGGAGGGGGGCTCCAGGGTAGAGAAAGGGACTTGGGAAGCCAAGGCTTTCTTGTCAGCGGGTGTTTCCGCTGACCTCTGCTCCAGGTGTGAGTCCTAAGGGGGAGGTCCTCCGCAGCACAGGAGGTCTGGAGTCTAACTGTCCTTCCTTCCTGAAACCTGTGCCTTTTTGCAATTCTTTTTTTTTTTTTTCCTTTTTTTCTTGGCAATCCTAGGGATTAAACCAAGGGTCATTCTACCACTGAACCACATCCCCAGCCCTCTTTATTTTTTATTTTGAGACAGATTCTTGCTAAGTTGTTTAGGGCCTCACTAAGTTGCTGAGGCTGGCCTTGAACTTGCCATCCTCCTGCCTCAGCCTCCTGAGTTGGTGGGATCACAGGTGTGTGCCACTGTGCCTGGCTCACTTTCCCTCTTATTGTCCTTAGTTGCACCTCTCCCCAGGGTCATCTTTGAGCTGCAGCTGTACCCTGCATCTAGCCATCAGCCACCATCTAGAGCCTAGTGGTTCTCTGAGATGTCACTCCTGTCTACCTTTGTTCTCTATTCCCACTGATACTGCCCCAGACATCCCCCTACACCTGGGGGAAACCAGCCTCCTAAGGGACAGACCTGCTACCTCCATTCTGATGTACTCTGTACAACATCAAGATGCACCTCACCAGCTCAAGAGCCTTTGGTGGCTCCCTACAACCTGAAGGATCAATGTCTTATACCCTCCCCTCCAAGGTCCCCTCCCCTGGCAAAGTCCTTTCTGGGTAATCCCCCCACCCCACAGTGTCACTCTGGGGCCTAGATCCTTCTGTCTGGCCTCACACTCAAGGATGCTCAGGAGGAAGTCACCTGCTCCATTAGAGAGTCCCTCCTGTCTGCTTTGGAAAGCCAGGTCACTCTGTCCCAAGTCTCTCTTTCCCCCTAGATCCTTGGGGTCCTACAAAGTTTTGCTCAAACTACACAAACTGTGGGCTCCTGGCCCTGGAAACATTTCCCGCCCCATCCAGACCCTGACCCACCACTCCCTCACAGGTGACCCTCCTCACCCTGATAGCACTCCTCAAGGACAGGGAGTCCATCGACCCCCAGGGCTGGGCAAGTTCTGCAGACCAGGTTCTTGCTGGATCCTCTGTGTGGAGGGCAAGCTCAAGGTGCCCCAGGGGATGCGAACTGGAAGTCCTTCCTGCCGCCCTCAGGGAGCTTGCTCAGGGCTGGCGAGCTGTGGGGGCAGCAGGGGAGTTGGCACCCTAGGCATGAGTGTGGGGAGTGGGCAGGTGGGCGGAGCTGAGTAGGAGGGGGAGGAGGAGGGGGAGGGAGGAGGGGGAAGGAGGAGGGGGGAGGGAGGATAGGGGAGGGAGGAGGAGAGAGGGAGGAGGGGGGAGGGGAGGGAGGAGGGGAGAGGGGAGGAGAAGGGGAGAAGGGGAAGGAGGAGGGAGGAGGGGAGGAGGGGAGGGAGGATGGGAGGGAGAATGGGAGGGAGAGGGGAGGAGGAGGGGGAGGGAGGAGAGGGAAGGAGGAGGGGGAGGAAACCAGTTTTCAAAGGAAGTGGACAGGGTAAGAGGCAGTGGAGGGGCCTTCCCAGGTGGAGGTGACAGCCTGTCAGGGGAACAAAAAGTAAGAGCAAAGGAGATGAAGGGGGGGACAACCTGAGAGCCAAGGCTGCTTTTGTATGTCCTGCTCCCTGAGACAGGGCCAAGCTCCAGGACCCACCCACAGCACGAGCCCATCAACTGAAGCCAGGCTGGGTGACCTCAAATATGGAGAGGACTTTCCACACAGTTATTATTTTTTTTAACAACAAATGTCAAGTAAAGAGGCTTCTATTAGATTCTTTTGGGGGTGGGGTGGAATCTAACCCAGGGCTAGGTGAGCATTCTACCACTGAGCCACATCCCCAGCCTGAGTTAAAAAAAAAAAGAAAAAGAAAACAGCTCCTGCCGCATGCCAGCACAATCTGCACATCTGCAGGCTCGTAGGACAGAGAGATAATGTCCCAGGGACTCTGGAGGTCCAAAAGTGTCTTCTGAGCCATCCACAATTGACCTCTGCCAGTCGGGTGTGAGCATGAAGTGTTGAGTATATTTTATTACATTTGCTCCTTTTAGAATTGATCACCCCATGACAAATGGGGAAATGCTTGATTAGACCAGAATGTCAGGCTGATGCCAGCACCCCATCTCCCAGTGCTCCTGAATTAGTGGGGGTGTAAGGCGTGGAGAGGTGCAGACCCCTGTGGATGTCACCCCTTCACTGGTGACATGGACAGTGCAGGTCAGCGGTCAAGGGCAGGCTGTGGGTGGCCCAGGTCAGCCCAGGTCAGGACTATGGTGCAAAGTGAGCCCCGAAGTTCGTCAGAGTTGGGGAGAACCCTGTGCTCCTGGAAGGGAAGTCACTTGACTCAGCCTCAGTTTCCTCGTGTGAAATTTCTCAGGTTAAATTTCAGCATAGATACATCCAAAAATCTGAAATATGAAACTTTTTGAACCCTGACCTGCGGGCACCACAAGTGCCTGACCTCATGTGACAGGTCACAGTCAAAGCCCAGGAGCGCTAAAATCATTGTAGGGCTGGAGTTATAGCTAAGTAGTAGAGCAGGGCTTAGCACACACAAGGCCCGGGGTTCCATCCCCAGCACCAAAACAAACAAGCAGAATTATTGTATGAAATTACCTTCAAGGCAGGTACGGTGGCACACGCCTGTAATTCCAGCAGCTCAGGAGGCTGAGGCAGGAGGATTGCAAGTTCGAGGCCAGTCTCAGCATCTTAGCGAGGCCCTAAGCAACTCGGCAAAACCCTGTGTCAAAATAAAAAACAAAAAGGGCTGGGATGTAGCTCAGTGGTTAGGCACACCTGGGTTCCATCCCCAATACCAACAACCAAACAAAGTGCCTTATGGGGTTTTGCGAGAATTGAGATGATGTGAGTGGAGTATTAAATGGGTGTAGACCTCAATAAATGCTAGCTGTTACTACCACCTCCCCTCCCCTCCCACATCCCAAGACACAAAGTAATGGAAGTCACCCCCTCCTTGGGTTACCTGCCCATACCACTGACTTTTGTCTCTGATTTCCAGGCGTCTCTCTGGGAATCATCTCTCACATATTCCAGGAAAAGCATTCTCTGGTCTCTACAGCCTGAAGATCCTGTAAGTATTGGTGCGCCCCGGTTTATATAAAGGTGCAGCAGAGAGACTCAGGGTCAGAGGGAAGCTTTGCAGCCTGACTCTTGGTTTACCACTGATTTGCTCCTCATTTCCTTATCTTCACATTTTTAAAAATTTGTTCTTTTTAGATACACTTGACAGTGGAGTGCATTTTGACTTTCTCTTCACTTTCATTTTCACTCATTAAGTCCAGCTCTTTGCTTTGTCTTGTCTGCAACAGACTTTGTGACTGTAAACAGACGTTGAATTGCACCTGCCGTGGGTGGCCACCCTAGGGGGAAGTGAAGTATCTTTTTTTGTTGTTGTTTTGTTTTGTTTTGTGATGTGAATAATGACCTAATGGCTTTGTGGGGGAAGAGTTCAGTTGCAGACCCCAGCACCCTCCCTGAGACCCCTCAGGCCAGGAGAGGCAGAAGACCACTTCTGGAGAGGAAGAATCCAGACGGGTTTTCTTTGCCCATTTTTCTTTTTGAGGCTCAACTGTAGTCTCTGTGCTTTTGCTCATTCTCCTACCTTCTCCTTCAGCCTTCAGGCTGCTTCCGCCAGTCCCTTTCACCTTCCCTTTGAAGCAAAAAGGAAAGCGAGTTGGCGAAGACCTCGCATTGTTAATTACCTGGCTTTCTCTTGCCATTGGACCGATGATCCACTTTAGAGAAGGGAAGGCTGAGGCACCATCTCCTCTCACCCAGTCCATGACTCACTTCATCTCAACTCATACCGTCCTCCCCGAGGCCTCCTTGTGTCCTTATGACGAGTAAGGGTGGAGGACGTGGAAGCACAGACTCTGGAGGTGGGCTTCCTGGAGAGGCCCCCTACCCCAGGGATTAGTTTGGGAAGAAAATGAGGATCTTAGGGGGCTGATCCTGAAGCAAAAGAATGGTCATTTGGAAGCTTCCCTAAGGTGCTGAGCCATTCCCAGCTCTGTTACTCCTTCGGCCCTAACTATACTTGCTGGTCTTTGTATGGTTGAGCAGGTTGTTGACTGCATAAGAGCATCTGCCTGAGGGGATAAGGGACTGAAATCCAGTTCTGAGCCCTGGTTTGATGCTGCACCCACTCAGAAAGAGATATCTTTTAAATTTTTTTCTTAAAGTTGCTTTTGGATTAGCAGTGGCCCTCTCCACATGGTCCATGAACTTCTGGCTTCCAGCCAGCCAATAATCCACACCTAAGCACTTTCTTCTTTTCCCACGTTATTGGTGTTATTGGGGCACCTCTGGTCCCCAGCTCTGTCTCCATCTGCCTCCGAATCTGTGGCTCTCAAGGCTCTCCTGACCTCTCCCCCTCCTTCATTCTCTACTCTGCCTGTGGGTGCCTCCTGTCTGTCCCCAGCCTCAGCCTCTTCTTTCTCTCCCTCTCTGCGCCTCTGTTCCCTGCCTCTTCTCTCTGTCTTGCTCCCCATAAGCACCGACGCCCCGGGGGTGGGGGTGGGGAGGTATTCTGAACCAGATGCGCAGTGCAGGAGGCCTGCTTGGTGGCATGTCTGTGCCCAGTGGCAGGCTCAGACCTGCAGCCGGATTAGAGAGCAGGGCTCTGTTTGCTGGGCCTTCAGAAGACGGGAGACTCACGTCCCGTTCCTAAGACTCTGGCTTAGAGATGAGCCTCCTCTTTCTTCTCTGCCTGCATTAGGCAATAAATCAAAGCCTAGGAGAAACCGCAGGCCGCCTGCCGCCCCCTTTCCACCAACGGCGCCTTGGTGCAGCAGCAGGGGTGGCGGGAGAGCGCAGGACAGGGGCCCATTCGCCCAGCTCTGCCAGTGACCTCCGTTTTGCCCCATCCCCGAAAGCCACAGGTCTGCAAAACCTGCATGTCGTTCCTCTGCCCGCAGACCTCTGCTTTAGGGACAGGCAGCCTGTCTGGGGACCCCTTCTGTCACTCAGAGCAGAAGACTCCCTGTGCATGTCGGCACCACGACCTTCCCGAGGTCAGACGGTCCCTTGTTGCGGGTCTTTTCATTGTTTGGCTTTCAGACCTGCAAGGAAAATAGACCAGCAGTGTGCACCACCAGCAAAGGAGCCTCTCTGTACCAGGGGGTCCCCATCTGCTCTCCGGTCTTCTCTGTGTCCAGGACCCTTCTCTGAACTGCATCTTCCTTTCTCTGACACCTGGCGGTCCCTGGGGGACACACTGCCTCCTTTTTACCCTCCCAGAGGCAAGGGATTAAATAAAGTGGATTCCCTCTCTGATCCTTCCTGAAGGGACTGTGGCAGAACCCCTCCCTTGGGCCCTCCCCCAACGCCAGCCCTGTCTCCTCCGTTCAGGGTTGGATCAAGAGAGTTGGCATCCCCAGGGAGTCGCCAGCCGTGGGCTCCTATCTGTCCAGACAGCAGATTCACTGCCAGGCTCTCTGCTGCTGCTGTCCCTAGGGAAGCTGCTATTCTTGCTGCCCCAGGCACATGGGACAATGCCTGCACCTCCAAGGGCCCTGTCCTGAGTGCCTGCAGGGCCTGGGGTAGCTGTGGCCAGAGCCCCTGGGCTTAGGGTCTTTATCTCAAAAGGTTCTTGCCCCACCTTCCCACCCAGAGCTTTTCTCCCAGGGAGCAGGACTTTAGACCTTAATCCAGGTCTTAGTCCTCTCCTCAGAGGACCAGGCAGGGCCCGTGCCCTGCCTGCATCAGGATACTGTGGCCCCATCTACCAAGATTCCTCTAGCACCAGGCATAGTGGCACATGCCTGCAATCCCAGCAACTCGAGAGGCTGAGGCAGGAGGATCACAAGTACCAGGCCAGTCTCTCAACTTAGCAAGACCCTGTCTCAAAATAAAAGAAGGGCTGGGGTTGTGGCTCAGTGGTAAAGCACCTCCTAGGTCCAATCTGTAATACTGGGAGAGGAGACTGGGCGGGGGGGGGGGGGGGGAGGGAGGAAGGAAGGGGGAGGGTGGGGAGGGGAGAAAGGAAAGAAAAGGAAAAAAAAAAAAAAGAAGAAAAGAAAGGACTCCTGGGGCCTTGGTTCCTCACCAGAGCCAGGGCCAGAAGCAGGTAGCAGACAGTCAAGGCCTTACCTCCTGGCCCTGCCTCTGGTGGACTGGGCAGACTTCCCTAGGAGCCTTGCTCCTGGGCTGAGCCCAGACCCCTTGGGAGTCAGGGACTGCAGATTCCTCACCAGTGCCGTCTTGGTGGAGATACGGCTCTGGAAGGGCAGCTTGCTTCTTCTGAGCGGGCCCAAGCCTCTGAAGCCCTGGGTGGAGGGCACAGAGGAGGGGGAGGGAAAGACTCGTCTGGCCCGTTCTGAGGACGTCTCTCTAGGCCAGCCTCTGGGGAGCCCTCTGCACAGGCCTGGGGCTGTCTGGGGTTGTCCTGGACTGTGTTTATACTCCACCTGGCCGACAGTGGCCATGCCTGGCCCAGAGCTGGGGCTCCGTCTGTGTTGATGAACTGAACTGAATGGACCCCACGAGGCACGTGCAAGTCACTGGGGAGTGCTGGGCTCTGTGTGAGTCTCACTGGCCTGCCTTGTGGGCCAAGGCTGTCCAGAGCCCAGGGGGACCCTCTGGGTCATTCCTGCTGCCTGCGTCCTTCCAAGGCAGTGTTGACAGGAAGTGGGTCTCAAGTGCAGCAGGAAAACTGGAGCCCAGACACAGGACCTCACCAGAGCAGGGGCCAGGGAGGACGTTCCAAGGCCCTCTCCCTGCAAATCGGTGTTTCATCATTTAAAATGGGATAGTTGGAATAAATTTCCCAAACATTTTTAGCTATAAAAACTTAAAACAAAGGCTGAGGGTCTAGTCAGTGGTAGAGCTCAGGTCTAGCATGGATGGGGCCCTGGGTTCCATCCCAGCACTACACCTAATAAGGGGGCGGCGGGGGGGGGGGGGGAGCTGGGCGCGGTGAAAGAAAGAGAAAAAAAACCCAGAAATTTAAAAACACCTGTGTAGAAGTCTCGACATACAACAGATAGGAGAGGACTCTGCGAGGGTGGGTTGGGGGGCTCCAGGTGCTGTCTTGACCTCTCCAGGAACCCCAAGGCAGCGTCACAGAACCAAAGGAAGGGCCTTTGGAACCACAGCTGGGTCACCTCTGACCCTCTGGCTGTGGCACTCATGGTTCCTGCCCCCAAATGCCTCTCTGGCCAGAAAGATGTTCCCCAGGTGTTATGGTTTGGATATGAGGTGTGCCCCCAAAAGCTCACATGTGAGACAATGCAAGAAGGTTTGGAGAAGAAATGATTGGGTTCTAGCCTTAACCTAATCAGTGAATTAATCCCTGATGGGATTAACTGAGTGGTACTGGAGGCAGGTGGGGTGTGGCTGGAGGAAGTGGTTTACTGGGGACGTGGCTGTGGGGTCTATATTCTATATCTGGATAGTGGAGTCTCTCTCTTTCTCTGCTTTCTGATCACCATGTGAGCTGCTTCCCTCTGCCACACTCTTCCACCATGATATTCTTTCTTACCTCGAGCCCCGAGGAATAGAACTGGCCTTCTATAGACTGAGACCTCTGAAACTATGAGTCCTTAAATAAACTTTTCCTCCTCTACAGTTGTTCTGGTTGGGTCCTTAAGTCACAGCAGAGAAAAAGCTGACAAAAAGACCAGGACACAAGGAGGGAAGGTGCTGAGGGCTAGGCTTCTGCCAGACTCAGCTCCACATGACAGTCACCTGAAGCCAGGCGTTGAAATGACACCTGTGATCCCAGCAATTTGGGAGGCTGAGCAGGAGGATTGTGAATTGGAGGCCAGCTTGGGTAGCTTAGTGAGATTCTGTCTCGAAAGAAAATAAAAATGGTTGGGGGTGTAGCTCAGTGGTAGAGCAGTTGCTTAGTATGTGCAAGGGCCTGGATTCAATCCCCAGTAACAACAAGAACAATAAAAAAGTGAAATAAGAAAAAAAAAATCACTGTGAATTTGAAAAACTGTGAATGCCTAGTATTCCTCCCCCAAGGACTCTGCCCCAGAGACTTAACTAGGTTACTGTGTGGCTGGGCAATTTACAAACCTTCCAGGTGTTCAGAGTTGGGAGCACAGGATTAGATAGACTCTGCCTCACCAGGCAGAACCAGGGCCAGCAAGAGAAGTAGGTAAGGTGGTCACAAAAGCACTGGTCTGGGAGACAGGGCTGAGATCCTGGCATTCTGCCATTAATTTGCTTTGCAACTCAAGGCAAGTCACTGCCCCTCTCTGATCTTCCATCTCTTCATCTTGGAAAACAAAGAGGCTGCTCTCTTCTGAAAGTTCTTCTGGTTTTTAAAACTTGACTGTGCTTCAATAAAGAAGCTGATGGCTGGGTAACAAGACCAGGGACACTGCTGGACTCAGGTCGGGGCCAGAGCCAAGTGCCATGCTGGACTCCAGCTTGCTGGGTTTTGGTTCAGGAAAGAAGGGCCTTTTTGATGACCAGGTGGTCTGGCCTGGCATGAACCCTCTGGGGAGACACTGAGTTCCCTGACAGTGGAAGAAAATGTAAGAGCCGGTGAGGACGCTGCAGAATCTGTGTTGGGGGTACAATTCCTACACCTTAAAGGTCTTTCTAGATTTCTCTGTTTAGGATTTGGCAGAGGAGGGAGTGGGGCTTCTTGGAGGGTGGAGATGCATGGAGGTGCTCTTGGGGGTGGAGGCGCACCTGTGCAGGCCTATCTTTGCTTCAAGCAAGCTGAGGCTTCTGGGTGAGAATCAAGGCAGCTCACTGAGGTGGGGGTGGTGTGCTTGCCTTTTCCCGTGAAAGAAGTCAGGATGGCCGGAGGGACAGAAGCTCCCGCCTGCATGCCCTCGGCTCCTCTACCCTGCACAGGGGAGCTGCCGGTTCCCAGGACCTCTGCATCCTGGCCTGGGCAGCTGCCCTGGAGTCCTGTGGCCCAGCAGGCCCCAGTTCCAGGAAAGGAACCTGAAGAATGGGTCACTTCTACTGGTTGACCTGTTCCTTCTTTGCGTGTGATCATGTGAGACCGAATCCTTGAATGCCACAACCCAGGGACGTTGGTGCATCTTCTGGAAGCTTCTTCCTTTAAAAGATGAGGGACTTAGCCAGGTGCGGTGGCGCACGCCTGTAATCCCAGCACTTGGGAGGCTGAGGCAGGAGGATCGCGAGTTCAAAGCCAGCCTCAGCAATGGCGAGGCACTTAGCAACTCAGTGAGACCCTGTCTCTAATAAAATACAAAAAAGGGCTGGGGATGTGGCCCAGTGGTTGAGTGCCCCTGAGTTCAATACCCAGTACCAAAAAAAAAAAAAAAAAAAAAAAAAAGATGAGGGACTTGAGGCCCAGAGGGGGGTAGTGACTTACTCCAGTCCTCTAGTAAGCGGTAGAACTGAGACCAGATATTAATAACAGTCAGTGACGTCCGCCAGCTTCCCTTTAGTTTTTCTTGCTGCACAGGGTTTACGAGGGCTATTTTGTTTGATCACGGTCAGCACATGAGGTCACCATCATTCTCCCCAGTTCATAGAGGAGGAAACAGAGGCCCTGTGAGTTTAAGCACTTGCACCTACCACACACCTGGAGAGGGGCAGAGCTGAGGATACAGGCCCAGGGCCCTCCGACCAGAGCCTGCACGTGGGACGTCATATTTAAGGAAGCTGGAGAGGCGCAGGTTTAAATTCCATTCGTGAAGGAAAACCTTGTCACTGTTCTAAAGCCCCCTCTGGCACCAGTAGAGCCTGTGCTGGAGGGGCCGGAGGCTGAGACCTTCGGGTCACGGGTCACGGAGTGTGTAGGGAAGGGGCAGGGTCCTCCAGCTGCTCAGGGCCTGGGCCTGGCCCTTCCTGCAGCCGGCCCTTCTCCCTCGCTGCCCTCCCTCTCTCCTGCTGGGCAAGACCTCAAAGAGTCTGTCTTTGTTCTCCCATCTTTAGCTTTGCCTCCAAGAGGGGCTCCTTTCGGCACCCCCCACATTCCTGCAGTGGACGAGCCTTCTGTCCTGTGGTGCTGCGGTTTGGTTTGTATCTGGGGTCTTCACATATCCATAAGAGGAGATCAGGGAGGGTAACAGGTGTGGCTCTCACCTGGACAGACACACAGGAGACAACAATAGCTACCAGGCTCGTCAGCATTTTCTGGGTGCTATGTGGTGTCATTGGTTAAACGTCCAGACTGTGGATCCAAACCCTCTGGATTCAAACCCCAGCTCTGGCCCTTATCAGCTGTGTGACCTTGAAATGATCTGGTGGAGTTGTAACAAGGATAGGTTTGGGTGAATACCTGTAACAACACCCCAAGACCAGGGCTTGGCACACCAGCTCTTGCTATTACCAAACTCGAAGGTCAGGAAATAAGCCCCATTTCCTGAAGCCCCGTGAGTGACACCTGAGTGACCTTGGGCAAGGTGTTCATCCTCTTGGAGCCTTGACCTTTCCCTCTGAACCTGGGCTGACAATAACACCTTAGAGGGAAGACTGGACCCCTCAGTGCAGTGACATACTGGGACACATAGTCTCATTGAGAGCTCACCCCCCGCGACCCTCCCCCCACAATTCCCGAGGAGCCTGGCCAGCTGAGGCAGACCTGCAGACGCACCTGGCTCCTCCCTGGACGGGGTGCTTGCAGCTGCCTAGGAGGGGGAGCTCCCTCACCCTGCCTGGGACAGTCAGCCATGTCCTTCCTGCTTCCCCAGCTATTTCCGGAGCGCATGCTCCCTGGGTGCCCTCCTTCTCATTCCTGGATCTGGGAGCTCAGGAGTAAAGGCTGTTCTGATGGCAATGGCTATCCAAGGGCTTCCCTCCCATTTTGTCCTCCAGTGTATCCCTTAGAACCAGGCAAGCAGGACCCTTGCTCAGGGCCCTGCCTCAGGGACTTCCTGCAGTGTGGACTGCCTTCCTCAAAACGTCCTAAGGCCCCTCTGCTGCCACCAGGAGTTGGCTGGAGTCAGTGGCACCTCCAGGAAAGGTGTCCCGTTCTGCCATTGCTCCCCGTCTGTGTGCCCTCTGCCCCTCCACCCTGCACATGGGGTTTCCAGGCCCCCAGGAGCTCCAGGATCCCAGCCTGGGGAGACATCCTGGTGTCCTGTGGCCCAGCCCCATTTCCAGGAAGGCAACTTGGCGAGAGGGTCACTTCCACTGGTTGGTCTGTTACTTTTCTGAATGCTGTTGTGTGAAGCTGGCCCACCAGAACAGGCTTTTGTGTTGATCTGGGTACTTCCAATTCTTTTCTTTCCTCCTTCCTTCCTTCTTTTTTCTTGCAGTACTAGGGATAAAAAGCAGTGGTACTCTACCACTGAGCTACCCTTTTAATTTTATTTTGAGGCAGGGTTTCACTAAGTTGCTGAGGCTGGCCTTGAACTTGGGATCCTCCTTCCTCAGCCTCCTGAGTTGCTGGGACTACAGGCATGTGCCACTGTGCTGGGTTTCAAACTGTATCTACAGGCAAAGACTCTAAGAACACATTTTCCTGAAACTTTGACACCCCAGGGGTGGCCTTACCCTCATCCATATACTTGTCTTTCACAAAGAAACCTTTAGCCTCTCAATTGAATGGTAGAGAAACTGAGGCCCAGGGAGAAAAAAAAAATCCACATTTCCCCACGTGCTTCCCGCCAAACTTCAGCAGAATTCCATGGATTCTGACCTCGGCCCTTGCTGCTACGAGCCCATCTCCCTTTCTTTTCATCATTCTCTTTCCTCCTGCCTCATCCTGGAAGCTCTTCTGAGAGGCTCTCTCCCCACACTGGGCCTCCTGGCTCCCAGTGCACCCCCGCACCTCAACAGCCTCCGACTCCCCACTAACAACAGAGGGGAGGGGCTGGACCAAGACTCCCTCTGCGCCTCTCAAGCAAGAGGAAGGGGCCTAGCTTGGGGAGGGGGTTCAAGGGAGAGGACGCCCTCGCCCCCTGCCACCCCTGTCCTCATGCCCTGTGGGTCCTCAAAGCCCCCTTTTCCCTTCCAGGATGCTGCAGAACAACGAGCTGGGAGGGATCCCGGCGGAAGCACTGTGGGAGCTGCCGGCCTGCAGTCTCTGTGAGTCACCGAAGGGCTGTCTTGGGGGTCACCAGCTTCCTGCGGCCTGAGTCACTCCAGGCCCCCCTGCCTCAGTCCTTCCTCTCCTTCAGGTCCCTTTCTCCACTCCATGTTCCAGACAGCCGGCTGCTCCCGGCTTTGGTTTCTTTGGGGGTTTCTGTTGTCGGCAGCAGTGTGTGTCTGTGTGCACTTGTGTGTGTGTTTGGGGAAGGGAGACCTCCACTGTGGGAATGGGACCTCCCTAGGTAGGGCCACCAGGGCAGCAGTCCTGAGGCGACTGGCGTTCTGCCACGTTCCCAAAAGAGCATCTGGAAGGGGCTGTCTGTCTCCTCCACCTAGCCTGCTCTTGCCCCGGGGGCTCTGCGCGAGGAGGGAAGATGGGTGGGAGGGAGGATGGGCAGTCAGGGACTCATGGGCCACCCATGACAGATGCATTCCTTCAAGGAGCCATGTAGTTTCCTTCTTGACCAGCAGGGGCAGCATGGCAGCAAGACCAAGCCTGCCGGGAAGCAGGACAGGTGCTCCTGGGTGATGGAACCCAGCCCGCAGTGGTCCTCTGGTCAGGTGCTGGGTTTATCCACACACTGCACAGCACAGAACTGGGACAGGGTAGGCGCCTCGCACATGCCTGTGGAACCTCACTGCATTGTCAGTGACATCTCATTATCCTACGGGAGGATGAATTCATATCTTGGAGGCCAAGATTGGGGCTTGACATCTGCCAGCAGGAGAAACGGAAGCACTGACAGTGTAAAGGAGAGAAGCCTCTGGTATTCTGGCATTCACAGCTTGTAGGTCCTGCTGTGGCCCTGCCCAGTGCATGGACATGGAGGTCAGACTACTCAGAACTGTCCTGATGGCCCTTGAGTGGCAGGAGGTGGGGAGGCAGCTTTTCTCCCTGTGGCTGACATTTGGCACCCATTCCACCATAGAAACCTGGGCCCAGCCCGCACAGTATTGCACGCCTGCACTCCCAGCAGCTCAGGAGGCTGAGGCAGGAGGATGGCAAGTTCAAGGCCAGGCTCAGAAGTTTAGAGAGACCCTGAGCAATTTAGCAAGACCTTGTCTCAAAATTAAAAAGGGATGGGGAGGGGCTGGGGTTGTGGCTCAGTGGTAGAGCACTCGCCTAGCACGTGCGCGGCCCGGGTTCGATCCTCAGCACCACATACAAATAAACGCATCGTGTACAACTAAAGCAAATAAATAAATATTTTTAAAAAAAAAGGGATGGGGATGTGGCTCAATGATAAAACACCTCTGAGTTCAATTCCCAGTCAAAACAAAAATAACAACAACATAAAACTAGTCATGGGGGTCCTGCCTAGCTAGCTGTGCCATGGCCACCACGGTTAGGACCTTTATCCTCTATACTTCCTGGGGCATCCTCTGACTTGCTTCTCTGTTTCTGAACCTCAGTGTCTGCCCTCCCCCAAGCCACCTGATTGGACCCAGTGGCAGAAACTGCCTCCCCGTATTTTCTCGTCTTTTCGCCCTCCGACCCAACGTGTCTAGGCCCTTGGCCCCAGCCACCTCTCTCCCTCCAGCCAGTCCCACCACTGTACAGAGCCAGCAACCCGGGTCCCCCTAGGGGCCAAGGTTAGGAGATCAAAGGCTAGGAAAGCCTGTGCTTGCTCCCCCTCTGGCGGGGCAGACTAAACATTTACTTAGGACACCAGCAAAGGATAGGGACAGCCAAAAATAAGAGGGGTGGTGGGGAGGGGGGTTGACATTTCATCCAGAGCATCAAAGAGGACTTCATGGGAAAAAACTTGGAATTCATTGGACTTCTTTGCACTTATTTTAAGGTTAAGTTGTTTTAATTTTTTTTTTTAAACCGTGGATCCCATTTTTTGCTTAGGGGTTCTGAAGTTCTCACTTTCAGACTAGGCATGGAGCTTCTGAGTTAGACACACAGTTTCCCCTACACTTTCTGGGAAGTGGGCAGCCCCTGTGGCTTGGAGAACTAGATTACTAGTGTCCACCCCCAATCCCATGACTGCCTGTCTCTGGGGTGGGTCAGGGGAGGGGGACAGAAGCCCCATTCCCCACTTCCACAGATGTAAGGTAAATGAATAGATTTCCCTCTTGCAATCCTGTAAGAAAAGCACCAGCCAGCCAGAAAGAACACTTGGCTTGTGGTCCTGGCTCCTCCCCGACTACTGTGGGGCTAAGTATCTTCCCTGCCTACCTCACAGGGTTGTCGTGAAGATGAATGTGGAACACACAAGAGGGATTTGTAAAAGTTTCTACACAGTGGTGATACATGGTGATACTATTGTAATATTGTTTGTCTAAATGGTCATCGATTCATTCATTTTGCAAATAATTTTGAGGCCTTACTGGGGCCGCAAAACCTGAGCTGAGTTTTAAAGGATTAGGAAGTATCAGTCTGCTGAAGAGGAAGAATGTCACAGGCAGAAGGAACAGTTCAGGCAATGGCACAGAGATAAAAGAAATCCTGAGTGTGCTCTAGAGAATTTGCAGGAGGGAGTTTGGTTGAAGTGTGTGTGTGTGTGTGTGTGTGTGTGTGTGGGTGGGAAAGGCCTGGAGGGAAAGGCGGTGATGAGAAAGATCTGGAACTAGTAGGTGATGGTGCCTGACAGGTAGACAAGGACTTTGCTAAGGCTTTGGACTTTATGCTTAAGCAACTGGGGAGCTGGGCTGGGGGTGTGGCTCAGTGGTAGAATGCTTGTCTGGCATGCATGAGGGCCTGGGTTCCATCCCCAGTATCTCGAAAAATGTGGGAAGCCATTGAAGGACTTTTAGCAGGAGAGCAATGAGATAGGGTTTGGGTCTCCCATCCGTCTTTGGCAGTAGATGGGGGCCAACCTGGAGGTGGGGAGCCAGCAAAGAGATTCCTGAGTGAAGGGAGCATAGCAGTGGCCCTTTGGGACAGTGGCAAGAGGAGACGTTGGCAGACTCTGGGAATATCAAGAAGCCAGGTTGGGACTCTAGCGTTGGACTCCCTGGGTTCAAATCTCACCTCCTTCACTTACCTCCCGGGCGACCTTGGGCAGATTACTCAAACTCTGTCCTTCTGTTTCCTTATTAGCAAAAAGGAGGTGAGGATGGTATCTACTGTACCTCCATAGGATAGCACAAGATGAGGTGATAAACATGGATGACCTAGAACAGTGCCTTTCTTTGCCTCCAGCACAGTTACTATCATGATTAGTAGTAGCATTGATGGATGTGGGAGTGGGAAAAGAGAAGTCAAGTAGATAACCAGTTCTCTGGCTTTGACCTCAGGGTGGATGGAGAACCTGGTCACCAAGAGCTTGGCACATGATAAGAGCTCAAGATGAACGTGTTGGACAAGTGGTAAATAAGAAGTGAAGCCCAGAGGGTGACCAGACAGGCTGGAAGGTTGGTCACTGTGCCTGTTGGACACCAGCGCGCATGCATTTGTAGAGTGAATGAGGGATGCATAACCCCAAAGAGTCTATATGATTGATGTTGCATCCTGAGCTTTGGGAAGTTGTGGGGATTCAAGGAGAGACCACCTCAGACCTCGGTGGGGTGCTGCTGCTCTTGTTTCTGGTCCCTCCCTCTTGGACAGCAAGACCAGCCCCAGTTGCTAGACTGAAGGGAGAAGTGGGATGTGGGCCATGTGTGGAGCACTCTATGAGCCAGCGCTCCAGGGAGGGTTGGCATCCACTGTCTGATTTCTTCCTCACAGACCAGACTCTTTAGTCACTCCCCCCTCTGCCATCAGATGAGCAAACAGAGACTGACAAGTGTTGGGGTTCTCCAAGTCAGGGCTGGTGAATCGGGAAGACAGATCTGCACCGTGGTTGTTGGACTCCAAAAACTGCAGGCCAGGCCACCTTTTGGGTGGCCACCATCAGTGACCTCCTGCTTCCCCAGGAGTATCAGCAAAGCGAATGGATGAGGAAGGCATACAGGGGACACACCTCTGCCTGTGCTTCTCCAGGGGTGGGATGTCCTCCCCAGAGCAGGCCACGTACACTCAGGGGCTCTGGTCCCTGGAGATGACCATTCTTCATCTCCAGAAGGCCAGGGGATGGGTGTCCCCTGAATACTCTCATAGACATTCCTGGAGCCTCAGGGAAAGACCAGCCCACCACCCTGCTTTCTACCAGCTAGAACCAGACTTTGGAGGATAAGAACTAGGTTTGGGGGAGTCTTGGGTAGGGCTGGGTAGGGGTTAGGATCAGCCGGCCCAGCATTCCAGGCCCCAGGTACGGAGTCAGACGTGGCGCACAAGCTGTTTGGCTTGGCACCTGGGCTGGCAGCACCCAGCCCCCCAAGTTCCCTCCCTGGATACACTTGCTTCCTCCCCAACTGATGTGGGAGGGGGAGGGCGGTCACGCCAGACGTGTCACGCCAGGCTTGAGCCCAGGCCAAGAGAAACCGCGGGAAGCCAGCGGAGACAGGGGGAAAATAGAAACTAGTGGGGGCGAGGCAGGGCCGGGGAGGGGGAAAGCGCGGAAAAACAGAGTGGCAGCCCAGGAGGAGCTGGGCGCTGAGCCCTCCAGCTGGCTGGTCCCAGGAGAGGAGTCAGAAAAGCTCAGTGGCAGAAATAAAGGGGAGAAAATAGAAAAACAGCCCCATCCTGGACACCCTAGGGGGGAAACGCATAATTACAAAGGACAGCCACATGAAACGTTGTGCGGCACTGGGGAAATTAATCCAGAGCAGCGCCAGACTCCAAACTGGAACCCGCTAGAACTACCACAACCCCTTCGGCTCAAGCCAGCCCATGAAAACACGCGGGCGGCAGCAGGGAAAGAGGTAGAGAGGCTGGGGTGGAAAGATGCGTGCGTGCGTGCGTGCGTGCATGCGTATGTGCGTGCATGCGTGCGTGCGTGCGTGCTTGCGTGCGTTCCTGCGCGCAGATATGCCTGTGGGCACAGGGAGGTCGCTGGGCCGGGGGCAGGGAGGAGTGGCTCCCGCTTAGCACACTTCCATATGCGAAGTGCATTCTCTATCTCGTTTAATCCTGAAAGCCCTATAAAGTAGCTTTTCTTATGTCCATTTTATGGATGGGGCAACTAAAGCCCAGACAGCTTAAGGAACTTGCTTGAGGTCTCATAGCTAGGAGAGAGTAGAGCTGGAATTTTAATTTGGTTCTGATTCCAAAGTGCCATGCTATTAACCTCTGTTCTTTGGTTCCTCTCTGAAGATACAAGTTTTAGGATTCAGAGACTTAGGTTTAAGTCCTGGCTCTGTCACTAACTAGTTATAAGGAAAGTCACCTCCCCTTTCTGAGCTTAACGTTCCCCCTCTCTAAAATGACAGGGTCATGTGGAATGATTGACAGAAAGATGTCCCAAGAGCATGTCATGCCATAGAGATGTGAGGATTTCCTGATATGGGATTACTGGCTTTGGAATTGCTTGTGACTACTGCGTGCTTGTGCCCTTTGGTCCTCCATCTTTCTCTCTGCGCAATGGAGAGTAACCTCCTTGAGCCTTGCTAGTCTCCCGAGGATGCTGCCCATTGAGGAGGGATGACCTGCGCATCTCCAGGGGGAAATGACAGAGTCCTTCTGCCCAACGGCAGAGTTCCCATGCGAACAGGGATAGGGGGTATTCCCAGAGAAGCCAAATGCCAGGGGCTTCTGGACAGGTGCCCCTCTGTCCATACCTCTGACCCTCCTCCCAGGGCCAGACTAATAAGAGCCAGCACTTGGACGACACTTGGCCAGCGTAAGTCACTCATTTATTGCCTCAATCCTAACCACACTCCTCTGGAACAGTTACAGCTAGTCAGCTCGTCACCCCACTGTATTGATGAGCAACTGAGGCACAAAGGGTGAAGTGGCTTGTTGCAGCACCAGGGTCAAAGTTCAGGTGGCCATGTCTATGTTTATAGCAGCTCATTTCACAACAGCTAAGCTATGGAGCCAACCTAGATGCCCTTCATCAGATGAAAATAAAGAAAATGTGGTATGTATACACAGTGGAATATTACTCAGTCATAAATGAAATTATGGCATTTGCCAGTAAATGGATAGAACTGCAAATTATTATGCTAAGTGGAAAAAACCAATCCCCAAAAACCAAAGGCCAAATGTTCTCTCTGATATGCAGATGCCAACTCACAATGGAGGGTGGGGGAATAGAAGTTCATTGGATTAGACAAAGGGAAGGAAGGGAAGGAAGTGGGGAAGGCAATAGGAAAGACAATAGAATGAACTGGACTTTCCTATGTTCACATATGAATACGCAACCAGTGTAACTCCACATCATGTACCACCACAAGAATGGGAAGTCTTATTCCATGGATGTATGATATGTCAAAATACGCACTACTGTCATGTATATCTAAAAAGAACAAGTAAAAGAATTCAGGTGGCCAGGCCCAATGTCCACACACACACACCTGTGGTGCAGGGCTGCCTCCCGGAGCAAGTCTGAGAGGCTGAATGAGAGGCTTCTAATCTGGGGAATGGGCCTTTGTGGTGTTTCTAGAGTACCTGCTCCCAGAGCAGGCCTTGAATGGAGCTTGGCCTGGGGAGGCCAGAGGATTCTGGATTGACCTGCTTTAGTCCTTACCTGAGGAGTTCTAGAGCTAAGCAGAGCCTGGGCTGGGAAGAAGGTGCTGGTTGCCTGGGGAGCTTGGGCCTGCTGACATGGTGGCATCAGCATTGACCCTGGGAACCCCCAAAGAGTCTGTGAGAGAGGGCACGAGCCTGGCTGTGACAAAAGACCTACATTCAGAGAGCATGGGGCACTTCTAAGAGCTGGTCTCCAGCAGCAGCAGCTCAGCCATCTAACCCAGTACCAGGAGCAATGCGTGTATGCAGAGCCCCCGCTTATGCACAGGCCTGAGAAGGGACACACCATGCCCAGGACTCTCTGGGCCTACAGATGGAGCCAGGGGTAGAACTAAGTAGGGTCTTCCTGTGTGAGGGTAGGAGAGCCCAGCCGTGGTGTCCCTCCTTATTCGTGGCCTGCTGGAGGCAAACTTTCAAGAGGCTCCCAAGGGAGGCCCAGGTGATTTCAGAAGAAGGAGCCAGTTTTGCAAGGGTTGGGGGGATTCCCCCCAGGAGGCCTTCTCTTGGGCTTTCTGAGTACTGAGAGAAGGAAGAGGACATCATGGGAGAAGGAGGGTATCTTGAGGAAGGGACTGAGGAAAGAGAGTGGGGAACACATGGATAGAGCTTACAGAACAGTGCTTCTCAAAGTGTGGTCCCCAGAGCAGCAGCAGCAGCAGAGCAGCACTTGGGAGCCTGTTAGAAATGCAAATTCTAGAATTATTGGGTCAAAGTCTCTGACAGCAGGCCCAGCAATCTGTTTTCGGAAGCCCTCTAGGTGACTCAGAGGCACGCTGAAGATTAAGAACCACTGACATGGGGTGAAAAAGGGTGGTAAAAAAGCCACCACAAAAGAGGTGGTTTAGAACAACAGAAATTTATTCTCTCCCAGCCCTGGAGGTCAGAAGTCTAAAATCAAGGAAGCTCATGGGAGAATCCTCCTTGCCTCGTTCAGCTTCTGATGGCTTCACATTCCTCAGGCTGCCACCCTTCACTCCCTGCCTTCCTTCTTCACGTGGCCTTTTCCCATTCTCCTGTGTCTCTCTATAGTCCCTTATAGGGACTCTTGTCATTGTGTTTAGGGCCCACCCAGATACATCTGATGACCTCATCTCAAGATCCTTAATTTGATTCTATGTGAAAAAACCCTTGTTCCAAATAAGGTCCCATTAGCAGGTTCTGGGAGTTAGGACACTGGTATATCTTTTATTTTTTTTTGGTGGGGGTGGTGGTGCTCACTGCAAGGGATAAGATGAGTAGAAAAGGAGGGGCAGGGAGCCCAAATCCTGTGGCACAGCGCTCGAGGGTGAAAAGCCAAGGTGACCCAGAGGTTGAGGGGGATCAGCTGCCCTTGAACCAGCTGTGCCTGAATGGAGGGAACCTGGCAGAGAGAGGCCAATAACTGGCAGGCCAGGGGAGCAACACGGTCCTGAGGTCTGGGAGCTCAGATCCATGGTCCCATTCTGAAGTTGCCCACCCAGCCATGGCCACACCCTCCATGCTTCCCCGGAGCTCTGCAGGTGATCTGGTGAGTGCTATCAGCACCCCCAACTTGCCAGTCAAGGAGGACCCTGGGGCCCAGGCGCACCAGGGGGCCCAGCCAAGGGGTCCCGAGGGATGCACGAGGTGGCAGATGGCCTCCCTGGCACGGCTATTTCAGGCTCCATGATTATATGCTGCTGTATTTGGATCTTCCCAAGGTTCCGGGAGTTGATTACTACATGCATCTAGGGCAGAGACTACTCTGAGGTGGGCGAGTGGGCAGGCTGGCAGCCCCCTGCAGCCCATGAGGGTCTGAACATGGGTAATTTGGCTCCTGAGAGATGCTAGGAGAGTGTCCAGGGTGGGCTGGGGCCTGGGATATGGTGGTGATTCTTTCAGCCATAAATGCTGGTCTGGAACAGACGTGGCCCAGACTGGGCCACCCAGGAGCCGCGTGGTGCCTGGGCCCTGAGGGAGACACCCCAGGGCAGACTTCTGGGTCTCCTCAGCTCCCCTGCAGGCTCTGACTGTGGTGCCTTGGGCTTTTGCTGGCCAGACATTCTGCTCTAATGGGGCTGCTCCTGAGATCTGCGGAGCTCCAGATGGCAGAGGCTTGAGAGACAAGAGAGGCAGAGCACCCAGGAGGGAACTGGTGGTCAGATTTTGTTTAGATGCAAGTGAGCCCCAGGCAGAGCCAAGAGGTGGGGCAGTCCCTCCCCTACAGGGTGAAGACAGATACAAAACTCTCGTAGGTCTCCTCCGCCTGCTTCAATGCTTCCCCAGTAGCAGAGCCTTGGCCTGGGTTCTGGGAGTGTCTGGAGAGGAGAGGATACTCCACCTGTTTCTCCATCCATCCGTCCATCCATCTGTCCATTTATTCTTTCCAGCTTTGTAGAGTGCTTGAGGTGCCTGGCATAGAAGACACTGAGATGGTAAGAGCTCTGCCTTTCGGCAGCTCAGGCTTGGTGTAGGAATGTCCTATACACTCAAACCCCATCTTCCCTCCCACCCCATATACTGTGGACATTATGTTCCTAGACAGAAAAGCCATTGCAAGTGAATGCCATGTAGAATTAGTTTGTGAAAGGCAGTTGGCCACAGTGAGGAAAACCAGGTGAAGTCTAGCGTGTGTAATAAGAGTCATACTGGCAGTTCATGTTTGCCAAGTGCTGACTGTTAATTACCAGGCTCTGGGTTTATGCTCAGCAGACATCTTCTCATCTCTTCCTTGCATCAGGATTCCATGGGAGGTGCTATGATCCCCATTTTACAGATGAGCAAATGAATAATTTGGGAGCTGATCACAGAATTGGTAGAAGCTTCATTTGATTTCCGAGGGTATGCACACTCTTTTTTGTGTGCTGGGAAATTGAACCCAGGGGCGCTCAACCACTGAGCCATATCCCCAGTCCTTTATGTTTTTTATTTTGAGACAGAGTCTTGCTAAGTTGATTAGGTCCTCGCTAAATTGCTGAGGCTGACTTTGAACTTGAGATCCTCCTGCCTCAGCCTCCCAAGCTGCTGGGATTACAGGCATGGGCCACTTCACCTGGCCTGTGCATGCTCTTAACAGGCCTCTCCACTCTACAGAAGGGCGGCTGTGAGGGCTGCTGGAGACCTAGTTCCCAAGACTCTCTGTCTTATAACAGGGGAATTTATAAAATGCAGAGTCCCAGGCACCTTCTTAGACCTCCTAAATGGGAATCTTGAGAGTTTGGGCTCAGGAATCTGAACTTTAAAAAAAAAAATCCTCTGTGATGCAGAACCAGGTCTGGGAACCTCCTTGCTGCTCAAGGATGTGACTAGAGGTCCACATCCTGTATCCACATCCTCTACTTCACGAACCAGCACTGATTCAGAACCTACATTTTAACAAGACCCGCCCTTCTGCCCTCCGAGTGATCAATATGCAATTTTTTTTAATTTTATTTTTTATTCTAATTTGTTATGCATGTTTACAGAGTACATTTCATTTCATATTACATATAGAGAGCACAGTTTTTCAAGCTGCTGGTTTTATATAAAGTATTTTTACAACAATTGTGTCTTCATACATGTATTTAGGGTAATCATGGCTAACTCAGTCTACCATTATTCCTATCCCCTTGCCCTCTCCTCTCCCTCCCCCCTCTTTTGTTCTATTTAAAGCTCTTTTATTCCTCTCATCCCCACTCCCTTGCCTTTATAAGTTAGTATCTTCATATCAAAGAGATCATTCAACCTTTGGTTTTTTGGGATTGGCTTACTTCACTTAGCATTATTTTCTCCAACTCCATCCATTTACCTGCAAATGCCATGATTTTATCAATATGCAATTTAAATTTCAGAATCACTCTTCTTTTGTCCAGGACACACTGCCCAGAGGCCTGGTACCTGTCACCTGGGAGATGCTCAGAAGAAAGCTCCTCCCTCTTTCCCTCCCTTCTGTCTCCTCTTCCACCAATCTTGACCCAAACAGCAGTGGTGTGGTTCTGAGGAGGGAGTGGGGCTGAGGTCACCTCTGATGAAGATCCCTGGGGGCCTCCAGCCCTAGAAAGGTGCTGCGCTCCCCACTTAACAGGTGACAAGGCAGGACATCCTGAAAACGCCTCCAGAGAGAGCCCCTTTCTTCCAGGAGGCGCAGGGAGGGTGGTGAGACTTGAGGGTTACATGAGTCTCTTTTTCTCAGGGAGGAGACTGCTTTGTGAAAGGACCTCAGAGATGCCCTGGGTTGCCAGGGCGCCTCAAGGCTCTGCATCCTTTTGATGGCTGCCACCCACAGCAGCTCACCCCACAAACACTGTAGGCTGTCACTCCTCCCTCTCCACCACCCAAGGGTCCAGAGGCCTCTGGAGCAGTTGTTTTATTTAAGAGAGGACAGGGGAAGGAACTGGCTTCAAGTCCCAAGACAGGTGCTAGGTCTGGGGAGGAGAGGGAAGCCACCTTGGCAAGAGTCCCCCGGATGGGGTCACATTCCAGAACAACTGATCTTAGAGCCATCTGGTCACAGAGGCTCATAAATAGATCATCCCCTTTCTGAGGGAAAAAGCGTCTGCAGGCTGGCCTGGGTCCCAGTTGGCTGCAAGCTCCGCCACTAATTCACTGGGTGACGCCGGGAACTGCACAGCCTCTCTCACAGGCAGTTTTCTCACCTGTAAGACACCGCTGTACCGGGTGACCCCACATGCCTTCCAGCCTGGGTATTCTGAGGCCCTGTGGTCTCCAGTGGGTGGCCTCTGCCTACGCAGCCTTGGCAGGTGGCCGGGCGGGAGCCTGTCACTCGCTGTCTTTTCCGGTCGTGTGTGGATCTTCACATCCAGCAAGGGGCTGGCAGCCACCTGGGCTCCCGCGGTTCATAAAAGGGTGGAAAATTACTCATAGACTCTTGAAAAAGACCACTCTTTCCCAGCCCCTGACCGGTCCTCTCTCACCAGGTTGGCTGAGGGGCTGGGGTGGCAGCCAGGGGAAGGTCTGCTGCAGGCCCGCGGACCACTCTGCCTGAGCCTAGCACCTCTCACTGCCTCCAAGCCATTCCAAGTTTTGCATTTCCATCCCATAATACAAGTGACTGCAAGGGAAGGAGAAGGTTCTCAGGGATGGGACTTTCTATAGAAGGTCTTTAGGGCCTAAGGAACAGGGGGCAGTGGACAGCTGATGACACTGCTGCGCATCTTAACTGAGACCAGGCTACTGGACCTTCCCTGAGGAAAAGGGCGCAGGTGGCCCCCGAGCTCTCTCTCCACCTCCCCGTGCCTCTTGGAAGAGAGGTGTTTTTTGGGGTGTCCTGCCTTGTTGCCTGGTGAGTAGGGAGTGCAGCACCTTTCTAGGGCTGGAGGCCCCAGGGGATCCTCAGTCCCGTCCCCCTCTTCAGAGCCAAGCTCTGCTCCAGGCCTCTCCAGCTGCCACTCCTTCCCTCCTCACTCTTACAGTCCACACTGGTCACCTCCGTTTCTTATCCTCCAATCTGGCCTCCATGGCCCTCCAGTGCATCAGAAGGGTGAGATGCTTTTGCTCACATTCTTTCCTGCCCTGCCTCACCTGAGCCCTCTCTCCTCAAAGTGCTCACGCCGCCCTGCTGTGAAAACTCACTCTCCCGGCTCCCTCCACCTCTAGCCACTCTTCTTCCTCCTCCCCTTCTTCTCCTTCCTCTCTTCTTCTTCTCCTTCACATCCTTCTTTCTTCTTCTTCTTCCTCCTATGGATTGAACATAGAGGAACTTTACCACTGAGCTACATTCCAGTCCTTTATGTAAGTTGCTGAGGCTGGTCTTGAACTTAAGATCATTCTGCCTCGGCCTCCCAAATCACCCAGATTGCAGGTGTGCACCACTCTGCCCAGCTCTGCTATCTTCTTTGCAGGGCTTCTCTTCCCCAGCCCATCCTATAAATGGCATAATTCTTTGGGGGCTATGTCCTGTCTCTTGGTTCTAGCTACTCTTACATTCTCTGTGGGCAGTGGATTTTTTTTTTTTTAAATCTGCCCACAGACTCCATAACCACCCATCTGCTGATGGTTCCTACCTCTATATCTCCAGTCTAGATTGACCCAACACACTGTGCAATGGACTCTCCACTTGGATGACCCAGTAGTGCCTCAAACTAAACATTTCCCAAAGTAAGCCCCCCATCTTCCTTCCCATGAATGGTCCTTCTCCATGTCTCTCTTCTAGGAAATAACACACTCATTTAGTTCCCTAATTCAGAAACATAGGTGTCATCTTTGACTTTCACCTTTTCTACATCCAATCAATCAAGTTTCAGAGACTGTACATTCAGATTGTTCTGGAACAAATCTTCTCTTACTTCCCTGTACTCATCTTTTTTTTTTTTTTTTTTTTGGTACCGGGGATGGAACCCAGGGCACTTGACCACTGGGCCACATCCATCCCAAGCCCTTTTTTGTATTTTATTAGAGACAGGGTCTCACTGAGTTGCTAAGTCCCTCGCCATTGCTGAGGCTGGCTTTGAACTCGCGATCCTCCTGTCTCAGCCTCCTGAGCCAGCCTCCTGGAATTACAGGCACCATCAATGAGCCAGGTGGCTCTTAAAACACAAATCTGATCATGTCACTCCCCTGCTAAAATTTCTTCAGTGGTTCCCCGTCATCCTGAAGACAAAGCCCAAACTTGCTGGCTAAGTTACAAGACATACCACAGCTTGGCTCCTGCCTGTCACTCACTCCTCCCCTCCCACTCCACACTGTAGCTTCACAGCAGCTTGCATTTATCTTGGGCCTGCAGCCCCTGCTCCTGCTGCTTGCTGTCTGCTCTAGCAGGGATGCTCACTCCTATTTCTCTTCTCACCTAAAACCTCATCCCCCCACCTCCTGCCATCCTTCAGGTCTCAGCTTGCACGTTGCATCCTGCAAGAGCCTTGGCTGGTCCCCAGATTCATTCTGGTGCCTCTGAGATGCACACGTGCTGTGACGCTACCATTGCCCCTTATTTCACTGTTGCCCTCCATGCAGTCCTCTGAGTCCCATGGAGGTGAAGACCATGTGTCTTTTTAAAAATTCAGGGCTCCCCACACCCAGTACTGTGCTTGGCACATAGTAGGCACCCAGTGATCTCTACCAGAGATCCTGTGCTCCCTGCTCAGCTGGTAATGGAGGCAGGACACCCTTAGGATGCCTCTTGAGAAAGATGAAGAAGACACAGAAGATGAGTAGAGGGAGCTCAGGGACCAGGCTTGCGCTTTTTCTCTGGGAAGAAACCACTTTGCTGGGGGACAGTATAACTGTGTGAGTTAATAAATGAGGACCCAAGGTCAGAGAGGTTAAGCAATCGCCCAGGAACATGCAACGTGTAAGACCTGGAGCTTGAGTTTTAACTCAGGTGAGTCTGCTCCTGAGCGCGTGCTTAACCTGCCACTGCCTTCTCCTTCGCTCCAGATCTTTCCTCAAAACACCCAAGAGTTCTGAGGATGGAGGAGGGAGGTGTGGTGGGCAAGGGCCCTCCTGCTCTCCACTGTCACTTTCAGAGGAGGTGGGATGGCTGACATCTCTGAGAAGGGCCTAAGAGCAGGAAAGCTGCCCAAGGGGTTTAAAATGAGAAGAACACAGCTCCCAGCCTGATGGCGGCAGAGCTGCTGGCTTCCAGGAGGGCATGTGGACGAGGCCTCTACCATCTGATCGTGTGTTGTCTGGTCTGTACCTTAGAGTATGTGTCACCCTGAATAAAACAGAATAAACTTGTTACTTACAAAAAAGCCACTCAGTATCTTCCAAAGCCAAGAATAACATTATTTAGAATTACCTGCTACTTGAGAAAGATCTATGTCTCTGCAGCCTGCCGCCTTCATGGAGAACAGACATTTTCCTGAAATGAAGAGGCAGGGGCTGGGGAAGCAACTGCTAGGCTGACTACTTGGGGGCATTCATAATTTCCGGAGCTCCAGGTTGGAGAGGGGGAGGGATGAAGAGGAAGCCTCCGGATCCATCGCAGCCGGGGAGCCAGGAGGCTCTTGTCCCCAGGGGACACTCCCCCCAGCCCAATTCCCCTTTCCTTCCTGCTCATTCCTGCAGCTGACAGGAATGAGGCTGCTAGGCCTCCTCAGGGAGCCACTAGGCCTTCTGGGCCAATGCAGCTGTGTCGGTCTCCAGCCCCGGCTCCAGCCTGCTCCCCTGGCCCCCATTAACCTGCCTCTCAGCTGCACATCTGCTAACCTGGGGCCTGAACAGACTTATACTAAAAACCCCTTCAGAACATCTGGAGTGCAGGGGGCGGAGGCGTGGGGAGGACCCCACCTGGAAGGGAGAGGGAAAGAGAAGGAGAGAAAGAAAGATGAAGAAGGAGGGGCAATCTTCAGTGGTGGCAGGGGAGGCTGGATTCTTAGTTCTGTCCTTTGTCGAGGTGAAAGGGATAGAATAGGCCCAAACCTCCTCCAAATCATCAGATGGTACCATTTAAGTCATCCTGCTCCTCTGATCAGAAACCACTCCGAGACGGGCACATTGGCACACGCCTATAATCCCAGCGGCTCAGGAGGCTGAGGCAGGAGGATTGCAAGTTCAAAGTCAGCCTCGCAATGGTGAGGAGCTAAGCAACTCAGTGAGACCCTGTCTCTAAATATAATACAAAATAGTGCTGGGGATGTGGCTCAGTGGTGGAATGATGCCCCTGAGTTCAATCCCTAGTACCAAAAAAAAAAAAAAAAAAAAAAAAAAAAGAAAGAAAAGAAAGAAAGAAAAGAAAAAGGAAGAAAGAGAGAAAAGAAACCACTTGATACACCTGAGCAGCTGGGGCAGACTTTTCTTTGAGGTACTTCTGCTTTCACATTGGTGTCCCTATTCCTTGCCCTGTATTTCAGCAGAGAAACCTGTCCCCTTTCCCTCTACCTCAAACCCATCCTCTTCTACCTCCAAGCCTTGGCTTAAGCTGTTCCTTAGGCTAGGATTCTTTCCTCTTCCTTTCTGCCAAACCTTGCCTCTACTGTCTACGTGGATGCAGTACTCACCTCCTCCAGAAAGTCCCCCTAGAATGAGTCAGTCTGAACTTGAGGCCTGCTGGGCACATGGGAACACTAAATACCAGAGCCAGAGGTTTTCAGTCTTCATAACTTTTTTCTCATCTCCTAGTCTTAACTTTTCCATCTGTAAAGCAGGTGTGGGCCCTGGGCTTCACGTGATAAACCCAAACACTCCGATATACAAAAGGGACAGCGGGTGCTCAGCGGCAGGACTGCTCTGGATTTCAGCCAGCACTACCTGAGACAAATGCCTGCCTGGACCTTGAGTCTGCCAGCTCTACCTCTGACCAACAGCATGGAGAAGAACCTGTCAGAACGCGGAGGGACAGGGAGGGAAATGGTGTGGGCACAGACGAGCAGTACCCTTGAAGAATCGTCTGGAGTTCTGGATTTGGACTTGGAGAGTTGGGACACTAAGTAGTAACCTTTTGGGAAGTCTGGTGAGTTCTGAGAAAGAGCTCCATGCCCAGCCCAGGGCAGATGGGCACCCTCCTGCCTGGTCCTTCTTCCAAGTAAGACCTGACAAGCATTCAAATCTGACTGTGCCTAAGCGGCTCTAAATCTTCAAAGTGAGGGAGGGGAGAAGGTAAGCCTGGGGAGCACGTGCAGGGGTCGAGCACTAGCCCAGGCTTGTGCTAGGGCCTCTCACCCACCCCTTCATTTCACCATATCCAGCCTGGGAGACCTTGACCGGGGGACCTGCATGCTTGCGTTCTGGCTCAGCCTCAGACTCTAGATTGTGGCAGCCCAGGGAATCTGTCTCCTCTCAGCTGAAAGGATGTTGTGGGATTTTAGGGTCTTTCTCTGGAAATGGCTGCTGCTCTTCCTTGAATGTTAGCTTGGTCATTTTCTAGATGAAACATCCCAGACAGATGATTGTCTAAACATTCTGAGCCTCAGCTTTGTCCTCCATACACTGGGAATAATGAAGTTGTTGTTTTGAAGATTCATGAGATGATGAAAGACCAGGCACTAGTACAAACCAGTACCAGGTTTCCAGGTACAACCCATGTGCACAGGAAGTGCTGGTCCTGTTACAAGTATTACTACTAGACTAATCTCTAGAACTGACCTCTAGAGCATCATCAGTTTCCACTAGTGAGGGGGCACTGAGGTCAAATCATTTGGGCAGCTCAGTTCTAGAAACCCTGGCTGTGAGGACCCAGAGTATGATCGACTCCAGGAGCGAGGACTTGGGTGCTTCCTCTGCCAGACTTTCCTACAAAACTACATTGTCCAGAAAGGGACAGATGCTTCTCTAGCCCTTGAGCTCAGGAGTGGTCCTTCTGGGTGGTCAGTCACTGCAGAAGTGATGCCCTTGGATCATTCCTTCCACAGCCTTTTCATCATGTAGATCTGTGTTGGGCTCCTTCAGTGAGATGTGCCTGCCTTCAGTATGATTATCATCAAATAAGATGTTCGAGGCATGTTCACAAACAGCCAGTGCTAGAATAGAACAGGTGCCTAGGAGAGGTCCCGAGCGCCCTGGGAAGGACAGCAGCTAGCATTTGCTGGACATTAGCTATGTGCCAGGTGCTGTGCTGGGTTTTGAAGGTGGAAGAGGAGTTGAACTGATGTAGATGAAAGGACAGATTTGCTAGGAGAGGAAGAGCCTGGGCAAAGTATGAAGGCAGTAACTCGGAGGCATAGGAGGAGAATGACCTTGGATCTGGGGCATGGCAGCTTGGTTTGGTGCAGGCCTAGCTTCCTGTGCTTACAGTGCTGTCTGCCGGCCTGACTGAGAGAAGAACTGCATTTAGGAGATGGGTTTGCAAGAGGACTGGGCTCTGTAATGGCCAGCTAAAGGCCGTAGAGGCCATTGCTGGATTGTCATGGAGACAGATGTGTATCAAAGAGCACAGTGGACTAGCTGTTCACAGTGGACCCCAGAGTCTCTGCTGGGGGTTATATGCGAGGCTGGTGGGAGACCGTTGCAGGATAGGACCTGAATTACAGCAATGGCCTCGGGGGCAGGTGGAGGGGACACAGCCTTGAGATTCCAATGCCAGGGGATTGATTAGGTAGGAGATCCAGGGAAAGACGGGCTGTGGGGAAGGAGGAACGAAGCAATGAGTTCCTCCACTGCACACTCCCAAATCTTTCCCTCCCCGTTGCCCTTCCCTGCTCAGGCTGTGGGCTCCGTGGAGCATTCTCCTGCTGCCCCCCTTGTCCCCACACTCCAACAGCCTGGGACTTAATTATACGCTGACGCACTTTGTTTTTAAAAAACATGTTTATTTTTGTTCTGACTCATTGTAGAAAATTTAGAAAATACAAAAAATGAAAAGAAGAAAATAAAAATCATCCACAATCCTACCACCCAGACACAATGCTCGTTAACATTTCTGTGTGTTTCTCTGTGAACACACGTACTCTTCCGCACACATGGGCTTCCTGTAGGACACACGATGGGACATTATGTTGGGGTGTGGTGTAGTCTCTTCAGACTCTATCACTAGTTTAAGAATTTTAACTTCTAAATATTTTTTGAAAATGGTGATATAATTCACATGGCATGACATTCACTCATTTTTAAGTATGCAATTTGGTGGTTGTCAGTGTATTTATAAAGTTGGGCAACCATTGCTACTAATTCTCAAACATTTTCATCACCCTCCAAAGAAGAACTTTACTCAATTACAGTCCTTCCCCTCTCCCTTCACCCACCCCCTGACAGCCACTAATCGACTGTCTCAGGATTGTTCTATTCTGGACATTTCATATAAATGGGGTTACACAACACGTAGCTTTTCCTGCATGGCTTTTTTGACCTCACATAATGTGTTCAAAGATCATCCATGTCTCATTAACATGTATCAGTACTTCATTTCCTTTATTTTTTATCGTTATTATTATTATTATTGGTACTGGGGATTGAATTCAGGGGCACTTGACCACTGGGACACATCCCCAGCCCTTTTTTATATTTTATTAGAGACAGGGTCTCACTGAGTTGCTAAGTGCCTCAGCAATGGCTTTGAACTCACGATCCTCCTGCCTCAGCCTCCCAAGTGCTGGGATTACAGGCGTGTGCCACCGCGCCTGGATTCTATTATTATTTCTTACCTCATTCCTTTTAATAGCTTAATAGCTGAATAATATTCTATTATATGGCTAAACCATATTTTGTTTTACCTACTTAACCAGTTGGTGGACAATTAGATTATTTCTACTTTTTGGTGTTCTTTTATTTCTTTCAACAATGTCTTAAAGTTTTCAGAGTATAGGCATTGCTTTTTTTTTTTTTGGTTTTTTTTTTTTGGTTAAATTTATTCCTAAGTATTTTATCCTTGTTAGTGCTGTTGTAAATGGAATCGTTTTTTAAATTTCCTTTTCCAGGTTGCTCATTGCAAGTGTATATAAATAATAATGAGTTTTGTATATTGATACAGCTTCACTGTACTTGCTTATTAGTTCTGATAATTCCTTTGTGGATTTTAATGAAGTCCCTGTCTATTTTTCTCACCTTCTATGTTATGATATGCAGTTTAGTTTTATTTCTTGAGAGTGCCCCAACTCCCCTGCCAAAAAATTCCTTGGGGATCTTAATTATAATTACATTGTCTATAAATTGAATTGTAGAAGCTTTACATACTTAGAAAATATAGCCTTCCACAGGATTTATTATTTCTCTTAATTCAAAACTTCTTTTAGGGGACTGGGGGTGTAACTTAATGACAGAGCACTTGCTGAGCATGCACGAGGCCCTGGGTTTGATCCCAGCACCTAAACAACAAAAAAACCCATGTATTTAATATATCTTAATAATCTTTCTATAGTTCTAGCTTTTTTCACTAAGGACCCATACATTTCATTTTGTTTGTTTATTTATTTATTGTGGTACTGAGGGTTGAACCCAGGGGTGTTTTACCACTGAGCTACATCCCTAAGACCTTTTAATTTTTTTTTTTGTTCTTTTTAGATATACATGACAGTACAGTGTATTTTGAAATATTATACATACATAGAGTACAACTTATGCTAATTAAGATCCTATTCGTGTGGTTGTACATGATGTGATATTTCACTGGTCATGTATTCATATATGAACATAGGAAAGTTATGTCCCATTCATTCCACTGTCTTTCCTAATCCTGTCCCCTCTCCCTTCCCTTCATTCCCCTTTGTCTAATCCAATGAACTTCTATTCTTCCCTCCTCTCCCCACCCTTATTGTGTGTTAGCATCCACATATCAGAGAAAACATTGGGTCTTTGGTTTTGGGGACTGGCTTATTTCACATAGCATGATAGTCTCCAGTTCCATCCATTTACCAGCAAATGCCATAATTTCATTCTTCTTTATGGCTGAGTAATATTCCATTGTGTATCTA
Source organism: Tamias sibiricus (assembly GCA_025594165.1). Classification (NCBI taxonomy): domain Eukaryota; kingdom Metazoa; phylum Chordata; class Mammalia; order Rodentia; family Sciuridae; genus Tamias; species Tamias sibiricus. The sequence continues at coordinate 35,018,857 of CM046669.1, forward strand.
TACCACATTTTCTTTATCCATTCATCTGTTTTAATTTTGAGATAGTCTCACTACGTTGCTCAAGGCCTCACTAAATTGCTGAGGCTGGCCTCAAACTTGTGATCCTCCTTCTTCAGTTGGCTGAGTCTCTAGGATTAAGTGTGTGCCAGCATACCCAACAAGGACTCCTATACTTCTTTTAGATATAGCTCATGGAATTTATTGAGTCTTCCTGTTCATGAATTTTTTATTTGTTTGTTTTTTGGTGGCTATCACTGGTGGGAAGGAAATGTTTTCACTATTGTCTCCTGCTCATTTTTGGAATTTAGGAAAGTATTAAGGTGTCGTCTTAGTTCATTTTCTGTTGCTATAATGAAATACTGGAAGCTGGGTAATTTGTGAAGCAAAAAAAAAAAGACATTTACTTTTTTTTAAGTCACAATTCTGGAGTCCAAGGGCATTGTGCTGGCATCTGTTCAGCTCTGGTGAGGGCCTTCTGGCTATATAGCAACATGGTATCTGGCAATATGGCAGGAGTACATGCAATAGGGAGAGATCACATGGTAAGAAAAGAAGAGATATTCAGGGGGTAAGGATTGCTCTTTTCATAATAGTCCACTCTCATGAGAACCAACCAGGATTCACAAGAACTACATTAATCTCTTCCAAAGACTGTACCACCAATGACCTAAAACGCCTTCCACCAAGACCCATCTCTTAAGGGTTCCATTACCTCTTATCCTTACACTTGGGACTGGGCTTCCAGCACATGAACCTTTGGAGAACACACTCAAACCATATCCAAACCATAATAAGCATATACACTCATTTTTTATTTGGTCATTTTACCAAATTTTCTTATTAATGTTAAGGGTTTTACCACGGATTCATTTGGATTTATAGGCATAGGATTTATGGTTATGTAATATTATTTGTACATAATAATTACACCTCTTACTTCTGTTTTCTATTTTATGCATTAAGACTTCTGGAAGAATGCTTTTTAGCAATTAATGGCAATGTTCATTTTTATCTTGTTCTGGGTTTAACAGGAAAAATATCTAGTATTTTCTCAAGAAGTATAATCCTAGATACTCTTTAACATAAATAAACTTTATGATTTTGAGAAAGTTTTCAATATTTTAAGTCTTTTTAAAAATTAGGGTCATTGGATTATTTCTGAGTGCCTTTTCAGTATACATTAACCCATTAAACTATAATAGAATTATATTATAATTGTAATTATATTCATTATTTTAACCATCATGGTATTCTTGGGATGAACCCATCTTGGTGGTGATAGGTTATTTATATTGCATTCTATGGCGAGTATTATATTCACAATATTTAAATCCTAGTAAAATATTCATAAATGACAATGGGCTATATCTTGTACTGTCCTTGGTAGTTCTTGTTATTAGGTTAAACTGAGTAAATCAAGTATCATTCCAGCCTTTTCTATCCCTGCAACAATTTATAAAGCATGAGAATTATTTTTTACTTGAAAGTTTGGAAAAGTTTGCTGATAAATTGCCTGGTTCCAGAACCTTTGTTTGGGAAGCAAATTCTTTGGTAATGTATCTAGTTTATTCTTTAGTGTTTGGTTTCATCTGTTTTTCTATTTCTTAGTCAGTTGAAGCATTATATTTTCCTGAAAATTATCCATTTCATTAAAATCTTTTCACTCTGATAATAAATGCAATGATTTTTGAGGAAATGGTTCTCTTCTGGAAAAATAGAAATGATGAGTTTTCTCTCCCTTCCATCATTTTTTAAAAATATTTATTTGGTTTAGTTGTACACAATGCGTTTATTTGTAGGTGGTGCTGAGGATCGAACCCCCGCCGCACACGTACTAGGTGAGCCTCTACCGCTGAGCCACAACCCAGACCCCCTTCCATCATGTTTTACACTTTCTTTCTTGATGTTTAGTTGCTATTTCCATTGTTCTTCTCTTCTCCTCCCCTTCCTCATCAGAACTTCTCTCTCTCACATTGAGTCATCTTGGATTTTCCAAACTCTGACCGCCATCTCCTCAACTCATCCTGGATGAACACAGGTTCTGTTTGGGTTCCCTCACTTCTTGAGGAAGCCTGGAAGCTCTCTCTGGGGAGCAAGCTAGGGCAGTCCTAAAGCTCTATCATTTTCTCTCTGGAATCGCTGCCCAGTGCTGCCTGTTGCCCAGTCTGAAACCAGTGGTTTTCTGGTTGCAGAGGGGTAGGCCCAGTCCCTGTGGCTCCATCTCATCTAGAGATGGAAGTCAAGTATTCCTTCGATTGCCTCTTCTATGTCTTTAATTTCTCCTTGAGCCTAGAATAATACATGGCTACTCTATTTTCCAATCCCTTACATGGTTAACATATTTTTGTGGACTTCACAAACAATAGTCCGACTAACTCAATCAAAAAATTCTTGAATCATGATCTATTTTTTTCTCAGAATCCTATAGATACAGTGTCATTTTCTCTCTAATGTGTAGTATCAGAAATTTCTGAGGTCAGCCTTACCATTTTATTTCTCTGAGGACAGCATGTTTCTTCTTCATGAATGCACATAAGTTCTTTTTCTTTATCTTTACAACCAAAATTTTAAGAAACTTATTTTTAGTTGTAGATGCACATAATACCTTTATTTTATTTATTTATTTTAAAAAATATTTGTTTTATTTGTAGGTGAACATAATACCTTTATTTTTTTGTCTATGTGGTGCTGAGGATCAAACCCAGGGCCTAACACATCCTAGGCAAGTGCTGTACCACCAAGCTACAACCCCAGCCCTTATAACTGAAAATTTTGCCAGACTATGTGTCAGCATGAATCTTTTTCATTCAGTTTGTTTGTAACACAATGAGCATTTAAAATCTGTACTATTTTTTCAGCCTCAAAAAAATTTTTTTAACTTACAACAATCATGTGTTTCTGCTCCATTCACGCTGGTTTAATCCTCTGAAATACCTGCAGTTCTAAAGTTCAAAATTCAATTATCTTTCCTATTTGTCTCGTCTTCATTTATATAACTTTCATCTCTTTGTCCTTTTATTCTAACTTCAAGGAGACCATCTCCTGTTTGTCTTCCCATTGCCTTTTTTTTTTTTTTTTTTTTTTTTTTTTTTTTTGGTGGAGCCAGTTCTATTCTATCACTTACAATGTGAATTTGAATTTGCTCTTTTAACTTTCTTTTTCCTGCAAGCTTCCCACATCCCACCTAGCTCTGTTGGCATTTCCAGTTGTCTTTGAAATGTACTTTTTTTTTTTTTTTTTTTTTGTATTTTATACTGTGGTTCTTCTGTCTCAGATTTTTTTTTTCTTTTAATGTATTTTTGTTCCAGTTTCATAGAGGTCATGATTATTCATACCTTATTGAGGATGCTAAATAACTTCTATCCCATTTCAGAGATGTGATCTTCTGGGTTTTCATGACGTTATTACCTTTTCCTTGTATTAAAAAAATGTTTTTTTTTTGTCAGAATTAAAAAATGTTGCTTTAAAATTTTTCTCATCTTTTTAAGAAATATTTTTTGTACATATAGCTCATGTTTTGTCTATTCATTTACTCACTGATGGATACTGGGTTGTTTCCACCTGTTGGCTATTGTGAATAACGCTACTATGATTAGGAGTGTGTAAATATCTTTTTATCCTTATCTTTGAATAGAAAAAACATTCTTGCTGGGCATGGTGATGCATGCCTGTAATCCAAGTGGCTCTGGAGGTTAAGCCAGAAGGTTCCAAGTTCAAAGCCAGCCTCAGCAACTTAGTGAGGCCCTGAGCAACTTATTGAGACCCTGTCTCAAAATAAAAAATGAAAACAGCTGGGGATGTGACTCAGTGGTTGAGAGCCCCTGGGTTCAATCTCTGGTACAAAAAAAAAATCTTATCTAGAAGTAGGAAATGTCACTAGGGAGGTGATATGAATTTCCCAAGGCTTTGCCCTCCATCCTCCCAGGGCTTCTCAGATTTATAGCTGGAAGGCAGGTTGGCATGCACAATTCCCAGGCCAATTTTTAGTGTCTGAGCAGATATTCATCTGGTTTAACTTTTATATCTAATGGAATTTCATCCCTCACCCAGTAATTGGTTATCTGATTCTCTTCACCAGGATGTGTATCAGAGTCTTCTTACCAGTGATTTGCTACCTTGGCCAAACATTAGAATCACCAGAGGAGATTGTGAACACCTTAATCTCCATGCTGAGCCTTTGACATAATTTCTGGGGGATAGACCCAGGTATCAGTGGGTTTTTTGTTTTTGTTTTTTTTGGTACTGGGGACTGAACTCAGGGTCACTCAACCACTGAGCCACACCCCCAGCCCTTTTTGTATTTTATTAGAGACAGGGTCTCACTGAGTTGCTAAGTGCCTCACCATTGCTGAGGTTGGCTTTGAACTCGAGATCCTCCTGTCTCAGCCTCCCAAGTGCTGGGATTACAGGCGTGCACCACCACACCCGGCTCTCAGTGTTTTGAAAAACTCCTTAGGTGAGGCTACTGGGGTGCCAAAATAGAAAACCTTTGCTTTACCTCAGGATATACAGCCACCAAGGCTATCCTCTGTCTGCCACAGGACAGCCATTGCCTTGAGGAAGCCCACCTCCGAGGATGAAGGTGCTAATTGCAGACCCTTCTCCTTCTTCCTTCCACAGTATTTTCAAGAATTTGAAGTCTCTGAGTGAATACAGAAATCTGGGTTGGGGTGGTAGGGTGGATGGTATACTGGCCTCAAAAAGCATCATTGATATCAGGTTCCGTTTCTGATTCAAAATAGACTGACGGGGAGGGAGAAAAGTCTTTTCCCATCTTCTATTTTATGGGGACAGTGCTGCTCTGTCTTACAAGGCAAAACAGGAATGCCACTCATTATCAGCTATCTTCCCTAGTTTCCACTGAACTCAGGGTTAACAGAGATGTCAGATTCTGGGTAAGTATTACTTTTGGTCCACTTCTAAGCTTTCATTCTTTTCCCTTGTATCTTCACCTCTGTTTTAGTGGGAAGGTAGTTAGGTTTCCCTCTGTTTTAGCCAGATATAACTTGAGTGTGTTTAACTTGTTCCCTTCATTTCCTTACTAGATTGGAGGAAGGGACTCTGGCCAGATTCCCTGTGTGTCAATGCTTCCGCACAGGCTGGGGGTGTAGAGGGTGCTTATGGGTCAGTCAATAGGAGGAGTGGCTAAGTACAGGAGGGAACAGAATCATGTGGGTCAGGTCAGAGACTCTAGGGAGAAGCATTTTAAGCAGAGCTTTGAGGAGAGGAGAGAAAAACAGGAGCAGTGGCCTCTGCAAAGATATAGGGATAAATAACCAAGGAGGCACACAGAGAGGCATATTTGCAGATGACATGGATAACTGGAAGGATTTTCTCAGAAATGAGGCTAGTGAGAGAGTCTTTTCAGGGAAGGGATGTCAAAGGCCAAGCTAAAGAGATTGGAAGCTATAGATGATTCTAAGCAAGCGAAAAACAAGGTGACAACATGGAGGGGGATGATTGTCTCGCCTGCGTGAGGCAGGGATGGAGGCAGGGTGCCTGAAGAGGACAGGATTGATATCATGAAGATGTGACTTCTCCAGATCTCACGCTGAGCCACAGACAGTGGGAAGCTCTCTGGAATGAAGGAGGAGAAAATAAACTGTGGGAAGGAAAGGAACCCTGCGTGAGGAAAACCAGAACAAATACGGACTTTCCCCCGTCTTCTTCTCCCCTTCTCTCGTGGTACCTTTAGAAGTGTTCATATGTGACTTGGTTTTCCCTGTTGCCATTACTATAAGGTCTACTAATCGTGTCTTCAAAATACAGGAATGTCACTTATATTCCCTGAGCCTCTGACATCACTGCTCTGTGTCTTGGGAGAAAAGTTAGGAAAATCCCTGTCTGCCTCTTCCTCCACCGACCACAGCTGCCTTCGCCAAGGGCAGGCATCCAGGCCCAGGGCAACCGCAGGACCCAGCTCCCAAACACTTGTCAGACAGCCAGGAAGGTCCCCAGAAACCAGCCTGGTGTCTGGAATCCAATGGCTGGAGGATAGGGGATAGATGAGACGGCTTTTTGTAGTCCCCGCCCCAGGATTCCGGGATTGTCACCCACAAAGCTGGCCTTCTGCCCGGATCTGTAGGTCTGTGTCTTCAGGGCAGCTCCTAAAGGACACACAGTCTCCTGCCTGCCGCCCTCCTGGAGGCGCGTAATTATTTTTATATATTGCTGCCGAATAGAACACAAGGAATGGCTTGCAGGAATGCTCAGGTATCATCCTTTGATGTGTACAAAGGAAGCAGCTTCTCTGCCGCCCGGGGCTCTCGCACACCCATCAATTCTCCTGACAGATGGAGGGTAGGGTGGCTTGGGCATTAGCATGGCCCGGAGAACAAGTTGGAATTGCCTTCGTTTTAATATCCCTGTTTTGATCTATTGGAAGGCTGACAGTGAGGGGGGACGGATCTTATTAGGTGGCGTAAATCAGAATTGGCACAGTCCCTTTCCTCCAGCAAACTCAGACCTTCCCTGTGAAGGAAGAGGGAGAGAAACCGGATGCTGGAGCCCTCAGCTGCCCTCCCCTCTATCCCAAGTGGGAACCAAAAGGGTAACGAAGGCCCCTTCTACAGCCTCAGCCCACCCCTGCAGGGAAGCCTGTGTTCTCTCTCCATGCTCCTGATGGCTCACTCAGCTTCTCCCCTGCTCCCCAGGCTCTCTGTCACCATGGGACCCATCCCCCAAGAGCGCTTAGGCTCTGGCTCCCAAGAGTTTTAGTTTTGGGATTCTTCAGAAGTTGAGTGCGTTGTCTGAGGGCCTGGTGGGTTCTGGATGTGGAAAGTCACTGCTGGGGCCCAAGTGTTGGATGCCACTGAGAAGTGGCTCTTGGGACTTGAGCCCTTCCCAGGACGCAGCCAGAGTTATTCCTATGGCACTGTCTGTTGGGCAAAGGTTGGAAAACACCTTCTCCTCCTCAGAGACAAGAGCAGGGAGAAGGGGGCCCTAGACTCCAAGAACCCCAGACTCAAAGTCCACAGCCTTCTTTGGCTCTGCCATGTCTTTACTCTGGCCTTGTCCAAGTCACTTGGCCCCTCAGGATCCCTTGGTTGAGAGGGGTCCTTTCAGCTCTCATTTCTATGGCTATTCTATTCTCAGAAAGCACTTCTCCGAATAGTGTTGGCAGTGCCCGTAAATTTTTCCTTTCTTTCTTTTTCTGTGGTGCTGAGGATGGAACTCTGGGCCTGCCACATGCGAGGCGAGTGCTCTACCACTGAGCTACAACCCCAGCTCAGTGTCCATAAATTTATCAATAAGAAGTACAGATCCAATATCCAATGTGAGCAAGTTTTGGGCAAAGAGGACCCCAAAATCAAAGTGAGCATTTGGGTAAAATCATTCCAAGGTCCAAAGTTGGCCTCTCCTTCCTCCACCTCTGCTGACAGCCCTCCCCGCACTTGGGTCCAGAGCTCCCTGCATTCCAGGTCTGTGTCTCATTTTCAGAAGCTTCTTTCAAAAAGCTGTTCTCCACTAAAAGCTTACTGAATAATACTTGCCAGATTAAAAAAAAAAAAAAAGACAATAGCAGGCAACTTGTATATTCTAAAAAAGGAATATTGACCACATGGTGAAGTTTAGTCATCTTGAGATGCTCATGGGCATGGGGTGGAGTTGGCTGCCTAGGCCTCTGTATGACATCACACGCTTGTAAGTTGGCCTGCTCAGCAAGCTCCCTGTCTTGGGGACACAGGGACACAGAACAGAAGAATTTGTCCAAAGAAGGCTTCAAGTCTTAGAAGGACAGAGCCACAAGGACCCTTAAGCTGACCCATCCTCATACAAGTGTAGAAACTAACCCCATAGAGGGGAAGAGGAGGTACCCAAGGTAACAGAGCTCCACCCGAGTCGTCTTTCTCAATCTTAAACCTCCCAATTGCTACAAGTTAGAGTTCAGATCCATGAGGCCCCCAGGGACCAGCACATTCTCTTCCCAATGGACAAGCTCTTCTTTCCTCACTCTCCACTTCACCTGGTACCTCTGCTCCCTGGACACGCTCTCCCATGGTGAGCTTTCGCCAGCATCTCTGCACATACTCTTCTCTCTGCCAGAAATGCTCGCTCCCCTGTTCACCTGGTGAAAATTCAGGTATTCTTCAAATGTCACCTCTTCTGGGAAAAAAAAAAAAAAAATGTTACCTCTTCCCTTAGCCTGTCCTGCCCTTCCTGGCCTAATGATTTGCATTGTTTATTTTGTTCCCTCAACTCTCAGTGCACATCACATCCAGACACACTCCCCCTGCTCTCAGACACATGGGCGCACGCACACACACCGCATCACGATTGGTGGTTTATTTGTTTATCTTCATTAATGCACTATGAGTTCCTCGAGAGCTGGAACCAAATCTCAAGATATCTCTGTGTCCCTAATGAATTGCATGGAGTGTAGCAAATTTCTTAGAGATGTCCAGGGTGATGGCCACTAGCTGCTTCTGTCAATTAAAAATGAATGAAATTCAGTTTCTCACTAATGTCAGCCACATTGGAAGTGCTCAATATCCGCCCGTGCCCAGGGGCTATGATTTTGGACAGTACCATTTCTCTTTTCACAGAGCTCCACAGGACAGTGTTGTCTTTGAGGAGACCAAAACCATATAGCACCTTACGTGCCTCCATGGCCGGTCTGGGGAGACCTTTGTGGCTCTGACTACACAGGCACCCGTACCTGGCACAGAGAAGGTATTTGAAAAAAAACTTCCTGGAACTGGGGGTGGAGTGCCATCACATGGGTTCCAGGTTTGTTTACTATTTCTAGGTCCTGCTTGGGGTGCAGTTCCAAAACCTCATTCCCTAAGGGCCTCTGCTGGTTCTACTCCCCTTAGCTGACAGATGTCTCTCTGTAGGAAGGGAAGGGCCTTTCAGGACAAGCTCTGGTGCCCAAGTCTTAATAAGGGAAAGCTTATCAAAAGCCCAAATTGTATGGTGGCCACTTGCAGATGAAGAGCCCTGGTTCAAGGGTTCCCCAGCTCTTCCCTCCAGCACCCTGAACCATCCTAGGACAGGGATAAGGTGCACTGGCTGTGGGCAAGGGTGGCCTTGCCTACCACCTACCTCTTGCTTCCCGTGGCCCCCTGACCTGGGAGACTGGGGTGGTGAACACACTTCACACACACATCACATGTGATGTTCCAGAGTTGTGGCCCCAGAGAACCCTTTGTCCTGTGCAGCTGAGGACTATGGGGTGTGTATATAGATGGGGTCTTGGCCTGACAGTTTGGGAAAACTAACATCATTTTCCTTGACTCCTCCCACTTCCCCTGACTCTACCTTCTCCACTCTCCTGGGCCCTGTCTCCCAAGACCCTTGCCTCCTCCTACGAAGACAGCTCGGACTCGTGCACTTGAAACCGGCGGCATCCCACCGCCTCCCTGCCTTCTGCCTCAACCTGTCCCACCCGACCCAGTCTCAACCCTGTGGCCTTGATCATCTTCCTAAAATACAACTCAACGCGTGATCTACCTTAATCTGCCCTTCTCCAACTTCCCCTATCTGGTGTCCAGCCCCTTCTCACACACTTCCAAATGTTGACTGTTCACTAAGCACCTCCTCCTATGGGTTTTGCTCATTCTGTTATTTCCTCCTCATGTATTCTTTCTTTCCCTACTACTGTCCCTACCTTGAGAGCCAGCTCCAGCTTCTCTTCCTCAGGGAGGCCTTTCTGGATTTCCCACAGGCAGAAAGAGTGGGTCCCATCTCCGAGAGTGTTTCCCACACACTCAAAGTACACGTCTCGGTATAGCCACAGGTTTCAAGCCAAAGGCTCTGGAGTCTGACTGACGGCTTCACCTCCCTGAACCTCCTTTTCTGCATGCAAAGTGGGAATGATAGGGTGCCTAGTCCATAGAACTGGGGAAGATTAAATACAATAATATGTGTAAAGCACCCAGCACCCTGCTAACCAGCTATTTCTCACTAAATGTTAGCTAAGGCTTTCATGTGGTTTGATTGAATAATAAAATAAATTGTCTAAGAGCTTTTGTGGAGAGGGACTCTGTGTTATTCATGTTGGGACCCCAGACTGAGCACAGTGCTGGCATAAGAGTAGGCATTCAGTGAACATTTATTGGATTTAATTTATTGATTGGTACCATCTATAATGAGGGGCACTTCAGGGGACCTGACAGGCACTGGGGAGAGATCTGGGAGGGTAGAGGCTTTATGGAGCCCTCAAGATGCCATGAAGGGCTGTTGCAGGAGGCACACTGCGGTCTCTGCAAGGGAATTTACCAGGGTGTCATTGTGTGCAAAGGCACAGGAATACGCGGGTCTGAGCTGGCTGTGTCATGGCTGCAGCCTGCTTGGTCTCTAGTTGGACGAGCCCTCCACGCCATGGGCAGGGAGTACTCCCATCTCGGGGCCCCATGACTCTCCCAGCAAAGGTTGGCACTTCGCACTGGTGGCCGGTGCTGGCGCAGGAGTGGGGGCCCCTCCTCACCACTCTGCAGGTGCCAGCCTGCTCCCTGCTGGAACCCTCACCTCCCCTGGCAGGCTCCTGGTCAGGGCTGTTGGTTCCTCCAGGCAATCAACGGCTCCCATGTGAAATATTTTCCCTACAGAATAACCATTTCCATCGTGGCTGCTTTTTTTTTTTTTTTTTTTTTTTTAAATCTCCTCCCCCTTCTGCCCTATCCTTTCCTCCAGCTCCAGAGCATGAGCCCCCTCTCCTTTTCTCTCTCTTCCTCCCCCATGTTCTGCTGAAAGTCAGTTTGGTGCCTATACTGTGCTGAGGCGGGGTGTAGAGATGAAAATCCAGCCCTCTGGCCCCGGGGCAGGCAATCAATGACCGTATGTCAAATGAGCAGTCCAGGTCCCCAAGCTCTCTCCTCTCCCGACCTCTTCCTCCCCGTCATGGTCACAGGAGAAGGCCTGGCCCACAACTTTGAAGGAGTTTTGGGGTCAGGAGCAGGACTGACTTCATGGGCTGAGCCTGCTCCTGTGTGGGCCCAGACCTCAGAGGGGCCCGTGCTGGGTTTAACAGTTACTGCCATCTTGAAATTCTTGATAATTTTGAACAGACTTTTACGTTCTCATTTTGTGTTGGGTCCTGCAAATTATGTAATGCGTCCTACTCAGGAGGGTAGAGAGAAGGAGGTAGACAAATGGGGGCAGGAAGGGGGCAGAGAAAACCATTGTTGTACCCAATTTGCAGAAAAAAAGTCTCACAAGCCACTCACGTAATAGCCAATGAAGCTTTATTCTGACCGGGGCCACCAACTACATCCAGCACAAAGTAGGATAGTAGAAAATGGCACCTGCTCATAGCAAGGGCAGGGTTTATAAAGCACAGGGTTAATACGCCCTCAGGCCCTCAGGTGGAGACGGTTTAAGGGTGGGATAATGGGCCATCAGGTGGAGACAGTTTAAGTCCAGTTTAAGTCGCCTTTGCTTATTACACCATAGAGGACAGATGGCAAGGTGCTGCCTTCTCTGAACTTTCCATCTGAAATGGAACCTTGTCCATCCTTTCTCTGCAAAAAAAAAAAAAAAAAAAAAAAAAACCAAAACTGATGGGCTGATGAGGGAAGGGAACACCCCAGGTCTTAAGATTGGCATAAGATATTGTCTTAGGATGGAGGGACCACATCATGGGGTGGTGGGAACTCTGGAAGCCTCATCTGCCTCTTGCAGGATAAGCAGTGGGGCTCCCCGCTGGATGAGCCCCAGCCTCCGTCAGGCCCACCTTTCCTCACGAATTCTGGTCCTTGGCCTCTGTCTGTCCCTGAGGATCTCCGTCCTACCTCTGTGTCTTCTCAAATCAAAGGCTCAGAGCTGGAGAGGGGAAGAAGTCACGGCTGGCCTGAGTGAAACAAAGAGAAGGACACCTGTCCTCTTCCCCTGTTGTCCTCCTGGTGTCCCTTGGGGTCCATTGGCCTTTAGATTCAAGGTCAGAAAGAAGTACTTGTGCCAGCACTGGAACTCTCCAAGCACGGTTTCTTTTAAATGAACACCTGGCGACACCCATGGGTCCATTGGTGGTCTACCATGAGTCCTAAATCTGTCCCTCTGTCTTGTGTTTGACTAATACCTGGTGGGATATGATGGATTAGAGAAAGAAATTCTAGAAAGGGCTCATTAGATCAATCTAGGCTTCTGTGGGTTTAAGAGCTCCCTGGTTCCCAAATAGAAATATGTCTCCTACAGTATTTCTGTCCTCCCATCACTTCAGGAAAGACAAATTGGTAGTGTAGAAAGAACTCCTGAGTTTGAGTCCCAGCATGCTACCCAGTTGGGACATTTATCTCGATTTCTCAGGCCATCAGCCTCCTCATGTGACTGAGTGACTGGCGGATCCTGTCAGGTTCTGATATCATGTGATTCTAAGTTGACACTATTGCCCTTCTGGGTAGGTCACTATCAGCAAGTAACTTCCTGCTGTCTAACCTATAGCTCTTCTGCTATATCTTGCTCCCTGTTAGGTCCTCATCTCACTTTAGTCAAGTGGGACCAGGTCCCCAGCAATCTGCAAAGTCCTATAGCCTGATGACTATTACACCACCCACCCCTTGGGTGGTAGAGGGAAGGGCTCCCACCCTCGCTCCCTCCCATCCTGCCCCAGACGCAGCCCTAGGCTGGGGGAGCGTGAGGAGCAGTTTGGCCCTGCTGTTTCTCCTCACACAGGCAAGCCTGAACTGGCCCACGAGGGCTCTGCTCATCTACCCTATTACCGCAGGTAAGAATTATAATCAGAAAGCACTCAAGGGGCCAAGGCCCACGTGGGAGAAAGAGAAGCGATGTTGATTTTATTCCAGAGCTTAATTGGTATAATTGCTCTCTTCCTCCTGCCAAACTAGAGATGGGATCAGCTCTCCCACCTGCTGAGGGGGAGCTGCTCAGAAAGTTCTCTTAGTCTCAAATGGCGGATTCTACTGGCTGCTCAGAGGCTCCTCTGGCTCCTTTCCAACCCCAGGTGGCAGGAGAGCCAAGGGTCCACCTAACCCAGAGGACAGGGGACCTTAGCAGAGCCTGAGCCCTGGCTCGAGGGGCTGGGAGGGTTTCTTCAGTGGTCACCCCATCCCACCAGGAGGACTGGTAGGAGGAGATGGGGAGGGACTTCTCTGCAGCCAAGGTGCTGACCCTTGGGGGACCCTGAGAATCAGAGGATCCTGGAATGGGGAGAGGGGAAAGATAAAAGCTGGCATTGATCCTTTCCCACCTCCTGCTGCCTCCCTGCTCCTCCCTGGGCTCCCTGGGGAGTCTACCTCTAAAGGGATATTTTGTTCTCACAGTCAAAGCCACCAGGACCTATAAATGTCAAGTACCCAGTTCTCCCTGGGGACCCCAGGGCTCATCTGGATGGTCTCCTTGTTAAGAAGGAGAGAAGCAAAAGGGGTATGGTCAAGAACCCAGTGCCACAGGAGGGCATCTATTGCTAGATCTATCCAAAAGTTAAGTCCACACTCCATCCACGCTCACAGGGGCTCCCTGAATCAGAGTTGCTAGATGAAATACAAATCTTAGCCAAGTACGGTGGTACATACCTGTAAACCCAGCTACTTGGGAGTCTGAGGCAACAGAATCACAAGTTCAAGGCCAGCCTCAGCACTTAGGGAGACCCTGTCTCAAAATAAAATTAAGCTAGTAAAACAAAAAAGGCTGTGGATGTAGCTCAGTGGTAGAGTGCCCCTGGGTTCAATCCCCAGTAATAAACAAACAAACAAACAAATAAATCTTGTATGGGAACTACTTGTGCTAAAAAATTTTCCTCTTTTATCTGAAATTCAGATTTTACTGGGCATTGTCCCAAATGTTGCATGGGACATAATATATGCTAAAAGTTACTTTTTATTTATCTGAAACTCAAATTTAAATGGACAGCATGTATTTTTATTCCCTATCTCTGGCAATATTTCCTCAGCTCTTTGTCTCACTCCCAAGTCCACCTGGCCTGAGTGGAAGACCTGGACTCCCTCTCGCCCCACGCGCACATTCAGGCCAGACTGATTCCCTCCATGTGCTCCTCCCACCCTCTTCATTGTCAGCTTGGGGACATTTCCCCATCCACAAGCAGCAGCAACAGGGCTGCAGACCCCTCCCCTTCCCAGCCCACCTCACCACTGCAGGAGAGGGTCGCGCCAGGGCTCTCCCTGCTAGAGCAGAAGGAGGCCTGGAGGTCCATGCCGCCTCACCTTCCCTAACAGGAGACACAGAAGCCCACCCTGAGCAGGGGCCACACTTGACCCAGTCTGGAAGAAGTGGGTCAAGTGACCTAAGCTCTCCAGCCTGTAGGTTACCCAAATGCAGAAGATGGACTGATCAGAACCCTAGGTTACATGTGTGAGCGTCAGTGATGTGTGCAGTCGAGTGGAGGAAGCAACTTCCTGTCTGTCTCCTAGCACTTTCCCATGAGCATCTCTAGGGCTATCTGCCAGCTCAGCCTCTGGGCTGGTTTCCTGGACCTTCTCAAATAGGTGAGTAGGTTCTCACTCCTGCCCATTCCGTGCACCTCAGTACCAGCATCAGACGATGGGGAGGCCCGTGGATTTTGGTTCCAGAGAGCCTGGGTTCAAATCCTAGCTCTGAGGCTCACTAGCTGTGTGACCTTGGGCAGCTTAATTTCTCTGTAAAATGGGGCTAATAAGAATTACCTCAGGGTGTTGTCGAGAGTATTATGCTTGTATCTGGTGCTGTACTAGGCATATGACAAGGGCTCAAAAAATAGAAACAAGCCGGGCGCAGTGGCACACGCCTGTAATCCCAGCACTTTGGGAGGCTGAGGCAGGAGGATCGCGAGTTCAAAGCCAGCCTCAGCAATGGTGAGGCACTTAGCAACTCAGTGAGACCCTGTCTCTAAATAAAATACAAAAAAGGGCTGGGGATGTGGCCCAGTGGTTGAGTGCCCCTGAGTTCAATCCCTGGTACCAAAAAAAAAAAAAAAAAAAAAAAATAGAAACAATGATCATTACTGGTGTCATGGTTGTCACTGTAGAGTTGCACCCAGCCCAGGGCTTCAGGGAAGAGGGAATTGCACTCCTTGGGGAGTCAAGTTCTACGGCTCTGTGAATTTTCCCATTAGGTAGGCAGTTGTAGAGGGCAAGGCCCAGACCTGTCTGATAGCCAGGCCCCCGTCCAGCCCCTTCGCTCCCACATGCAGTGGGTTTCTGAGCCTTCTCCACTTTACCCAGTAAGGATTTGTCTGGAATCTGGGCCCACTTCCCCTGCATTTTCCTACCCTGAGGCCCTCACTCATGATACCCTGATTCTTCCTTCTCCTGGTCTAAACCCTACCTTTCCTTAAGAAAGTGCTCTCAAAACTTTATTTGTGGTGGTCCTAAGCAGGACTCAGGACTTAGGGCTCTGTCTATGATCCCAAGGAAAAGTTGGGACCAAGATGAAGGCCTCCCCAGCGTTGGGAGGATGGTCTGGACATCTGCTGGTGACAGGTGAAAGAGGTAGGGATAAGAGCTCTTGCAGTGATGGGATGGTCTCCTCTAGGTTCCCGTATGCTTGTCAGGCCATCCGTTTGGCACTTGGAGACAGGGGATTTAAGGGGCATTCAATTACTCATTTATCCAAAAGCACTGAGTGCCGTCTGTCAACTAGGCATTGCGCTGGGTGCTGGGAATTCAGAACTGAACATAGTGCCTACTGTTGTTATCAGCATCACAAGAAGGAGGGATAGAGTCCTCACCTTCTGGAGCAATTTATGGTCAAATCTAAGAACAAGGGCTCTCAGGATGAGCTGAGTGATAACCACAGGAGGAAATGGTCTTCTACCTTCTTATTCGGTCTTCCTCTCTTACCCTGTATCCATGGTCATTATACCAGAGCATCAGAAGCTCTGGGAAGATCTGGTTCAGTGCTTCAAACATGAATATGTCCCCCAGCCCCACCCCACCACACCTCTCTCTCTCTCTCTCTCTCTCTCTCTCTCTCTCTCTCTCTCTCTCTCCTTCCTGGTGCTTCACCTTGGACCCAGAGCTATGGAGTAGATCCATCACAGACTGAACCTCAGAAACTGGTGATCCTGGGATGTGCTCCTATTGTTTTTGATGCCTATACCAGGTTTCTCAGAAGGCAGACTAATCAGCTTTGGCAAAACAACACATGCTAACTCTTGCTGCTCAGACTAGAGTCAGAGTCTCATGGAAGCTGATAAGCCCCAGGGTCAACTGCCAACTCAATGAAGCACTAAGTGCTCTAGCTACCACCACAAGGAGCAGAGGAACACCTCCGGTCACTCCACAGAATCTTGAGACATAAAAAACACCTGCTTTAAATTTGAGTGGTTAGTTATGCAGAAATGATTGACTGAAACAATAATTTTCTCAGTTAATTTGTACTCATGTCATTCTTTTTAATTTCTGTTTAGGGTTCAATTATATGACTGTGTACATTTATTTAATTAGCTTCTACCTAAGGAATATATTGCTTATTTGCACCAGTAACACTGCAATGGAGATCACATTTAATACTAACACTATTAAATAATTTAATTTTTTAAAAAGACCCTAAAACATGCACTTATGAATCGACGAATCACCTGAAAGTTAGATTTAAATTCAGGCTCTGATTTACTAAGTCTGGAGTGGGGCCTAAGAGTACACATTTCTAACTAGCTCTCAGGTGATGAAGCTGATCGTCCACGTATCCATGCGAAAAATAGGACGTGTCCACTGTTGCCCCAGTGGGAGTGAGGTGATGGGGCCAGCATGACCAAATTGGGTTACATAACCCTAGGCCTCCTTGAAGGGGTGGTCAGGCAGGTATGTAAGTGCCAGAGACTGTTGATGGAGTGGGGGTGAAGTATTCTGGGAGTGTTCCAGGTAGGTGTAGCAATCAGTGAGGCACACAAGCAATAATTTTGTGGAGGGTGCCAGTGATGGCATAATGGTTAGGGATGTGTACTTTGGAGCTGGATTGTCTGGGTTTGAATCCCATCTCTACTATATATCAGATGTTTGACCTTGGGCAGTTAGTTACTTAACCTCCATATACCTCATTGTTTCTCACTTGCAGAGTGTGAAGCTTGCAAATTGTGAAAATAAAATAAATGACTTGATCCTTAAAAACTTCTTAGAACATAAATGCACACTCCGTCAGTGGGGAGTATATAATAGGAACTGAGATTCAAGCAGGGCCTCATGGTGGAGAATTGCTCACCCTGGGTTCAATTCCACTACGGTCCAGGCAGGGCAGCTCTGCCTTCTAAGTATCTGCTGATGTGAACATTAAGGGGAATGGAGCTCTTTAAAAGAATGCCATGTCTATGGCTGGCTGAGCTGCATGGTGATGCAGTAATCATGAAGGGCAGGAGGTGTCTTGGTTTCCTGTGTGGGTGGTTGTCATTTTCCAGGCTTGGTTTTCTGAATAAGCAGGAGATAGGAGTGAGATGACACTGATATGACATCTGTAGTTTCTGACTGATAGGAATTCAAGTACACTGGGAGTGAGGCTGGGATGAGGGGGGTACTTGTGTGCAGGAAGGAAAAAAAGAAGGGGAATACTTTATGGGATGCTAAAGAGACCCCCAGAACCTCTGCATAACTTAGCTGTGCCTGCCAGGCACTGTGCTATCCAGGTCAAGAGCAATAGGGATTACCCTTAGAAGAGGGTACTTTTGGGAACTGGACACTACATGAGTCAGATTCACTTTCCTAGTTTCTAGAGCAAATGAGATGGATATGGCTGCCCGTTTCTGGACATAATCATTATAGAAAGCAACTGTCTCTTTGCTAATCTTCTGCCTCCCTTAGCCAAAACCTACATGGTCTCCTAGGGGATCTTTCTAAAGCAAAAATCTAGTCATGTCCTTCCTTAGCTTAAAACTCCCCAGGAGCTCCCTATTTCCTATAACATGGCATTGCTTATGAGACCCTTCAAACTTCACTGTACACTTCTCTCGTTCTTTCCCTCAGTCCTCCTTCCGGAAGCCCCACCCATTGCTTTCAGGTCCCCTACTCCACTCCCTGTATCCCACATGCTGTTTCCTCTGCTTAGAACTCTTTTCCCCACCTTCTCCCCTGACTGATCCTACTTGGCCATCAGTTCTCCGTGTAAACACCACGTTCTCCTGGAGGCTGTCCCTGACACTGCGGAGCAGGTGCCATAGTGCTTCATTGTGACTCTCAGTCTGGCTCCCACTAGACGGTTAGATGCTTTCTTCTTAGCAGCTGGCCTTTCTCAAACACTGCCTCTGGGGCAGAGTTGTTAGGGTTTTCTATTGGAGTTCCCTAGAAGCTCCCATGGTAGCCCCGCTTGAGGAGGTGGTCCCCACACCTTTCTGTGCCTAGAAACATTCTTTAGGGACATATTTCCAGGCCCCTCCCCAGTCCTTCTGAACTTTCCCAGGGAGGGCTTGGGAGTCTGTATTTTCACAAAGATCCCCAGGTGATCTAACCAGTCAGACCATGAAGGGTATAGGATGACCACCAGAGGACTGTGTCTGGTGTGACAGACCTTGCCAATAGAGGGTGCTCTCTGAGGAGTTTTTGGTCCCCTCAGGTCAGGTTTGATGTGGGTGTGTGTGGGGGGGTCTTCCCTAATTGCAGCTTTCAAGGGATTCCCTGGTCAGTTTGCACTCACTGCCAAGGCTGCATGTCGTTCTGTCCACCCAGAGTTCTGCTGGAGATGTGTGTGTATGTGTGTGTGGGGTTCTCCCAGGAATGCATGAGACTTGACAGGGAGGACACTGGTAAAATGACTTAGGGAAGAGAAATAAGCACTGCTGGACCTTCTACAAAACGATCCGTCTGTTGGGATGATAGAAAATCACCTCCTCCACCCTTCATACTGTATGCCTGTGTGGGACAACCATGGCTCAGGCCCAAGACCCCTTCAAGATAATAAAGTCCAGGAGTAGATCCATGGGTCACAGGTCAGCTTATCTAGGTCCCATGAGAGCAGCTACATAGGGTGATAGCCTAAGTCCCAGACTGGAAGGCAGAGATAGTAGCACACTGATAAAGATATCATAACTTAGGCATACATGTAAAAAGCAAAGACTAGGCAGTCTCCTTGTTTTGCTGAGCTACCAATATCTACAGACCACATCAGAAATCCTTGAGTCATCCTGGAATCTCTGGTTGTGCACAGACCATCTGTCTGGGGGAATCAGCAAATCAAGGGTTTCAAGTACAACATAGTGGGACCTCCCATAGGCCATCAACCCAGCAAGAAACTCGAGGACTTTGTCAGAAGCCCCCCAAAACTCCTGGGTCCTTGAGGGGACATGGAACAGGTGGTGCTAGGGGTGGGTGATAGAGAATGGCCTATGTCTTTGAGGAAGCATTTTTCTTTGGTTGGGTACAGAAGGAGATTTCCCACTGTTAATGGTGGGGACATCTCTATTATATGGCCTTGAAGTCGGCAAGGTTGAAAAAAACAATGTCACACTCAGGACAGCCGTGGCATAGATTTGGAAGCCTGGGGAGTGGTGGTGAGGGAAATACTGGTTATCCACAAATGGACTATGTGTTCAACCTTGGGTCTGAGAGGAAGAGTTGGGATCATAGATAGAAATGTCTGGCATAAAGGAACAAGAAGTGGTTTGACATGGAGGCCAAACAGGGGAACTTGAAGAAATGGGATACGTGGTTAATAGTGGCCAAGTTTCAACTTTAGTCCCAGGGTGGTTTGGAGACCCTGTTATTGAACCAGAGATTGATCTGCAGCCCGCCCTTCACTGACACTCCCTCATCCTCTCTCCCACCAGGCGCCTAGATGCCAACCTCATCTCTCTGGTCCCGGAAAGGAGCTTTGAGGGGCTGTCCTCCCTCCGCCACCTCTGGCTGGATGACAATGCACTCACGGAGATCCCTGTCAGGGCCCTCAACAATCTTCCTGCCCTGCAGGCCATGACCCTGGCCCTCAACCGCATCAGCCACATCCCCGACTACGCCTTCCAGAACCTCACCAGTCTTGTGGTGCTGTGAGTGCTGTCCTGGCCCTATCCCTGGCTGTGTCCTCCTGGGCCTGGAGACTGCATGTTTTCTCAAGTTAGACAGAAGCCTGGCTAGCTTTGCTCTTCTCTGCATGTTGCTGAACATCCTAATCTCACTTTCTCCTTTGTAAGAAGGATGAGGATGTCCATCCTCCACTGATTCTATAGGATTATCATGAAGTCAAATGACATTACACCTATTGAAGTGCTCTAAGAGTCACTACAATGCCAGAATACTATAACCAGAAAATAGGAATTAAGCTATTGTTTTCTCACTATGCACATATAATAAGCATATCATGCTAGTTGGAATAGAAATCAAGAATTTCTTAACTAATTTCTACCATATTTGATGATCAAATGATGCAGTCATATGCTCTGGTGCAGGGATGGGATAAATTCACCTCATTCCCCAGGCCTAAAGAAGCAAAGAAAAGCCATCACTTTTAATTAGACAACAAAGCCCCATCAGGGTAATTACCTGGGAGATAGCATCCCTGGCAGGAATTGGGGACTGGGGTTAACTCTGCCTTCCCAGTGGGAACTTTAGAGTGCAAATTAGCTCCCAGCTAATTGCTATGAATGATTGGTAAGTTCATAGGGTAATTACTAAGGGTTTGGAGGTCACATGTAATTGCTTTGGGTTACATACTAATTGCTACAGGAACATGTGTGTTAGTGACTCTGCTAAATGGCAACATTACTTCCTCTGCTCTTGGAAATCTGGTGTGATTTTCCAAGCCAGGGAATGAATGATGCTTAGTTTCATTTCAGAGATGAAAAAACAGGCACCAATTTGTTTGTCTAATTCTCTATCCTGGGAGATTAGAGAACCAAGATGAGTATCCTTATGGAGCACATACTTCTCTCTCAAGATGACCACACCCTCCCCATTCCTGGGCATCAGTGACATGTTTCTGGAGGGTCAACAGAACAAGGTTATTGGTCTCAGCTTTGGTGAGACCCATATCCCTGTGACGTCATGAGGGAATGAGGTCAGGTCTCCATGAGGGACTACTGGAAGAATGAGAGTTTCGTCATGGGTCTCAGACATATGGGCAGCAGCAGGTGCTTACACTGAAAGGCCACAGAAGCATGACACATAGCTGTTTCCCCCAAGGGGCTTACAGTCTAGTTGAAATAGCAGAACAAATGTGGGAAGAGATGTTGTATAACTGATGCTAACAGCCAGTTGGCAAGTACAGGTTCTTGGTAGCATAAGAATAGAGGAGAGGCTGACATGATTATAGATGGGGGAGAGGGAAGTTTCACAGGGGAGGTGTGGCTGGTCCTGGACCTGGAAAAATGATGGATTTAAGATGAGCAAAAAGAATAAGAGCATTGAAGCCAGGGCAGCTGTCTGTGAGTAGACCAATATAGCTGGCAGAGTATCCTCAGGCAGAGTGCAGAGGAGAGGTTGGTAAGGGGAGTTTGGGGACTCACAATGTCAGAGCAGGGAGTTTGGCTTTTATCTGCTAGTGGGAGAGGGGAATTTGAAGCATTTCAGGCTAGAGTTAAAAGGGGGTATTTTAGGAAGTTTAATGTGAAGGATGGATGAGAACAGGGGCAAATCAGTTAGTGGGAGATCAGTTAAAAGGTCTTATGCATCAAAGTCCAGGTTAGGGAGGTGGCAGAAAGGCTAGAAGGGAAGGAAGGCATGGCTGTAAGCAATGTTTTGAATGGAAAATTGATCTGGTTTACGGGTTTCAGAGGGTGGAAGACCAGGAGGAAAAGGAGTCATGGGTGACTTCAAGCTTTGGTTGGGAGGCAAGGAGTTGGCATGAAAATCAGGCCTGTGAGAGAGCTAGGAGGCATGGGGACCCACTGGGCATAAGGAGGGACGAGGGACTAAGGGGGAAAAGTACTGGTGCAGGAGCAAAGCTGAAACAGAACTAGACTCTAGAATGATGGAGTTTAGTGGCAGTTGGGATAGAGGTGTGAAGAGAATGGGACAACTAAAAACCCCTCAGGAAGAGGGAGTTTATTCCCAGAAAACAGGGGCTGTTTTCCCTACTGGAACAGAAGCTCCCTGTGGGCTGGAAATCTGTTGCCCCCTCTGGAACTGACTGAGATTTAAATCCCAAGGGTCACAAAGCTACTGTCCCCTGTCCCCTTCCCCAATTTAGGGATGAGTCCTGCCTGTGGTCTTGGTATCTGAGCAACATCTTAGAGGCCAGCCTGATTTTTACCCCTTGGAAGTGATTTCCCTCTGCTGACTAAAGCTTATTTATTTATTTGTTTTTTTTTTTTTTTTTTTTTTTTTTTTTTTTTTTTTGGTACTGGGTATTGAACTCAGGGGTGCTTAACCACTGAGCCACATCCCCAGCCCTTTTTAAAATATTTTATTTAGAAACAGGCCTTTGCCAATTTGCTTGGGGCCTTGCTAAGTTCCTGAGGCTGGCTTTGAACTCACGATCCTCCTGCCTCAGCCTCCCAGGCTGCTGGGATTACAGGCATGCGCCATCACATCTGGCTTGAAGATGTTTTTAAATTCTTGAATTTCAATAATGCAACTCGAATATGTCATGGGATATTAGATATCCTGCATCTAATTTTCCTGGAACAAGGTATGCAGGTTCCATCTTCCTAGAGTTTTTTGTTTTCAGTTTTTTTTTTTTTTTTTTTGTATTTTGTCTTTAACTCTACCTTCAGTCTCATTTTTGGATTCTCTCCTTCAGAAACATTAGTTACTCTGATCGACAACCTTTGCATCACATTGATCAGTTACTGTTTTAACTGTTTTATCTCTAGCTTTCTCTCTGACACTAAATCAATTTCAGCAGTCATCACTGTTCCTTCTTTCGAATTTATTGACTTATTTTTTCTTTTAGTAATGATTTTGGTTTTTTTATTAATCTATAATGGCCATTTTCTTTTCATTAAAAATTCTGCCTTTGGAATACTGTTTGGGTTGTTTTGTAGCAGAAGGCACGTGTAATCCATTTCCTTCTGTTCCTCATCCATTAGTGATGTTTTCCTTTTTCTGGCTATGCGTGGAGAGCTCTGTTCAGCTGTTCTGGTGGCATCCTCTTCGGGCTCTGTTATTTCTCCCCTCCAAGCTGCAGTGTGTAGACTGAGTACCAAGGATGATATGGTTCTGTCCCCGTTTTTGTATCCTGGTGGGATGGTGAAGGGTGGGGACATGTTTTTTAGTTTGTTTGTTTGTTTGTTTTGTTTTGTACCAGGGATTGAACTCAGGGCCACATCCCCAGCCCTTTTTTGTATTTTATTAGAGACAGGGTCTCACTGAGTTGCTAAGTGCCTCGCCATTGCTGAGGCAGGATTCAAACTCGTCATCCTCCTGCCTCAGCCTCCCAAGTGCTGGGATTACAGGTGTGCACCACAGCGCCCATCTCGGGGATATGTTTTGAGGTGGCATACAATCTTTGTTAAGATTCTTTGGGCTCTGCTTTCTCTGCCCAGGTTGTGTTAAATGTATGAGTTCATTCCCTCTGCTCAAAAATACCTTGAGGCCTTACAGGGTGGCTCATTCCTGTAATCCCGGCTACACAGGAGGCTGAGGCAGGAGGATCACAAGTTCAAAACCAGCCTCAGCAACTTAGGGAGACCCTGTTTCAAAATAAAAAATAAGAAGTACCAAGGATGTAGCTCAGTGGTAGAGCACCCCTGGGCTCAATCCATAGTACTGGGGAAATCCCCCCCAAAAAAGCAGAACCCTCAAAGCCCCTGCATTCAGTAAGTAGCCTGGAGCCTTTATTTGACTTTTCCTTTCACTTGTTCCTTTTGGAAGCCAGAGGTATAGAGGAAAAACAAGGACACTCATATAGCTACTTCTCTTGGACTTGGGGCTTTTAGGGAGAGTTTGCTTTCTCCCCAGTTCATTTTCTGGGAAAAGGAGCTGATACAATATAGAATGTCCCCTTGGTCATCATTTTTGCTCTGTCCTTACAGTAGGCTGCATGTCTTTCGTGTGTCTTTCCTGGCTTTGTTGCTACTGTTGATATTTGGGATGGGGTGGGGTCTGGCTTTTGCTATATTTTTCTCATTAGGAGTTGGGAGAAGAAAACTCTGTCACTTATTTTCAATCAGCTATTTATCTCGGAAATCTCCCCCAAACTGATCTTCTTCCTTTCCTCAACCCACACCTGCTCCGGCCAAGCCCTTTACCACCCTGTGCAGAGAGGCCAGGCTCATTCCCACCTGCTTGCCTCTGCACACACTCTCACCTGTGCCTGGACCGCCCCTCCCTCTGCCCCTGGGGCTCACCCATCTTCCTGGACCTGCTCTGGATCACCACCTCTGCAAGCCTTTCTTGGTTCCCCTGGCCTCGCTGATCTCCCGGTTCTCTCGGCATGTCCATGGCTCCCTCCAGCTGTTACAGAAAGCTTAGCCTTTAATTATATGTAGTCTGCCGCGGTTTGCTCTTGGCTCCCCTAAGTGCGTCTGGCCACTGAGTCAAGCTGGCCGGGTCCTAAGGAGCAGGGTCATAGACGAAGCCTCAGACGTGAGCCCCTGTGACATCAGGTCTCTCCCAGTGCTTAACAGGAGTTTGCTTTAGCCTTGGCAGGTCTAGGCCCTCCTTTCCCTTTTTGCTTCAATAAGAAGTCAAAATGATGAAACCTGTGGCCAAAGCAGCCCTGGCAATGATGGCTTCGGAGTCCGTCTTGCCTACTCCGTTGGTCCCTGGGGTCTAACTGGGTTCATTCTGTCCATGCTTCTGCCTCCGCTCTGCTACACTCACCACCATGTGTTCTCGTCTGTTCTGGCCCGGGTGCGGTGGCGCTCATCCTGAGGTGTCTTTCTCCCCACACAGGCATCTGCACAACAACCGCATCCAGCATCTGGGGACCCACAGCTTCGAGGGGCTGCACAATCTGGAGACACTGTGAGTGGGGGAGTCCTGCTCAGGCCCTGCCCTGCCTGGCGATGAGAACTGCATTCCTGGGTGGGGGAGGGGGTGGCGTGTGGGCACGGGGAAGGGCCGGCAGCACTGGGATGCTGGGCTGTGGCCCCGGGCTTGCTCGCCCACGTGGCCTCCCCTGGCACTTTCTCTGGGATGGCACTCAGAATGAATTCCTTCCTGCCTCAGGTGGGTGGGAGGTGCCCTGGGGGAGTTCAGAGTGGCCCTGGGGAGTGGGAATCCAGGACTCCTGCCAGCAGAGACCACCAAAAAAACACACGGTTTGGACAGAAACGAGGCTGCAGGGAGTATTAGGATATTAAGCCTGGGGACTAGGCGGTTTGGGAGTAGGGCTGGGGCTGACTTGATGGCAGTTTTGATGTCTGTTTAAGGGTGGCTGCTGACAGAAGGGAGAGTAATACCAGGGAGTAATGCCGGGACTGTTTGCCAACTGATCTAACTAGCTAAATGATTAATGGGGGGGATGGCCCGTTCAGCGCTCCAGCCTGACTATAAAAAGCACCCAAGCTGTTGACTCTTAAAAAGCCGTATTATTCACACATCATCATCCTGGAATTCAGTTAAGGTCAAAATGCACCCAAAGCCTCCCATCACTTCCTCTGGAGTCCCGACAGCCCCCGCAGAGCGGGCTGAGTGGGCCCAATTCAGCAAACAGTTGGCCAGGCTCTGTAAGTGTGGCTGCCCACGTCAGCTGGGTTCCTCGGGTCCCATGAGAGAGCCAGCGACCGCTGCCACCTGGTGCAGGCCTGGGAGAGGGGCGTTGGGGAGAAAAGACCCCCAGATCACCAAGTGAGCCATTGAGGGTGGGAAGGGCTCACGGCATCAGTAGGATAGTCACAGTTGCTGCCCCCCACTACGTCCCCTTCTCCATAATCAATTCCCCATTTTCCCGCACACACCCCAAAGCATCACCCCTGAGGTGAGGGATTTTCAAGAATCCAAAGCAGTGGAGGAGAAAATGCTGGAAGACAGTCTGAGGCTGGGAAGCAATGTGTTGTGGAAAACCTTTTGGCAAAGTCTATCCCGAGAGGCCTGGGCAGGGGGGCGGGGCGTGGAGGCCGGGGGCGAAGTTCCACCCCTCTGTCCTGTGGTGGGGTTCCCAGGAGCGTGGCTGCTCTCTTGGGCTCAACCTGTAGCAGGACAAGTGGCAGAGCAGGGCCAGCTCCCTGTGTCCTCACTCTTCAGCCAACTCACTGCAGAGCAGTGGGGTGTGGGGCGACATGCCCTAGCCTGGAGTCAAGAACATCAGAACCTCCCCTGCCACTATGCGTGACTTGGGCTATGTGCTCCGGCCCCACCAGCTGTCCCAGACAGCTGGACAGTTAAAGCTGAACAGCCTAGCCCACTCCACCACCATGGGAGAAAACCGATGTCCAGGGAGGTGGCATGACTTGCTCAGGGTAGCTCCCCAACTTACTGACAGAGCAAATCCAGGGTGTATTAATGAGAAAACACACAGGAACGTCCCTGGGATAGTGCCCTGCCATCCTTGACCACCTGGTCAAATGTGAACTCTGTGAGCCTACTGTGTGCTAGGTTTGGGAGGCTCCTAAATGTGAGAGATGGCCATTTCCTTGGGAAAGCCCTGGCCTCCATTAACCAGTCTCCTCCAGGAGACACAAGAATGCTTGAGGTCGTTCTTGGAGTTGCCATTCATCAGTAGGGCAGGAAAGAATCCAACGCCATTGGCCTTGGAATGGGGGGGTGCTGTTAAGTCTGCTGGGAAGTCAGGTGAGGAGGGGGCACCTACACTGGGTATGGGTTGGCACCTCTAAAAAGCCAACGAGCAGCTGTTTCTTTCCTTTGGGGGCACGCTGCCTAATTCTTTCTCAATTAGCCACTGGATTGCCGCACAAGGCACTTGGCTCAGCTGGTGTTGGCTGAGTCACAGAGCAATCCTGCCGCTAAGCACCCCCAGGATCTTTCATCTATCTACAGGAGCGTTTGGCTCCAGCACACAAAGCCCAGGGCTGCGCCCACTTTACAGATGGGAAAGCCAACACCCAGAGACAAGGAAAGTTCTCCCACTTCACAGCGTGGAGGCTGAATTGCCAAGCAGCAAGGCCATTGGCAATGGAGAACCTGGGGCGCCAGACCACTTCTACCAGCTACATGACCTTACTCGAGTCATTTCCTTCTGAGTCTTAGTTTTCTGACCTGCAACACGATGTCTTCAGTAACACCCACCTTATAGGGCTGACATGTGCGTTCAATGAGATGATGTGTGTGAAGTTGTCACGGAGTCCGGCAGCTGTATCAGAACCTGCCCTACGCTCCTTGCTCCTTCCCCATCCCCTCTTCTGAGGGCCTCCATCTCTTCCCCACCCATGAGGGGTAAACCTTTCTTCCAACTTTTGATCTCCAATTAAAAAGGGGGAAAGTGTGTTCTTTATCCTCTGTTCCCCAGAGCATTTTCTGGGGAGCCAGATGTGGAGGGGGAGGAGTGGCTGGGAGAATGAAAGGAGAAAGAAATGATAGTCAAACCTTTTAATTGTTGCATAATTGGCACGCTCGGCAGCCTCGGTTATTACTCGGGAGCTTTCATGTGAGCTTCTCACTGGAAGGGTATTTCTCCCTCAGGCCTCGTAAATCTCTGCCACTTAGACCTCTCTCATCTCTGGCAGCGGAGGGAAGATCAAACCCCCACGGCCCAAGCTGTGGTTTGGCTCAAGCTGTGGTTTGGCTTGTCTGCAGACTCCTCTTTGGAGGGGAGAGGTACCCCCAGTCTTCCCACCTGGGGGGGGGGCAGGTGTGGGCATGCACACTCGTGGCCACACAGGCACCTTGAACGATGCACACGCGGTGCACACGCCGATGCTCCCACCCTTTGCAATCCTCTCTCCACATCGACGCCGCCACCCCCACGCTCAGCACAGCACAGAGATGCCCTCGGCAAACGCACCTGCGGAAACACCACCGCTCTATGCCCACAGCTCTGCAGGCCAGGCTGCCTGAGTTCCAGTCCTGGCTCTGCCTCTGCAAGCTGGGTCAGCCAGAGCACGTGGCCTTGCCTCTGGAAGTCTCACTTTCTTCACCTGCACAATCAGCTCCCATAAAAGTAAGGGGGAGGGCTGGGCATGTGGCTCAGGGGTAGAGTGTTGGCTTAGCATGCATGAGGCCCTGGGTGCAATCCCCAGAACCACAAAAAGAAAGAAAATCAAGGGGGAAACAGCATCATACACCAGGCTCTCTCTAACTTCAAAGGAGCCAGGCAAATCTAAGCAGATCCAAGTACTTTGGGCAGGGTTACCAATGGACAGCATAAATCCCACAGATGCCACATGAGGCCCTGGGGGACAAGCCTTGCTGCTCTCTGAGGAAGTATAACCTCACAGGAAGAGGCTCTGGAGATGTTTCTCCTAATGTAGTTGTCACCATTCCAGACTGTGCCAAGAAACCTCAGCCAGAGGCAGACAGGGGGGGCTCTGTCCTGCATCCATGACTCCTTTCAGATCCGACAGTGAAGATGACCCACCACCTGTTGGGAAATTCAGAATCAGAGATGGTCTAGCCCTCAGCCTCTGAAGTAGCAATCCATACACTTTCTAGATCAGACCAGATATACAGATTTGGGACCAGTTGCTCAAGTTTCTATAGTTCTTATGTGATAGAAACCACTAGAACCCACACCTCAGCCTCACAGTACTTTGCTCCATTTAGCACTCACTACCTCAAGGCCAGAGCAGTTATAGGACTTCCTGGTATCTAGGTTGACAAGAGGAATCATGATGTAGAACCACTGTGGGAGGTTCCTTCTACTGGGAAGTTTTAGGGACCAGAAATCAGCTGTCAGGACCCCTAGGTCAATGCTTGGAATTTCAGCTTTCCTAGCCTGACAGCTAAGGTTCCTCAAATTCCCAGTTATACTTAATAAAATGTCAGTGGGGGAGGTAAAGAGATGGCAGTGTAGCTCAGAGGTAGAATGCTGGCTTAGCATGCAGGAAGCCCTGGGTCAGATCCGCGGCACCACAAAATCAAAGTGTCTAGCAATCCCAGTTGTATTCTGAGGGGCTTTTATATCTGGAAACTTGAGGTCTGCATCTGACCTGGAACCCAGAGGGGGCAGGTCCCAGCATGCATGTGGGGACAACCGTGCCTCAATTCCTTCAGCCTGGACAATGATCTCTGGGCCTTGTTATAACCTTGTTAAACAAATCAGGCCCTACTGGAGCCTGTGCGGGCTGGACATTTTCCCTTGGAGAAGAGCCTGGGTCTTAGTGAGAACAGAAACCTCCTGGCCACAGCTCCTTCGCTAATCAGGACCAGCATTAAACAGGAGTCCAGGAGGGGAGGAGAGCAGGGGAGGAATTTATAGAATTCCTCATTCTAACACAAAATTGTACATTCCTAGTCAGACCTCCACTAGTGACAGATGCCCCAGTGATCTGTTGCTGTGGAACATTTTTACTTCAAGAGCCATTATGGCTGGAAAATGTTTCACTGCATCTTTGTCATTGAAACCACAAATACCAACAGGTTTTACTCTCAACTGGCTCAGACTGGGCCCCGAAAGTATCTGGTACCCCTATTCTGGGCCTGATGGTAAACCTTTGGCCTGGAACAGAACTCCAGGCAGATTGCTACCAAGGTTCTTCTAGGGCTCAGGGAATTCTGGGGAAGATAGAGGATTAGATTTGAATTGGTAGATCTGGATTCAAATCCTGATCCTGTCACCAAGATGTGACATGTACAAATCATCTGGCCTATCAAGAGCCTCAGTTTCCACAAACAGAAAATAAGGATGGTATTTAAGAATACAAAAGACTGTTGCCAGGATTAAATTAAATGAGATAATCCATAGGTGCTTCCTTTATGTTGCCTTTCTCTTTCCTGCCCTCTCATTTAACTTTGGATGGAATGTGTCTGAAGGTGGCGGGGAGGTTTTTACCCAGAGGTGACTCATTTCCTCTATAGGATGAATAGGAAGGAATTCCCAGGCAGTCAAGATGTGACTACTGTATTAGTTTCCTGTGGCTTCCATAACAAACAACCACAACCTTGGTGGCTTAAGAAAACGGCAATTTATTCCCCCACAGTTCTAGAAGTCAGAAGGTCAAAATCAAGGTGTTGGCAGGGTTGGTTCCTTCTGCAGGGTTTGAGGCAGAATCTGTTCCAAGCCCTTCTCCTGGCTTCTGGTGGCTGATGGCAGTCCTTGGTTTAGAGACTCGTTTCTCCATGCTGGGCGTGGTGGCACATGCCTGCAATCCCAGCTGCTTGGGTGGCTAAGGCAGGAGGATCACAGATTCAAGGCCAGGCTGGACAACTTAGTGAGACCTTGTCTCAAAATAAATTAAAAGGGCTGGGAATGTAGCTCAGTGGTAGAGCACCTGGGTTCATTCCCCAGTACCACACGCATACATATATACATGAGATATTCATCCCTCCAGTCTCTGCTTCCATGTTCACAGTGCCATTTTGTCTGTGTCTCTTCTTTTAAGAGTACTTATCAATGGATTTAGGGCCCGCCCTGTTGATCCAAGCAGACCTCATCTTGAGATCCTTCACTGAATTCCTTCTACAAAAATTCTCTCTCCAAGGAAGGTCAAATTCACAGGCAACAGGGGTTAGGACTTGGGCATATCTTTTGGGGGGCTACTAGATACAGCTACCCACTGGCAGGCTCCCTAGCAAAACCCTCTGGGAACAGGCTAATGGGTAGACAGGACCAGGTGAAGCTTGCCAATTTGCCTTCTTATCTCAAGGCAAATGCAGATCATCCTGAGCTAAAAACAGTTCCCTACCATTAGGAGAATCTGAAATTTTTGTCCTCAAAGACTGTCTCCTCTCATTTCCACCCCCCACCCAACCACTTCCTTTCTTTTCTTTTCTTGTTTTATTTAGAGGCAGGGTCTCACTGAATTGCTTAGGACCTCTTTAAGTTGAAGAGGCTGGCTTTGAACTCACGATCCTCCTGCTTCAGCCTCCCAAGCTACTGGGATTACAGGCATGTGCCACCACTCCCGGCTCCCACCCAACCACTTATTGAGGAAGACAAAGCAGGAATTTTGTACCCTTGTGTTACAGATGGGGAAGCCGAAGCAGAGAGTGGATGACGTCTCCAAGCCCCCTCAGCTGATTAAGAGGCAGGATCAGAACTCAGGTTTCTCTGCCCTTGGTCCAGAGAACCTCCCAGACCACACAGCCTCTTGAGGCTGAAATCGAGGAACTCTTTCCTCTTCAGTTCTTAATCATCTTACTTCTGTGGGTTTATTAGTTGCAAATTTGTGGGCTTTTGTGGCTTATAGAGGAATTTATTGTTCCATATAAAACCTTTTTTTCTTCTGGCTTCCCCACAGAACCACTAATGACTTTTAACAGGCAGAAAATTGAGCTGCCCAATGAGTTTGTCTTGTGTTCTGTGACCATGACGAGTTATTAATAGTTCTTCCCAGGACAACATTCCCTTTCCCATCGCCCTAACATTAGGGGTAGCCAAGGTCGCTGCTCCTGTCAGGGCTGCCCCTTCCTCCCCTGCTAGAAATGGGGCCAAAACTTCCATCCTGAACTCCACCCCACCCTCACTCCCACAGGCACCCCGGCCAGCTGGTCTGGAATGGAGAGGGAAGGGAGGTTAAGGGGAGGGACACTTGGCCATGGGACCTTAGCAGATGCCATAGAATATCACGTCTGGCCCTCGCATAGCTGTAGAAAGGAACTGGTAAGAATCAGTTATTGCCACTCTTTTCTGCTGCCTCTTTAGATTCACTCATTCCATGTTTATTGAGCTCCTAGTATGTGCCATACCACCACTATAGGTACTGGGGAAACATTTACAAACAACAAAAATGTAGCCCCTGCTATCACAGAGACTAAATGGTTCTAGAACAGAAATGTTGAGTTCCTTGAAACTTAACACTAATGTACCTTTCCCAGCATTTCTGACCTCATCACCTTAACCCCTTAACCTTGGCGTGCCCCTGGGCTCACCTGCTATTTACACTCTTTCCCTCTGGGTTCTCATCTGGTCTTGTTGCAGAAATCTCGGTTCTGGTCCCCCATGCCAATCCAATAACAAGGACATGGTTTTGAGAAAAGGGAAAAAGAAAGTTTATTACTTTGCTAGCAAACGAGAAACACAGGGGACTCCTGTCCCAAAGGCTGTGATTCTGCCCATCAGCAGGAACAGGGGGGCTTTTTTTTTTTTTTTTTTTTTTGGTACTGAGGATTGAACTCAGGGGCACTCAACCACTGGGCCACATCCCCAGTCCTTTTTAGTATTTTATTAGAGACAGGGTCTCACTGAGTTGCTAAGTGCCTCGCCATTGCTGAGGCTGGCTTTGAACTCGCGATCCTCCTGCCTCAGCCTCCCAAGTGCTAGGATTACAGGCGTGCGCCACCGCGCCCGGCAACAGGGGGGCTTTTATAGAGAAAATGAAATTAGGGAGAAGAGATCAGGAAGGGGAAGTTCAGGAAGGAGAAGGTTGAGGGGAAAAAATATAAGTTTCAAAGCCACAGGGATATAGTCAAAGCATCAAGCGAATGTTCCCCCTGGTACAGGCTCAAGGTTTTCAATACTGTAGATTTCTCGATGACTCCAGCCCAGACCTCTCCCCAAACTCCAGACTTAAGTGTCCTTAAGCAATCTTCTCACAGCCCAGGAGCTGGTACAGATGTCACAAGCTTTAATCTAGAGAAATGCCCTGACACAGGCAGAACCCACTGCAATAGTAACTCAGCCTTGCCTTGGGACAAGGTCACTTTCATATAAGCCAGTCACACAGAACCTCGGGGCAATTGTAGAACAGAGAATTAAAGCCAGGTATGGTGATGTGCTCCTGTAATCCCGGTGACTCCAGAAGCTGAAGCAGGAGGATCTCAAGTTCATGGCCAGCCTGATAATTTAGAAACACCCTTGTCTAAAAAAAAAAAAAAAAAAAAAAGTGCTAGGGTGTGGCTCACTGGTTAAGTGCCCCTGGGTTCAATCCCCAGTACCAAAAGAAAACGAAAAAAGAGAATGGGAAGAAGTCTTGGTGGCATGTGATGCTCCTCTTTGGAAGACAGATGCATGTCCTATGGACAGAGCGAGGCCATGGGAGGCAGTGATGGTGGCACTTCAGCTCAGGATGGGAAGTATTTGTCAATAGAGCAACCTGACAGTGGCCAGTAGGACAGCCAGCACAGGCAGTAAGTGCTCTACCACCTCAAAAACTCAGGCAGACCCCATTACCAAAAATCAAACAAACAAACAAACAAAAAACAACTCAGGCAGAAATTAGACCCCCATCCAACTGGAATCTCAGAGTCGATTCTTGCTGTGGGGGCCAGTTGGACTGTTACCTTTTATCTCTCTTCCAGTTCCAGGTTTCTGTGATCCAGGTGCTTCATTAGGGGCAGGGCAACTCATAATCTCCATATCAGAGACGGGCAATTTCATGAAAATCAGCGCGCTATATTGCTTTGGGGATATTCTGAATGTTCTCTCTGGCAAGGAAGAGAGTGTAGGTGGAGGGAGGAAGGGTGTGTCTGTGCCTCTCAATAGAAACTGATGACAATTTTACTAATTGCTGCATTTATTAATGGGTGGCCTTTTATGTAGGTTGTTTAGAAGGTAAAACAATGCTATTAGTCATAAGCGTTTGCTGCTTCCTGGCTCTCCAAGTCAAGGGCTCCAATCACGTGGAGTCAGATTCAAGACAGAGGCTTGGTCCATAGCAGGGGAAGAGCAATTAAGAAACCTGCTCATTGTACTCATTTGCCTTTGTTCCAGGCCTTTGGGAGATAAAAGTGGTTCCGAGTTTACAATCTATCAGAAATTTCTGGGTTTGGTCTTTCATGCTATGGAGCTACGCTCACCCACGTTCCCCCCCCCGGTGCACCTTATCTATGATCTGGTAATAAACACAAATATTAG
Source organism: Tamias sibiricus (assembly GCA_025594165.1). Taxonomy (NCBI): domain Eukaryota; kingdom Metazoa; phylum Chordata; class Mammalia; order Rodentia; family Sciuridae; genus Tamias; species Tamias sibiricus. The sequence goes on from CM046669.1 coordinate 35,052,463, forward strand.
CCTTGAGAATAAAATGTAAGTGGAAACCCAATTAATGATATTCATCTTTCTTAATTGCTGCAAAAAGTAGATAGGCCAACTTGTGTGCCTGCTGTTGTCTAATGAATGAAGCAGCTGTTCTCGTATGCAATGTCTAGTGAAAGGAAGACGTAAAAGGGATTGGCATTATTTGGACAGCTACTCTGTGCCAGTCTCTGGACCAGGTGAACACAGCAGCATTCTGCAGTGGGTATCCATCTGCAGGTGAAGAAACAAGCTACAGAAATCAAGTGACTTGTTCAAGGTAACCTTTAGGCAGGGAGGTTGCTAGGGATGGAACCTAGGGTGCACTTTACCACTGAGCCACATCCACAGCCCCTTTTTTTTTTTTTTTTTTTTTTTTTTTTTTTTAAGACAGAGTCTTACTAAGTTGCTTAGGGTCTCACTAAGTTGCTGAGACTGGCCTCAAACTTGTGATCCTCCTGCCTCAGCTATCTCAAAAATGAAGGGAATAGCTCAGTGGTAGAGGGTCCCAGGGTTTAATTCCTAGTACTGAAAAAAATAAATCAATAACATGAATAACATATAAAAAGATGTCTAACTTCTAAGTCATAATTATTCGGCTTTGACAAGCTTATAAGCACTTTAAAAACTTCTACAGAAACCTCCTCCACTTATCCTCTTTCTCATTCTCCCTAAAATTTCTTCTTAGCCCCGCTGTTAGTAGCCCAGCTAGGATCCAACTCTGGGTAGTATAGAAAATGATTTAAGCCAGGGCCCAACGGGTCTGAGTTCAAGTTCCGACTCAAGGACTTTCAGCAATTTACCTCTTTTCTCCAAGCCTTATTTTCTTTATCAAGAAAAAGAAGGGGCTGGACAAGATACCTGTAAAATCCTGCTATCTCTGCCTGCTGGTCCACACCGAGGCTCCCTAGAAAGATGAGAAGATGGCCATTTCTGCCCAGGAGGTGGGGCCTTGAGCAGTGTAGAGCTTGGGTTACCTTTTCAGCTACTTTGACCAATTCCAAGGGTTTGCCATGAGTTTTGATTGGATTTGGCTGGAAACAGCTAAGTAGATGAAGGGGAGGCTCAGCCAGAGATAGCTACAGCTTCCAGGCTGAATGCTGGCTGGAGTGGGGAAGGGTTTCTCTTTCACCTCAGTCCTTCTCCATTATCTTCTAGCTCCCAGGAGCAGCAGTCAGAACAATGAACTGTCCCTGAGCTTCTGGCTGATTCTGGGGGCTATTAAAGATAATGGATGGATGAGTTTTCCAGCTGAAGTTTAGGGCATCCTGCAACAGAAGAATCAGCCCGAGCCTGTGGCAGGGGAGGTCTTCCCTGCAGTCACCAAGAGGCTGCATGTTAGAGTCAAATGCCAAAGGGCCAAGACACTGCCCCAAAGCCACCAGCCACAAAGGCTTGAGGAGCCCATTTTGAAGCCTTGCCCAATGGGCTCAAATGATCATCTTCAAAAGTGAACATTCAAATATGTGGCCTTGGGCCTGGGCTGGGCTGCAGGAGATCCAAAAGTGAACCCATATGCTTCCTGACCACAGCGAGCTTTCTGTCTCAGGGGAGTGACAATGTACACATAGACACCTCCACTCTGAACTTGAACCGCCTGGGCTTCGATCCCAGCTCTTACACTGTGAGCTGTGAAACTGTTGCCAAGTGATTTACCTCTTTTTGTGCCTCGGTTTCTATCAAAATGGAAGTCCTTAATGGCACCTACCTCAGAGGTACTAAATGAACTAATACATGTAAATCACCTAGAAGCATGACTGTTGCGTAGTAATTACTGTTATTATGGCCACCATCATCATTACCAGTCCGAGGCTATGCATGCTGAGGAGAAAAACACCAGAAAAAGTGCTGAGAGAGAGTGAGTAATTCATTCTAACTGCAGGGATGAGGTTGGACTCGTGGAGAAAGGTATATTTGAGCCCAACTTCAAAGGATGACTAGGGTTTCAACAGCTGAGGATGTGGGGAAAGGGCATTCCAGGCTGAGGCAGGAACCGTCCAAGTAAATATACAAGGGTGCGAAGATACAAGGAGGGTTGAAATCCATATGGAGCTGAAAGATTGGTTAAGGGCATCAGAGCCCGTTAAGGAATTTGAACTTTGTTAAGTCTTTGTTCGGGAAGCCTTTTCAGATTTTCAGTGGAGGAAAGTGACAGAGTCAGCTTTGCCTTTTAAAGAGATTTTTTTTCTCTTTATTTTTTTTTTTTTTTTCCTGGCAAATACATAGTAGCAAAGAGTGTGGGCTCCAGACTCCCAACTGACAGGGTTCAAATCCTGGCTGTGACACTGACTTAGTTGAGGTGGCCTAAATTGCTAACAAATAGACCCAAACATGCATAATGACTGAAACACAATAGAAGTTTATTTCTGGATCATTTAACAGTCCAAGGAGGGAGTTTCTTCTTGGCGGGTGGCCCTCCTCCACAGGGTGACTTAGGAATCTGGCTTCTTGGGTTCTTGCCATCCCCAGGCCTCACTGTTTTTTGGCATCTAGTTGGTGAAGGGTAGAGAAACCATGGAGGAGAAAAGCTGGCTATTTTATAAACCCTGGACTAGAAGTGGCACACACCATTTTAGACCACATTCTTTGTGTGAATCTAGTCACATGGCCCCACCTACTGCAAGGAAGGCTGGGAAATACACTCTGGCTACATTCCTGGCTATTCTTCCTGGTGTGCCAGGATAATGCTAACAAGAACTCTCTGTGATGGTGGAAATGGTCTAGATCTGTGCTGCGAATATGATAGAAGCTAGCCACATATTGCTATGGAACACTTTGGCTAGTAAAACTGAAAGCTGGATTTTAAAATTTTATTTACTTGTAATTAACTTAAATAGTCACATATGGCTTGTGAGTACAGTATTGGACAGTGCAGTAATAGAGGAGACAGAGGAAGACCCGGTATGGTGGCACAGACGTGTAATCCCAGTGACTCTGGAGGCTGAGGCAGGAGGATCACAAGTTTGAGACCAACCTCAGCAACTCAGTGAGACCCTGTCTCAAAATAAAAAATAAAAAGGGCTGGGGACATAGCTTATTGGTAGAGTGTCTCTGGATTCAATACCTAGTCCAGTATGGGTTTAAAAAAAAAAGGAAAAAAGGGAGACAGGGGAAGGATTTTGGCAGACAGCCATTATTAGTTGTCTGTGAGTGAGTGACTGGTTTACTATGTCTCACTTTTCTCAACTGTAAATGGGTATAATGGAGTATCTGCCTCTTACGGCTGTTGAGAGGATTGAGAGAGATAATCCAGCCACAGTACTTAGCAATCAGCACATAGTCAATGATCAACCAATGTTATTCCAGGAATGGCCTGAAAACAGAGGCACCTGATAGGAATGTATACAGCAGTCCAGGGGAAAGACCCCTCCTGCTTGATTCAACCCTTCCTGAAATCCAGCCCTGCCACCAAGACCTGGTACAATTGTAACATCTCCATGAAGCCCTCCTGGTCTTCCCAGGTGTGTGTGATTGCAACAGCCTCTAGAGGTCCTGATGCTTTGTATTTCCTCCCGGACCTACCACATCCTATAAAGAGAGCTCACCTTATCATCTTATGCATTTGTCTAGATAAGAGAGTCATTTTTAACCCACCTCCCTATCTTCCACTTTACCCAGCGGAATTCGTCGTGTCTTTTGGGACATTTGGCAACAAGTGTAAGTAGTTAAGTTCATCAGGGGCAGAAAGAGTTGCAAAGATATGTTCCCTGGACAATTAGAACCAGGATTACTGATACACGGTACCAAATGAAGCAGGGCTTTGGCAATTCCCCCAGGTCATTGGATCTCTGTAGACATGCACATGAGAAAATTCAGGCCACCTCACTGCTGTAGAGTTTGCAGAATCCCTTTTGACATTGGTACAATTTTTCTTCTCCCACATCTCTCTACAAAAATAGCCTTCTAGTTCACATGCCTTTGGTCATCTGTCTTTTCCCGCTGTCGGTTTGTCTACTCCGGGCAAAATTCCTGACCAGAAACTGCCAAGGAGGGCTGGAACCACTCAATTTGGCTGCCTGGACATGGGTCCAGGGAACTGCAAAAAGACTCAATGATAGCAAAGTCACAGGGGACCCATCCAATGGTCTCTGTGGCTCTGGGAAAACCTTACAGTGTCAGTCAGGACTATCTGGTGCCATTTTGACAATATCAAGAATATACCCTCAGCCGGGCGCGGTGGCGCACGCCTGTAATCCCAGCACTTTGGGAGGCTGAGGCAGGAGGATCGCGAGTTCAAAGCCAGCCTCAGCAATGGCGAGGCACTTAGCAACTCAGTGAGACCCTGTCTCTAATAAAAACACAAAAAAGGGCTGGGGATGTGGCCCAGTGGTCAAGTGCCCCTGAGTTCAATCCCCAGTACCACAAAAAAAAAAAAAAAAAAAAAAAAAAAAAGAATATACCCTCATGTACCCTCGATTCTCTTTAGAGGTCACCAGGGTTCTTTATGAATCCATTTATTTAGAGCTTTTTTTTTAAAATTTTTTTTTCTCATTTTTTAAAATTTATTTTAACTTTTTATACATGTTTACAGAGTACATTTCATTTCATATTACATACAAAGAACACAATTTATCAAGTTGCTGGTTTTATATAAAGTATTTTTACAACAATTGTGTCTTCATACATGTGTTTAGGGTAGTCATGAATAACTCAGTCTGCCATTATTCTTATTCCCTTGCCCCCTCCCCCTCCCTCCCTTTAGAGCTTTTTGATTAGTGATTCAACAAGTATTTGTTGAGTTCCTACTTGGTGCCTGGTATTATTCTGGTGATTAGAATATGAAACTCATAAAGTTCATGTGTTCAAGGTGCTTTCATTCTGGTTGAGTGGGAAGAAAGTAAATGTCAGGTGGCCATAGGCTTTACGAAGGCAAAGAAAAAAGCTGTCTCCTTATATTGATATATAACAAATCCCTGCAAAATTTAGTGATCAAAACAACACCTTATTATTTCTCTTAACTCTGCAGCTACCAGGTGGTTCTTCTGCTGGAAACTCCCACCTTCTGGACTCACGCAGAAGGCTGTGCCCTTTGGAGGTTCACAGAGAGCTAGGGGGTTCTAAGAGAGTGTTATGGTTTGGATATGAAGTGCCCCCCAAAAGCTCCTGTGTTGATTCAGGAATTTTAGGTAAAATGATGACATCACGAGAGCTGTAACCTCACTGGTCCATTCCTAGTTTGAATGGACGGAGTGGGTGGCAACTGTAGATAGGTGGGGCATGGCTGGAGAAGACGGGTTCATGGGGGCATGCCTTGAAAGGGTTCATCTTCCCTGTGGCCCCTTCATCCTTTACTCTCTCTGCTTCTTGGATGCCAAGAATGGAGCAGCACTCCTCCACCACGCCCTTCCGCCACGATGCTCTGCCTCACCTCGGGTCCAGAGTAATAGACTCAGCAGACTGTAGAACTAAACCTCTGAAACTGGGAGCTCAAAGTAAACTTTCCCTCCTCTAAGTGGTTCTTCTCAGGTATTTTGGCCACAGAGACAAGCTCACGTGTCTGGGGCCTTGCTGCTGGCCGTCGCTGGTCCTCTCTCTCTGCATGGCTTTCACCCTTCAAGAATTCAACCTGGATTTCATTGCGTGGTAGTGGGAGCATTTCAAGATTGAGATGGCGCAGGTTTTGAGGCTCTTGTGACTTAGGGCAGGGTCACACCACACCGTGTCACTTCCACCTCACTCTGTCGGTCAGTGCCATTCACAAGGCCAGTCCAGTCTTCAGGTAGATGCCACCTTTTTTTTTTTTTTTTTTTTTTTGTACTGGGGAGTGACTTCAGGGGCACTCGACCACTGGGTCACATCCCCAGCCCTTTTTTGTATTTTATTAGAGACAGGGTCTCACTGAGTTGCTAAGTGCCTTGCCATTGCTGACGCTGGCTTTGAACTTGCGATCCTCCTGCCTCAGCCTCCCAAGTGCTGGAATTACAGGCATGAGCCACTGCACCCAGCTAGATGCCACCTTTTTATAGAAAGAGCCATAAAGGATTTGTAACCAATTTAAATTCAGTGCACAGGGGAAAGGAATAGCAAGTAACAGGATGTGTTCTTTAAAATAAAATGGTCAGAGAAGGCCTCTCTGAGGAGGCATAATTTCAACAGAGACCTGAGCGAAGTGAGGAATAAGTCATACAAATATCTGGATGGAACACATTCTAGGCAGATGGAAAAACAAGCAAAGGCTTGAGAGCAGAACAATGTAATTCTTTTTTTGGTCAGGGGGTAGTTCTGGGGATTGAATCCTGGAGCACTTTACCACTAAGCTATATCCCCAGACCTTTTGATTTTTTATTTTGAGACAGGGTCTTGCTATGTTGCTAAATTCCTGAGGCTGGCCTTGAACTTGTAATCCTCCTGCCTCAGCCTCCTGAGTCACTGGGATTAAAAGTGTGCACCATCATACCCAGCCAGAATAATATAATTCTTTGCATTTGAGAAAACAATTCAATAATAAGGCTTTTTTTGTGTGTGCATATGTATAGTAGTGGGGGTTAAACCCAGGACCTCACGCATCCTAGGCAAATACTCTACCACTAAGCCATATCTCCAGCTCTATATTAAGGCTCTTAAATGGAGATATGTCCATGTTACTTATGGAAAATACAGTTCTCATGTGACTGGAAAATTCCTAGTGCAACTGAGCCAAGCTAAAAAGAAAACACTTTATTTTAATTTATTTTATTTTTGGCACCAGGGATTGAACTCAGGGCATTTAACCACTGAGCCACATCTCCAGCCCTTTTATTTTTTATTTTGAGACAGGGTCTCACTAAGTTGCTTAGGGCCTCACTAAGTTGCTGAGGCTGGCTTTGAACCCACGATCCTCCTGCTTCAGCCTCCCAAGCTGCTGGGATTACAGGCACCACTATGCCTGTCACAGGACACCTGATTTTAAAACACTGAGATGTGAAGATGAATCATTTATGTAATTTAAAAGTAAAAAGTGCCAGGCGCGGTGGCGCACGCCTGTAATCCCAGCACTTTGGGAGGCTGAGGCAGGAGGATCGCGAGTTCAAAGCTAGCCTCAGTAATGGTGAGGCACTTAGCAACTCAGTGAGACCCTGTCTCTAAATAAAATACAAAAAAGGGCTGGGGATGTGACCCAGTGGTCCAGTGCCCCTGAGTTCAATCCCCAGTACCAAAAAAAAAAAAAAAAAAAAGTAAAAAAAAGTGCCCATCTCCTTATCTCTGCTGCCTCTGTCCTCAGCTCTCCCAACCTGACGGTCCAGGCATCTTCTGCAACCCCTGGTAGAACTCCAGGAACCCCAGAATTTGAAAAGTGCCCCCTGCTTCCAACCCCAGTACCTCCGGTTTCAGCGTAAGTGCTTTGCACATGTCCTGGCCTCAGCTGGACCTCAGCCTTGGCTTTGCACAGCCTGTGGGAGCATCTCCGTAAACTCATCAACATTTGAGGCACGGGAGGCGAGGGTGTCCGGCTCACTAAAGGAGCAGAGCAGAGTAGAAGGAGTGTCATGCTGTGATTACCCAGGATCACCAGGGCAGTCTGAGGGCAATCGGGTGATTAGCATGTGTATGGAGGGGGACGATTATCCAGCTTGCTGGCTGCCAGACGCTTGTCACTGTTCCTCTGGCCCTTGGGCTGGGTTTCTGGCTCTACCTGTGGACTATTAAGTGTAATGGCCCTGTCATGCAGAGGAGTCTACCATTATCTCCATGTTAACATGATATTTATCACAAAACCCTGCCAAGTCACCCTGTAATTAAAGGACCTCCACATGGTTTCCCTGCCCTGGCATTGGACAGCCATTAAAGTTGTCAGGAAAGGGCTGGCTTTAAAAGGCTAAGAAGATGGGCTCAGGTCCCCTGAGAGGCTCCAGAGGGATACTAGAGCTGACCTCCCTCCCCCCCCACCCCACACACACCATTGCCAAAGCCTAGGACTGGCAGGTCAGGACTTTAGAAGCATCAAGATCCCAAATCAGGCACATTTCCACAGGGGGCAGAGCAAAGTTCCTACCTGTGGGGCTGCTTCTGTTTGTCATGAGCGGTTCTAAATGTCTTCTGACAAAAATAAAAATTTCCCTGTGCCTCTCCCATCTCTCCTGCCTCTCTCATCTCTCCTGCCTCTCTGCCCTGTCATCACCATGCAGGGCACCAACACAGAGGCCCCTTGAAAGAGCGAAAGGAACGAAGCCAGGATCACTTTAGGGTCAATATTTGGCCCCTGTTGCCTAAAGAATGCTCTTATGAGCATCTTTATACAGGGCTATAGATTTTCCTGTGGGACAAATTCCTAGACTGACAGCCTGAGTATTGATCTTCTAATTTGAAAAAGATGTTGGTAAATTGTTTCTAAAAAAAAAAAAAAAAAAAAAAAAAGGGCTGGGGTTGTGGCTCAGCGGCAGAGCGCTCGCCTCCCGCGTGTGCGGCCCGGGTTCGATCCTGAGCACCATGTAAACATAAATGCATTGCATTGTGTACAACTAAAGTAAATAAATAAATATTTAACAGAAAAATTGCACACATTTAAATTCCCACTAATAGTTTATGAGAAAGCTTGTTTCCCCACATCCTTGCCAACTTGGGTTGCCACCCCTTTTAAGAACTACCTTCATTGTTTTCTGATTACACATGTGATATATATTCATTGTAAAAATAAATGAAAAGGGTAAGAGAAAATAAAGAGTAGCTGTTATGCCACTACCCAAAGATTTAAAAACACAGTCCATTTTGGTAGATGACAATAGCAGACAACCAAGATCGTCACCTGAGAAACTTTCTGGAATCAAGAAAGGAACAGCTGGGTGAGGTGGCGCAGGCCTGTAATCCCAGCACTTGGGAGGCTGAGGCAGGAGGATCGCGAGTTCAAAGCCAGCCTCAGCAATGGCGAGGCACTTAGCAACTCAGTGAGACCCTGTCTCTAAATAAAATACAAAACAGGGCTGGGGATGTGGCCCAGTGGTCGAGTGCCCTTGAGTTCAATCCCTGGTACCACCAAAAAAAAAAAAAAAGGGCTGGGGGTGTGACCCAGTGGTCGAGTGCCCCTGAGTTCAATTCCTGGTACCAAAAAAAAAAAAAAAGAAAGAAAGAAAGAAACAATGTGTTGAAGATCACCCCATTTGCTGGGGGCACTTTTATATCCTAGCTACTCTGGAGGCTGAGGAAGATCACAAGTTCAAGACTAGCCTCGGCAAACTTAGCAAGTCCCTTCCCCCCATTTCAAAATGAATGAATGAATAAATAATAAAAGAAAAAGGTTTGGGGTATACCTCAGTGGTGGAGTGCCACTGGATTCAATCCCCAATAAGACACACACACAAACACACACATACACACTCACAAATCACCCCATTCTCCTCAGCTGGTGGAGACTATTCTTGTGTGTGTGTGTGGGGGGGGGGGGTTCCAGGTATCCACACCCCTGAAGTGTGTCCCCCACTCTAAACAGTTCTGCTGCCAGGGAGGCTCCAAGCCTGAGGATTCGTGGAGTAGGAATGGAGCGCAAACATTCCAAAACTATGTTTCCAGACGTTGGCAGCTGGATCCAACAGATTGGAAAACCCATCTCTCTGGTCAATCCCAGAGCCAAGTTTCCGTTTCCCTGGGACCCTGACATGCCCCGTTAAGCCTCTGTGCTAATGATGGCTCTGCTTTCTGTTCCAGAGACCTGAACTATAACGAGCTGCAGGAGTTTCCCGTGGCCATCCGGACCCTGGGCAGACTGCAAGAACTGTGAGCTCCTCTGCCCGTTTCAGCGGGTGTCTCCTCCCAAGGGCAGGGGTTGGAGCCAGCCTGGGCCTTGCTCACGCCCTCGCCGCCTCACCTCCCACGGTCCTTGTTAAATCTGTGGCCACTGGCCCTGCTGATCCCCAGCATAGCTCTAAGCTGTCACAGGCCTCCTTAGCTTGGCTTTGAGCATCTCCTGGGCGTGTGTCATCAGCATAAGTAGCCCTGGGTCCTTCCAGTCTGGGAAGACACATGGCATGAGCCACCTCCTATGTAGCCTGGGCCTGGCACTATTCCTGCCTTGGTTGGGACATGTCCAGAGACGAATGAGGAGAGGCACCAGGGGGCCCATTTACAGGTTTGCTACTCAGCACCTTGTCTCTAAGAGGACTGAGGAACTCCCTGTGGTTCCCACAGTCACACTTCATTATTCTATTTGAGCATTCACTGAGCGCCCACTGGGCCCAGCGCTGCACTTAGTGCTAAACAAAGAGTAAGGTAGACCCAGGCCTTCATCAAGGACCCTTCAGCCTTCCACAAAACAAAGGAACACATGGAAAACAGAACCAGACAAAGCAGTATGACTCTCACCCTAAATCGTGCAGTGTTCACTAAAATGACCACGGGAGACAGAGAGATCATGTGGACTGGGGCATCCTGGGATTGGTCTTAAAGGATGAGTGGGGTTCAGGAGGAGAAGTTGCTGCCTCATTTCAAACAGCAGAACAGTGTAGGCAGCAGAGCTGGCAAAGAGATGACCACCAGAGGGAAGCCTGCCTTGCTGGAAGGGAGGCTCTCGGGACCTGAGAGGTCTAGTGTACAGCTGGGCCGGAGTCAGATTAAGGGCCTGAAATGAGCCCCAGACCTCCAGGCAGAGCAGCATCTTCACATCTCAAACTGCCACCTAAGACCAATAGGACCAGCCCATGCCACCTTCCTCATTTATTCCAGAAGTTTAAAGATGTGAATGCCAAGTATATGCAGCAGATAGACAAGGCTGGACCAGCCAGAGGAAAGGGTCTGAGAACTATTGGAAGTCCTCCACTGCCAATGAAGGAATTATTTCCAAAGGAGGGCTGATCTTGTCCCCTTTTCCCCTGAGACATGAAAGAAGGGTGATATTTGATCAATCAAGAAGTCATGGAAGAAACAGGATATGCCAAGGCATAGGGAAGTCCCCAAGCATTAGAGAAGAGAGAGCAGATACTAAGTTAGCAGGAGCAAGACAATACATGTACAGGGGGTATGAGTGTGTGTGTGTCTAACCATCCATCTCTATCCATCTTTGTATCTATCCATACATATCTATCCGTATCTATCCATCCATCCATCCATCTATGTCTATCCATCCATATCTATCTCTTATCTATTTATCCTACCAATCTTTACCCATTTATCCATCCATCCATCATCTATTTCCTTCTATCCATTCATATCTATCTCTCATCTATCTAAATCATCTCTCTCTCTCCAATCTATGATCACTTATCCATCTCTGCCTCCCTACCTACCTACCATCCACTGGGTAAAGGCTACTTGAGAACAGGGACTCTGCTTATAAACGATCCACCTTCAGAGCTTGGTACAGCACAAAACACAAAGGAGGTATTTAAAATTTATATATATGTATATGTATATATATATATATATAAATTTTATTTGTATATACATATATATATATATTTTTAAATGAGTGAATAGAAGGAATGAATGAAGTAACAAATAGGATTTGGTGGGTGACATTGGCCTGAGGTGTCCAAGGTAAACTTTTGAGTGAGAGCATCAAGGTGAAAGCCATGGCAGGAGGGCAGGATGGGAGAGGCTCAGGTGGAGAGGCTCTGCTGAACGAGAGGATGACTAAAAGGGCCTGCTCAGCACGGCTGTGTGGTTTTCAGCATAGCATGTTACTTCTTGTGAAATGTTCTTCCCAACTAACCAAACACACAGTTTCCTGGCTTTGGAACCCCAGACCCTCAGCTGGGTGCCTCATTCCTCACCACCCCATGATGCTGTGCCTGGTCATTCAACCCCTGACTCTGTCCCTTATCCCTTCTGCTGCTACGGGCACTTCTATATTTCTTCATTTTAGGGCGCTGAGGCCAAGTCAGCCTCCATTTGGGGAACATCCCTTGCCCTGGTGCTTTCTGCATCCCTGTTTTCCTCCCACACACCCTTGGCTTCCTCTGTGGGGACTCACCAGAGCTCCTGACATAGGTGATCAGGGAGAGGGCTCCCCTCTTGGGACATGTACTCAGTCTCTTGGCCTTGGCGTGCTCTCACGGGCTTCCAGAGGCCTGCAGCTTGGGACCCCACCCCTCATCTCCTCACACGATCAGGGGAAAGGATGGATGTGTTGTTGAACCAAGAAAATTCACAGGCAGGATTTGACCCTGGGACCTCCAGGCTGACGTCTCTTTAGTCTCACAGTCTGTATGATTGTCGGAGAGCCCTATGGAGTCCCATTTTCTCCCTCTCCATACTTTCCCCCAAGTTCTCATTGCTCCTGGGCACTGTCTTCCAGGGGGTTCCACAACAATAACATCAAGGCTATCCCTGAAAAGGCCTTCATGGGCAATCCTCTGCTGCAGACGATGTGAGTACTGCCTCTCTGTCTCTAGGTGCTGGGAGTCTTGGGGCAGGGGGAGGACAGAGGCTGGGGAGGGTGAGGGCCTTTCTTAGAAAGCAGCAGGGAGGCAGGACTAGGGGAGGGCTTGCCTTCTTTGCCTCTTTTCTGAGAGGAGAAGGAAGCAGAGGTCTCAGCTGAAAGGGGTAGAAACTGAATTAGGTGCTTGGATCTTTTTCTTCCAGACACTTTTATGATAACCCAATCCAGTTTGTGGGAAGGTCAGCATTCCAGTACCTACCTAAACTGCACACGCTGTAAGTTGGCACCTGAAGGCTGCTGCAGCCAGGGCCTTTCCCGCCCTCACTCCTTCTTGCTCTCTCCTGCCTTTGGTCTGCAGATCTCCCACCTGCAAGGCGCAGTCCTACCAGGAGACGGTCCTCAGGGCTGCAGGCCTCCACTTCATTCACCCTATTTCCAGATCTGTCTGGACTTAACAATCTCCCTTCTCTTCCATGACCCATGGCTTCTTCTTCTTCTTTTTTTTTTTTTTAATATTTATTTATTTGCTTTAGTTGTGCACAATGCATTTATTTGTACGTGGTGTTGAGGATCGAACCCAGGCCGTGCACATGCTAGGCGAGTGCTCTACCACTGAGCCTCAACCCCAGCCCAACCCATGGCTTCTTTTCATTTTATAGAAGGAATGTGGGGCTCTCAGGTACTGACTGGGCATGAGACCCCAACCCTTAACTTCTGATCCTGGGTCCATTGCTGGATGCCAGCTGCCTCTCAGGGTCTTTGACACATTTTGGGGGCGCTTATGTGCAGGGAAAAGTGGAGAGGGAGACACGTGAGTCTAAAACAGCCTAAGAACCAACAGATTCAAATAAAGCCATAGCAGATGGCAGGACAGGGAAGACCCTGTCTCAGGCTCTATAAGAAACAAACTCCAAGAGCCAAAGACTTTTCCAGAAGCACTCAAGGTGTTGCCTTTTAAACAGAGGCAACTGGCTGTGGATTTTTGTTGTTGCTTTTTTGTAAGGTGAGGCCTAAGTGCTGAAATTGTTTGGCTCAATCTGGGCTGAGCTGGGCTGAGCCAATTTAAGAAAATGACTGGCTGGGGCACACACCTGTAATCCCAGCTACTTAGGAGGCTGAGGCAGGAGAGTTGCAAGTTCCAGATCAGCCTGGGCAACTTAGGAAGACCCTGTCTAGTAATAATAATGATAATAATAATAAAGAGCTGGGGGTGTAGCTTCAGTGGTAGAGCACTTGTCTAGTATGTGTGGGTTCAATCCTCAGCACCACCACCAAAAAAATATGGAGGGGCAAGGAAATGGCCAGTTGGACCCTGATAAATATGGTTCAGCCTCTGTCAGGGCCAGAGTGACTGATCTGAGAGAGGCTGGGGGAAGGATGACATTTTCCCAAAAGGTAGAGTCTCAGAGTGAGGAGAAGACTGAGGGTTGAGATTCCCCAATACTGAGGCGCCCCGACTCACCCCTTAGCACTTGTCATCTCTGTTTCCAGATCCCTGAATGGCGCCATGGACATCCAGGAGTTCCCGGACCTCAAAGGCACCAGCAGCCTGGAGGTCCTGTGAGTGGATCCTCTCTCTCCTCCACCTGCTCTGCCTCCCCAGCTTCACTCCCAGGAGTTCTTCCGCCAGCCTCGGGACCCTGGGAGGCAGGGTCCCTGGCCTGCCTCTGCTACTGGTGCTGCCCCGGGGCCTATGGCCACCTCCTGATGTGCACTGCCTCCAGGCCGGGCAGGGTGGCGGGATGGGGCTGAGGAGGCTGGTTCTCCTCTGACTTCAGAGGTTCTAACCCCAGGCCCTGGGTGCAGAGGACTCAGGACCCAGAGTAGAGTTGTGAAAACCCACCTCCTTTGTCTTTCTGAGGCTTGATTCCAACAAAGAGGTTCTCAGATCACCTATTATTATTATATTCTGCAGTGTGATGAAGGGGTGTCCGCGCAGAGTAGGCCCTCAGAACATTTTAAATGAATGAATGAAACAATCAAGCAAACACCCAGCGTGATTGTTAGGAAGTGAACTCCCGGCCCCACATCGCACAGCTTATTCATGACATTTGGGGACTGGAATGCTCCTCTGTGTCTCTATTGTCTTCCCCCTAGATTCGCTGGCATGTGGGAATTTTTCCATGAGGGAAATAATAGTTCCACAAGGATGACCTTGGCCTTGGATATTTACTGGGACACCCTGTGCCCAAGCCAAGCCCATTCTCCAATCTGTCCCCACAACCCTCTCCACCTCAGCCCCTGGGTCCTTCCCTTCTTTCTCATCTCTTCTCCCTCCTGCGAGGCACAGGGAGGGAACTCTGTGCTTCATTCCCAGGGTTCGACTGGAACTTTTTTCTCTATACTCCCTGTCATGGCCATCCCCCTTCTCTTAAGCCCCTAAAGCACCTAAGATTTAGTCCCTGTCCTACAGGCTCAGTGTTGCTGGAGACCATTATGATCCATGGGGCCCCCTGGGGATCAGATGTGGTGGTGGGGAGGGGAGGCCTGGGTCTGCAGGGACGGCCTGTCAAGTATAGCCCTTGGGCTGGGTCCCTCTCTCTCTCTCTCCACTTCCCACCCCCAGCTCCTCCAGGCCTAGAGAAGTTTGGCACTCAGATGCCACGGCCTGCTCCTTTCTGTCCCTGAAGCCCTGCCCCCCACCCTGTCTCTCCCACAACTTCTTTCTTTTGTCCGCTCTGTCCTCCCACGACAGTATCAGGTCCAGAGCTGGAGAACTGTGGCTGGGAATGGCAGGGCCCTGGGCCTGGTGCCAGCTCTGTCTCTGTTCTCCCTGCAGGACCCTGACCCGCGCAGGCATCCGGCTGCTCCCACCGGAAATGTGCCAGCAACTGCCCAGGCTGCGAGTCCTGTGAGTGGCTCACAAGCATTCCACGGTCTTGGCACCATGCGCCTTCCCCCATGTCCCAGCAAAAGCCTCCCCTGCTTCTTTCTGTCCCACTGGGTCACATCTTTCTGGAGAGGGGGGGCAGCTTAGGTTCCTTCTGAGAACCTGCCCAAGAGGGCCTGGGTTATCTTGTTCGGTATAAAAAGATGATAGTTTTTGGAGTCAGACCTAGGTTCCTTATGGCCCAGCTCGGCCCCTCATTAGCTGCATTAATTGAAGCCATGCTTTAATGTCTCTGAACTTCAGTCTTCTATTTGTAAAAAGAGTCTTCTTATGAGCATTGAAAGATATATGTGTTAAGCATCTAGCACACAGTCGGTACTCAATAAAAGGCATCGTTACTCTAATTTATACAAGAAAGTTCATTCCTTTGGGACTGTGACGATACCTAAGTAGCCTATAAAGTAAGTCAAGGGATTTTTTTGTTTGTTTTGTTTTTTCCTCTCTCCCTTGGCTCCAACTTAAATCTGAGACTCCCCATAGGCCCATAGCTCAGGCAGGGTACACTGACACACGGGTGTCCTGAGACGTGAGTTTCAGAGCCAGTCTTGCCACCGTCCAGCAGTGTGTTCCTGGACAGATCCTGTTCTAAGGTTCTGGGCCTCACGTTCCTCCTCTGATAGGTGAAGGCACTAAGCCAGATGTTCCCTTAGAGCCCCAACTCTGATCTTCCCTACCGATACCATAAACAGTGGCTATAGACGCCATCCACTCAGGCTGGCCCAGACTGGTTTGCTCAGTGGTGCCTGTGTTCCCTCGGTGTCCTGCTTCCCACTCAGCTCTCTCCTCGGGCCCTCTCTCCACAGCCCCCTCCCTTCCTGCTCCACTTCCCCAGGATGCCTCCGGGGTCCTTCCGGTGGATAAGGCAGCCCTATCGGGAAAAATACTAAGTTGGCCCCACCCGAGCCCAGTAAGGATTGGGGCTTAGCAAGGGGACATGAAGAGAAGACTAATTGAGGAAACTGGTACCCTCAACTACAGTGTCCCTTTAGGGTCCCTATGACCTTCAACTACTCGACAAGAAAGCACAGCCCCAGCCAGAGCTCCTCTCCTGCCCCCACGTAGCCACTACTGTGCCCCAGCCACGGCCTTTCTCTCTTCCCCAGGGATCTGTCTCACAATCAAATTGAGGAGCTGCCCAGTCTGCACAGGTGTCAGAAGCTGGAGGAAATGTGAGTTTGGGGGCCCGAGGGAGACAAAGGCAAGCCAGACTTGGCAGGTCCGAGGGGAGGGTCAGCAAGGGTTGAATTGGGCTCAGAACTTTCTCCCTCCTCTGAGTTTGTTGAATGAAGGCATTAGGACTGGGAGCCTGGAAGAGGTCTGGATATGGCCCCTAGGACTCACAGCGGATGACAGACCCAGGAGCTGGTACCCTAAAGGAGTCTCAAGGTGGCTACTTATGAGTCAACAGCAACACAGAAATGCAATAGTAAATGAGGGCTGGATCTTTGGCTCAGTGGTGAAGTGCTTGCCTAGCATGTGTGAGGCCTGGGTTCAGTCCCCAGCATTGGAGAAAATTAAAAAAAAAAAAAAAAAAAAAGAAGCTAGAAAGAAAAACTTAGTAGTGATGAGGGACAAGGCCACATGGCTGGGTGTGGGAAAGCTTCAGAGGAGCTGGAAGCACCCTGCATTTTGAAGCATGCACTCTCATTTCCAAACTCTCTCTCTCTCTCTCTCTCTCCCTCTCCTCTCCTCTCCCTCTCTACCTCTCTCTCTCTCTCTCTCTCTCTCTCTCTCTCTCTCTCTCTCTCCTTCCCTCCTTGGGATTCAAGTTTCACAAGGAAAAACATCACTTTAAAAAATCCTCTAAGCCCTGTTCACCCAGCTCCTGTTTCCTCAATCTAATATGGCATCCTGGGCCTCTGTGTGTCTATACTTTGCTTCTAGGCAAGGCATTCCTTTGTAGGGCCCGGGCTAGGAAAATGGGTAAGGGTCTGTCCTATTTGTCTGCATGACAATAAAGGAGGCTCTTTGACACTGCTGAGGCCCAGGATCCATCTCACCAGTTCAGTGAGCTCTGCTTCCTGGCTCAGGCCAGTCCGTTGGGCTGTCCAAGGCCTGGGCAGTGCTCTGCTGCTGGGCTAGGATCTGGAGGACCCACGGCAGTGGGGGAGTGTGAGGGGCAGTTCAGCTGGGCTGGGAGCCAGGCCCGGTGGGAACATTGGAAGCTGACTCCCTTCTGGGCCACAGGGATGGTTTTGTGGCTTTGTCTCCTGACCCACTTACCCAAGGCAACCGGATCCCCTTGTGTTCCCTTTAATTCTGGTGACATCCGCGGGCTGGGCCCTTTCTTCTTGTGCCAGGAGAAGTGGGGGGCTCTTCTTTCTTCTTCCCAGTGCTCAGGGGGCATGGATCAGAGCCAGAGTCTGAGCCCGCAGGCTCATCCAACCTCTCTTGCTGCCCTAGCGGCCTCCAACACAACCGCATCTGGGAAATCAGAGCTGACACCTTCAGCCAGCTGAGCTCCTTACAAGCCTTGTGAGTACCTGCAGCACCCAGGGGTGGGCCTTGGAGAAGCCAATGCCAGGTTCATGCCCATAGCACATGTGTTCAGCGTCAGCATATGTGACATGCACACAGACTTCCTGCTCCACTGCCCCTACCCCCAGCACACACACAGGATGAGAAGTACCTCCCCCTACAGATGGTCCTCAGGGGCCATGTGGCTCTAGAGCCAAGCTGCTATGTCCCTGTTTCTGATGCCATAACCAGGATGGGAGCTGGGCAGCAGCAGGTACCTTCCTCGAAAGGCTAAGGTCACTGCTACTGGACGGAAGTCTGATGGGAGGGAGAGCTCAGGCTGGGAACAATGAAACCTCCACATGCCACCATCATTGCCTATCACACTCTCTGTCCACAGGGACCTAAGCTGGAATGCCATCCGATCCATCCACCCAGAAGCCTTCTCAACCCTGCGCTCCCTGGTCAAGCTGTAAGTGCCCACTGACTCTCCTCCAGGATGCTAGGGACCTATTGGGACTGTGGGATGTCTGGTGGGGGCAGGAGGGCCACCCCTGATCAGGGACATGCATTAAAGTTTGACCACACATGCCAGGGAGATGGGCTCCAGCCTAATCAATCATTCTGACAGTCCGTTTGAAACATCATGGGGCCTGATAAACAGAATTCACCTCTCCAGAACGTCATCTGCTAATGTTCTGCAATATTTTGGCAGCCTCAGTCCTCTCCATGTCCCCCTGTCCCACCCCCTAGTCCACCCCCAGCCTTTATATGCTCTACATGCAACAATAAAGGGGGTGTATGGGCCTGGAACTCCTCAACACAAGAGGATGGTGACTGTTGGCGGACCCAGGGTCTCAGAGAGCTCAGGGGTCCTGCTTGAGTATTGCTTTAAAGGCTGCCATTCGGCAGAACAGCGGGGACCAGAGGTCCACTAATTTACATAGAGTGTAAAAAGGGAGCTTGCAGGTTTGACAACATAGTCTTTATTTCAGAGGCTGCCACACACTGTGGTATAGGTTATTGGCTGCACCAGGTAGCCTACTGATATCCTACCTCCCTGTTTTCCAAGTCAAGTGTCCCAAAGGCAGGTCGGCTCAAAGAGGGCCTTTTCAAATAATACAGTGACTCCTTTGGGTTAGCTCCAGCCCTGGCTGCAGAGCCCCAGGCCCTCATGTCACAGGTGACATCTCCAAGGTCCAGGGGGAGAGGCTCACAGCCAAGGACAGAGCCCAGGACTCCCAGGCTGCAGTCTCTCCCCAGGCTGCAGCTCTCTGGGTTCTGGGCTGCGACCTTGCAAAACTCTCACCTCCGTCTTCCCTCTCCTGTTTGCTGTACTCCTGCCAGATAGGTAGGGCAGATATTTTTATCCTTTGAAAGATGAGGACATTGGAACTCAGGCAGATTTGTGACTCCCTTTGGTTACACAGGGAGTTGGTGACAGTGCCAGGTTTCCTGCCTTCCAGTCCAGGGCTATTTCCACCATGCACCGTCTGTGGTGGTGGTGTTTGCTTTGGAGCCCCAGCTTCCTCTAATGCATCTCCAGTGGAAGACCACATATGTCCTCAGCTCTGGCTCCAGGAAGGCGCTAAAGGGCGGAATGGATGACCCAATCCCTACAGTAGCCAGATGCCCAGCTCTGTCCTGTCCCCGGCTCTGGCCTCTGTAGCATCAGAATAGCAGAGGAAAGGAAGGAGGAAGAAGCAAACAGCAGGCAGGTCCCCCAGGGGGACGGGCAGGGATTCCTGGATGGGACTCAGACCTGGATAGAGGAGCTGTGTCTGAGGGGCTCTGCTACCTCTAAATCGGGACAGCTTGGCATTAAGCAAGAACAGACCCTGGTACGTAGCTGGCACTCAGTGTCTGTTGAATGACCAAATGAATGAGTGTGGTGTAGATGGTGCCTCTGGCAGCTCTTGACCACACTCCTCCCCAGCGTGTCATGCTGTCTTCTCTCTGTGCTCCTCTTCTGTCCTTTGCTCCTCTCCTCTTGCTCCCATCCCAGGCACCCTGGCCACACCCTCCGCACAGCCCTGCCCCCTCAGCAATCCCACTGACTGCCAATAACCCTGACCATCCACTGTCCTAGGGACCTGACAGACAACCAGCTGACCACACTGCCCCTGGCTGGGCTTGGGGGCCTGATGCATCTGAAGCTCAAAGGGAACCTGGCTCTGTCTCAGGCCTTCTCCAAGGACAGTTTCCCCAAACTGAGGTGAGGGCCTGGCTTTTCCCCACATCTAGGTATGTTTGACCCAGGGCTGCTGGAGGCCAGGGAGGGACAGGGAGAAAGCCATGGGACCTTACCCCAAGAAGAGCGTAGTGGCTTGGAGTGTGCCCAAGACGGCATGGGAAGGTTCCCTGGGCCTCCTGGCAGCCTGGTCTTATACATGCCTCCCCTTCCTCCTTGTCTCCTTTCTGACATTTCCCTCATCCCAAGTTCTACTCCTAGAGGACACTGGGACCTGTGAGGATGGTAGTAAACCGGGTTGAAGGCCCTTGGACCTCCTCACTCTTTGCCGGGTTCTGCAGAGCCAGACCGTCCGTCCTCACTTTGGCAGCATCTGGGTGCCTGGAATCAGGGCAGAGCCCAGGGCACGATGAGTGGAAAACAAGCTGCACAGCCAGTCCCCGGTGCTAATGACATCCAGGCCTCCTTCGTGCAGCCGCAGCAGCAGCAGCGCAGCCTGTGTGGCCTGAGCCTTGTCTACTATAAACTAATGAAATGCCCAAGGCATTTGCCCTCGCCCTCACAGGGCACCATATCCAGCTCTGATGTGCCCATAGGGGAAGGCTTGGGTGTGGGTCTCGCAGAGGGCAAGGGTAAAGACTCCCTAGGAGAATCCCTGCCTCCTGCAATATAAAAAGAAGAGTTGCTGCCCAGGCTGGGGAGCAGAGCACCCTAAGTGCTGTGTGACGTTGGGGAAGTTGCTCCCTACTCGGAGTCTGCTAAGAGTCCTCCTTAAATAAAGGGCAGAAGTTTCTCTCCCCCACCTCAGTTCTGAAGATGAATGAGGAAAAGACCTGCATATGCCCAGAGCCCCTCAGAGTCGGGGTACCAGACTCTTAACAAATCAAGTCCCAGAGACTGCTGGCAGGACACTTGGTAGTTGAAGGGCAGGTCCCTAGTTCGTGGCTCCTGGGCTGGGGAATCTCTTAACTTCGACTAATGTCTTAGACTCCAGACATAATGAGGCAGCCCCTCTCCCCATCCTCAGGATTCTGGAGGTGCCCTATGCCTACCAGTGCTGTGCCTATGGGGTCTGCGCCAGCTTCTTCAAGCCCTCTGGGCAGTGGCAGGCCGAGGACTTCTACCTGGAGGAGGAGGAGCCTCCAAGGAGGCCCCAGAGTCTACTTCCTGGACAAGCAGAGAACCACTGTGAGTGACGGGGCACCTGGACTGGCAGGTGGGGAGCTGTAGAGAGGAAGTTAGGGAGGAGGCTTGGGGGACCTGGAAGGGGATCCAAGAGGGGCAGCAGAGGGAGGCCTAGGCATGGCTGCTTATGACCTGGGAGGAACCCTCCCACTGTTTGCACCTTGTCTCTCCAATGCAACACACCAGAGGTACTTAGGGGGGAAAGTAATGATGGTAACACGGCAACAGTAACATCTCAACAAGTTCCTGGTTCTTTGCCATTCACAAAGTACCTCATAGGCTCTATCTCTGTTAATATCCTGCCCTTGGGGCTCACATATTTCTTGCCACATGGGCCCTTCAACCTCGGGCATTCTAGGAGAAAACAGACCTGAGCTAAGTAGGATTGAATTAAATCAATTGAATTAAACCTGCTTCTAGAAAAAAAAAAAAAAATCCGGTTACAATATGTCCTACAACCAAAAGGAACACTGTAGAGATTATTGCTCTCCAAGGGTATCCCACACTTCCAATGTCCTGTGAGTCTGAAAGGCACACAAGAGGGCTTCACTGAGATCTGTCTTGGGTCAGATCTATTTCTGGAAGAGTTGAGGTGACAGGGAAAGATTGGGGTGGACAGACAGGGATTCCGGGGAACTGTGTACTAAGAAGTGTCTTGGCTGAAGGCAGAAAGCAGCGTCCCCTCACCCCCGCCATGTTACTGAACACAAGAAGAACTAGGAGAGAGAGAAACAAGGTCCTGCTTCTTGCGTTTCTTTTTCCATCTTGACATTCCTCTCTGTACTCTCTCGATGGAGAAGTTGAACTGAAAAATCAAATCTAAGTTTGTAAGAAAAACATCTCATAACGGGGTAGACAGAATTAGGTCTAAACCCAACTATCGCTTTCACCAGTTGGGTTGCCTTAGATAAGTTGTTGAACCTTACTGACACTCCCTTTTCTTGTCTTTAAATGAGAAAGATATCCAGGCCCAGTAGCGCACACCTGTAACCCCAGCAATTTGGAGGCTGAGGCAGGAGGATCTCAAGTTCGAGGGCAGCCTCAGCAATTTAGCGATCCCTTCAGCAACTGACCGAGACCCTATCTCAAAATACAAAAATAAAAAGGGCTGGGAATGTAGCTCAGTGGTAAAAGCACCCCTGGGTTCCCCAGTACCAATAAATTAAAAATGGAGAAAGATAATACATCTCTCATAGGCTTTGGGGGAGGCTTGAAAGAGTCCATATAAGGTGAAGTGTGTTTACCACAGCTGCTGCTGAGAACTTGGATCTCCTTCTGGCACACAAGCATGGGGACAGTTTAGTAGTGTAGCTCAGGATACAGCCTTGAAGGCTAAATGTTGAGTGGGCAGTCTGGGGGTCTCTGAGACCCTCCCTCCCAGTGTACCAAAGCCCCTCCTAGGGAGGGTACAAGGACCTGACAAGGAGGCTCCCAGCAGCTGGCTGAGCCAGCAGACAGCTGTCCCCAGGGGACATTCCCGGATGTCTGCTACACACTCCCTCAGGGGGCTGGAAGGAGGAATGGAAACTTTCCTTCCTCAAGGTGAAACTTTCCACCAGGGCTTAAGTCTTGGAGAACCACAGGGCGTCAAGCTCGTGGGCTGCCTGCCGCCTGTAATGGGAGCTAGGGCAGGGCCCCCCACTTCCTGTGGGAGCAAAGGAGCCTTGAGAAGGAAAGCCAGGAGCCCTGCTCCAGCCAGATTCGATTTCCTCCTTGTTTGAAGAGTGGTTACTTAACACCTTGGCCGTGACTTTCCCAGCCTCAGACAGAGTCCATTGATTTCACCCCTTGTGTTTCATTCATGCATTTTGATTTCAAAGAATTGCTAAGCTCCATTCTGGAGGGGCAGGCAGGGAATGAAAGGTACAGAAGGAAGGAAATGCCAGGACTCTGTGGGCACGCTTCGGCCTACCCACCCTGTCCAGGCTGCTGTCCAGGCCAAGGCCATAGTCTTCCAGCCTCCTGGGAAAACTACCAACTGAAGGTGTTTGCTCTTTAAGTGGGGAAGAAGAACCCACACAGGAAATAGACCTGCGAGCCAAAGCTGGGCACACGTGCAACAGATTCACCTACCCATTCCCTTACGATGAAGAGTCCACAGGGACTGTCTTTTAAACCCGAATAATGTACAGGTGACTTTAAAAGACAAGCAGCTCTTTCTTGCCAGTTGGATCCTCAGATACTTTTCCCAGTGTGACTTAAGAAACTTAGGTTTTATTCTTTAAAAAGTCTTTCATTGATGGATTGTCCTTACAAAAGAAAGTTGTGTCTTTATAGTTATAAGATATTACAGATAGTCATTTCAAAGTTCTTATAGAATTTTTGGACCCTGAGATGATGTCTCTGATCCCCTGGAGTTCACAGGTTCTAGTTAAGAAATATTGCAATAGGGCTGGGGGGTGTGGCTCAGGACCTGTAATTGATCCCCACCACTGCAAACAAAACAAAACCTACCCAAGATCCAGAAACACCCCATAATACTGCAATAGTAAATAAGAAAAAATAAAAATCTCATTTCATTCATAGATGCTACAGAATTTATCCAATGATGGATTTACCTGTCTATCTCTGTTTTCTCATACTAACCTAGAATTGTAGAGCCTTGGCTTAGAATTGGAAGGAACATTAATGATTATCTAGTCCAAAGTCTGACTCAGGGTAGAAGAGTATTCTCTGACATTGGGAACTTTCTAGTTCAATAGTTCCAGTGATAAATAATGTCTAGCTTATGCATCTGTAAATCTCCCCCCACCCTTCCCACTCCCCAATCCATTTCACCATGATTGTTGAACTTCTGGGCTCTGTAGTCAGACAAACCTGGATTTGTATTCTGGTCTGTCACTCACTAGCTGTGAGACCCAGAGGAAGTCCCTTAACCTCAATGAGCCTCAGTTTCCTTATCTGACACCTGCCTCATGCGGCTACTGTGAAGGTTCAGGAAGCTATGACAGTGAGGACTCACAGGGAAAGTAACAGCTCAAGGAATGTTAACCCTTGTTGCAAAGCAAATCTATCAGTTGATGCAGAGCCTTGTAGCATGACAGTTTGTCTCCTCATTTGTCTCCATAAGCCACTTGTGAGCAGGACTATCTTTTATTCATTCCTGAATTCCTCTGCACTTCCATTTCTTAGAGGTAGTTGTCACAATATTCAGCACACCTGGGTCCACTGTGCACCTGCTGAAGAGCTAGAACATCTTCATTTGAACCATAATTTGCCTCCTTCTACAATCCATCCATTGATGTTGGTTCTTCCCTCTGGGACAGAATAGCATGTAGAAGTCTAACCCCTATATATCAACAGGCTTTCGGCTCTTGGACAGCCATTATATCCCCACTTATTCTTGCCTTCTCCAAGATAACCATCCCTCAGCTACTTTCTTTCTCACACAAATGACTTCTGCTCCCCCACTATCCCTGGTTCATCTCTGAACACACTGCAGCCCACAGAGGTCCTCCTTAATGTTTATTGTTTGCAACTGGACATGGAATTACAATGACAGCCTGACCAAAGTGGAGAACAGTATGATCCGTAGCTCCCATTATTAGGATTTTTTTTTTTTTTTTTTTTTGGTACTAGGGATTGAACTCTGGGGTACTCAACCACTGGGCCACATCCCCAGCCCCTTTTTGTATTTTATTAGAGATGGGGTCTCACTGAGTTGCTCAGTGCCTCACCATTGCTGAGGCTGGCTTTGAACTCATGATCCTCCTGCCTCAGCCTCCCAAGTGCTGGGATTACAGGCGTGCGCCACCACGCCCAGTGCTCCCATTATTAGGGCAGTCGCGGCCCAAATTCTAAGTACTCACGAACTACAGCGGATGGGAGAGGACACACAAGTGCTGAGAACAGAAAGAGCAGGACTAATCATAACGTTTGGTGTTCAGAACTAGCAATGGACATAATCCATATGTGAATAATAGGGAGCTGACCAGACATACCCAAGGGTAGAAATAGATGTTCAGAGCTGCTGGATGACCAGTGCTGAACAGAGTTATTCAGGGACATATCTACTTAAAGGGGTGGGACTTAGGAGAAAGGTGGCAAGGTGACACCAAGGCCTAGGCTCGAGCCACATTTTCATCTCCTTTCTCAGATGACCTGGACTTGGATGAGCTCCAACTGGAGATGGAGGACTCAAAGCCACACCCCAGTGTCCAGTGCAGCCCTATTCCAGGTGAGATGGGTGCCCTGAGGGTGGAGAAGGGGCACCCACCCACCTAGAGAGAGGCCGGTTAAGGTGGCACATCTGCAGCCAAGCTTCAGGCACTGTCTTTGCCTGACTCCCCATCTTAGGGGAAGGATAGCCTCTCCTCATTATTCCTGAGGAAGGAGGGAGTTCTCTCCCTTGGGTGGCTACTGTACCTAGAGAACATCAGGATAGGGGTGGAGGGGTGACAGGGAGTCAAGCAACCTTTGCAAACCAGTCATTAGAGGTTTTGTATCAAGGAGAAAATTGTTCTCATGGAGGACAGAGCAAGAAAGAATGCCCTGAACCCCCTGCTCAGGGGAAATGGGGCTGCTTCTGAGCACTCCCTCAATCTAAGAACCATCTCACAGAATACTAGAGTCACGTGGGACTAAGTCACCTTCTCCAGCCCTCACTGCTCCATCCCAGCAAGATTACAGTCTCTTTACTAAAATCCTCCAGGGTGCAAAATCTCCAGTGTCCCTGGATAATTCCTACACTGGTACTGTCTAACCTTTACCACAGAGGAAGCTTTGGCTAGAGTCATCCAACCCAAAGTCATTTTGTTGTAAAGAAAAAAAAGAAAATTCTTTCTCCTCAGTGCAATTTAGCCTAAGATGTTGAGAGTGAAAAAGTCCCTTCCCTGTGTATAAAATGCTAACCTGCAATGCTAGACGGTAGCAGTCTGCGGCTCAGGCCAGGACAGTAACTTTTATTCAGAATGAACAAAAAGTGATGGACAGCTGGCTTTTCCTCTTTCATCCCACCTCCGTTTTCCAGGCTTCAGTTTTTAGTTCAGATCCCTTAGCCTCTCCCTTCCCCTTTCTAAACCCTAGAGTGCTGGCCTGACCTTGCCCGACACCAGCTCTCAGCACTTAGTGACAACAGCACGCTCCCTAGCGCCAGCTCAGAGCCAGAGCACTGACCCAACCTAGAGGAAGCAGGTCTATTTTTTTTTTTTTTTTCACTTGGAAACCCATATGCTTCATTCAAACTGCCACAGAAATGTCACCTCTGCAAACCAGTAACCAATGGGGATGAGGTAAAAGAGGAAGTTTCCAAAAACAAGGTCCAACTTAAACTTGCTTTTAAATTAGCTCATAAAAATGGTCAAATAAATTATGGTACATCATATAGTAGAGTACTTATGATAGAGCCATTGAAATATGGTTTTGAGAAATGTAAGGATATGGAAAAAGTGTGCGTGCATAACAAAATTTAGCTTAAAGAGAATAAAAATCTCTATTCAGTAAAATCCCAACTTAGTTTAAAAATCTGCATGTATGTGCATATTTAAAAAAAATACTGTATGGAAACATACCAAAATAATGACTTCTCTCTGAAAAGTGAGGTCATGAGCAGTTTTAATTTTTCCATGTTATATTTTCAAAATTTCTACAATTACCATTTATTGTTTCATAATTAGAAAAAAAAGTTTTAAAAATAGCTCTCACAAAAGCCTCTGGAATTCCCAAACCACCTAGCAATACATTGAGAAACAAGTCTGAAGCCAAAGGAAATGAAGAAATAATATGTCCAAAGTCATAAGGTGATTTAAGAACAGACTCTAAAAGTGATGGAAAACACCAGGATCTCACCCATCTAGTGCAAAGTCAGGTTGGAAAGCCCCAAAAGTCCTTTATATTTTGATTATTTGTTTTCTCTCCCACATTCTGATTGACAGATGAATATGAAATGTGCCTGTACCCCTCTCAGCAAGGGAAAGCCAGACTGGTATGATATCTGGTCAGGGATCATCCGCAGTGGAGTTCTTAGTGGGTCACTGCGCAGAGCCTCAGCCACAGGGTCTTGCTAAGTTGCTTAGGTCCTCATTAAGTTGCTGAGGCTGGCTTTGAACTTGCAATGTTACTGTTTTTGGCAGTCTCTCATAGGACTGTGTCTCTACTACTGCAGCGGTGTCCCCAGTTCTGGTGCCCTCTCCACTCCAGTATGCTGATCTGTCTCTTCCATCCTTCCAAATGTTGCTCCTTTGGAAAGATGTACTTAACATTTCTTCAATGTATGGGATTGTACTGTATTAATCGGGATTGCACTATCGTTATCGGGAGGAGGGTCAGTGTTCACCTCGTTTGCAGCTCTTGGAGGGCAGAAGCCAAGTCAGCCCCCCTCAGACCAGGGTTTCTGTTGGGGCAGAGGCCTTACCCCGGGACCAGTCGTGGCAGCCTCGGCCCAAGGCTAATGTCTGCTCCTCTCTCCCACAGGCCCCTTCAAGCCCTGCGAGCACCTCTTCGAGAGCTGGGGCATCCGCCTGGCCGTGTGGGCCATCGTGCTGCTCTCGGTGCTCTGTAACGGGCTGGTGCTGCTGACCGTGTTTGCAGGCGGGCCCATCCCCCTGCCCCCGGTCAAGTTTGTGGTAGGTGCAATTGCCGGCGCCAACACCTTGACTGGCATTTCCTGTGGCCTTCTGGCCTCCGTGGACGCCTTGACCTTTGGCCAGTTCGCGGAGTACGGAGCCCGCTGGGAGACGGGGCTGGGCTGCCGGGCCACGGGCTTCCTGGCTGTCCTCGGGTCCGAGGCGTCGGTGCTGCTGCTCACACTGGCCGCCGTGCAGTGCAGCGTCTCCATCTCCTGCGTGCGGGCCTACGGGAAGGCGCCCTCGCTGGGCAGCGTCCGCGCAGGGGCCCTGGGCTGCCTGTCGCTGGCCGGGCTGGCCGCGGCCCTGCCGCTCGCCTCCGTGGGAGAGTACGGGGCCTCCCCGCTCTGCCTGCCCTACGCCCCACCCGAGGGCCAGCCAGCCGCCCTGGGCTTCGCAGTGGCCCTGGTGATGATGAACTCCTTCTGCTTCCTGGTGGTGGCCGGTGCCTACATCAAGCTCTACTGTGACCTGCCACGGGGCGACTTTGAGGCCGTGTGGGACTGCGCCATGGTGAGGCACGTGGCCTGGCTCATCTTCGCGGATGGGCTCCTCTACTGTCCCGTGGCCTTCCTCAGCTTCGCCTCCATGCTGGGCCTCTTCCCTGTCACCCCCGAGGCCGTCAAGTCTGTCCTGCTTGTGGTGCTGCCGCTGCCTGCCTGCCTCAACCCACTGCTCTACCTGCTCTTCAACCCCCACTTCAGGGATGACCTTCGGCGGCTCTGGCCAGGCCCAGGTGGTCCTGGGCCCCTGGCCTACGCTGCCGCCAGCGAGCTGGAGAAGAGCTCCTGCGATTCCACCCAGGCTCTTGTGGCCTTCTCTGATGTGGATCTCATTCTGGAAGCTTCTGAGGCTGGACGGCCCCCTGGGCTGGAGACCTATGGCTTCCCCTCAGTGACCTTCATCTCCTGTCAGCAGCCAGGAGCCCCCAGACTGGAGGGAAGCCATTTTATAGAGCCAGAGGGAACCCACTTTGGGAATCCACAACCCTCCGTGGATGGAGAACTGCTGCTGAGGGCGGAGGGAGCCACATCCTCAGGAGGGGGCTTGTCAGTGGGTGGGGGCTTCAGGCCCTCTGCCTCAGTCTTTGCCTCACACTTATAAATGTCTTTCCCCATTCTTCTCTTTCCATTTCTTCCCTTCCTTCTCTCCCCACTCCCTCAATGATGGCTGCTTATAAAATAAATACAACATAAACTCATCAGTGTGATGCACAGCGGGGCCTGGTTCTGTTGGTCTCCTGTCTCTGTGACCATCACCAGTGAGTGCTTCTTGGCCTAGTATTCCCTCGGCCTTCCTCATGTTCACCTTCATGCTGCCTCTTCCCTGTCAGGTCCAAAGCTGTGGACCAGAGACCTGGAAATTTGCTTAGGGGTAAGGAGTGAAATAAAAGACAGTTCGGAAGGAGGTGGGGAGCTGATAGGGCCAGGATCAGAGCACAAGGGATAGGGAGACCTAACAGAAAAGGGGATCACCAAGGGCATTTGGCATCTCCCCTTTGACTTATGGACAGGATACAGAATGTGTTCTGTGTCCCATTAATCTTGACATATGCCATGAAAAAAATACTTCCTATTAAAATGAGCTTTGAAAGAGATTACACATTATGTGCCTTTCTTAGAGAACATGTTAATATAGTCAAAGCCCTAAAAACTCCTGCAACAGTAAAATCTTTTGAACTTTGTTTAATCCCATTCCCCGAATTCTTAGACAACAGGTTTCTCTTTGATTGGTTGGTTTTCATGGAATACCTGTTAATAGCTCACAGAATTTAGTACTATCTGTACCACCTAGTGCTACCCAGTGATACCACAAGATGCCACCACTGTTTTTGATTGTTGTTTTTTGGTACTAGGGGTTGAACCCAGGGGCACTTAACCACTGAGCTACATCCCCAGTTCTATTTATTTTTATTTTTAGACAGGGTCTCACTAAGTTGCTTAGGGCCTTAATATATTGCTGAGACTGGCTTTGAATCTATGATCCTTCCTTCCTCAGTCTCCTGAGTTGCTGGGCTTACAGATGTGTGCCAACACACCCGGTGTCATCATTTTTTGAAAGTCCCAATCCTAGGAGCTTAACCTGGGGTGAAGTATCAGAGGCAACTGGTGATTCCATCAGCCAGGACAGACTCTCCATACTCTACCTCCCAACCTGCATGTCTTACCTAGACAAGGATGGGGAGGAATAGGCTGTTGTGGTTACAGCTTCAGCCCCCTCAGGCAAGGCAGGAAGAAAAGGATCCTGTGTGTGCTTCCCCACCCCCTCCTACACCCAAGCACCAGTGAAACTCCTGCCTCCAGCAAGAAGGAGGGTTGCTGGATCCTAGCAAGGTATACACGAGGAACTGTGTGGCTGTCTGGGTCCCCTCTGGCTGTGAGTTGCCTTCCTATGGTTCTCCATCAAATGCACCCTGCCACCAATTGCTACAAGCCTGGTCCTCCCTTCTTATCCTAAATTCTGTTTTTCTGTGGGATAAAGAGCCATTACCTAGCAGAGAGGAGGTTCCTACAATACTTTTAGAAGCATGTGGCTATTTGGGAGTCCTGGGTTCCCCAAATAGGCCTGACCCTTCTGCCTTTCCCCTCATGAATTTCTTATCTGTGGTTTCCCAGGTGCATCTGAAGGTCTATAGAGTACCTCCTACCCCACCCCCAAACATACACATTCAATCTCAGGGTAAGAGGGTGAGAACCTGGGGCATTCTTGCAAACATAAAAGCTAATTCTTGCAAACATAAAAGCTAATTCTTGCAAACATAAAAAAGAATCCAAGACTCAGAAATGGGTGAGGCTTTTTCCAGGGCACCCCAACATCAGTCAAATTCAAAGGACAGAGTCTGGAATCCTGAGACTGAATGAAACACTGTTCTGTTGAATTTTTTTGTGATCCTTAGCCAGGACCTACCCCCAGGGGCTCCCCGGTTAAGACAACCCTGAGAAAGCTCTTGAGTTCACAGCTCAAGTTTCTGCAACTTTGCTTGTCCTCTGTCTCCCTGCTGTTCCCAATGCCTAGTAGGAATTCCAACATAGGTTAACAATGTGCTTAGGCTGGGCTGGAGGGATGAGGCAAAGACCATATGGAACTTGACACATTTTAAAATATTATTTGACTAGTTGAGTTGCCTGGATTCTTATAGACTCCAAATGAATATGCTGACCTTATAATTCCTTAGGGTCCTAGCATGGGGTCAACTTCAGACTAGGCACTCACTAAACTATGGTGCTGTTATTTATCAACTGTTTCAAGACCCCTGGTGTCTCTAGTTGCCCAGGGATGATCAATAGTTTTCTTGATGGAAGGAGTTGGGTACTGAGAATCAGTAATTCTTAAAAGGGAAATGAGTTCTCTGAGAACTTCAGGGAAGACAATGTTGATATGATCTTTGGAAACCTTCACTTCTAGAAAGTCACCCTAGATTCCCCGCTCCACCATCTGATCATTGTTTCCCTTGGAGTTAGGGAGCCAGTCTTGCTGTGGAGAGGAGTGGCTGTGTGTTGGAGGTTTGGGAGGTTTAGGAACTGTTCCCTACAGGTGGCTGCTTCTTTGGTAAGGGAGCCTGTGCTTTTTGGTCAGTGCTTTGACCTGTGGGCTAGGGCGGTACTGCTGTCCAACTTTACTGTCTGCTTCTAAAGATCTGGGCATCAGCCAAGGCTGGACTTTCTGATCAGAATAGATGTACGTGGGAAGGGAGTGGAGGTGTTTCCCATAAACTATTTTTTCTTTTCTTTTCTTTACCTTCCTTCCTGCTATGGTTTAGATATGAGTTGTCCCCCAAAAGCTCACATGTGAGACAATGCAGGAAGGTTTGGAGAAGAAATGATTGGGTTATAGCCCTAATGTAATCAGTTAATTAGTCCCTGATAGGATTAATTGAGTGGTAATTGGAGGCATGTGGGGTGTGGCTAGAGGAAGTGGCTATGGGGTATATACTTTGCATCTGGAGAGGGGAGTCTCTCTTTCTGCTTTCTGATCACCATGTGAGCTGCTTTCCTCTGCCACACTCTTCCACCATGATGTTCTTTCTCACTTCAAGCCCCAGGGAATGGAGCTGGCATTCTATGGACTGAGACCTCTGAAATTGTGAGCCCTTAAATGAACTTTTTCTCCTCTACAATTGTTCTGGTTGGGTCCTTAAGTCACAGCAGAGAAAAAGCTAACGAAAACACTTCCTTCCTTCCTTTCTTCAGTGATGGACATTGGACCCTTTAGCCCTCTACCACCAAGCTACATTCCCAGCCCTTTTTATTTTTTATTTTGAGACAGGGTCTCATTAAATTGCCCAGGCTGGCCTGGAACTTGTGATCTTCTCCCTCAGCCTCCTGTGTTGCTAGGATTATAGACATGTGCCACGATGCCTGGCGCCATAAATTATTTTCACTATTCAAAAAGTCTAGTCAATGTTGTACATTTGCCCAGGATAAGATTGTGTAGAGCTTTCTCTGTTTTTTTTTTTTTTTTACTGAATTACTAGCAAGTCAGTATGTTCATTTTCTTTAGTGATCTCCTTTGTGATCAGTAGAAGTTTATGAAGATCATGTATGTCTTTGATTCATCATAAAATCAAAAACCAAATTTTTTGATGCATGTAAGTGCATTTCATTTGACAAATCCTTTCAAAATGGTGCCCATGGGAAAGAATTGGCCCAAAGTAAGGAAGGAGGGTGGTGTAAATGTTGGGAACTGCTGGCTCAGTGTATGCTTACCTGGGCTCTGTGTGTTATGCCTTGGCAGACTGACTTGTGGAGGAGAACCTCTCACAGTGGCTTATAGTTTGCTAAGCACTTCAGTACACACCAAAAGGAAAACCCAAAAAAATCCAGAGCTAAAATTGGAAGACTATGGATCAACAGAGTTAATGGCTGGGCCTTCTCCTTCCCAACCTCCTTGCTTCCTTTGCCAGAAAGAATAAGGTTTAAAGCGTAAGGGAGGAGGGGCTGGGGTTGTGGGGTTGTGGCTCAGTGGTAGAGCGCTTGCCAAGCATGTGCATGCGCGGCCCCGGTTCGATCCTCAGCACCACATAAAAATAAAGGCATTGTGTACAACTAAAACAAATAAATAAATATTAAAAAAAAAAAAGAGTAAGGGAGGAGTCAGGCGTGGTAGCACATGCCTGTAATTCCAGCCGCTCAGGAGACTGAGGCTGGAGGATCGCGAGTTCAAAGCCAGCCTCAGCAAAAGCGAGGCACTCAGCAACTCAGTGAGACCCTGTCTTTAAATAAAAAACAAAATAGGGCTGAGGATGTGGCTCGGTGGTTAAGTGTCCCTGAGTTTAATCTTTGGTACCAAAAAAATAAATAAAAAAAAAAAGTAAGGGAGGGAGCAGGGAGCAAAATGAGGCGCTGC
Organism: Tamias sibiricus; assembly: GCA_025594165.1. Lineage (NCBI taxonomy): Eukaryota > Metazoa > Chordata > Mammalia > Rodentia > Sciuridae > Tamias > Tamias sibiricus. The sequence goes on from CM046669.1 coordinate 35,085,384, forward strand.
CACACCTGTGATCTCAGCTACCTAGGAGGCTAAGACAGCAGGATTGCAAGTTCAGGGCCAGCCTCAGCAACTGAGCAAGAACCTGTCTCAAAATAAAAAGGAACAGGGATGTAGTTCAGTGGTAGAGTGCTCCTGGGTTCAATTCCTCACCGAAGGGTGGAGGGGGGGAGTGAGGGAGGAGAGGAAGGAAGAGCTGACAGTTAGCAGGGCTGAGTGAGAGGATTGTGAGAGGTAGCTAGAGCCCTGATCCTTTCTGGAAGTCTCTTTTCTAATTACCTCTGCTCTGGTTTAGCAAGTTCTCTCACCCATCATCCACTACTCCTATGTCCCTTCAGAGTTCTAGTCCTGTGCCATCTCCAGCCATGTGAAAATTGACAGGATGTAAATATTTGGATTCCTCTCTATAATAAAGCACCAGTGAAGTACCATGTGTCCCTCGCCTCCTTTCTGCTGCCCCTGGTGGAGCTATGGGTGTGGCTGTGGTGGGGCTGCTTTGAAGAAGGAGTGATCAGAGGGTCAAGGCTCTTCCTAACCCATCTTCTGAACCTGGGGCATCTGGGGATGCCAGTGAGGCTCAGAATTGAAGTTGGGAGGCCTCAGAATCAAATCCACTCACTCATTTTGAAGCGCCCTTTATGTGCTTGGCACTGGGTCAGATAGACAGCGTGGTCTTAAGAAAGCAGTGAGCAGGCTGGGCTCTTATTCAGACCTGGAAGGCTTTGTCAGACCCAAGCCTAGTGCTAGGGATTCCTGATCCTGTGAATCCCTGAGAATTAGCTCACTTTCTTTTCCTTGGGTGAACTTCCTCACCTACTCTCTGCTTTGGAAAGCTTCTCCCTCAAGCCTTGCTTCAGAGTGGGATGAATGCCCCCAAGACAACCAGGGCCCTTCTCAAGGGAAGGCAAAGACTGAGTTTAACCTGCAGTCAAGGGAATGAGCTGCTAGCCCCAGAACTGTACCAGGGATTTTGTGGCCTAGTACCTGACTCTCTTGTCCTCCTCCTTCCTTTTCTTCTTCTTCCCTTTGCTCTTCTCCTGCTCTTCTTCCCCCTTCTTTTTCCTCTTCTTCCTCCTCTTCTTTTTCCTTTTTTGCTTTTAAAATTGTTTCAAATTTTATTTTTTTTAACTGATACATGCATTCCATTCTTCTTCAAGACAGAGCATTTCAACTCCCTCCATCCTTCTGGCTCCTTCTCAGGAAGGCTGTTCTTGTTAGACTAGGTTAAGGAAAAGAGACCCAGGCATTAACTCCAGTAAGTGTGTATTTTTTGAGAGAATAGAAAGCAATGAGGGAAGCAGAATCTAAGTAAACTCAAGACCAGAAAGAGCGGTGGGATTGGCCCTTGTATCTAAACTCTGGAGCTGTCCTGGATTTGAAGAGGCTCTGAGTTCTAGCCAGTTGGAATCTGTGGTTAATCACTTGTGCCCACCACAAGTGGGCTCAGCTGCTCTTGTAGGCCTTGTCTCCTGTCTCTCCTCTTCTCAACCATGATCAACTGGTCTCTCCCCACACCTTTTTGTTTAAAAAGCTTTAATCTAGGGCTGGGGATACTCAGTTGGTAGAGTGCTTGCCTCACATGCACATAAGTCATGGGTTCAATCCCCATTACCACAAAAAAAAAAAAAAAAAAAAAGCTTTAACCTAATTTTTAAATAAGTAATACGTTGACATAGTTCAAATAACATAAGTTTTTCAAATAACAGTCTCTGTCCCATTCCTGTCCCTATTTGCTCACTTCACAAAACCTCATTGGTTTGCCACTGTTATTAGTGTCTTACATATCCTTGCAGAGGTTTTTAATGCATATACAAGCAAGATGCATAGCTTTGCTTATTATTATTTTTACCTAAGGTTAGAATACCACACATGTGCTTCTGCCTTAAAAAAAAAAAAAAAACCCCCTCCCCAAAAAACACTGCTAATACAGCTCAAAGATCTTTCCACAGAAGTAAAGAAAGCTTTCTCATTTTTTTCATAGCAACTGGTATCCCATTGTATAGATAATATAATTTTATCTCACTGTTCCCTTTCTGATGGACATTTGGATTGCTTAATAGCTTGCTCTTACAAATGATACTGCAACAAGTAGTTATTTAGCACACATGTATATATGTAAGATAAATCCCCAAAGGTGGGATTGCTGGGTCAAAAGAATAATCCTGAGTAATTATACCATTTTTTTCCCCCTTCAGTATTGGAGATTGAACCCAGGGCTTCACGCATGCTAGCAAGTGCTCTACCACTGAACTACATCCCCAGATCTTTCATTCTATTTTGAGATAGAGTCTCTGTAAGTTGCCCACACTGGCCTTAACTTGCCATCCTCCTGCCTCAGCCTCCTAATTAGCCAGAATTAGACATGCACCACCTGCCGGGTTAATTATACCTTTTCTTTACCTTCTTTTGACCAGTAGGCTATGTTTGTTCACGACTTCTGCTCTGTAAGCATCCTATCAGCATCAAATCCTGGGATAATTGTCTTGTGTTCTTTTGGCATCTCCTAGAGCAATGTCCTAAGAGATTGAGAAACTGACTAGGCAAGCTTCTTTTTCTATAGTAGGCCAAGTCATATATGCCTGTGGTCAAATATATGAGCTAACCACTCTTAGGTCGGATACCTGTCCTGGTCCACTAAATTGTAATGTGTAAATGGGTATGTCTCTGTGGGTTTGTGGTGGACAAAATATGACTGCTCAGAGCTTCTGCTTGAGCAAGGATAGACAGGGCTCTTCTTTTGAAATTGACAATAGGCCTAGCAGGATAGTTCCACAAGGGCAAGGACCCTGTTGATCTCATTCATTGTTGTATCCTAAATTCTTTTCACAGGACCTAGAACAAAGAAGATGCTCAATTAATTTATGTTAAGGGGGGGGAACAGAATTAAGAAATTAACATAACTAGTTATATCCCTAAAGATTTTTTTCCCAATGTAAAGGGGCCATTGGACCCCTTTATTTGCAGGAGATGCAAATAACAAAGTGTAAAAGGTAGCTTCTTATCTGAACTAAACCATTTGTATCCCTGAGAAATGATGCTCTGATACTCCATTCCCCAGTGTATGCATGCACTTTGGGCAGGTCTGTTTATAATAAAGCACTGTGGGTTTGTATTTATATAATGAGATTTAAAAGGTCCTCAAGTTCTCTGACTCTTCATTGTATCAGCTCTTAACCTGGGTACCACAATGGTTGAAATTCTATCATTATGGCGACTTGTTCCTTCAGGTTAGTCATAGCTATTTACTTTAGGCTGTCCAGTAACCACTTCCTCTGTTCTGGTAACATCCATTTGATTTTCCATCAGGCAATGCTCCCCACAGCTCTATACTGCCTGTTAGAACAGAGTTAACTCCATTCTAGGTGCCATAGGTGGAAGTCTTACAGCCTTTTCTGTTCCCTGGGCACATGATTTGTCCAAGAAGGGGGCTCATATCCCAAGTTCTTCTTCTTCTTCTTCTTTTTTTTTTTTTTTAAAGTACTGGGGAATTGAACCCAGGGATGCTTAACCACTCAGCTATAGCTCTAGCCCTTTTATTTTATGAGATAGGGTCTCTGTAAGTTGCTGAGGCAGGCCTTGAACTTGTGATCCTCTTGCCTCAGTCTCGTGAGTCACTGGAAATACAGGCATGTGCCACTGCACATGTCCTTTTAATGAGACCCAATCCATAACTTTGATGGAGCTGATAGGAAAGTACTGTCATTGGAGCTGCTGGTGTCTGTCTTGCCACTTGGAGAGAAATGAATCCTGATAGTATTAGCTGAGCCTTTATACTTAGCAATGCCTAAAAGTTCATTTGGACTTCTCAAGTTGTGAACTGGTATTTTTGTTTGCACAAGTGAGAGTGTTAGATTTCTGACACTTGTATGGAGAAGCAGCCAGAGAGATTTCTTTCGCAAGTCACTCTCTGCCATCACCCACTACCCAGGGGAGTAGGAGCAACCTATCATCCTTTTATCAGCCTTAGGGTGGAAGAGGGCAGCGACTGGCTGGGAATTTTTATGGGCAAAAAAGAATGCCAGGCTGGATGCAATGGCACACACCTGTAATACTAGTGGCTTGGAAGGTTGACGCAGGAGATTGCAAGTTCAAGGCCAGCCTCAGCAATTTTGCGAAGCCCTAAGTAATGTAGTGAGAGTGTCTCAAAATGAAAAATAAATACAATTGGGGATGTGACTCAATGTTTGAATGCCCCTGGGTTCAATCCCCAGTACCAAAAAAATAAAAGATTGTCAGGATGGGCTAGGCTATCAGGTATAGACAGTGGGCCTGTGTGGTAGGTAACCTAAGGAACACAAATGAGGGACTAGAAGGGGAAGGTAAGAAGGTAAGTGAGAAGATCGACTTGCATTGCCCTGTTTGGATGTGGCAGGTAGCTTCAGAATTCCAGAGCTGCCACATGTTAGCATGGGGAGGGAGCTCAGAGAACATCCAGGCCACTGCCTGGTTTTATAGAGGAGGAGATGGAAGGGGAGGCATTTGCCCATTACCTTGCAGCTACTTTGGGGAGAACTTCAGAGACAGATGTATCAATATTAGAACTGAATCATACAGTTGATAAATATGATTCTGGAGTCAGACATGGGTTGAATCCCAGATGTGCCATACATAGCCAGTTGTCCCTAGGTTTTACTTAACTTCTCTGAGTCTCAGTTTCATCATCAGTAAAATGGGGCTAATAATACCCAATCTCTAAAGGTATTTGGAGAGCTTTAAAAAAGACTTTTCATGTAAAGAGTTTAGCTTAGTGCCTGGCTACTGCCAGAATAAGAGAGAAAACCAAGTGACTCAGAATTCACCTTCTAGAGGAGGGTGCCTCTGATGGGAGGCACCCCTTGCCTAAAGCATTAGTTTCAGGGTTCTGGTTAGTAGAGGAAGGCAGTGGAAGGAAGGGGACCCAGTCTAGTGGAATGGGGAAGGGATGGGGGAGGTAAGCAGGGAAACAAGCACATGAAGGGGAGAAACCCTGGGGCGGGGGGTGTGTGTGGAAGGGAGGGTAGGATGAGAGGTATTGGATAATCCGTCATGCCTAATATAAACTACGAGTTGGAGGGAGGGATGGACACTCTGGGGGCCATGGCAGGAGGCAGAAGTGACTTGCCGAGAAGCAAGGAGAGAGCGGAATGTGTTGTTTCTCGTGCGCGATGAGTCTGGTGGCCCAGCCTCTCCCAGACTTCACTGGCAGCCCATGCAATCAGGGACCGCAAGCTGCCCTGCAGCCAGCCAGCCTGGGGGGCAGATTCTGAAACCACAGCCGAGCACCCCTCCCTGTCCCCTCCCTCCTGCTGTCCCAACCTAAACAAGACAACCTGGGCAGGGGGGCCACATGCTAATGGAAAAATACACACTTGGCTGGAAAAGGAGCTTTATTTGTATGTGTTGAATTCCCGCAGCAGCCGAAGGATAAATAGCTGGTCCCAGCCTCAGCTTTGACTCTGCCCACAAGGTGGGTGGTAAAATCTGTTCTTATTTAGATAGCTTGTGGGGAGAGGTGAAGAGGGGGACTGGGGCAGCAGGAGAAGGGAACTTGGAATCTGTAGTGTTTATATGATCAGTCATGGATGTCATCTCTCCTCTTTAATTAGGGGTTTGGAGTTGAGAAACTTTGCTCAGCTTGCTTGTCCTAGGAACAGAACAGGCTGGCAAATAGGCAGGGGGCAGAGCAGCTTCTGGGGCCCACCTATGGTTTGACTGCTGTCTCCATTCCCCAGCCCCCTGCCAAGTACCCAAGAAACGTGAGCACCATGCCAGGCCACGTCCTGGGTGCTTTACACGCATCATCTCAGTCGATCCTCACAATAATCTCATGGGTTAAGGACCATCATGATCCGTTTTACAGAGGCAAAAATCAAAAACAGATCGAATAGAACACTAAGGTAGCACCACTGGGAAGCAACACCCCTAGGGCTGCAACCAGGTCTTCTTGACTTAAGTTCTTGTTTTTAGCCATTTCTCATCTTGGGCTGGGGGTAGGGTCTGGGCTTTTCTAGTTCTTAGGCACATCACTTTTGATGCCTAACCCAAGTCTTTTGCACTTGTTAAGGCAGAGATGGAGGGATGACTGGCTTCTAATAACTTTCAGCTCTGGTATTTCTTGTGATTAGAGAATAGTCCCTTGTAGCCACTATGTCCTCAGCACCTAGAGTCAGATAATAGACACACATTTTCAGATAGGTTCAGTGCTATGAGGAAAATTAATCAGGGTAATGGGCTATGAGCCAGAGAGTACCTGAGGCTCTATCTAGGGCATCTTTAGATGGCATGAGGCCTTTCTCTACAGCTACATTTGAGATGGTCAGTTGGTCATCAGGGGGAATGTAGGAGGCAGAGGAAATGGCATATGTGAAAGCCCTGAAGCATGAATGTTTGAGATTGAAAGTGGGCCAGTGTGGCTGGAGTGTGGTGTAGAAGGGGTTAAGGATTAAGCAAGCAAGGGCCAGATCATGAAGGGCCTCACTGGTCATGGAAGTAGACTAGATTTTTGTTCTCATTGAAAAAGGAATCCAGCCGGGCGCGGGTGGCGCACGCCTGTAATCCCAGCACTGTGGGAGGCTGAGGCAGGAGGATCGCGAGTTCAAAGCCAGCCTCAGCAATGGCGAGGCACTTAGCAACTCAGTGAGACCCTGTCTCTAAATAAAATACAAAAAAGGGCTGGGGATGTGACCCAGTGGTCAAGTGCCCCTGAGTTCAATCCCCGGTACCACAAAAAAAAAAAAAAAAAAAAAAAAAAAAAAAAGAATCCACTTGGAGGGGTTCGAGGAGGGAAGCCAAATCTGACCTCCATTGTCAAGAGATTCTTCCTGCTGCCGTGAGGAGCAGGGACTATCAAGGGTCAAGGGTGGTGGTGAGGAAATGAGAGAAGGCTGTGGCTAAGATGCAGGTGAGAGATGATGGGAGCTTGAACTGGTATTAGAAGTGGAGATGGGGGAAAGTAGCTGGTAGAGCTCAAAAAACTGGGTGACAGATTAGTGTGTAGGAGGTTTTGTTTATCAGGTGCTGTTTTCCTACAAGTGTTCCCTAAGTCCAACTCTCATTTCACATGTGTTAAACTCAGACCAATCAGCACATGACATTTCCCTGGCCACAGTGACTGCTTCCAGGGTAGTCCAATCATAGACTTTTGTTCCACAGAAAGCAGAGGCCTCTGGTCTGATAGATGTGAAGAAGAAAGTGTCACCAATGCTAGTAGGTTGTTACCTAGGAGGGGAAGAAACTTTAGGAACAAACAGCCTAAGAGAAAGCTGATAGTGTGGATGCAGGATGGATAGAAACCAAGATCTGACATTGCTGAATTTCTGAATCCACCAATCCAGATGTTTGCCCTACCCTTCCATTTAGTATGGTGATTGATTTCCTTTATGATTACCAGTCAGGGTCAGATTTCATTCACTACTGAAAACATCCTAACTGATACATTAATGGTATCTCAGAACCTCAAACTTGACTTAATGAGTATAGAAGACAAGCCCAGAATAAAATTAATTCCTGGACTTTAAAATGAACACAGTAACTGACTTTGAGTAGGAGTTGGAGAATTCTGTGAGGTCTAGAGATATAGCTCAGTGGTAGAGTGCTTGCCCAGCACATGCAAAGCCCTGGGTTTGATTCCAGAATGAAGAAAAAAGAAAAAGGAAGAAAAAAAAAAAAAAAAAGATAAGTATATTACAAAATCACAAGTAGGGGATTCAAGGGCAGCACCTAATTGTTCAGAGTGATACTTTGCCATGAAATGATGCTAGGGAGTGAAAGGGATTAATGATCCCTGTTTAAATTTGTATGATTATTTGAATAATTCCATGTCTAATCTCCTTAACTTTATGTTCTCAAACATGAACATAATACTTGGCACACAGAAGGTGTTCCTTAAATATTTGCTGAGAAGAATAGCTATATCAATCACAAAAAGTGAAAGCTGCAGGGCTGGGGATGTAGCTCAAATGGTAAAGTGCTTGCCTCACATGCACAAGGCCCTGGGTTCAATCCCCAGCACCACACACACACAAAAAGTAAAAGCTGCAAAAAGATGAAACATTAACAAAAGGGAACACTGCCTTATTCCCAGTTTTAAGGACTCAGAAAAGCAGGAGTTCCTGAAAGCCTAGGGGGTAACTGAATTATTTCTAATAGCTACTTTGCCTCTATATTAAACATTCAGTGTCCCTAGTGATGGTGGTAAGTTGGCAATATAAAGGACAATTCCAGATATTTTAACATTCTGACTATACAGCACCCTGGCCAGTCCACTCTCAAATACACATGAATGATAAACACATACTCAACATTAGATGATTATTTATTTTTCAGGTTTAAAAGGTTTCAAAATACATATGTGCAAGATAAATAAAACAAACAGAGAATCACTCTAGAGCAGAACACATAAATATACAGGGTCTTTTATAGGATACAAAAATTACAATGTCATCAATACAAAGAAAAACATTTAGGAAAGGTAAGCAAATTAGACCATCTTGTCAAAGAATACATTAACTAAGATGGACCAGGACAAACTCCCTGAACATCAGGGCAAAATTTCTTTTCTGTGCCTCCTAGCTGCCTGGCCTTTCTTTTCTGTGCTGAGTTGTGGACTTCAGACTCACTGCCCTCTGCTAAATTATCAAGCTTCTCTTCCTCAGTGGCCTAAAACAGAGAGGTAAGGTGAAATAAAACAAAGTTCACACAAATGCCAAAGGAAAAAAAAATGAAGCTCTGTAACATTATTTCCAGGCATTTTGTTGCAAGGTTTATATATTGTATGGTGTATATGGTATTTTCTCTGAAAGCATCTTCCTAAAATTTTTGTACATTTTAATTATTTCCTTTAACAAATAACGTGTAACTGCTACTCTACTCAATCTGAAGTATCTTGTAACTCAGCAAAAACCAGGATGTGCTAATATCTATGATCTTGTAATCTGTATTTTGTTAAATGAGGAAACTTTATCAATTTAAGTAGGGGAAGTTTTTCCTTTTCTCTTCTTCCATGAATGGTCCCGTAAGAAATATAAAAGTTTCCCCTTCAATCTATAAACCGTTCCTATTTCTGCAACTAGTTTCTATAAATATAGTTCCTTCTCAGTATTAAAAGAGATAACTCAGAAAAATATCTCTTGAGTCACCTCCCTTGCTATTCCTGCTACCCCCAAGAATACAAAAAAAATATTAACTAGAAGCTGCCTGCCCTCTAGTGTTGCCAACAGATGACAACTATTAGGAAAAATGTACTGTTGGTTAGCTACTAAGGCTGTTTTGCTAAACAGTTATTAGATGGTCGCAATAGGAGAATAAGATCTCCTAGCCATTCTAGCTACAGCACAAATTTGGCAAATCTAATAAGCATTATTTTTATACATATATAGACATATATACATTTAACAAACTGATAATAGTAGCAAATATCATACCTTTTGTTTTGGTCTTGCATGCTTCTCTGTCCACTGCCTGGCATTCTTGAGGAAGACTGGCTTATTATATTTAAATTCTGAGGACTGAGATAAAAGAGTTCATGGAGGAAAAAAAAATGATTTGGTGTGGTATGCATCATTAAGAGGTATGAGAGAGTAGGCTATGTGCTGCGGAGGAAATGGGGGTACTTACAATGTCAGCCATCAGTGGGTCATCAGGGTTGGGTTCTGACATGAGCAGCTGAATAGAGGTTAACACAGTTGCAATGTTGAGTGATGGTCTCCAGGCGCCCTGTACACAGATAAGCACTTGCTTTTATATTAAAATATGACACTGTAATTCAAGTTTTATTCAGTTGATCCTTTATCCACCACTCACTTTTGGTGGCAGTTTGAGAAGATCTAGACAAATCCTTCCAGCAGAATCAATGTTTGGATGATAGATTGGAGTCAAAAATCGGATCTGCGGCGGTTCAAATGGGTACCTGTGAATGTATAGGACAACAGGAAATCACTATTATTATTATTTTTTAAAAAATATTTATTTGCTTTTAGTTGTACACAATGCGTTTATTTTTACGTGGTGCTGAGGATCGAACCCGGGCCGCGCACATGCTAGGCGAGCGCTCTACCACTGAGCCACAACCCCAGCCCAGGAAATCATTATTTTAATATGGCTCTTATTATGTATTAAGTACTTCCCTGGCCACTAATAGATAAAAAATAGTGCCGATATTGCAAAAATGTCAGGAAACAAGGCAAACCTTCTCTCTTCCCGAATAGTCAAAAAAATTCCATAATATCTCTTACTATTCAGATTTCCTTAATTGTCCCAATTTTTTCTTATAGTTAGCTTTTCCAAAATGAGATCTAATTAAGACGTTGCATTTGGTATTATGTCTCTTTAGTGAGATACAAATCTTGGAAAGTTCCCAGTCTATTTTCAGAACTGATATATGATGATTATTAAGCTATTCTCTCAGGATTTTATCAAGTTTGGCCAGGATGACCTTCTAAATGTCTACATTTAACAGTTAGATATTCATTTCATCCTCTCCTCATTCTGCACTAAACTACAACCATAACTTAAATGATCAGAGTCTTAAAGAAGACTTGAACTAAGAAGGACCTTAATATTGAGATGAAAAGTTCAATGGTGGTTGCCAGGAACTGGAGGCAGGGGAGACAGGGAGTTATTAATGGGTATGAAGTTATATAGTTTGGGAAGATAAAAAAAAAAGTTCTATAGATAGATGTAGTGATGGTTGAACAACAATGTGAAAAGTATATTTTAAAAATGGTAAAGATGGCTGGACGTGGTGGCACATGCCTGTAATCTCAGTGATTTGGGAGCCTGAGGTAGGAGGATCTGAAGTTCCAGGCCAGCTTATACAATTTTGTGAGGCCCTAAGCAACTTAGCAAGACCCTGTCTCAAATAAATAAAAAGGGTTGGGGATGTAGCTCAGTGGTCAACTGCCCCTGGGTTTAATCCAGGGGCACTTTACTTTTTTTTGGTACAAAAAAAAAAAAAAAGGTTAAAATGATCAATTTTATGTTATGCATATTTTAGCACAGTTTAAAGGTGCAGGGGTGGGATAAGGGGAGGGGGTTCAGTTGTGATCTAGTCCATTCTTTTAGACAAGGAAATTGAATTCCAGAGAGATAAAAAACTTATTGTATTAAGTCATGATAAGACTAGAATTAAAACCCAGGTGCTTTGGGTTGGGGGTGTAGCTCAGTGGTGAAATGCTTGCCTAGCATGTGCACCGCCCTGGGTTTGATCCCAGCACCAACAGAAAAACAAATACCAAAAAAACAAAGAAAACCAGGTGCTTTACCCCTACATTTAATGCTTTATATACTACATTGTTCCTTCTTCCAATAACTTTTACTTTATAGGTTAAGAATCTAATTTGCACTAACCTCTCAGGAACGATGACTTCCAGTTTGAAAACACCTTTCTCATAAGGTGTATTGGCTCCACCTAATATTTCTTAAAAGAAAAGGCAAAAAGGGAATCAGATGATTTGAATTATCATTTCATATGGACTTAATAAGCCTTATGGTCCCAACAGAGAAACTAGGTCCAGGACAATAATTCTCTCTCAGGGCTTTAATAAATCTTTTGCAATGCACCATGATGTTGATGTACCCCAAAAGTTGATGGTGTCAAAGGACACAGAGAAGATCTAAAACAGAAGTTGTAAAATGCTGACCACCAGACCAAATACAACCTACAGATTTGTTTTGTTTGGGCAGCAATATTTTAATCTGGCTTCCTCAATATTTGAAATGGCCAGCTTTGGTCTAAATGCTGCTTCAGAGCTGATGCCAAAATCCTGATTTTAATCAGCAAAAGGTATAATAAAACTCAAAGAATCAGAAAATTCCAAGTGAAACTTTTATGATGATAAACAAAGTAGTAAAGAAAAATGCGAGGGCACTTGGATCTTATAACTGTTACCTACTTCAGAACACATAAATGTTTAATTTCACACAATCTTCAAATGGGGCCCTGACCCTCATCATAGACATGATGTGATACCCACGAGCTCGCAGATTGTCTGTCTGGTCCTTTTCTTGCCAGCATGTGATGCCTGGGGGTGGCTCTGTGGCTAACATGTGCAGCTCTTTTTTCAGTCGGGAAGCTCTTTGCATGATCCCAAGTAAAAGGAACCACACAGCTCACCGCTCCACACGAAGGGCTGGTTGGGATGTGCTGAGGGAGGAAAAAGGGCAACCATGAAATAGCAGTAGTGATGTGGAACTTTTAGCACAAACTTTCAATATAGTGGAGGTTAGATTCCTCTTAATCTCTATTCTGACAACGGTATCTCAGTTTTTTTTCTACTTCCTTCTTGTGAACATTTTATCTACTCAAGCAAATAAATTTTTAAAATAAACAGGAGGCCGAGGTAGGATTGCAAGCTTGAGGGAAGCTTCAGCAACTTAGGGAGCACTTGCCTTACAAAGGAACTGGGGGTGTTGCTCAGTGGTAAAATGCCCCTGGATTCAATCCCCAGTACAAACAAAACAAAACAAAACAAAACACCCAAACAAACAAACAAAAAACCACTAAAGTTTTTTTTTTTTTTTTAAATTTGCTTTAGCTGTACACAATGGGTTTATTTGTACGTGGTGCTGAGGATTGAACCCGGGCCGCGCACGTGCAAGGCGAGCGCTCTGCCGCAGAGCCACAGCCCCAGCCCCACTAAAGGTTTGGAATTAATGTATGCTTCCTCTAATAATTATAAACTCATGAGGCCAGGCAGGGCCTGGACAAATACTAACTGCGTGAGGAAGCCTACCTAATCTCTGTGAGAGCAAGAATGACTGTCAGAGACGTGTCTAAGCTGATGCCTGAAGTTCTCGCAATGTTCTGTGGATTCCGCATTCCACATCTTCCCAGTTCTTCAGGGAACCCACCCCATCAATTAGTCCACCATTCTCTAGTATTGCCAATCTTTCCCTCTTAGCCTTAACATTCAAATAAGTCCAAAGTCTTTCTCATCCAAAACAAATCCCACACACATATCCATCCATCCATTCGCCATCTTTCTCTAGTTCTCCCTCTGGCAACCAGCCAAAGGATGGTAATAGTTTGATAGGTATTACAAATATCTCCTAGTTATGGTTCATCTTTCTACTTTGTTCAAGGTGTCCTTTGATCAAAACACTTAAATCAATTTAAAATCCTTTCCATACCCCAAATTTATAGATATTTTCCAACATATTCCTTGAATCTTGTTATAATTTCACTTTTCACACTTAAATTTTTTTTTTTTTTTTTTTTTTTTTTTTTTTTTGGTACCGGGGATTGAACTCAGGGGCACTCGACCACTGGGCCACAGCCCCAGGCCTTTTTGTATTTTATTAGAGACAGGGTCTCACTGAGTTGCTAAGTGCCTCGCCATTGCTGAGGCTAGCTTTGAACTCACAATCCTCCTGCCTCAGCCTCCCAAGTGCTGGGATTACAGGCGTGTGCCACCACACCCAGCCACACTTAAATATTTTAATTCACTAGGAATTGGTATTTTTGTATTGTGAGAGGTAGGGGTCCAATTTAAAAATAGTCACCAAATATAACCAATTGTCCTAGCACCATCTACTGGAAAAGTCCATCCTTTCCCTGATATTACCATAAATTAAATTTCCATCTACAAGTGGATCTACTTTGGGACTCTTGCTTGAATTTGTTGCATTGGTTAAGTAGATTATTTTTGAGCCAATACTCCAGTGTTTCAATTACTACAGCTTATTTTCATTATTTATTTAAATTGCTTCCAGCTTTATTGAGGTATAATTGGCCAATACAATTTGTGTATATTTAGGGTGTATAACATGATGTACATAACATAATGTTTTACTATATTTTACATACTCTGTTCTTTTTATTTAGGAATGTTTTGATTACTCATGGATCTTTGTTCTTCCATATGAATTTTAGAACCATTTCACAAAAAACATACACACAGCCCTGTTGTCATTTGGACTACAATTTCATTCATTCTATAGATCAACTGGGGAAGAACTGATGTCTTTATGATACTGAGTCCTGAGATCCATGAACATGATATTTCAGTCTTTCTTGATGTTTTCAAAAGTTTTATAATTTTTATGTAAAGTCTTACTTGATGTTAGATTTATTCCTAAGTACTTTATTTTTTCTTTTCAAAAAATATTTTTTACTGAGCCACAATATAGCTCAGTTGGTAGAGTGCTTGCCTTGCATGTGCGAGGCCCTGGGTTCAAGTCCCAGCACCACAAAACAAAAAAAATATTTTTTACCTATTTCTTGCTAGTATATGTAAATATAATTGATTTTAAATTGAAACCTTAATAATGTTAATATTGAATCTACTTAGGAGTGTGTGTGTGTGTGGGGGGGTTTGGGTAATTCTAACAGCCAATCAGAGCATCCACTCATAATCAGTTTCTCTCTCCCCTTCCACCCTTCTCCTTTCTTCTCTTCTGATGGTAACTTCCAGCACAATGTAGAATAGAAGAGCTGATAGCTGGTATTCTTGCCTGATCTCTAACCTTCAAGGAGAAGCTTGCAACACTAGTTATTTCTATCATACTTTCTTAGTTTTTCCAACTTACATTATGCTTAATTTTTTTATCTTCGTTCAAATGTAAACACATTGAGACTATACATTGCCTTCTAATTACCATTGAATACCAAAATTTTGATATGTAGAATATTCTCCCATTCTCAATATTCTCTACTTTCCCTTACAATTTCTTCTTTAATTTAGAAATGGGTTTCTTAATTTTCAAACGTGGGGGTTTCCTGGTTATATGTTATTGATTTCTGATGTGTAGTTTTTATATATCCTTTGAGTTTGTTGAGTCTTGCTTTATTTGCCAAATATGTAGTCACTATTCATAAATGTCCTGTGTATGCTTAAAAATACCTACATACCAAAGTTATTTGAGGAAATGTTCTATTTATGCCATAAGCTTAACTGTGTTGATTGTTTTTTATGTCTGTATTGATTTTTTCTCTTGTGATTTATCAATTATTGAGAGTGATGTTAACTGATAAAGCACTATGATGGTAAATGTAATTTCTCCTTGTAGTTTTGTCAATTTTTGCCTTAAATATTTAGGTTAGGCAATTAGATACACACCATTTTAAAACTGTTACATATTTCTAGGAAATTTTAGTTTTTATCATTATTAGAGAATGCTCTATTCTTTAGTAATGATTTTTCCTTAAAGTATATTTCATATTAAAGCTATCTCAAACTTTCTTTGGTTGATATTTGCCTGAGATACCACTTCTTATTCTTTTGTTTTCTATTTTTTTTTTTTTTTTTTTTTGCATCTTTAGGCTTATGATGTGCCTTATGTATATGTCTGAAATTCTAAGTTTTTTTTTTTTTCTTCTCCTTTTGGATTTTCTCTATTACCTTCAAAGTTTTTATACTACTTTAAAAAACCATCACATAGATTTGAAAATACATATTTAATTTATCAAAGTCTAAAGTTGAAAAGTTAGAGGTCAGAGCCTGGAGTCCTTCTTGCTGCAGGGCTCATTCTGTACTTGGTCTTTCTGGAAACTCTGTTCTCTCTTTCCCTGGCATCCTTGCTCTGCAATGCCCTGCTCTAAAAACACACATACCATCTCCTCCAGTAAGCAGTCAGAGCCTATCAAGAAGGGCAGCTTGAGGCCCTGATGTGACAAGGGGGCCTATGAGGGCGGTGTGCCAGGATCTACACATGCTTATGATTATCCAAAGTACACCTACAGAGAAGGCCTTTGTGAAAAGACATTCAGATAGTTCTTCGTTCTGGGTTTTATGGAAGAGTAGTTCCGTGTCTGGCTTGGCTGCAAATACCTGATAGCTGTAGAAGCTGGTGTTACAGATGAAGTTTGCAGAAGAGAAACTGATGCTGTGTCGTTTAATTTTGACAAAGAAAAGTATGAAGTCAAAAGGATGATTGAATTGCATAGCCCTCTTGTGAACAGATTTTTGATATCCAGAAATAGAAGTAGTTCAGTTTTTGGGTAACACTGAAAGGGGTTCAGGAAATTTGGTTCCCCTGTAAAGAATGGAAATTTATGCCAAGAACAGAAAATGAGGGCTGGGGTTGTGGCTCAGTGGTAAAGCGCTTGCCTAGCATGTATGAGGCACTGGGTTCAATCCTCAGCACCACATAAAAATAAATAAATAAAATAAAGGTATTGTGTCCATGTACAACTAAAAATATAAAAAACCAGTGGTTTCTAAAAAAAAAAAAAAAAAAAAAAAAAAAAAAAAACAAGAAACAGAACTTTTACCTTAAATATAAAGATTTTTTTGCTGAAAATAATTTTGTACTTCTGAAAACTTCATAGCTTTAACTTCTAAAACGATATGATTTTCTTAGGATCAAGGAAAGGGTACGTTTATTAGGATCACATAGAAACTTACTTTCTTGTTTTTCTGCAACTTAAGATTATATGTAAATCTTCTTGTGGTACCCTACCACAGTTTTTTTTTAATATAAAATATACATCAATTATAAACACACACACACACACACACACACACACACACATAAACACAGACACATATAAAAACCAAAATTATTGAATTCAGTAAAAGTTACCTCTTTAGCAACTTAAAAATAAAAGTATAACATTTACTAGTACCAACCCTTCTCCAAACAATACAAGGACCTTGGAATAAATGAACTCTCCACTCATACTAGTTTGTATTTTAATTCTATATATATATATATTTTTTTTTTCTTTAAACCCAATGAGATAGTCAAAAGTCTGAAGAAAACTATTGGGTGAAGAACTTCTAAGTAAGATATTCAAGAGAGATAAATACAAAGAAAACCACTCTAGGTATGTCATAGTTAAACTGTTAAAAAGCAAAGATAAAAAAGAAAATCTTTGCTGGGCTTGGTGGTAATAATCTGCAGTCTCAGCTATTCAAGGAGTCTGAGGCAGGAGGCTCATTTGAGACCAGCCTGAGTAACACAGTGAGAACATATTGCAAAAAGAACAGTCTTAAAGTAGTCAGAGGAAAAGAGACATGACATACATGAACAGTGATAAGAATAAGGATATTAAAGCAGTTATATTAATATATTTCCTATCTTCAAGAAATAGAGAATAGGCATGCTAAGGAGAAACATGGAAGAAAAAGACTCAAACTTTTAGACATGAAACAAGGAAAGTGAACTGTCAAAAGTTGAACAGGGTATCTGGAAACCATAAGACAACACCAAATAACCTAATTCACATGCAAATGGAGTCTCAGAAAGAGGATGGAGGATTGATATTTGAAGAAATAATAGCCAAGAAATTCACAAATTTGATTGAAACTATAAGCTTGCAGATGAGATGCTCAAAGAATTGCTAATAAACACAAAGAAAACAAAACACATTCTAATCAAATTGCAACAAGAACAAAACAGTGACAAACAGAAAACGTAAAAGCAATGAGGAAAGAAGACATATTATGTTCAGAGGAACAAAAATATAAAGGCAGCAGATGTCTCAGAAACAATGCATGCCAGAAGACAGTGGGGGCAACATCTTTAAAGTACAGAAAAACAGATTTAGAATTCTGTATCTGGCAAAAATTAAAGAGCTAAATGGAATAATAACGAAAATAAGAGTAAACTTTGTAGTCTTGGGTTAGGCAAAGTTTTTTTTCACATAAGACACCAAGAGCACACACACAGAAAACCTGATAAAATTTGACTTGATCAAAATTAAAAGCTTTTGTGCTCCAAAGGACACCACAAAGTGATAAGACAACAAAAAGGAAAAAAAAACATATTAATAAATCATCAAATACCAGATAAGGGACTTCTTTGTATCTAAAATATATAAACACTCAGTAAAAAATGACAACCCAATTTAAAAAAATAGGCAAAGGATTTAAACAGACATTCCTTCAAAAATATACACGTCCCCAACAGCACATGAAAAGATTCCAACATCATTAATCATTAGGGAAATACAAATCAAAACCACAGTGAAGTATTACTTCACAATCACTAGAATGGCTATAATGAAGAAAACCAGATTATATATCTAAGTGTTGATGAGGACATGAAGAAATTAGAACCCTCATTTGTTGCTCCTGGGAATGGGAAATGATGCAGTTGCTTTGGCAAACAGTCTGCCAGTTCCACAAAATGTTTACATAGTTACCTATGACCCTGCATATACCCAAGAGAACTGAAACTATATGTCTACAAAATCCATAAGCTAATGTTCATAGCAGCACTATTTGTAGCAGTGGACAAATGGACACAACACAAATATACATCATTTGAAGAATGGATAAACAAAATGTGACATGACCACACTGTGGAATATTATTCAGCAACAAACAACAACAACAAAAAGCACTGGTAGATGCCACAGAACAGCCTTGGAAATACTATGCTAAGTGAAAGAAGTCACGAAGTATCATATACAGTCTGTACAATTCCATTTATATGAGATGACCAGAACAGGCAATACTTTAGACACAGAAAATAGATGAGTGGTTGTCAAGAGATAGGGAAAAGAAGATAGGGAGTAACTGCTAAAGGGCAGTGTTTCTTTTGGGAGTGATGGAAATGGACTGCAGCAATGATTGTGCAACCATGAGAACATGCTAAAACCCACTGAATCACATATTTATTTAAATGAGACTTGTATGGTATGTGAATATCTCAATAAAGTTAACCAAAAAAAAAAAAAAAAAAAAAGGAAACAATCCCAATATCCATCAACAGAAAAATGAAGAGATGAACAGTGGGTTACTATAAAATGCAACACTTTTTTAAAAGGACAAACTACTGATACAACAGGTATGAATGTCAAAAATCATCATGCTGGGCTGGGATTGTGGTTCAGCGGTAGAGCGCTCACCTAGCACGCGCGTGGCCCAGGTTCGATCCTCAGCACCATGTAAAAATAAACCGCATTGTATACAACTAAAGCAAATAAATAAATATTAAAAAAAAAAAGGAAGCCGGGCGCGGTGGCACACGCCTGTAATCCCAGTACTTGGGAGGCTGAGGCAGGAGGATCGCGAGTTCAAAGCCAGCCTCAGCAATGGCGAGGCACTTAGCAACTCAGTGAGACCCTGTCTCTAATAAAATACAAAAAAGGGCTGGGGATGTGGCCCAGTGGTCGAGTGCCCCTGAGTTCAATCCCCGGTACCAAAAAAAAAAAAAAAAAAAAAAAAAAAAAGGAGACAAACTAACAGAACCACAGGCCTGGTTAATATGTCACTTTAAAAAAAAAAAAAATAATCAGGCTGAGTGCAAGTAGTAGATAGACAAAAAGAGCACATACTCTTTGGTTCTATTTAGAGGAAAGTCTAGAAAATGTAATCACTTATAGCAACAAAGTAAATGTTTGCTTAGAAATGGAGGGGTAATGGGAAGGGGGATGGCTAGAGGGGATTATTGCTAAGAAATTTTTGGGAGTAATAGATATATTCATTATATTGATTGTGGTAATATTTTCACAAATGTTTTTAAGTCAAAAACCTACCCAACTGTATAACAATATATTCAGCTTATTGTATGTCAATTATTTTATCAATAAATATGAAAAAATTGGGCTGGGGTTGTGGCTCAGCGGCAGAGCGCTCGCCTTGCACGTGTGCGGCCCGGGTTCGATCCTCAGCACCATGTAAACATAAATGCATTGTATTGTGTACAACTAAAGTAAATAAATAAATGTATTAAAAAATAAATATGAAAAAATTATCACAAATAAAAACCTAATCATCAATGTTACAGTGATGGAAATGTGTAGTAAGTAAAAAGTTTAAGAATAAAGAAAGGCTCATGATAGTAGAATGAATCAGACATAACTTTCCTATGTCCATATATGAATACACAACCATTGTAACTCCACATTATGTACAACCACAATAATGGGAAGTTATACTCCATGTATGTATGATATGTCAAAATACATTCTATTGTCCTGTATAACTAAAAATAACAAATAAAATTTTTTTAAAAAAAGAATGAAGGAAAGCTCCCTCCCTCTCTCTCTCTTTTTTTTTTTTTTTGGTACCAGGGATTGAACTCAGGGGCACTTGACCACTGGGCCACATCCCCAGCCCTTTTTTGTATTTTATTAGAGACAGGGTCTCACTGAGTTGCTAAGTGCCTCGCCATTGCTGAAGCTGGCTTTGAAGTCGCAATCCTTCTGCCTCAGCCTCCCAAATGCTGGGATTACAGGCCTGTGCCACCATACCCAGCTGAAGGAAAGCTCTTAATAAGAAAATATAAGTTTAGGATTACTAAAGTCTGAAACATTGAATTGCGCTAATGCTTAGATCTGAGAATAAAACCAAATATTCTTTATGTAGATACAGAAAAAAGTGACATGTAAAAGTATTTCATTGAGTATTCCCATGAACCGAGTAAAAAACTATTCATCAATAAAAAAATTTTTTTGAGATGAACTCCAGTAAAAATGGTAGGATTTATTTCTGCTTCCTTTTTTTGTGTGTGCCGGGGATTGAACTCAGGGGCACTTGACCACTGAGCCATGTCCCCAGCCCTACTTTTTATTTTATTTAGGAACAGGGTCTCAGTGAGTTGCTTAGTGCCTCACTTTTGCTGAGGCTGGCTTTGAACTCACAATCCTCCTGCCTCAGCCTCCTAAATTGCTGGGATTACAGGTATGCGCCACCGTGCGCAGCTGATAGGATTTATTTTTAACAACTATGTAAATGTGCTGGTCTCCTTCTAAAGCAAGTGCTTACTTACATGGTCACATTAGTCCTCAGATGGTCATCGCATTTTAGGATCTGATTCTCAGCAGTAAACCTATATTCAATGGGGCCTAGTTATATTAATTTACGCTAGCTTACTTGAACAGCCTTAAACTAATTAGAAGTCCAATTAATTTGTAAAAACCCCAGTAAAAACTTTATTTCCACAATTCTCTCCCTAAGTTATTTCTACTTTCTAATTATAATCAAAGAATCACTTGATAGGCCTACTAGTTAGTTTTAATTTATGATAATCAACTTTTATGCATCTATCTTAACCATAGGGATACATGTTCAAAGGAGACTAAATTTGTGTATTGGTTGATTTAAACACTGCTGAATAATGTCCCAAAGACTAATTTTAGTTCTTTGGTTGTCTCTTTTTTTGGGTGGGGTAGGGGGGTGCGGTGTACACAGGGAGCTAACCCAGGGGCATTCTGCCACTGAGCCACTACCCCAGCCCTTTTTTTGGAGACAGGACCTCACTAAGCTGAGGCTGGCCTTGAACTTGTGATCCTCCTGCCTCAGTCACTAGAACTACAGGCATGTGCCAATGCACCCCACATTACTTTTTTTTTTTTTTTTTTAAAGAGGGGAGGCATGGTGCTTCCCCACAATTAACATACTCTTTCAGAAATATTTAAATATCTAAATAGACTAATGCTATGGGTGAGTTAATATTAGAATCATTTATACTACATCTCTTTCATATAAGTTTGGTATTTCCAAATTTACTTAGATATGCTGGTTTTGTTTTGTTTTGATGCTAGGGTTTGAACCCAGGGGCCCTTTGCTTGCTAAGCAAATGTTCTACCGCTAAGCTACACTCCCAGCCCTTCTAGCTACACCTTTAAGAACATCATCTCTTGGAGCAATTACTTCATTAGATAATTAACCTTAACTTTGATACACAGAACCTTACAACTTTGTGGTGTTAAGCATATACTGGGAACCAGTTACAATGAAACTATTATCCTGAAGTATAACTTTTATACCTTTACATAAAATGAGAACACAGTGGAAAGGTATGGGATTAGAAAAGAGTGAGAACAAGTAAGACATTTCTTTGAAAAAAGCAACAAGACTCCATTCTCACTGTATTAACAAATAGGTATATGCCACTCCTTGGCTTGAGAGCCATCAACTGCTGCATATTTTCTGGGTGTTAAGGTTCTTTACAATCTAGCCTCAACCCATATTTTTAGCCTCATATCCAGAAACTACTTCCCTTAAACTTATGCGTTAGCCTCACTGACTTAATGTCCAAATCCTTCTCGTTCACACCTACGGATATGTACACACCAAATTCTCCCTCCTCTACAATAATGCCTCCCAACTCTATGCACCATTCAAATGTCACTCTTGCTGTGCTTCCGCACAAAATGCATCTCTGATAGCTTCTTATCATTAGGGCGGCTTCCTCAGGGGAGGTCCCTAGTATTTAAAAAAAAAAAAAAAACTAAAAAAAAAAAAAAAAAAAAAAAAAAACCAAAAAACTGTAGGACGTTTAATAATTAACGAACAAAACCTGAGACGTCGAAGAAAGTAAGAATAACGCCTGTGCATACCTGCGGCGAGTACAGGGCACTTATGTCTTTGTCACCCTGGCACATTTCTCCCTGCTAAGGCTGGAGAAGCTTCCACCCAAGTTCACTGCGAAAATACTGAGAACTTGCGCTCACCATCGGCTTTTCTGATTCTCCTTTCAGAGTAGAGGAAAACACCCGTGTTAGACTAAAACAAGACACCTTCCTCCAATACCAAGCTGGGGCCGGCCTCGAACTTGTGAACCTCCTGCCTCAGTCACTAGAGCTCCTCAGGGTAAGGTCTCTCGGGAGCGGGGCCGGAAAACTTGCTTACCTGCGCGGCCTCACCTCACAACACAGCAGCGCCTGTACCTACTGGGAACTGGGAATCCGCGCCTGCGTGAGCCCGGGCTGTTGACGTGACTCCGCCTTCTGTCCCGCAAGGATTGTGATTGGTTCACATCAATTCCCCTGAGAAGGGCACACCTGCCTATTGGCCAGCACTCTGGACCCGTTTCCGCTCATGTCTCATTCAAATTGGAGCGCGCGTGTCAGGCTCCACCATTCAAATCCCTAAGTCCCGTTGACCTCTGCTGAGGTTCCTCTAGGCGCTGTTCTGGATGCGCGACCTGGCGCCACCTCCAGCGGTTACGAGGTTGGCTTCGTCAGAACGGAAAGCTGGAAATCACCTCATAGAACGATGAAAGGAACCGGAAACATTTAATCTGGAGAAGAGAATAGGTGATTAGCTGTCTTCGTTTCTTTTAAATATTTTTTCATACGGAAGACTTTGCTTCAGAAGATACATGTAAGACGAATGGATGAAAATTAAAGTTGAAATTTAGCTCAATAAAGCATTTTGGCTATTAGAACTCTAAAGAACAAAGTGAACAGAGTGAATGCCAGTGCATTCACTGGAAGTGTTCAAATGGAAGTTGGGTAATCATTTGTTAAAGTGAGCAAAAGGGATTCTTGTATTGGGTGGAAGTTTTGAATAGATGAATTTTCATTTATTTGTTTGTTTTTGTCACTGTTCTGGGAATCTAATCCAGGACCTAGCACATCCTGCAATGAAGCCATATCCCCAGCCTTGGAACAGAGGACTTTTAAGCTGTTAAAGGAAGTGCCTGAATTAGGAAGTACCTGTTTATAGCTAAACCAACCTTGACTTAGAGCTGCCTCTGCCAGAGGTACATGCTCTTTGGGAGGTGCAGGATGACTAAGACCTGAGAATACTAAAGTACAGGGCTGGAACTTGACTAGCTTATGGGAATACTGGGTGTGGGAAAACAACAAAACAAACAAAATACGATCTTCATCTTATCATTGCTCTTAGCTCATTGTGTCATTGTAGAACAGTGGTGGTTTAGGAGCAAAGAACAGTTTCTTCCTAAACTTGTAAACTAATATAATTTTGGCATCTATAGAGATTTAGTCTAAATTGATGCTAAGTGGCAACTCTTTCTCCATGAACTGCATGGTATGTTTTCTTTCCTCAGTAGACCCACACATTCACTAGAACTCTATGATCCTGCTCTGGAATTACTCACTTTAGTTGTACGACTGAGCCAACTAAATAAAATTGCTTATGAGTTATGAGAATATGAAACACAAGGAATTCTGTTCCTGTCCAGTCTAGTTTCCAGTTAGCTGTTGGGACTTTGCATTTATTGCTAGCTTTTACTCATTGCAATGAAGTGTTTTCTTGCGTTATTTTGGAATTATGTCTTATTTTATTTCTGATATTTTACTGATATTTAATCTCTTCAATGTCTTATTTTCTTTTTTACTTCAACTGTTGTATCTCAATTATAGTTCTGTCTTCACAACTGAAATTATTTACTCCCTTGGGTGGTTCTTTGAGAAATAGGTCTTAATATGCCTCTTAGAAAAAGTACTAACTGTATTGAGTTTTGTGAAAAGGAGTGATAATACAAAACCACCAACTAGAGTTTTGGGGAAGGAACAGGGATGGACAGGGAAAAGAAAGGATGGGTGTTAAGTGTACAGTTCCATTTGCCCACCAGAGGGAGCTATAGGAACTGGTGGGAATAGAGGCCAGAATAAAAATTTTTCATAAACTGTCTATAGGTGTCATTGCTATTTTTTATGTTTTTAGTTATAGGTGGACACAATACCTTTATTTATTTATTTTTTGTGGTACCGGGGATTGAACTCAGGGGCACTCGACCACTGGGCCACATCCCCAGCCCTTTTTTGTATTTAATTTAGAGACAGGGTCTCACTGAGTTGCTAAGTGCCTCGCCATTGCTGAGGCTGGCTTTGAACTTTTGATCCTCCTGCCTCAGCCTCCCAAAGTGGTGGGATTACAGGCGTGCGCCACCGCGCCCGGGTCCTTTATTTTATTTTTATGTGGTTCTGAGGATCGAACCCAGTGCCTCATGCATGCTAGGTGAACGCTCTACCACTGAGCCACAACTACAGCCTGTCATTGCTTTTTAAATGGAGTATTCTAATATTAGTATTTATTGTTTAAATTGTGGATATGGAAAATTACAATTTTATAAAAGTTTCTTCCCTTTATACAATAATACAGAAGATCCAGTACATTTGAAAGTACAAAAATTGTATTTTATTGTATGCAGGCTTATTTGTTAGGATTTACTTGCTTGTATACAAAATATTTTCTTTATGGCATTAAGATAATAAATTTAAACTATCATACTTGTTTAATAAACCGATTGTATAAATTTATTCTCAGAGGCCTCATTGGTTAGAAAAAAACTGACATGCTTTTAACTAAAAATATATATAGTGTAATAATTATTATTACTTGTAGTAATGACTTAGCTCAAAGACATATTTTCTCTTCTTCTGGGTGGGTTTGCTCTTAAATTAGTCAAGGAACTTAGCTATTTACACCTTTCTGTAAAGTCTCCTAAGAGAAAGTTACTACAGTGAGAAAAGTAGAAGGAAAGGAGAAGTGGAAAGGAAAGGGGGAAAGGAGGAAGGAAGGGAAGATTAGGAAGAAGAAAAAAAGCAAATATAATTAGTAAGAAGTACTTTCTGCTTCCTGAATCTTCCTAGTATTCAGACTTTATTGTTGAAATTGAAACTTTGCTCGGGGAAAGAAGAATTTAAGCTGAACTTGGCCCATTTTAATTTATTTTTTTCAATTTTAATTTATTTATACAAACGGACCAGATATTTCTTATTTCTGAATGAAAAAAGAATATAGTCAAAAGAAATGAGCTGGGCATGGTGACGCATGCCGGTAATTCCAGCAATCTGGGAGGCTAAAGCAGGAGGATTCCAAGTTTGAGGCCAGTCTCAGCAATTTAGAGAGGCCCTAAGCACCTTAGCAAGACCCTGTCTCAAAATTAAAAATAAAATAAAAAAAGGGCTGGTGATATAACTCAGTGGTTCCCTGGGTTCAAGTCCCTCTCCCCTCCCCCAAAGTATACATTAGTGATTTATTTTTATGCATATTATTAGTCATTGCATACAAAGATGCTGTAAGGCTTAATTAGTATTTATAAGGCATTTAGGAATGTCCATCTTAAAGCATATGGTATATATACACACTATTATTAAACACAACATTTTGTATTTATATGTCAATTTTTACATGAGGCTTTCAATTCATAGATTTATTTACTTCTTCAGTGTATGATTTCCACTGCATTTCAGAGAAAACTGAGGAACAGGCAAATGTTCATAATAAGAGTATAATAAAAATAAAGTTTCCCTTTATAATATCTAATCGTTTTGCAGTTTTTCTTTCTTTTTTTTTTTTTTGTGGCACTAGGAATTGAATCCAGAACCCGCTAAGCATGCATTCCACCATTGAGCTACATTCCCAACACTTCCAAAAATTTTATTTGAGGCAGGGTCTGGATAAGTTACCCAGGCTGACCAGGAATTCCAATACTCCTGCCTCAGCTTTGCCAGTAGCTGAGATTACAGGCATGCACCACCATGCCCAGGATTTTTGTAACATTTAAAAAGAACAATTTCAAACATGCAGAAAAGATTAAAGAACCTAATATTTGTATATGTTCTCTTTAATTATGGATAACAAATTTAATTATATTTTGCTCAGGGCTAAGGCCCTAGAGGCTATAGTTATTAAATCAATTAGACACACAAAGGTTTTATAACCAATTCATGTTGAATATGAAAATATTCCACTTGTTGCCTTAGGAGTTTAGAATACTGCATAGTATCTTTCTGTGGCTTTGAAAAAAATCATGGAAAACAAACGTCCATTCTGTCTGGTAATAATTTAAGATCATGAAAAGAATAGAGGGGAGGAGGGAAAATGAAAGAAAATTAATACTTATTGCTGATATGTTCCAGGAATAGCAATTGGTATCCTTGTATACATTATCACATTTAATCCACGAGACTACCCTATGAGGTATTATTATTTCAGTTTTATGCATAAGGAAACAGGCTCAGAGAATTCCAGTAACGTGTCTAAATATGTGAAATCAATTTGAATTCAAAGCTTAAGCTCCTGCCACTACACCTGGATGCGTCCTTTTAAATATCTTTTCTGGGCTCAGAATAAGTGTCATGTTGAAAGTATTTATGTAATACATGTATTGCTCTATGTGTGTGGAAGCTTCTCCTCCTCACGCACATTCCCATTTACTGTGATTAATACGTGTTTACAAAACTCTAGATTTAGAACCTGCACATGGAATCAAATCTTTCGGGTACTTTATGTCTAGTTCTCCCCGCCAGAAACTAGGGGTACTTATTGCCCCTTTTCCACTCCCAAAGCAAGATTAGTTAGTAGTCATAACAAGAATAAACTACGACTCCCAAAATGCCTAGAAGGAGAGGTTAACGCCTGTCAGGGAGCTGATTCCAGCTTCAGGGCAAAGGTGACCCCGCTGGGTCTCCTAGCGAAGGAGGGAACAGCCTATCCTAGCTTTTTTTCCCCTGATGCATCCAGGGATATGTAGTTCCCCTTACGGCGAGGGCGTGCCCTCTGGGCACGTCTCCTACTACAACTCCCGTGATGACCCGAGGCTAGGGCAGCGCCTGCGTGTTGAAGCCAAGCGCGCGCGCGGGCGGTGCTAGTGGCGGGAGGAGTAAAGATGGCGGTGCTGTGGTCTCCGCCTTCTGCTCCCGGCTGAAGCGCTCTGAGAGAGGCGGCAGCGGCAGCCCGAGCCGCACCAGCAGTCTAGTGGTAGTAGTTTTAGGCAGCACCTGCCCAGGCCGGAGCCATGGCGGAGCTGGAGCACCTGGGCGGGAAGAGGGCAGAGTCGGCGCGAATGCGGCGGGCTGAGCAGCTGCGGCGCTGGCGGGGCTCTCTGACAGAGCAGGAGCCAGCGGAGCGACGAGGCGCGGGGCGGCCGCCACAGACTAGGCGCGGGAGCCCCAGGGTCCGCTTCGAGGACGGCGCTGTCTTTCTGGCTGCCTGCTCTAGCGGGGACACGGACGAGGTGAAAAAGCTTCTGATGAGAGGTGCAGACATCAACACCGTCAACGTGGACGGCTTGACAGCCTTGCACCAGGTAACTCCCTTTTCGGTCGTATAGGCATCCAGTCTCCTACGAATGAGCCCGTAGCCCTGCGATTCGCCTCATGGAGACTATTAGTGTCACCGCCGAGCCCTCCTGCATGGACACTGCCCCTTTGACCAACTCGCTCTCATTCTTGGTCACCTTTCTCCGCTAATCAAGTCTTTTTCCGACCCCAGGGTCTCTACCTGAAGGAATAGTGTCACCCTGATGTTTGGTCAGTGTTTGTATTTCCCTCCCTCCAACTTGGGTTGTCATGGTTACTGGTGATTTGGTCCCTGGTGTTATCCCTATAGATTAGTCGTCTTCCCTTCTGTTTTGCTGATGTGCCCGTAAACAGTGTCACTTATATGCATAATTAGTATCATTTGTTTGATGCTCTTGCAGAAAATTCAGTTTTCTGTTTGTGTGGCCCCGTTATCCAATATCCTAGGTCCCTTAAGGAGTAAATTCTTATACCGGGTTAAGGCAAGCAGATCTTCTGAAACCACACCTCTTGTTTTGCTAATTTGCAGTGCTTAAAAACC
Source organism: Tamias sibiricus (assembly GCA_025594165.1). Taxonomy (NCBI): domain Eukaryota; kingdom Metazoa; phylum Chordata; class Mammalia; order Rodentia; family Sciuridae; genus Tamias; species Tamias sibiricus. Next base: position 35,113,571 of record CM046669.1, read on the forward strand.
AGTTTGTATCTTCTCCAGGCTATAGCTCCTAGAACACCCTTGACCTCATTGTTATGGGTGTCATATTTTCTTTCCACCAGTGTTACCTCCCTCAGGTTTCATGTGGAGAACTAAGCTAAGGAAGCACTTCTGTTTGATACTTATAAAATAGCCTTTCAAAATGTTTTTCCTAAAGCCTCTATAGAAACCAGTGTGTGTGTGTGTGTGTGTGTGTGTGTGTGTATCTGTACCTATATCTATATGATTGTGGATGACCTGACAGTTCTGTGGTTGGTAATAACACTTTTATTTCTCTCACTTATGCAACAATATTCTGTATATACCCGCTGTTAGAAGTAACTCCACCCTCTCTCCCCAAGTGAACTTCAGTTATTTTGGTGAGCTGAGAGCTGGACACCCACTCTTAATCTTCCTTATTTTTCTTTTGCTGTCTGTGTGAAGTGAATGTGTTTGCATGAGAATCCACTTCTAAATAATAATTCAAGCTGGGCGTGGTGGCGCACTCCTGTAATCCCAGCCATTCTGGAGGCTGAGGCAGGAGAACCACAAGTTGGAGGGCAGCCAACTTCAGCTGAAACCTGTCTCAAAATAAAATAAAAAATGCAGGGCATATAGCTCAGTGGTAGAGTGTTTGCCTAGAATGTATGAGGCCTTGGGTTCAATCTCCAATACTTAAAAAGAAGTGCAAAAATAAACAAATCAAAAATCATGACTATATGTCAAACCACTTTCCTAAATACATATGGCCAATAGCTTAAAATTGCTTCTTGCTGTTTTTGAAGCCCTTCTCTTTAAGGTGGGAGAAACTTCTCTTTTCCCTTTTGTTGAAGCAGCCTTTTTCTTAGTGTAACTCAGTAACCTGTTTCTTTTAAAGTGACTGTGCTAAGTCTGGTCCTTCCCATACACATTTTAATATCATTCTGAGAAAAGCACTTTCTTTGAGGTTGCTCATGGTAGATCTTACCATTTCAGATTTTTCTGAGCCCTTCTACTGAGACTGAGTACCTTGGTGCCTTTCCTTCTCTCTTCATTACCACTCCCAACTGTGAAGTGCAACATATCTCAGTGCATGCTTTACATTTGGTAATCTCTCTCTCTCTCTCTCTCTCTCTCTCTCTCTCTCTCTCTCTCTCTCTCTCTCTCTTTGCCTCTCTTTCTTGCAGTACTGAGGATTGAATCCAGGGGCACACTACCACTGACCTGAACTCCCAGCCCTTTTTATTTTTTATTTTGAGACAGGGTCTTGCTAAGTTGCCCAGGCTGGCCTTGAACTTGTGGTTGTCCTGCCTCAGGGTCCTGAGTCACTGGGATCACAGGTGTGTACCACTGCACCCAGCAGTAATTTCTTGAAATAGAAGAGGAAAGTGATGACAACTGTAGGATTTTTCTTTTTAACTACCTACAAATGCATTATGGACATTCCTTTACATCTGCAGGACTGGTAGTGAGTTGAATTGAATAGGTATATTCAATGCCAGATGAATTCAACTAAAGATTAAACTACTCAAAGATTTGAGGTCAAAACGATCTTCTGTCGAGAAAAACCATCTCTTTGAATCAAGACAAGCCTCCATTAGCTTGGGAACTTTGACAAATCATTTTACAAAGAGTTGCAGTGTGTTTCTCCATGATCTGAAGAACTCTTAAGGTACATAAAAGATGATTTTCAAAACATAAGAATGGAGCTGCCAGTCTGAGCCACCTACCTTACTACTGATTCACCTCTGCGATTTCAAGAGTGAGTGGTAAAACATCTGAATTATTTAGTTAATAAAATATCTGCCTGTTATGTAAACATGGTATGCATTATCTGGATAATTGATTCCTTTCTTTCCTTTGTTTTGGCGATGGCCATTTGACCAACTGTAAATTGTCATCTTGGCTTGTTGGAAGAAACCCTTATGTAATATTGGGGGATGATTTTTCTCCTTTTACACAAGGTCACAGTAGGCAATTTGCACTTACTGCAGGTTGTAGTGCCTTAATGCTACTTTTGACTTAAGAGACCTTTCTTTCTTGGCAGCCTTTGCTGAGACCATGAGATGCTTGAGTCAAAGATAACAAGGTCCAGGAGGCCTATTAATACTACTTGAAATAGATGGGGTTAAGAATTATCTCAAAGGTTAGACCAATTCTGAAGAAAGCCTTGGAAACTGAGAAAGACTAACTACATTTTTGGGAATAAATAAATTTAAGATTTGGTATGTTTGATAGGTATTAATATGATTGTATATACCTTGAAAACACTTGGTTTATCACAAAGAAGTTTCCGTTTTATTTATGTAAACACATTACAAGGAAGAAAAGTGTGTGCTAATAGTTTCATGTGGACTGGTACTTTTAAATTTTATTTATTTAGTAAGGTTGATTTTTAGTACCTATCTTGGTATCTTAGCGTTAAGGTCTTGGGTGTACCAGGCCTATATAGAGACTTAGGAATTATATCTACCAAATCATTGGGTTCTTGTAAAAGGCAAGTGCTTACTTTCAGAAAGGAGATTTTTCTTAAATTCATTAAAATGATTGCCTGCTTATTCTTTCAGCATATATTAGATTGGCACTTTTATCTGTGCTGGGTGCGTGAGGGACTCTGATGTCAGTTCACATAGATCTTGTCTCTAGCCCAGTCTGACCAGTCTTCGTTTAGAGGGATACCAAGGAGATTAGAATGATTCCATACTTAGAAATTAAAGTCGGCTTTGTAATGGTCTCGGGGTCCAAGTTTTGACCCTCAGGATCACTCCAGGCTGGAATTCAATTCATAGTAGCCTCTGTCATTTTAGAGCTACCTCAATCTGACCTTGTAGTCTCAGGGAGGTTAAATTACATATTTCTCTGGAAGAGAGGTAGAGCTAGAAGCAGATGAAGAGAGGAGGATAGACAGAGCCATTTATATTCAGAAGATGAAGATGACAATGTGCTGAGTAAATGTCAGACAGTGTGCTATGTATGTTAACTTGCATGGTAAAATAAAATTTGTCTTCTGTTCTTTTCTCTTTTATTCCTAATTCATTATTTATTCTTATAATTTCATCTGTGAAATGACTTTTGCCTTACCCTGAGTATTGATTTATTCTGCTTAGTATCATGACCCATGGCAATATAGGATCCAGAAAATCCTTTTGGCTCCTTCATTATTGTGCATCTAGAACAATTCATCATGAGTTACTGCAGTAACTTACCTCTTCAAATTGGTTGATACAATGCATCAGACTGTTGGGAACCTGGCCCTTTGCTGTGTATTAGTCCAAGTTCCCATGCCATAGTAGATTTCAAAGCCAGATTTAGACATTAGGCTCTCCTGGAATTTTTTTTTTTTTTTTGAAGTACGGATGCAAATGACTTTCATTTGTTCCCTAACCAAAGTTTTCTTCCCCATTCTTAAAGTCCTATCAAGTAACTATATATTGCAATTTGAGTTTTTAGAAACTTCTTTGTGTTTTGAAATAGGCAGCTGTCCATGTATGTAGAGTAAGCATAATTCTGCTGAAGGTAAGAGGTTGGACAGGTCTTGTTGGTAACTTAAAATTAAGTCATTGTTTATTTTCATTCAAAACAATTTTAAATTAAGATATGCTTTATATGTGGTAAACTTCACCCTTTTTATTATGAGTTTCATGAGTTTTGACAAAGTTTGTAACTTTTACTATAATCAAGATGTAGAACATTACCATTACTTTCACAATTTCTTGTTGCTCCTATGTAGACAACCCCATCTCCTACCCTAACCCATGGCAGCCATTCATCAATTTTCTGCCCCTGTCACCACATGCCTTGTAGATGAAGTCAGATAGTATGGAGCTGTTTGAATCTGTCTGCTTTATCAATGCAATCTGTGTTGCATTGAGATTCATCTGTGTTGTTGACAATAGGTAGTTGTTCTTTATTGTTGAGTGATATTCTACCATATGGGTGTACACAGTTGGTTTATCTATTCATGGGTGAAGATATTTGAGTTATTTCCAGATTTTGGTAATAATAAATTGAGCTACTATAAACATTTTCATATGATTTTGTGTGAACATTTTTTTAAAAATTTCATTTGGTTAAACCCCTAGGAATGAGATAACTGAATCATGTGGTAATGAATGTTTACCTTTTTAAGAAATTGCCAATGCTGGGTGTGGTGGTGCACGCCTGTAATCCCAGCACTTTGGGAGGCTGAGGCAGGAGGATCGAGAGTTAAAGCCAGCCTCAGCAATGGCGAGGCACTTAGCAACTCAGTGAGACCCTGTCTCTAAATTAAATACAAAAAAAGGGTTAGGGATGTGGCCCAGTGGTCGAATGCCCCTGAGTTCAATCCCTGGTACCAAAAATGAAAGAAAGAAAGAAAGAAATTGCCAAACAGTATTCCAAAGTAGCTTTACTATTGCATTCTAAACAGCATTGTACAGGTTCTATTGGCTTTGCATTCTGTCTTAGTCAGCATGTGCTGCTACAACAAGGTACCAAAATGTGTGGGTCTTAAACACAGACATTCATTTCTCCCAGTTCTGGAGGTTGGGAATCTTGGGATCAGGATGCCAGCAGAGTTCTTGGTGAGGTGGTTCTTTCTTGGTTTGCAGACAGATGTCTTCTTACTACATTCTTACATGGTAGAGAGCAGAGAGAGTGAGTTCAGATTCTTGTGGGACCTCTTATAAGATATTAATCCCATGGATTGGGGCTCTACCCTCATGACCTAATTACCTCCCAAAGGTCCTACCTCCTAATACCATTGTTTAGAATTTCAACAAATGAATTAGGAGGAGATACAAATATTCAGTCCACAACACATCCTTGACTGCATTCAATATTGACCATTTTTTTAAAAGCCATTTTAATAGTTTTGTAGTCATATGTTTTTTAATCACTTAGTAATAATACTAGCAATAATAGTAGTAGCATCAATAGTAGTATTGGTAGCTCCTACTTATATACTGTAGGATTTATTCTGAGCCAGGGTCTATTCTAAGGTTTTAATATATTAACTCATATGTAATACTCAGAACAACTCATGAGAATAGGTATTTATTTTATTGTTTGGATTTTATAGACATGGAGAAACAGACACTGCCCAAGGCCACACAGATTACAAATGACAGAGCTAGACTTTATTTAAGTCCAGGTGGTTTGCCTAAATGTTAGTCCATGCTTTTAATGTTATATTATATCCCCTCTTACTAGACTATATGGTCTTTCGTTGTTTAAAAAAAATGTAGAAAATAAAAGTAGAAAGAAAAATTTAGAGTGAATCAAAGTCAGGCTGCTTAGAAATAAATACCAGTAATATTTTAGTATATTCCTTTCAGATGTTTTTCTTGAATGTTCATTATATTGAGTATACATGAATGTATAAATGAATATGTTTATAAAGTTGAAAACAAACACTTCATCTAATTCTTTTTTCATTTAATTTTCTTTGTAGTCATTTTCCCATATTAAATATGCTTTGCAAGTATTTTTTAAAAATATTTATTTGTTTTAGTTGCACACAATGCATTTATTTTTATGTGGTGCTGAGGATTGAACCTGGGTCGCACATGTGCTAGGTGAGCGCTCTACCGCTGAGCCACAATCCCAGCCCCTGCAAGTATTTTTTAAAATAGTTTCATATGCTATAATGTATTTTTCTTTTCTTCTTCTTTTTTTTTTTTTTGGTGCCAGGGATTGAACCCGGGCATGCTTAACCACTGAGCCACATCCCCATACCTTTTTATTTTTTATTTTGAGACAGGGTCTTGCTGTATTGCTTAGGGTCTCGCTAAGTTGCTGAGGCTAGCCTTGAACTTGTGATCCTCCTGCCTCAGCCTTCTATGCTGCTGGAATAACAGGCATGCACCACTGTGCCTGACTATATATTTTTCTTGTAGAGATTTTATTTGACTCTTAGTATACAGCTAATATTGAATGCCTCAAGGTAGGTTGTTAGTCTGTGTGCTAAAGTGTATGTGATACAATTTCTACTCTCAAGAAATTTATGATCTGACTTGGAGACAGACAAAAAATTTCATTATTTAAATTGCTGAATTCTGTGATATATAGGCAAGGATGTGCCCGTAACTGGAGGGACTAAGGAAGGCAGTAGAAGACAGTAGATCAATGTGAAAAAAGAAATAGGAAGGAGTGTGGTGTGTAGGTTGAGGACACTGGGGATTCCTAATCGATATATTTGGAGGGTCTGAGATGAGAGTGGGGATAACATCATCAAGGACTTTGAACATCAAACATCGGCCCAGAAGGCTTGATAGATTTCTTGATAGAGACTTTTGGGTTTGAGCAGGGATGTGACCCAACCAAAGCAAAAATTTAAGACTATGAAGCTGCAGTAGGATTTTCAAAATGAATGGAAGGACAGAGATGAAAGAACCAGCCAGCTGAATGAACATGAGGAAAAGAGTAATAACAGTTGTAGCTTGTGAGTCTGAAAGAATTGTATTGTTCAGATAGAAATAGCATTTAGTCCATTATTGAATTGAGGTGCTCTGAAGACATCCAAGTAGAAATACCCTTTTGGCATTTATGTAAATAAAGGCAAGATACTGTTCTGTCTAGGCTTTGATTTTCTCATATTTAAGATGAGAGACTTGGAGATTAGCATAGAGGTGAGAGTTGAAGCAATGAGTATAGAGGAATATGGGAGAAAATAAAAAGAGAAAAGCAGGAAACGCCATTTGGTTTTAGGAAGAAGATATAGAAATTCAAGTTAAAGCCATTGGAGGATGTGGTAGGGCTAATGAATGTGCCCCAAATATGTCCTTGTCCTAATGCGTGGAAGCTGTGGATATTTTACCTTACATGGCAAAGGATGTTGCAGGTGTGATTAAAATAAGGATATTGTACGCCTAATAGAAGAAAAAGTAAGCTCCAATTTCCAACATGTCGGATTAGGCCCCAAGTTCCTTAATAAGAATCCTGTAGCGCAAGAATTACTACCAAGAATTAATGAATGGGATAGATTTAAACTAAAAAGCTTCTTCTCAGCAAAAGAAACAATCAGTGAGGTGAATAGAGAGCCAACTAATTGGGAACAAATATTTAGTACATGCACATCAGACAGAGCACTGATCTCTAGAATATATAAAGAACTCAAAAAACTTTACACCAAAAAAACAAATAACCCAATCAATAAATGGGCTAAGGAATTGAGAAGACACCTCTCAGAAGAAGATACACGATTAATTAACAAATACATGAAAAAATGTTCAACATCGCTGGCAATTAGAGAAATGCAAATCAAAACTACTCTAAGATTTCACTTCACTCCAGTCAGAATGGCAGCTATCAAGAACACAAGCAACAATAAATGTTGGAGAGGATGTGGGGAAAAAGGCACACTCATACATTGCTGGTGGGAATGCAAAATGGTGCAACCATTATGGAAAGCAGTATGGAGATTTCTTGGAAAACTGGGAATGGAGCCACCCTATGACCCAGCCATCCCACTCCTGGGTCTATTCCCAAAGGACTTAAAAACAGCATATTACAGTGACACAGCTATCTCAATGTTTGTAGCTGCGCAATTCACAATAGCTAGGGTTGTGGAACCAACCTGGATGTCCCTCAGTAAATGAGTGGATTAAGAAAATGTGGTATATACGCACAATGGAATTTTACTCAGCAATAAAAGAAAATAAATTAATGGCATTTGCAGGTAAATGGATGAAGTTGGAAGACATAATGCTAAGTGAAGTTAGTCAGTCTCAAAAATCCAAGTACCAAATGTTCTCTCTTATATAAGGAGGCTAGTTCATAGTATTGTTGGATGGGAGGGTACATACGAGGACTAGAAGAACACTAGAATGGTCAAAGGAAAGGGAGAGTAAGGGAGGGAGCAAGGGGGGAGGGAGAGGGAGAAAAGGAAAAAGAAAAGAAAAGGTGTTTGAATGAGATGGATATCATTTTCCTAAATGCATGATTAAAGACCTGAATTGTACGAATATCTCTGTATGCAAACAATTGTATGTAAAAAGATGCTAAATACATGCACTATGAGTTGTACATATTAAAAATTATAAATAAAAAAATTTAATTAAAAAAAGTCAAAAAAATAAAAAAATAAAAATAAAAATAATCAAAGTAAAAAAAAAATAAGGATATTGCGATGAGGAGATTGGCATGGGTTACCTAGGTGAGCCAAATTAATCACAACGGTCTATATAGGAGGAAGTCAAGAGAGCAGAATCTGTAGTATTGGAAGGAGGCAAAAGATTAGAGTGATTTGTGGAAGGGGAATTGAGCCAAGGAATGCAGATGGCCTCTAGAAGCTGAAAAAAGGCAAGGGGAACACAGATTCTCTCTTCAGAGCCTCCAGAAGGAGCCAGCAATCTGACTTAAGCCCCAAGAAACTGATTCCAGACTTCTGACTTCCAGAATGGCAAAATAATAAGTTTTTGTTGTTTTAACCCCCCAAGATTGTGGTGACATGTTATAGCAGTGATAGGAAACTAATAGAGAGGAGAACCCAGAAAGTACAATGATATTGAGGAGTGTTAAGGTCAATAGCATAAAAGGAAATTGAGAAGGAGGCCTGAAAAAAGACTGTTGCATTTGGTCATTTATAACCTTTGAACAAGCAATTTCAGAAGAGAGATGTTATATGGAGGTTGTATAAAGGTGGTTTTTTTTTTTTTTTTTTTTGTCCTACTAAGAATAACATAAATTAGTCTTTCGGTTGACTTCTGTAAGAAAAATAAACAGATCTTTCCTCAATATGATTGTAATTTAAACTTAAACTTTAAATTTAAATATATGACAAGATTCCTTGAAAGCTGATTTCTAGCTAGTTACAGTGGTTTCATTATGAGTTAAGAATGTTCTAGAATATTAACTTCATGAGTTAAGAATGTTTTAGATATTAACTAGGGGCAAAAGGGTTATATCCCAGTTATTGATAGGCTGACTAGCTAGGTTAATTAGTTTAGGTTATTATTCTTCCCAGTCTGGTTTGCTCTGTTTTCCTATCATTTGTACTTTCACTGGAAGGCAGCCTTGGGGGAGCAGTGTTTAGGGAGGTTAGTGCCAATAAGTAGGTTCCTCTGCCATTTATTCTTTCATATTTATTTATTGAATGTTTTCTCTGTGCCTAATGCTGGGCTTCTTATTACTTTTTACTGAGCAGTAGATATATTTTAGAAACTAAACTGAATTTTGAGAATTGTCTACAGAATAGCTGGTTCCCATTATTACTTACACTATGAAATTGGTTACATGGTGATTTTTCTATTCCAGCCTTCCGGTTCTTGGCTGGTGGAGTAGTATTATATTCATCAGAATTTGTGACTATCTTTAATGCTTATGGATGAAATTATATTTATACTTTCTCTACATAAAGATGGTAAAAGGTGGGTCTTGGGGTCTTAAATAAGTCTTTAGTGGCTTAACATAGTAATAATAAATCCAGATTAAAGATCTTGACCTAGAATTTCATATTGGACTAGGAATTGAAACCTCATAAGGGGTGATAATTCACAGTTTGCTCAATTTGTTTTGTTGTTTATTGTTGTCTGTGAATGTGTTGAGTTTTTCCCCTCTGTTTTTGAAGTCTAATTTAAAAAATAGCTTCTTAGATCTTTGACTGTTATGGGTTTGAGTAAACTTTGGGGCCTGAAGTTTTATCAGGCATGCAGAATTTATATTTTTTTTGTGAGGCACTTGAGTTGGAAAACCGAAACTTTAGTTCTCATTATTGAAAATTAATATGCATATGGTTTCTAATGGAATATGGTATTTTACTGTAGCTATGGAATAGGTTTATGAAAGAATTTAGAAATGGTTTTGTATCTAGTATATTTTAAATGTTATAACACAATAACAATCTGTTGGACTCAATCTAATGCAAATTTGGGAAAGTATTTTACAGTGCCATACTCTGAATATCCATGATATATCTGGCTTTTATGTATGAATTTTGGATCTAATGATCCACTTCATTATTTTTTTTAACCTTTTTATAGCCCAGTGCACTGAGGCATGCCTATAATCTCAGCAACTTGGGAGGCTGAGGCAGAAGGATTGTAAATTCTAGGCTAGCTTTGGAAATTTAATGATACCCTGTCTCTAAATAAAAAATAAAAGGGGGCTGAGAATGTAACTTAGTGGTAGAGTGCCCCTGGGTTCAATCACCAGTACTAGGGGGGAGGTGAAGGAAGCATCAAGGAGGGAAAGAAGGAAGAGCTGACAATAATTAGTATCCCTGAGTAAGTGAGGATGGTGGAAGGTAGCTAGAGCTCTGATCTTTTCTGGCATCCTCCCCTTGGACTACCTCTGTTATTATTATTATTTTGTACCAAAGTAAGAACAACAACAACAACAGCAACCCTTTTTATTATGGAATACTTCAAAGCACAAAACAGAAAAATGGAATGGTCTAATTCTCAAAAGTTACTAACTTGTGGTCAATCTTTTTTCACTTATAGGTCCTTCTACCTCATCCCCAGTATATTAGATTATTTTATAGCCAATCACAGACATAATTGTATTTATCAATATTTCAATATGAATTTCTAAAAGAAATTTAAATATAAACTTTTAATCTATGAGTTCTTTCTTATTTTTTTCTCTGTATCTTATTTGTTGAAAAACTAGGTTGCTTGTACTCTGGTTCTCACAATCTGGGTTTTACAGACTGCTTGCTTGTGATGTTAACATGTTCCTTTGTCCTTATGTGTTTTGTAAACTGGCAATTATATCTGGAGATTTGATCTGATTCAGGTTTAAATGTTTTGGCAAGAATCTATCATAGGTGATGGTATACACTTCCATCAGGAGGCGCATAATGTGTAGTTGTCTTTTTTCTTTTGGTTTAGTAGCCATTGATGGCCTACCAGAATTTTGAAATTTCAAGCCAATCTTGATTTGATCTGAATTATAGTAATTAACTGTTTCTTCTTATGTTCATCACAGCTCTTTGTGTTGAGCTTCAAATTGGGATACCAATGATGAGATAAAAAATGTAAATTGTGAAAATTGTGAGTAAAATGGTTAATAAATGTTAGCTTTTTATTGCTGTAACCAAAGTACCTGTCAAGAACAACTTAGAGGAGGGAAAGTTTATTTGGTCACATGGTTTCAGAGTTTCAGTTAGTGGTTGACCAACCCCAAAGCTCTAGGCCCCAAGGTGAGGCAAAACATCTTGGTGGAAGGGCGTGGTGGAGGAAAGCTGCTCAGCGCATGGCAGCTGGGAAGCCAGCTGGGAAGCCGAGTGAGTAAGAGAGGAGCCAGAGACCAGATAAAGTCCAAAGGATCTACTGACTGGATCTACTTCCTCCAGCCATGCCCCACCTGCCTGCAGTTACCACCCTGTTGTCCATTCAAATAATCCGTCATGTGCACTAATCCACAGATGAAGTTACAGCCCCCATGACCTAATCGTTGCCTAAAAGCCTCATCTCTGAATTTATCTATACTAGGGATCTTGCTTTCAACATACCAGCTTTTGGGGGGTCATTGAATGTTCAAACCATAGCATGTAGGTATAATGTATGGACTGTTGCAAAGCTTGCTATAATACCCTACATTTAGATTAGTGGCCTTTGTATGTAAATTTTTGTGAGAGATGACAATGTAACAATCTTTCTCTGCCATCTTTCATCTGTTCCATTCACTCTTTTTTTTTTTTTTTTTTTGGTACTGGGGATTGACCTCAGGGGCACTTGACCACTGGGCCACATCCCCAGCCCTATTTTGGATTTTATTAGAGACAGGGTCTCATTGAGTTGCTAAGTGCCTCGCCATTGCTGAGGCTGGCTTTGAACTCGCGATCCCCCTGCCTCAGCCTCCCAAGTGCTGGGATTACAGGCGTGCGCCACCATGGCTTTGTTCCATTCACTCTTTTAAAAAAAATATTTTTAGTTATAGATGGAAAGAATACCTTTATTTTGTTTATTTATTTTTATGTGGTCCTGAGGATCAAACACAGTGCCTCATGTGTGCTAGGCAAATGCTCTATCACTGAGCCACAACCCCAGCTGCTGTTCCATTCATTCTTTTTTTTTTTTTAATATTTATTTTTTAGTTGTAGTTGGATACAATACCTTTATTTAATTAATTAATTTATTTTTATGTGATGCTGAGGATCAAACCCAGGGCCTCTCATGTCCTAGGTGAGTGCTCTACCACTGAGCCACAACCCCAGTACCCCCATTCATTCTTTTTTTTTTTTTTTTTTTTTTTTTTTGGTACTGGGGATTGAACTCAGGGGCACTGGACCACTGGGCCCGGCCCTTTTTTTTTTTTTTTTTTTTGTATTTTATTAGAGACAGGGTCTCACTGAGTTGCTAAGTGCCTCGCCATTACTGAGGCTGGCTTTGGGATTACAGGCATGTGCCACTCTGCCTGGCTCCCCCCCATTCATTCTTTTTTTTTTTTTTTTTTAAATATTTTTTATTTATTTGCTTTAGTTGTACACAATGCGTTTTTTTTTATTCAATGCATTTTATTTGTACGTGGTGCTGAGGATCGAACCCGGGTCGCCCACGCGCTAGGCGAGCGCTCTACCGCTGAGCCACAATCCCAGCCCCTCCCCCCATTCATTCTTAACTGAAGTTTCTTTTATTTTGAAATATTGTTCCAGATTTCAGTTTGATAATATAGTTTCCTGACCCCCAAGACAACCAACCCATTATGAAAGAAAACTGAAAAGGACAGAATCCAGAGAACACTAAGAAAGTTAACTTGCCTTGTGTAAGGAGAAGAGAGAGACTGCTTTCCAGGCACCTGCCTTAAAGGGAAAAAACAGGAGAGAAGAGTGTCCATTCTAATTGTATCAATTGTGAGTGCTCTACCACTGAGCCACAACCCCAGTACCCCCATTCATTCTTTTTTTTTTTTTTTTTTTTTTTTTTGGTACTGGGGATTGAACTCAGGGGCACTGGACCACTGGGCCCGGCCCTTTTTTTTTTTTTTTTTGTATTTTATTAGAGACAGGGTCTCACTGAGTTGCTAAGTGCCTCGCCATTACTGAGGCTGGCTTTGGGATTACAGGCATGTGCCACTCTGCCTGGCTCCCCCCATTCATTCTTTTTTTTTTTTTTTTTTAAATATTTTTATTTATTTGCTTTAGTTGTACACAATGCGTTTTTTTTATTCAATGCATTTTATTTGTACGTGGTGCTGAGGATCGAACCCGGGTCGCCCACGCGCTAGGCGAGCGCTCTACCGCTGAGCCACAATCCCAGCCCCTCCCCCCATTCATTCTTAACTGAAGTTTCTTTTATTTTGAAATATTGTTCCAGATTTCAGTTTGATAATATAGTTTCCTGACCCCCAAGACAACCAACCCATTATGAAAGAAAACTGAAAAGGACAGAATCCAGAGAACACTAAGAAAGTTAACTTGCCTTGTGTAAGGAGAAGAGAGAGACTGCTTTCCAGGCACCTGCCTTAAAGGGAAAAAACAGGAGAGAAGAGTGTCCATTCTAATTGTATCAATTTTAGGCTGTGAACCATGGGCACATGATGGTCTTGACTTAGAAAATGGAATTGACTTTTGGAATATTCATATGGAGATTGGGTTGGCTGACTTTGTGTTGTGCTCTTTGAGGCTGAGGAGAAATATGACTTTTTAATTTCATCAAGGTACAAATGGTTTTATGAACTGTATTTTATTTATATGTGGGCATTTCCTGAGAGGTAGGTTTACTTTTTTTCAGCTTCTTTCAACCCTTTCTGTCAGATTTCTTTTTTTTTTTTAAGTTAGTTATTTTTATTTTTTTAAGTTGGTGACGCAGATATGCAATGTCACTCTAAAGTGCCCAAACAGATTTTGTTTGGATTCTGTAAACACAGCTTCACTGTTTTATAAGCATGACTCTTATATTGATTTTCCTCCTCATGTTTAGATTGTTGCCCCTGGACAGTAAATAGCATGAAAAATGAGGTCTTAAGAATGACTCACCTCATTATAAGTCACTATGGGTAATGGAAAGTGATTTTGAAGGATGACCAAGCTGCACTCCATCTGTTGAGAATTGTTTCACCTGTTGGAATGTTCCTGCAGCACTGAGACCCAAGTGAGATACACGTCTATTCATGTTTCATGTTGAGCTAGTAGCAGAATTTTACTGCTAGAACTCTAAGTGCTTAATAGATATTTAAAACAGGAACTAATTTTCTGGAAAGAATAGAGACTATTTGCTTCAGCTCTTTGCTAATAGCCAGTTTATGACAGGGTCATCATGGCTAAAGACATGGCCCTTCCATGAGTTTACAATCACACATTCCTGTGGATTTCATCTCCTTAATATCTGTTAAATCTATCTGCTTTCATTTATTTTTTTCTTTCTTTCTCCACCTCCCCTCTTTTTCTTTACTGGGGTTTGAACCCAAGAGTGCTCTACCACTGGCCTATATCCCCAGCCCTTTTTATTATTAATTTTGGGACAGGATCTCACTAAGTTGCTAAGGCTGGCCTCAAACTTGTAATCCTCCTGTTTTAGCCTTTTGCATAGCTGGGATTATTACAGGCCTGTGCTGCTGTGCCCAGTTTTATTTGTTTTCTTTACCAACAATTTAGTTAAAGTCATTATATCTCACGTGGGTAGCTACCCTTTCCTTCTCTTATCATTTTTTATACTTAGCCGGGAAGATCTGAATAGCTCACACCTTCCTTAAAATCCTTCAGTGGTTGTCATTAACATGATCTCTAGTCTCACTTCTTGTCATTTCCAGCTTTGACTTCTATACTTTAACAACATGAATCACATTGAATTTCTTCAATCATATCATGTTTTCTTGTCTCTAAGCTTTAGTATGCTTCCTTCCCCTCCTTTCCTAATCCTTGTCATCTCTTTTCCTTGCCCACACATTTTTCAGGTCAACATCATTGCTTCCAAGGAGCCTCTCCATGGATCTGCCCATGCTATCTTTTATTACATTAAGTACTTCTCCTGTGTTTTCCCTTGATGTACTTAATCATATCATATCATCATCATCATCATCATCATCATCATCATCATCATCATCATCTCTTCCTTCTTCTTTCTTCTTTCTTCTTCTTCTTCTTCATTTGAGGTGCTGGGAATTGGACCCAGGGTCTTGCATATGCTGGGCATTTGCTGTACCACTGAGCAAAGCCCCCAGCCCTGTCATATAGTCTTATAGCTTAACTGTCTTTGCCCAACCAAACTTTCAGGTCAGGGAGGGCAGGGAATGTGCCTTACTTATTCACTATTATAATAATTGCATCTACCAAAATACTTGTTGAGTTTAAATCATTGGGGATAAAGATTTTTTTTTTAATTTATTTATTTACTTTAGTTGTACACAATGCAATGCATTTATGTTTACGTGGTGCTGAGGATCGAACCCGGGCCGCACACATGCGAGGCGAGCGCTCTGCCGCTGAGCCACAACCCCAGCCCGGGGATAAAGATTTGTTCAATGAATGGGCTAAGTAGAGATAGAGTGGTGGCAGGAGTAGTAAGTTATTTTGGTTGATAATTTAATGAAAAAAATGAGTTGAAATTGGGTTCATTGTGATTTCTTTCGCTTCAAAATATTTTTTTTCTTAGTAATTGATTTTTGTTTTTAATTTTTTTTGTTAGTTAAAACTTCAGTGGTTGTCATTAACATGGTTGGTTAGGGCATATAGGGAATTAGGAATTTGATAGCACGTTCTTATGTTTTTTTAAAGACCAAGAGATCTAGCAGGAGGGCATAAAGTAGGATTTTAGATGCTAAAAATATTGCAGAATTTAGATCCTTGACCTTTGTGGACTATATCCATGTAAGGAGTTCAACTGTTAGGAATAAGTGCTTCTGATGTTGAAAGCTTTTGTAGAATTCAGTTTGCTGTGTGTCCTAAGTATTATAGCTTTGAAATCATCTGGATACAAATGGAAAGTGAGTGGATTGGGAGACATGTAAGAATCATAGTATGAATAAGAAAAACTGAGTTTTAGTGTAGTTTAGGGATTGGTATGTAAATGTAACCATTTGTATAAAGATTATTATGTAGATGAAATCAACATATAATTGTTGATTAACATTAACTAAATTGTTTCTCATAAGAACTTTATGAATTTGAAGTTCCTATTATCATCATTTTACCTATAATGAAACTAAAGCACAAAGAGATTAAAGAAAATTAACCATTATCATTTATTTGATATAAAAATTATGCTGAAATTTGCTGTTTTGATATAAAAATTACCCTGGAATATGAAAAGGGCCATCAAATTATAATAGAATAATGGATCAAACCACAGTACATTGAGGACAGTTTTCTTCAACCTGTTATGTTTTTGAATGCTGGGAGACTTGGTCAAGAACAATGGAATGAATGTTTCTAGGTATTCTGTGTGCGATGTCTGAGGTCCCAAAAGGCTTTAAAAAAAAAAAAGTAAAAAATGTCTCTTCCTTCAAGAACTATGTTCACCATTTGGTGAGATAAGACATAGTTACATGTAAAAATAATAACTAGCTGTTAAAGCAGGATAATTGTGGAATGAATAGACGGGCTAATTAGTATAGCTGTTCTGAGGACGGAGAGTTCACTTTGGTTGGGAGAGTACACTTCCTGACAAGTTGGGCATCTCATAACTGCTTATTGAATGTACATATTGAATATTTTGGACAGAAAGGTAATTGAAAAGTGTAGTGTTTTAAGTAATTTGATAAGATTGTGCTGATGAGGGATGTTTAAGTGCACAGGTGAGGGATGGAGTATACAGCTCAGTGGTAGGTAGAGCACTTGCCTTCTATATGTGAGGCCCTGGGTTCCATTGCCAGCACCATAAAATTAAAAGAAGGAGAAGAAGATGAAAAGTTGGGGCTGGGAGTGAAGCTTAGTGGTAGAAGCTTAGCATGCACAAGGCCCTGGGTTTGATCCCCACTAAATGTCCCCTCACCAAAAAAAAAAAAAAAAAAAAACAAAACAGTATAGTCTTTTATAATAACCTCTAGGGCAGTAGTGAAAGGGATCTAAGAATAGTAAGATGGGAGCTTGGACTATGGCTCAGCGGTAGAGTGCTCATTTCGCATGTGTGAGGCCCTGGGTTTGATCCTCAGTACCACATCTGGCCACTTTCCAGCATTCTCTATTAATCAGATAATGGAGAAGATGTCAACCTAATGATCTTGAGAATTGCCAGACCACCACAACCCATCTTGTGATCACAAGACCAACTCCATCTTAACATAACTTCCCTGCCCACCCCTCACCAAGTTTCCTTTAAAAGAAGAGCCAAAGACCTCCAAAGCACATCTCACTCCTGAGATAGCCTGCATTCTCCTTTGGGTGTGTACTCTTTGCTTTCCTGAGTAAATCTCTGCTTTTATCCCTGACATATCTTCTAATTCTTTTCTGCCATGTTTGTCAGAGACCCCGTTATCTTGAGTTGAGGTCCCCTTCTGTGATCCCCTTGAACCTCCTCAAATGACAGCAGCACAGGAGAGTGGTTAAGAGCACAAACTGGGCCCTAGACCATCTGATTTGAATCATGATTCTGCCACTTAATTATCCTGGACAGATCACTTAATCTCTTTGTGCTTTAATTTCATCATAGGTAAAATGAGGATAATAAGAATTTCAAGTTCATAAAGTTCTTATGGAGAATAATATATGTAAAGTACTCAGCACATTGGCACAAAGCAAGCACTTAATTGTGTTTTGATAAATAAAATATTATATTATTTGAAGGCCCTCATCTGGGTCTTCATTACCTTCTACCAATGTTTTAATCATCCCTAGTGGCTCTCTTACTCATTTTTATGCTTCCAACTACATCTTCACTTTCTTGCCTATTAACAGCTGACTTAATCATCTACTTCTCAAAACAAAACAAAACTTTCAGTGTTCTATCTCCAGGTTATCTCTGTTATCATTCATCATTTCATTCTCGTTTTAGATGTTAGTGCCATCTTTCCCTGCCTCTTCTAGGATGATACTAGATCAATTGTTTCTTTATCTGTGTCTTCATTCTTGTCTCTCCTACTTTCTACTTCTGTGTTTTTGAAACACCTTAAGTTGTCTCCATTCTTTTGTGGGGGAGGTGCTGGGGATTGAACCCAAGAGTGCTTTAACACTAGCTGTATTCCATTGCTTTTTTAGGCTCTCAGTAAGTTGCTGAGGTTGGCCTCTAACTCTTGATCCTTCCTTCCTCAGCCTCCCAAATTGCTGGGATTACAGGCATGTGCCACCGTGCCTGGCAAATTGTCTCCATCCTTAAAAATCACAATGACCACCAAAATAACCTTCTCTCAGCCTTACCTGTCTCTGAAATGACTAACCCATCTTTATTCCTTCCTTCTCAAATTCTCTTTAAGGAGCAATGAAAGCCTATTATTCTACTTTGTTGCCATTCTTCTGAAACTATTTTCTCAAAGATCACCACAGACATCCCGAATGCCACACCTTATCCTCCTTTTTCTTATCCCTTTGGGTCTTTTTATAATATTTTGTCCACTCGATTCCCTTATTAATTAAAACTTTTATCCTTTTACATCTAAAACATTGCTTTCCTCCTCAGATCCTCTTCTTACCTCCTTAAATCATTCTTCTTCACTTTCTTCACTATTCCTCTACCATCTTCCACTGCTTTCCCAGAGTTCCATCCTCAGCCCCACTTTCTTTCTATCCTTTCTTCATTTGTAATCTTACTCATTCCATGGCCTCAGCTATCTCTGTATAGTAATGATATCTAGATCTTTCCAGACTTAACCTTTTTCCTAGACTCCAGATGCCTATTCAACATCCTAATGTCTCAGAAATTCCAGGCCCTAATCTGGAGCCAAACTATTTTCATCCATCACAAACTAGTTGCTGCCCTCCTTGTCTTCTCTTCTTAGAGAAAAGTATCATTAGCTGCTCTGTCATCTAAAGCATTGGTTCCCATTTGACAATCCCAAGATTTATTCCTGGTTGACTGCATGAGAATCACCAGGAGGCATGCATTTAAAGTAGACTCCTATCCTCTAAAGAGCTTGATTAAGGATCTTTTAGTCTAATGCTCTTCTAAGTTTGGGATCCACTAATGAAAACTGGGATTTTCTTCCTCCCTTCCCTTTTCCATGGTCTACTGAATCATCAAACTTGTCAATTCTATTTCTGTAATGTCTCTTTGTCTTCTTGTCTCCATTTACACTGCTAGTTCTGTAGTCCAGGCATTCATGCTTTTGTGAATAGACACATAGTGGGTATTTTAAAAATTTTGTTGAATAAATGAATGTGTCATTGCCATAGTCTGCTGTTGGCCTCCTTTTCCCTCTAAACTTCTTTCCTTTATGGTTAATTTTAATAGTACCTTTGGAGTTATCTTTAAAATACCAATTTAGCCAGGCATGGTGGCATACATCTGTAATCCTAGTGACTCAGGAGGCTGAGGCAGGAGGATGGCAAGTACAAGGCCAGCCTCAGCAATGTAGTAAGATCCTCAGCAACTTAGACCCTGTCTTAAAAGGGGGAAAAAAAAAAAAAAAGAACTGGGGGTATAGCTTAGTGGTAAAGTGCCTCTGGGTTCAGTCCTCAGTACAAGGAAAAATTATAATGTAATCTTTATAAAAAACAATCCATCAGGGCTGGGGTTGTGGCTCAGCGGCAGAGTGCTCGCCTCGCACGTGCGCAGCCCGGATTCGATCCCCAGCACCACGTAAACATAAATGCATTGCATTGTGTACAACTAAAGTAAATAAATAAATATTTAAAAAAACAATCCATCAGTGGTTATACATCAGACTTATTAAAATACAGATGCCTAAATTTTAGCTCTAGCTCTGGAAATCTCAATTTAGTAGATCTGCAGTAGAGCCTAGGAAACTGTATTTTTTGTCAAGCATTCCAGGTTATTCTGATGTAGTTTTGCATTTTGAAGCCATTGACATGCAGAGTGAAACTGCTAATTCTTTACATGTTATCTGAAATGCTCTCACCTGTCTTGCCAATTTCTTTCCCTCCCACTTCCAGTGTTCACATACCTGTACATTTATTACTTGCCATTTCCTGAGCTCTCATCATGAACTTTTGCTGATGTTGTTCTCTTTGCCTAGACTGCCCCCGGTGCCCTGTGGACTTGGTAAAACCCTTTTAATCTTGTAAGGCTTATTGTAGGTGTCACTTCCTCTGGAAGTCTACCCTGTCAGAATTTATTCATCCTTCTTGTTCTCATGACACGTTGATTTTGCCACTAGTTCAACAAGTATGTACTTGCTGTACTTACATATGATACTGTCTTATAGAAATTCATATTGACTTTTCTCATGCTGGTCTGAGTTCCCAAGGGCAGGGAACATGTCTCAACCATCTTTTCCCCCTAGTGCCAAATGCAGTGCTTGAATGCACAAATCCATCCAGTAAAATGTTCTGAAAGATGAGCTCTTTCAGTGCTGAGAAGAGCAAAAGAATGAGATCTGACCTTTGGGGAATTTACCTATTTTGAAAAGGAACCAAGGAGTGATCAGAGGAGAAAGCTAAAAAACTAGTTGTTATGTCATAGAAACTAAGGAAGGAAAGAGAGTTTGTTGAATTGTTCATTCAATCATCCACACATTTACTTTAAAATTTTCTATTTAGCTGGCACACGCCTGTAATCCCAGCACTTGGGAGGCTGAGGCAGGAAGATCACAAGTTCAAAGCCAGCCTCAGCAAAGGCGAGGCACTTAGCAACTCAGTGAGACCCTGTCTTTAATAAAACCCAAAAAAGGGTTGGGGATGTGACCCAGTGGTTGAGTGCCCCTGAGTTCAATCTCCAGTACCAAATAAAATAAAATAAAATATTTTTTTTTATTTATTAAGCATTTACTACATGTCATGCCGTATGCTAGTTAACAAAGAATATTAGATGTATTAGAGAACTTGAATATGTAGTCACGTCTAAGATAGAAAAAGAGAGAAGTCTTAAATAACTTATCACCAAAATGGCTTGGTTTTATTTCTGCTGAGTTTCAGAATTAAGGCTTCTTCGGCACAATTCACAATAAACGAACTATGGAACCAGCCTAGGTGTCCATCAACACATGAATGGATAAAGAAAATGTGGTGTATATATATACCATGGAGTTTTTTTTTTTTTTTTTTTTTTTTTTTTGGTACCGGGGATTAAACTCAGGGGCACTCGACCACTGGGCCACATCCCCAACCCTTTTTTGTATTTTATTTAGAGACAGGGTCTCACTGAGTTGCTAAGTGCCTTGCCATTGCTGAGGCTGGCTTTGAACTCGCGATCCTCCTGTCTCAGCCTCCCAAAGTGCTGGGATTACAGGTGTGCGCCACTGCGCCCGGCTTATACCATGGAGTTTTATTCAGCCATAAAGAAAAATGAAATTATGGCATTTGCAGAAAAATGGATGAACTAGAGACCATTATGTTAAGCAAAATAAGCCAAATTCAGAGGGTCGAGTTCTTAGTTTTCTCTCTGATGCGTTTTCTCTCATATGCAGAAGCTAGAAAGGAAAAAGGACAACAAAAGTGGGATGGATCTCCTGAAAATCAAAGGAGATCATTAGAGGAAAGGGACCAAAGGGTAGGAGCTAGGGAGGGGGGGAGGGGGGAAAATGCTGGGGAGTGATATTGCCCCAAATATATTATGTGCATGTACCAATAGATAAAAATAAATCCCATCAGTATGTGCAACTATAATGCACCAATTAAAAAATGTGGGAAAACAAAAGAATTAAGGCTTCTTCCTGCCCTGTCCTAGTTAATTATCTACATCTCTGGGAGGAGAATATCAACACACATAGCTGTCACTGTCCCCAAATGGCCATTCCATGGGCCCAGTTCTGTTGTTTTTCATCATTTCCTAACAATATGAAGCCTGATTAGCTGTATATTAGATAAAGTTAGACCCCAGTTTTCTAAACTGATTTTTCAAAAAGATCCTGAGGATTAGGACCTTATCAACTATTTGGAAGGGATTGCTATGATTACATGAAGGCAGGGATTAAAATCTGCCAGGACCCTTGAATCTGAGAAATATTTTTTGATGGGAGACTTGAGTAAGCAAGTCTTTGAGTAGGTTAGTTAGTTTGAGAGACATGTCTCATCTAGTTTTTCTGAACATAGTTGACAGAAGGAGTTGTCCCATTACTTTCCTGTAGGGTCTAAATCTTTTTTTTTTTTTTTATTCAACTTTGTATATATAACAATAGCATTTATTACATTTCATATTACATATATAGAGCGCTTTTTAACATAACACTGTTTGGATACAAAGCATATTCATACTATTCATGTCTTCAATCATGTGTTTAAGATACTGATATCCATCTCATTCTACCATCTTATTTTATTTCCCCTTCATGCCCCCTTGCCCCCTTTCTACCCCACCCTCCCCATTGACCTTTCTAGAGTTTCTCTAATCCTCCTGTGTTCCCTAACCCAACCCCACTGTGAATCGGCCTACTTATATCAGAGAAAACATTCAGCATTTGGATTTTTGTGATTGACTAACTTCACTTAGCATTATGCTCTCTAACTTTATCCATTTACCTGCGAATGCCATGATTTTATTCTCTTTAATTGCTGAGTAAAATTCCATTGTGTATATATACCACATTTTCTTTATCCACTCATCTACTGAGGGGCATCTTGGTTCTACAACCTAGCTATTGTGAATTGAGCTGCTATAAACATTGATGTGGCTGTGTCCCTGTAGTATGCTGCTTTTAAGTCCTTTGGGAATAGAACAAGGAGTGGGATTGCTGGGTCAAATGGTCTTGTCTAATTACTAGGTCCTTGATCCACTTTGAGTTAAATTTTGTACATGGTGAGAGATAAAGGTTTAATTTCGATTTGCTACATATGGATTTCCAGTTTTCCCAGCACCATTTGTTGAAGAGGCTATATATATTTTTGGCACCTTTGTCTAAAATAAGATAACTGAAATTATATGTATTGGTCTCTGTGTCTTTGATTCTGTACCATTGGTCCTTGATTCTGTACCATTGGTCTACCATCCTATTTTGGTGCCAGTACCATGCTGTTTTTGTTACTATTGCTCTGTAGTATGATTTAAGGTCTGGTATAGTAATGCCACTGCTTCACTTTTCTTGCTAAGGATTGCTTTAGCTATCCTGGGTCTTTTATTTTTCCAGATGAATTTCATGACTGCTTTTTCTATTTCTATGAGGAGTGTCATTGGGATTTTTATTGTAATTGCATTAAATCTGTATAGTGCTTTGGGTCTAAATCTTAAGAACAAGTTGGAAAAATACCTTCTGCCTTCCCAGATCCAGAACCCTGACTACACCATGATTGGAAATCTTGATTGGCTGTTATATTTTCATGACAACTTGTGGGACAAGATTGAGGAGGCCCATGTTTCCCCTCTTACTTCTGGCTCAATGAATTTCTGGTAATGCCTCTAGAAAATTCTATGTTTGCATCTGTTCTGTCCCATCTCAAGGCTGTTTTAGTAGGTACTATTTGACCCCTGTTTGCCAATTATGATTTATTGCCTGGATTGTGGCTTCCTCAGATCTTCTCAGATGTTTAAAATATGTTACAGTTTGAACACTGGGAAAAATTTTAAACCAGGACTACAATCAGGATCTAAGTATAAGGATTTACTTCTTAAAAATTCCCTCTAGCTACCACAAAGTCAGAATTGTGATTTGGAGATGCAGAACCTTTGAGACTCATACATTATTTGTCACATCTTTTTCAGCAAGTCATAATATGACAAGCAAAGACTCAGAAGGTGAGGGAGTTTGATTATTTACCTGTTGTTTCCTGCCCAGGGGTGCTGTTGCTTCAGTGGAGAGATTTATCAAATCAAATGGTTTCGATATAACCAGTGAATAAAGAAGAAAATGTGTTTCAAACAATTTTTATGAATACAATTTGAACTTTGGGTTCTTGTACTTGTCTCTCCTCTACTTTCGAATAAATGCTCAAGCCTTACATCCACTTCCTCCCCTGAAAGCAGAACCTTGGAGCTCTTTCAACCCTCCTTATCTTGCTTCTGTCTTGTCAGTGTCAGTAGATACCTTTTCTGGCTGTGGACTGCTTTGGTTACTGATTTATTCCAAGATTTTTCCTTTCTAATCTGGTAGTTTATTTCTCTGAACTTGAGTGCATCCTTTTGAAGATCTCTTAACTCTTCCAAAGAAATGATTATGCATATTCCTTTGGAATTCTTTGTATTTGAATCATGTTCTAACACTTTGAAGGGCTAAGATTTCAAGTATCTGTGGAGTAGTCTTTGAAAGTCACGTTTTATCAAGACTTTGGTTGTTGCAGTAATTGGATTGCTCTGATAGCACTAGAATTTATAAAGCAATTACTTGCTTTACTAATAACTAGCTATGTTATCTTTCTTATTCACAGGGGCTATCTCTTATTGATGTGTATGTAAATTGTTTCTAAATAGCTTTCTCTGATTTT
This sequence comes from Tamias sibiricus, assembly GCA_025594165.1. Lineage (NCBI taxonomy): Eukaryota > Metazoa > Chordata > Mammalia > Rodentia > Sciuridae > Tamias > Tamias sibiricus. The sequence goes on from CM046669.1 coordinate 35,137,872, forward strand.
ACATGCAAACACACACACGCACACACACCTCTTACATAAATGTATGTATATTCTACATACACATTCCATATACATATATGTACATACTTTTCAGGTTATTAAATCCCCAAAGGATCTTAGTTTTTCGTAATTACTCAATGTAAGAATGATAACTTTTTCTTCTCTGAACTTCAGTGAGGCAAACGTCTGTGGTGATCACCTATCTTACTCTTATAGGAAAGAGAAGGAAAAGAAAAAGCAGCCCCTTGGTTTGACGTGGTATAGATTATTAGAGTGTTGCCCCTTTGTGTAAATGCCTGTTTCGGGTGATTTTTATGGATTGTGGTGTGTGTGTTTATCATCTTTCAGCTGTCTCCTGTGGCCTAGGCCAAGATTCACCCAGAAGTCCTCTCCACACAGGTTGTTGCTTTCCACTATTACTTGTGAGTTTGCATCAATATTTTCCCTAAGTTTATAAGGAAATACCTCTAACTACTGGTATATTCCATTCTGTATTTTTGGACCAGCTTAAGACTACAAATAGCAAAGTCAGTATTTTGTTTTCTACTGTTTCTGGGAATGACCTAAGAGCTATCTGCTAATAATTCCAAATTCTTCCTTTATAGTATCTGTTAATATGTAGTGTATTTTTTGTTTCTTTTTTTAAATTCAAAATTGTTGTATTTATAACAGTAGCATGTATTACAATTCATAATACACATATAGAGCATCTTTTTACCTAACACTGTTTGTATACAAAGTATATTTGTACTATTCAAGTCTTAGAATTTCCTTTGTCACTTCTCCTGACCTTCTCATGGACAAGTAAGTAGTTTAAAGGCCAGAATTATTAGGGTAGCAGCAACTTAGGAGAGACAAATGACTGGAAGGATCGGTAAACCAATAGCTGTAGAATTGAAAGTTTCTGAATAAAGGAGTCTTCATGAAAAGTTCAGATAGAGGCAAATTAACTGTCTCATGTCATATTCTAGGATTTACTGTCTTTAATTTTTTGTTTTTAAATAATTATATGTTCATAGAAAGTAATAAAGAGAAATTCTGTGTGTCCTTCACCCAGTTTCTTCTACTAGTGACATCTTATATAACTGCAGTGTAATAGCAAAACCAGGAAGTAGATATTCGTACAACACATGGACCTCATTCAGATTTACCAGTTTTACATATACTTATTTGTGTGTATGTGTGTTTATGCAGTTTAATCACACGTATAGATTTGTGTAAACACCAACACAATCAAGATACATCAGGAAATTTTTTTTTATTTTCAAAGTTATTTTAAATTCATTGTTATTTAGGTAATGTGACCTAAGTCACATTTTTAAATATAAATCTGATTTCCAACTTGAGAAGTCTATAAACACAAAGCATATAATATTGAGGGAAATGAATTTTTTTTTTTTTTTTTTTTTTTGGTACCAGGGATTGAACTCAGAGGCACTCAACCACTGGGCCACATCCCCAGCCCTTTTTTTGGTTTTTTATTAGAGACAGGGTCTCACTGAGTTGCTAAGTGCCTCACCATGGCTGAGGCTGGCTTTGAACTCGCGATCCTCCTGCCTCAGCCTCCCAAAGTGCTGGGATTACAGGCGTGCGCCACCGCGCCCGGCGAGGGAAATGAATTTTTTAAAAAAATATTTATTTATTTGCTTTTAGTTGTACACAATGCAATGCATTTTATATTTACGTGGTGCTGAGGATCGAACCCCCGGGCTGCGCACGTGCTAGGCAAGCACTCTACCGCTGCGCCACAGTCTCAGCCCCGGAAATGAATTTTTTGAAAACTTTAAATTGAAGTTTGATTGTGAAATATGTATCAAATATCCAGGAATACTTCATAATATTATTGAATAGTGACATAAATAAAGATGAAATCTTATTGATCCACTGAATTTTTTTAAACTGACATCTTAATGTAGAGATCGTTGTAGAACAAAATGAAATTGTCATATATGGAGAATGATTTCTAACAGAACGAGGTTTCTCTGGGGTGATGAAAATGTTCTGAATTAATAATAGTGATAGTTGCACAACTCAGTATACTAAAAAATCTGAATTGTATACTTTAAAAGGGGCGAATTTATGGCAGGTGAATTCTATCTTTTTTTTTTTGTGGTACCAGGGATTGAACTCAGGGGCACTCGACCTCTGGGCCACATCCCCATCCCTTTTTTGTATTTTATTTAGAGACAGGGTCTCACTGAGTTGCTAAGTGCCTCGCCATTGCTGAGGCTGGCTTTGAACTCGCGATCCTCCTGCCTCAGCCTCCCAAGTGCTGGGATTACAGGCGTGTGCCACCGCGCCCGGCTGTGAATTCTATCTTAATGAAAATGTTATAAAAAATTTAAAAACCCATAATGCTACTATAAGCATTTTTGTACATGATTCCATGTATTAGAGATTTCATAGCATTTATGTGAGGGATCAAATACTTGTGCATCTTCACTGTATAAGTACTGTTCAAGTGATTGGCAATATCAATTTATGCTGCCTCCAATTATATATAAAAGTTCCTGTGCTCCAGGTTGTCATTCTTACTTGCTATTGTTATATTTTTAAAATGTAACTTTATTTACTTATTTTTGTATTGAACCCAGAGCCCCTTTCATGCTAGGCAAGTACTCTACCACTGAGCTATATCCCCAGCACTCTCATATATATATATATATATATTTTTTTTTTTTTTAATATCATTGGTTTTTTAGGTGAAAGCTGGTGTGATTCTTTAATTGATTACTTACTATTCTCAGAAAATGCTTACAGTGTGATGTTATTTATAACTGTTCTTGACTTTTGCTGCACAGATTTCTTAGTGATTGGCTCTAAAATATCAAGGTCCAGTAAGCATACTGCTTGATATTTGGAGTGACCAACTTTATATAAGGTTTGTGAAAATCAGAGAAGTTGAACAGTCTATTATTGAAAACCTTTCTCTGCATCTCAGACAAATAAATTTCAACAATTTGTACTCATATTATTGCATTTGTACTCATATTATTGCAACTCTTAGATGTTCTTATGCCCCCTTGACAGTTTCTTCTTCATGCCGCAGCTCTTTTTTTCCCTTGGTTTCTTCTGGGTTAAAGAAGTTGTATATGCTGTAATAGATGTCTTAAAAGAAATGTTGAAATTCAACTTCTGACTCAAAATATGGAAAATAAACTCATTTGAGTAATAGCAGCAAGCACCATAAAAACCTTGCTATGTAAACTCATTAATAAAATAAAAATATTTCTTGATTCTTGAGTTTTCAAAATATGATGATCTATTAGAAATTGGTCTATACTCTTTGAAATGGGGATAATTGTGGAATAATATAGTTAGTAGGTACCCTAGTGATGACAGTGAATAAAAAAGTCTTCATGAAAGTGATGGTTCTGCATACATTATTTCTACAGATAAAAAGTGAGATCCAGAGAGGTAAAGTGATTTGCTCAAGGTCTCACATTGCTAGCTCTATTTAAATCATATTCTGACTGTTACATTTTTCTCTGGTTTGGAATTATAATTTAAATGATTGTTCTAGGAGCGTTTTTGTTTGTTGTTTTGTTTGTTTTTTTAAAGGGTTGCTGCAAGGGAGAAAGGAAGGATTTGTTGTAATAGGGAATGTGCTGTAACCCTAAGACCTGCAAATGTTTCAAGGGCTGTTTTTCTACAATAATAATATTCGTAGCTAACTTCAGAATGTAAAAGTAAATCTGAGTAGTTATGATGAGTTCTTGTGTATTTAGTATGTTCTATTGACTTTCTTTGGTTTTTGTCAAATTTTTCACACTTACTTAAATAATTGTGAATGAGCTAAGGTCCTTTAGTATTTAACACTTGGCAAAGTTTTTATTTTTTTATTTTTTTTATTTTTTATTTTTTTGGTACTGGGGATTGAACTCAGGGGCACTTGACCACTGGGCCACATCCCCAGACCTTATTTTTTTTTTTTTTTTTGTATTTTATTAGAGACAGGGTCTCAATGAGTTGCTAAGTGCCTCACCATTGCTGAGGCTGGCTTTGAACTCGCGATCCTCCTGCCTCAGCCTCCCAAGTGTTAGGATTACAGGTGTGCGCCACCAAACCCGGCTAGTTTTTATTGTTTTTTTTTTTTTTTTTTTTTTTTTTTTTTTTTTTTTTTTGGTACCGGGGATTGACCTCAGTGGCACTAGACCACTGGGCCACATCCCCAGCCCTTTTTTTTTTGTATTTTATTAGAGACAGGGTCTCACTGAGTTGCTAAGTGCCTCGCCATTGCTGAGGTTGGCTTTGAACTCGCGATCCTCCTGCCTCAGCCTCCCAAAGTGCTGGGATTACAGGCGTGCGCCACCGCGCCCGGCTAGTTTTTATTGTTTTTAAGGGTAGTATATTTCTACTGCTGTTTGCATTTTATGACATACTAGTCTTCATAAGGACCATTTTCATGAGAATATATATAGGCATGTATTTGCTTAAGGACTTTGCCAAACTGTGATTAGAAGAATGGAATTGCACAGCTTTTCATGGTGTCCTATTCTTTTAGAAAAAGAAATGAAGAAGTGAAATAGGAATAAGTTAGCGAAGAAGAATATTTTAGAAGAGCTTTTTTCATTATCGATCTAAACTTAATCTGTTGACAAGGAAGTGTAGCTAATGATGTTTATATTTGAATGTAGTTATTGATTCTGTGTCAAAAAGTGCTCTGGTACTTGCTCTGGTCTTCCAATGCTCTGTAGGCTAACCTGGAAAAGTGACTTTGCTCTTGGCCTTTGCCATTGCTTTTGAAAACAGATAAATTATTTTAAGCCTTAAAATTCTTGCTATTCAGCCTTAAATTGGAGTGCTCTGTCAGCCACCTCAGTGTGGCATATTAACAAGACTGATTGTGCCCCAGGGAATAGGTAAGCTAGTGCTAATTACAAGGGTTGTTTTACTGATTTCTAAAATTTTGTAGATCAAGAAAGATGAGACTTGGTCTCAAGAAGATGTAGGGGTCATGTCTGCTTATTTCTGAGCTACACCCCCAGCTCTATAAAAGGATTCTTAGGTGGTGTCTTTAAAGGTCAGTAATTAGATTGTTCATAGCTGGGCGCGGTGGCACACGTCTATAATCCCAGCACTTGGGAGGCTGAGGCAGGAGGATCACAAGTTCAAAGCCAGCGAGGCACTTAGTAACTCAGTGAGACCCTGTCTCTAATAAAATAAAAAAGGGCTGGGGATGTGACCCAGTGGTCCAGTTCCCCTGAGTTAAATCCCTGGTACCAAAAATAAATAAATAAATAAATAAATAAATAAATAAAAAGAAGTAATTTGATTGTTCAAAAACAAACTGCAGGGGCTGGGGTTGTAGCGCAGTGGTAGAGCACTTGCCTAGCACGTGTGAGGCACTGGGTTCAATTCTCAGCACCGCATATAAATAAATTAATAAAATAAAGGTCTGTCAACAACTAAAAAAAATATTAAAAACAAACTGCAAATATCTTAATATCTTTCTGCCTGTCCTTTCAGATAGACTTCTGTGATCTTCTGGGTCAGATCCTCCTGGGCAAGATGGCTGCTTTCTAGATGCACTAGTCATTTAACATGGCAACAAAGGGCAATCTTGAGCAAATTTGGGAAAGGTAGAAGTGTCACTCTGCCTTTTTTTTTTTTTTTTTTGGAGCATCCTTTTAATTTTTTAAAAAATTGTTTTTAGATACACATGACAGTAGAATATAGTTTGACATATTATACATATATACATGGAGTATAACTTATTCTAATTAGGATCCCATTTTTGAGATTGAGCATGATGTGGAGTTACACTGGTTTTGTATTCATATAGAAACATAGGAAAGTTATGTCTGATTCATTCTACTGTCTTTTCTATTTCCATCCCTTTCCTTCCCTTCATTCCCCTTTATCTAATCCATTGCCTTTCAAGTCAAATCTCTGAATTGCCCTGTGCCATACTGTAAGAATGTATGTAACTTAGTTGTATAATATGTCAGATTAACTATGTTCCAAACTAGCCATTGTGCAAAAGTAGAATAATTCTAGGATAAATGAAATTTCAGACAAAAGTTTTGTATAAAATCAATTTGAATCTGTACAAAATAGCTTTGCAAACCATAATTTAGACTATAATAGAAATGAATTTAAAAATGTAATGGGGGAGCCAGGTGTGGTGGCACACGCTTGTAATCCCAGCAACCTGGGAGGCTGAAGAGGGAGGATCACAGATTCCAGGCCAGCCTCAGCAACTTAGTGAGTCCCTAAGCAATTTAGTGAGAACCTGTTCAATAAAAAAGAAAGGGGCGGCTGGGGATGTGACTTAGTGGTAAAGTGCCCCTGGGTTAAACCCCTGGTACCAAAGAAAAGAAAAAAGAAAGGGCACTATCGAGAAAATGATGACAACCCACAGAACAGAAAAAAATACTTGCAAATTGCATAGCTGATAAGTAACTTGTGTTTAGAATATATAAAGAACTCTTGTAACTCAATAATAAAATTTCAAATTCCTCAAAACGGGCAAAGCTGGATGTGGTGATGCACACATGTAATCCTAGTGGCCTGGGAGAGTAGGACAGGAGGATCGCAAATTTGAGGCTAGCCTTCAATTTAGCAAGGCCCTAAGGAACTTAGTGAGACCCTGTCTTAAACAATAAATGGCTGGGGATGTGGCTAGCGGTAAAGCACCTCTGAGTTCAGTCCCCAACACCACTCTCCCCCACCCTTGCAATGGGCGGAGTCTAAATAGACATGCCTCTAAGGAAGATTATTCGAATGGTCAGTAAACACTTAAATAGATGCTTAACCTCAGTAGTCATCAGATAAATGCAATCAAAACCACAGTGAGAGGACTTGGGTATAGCTCAGTGTTAGAGTGCTTGCTGAGCACAAGGGAGGTCCTACGTTTGGTCCCCAGCACTAAAGAAAAATAATGAGATACTACCTTATACCCATTAGAATTAAAAAGTTAAATAATAACAAGTGTTGGCAAGGATGTGGAGAAATTGGGGAAACCCTTATATATTGGTGGTGGGAATGTAAGATAGTATAAGTATTGAAAAACAGTCTGGTAGTTAAACAATTAAATATAGAGTTACCATACAACCCAGTGATTCTACTTCCAAGTACATAGCCATGATAAACAAAAATATTTATCTATGCAAAAACATACATGAATATTACAGGTTTTATTCATAAAAGGCTGTAAGAGCCCTAATAAGGAGATAGCTAAGATGGCGGCTAGCTGAGAGCCATAAGAGGTGTTTCAGTATTTTCACCTGATATTCATGCATTTATCTAAGAATCTTCTATGCCCGTGAAAACTATGTGACAACACCTGTAAGTTTGAGCTGTTGACACATGTATACTTGTTAAGTCAAAAAGTATTTAACTGGGTGAGGTTGGCTAGAGGGGGTGGTTGGAGTTGGAGAGGTTGTTGGAGCCAGAGAGAGAAATTAGAAGAAGCAAGAATAAAGAGCCTATTCATTTTCCAGTCTGCTTCCAAATTCTTTCCTGTGGTATTGTTGCTGCAGGCGGCGATAGCTGCAGGCGGCAACAAAAGGCAAAAGGTGGGAATACCCAAATGATGTCCTTCAGCTTATAGATAACCAAAATGTGATATATATATATATATATATATATATATATATATATATATATCTCCACACAATGGAATATTATTTAGCCATTTAAAAGTAATGAAATACACATGCTATAATTTGGATGAACCCTGACAACATATACTAAGTGAAAGAAGTCAGTTATAAAAGTCTACCTAATATTAGCATTCAATTCCTATGAAGTCCAAAATAGAGAAAACTCTATGGAGTCCAAAAGTAGATTAGTGGTTGCCTAGGGCTGAGAGGAGAGAGGGCTGACAAGTAGGAGAACTGTAGGTATAGGGCATGGCGTCTCTTTTTGAGATGATGAAATTTTTCTTAAGTAGATTATGGCGATGGTTTCATCTACTTCTGTCTCTGCAACAACTACAAAAAGCCAAAAACTCAGTGTACCACTGAATTACATACTTTAAATGAGTGAATTTTATGGTATGTGAGTTAGATCTCAGTAAAGCTGTTTAGAATTTTTTGTTTCAATTTTAAAACACATGAGAAACTACCCAGTTTCATTATTAGTCAACCAAATTGCAAATTAAAACACTGCTTTTTTCTAGTTCAACACTTCAAAAGAAATTTTTAAAATTTGTTAATTGTGAATATTGAGATGGGATTGGAGAAATAGCACTCTTAAACACTGTCTTACAAATGGGTAAATCTTTGTCACAAGGCAGTCTGGCAGACTTTATAAAAACATTATTATACTCTCAAGTTTCTTTCTTTAAATTGGCACGTGTGCACGACAGGAAGATGTGTGTTCATAAATGTTTTTTGGTTGTTTTTTGTTTGTCTGTCTCATGGTAGTAGGGATCAAACCTAGGGCTTTGAGCATGTTAGGTAAGCAGTTTACCACTAAGCTATACCCTCATCCCCAGAAATGTTTTTTTATTCATTGTTTGTTGTTGTAAAAATTAGAAAGAATCTATATTTATATAAATAGGGAAATGGATAAGTATATATTCATAATATGGAAATTTTTGCAGTTATGAACAAAAGAGGTAGATCTACTTAGTAATACAAAAGGGTTATATGAATACTGAATATTCTAAGTAAAAAGAAAAACTCACAGAAAATATATATAATATGTCCCATTTATGTTTTTTTGATTTTTTTGTTCTTTCTGGGTTTTTTGGTACCAGGAATTGAACCCAGGGGTGCTTAAACCCTGAGACACATTCCCCAACCCTTTTTTATTTATTTATTTTTTTTGAGATAGGTCTCGCTGAGTTGCTGAGGTTGGCTTTGAACTTGTGGTTCTCCTGCCTCAGTCTCCTGAACTGCTGGGATTATAGGCATGTGCCACTGCACCTGGTCTACTTAAGTTTTAAAAAATCCTAAAATATTTATGAAAAACATACCATTGATAAGCATGTGTGTCTAGACAGCATTTTAGAAAGATATACATCAAACCATAGATAGGGAGTATCCTATTCCATTTTCTGCTGTATAGAAGAATACCTGTGACTGAGTAATTTATAAAGAAGAGAGGCTGATTTTGGTTCAACATTCTGGAGGCTGAGAAGTCCAAGAGCATGGGGCTAGCATCTCCTTGGCTTGTAGTGAGGGCCTCAGGTTGCTTCAACTTATGTAGAAAGCAGAACAGCAAAATGAGTTTTGTTTTGGTACTAGGGATTTAACCCAGGGGCACTTTATCACTGAGCCACATCCCTACCCCTTTCTATTTTTTGTTTTTGAACCAGGGTCTTGCTAAATTGCTTAGGATCTCACTAAATTGGTGAGGCTGTCCACAAACTTGGGATCCTCCTGCCTCAGCCTCCCAGGTTGCTAGGATTACAGACTTTTGCCACCACACCTGGCTCAAAGTGAGTTTGGATGAGGACAGGCCATAACAGTTAAGTTTCCATACTTCCATACTTTTTTTTACTCTTACAATAAAAATATACTTTTTTTTTTTTGTGGTACTGGGGATTGAACTCAGGGGCACTCGACCACTGGGCCACATCCCCAGCCCTTTTTTGTATTTTATTAGAGACAGGGTCTCACTGAGTTGCTAAGTGCCTCACCATTGCTGAGGCTGGCTTTGAACTCGCGATCCTCCTGTCTCAGCCTCCCAATGTGCTTGGACAGGCGTGCGCCACCGCGCCCCGGCTAATAAAAATATACTTTTGTTACTGAATAACTTTTTAAAAAATCAGTTTAAAGAAAAAAGCTGTAGTATAATCTGTTTGTGAATAGAAGAGAAGGAGCCCAGAGTATTAGTTTTGCCACTACCATAGACTTGAGCTCTCAAGTGGTTTTATTCTCGTATATCTCACATAACTCATTGTCCGGAAGTTGAATTATTACCATGTTGTTTCCTGTTGTCACTTCCTGAGCATTGTTTTCCACGCCCCTTAAAAAATAACATAGGTTTTAGCCGGGCGCGGTGGCGCACGCCTGTAATCCCAGCACTTTGGGAGGCTGAGGCAGGAGGATCGCGAGTTCAAAGCCATTGCCGAGGCACTTAGCAACTCAGTGAGACCCTGTCTCCAAATAAAATACAAAAAAGGGCTGGGGATATGGCCCAGTGGTCAAGTGCCCCTGAGTTCAATCCCCGGTACCACAAAAAAAAAAAAAAAAAAAAAAAAAAACATAGGTTTTGCTCCTTTGACTCTCATGCCATCTGGTTATGCCACTTCTTATCCTCTCATTCATCAGTCTTAATTTCCTTTCCACCTCATTTTGCTGTGATGCTATCCAACACACTAGCCTCGTAGTTTCTTACTCCCTCATTCTGGGTAATTTATCCTTTTCCTTTGCTCTGTCATCTTCCACAGTCACACCCATGAAAGTTTTCACCTATAGCTGCTTCTCCTCTGAATCATCTAGCTTTTGATCATAATCTGTAATTGCTAAGTTATTAACTCCCATTATAATCGGATTCTTATTGGGACTTCCAATTCTTTGTCCTACTTCCTTCCTTCCCAGTTTATCAGCTTCCCTTCTTGTCTTGCTTAGATTCTGTGTTCACTTTAGTATCACTTTCACTGAAAACCTAAACTCCTTTACCTCTCTGAAATTTTTGAACATATCTGTAGGGTTCAAACTAGATAGATGACCCAACTCCAATTTCTCTGTGGTTACACATAAGTGACTGAAAATCACAAAATAATGCTGATTTTTACTTTTAAATACATGGTTTTCAAATTCAAAGATCTTAACCACTGTCTGGAAACCCTTTATTTGTCTTTGGTCAATATATTCCTTTCTCTGGAAAGGTCATTTCATACTTTTCTGTACTCCTCACTCTTTGGCCACCTGGCTTTTTCCCTTTTTCTCAATAGATTATATTACTTCAGTTATTTTGCTTCCTGTTCCAGAGACTACTTTGATCTGGCTTTTGTCTCTTATCACTGCACTCCCCAAAAATTGCTTTTTAGAGCTCTTAACACTAGATTTGTTCAAGTCTCTAGAAGCCTTCAGGTTGCTAAATTGATAGATGGTATGATAACGTGATTCAGAGTATAGACTCTGGAACCAAAGTGAATTCAAATGCTGACAATACTCCTTTTTAGTCATGTGACCTTAGGCAAGTTACAACCTTTTAAAAATGAAAATAATGTCCATCTTATATGCTTGCTAGGAGGATTAAGTGAATTAATATGGGAGAGTGCTTAACTCATGACAAACTACTCTATAAATCTTAACTGATATTATTATTACTCCTATGCAACTTCTGTTCTATTGGAGTGACTACTGCTTCACAGATAAGATAGGAAACAGAAATTCATGGGAATTTCTTCTGTTTTCCAGACCACTCTTCCTATGCTTGAGGCATTGTCTTTCTTCTTTCCTATTGTAGTGGCAGAGGTATTTTTCTCATTCAAAGCTAATTCTTCCATCTTGGTTTTAGAATCTTTCTCTGTATATTATTCAGTCTCCTTGAGACCTTTTCCTTTCACATGAACTTTAGATGTCAGTAAACATGCTCAGGTCCCATCCACGTTACCTTTGTGTTCTCCCTGTCCTCCAGTTGTTACCCTCATAAGTACCTTTTTTTAGCCACAGTTTTCAAGACTTATCAATGCTTTTGTTTCCTCTCACTCTGGTTCCATTCCTGTCTTGCCTTTGCCTTATTAGTACACTGAAACAGTCTTTTTAAAGCCATTTGTGACCTTCTTATTGCTAAATCTGAGATTTCTTTTCTTCAGTATTTGACTCTTGCATCATCCACCACTCTCTCTTTCTTGAAACCCTTTCATCCTATGGTTTCCTAATAAATTTCTTTTCCTTTTTTTCTTCCCTAGACTCACCTTTGCTTGCTGAGCCTTTCCTACATGGTATTTAAATGCTAGAATTTTCAAAGCTTGGTGATGGGCCTTCTTTTATTCTAATCTCTTCCCAGGTCTTGTCCCCATGCCCAGCTTCAAACACTTCACAAAAAACTTTGGTTGCTATCACCATTATTCATTCACCAACCTCTCTCTTCCTTAAGAGAAATTTTGAGAAGACCCAAGGGAATATATTTAAAATTAGATGTTTTAGAAAAAAGGATGGTATTATAATTTGCCATTCCATAGAAATTAATCTGGCTCAAAAATATAATAAAACCCCATCGTATCAATCAAATGTATTATAGAAATATACTGTTGGAATAACAAATGTTGATATGGTGTTTGAAATTACCATGTTATGAATTAGCAATCATGAGTGTCCAAATTCAGCAGTGTTCAAATGCTATACATAAGCTCATTTTTTGGCACTGAAGAAAATAATGATAATATTAATAATGGTAATAACAATGATAGTGAAAAGACAGTATAGTGCTGACAGAAATATCTTTTATAGTTTGAGTTTTCTGTTCTTTAAATATGGAAAGTCTCATAGTTTAAGATCTTTGCCCTGAAGGAGGGGAACAGGCATCTAGAGGGACTGATTATTCTCAGCCTGTGCATTACATACATGCACACTTCACACACACACAAGAAAACAAAAAGAAAAAAGAAAACCTAAGGACAAACCAATTTTGATGTAATTATTTCCACAGCAACCAACTGGGACTTTATACAATGTAACATTAACTTAGAAAACTTAGAAAAAGATAAGCTTAGGTGCTTCATCCTCAGTGTCATGTTAGCATGGTCTGGTAGGCTGTGATCTGAGTCTTCACTGGGCTCTCTTCATAGTTGTGTAACATTTGACTGATTTTGAAGGCATTGAATTGCTTTTAGGAAAATGTTAACTAGTTGTTGGAATCCTTTTCCCCTTTAACCTGTTCTCCCAAAAGAGCTTTGATTGTTTTTAGGAGACAGGGTGCCATGCATGTTGCTTAGCTCAGTATTACCAGACACGGGGGAGCTTCTATCAGAGGGATAGTGTTGTATCTGGCACAGGATCAGGTGGACGCAATAGCATGCCTTGCCTGGCAGAGGTCTAAGCAAAGGAGCAGAACACTGTAGCTGGGCAAGAATGTTATCTTAGGTTGCCCAAGAAAACTGTTTTAGTTAGGATCCTCGCTAGCTGGGGAAGTGTACTTCTTTCAGAGGTCTTTGTGAAGCCTTTTGATCATCGATGATTTCCCTAAGAGTTTAAAAGCACTATCAAAAAAAGGCTTCCATTCTGTTAACTTCTTCTTACCATATTCATTATTATGTTGATAGAAATTTCAGATTTCATTGTTTAGTCTTCTTTTTACCACCACCACACAATAGATTATTTTGTATAAATTGTGGTTAGAGATAGATTTAAGTTAATAAATGCTGATGTTGTAATTATTAATGTGTAGATATTAATATAAGCCCCAGGATGATCTCTGGATGCTTAAAGGATAGGCCAGTATGATTGATTTTATTCAAAATAGAATATTTAATTATTTTCATATATATTTATGTATTTACATAAAACTAGGAGATTTTTGACCCAGTTATTAATGTATTAAGTTACTTCCTATATTTTTGACAATTCCACTAAGCAAATATGTTTTCAGTGTGTAAAGCACTATTCTAGGCCCTCAGGATACAATTAGTAAGTCATAGTTTCTGCCTAGGAGGAGTCTGGTTGGGAAATGACCTATCAAAAATAACTACAATAAAACATAGTACATTACAATAGGTGATTGAAAACACAGGTGATCACAGGTGATAGTGACTTAGAATACACTAGGATGGCAAGAATAGTCAAGGCAGACTTCACAGAGAAGGCAATTTTAAACTATGTCTTTGAGGCCATGAAGAATAGGAAACTGCATTCCAGATGGAGAAAATAGCATGTATAAGTGTGTGGAGCCATATGAAAGCATGACACTTTGGGGGAATTGTTAGAAATTATTATGGGAATGGTGTATAATAGCTAGTAGCAATCTACATGAGGAGTTAGTTGTGCCAGGTACTGTTCTAAATGCTATGCCTATGCTAATCATGTAAACCTCAAAACAATTCTAAGAGATATTATTGTTTCTCGTGTGTGTGTGTGTGTGTGTGTGTGTGTGTGTGTGTGTGTGTTAATGGGGATTGAACCAGGGGCACTTTGTCACTGAGCTGTATCCATAGTTCTTTTTATTTTTGTTTGGAGACAGGATATTGCTAAATTGCTGAGTCTCACTAAATCACTGAGGTTGGCCTTTAACTTGTAAATTCCTGCCTCAGCCTCCCTAGTCGCTGGGATTATAGCATTGCCACCACACCTGGCTATTCCCATTTTAAAGAGAGGCAACTGAGGCAGAAAGAAGTTAAACATTTTACACTAGGTCCTATTGTTATTAAGTTTCACAGCTGATATTTGAATTCAAACTTTCTGGCCAACTCTTTAAATCAGGGATTAGCAGACTACAGCTAGCTACCTGTTTTTGTATAGCCTGCAAACTAAAAATGCTTTTTGCATTTTTAACTAGTTAGAAAATAAAAAGAAGTGTTAATATTTTATTACATGTGAAAGTTATATGAAATTCAAATTTTAGTGTCCATAAAAATTCATTATAAGCTGGTTGAGGTGGTGCATACCTGTGATCCCAGTGTCTTGGAAGATTGAGGCAGGAGGATTGTGAGTTCACAGCCAGCCTCAGCCTTAGGGCTGGGCCTCAGCCACAGCCCTAAGCAACTCAGCAAGACCCTGTCTCTAAATAAAATATAATAAGGGGCTGTCGCTGTGGCTCAGTGGTTAGCCCCAGGGTTTAATCCCCAGTACCAAAAAAATTTTTTTTTCATTGTAATGTAACTACACTCATTGGTTTATGGCTGCTTTTACATTATAGTGGTGGACTGAGTGTTTGTGAGAGCCTGTGTCCCACAAAACTTAAAGTACTTTCTGTTTGGCTCTTTATAGAGAAAGTTTACTAACCCTGCTTTAAGTCAATGTGCTATATTGCCTCATAGTGCATTCTGTTTTATTAAATAACATAAGATCATGTGTTAATAGCAATACTTGGATTTGTGTGCTCATTATCCTTTTAAAAATATGTTTTTATTGTTATCTCTTATGTCCTTACATCAACCCTGAAAGTTTAAGGAAGGTTAAGTTTTGTGCTTTCCCTCTTACAGCCAGGAAACTTAGTTGGGATGGACTGTGACATTAAAATCAGATTCTTCTGCCTGTACAGTATCTTGTAATGTCCCCATTCTGTTCTGAAATTTGCCCTCTACCTCTGTCCTACATAGACAGTTGCTCAGAGTTTGGGCTCCAGGCCACTCCATAAATAAGACAGTTGAGATTGATTGAAAGTGCAAGGTAACACACACTCTTTCCTTAACCTTTGGCATCTTTGCAATAGCATCTGAAATTCTGTCTTGGCAAGCTTCACCTAAGTCTGAGCACACTGCCCACGAAGTGTTCCAGGAGGCTTGGATTTGATTGCAGATAAGTAAGCACTTACCATCAAAGGAGACAGGGCATATTTCTCATTTTTGCTTCCATAAAAGGATGCCATTGCATTGCCTGGCTACGTGGAAAGTCTTTGCCTTAATAGAGATTCTTGAATTCTTTTTCAGGTTTTCACCTGTCCATTTTTTTGCTTTTGACATCCTTTTATTATTTTTGATCTTCCACTGAGCTTAGGAATACTGTCCCTTAACCAGTCAAACCATAGACACTTCCTTTGTTACCCGCTACTAGCAGTGAGCTGACTAAGCTGGTCAGGGGGAGTCAGGAATCGCACTATTCTGTATGTGACCTAGAAGGATGTTTGTGTTATTCCTCGCTGGTATTGTCCATTCCACTTCCCTTCCTCTAGGCCACAGCAGTCTGAGGTTTAACTATAGGCCATGTTTCTTGTATTATTATTTTTTTAATATTTATTTATTTGCTTTAGTTGTACACAATGCGTTTATTTTTACGTGGTGCTGAGGATCGAACCCAGGCTGCGCACTTGCTAGGTGAGCGCTCTACCGCTGAGCCACAACCCCAGCCCCTTTTTGTATTATTGAGCTTGATGCTTTCAGGAAAAAACAAGTTGTTGAAATTTCTGAAGTCTTAACCAGTAGTGTCTACGCTTTCAGCCCCAGTGGTACATTTATATTGTTATATATGCAGGCTTGTTTATATTCAGATTTGCACTGTTACGGTCCAACAGAAACAAGATGCTGCATTAAGGCAGGCCAGCTATGTTTTTGCTCATAGCCAGCAATTTGTTGGCCACAGTCAGTGCTGAGGTCAGAACAGTGTAGAAAAACAATTCTCTGTCCAAGTGGTCAGACACCTCAGAGTCAACTCAAACACCTATAAGTTGTGTGGGTAGTAGTTGTAGATATTTGTCAAAGCTCAGTGAACATATACTTCAGATTCATGCTTTTCACTGTATGTAAATTTTACCTGAAAAATAATACTGTTGTTGTCACCTGAAGCGATGGCCGCTTGGAGCAATGAAGCCGCGGGAAGAAGTTCAGAGGCGAACTGGAAACAAACAGGCTTTTTATTTTGCTAACTTTTCTCTCCAACTCTGACAACAACTCTAACACGCACCACACACACCATCAAACAACCAACAACCAAATGGTGCCTACCTGATCAGCAATCTCGGCCCAAATCTCTCAAGATCTCCGGCCAAGTCTCGTGAGACTACAGAAGGCGGCAATGCCCAAACATCTCCATGGCCCGTAGTCAACCGCAATCTTAGCCATCTCCCCAAACAGGGCTCCTGCATACTGTAAACAAGTATTAAACTCTAGTTAATGATATGCATGATGAAGTATTGGGGGAAATTATTACTAATGTCTGAAGTGGGGTGAGGGGGTCGAATGGATAGATATGTGGTCAAGAAGTATAGCCCAGTGTTAAGGTAGGATAGGGTTTATGTCGGTGTTCACGTGAAATTCTTTCAGCTTTCCTGTATGTTTGAACATTTTCATAATAAAATATTTTGGGAACGTGTATAACGGGGATGCGCAGGTAGTGTAAATTGATAAGGCAGGGTGGGTACAACACAGTAGAAAGCAATGGGGTCTGGGGCACTGGGACGCCTGTGTTCTGCCTGGAGAAGGCAGCTGCTACCGAATTTCAGCCAGTTGTTAATTTGTAGAAACATGGTTCCAGTATTATCAGATATTCTAATTTTAAAAAAGGAGTTTCATATATGTTTTTGTGTGTAAAAAAATCTTTATTTTAAAAATACCATATGAACCAAACAGTATTTTTTTGTTTTTAGTTTGTTTTAATTAGTTATACATGACAGTAGAATGCATTTGTGCACTTTGATATATCATACATAAATGGGGTATAATTTCTCATTTTTCTGATTGTACATGTTGTAGAATCACAGCAGTCATGCAGCCATATATGTAAATAAGATAATAATGTCTGTTTCATTCTATTCTCTTCCTATCCCCAGATCCCCTCCCCTCCCTTCACTCTCCTCTACCTAAAGTAACTATTCTTCCTTTGCACACACACACCCCTATCGTGAATTAGCATCCGCATATCAAAGAAAACATTTGGCCCTTGGTGTTTTGGAATTGGCTTATTTCGGTTAGCATGATATTCTCCAACTTCATCCATTTACCAGTAAATGCCATAATTTCATTCTTCTTTAAAGCTGAGTAATATTCCATTGAATATATATATATACCATATTTTCCTTATCCATTCATCTATTGAAGGGCACCTAGGTTGGTTCCATAGTTTAGCTATTATGAATTGAGCTGCTATAAACATTGACACAGCCACAAATCAAAACTACTCTAAAATTTCATCTCACTCCAGTCAGAATGGCAACCTTCAAGAATATAGGCAACAATAAATGTTGGTGAGGATGTGGGGGAAAAGGTACACTCATACATTGCTGGTGGGAATGCAAATTGGTTTAACCACTATGAAAAGCAGTATGGAGATAGAAAACTCTGAATGGAACCACCATTTGACCCAGCTATCCCACTCCTTGGTTTATACCCAAACAGTATTTTTTTCAATAGTAATTTTTTAATTTAATTTAATTTATGAAGGAGCCCCAATTAGGGAGATGGCTATTGCGGTCAGCTGGAAGCCATAAGTTCCACCTGATAATAAGTATGTATGTGACGCACCTGTAAATGCACGTGAGGCACCCGCAAAGCTAAAGGTATATAACCGGGTGAAAGCGGTCGGAGTCAGGAGAAAGAAGAATGAATTCATTCAGTCAGTCATGCAGTCGCTCTGTCGGAAGAAGAGTTCGGGTCGGAGAAGAAGAAAAGAATCAGAGCGGCCAGAACGTAGGCAGAGCGGTTACAGAAGAGAAACCAGATAGAAGAAGTAATTCCTGGTCAGAGTCAGGCCGAGGCTCCCGAGGAAGAAAGAAGAAAGAACAAAGAAGAAAGAAGCTCTAAAAGCTAAGCTCTCTCTCTCTCTAAAGAAGAAATCTCTCTCTTTCAAGCTCTCTCTCTTTCTCTCTAAGCTCTTTCTAAGAAGAAGAAAAATCTTTCTTTCTCTCTCTAAGCTCTCTCTAAGAAAGTAGAAGTAAAAGTAGTAATAGCTTTACTATGCCTCCGAGTTTTCCTCCCGCGGCGCCGTGGCTGGCCATGACAGGCAGCTTACAAATTTATTATACATGCTTGCAGAGTGCAATTGCTTTCATATTACATATAAAGAGCACAATTTTCCAAGTCACTGGTTTTACACAAAGTATTTTCACACCATTTGAGTTTTTATACATGCACTTAGTGTATTTTAAAAAAATATTTATTTATTTATTTTAGTTGTACACAATGCCTTTTTATATTTACATGGTGCTGAGAGTCAAACCTGGGCCGCGCATGTGCTAGGCGAGCACTCTACCGCTGAGCCACAACCCTAGCCCCCGCACTTAGTATATTGATGTCCAACTCATTCTGCCATTATTCCTATCCCCTTACCCCCTCCTCTCCCTCCCCTTTGTTCTATTTAATATTCCTTCATTCCTCTCCCAAACAGTATTTTTAATTTGCCAACTGATTTTCTATTTCAAAGATTTTAATATTAGAAAAGAACTTGGGGTGTCCTCTTGAACTGTAAAGTCATCACTAACATGTGACTTTAAAGAGATTTCAGCTGTGCTTAGACCTTAGGCAGTAACCTCAATTCCCCTGTTGTGTGGGCTGCTGTACAATAATGTACCTTGCCAGGACCCTGTCACAGTATTCATGACACTGACCCACCCGGGACTTTGCTATGGGTCAGGGAACAGCTGTGAGGTTGGGCTCATTGGCATTGCTTCCCCTGGACTCACTTTAGGATTATTTGAATATAGAAAGGGCAGCAGGACATGTTAGTTTACAGCTCAGATATAGTTCCTGGATGTAAGTCACTTGGGCTTGGAGAGAAATTAGCACTAGATGGGACTCACTCACAGAAAAGACTTCTAAGACTTCCTTATATTCCCTGTTTTGGCTAAGTGATATCAAAATCCAACCAGGCTCCTATGATGTTAAAAAAATCTCTGCTCTCCTTTCTCACCAATGGCATTCTTATGATCACCTAGTTCTGTGCATTCTGCCTTGGATGTGCTTCTCAAATGCATCTGTCTCTAGTGTCTCCCACCCATTACCTTACTTCAAGACCTTATCCTCTCTAGCCTGTGTCACAGTTTCCTAAGTGGTGCTTCTGTCATGAGTTTTTCCTGCCAGCTGTTTAATTTTCATATCCCCACTGCAGTTATCACTCTGAGATATAATTCTAATAGTATCCCTCTCTGATTTAAAAACCTCAACACCTCTCTTTTGCAAGCAGGGTAAAAGTAAAACTCTGTATCATAGAATCAGATACAGGGACCTTTAGAGCTACCAGCCTACCCAAACAGCCGCTCTTCCTTCTATTTTCCATTAGCCTATAAGGTAAAGTTCAAAATTTCTCAGTCTGAGCCGGGCGCGGTGGCGCATGCCTGTAATCCCAGCACTTTGGGAGGCTGAGACAGGAGGATCGCGAGTTCAAATCCAGCCTCAGCAATGGCGAAGCACTTAGCAACTCAGTGAGACCCTGTCTCTAAATAAAATACAAAAAAGGGCTGGTGATGTGGCCCAGTGGTCGAGTGCCCCTGAGTTCAATCCCCAGTACCAAAAAAAAAAAAAAAAAAATATTCTCAGTCTGGCAAATAAAACCCACCTCATCCCATTACAAGTATGCCATAGTTTCATTGTTTAAAAAACTGGCATTTTCTTTGTCCTCCAGACCTTTGTACATGCTGTTCCCTTTTCTTCAGTTTGTCTTTATCACTGCTTCCTCAGTGCGGTAACTTCTCCTTTTTGACAGGTAAGTTATGCCCATTCTGGGAAGTGTTTCCTATCATCTGTCCCTCCACCCCAGACAAGTTGATAATATGCTGCAAAAAAAGAACCTCTTGTTTAATATCTCCTTTTAGGGATGAACTTTGGTGCACTGATTTGTACTTTCTGCAAATTTAAACTTCCTGAAATTTCTTTGTGGCTTTCACCCCTCACCAAGCTCAGGTCTTAGCCTTCCTTCTTTCCCCAGGGCTTACTTGACAGCTATGGAGCATTGCCCATGCCTTAGCTTTCAGGCTGTACTCTTGTGGCTTGTGAAACACTTGTTTATGGGCACAGAGTGATCTGGAGTTAAATAGAAAAATCCCTCTCCATGGAACAGCAATTTACTCTACATGCCAAGTTGGCAGCAGAATAGACCTGTGGGGGGCTGTGGTTAAGACAGGTAGCCAAGATGTGAGGGTGGTTTCTAATCCAGACTTATGCTAATAAACAGAATGGTAACAAAAGCACTTTAGTGGGACCATTGTGTTTTATGTTTAATCTAGTCAGGAGTGACCAACTCAAATTGACCAATTGACCCTATGAAATTATTGGAGGACTATACCAATATCAAATTGCTAAAGCAGTTTTTAAGGAGATGGTATCAGGTATTAAAAATGTTCCATGATCCAGGTGGTATCTGGACCCTGGCCTGTGAACTCTATTTTGGATGCCTCTATATTGATAGGTCGAAAGCATTCAGGTGGCTCTTCAACTGAATATGTGACCTTAAATATATCATTTAACTTTCCTAGGCTAAGTTTCTCCGTTTTTAAATGAAAAGTCCTAATGCTTTTTACACCAGCTACTACCTTCTTTCCTTCCTTTAGACCTTTAAGAATTTTTTTTCAAGGAACTTCCTTTGATCTAAGAAAATTATTGGGTTGTTTAGTATTTAGCTCTTATGTGCAGAATTTATAAGAAGGTAATGTCAATGGGACTTTTTTGCTTATATCCAAGTGCTGTATTTACTCAGCTACATGTATTCCTTTGACCCAAGACTAAGTTGTGCTTGAATTTTTATCACAATTAATAGGCTTCATTTATTGTTCCTCAAAATCAGGATTATTAGTGAGTTAACAAAATAGAGATTTCGAGATTAGAACTATAAATCTTCTGTTTGAACCGTGAGCTTTGATAAGATGCCTTTATTTTCTGGACCCTTTCTTTATCTTCTTTTTCTTCACCTTTATAAAACCTGCCTTCAAGATAAGAGTATGATCAGATATGTAGATTTTTGTATAGTACAAAAGTTGCCAAGGTGATACCTGTAAGACAACTTAATGAGTTTTTCTTCAGTTAGGTGAAGGCATGGGATAGAGAAAGATGAGGGAAATATTATTTTAAAGGCAGGTTGTTGGCACATTCATAGCAGGCCTTGTTAGAATCTAGAATGAACATATTTTTGAAACGTAAGTATTGTTAACCTTTAGGCAATATGATACTTTTAATTGAAGGAAGATATTCTCTGGTCTCATTTGTAAACGTGTGTACTCTTGAGGCAATATGCCAGCCTACTGAGAACAAAAATCTTAATCAGTGTGGCACTGCATGGAAAATTCTTTACTTATGCTGTCTCTCTTGGCTATCTCTGTTGAAAGGCCCAGACCTGTGTCCAGAGCCTGTCTGACCACTGAGTACATAATTAGATATAGTTCTCACCATCTGGGAGCCAAACTGTCTCTGCCAGTGGGGTTGTGAGTTTTTCACACAAGGCTGACAGTCGCTGGGGTCACCTGTCATGTTAGAGCAAACTGCTCTTATGAATCTCACGTAAGCAATTGTTACACTGTACCATGACTGGAATGGAGAGACCGGTACTTGGAAGGATTGAGTTAAGTGCTGGGTCAGACAATCTTAACTACTAATATGTTAAAGCCTTTTCATAGTGGTGATCTGCTGATGATGGAGATTTTTGAGATTTACTGATTCCTTTATTACCTTTGTCACCTGTAGTTTACTTGACATATGATGAGGCTGCCTACTTGGAGCAAGGGGACTTTGGGTTTAGAAATGTTGGGATTCACAGAGAACTCATCAATCAATACCTTGGTTTTAGTTTCAGCCCACAGCCAGAATCTCTTCAGTGAAATGCCTAATGTGAGAACTATGGTTAGATCTTTTTGGATTTTGCT
The DNA here is from genome assembly GCA_025594165.1 of Tamias sibiricus. Lineage (NCBI taxonomy): Eukaryota > Metazoa > Chordata > Mammalia > Rodentia > Sciuridae > Tamias > Tamias sibiricus. Next base: position 35,160,213 of record CM046669.1, read on the forward strand.
ATTTGACTTAAATTGGTTTAAAAAAAATTCTACTTAATGTAGTTGTCTAATATGTGGCATAAAAAAATGGGGGGGTGCTCCTTTTCATCTGACAAAGAAGAGAGCAATCACTGCTGTGCAAAATGTGAGAATATGACAGACTCTCTAGGTTCTGATTCCCTACTCTGTGTCCATGTATTAGTTTCTGGTTCCTTCTGTAACAGATTATCACAGACTTGGTGACTTAAAATAACAGAAAATTATTCTCTTCTCTTCTGGAGGTCAGAAGTCTTTTCAGGGTGTCAACAGGGCACGTGTGCCTTGTTTGCATGCACCACATCTTGCTTATCTGTTTGACTGTCAGTGGACTATTGGCTTCTTCCACATTTTAGCTAGTGGAATAATGCTGCTGTGAACATGGTGAACAAATATCTCTTTAAGACCCTGCTTTCAGTTCTTTTGAGTATCTACCCTCAATTCTGTTTTTAAATAGAATAGAAATGGTTATTTTCAATTTTGTGAGGAATTGAGACTACACCATATTATGTTCCCTTTAGCAGTGCACAGTGTTTTAATTTCCCCTCATCCTTGACACCATTTTTGTTATTCTTTTTTTTTATTTTTTTTTTTTTGAAAGTAGCCATCCTCATAGGTGTAAGGTGGTGTATTGTTCTAGTTTTAACTTACATTTCCCTAATGACTAGTGATGTTGACCATCTTTTCATGTGCTTTTGGCCATTTGTATGTCATTTGTAAACATGGAGACATGTCTGTTCAATTATTTTGCCCATTTTTGAATTGGATTTCTTTTGTTGTTGAGTTTTAGGTTTTCCCTAACATAGTCAGGATATTAATCTCTATTGGATATATGGTTTGCAAATTTGTTTTCCCATACTGAGGATTGTCTGTGATAATTGGAGGTGTCTTTTCTTGTACTCTCACAACACTTTTGTCAGCATGGTTTATTGAAATCAAGGCACACATGGGCTGAAAAACTTAAACAAGTAGGTGTTAGGCCACTCTAAACCCAACTTCTAGTGTAGCAATTGTCCAGACACCTGGAGCTGGGTTTTGTGGGAAGGAGTTGTTCACTAGCTGATGCAGGTAACATTAGCATTCTTCTGAGACACAGCAGCAAGGTCAGCTCTTAAAGCCAGCACTTGGTGGCGGTGACAGTTGCAGGCTATTTTGGGAATCTAGAAGGCTTTGTTTTGGAAGGCCTCTGTGCACTCCCAGATTTAACTCTGGCATTGATCAACCATCAGCCACTTTTGCCTTTGATATAGAGAGAGCAATATCAAGTACAGTAGAAAGATCTTAGTGCTCTTTCCCTGTTTTATTGATAAAAGCAAGTATTTTCCCTTGGAAAAAGTCCTTGCCAGAGAAATGTGACATGCCAATTTTAGGAAGCTTTAACTGGTAGTTTTTTAGAATATTTTTCTAGACTAATATTTAAATAATATCTCCATTTCTTAGGGAGCTTAGATCAAATTGATATTTAGTAATCTTCTGCTTGTCTTCAGGAATGCGAAATAGAAGGAAAAGGACTTAAGGAAGTTAAATCAGAAGGCATTTGACTTAAAAGCAAAGAATTTCACAGTCATTGTCATGGGGAATATCAAAAGCTTGTTTAGCCTCCTTCCCAAGAAAAGAAAGGCTCTTTGGAGGGTTAGGATAGCTCTGGGTGGAGGCCCTGGACAAGGTTTTACAGCTGGGCAAATCTGCTCATGCACCATGCTTCTGATGTGAATGAGTCAGCAGCACAGCTGCAGATGGAGTGGGCAGAAGGACATCTAAATTTAGTCATTATTCACTTGAGAAGGTTTTCAGGGACCATTCGTCTCTTGTCCATGCTTTAGTCATAGTCCTTCTTCTGGATGCAAAAAAAGAAGAGAGGGAGGGAGGGAGAAATAGTCATTCCCAGGTATTTCATGTGAGTAAATACCTTATAATTCTGTTGATAGGTATCGTTTACAAGAATGATTCTCTTCCAGTTTAACTGTGGTGCATACTATTTCATTCAGGTAGTTCCTGAATTTAGGAACTCATATGACATTGAACATCAGAGAGGGAATTTTCTGAAGTTAGATTTACAAACAAACTCCCAAGTCTTGCTAGTTCAAAGACATTTTTTTTTTTTGGTACCGGGGATTGAACTCAGCGGCACTCGACCACTGGGTCACATCCCCAGCCCTTTTTAGTATTTTATTAGAGACAGGGTCTCACTGAGTTGCTAAGTGCCTCGCCATTGCTGAGGCTGGCTTTGAACTCGCGATCCTCCTGCCTCAGCCTCCCAAAGTGCTGGGATTACAGGCGTGCGCCACCGCACCCGGCTTTCAAAGACATTTTTAATCAAACTACTTTTCTCCCATAAACTACTGGAGGTTGGGGAGGGTTGCGATGGGTGAAGAGTAAATACATCTCATGTGTGGTTTCTTCCTGGGGAAGTTGCTATTTGTAAAGCTGTTGGCTCAGAAACATCTATTTTTCCAAGGGCCTGTCTTCTTTAATCCTCACAGAACCCTGTGAGGTGGGTGGTCTTCCCAATGCCATTGATGAGTATGCTGGTATTTTGTTAGATACTCCATGCAAGGTTATATGCATTGGCAGAGCTGGTGCACAAACTCCGCCTTCTGACCTTTTTACAATATACTGTCCTCTTTGTGGAGAATGATTTGAGCAGTTGAACTATTTTATTGTCTCTAAACAAATTCCTTAGAAACTGATGATATCAGATTAAGCCAGTTTTTTATTGCTGTTCTCTCAAACTTCCTTGCAGTGTTATTCCTATAAAAATGCTGTATCAGGGATTTGAAACTTATAGACAACAATGTCACAAAATTGAAAAAGACAACTGAAGTAGTGATGGAATGAAAGAGATTAAAAAACAGAAAGAAGATGTTAAGCGGGAAGGAAAGAGAAAAGGTAAATTTTTTCCCATTTGATGCCTGGGCTCTAGTGTTGACTTTATTTTAGGCCTTCTGGAATGGGCTGCTGACATCTTCAAAGTACAAGGAATGACCTTGGAAATATTGGCTTCCAAAAGTCTGCCTGGTGGTAGTGTGGCCATCAGAGCTAAGATTTTAGACTTCTTTCAGAGCCAAAGACATTTTATGACCAAGTAAGAAGCAACTGACCCAACTTTCCTGGGCTACACAAATTAAGATTGCACATTTGTCCATCTTGATGGAGGTGTTATTATTAAGGTCAATATTTAGCATAGTCCCTAAAATACTGTCTTCTCCTTTGACTTTAGTGCTCTTTTGAAAAGTGCTCTGCTATAGTTTGAGTGTGCCCCCCAAAGTTCATGTATTGAAATCTTAATTCTTCAATGCAGCAGTTTGGGGAGGTGGGGCTAGAGGGAGAATTTTGGGTCCCAAAGGGACTTTTAAAAATAGATTAGTGCCTTTCCCATGGGAGTGGATTAGGAGTCTGGTCTCTGTTTCTGTCTAACATTCCCACTTGTCCTTCCACTTCTCACTGTGAGTTGAAGTAGAACAAGACCCTCACCAGATGCCAACACCCAATCTTGGGCTTCTCAGCCTTCAGAACAATAAGCCTAAATAAAACTCCTTCCTTTATAAATTACCCAGGCATTTTTTTTTTTTTATAGCAACAGAAGATGGGTTAAGACATGCCCACTTCAATTTTTTCACTTAAAGGCTTTTATTTAAGTTTTAGTGAGTTACTCTGAAACAAATTAACTAGACCTTGCCATATGGAATTGCAGACTCAGATATACAATATGTGACCAATTTAATGAGAAGCATAATTACAAAAGATTTTATGTCTTATAGAAGTAAAGGAAAAGTAGGGAATTGAAGTTGATAAACCTAGAAAGCCTGATAGAAGAAATTAATTTCTAGAGCTGCTTTTTGAAAAAGAGACAGTAATTAATACTGGCTATGACTCATCTGACTTCAAAAGGTCAAATTGGGGGAATATATTATATTGCATCAAATCAAATCTAGCTTGATATATTTATTTAGCTGTTCTCAGCAATTGTTAGAAGAGTGTCAAATGGTCTGGGAAAAATTAACAAAGATGCTTTTTTGTGACCAGAGTTAGGTAATTAAATTTTCACTTGATTTGGATTGAGCTTTTTCAACCATGCCCTGCTTTTAGGCAGGATTGATAGGAGGTTTATCTCTGGAAGGAGTTCCCATATGCTCCCTTGATGTGATGGTATTACTTGGGTCCTGTAGTTACAGAGGTTCTCTGGAGTTCTAACTTTAATTCTTCCCACAATAATCTTTTGCTGTTCAAACAGCTATTTTTCATCACCATAAAATATCTCTTGGTATAGTGGTTCTCAAACTGTTTGATCTCCAGTTTCCTTTATAGTTAAAAATTTATAAATATACCCCCTAAAATTCATTCAGAATTTGTTCATATTGGTTATATTTTTCTGAGAAATTTAAAAATATGTACTTATTAATGCATTAAAATAACAACAGCCTGCTGGGTGTGGTGGCACACACCTGTAATCTCAGTGATCTGGGAGGCTGAGGCAGGAAGATCACAAGTTCAAAGCCAGCCTCAGCAACTTAGCGAGGCACTAAGCAACTTAGCAAGACCATGTCTCAAAATAAAAAATAAAAAGTGGGGTGGGGATATGACCCAGTGGTCAAGTACCCCTAAGTTCAGTCAAACCCCAGTGCTTAAATAAATAAAATAACAACATCCCATTACATATTAACATAAACTATATATTTTAATTAAAATGACCATACTTTTTTAAAATTTATTTTTTTATTCTAAGTTGTTATAAATGACAGAAGAATGCATTACATTTCATATTATACATATAGAGCACATTTTTACATATCTCTGGTTGTATTCAAAGTATATTCACACCATTCGTGACTTCATACATGCACTTAGGGTAATGATATCCATCTCATTCTACCATCTTTTTTTTTTCTTCACCCTTTTGCCCCTCCCTCCCCAATGGCCATTCTAGTGTTCCTCTAATCCTATGCTCCCCATCCCAACCCGACTGTGAATTGGCCTCCTTATATCAGAGAAAACATTTGGCATTTGGCTTTTTGGGATTGGCTAACTTCACTTAGCATTATATTCTCTAACTCCATCCATTTACCTGCAAATGCCATGATTTTATTCTCTCTTATTGCTGAGTAATACTCCATTGTATGTATATACCACATTTTCTTTATCCATTCATCTACTGAAGGGCATCTAAGTTGGTTCCACAGTTTAGCTATTGTGAATTGTGCTGCTATAAACATTGATGTGGCTATGTCCCTGTAGTATGCTGTTTTCAAGTCTTTTGGGTAAAGACCAAGGAGTGGGATAGCTGGGTCATAAGGTGGTTCCATTCCAAGTTTTCCAAGGAATCTCCATACTGCTTTCCAGATTGGCTTCACCATTTTTTAAAATATTTATTTATTTACCTTAGTTGTACACAATGCAATGCATTTATGTTTATGTGGTGCTGAGGATCGAACCCGGGCCGCGCACCCGCACACCTCCCAGCCCTGACTTCACCATTTTGCAGTTCCACCAACAATGTATGAGTGTGCCTTTTTCTCCACATCCTCTCCAACATTTATTGTTTGTGTTCTTAATAACTGCTATTCTGACAGGTGTGAGATGAAATCTTAGAGTGGTTTTGATTTGCATTTCTCTAATTGCCAGAGAGGTTGAGCATTTTTTTTCATGTATTTGTTGATTGATTGTATATCTTCTTCTGAGAAGTATTTGTTCAGTTCCTTGGCCCATTTATTGATTGGGAAACCTCTATCTCTCACCATGCACAAAATTCAACTCAAAGTGGATCCAGGATCTAGGAATTAGACCAGAGACACTACACCTAATAGAAGAAAAAGTAAGCTCTAATCTCCAACATTTTGGATTAGGCCCCAAGTTCCTTAATAAGAATCCTGTAGCACAAGAATTAATACCAAGAATCAATAAATGGAATAGACTCAAATTACAAAGCTTCTTCTCAGCAAAAGAAACAATTAGTGAGGTGAACAGAGAGCCCACTAATTGGGAACAAATTTTTACCACATGCACGTCAGATAGAGCACTAATCTCTAGAATATATAAAGAACTCAAAAATCTTAAAATAACCATACTTTTTTAAAACATCAGAAAGTAGCATTTTTTTTTTTTGCATTCTTACAGTTCTCTTTTAATATTTGCATCTAATCTGTTGTGACATCTTGTTTTACTTACTGGGCGTGGTGGCGCATGCCTGTAATCCCAGCACTTGGGAGGCTGAGGCAGGAGGATTGCGAGTTCAAAGCCAGCCTCAGCAATGGCAAGGCACTTAGCAACTCAGTGAGGCCCTGTCTCTAATAAAATACAAAAAAGGATATGGCCAGTGGTTGAGTGCCCCTGAGTTCAATCCCCGGTACAAAAAAAAAAAAAAAAAAAAAAAAAAAAAAAACGAAAAGAAAATCTGGTCTCACACAGACATATATTTGGAAAAATGAGGAGAATTTTAATAGCCTATTCAGATAATTGTGGATGTTGCTCTTGTGTACTATATCAAAACTGTAATTACTGGTAGTTTCTTAAATGTTAGTTGCAATGTGCAAGCTGAAACCATATCAGTGGACTTGCTTTATTCTGTCACATTAAAACCCATTGGTCAAGCTGGGCAAGGTGGCGCACACCTGTAATCACAACAGCTAGGGAGGCTGAAATAGGAGAATTGCAGGTTCAAAGCCAGCCTCAGCAATTTAGCGAGATCCAGTCTTGAAATAAAAAACAAAAAGGGCTCAGTGATTAAGCACCCCTGGGTTCAATATAAAAAAAAAAATTGGTTTAACTTGTACTGTCAATGTATGTTTTCCCCATGCCCAATTTTCTATCACCATGCATTTGGTTATTTGGAAAACATAGGTTCATTGAGTTATACAGATCTTCCAAATGTAAACACATTATAATTCTTTATGTAATATTAACAAACACACTTGTTGATAGTCCCACTGTGAACATCAGCAGAGTATTAGGAAGCTTTCAAGTTCATGGTGGTAGTTATATTTCCCAAAATTCCTATTTTCACTTGCATGGCCAAATTCTACCATTGACAACAAATACTAGTTATTTTATTTGAAGTGAGAGGCTCACTTTGTTCATTTTCAAGCCTGAGTAATAATGAGTTATCTGTCAGTTATTTTGAGAGTAAAAGTAGAGTTTTGTGAAAAAAAGTAGCTAGTTCATCTGGCATCTCAAACACATGCACAAATATTTTTTCTAGAAACAACCATCATACTTCAGGTTCCACAGAAGTGCTGCAAGTATACTTCCTATTTTATCACAGAGTAGTAAAAAGACAAATATTCAAAGATTTAGATTTAATAAAGTTAATTTTTTTTACTGCCTCATCAAAGCCACTCCTAAGTGGAATTGGCTTTTTTGGGTGCTATTGCCTTGATATAAGGCATGAGCAGTTTTACCCAACATTGCTTTTGCATCATTAGTACAGATGTCAAAACAATGGAAAAAAGTATAAAGCCTCCTGATATTATTGTGAAAATAATTTTTATTTGGTTAATAAATTTTTTCTCAGTTAAAATTTTGATTGATTGATAATTTATTTATTTATTTAAAGGAGAGGATCCATAGGCAAGTTTTAAAAAGTGGTCTCATTTGTCTCTGAGTCCCGAAATATCTCAACTGATTTAGGACCATCTAAACCTGATATGATGATTATTTTTGTCAACATGAACCTTCCACCTCCATTTTATTCTGTAGATTATCAAGAGAGCCTTTTGGTTTTTACAGATCTCATTGCTGTTTGTGACTCTTTCTTCTAGACTATGATAGGCCTAAAGCCTTTATTTAAAACGCTTCTGCATTCTCTCCTAATTTCTGCTAGGAGGTGGGCAGATAAGAATCCATAATCATCCGTAACTATAAACATTCTTTGCCATATTGTTGAAGCCATTCAGAAAATACATGAAAAGAAAATATATTTCTTCCATTTGAAATGATCCCCCTACCATTTCTCACCAAAGAAGGGGACTTTAGCAATCCTATAGTCTTAAATTATAACTTCCCACTGAGAAAGTTACATCTGATAGTATGTGATTATTATTTTTTATTTGAAGTTGTTATATATATGACAGTAGCATGCATTACAATTCATAATACACATATAGAGCACCTATTTACATAACACTATATGCAAAGTATATTCGTTCTATTCATGTCTTCAATCATGCATTTAGAATAATGAAGGGAGGGAACAAGGGGGCACAAAGGGGGGGAAATGATGGTGGCAGTATGTGATTATTTTCTTTTAAAATTTGTAAGCAAATCAGTGCTTATCAAATTTCTTTCTTTCTTTTTTTTTTGGGGGGGGGGTACTGGGGATTGAACTCAGGGGCACTTGACCATTGGGCCACATCCCCAGCCCTTTTTTGTATTTTATCTAGAGACAGGGTCTCACTGAGTTGCTAAGTGCCTCACCATTGCTGAAGCTGGCTTTGAACTCACGATCCTCTTGCCTCAGCCTTCCAAGTGCTGGGATTACAGGCGTGCGCCACCATGCCCAGCTATTTATATGTGGTACTGAGAATTGAACCTTGGGCCTCACACATGCAAGGCAAGTGCTCTACCACTGAGCCATGACCTCAGCCACTCAAATTTCTAACATGCTTTCCTTTGTATATTATAATGGTGAAACAGCTTACCCATTTATAGGACTTTAGAAATCATTTTTACAATTAATCCTATTAGTACTGTAAATAATAGTCCTATAGTGCTTCTAAGTTTATAAGTCATGTTCTGCACATTTAGTTTGAAAAACATAAAAATTAATGTATAATTAGAACTGCTGGACATTGTCATGTTGAGAGTGGTGCCTGTCACGTAGTAGAACTCAATAAATACTTTTTGAATAAATGAATGGACTTTTCTTTTTCAGGCCTGTATTGATGAAAATTTGGACATGGTGAAGTTTCTGGTGGAGAACAGAGCCAACGTAAACCAGCAGGACAACGAGGGATGGACACCCCTTCATGCAGCAGCTTCCTGTGGCTATCTCAACATAGCAGAGTGAGTTTCTGTTTGGGTTTGGTAGGACTAACCTTCATTTCTCTGCTCTTATAATTTGGATTTCATAAATAGTTATAATCTCTATTACAAATTGCAAATTCATGAAGTTGACTATTTTTTAAGGATGAGTGTATGTTTTACATCATTGCTAAATCCATAGTTTCTTAGTTGAAAACTTTTGTTTGCTTCCATCTTCATCTAATTTGTATTTGCTGGGATATGCAGAGTTAGATTCTGTCTGGTGCACTCTCTGGGTTCACTTCTGAAGAACTGTAACAGGGCACATGTGTAAGCAGGCTGGAATTTTTTTTCTGGATGCCTTTGTAAACCTGTTTTTTTGTTTTGTTTTGTTTTTTTTTTTTTTTTTTTTTTTTTTTTTTTAAATCAGTGCTTACAATGGAGTTTTATTCAGCCATAAAAAAAGAATGAAATTGTGTCAAATGCAGGAAAATGGATGGAACTTGAGAACATTATGTTAAGCAAAATAAGCCAAACTCAGAAAGTCAAAATTCATATGTTTTCTCTCATATGTGAAAGCTAGAGTAGAAAAAGGAAAACAAGTGGGGTGGGAATCTCATGAAAATCAAAGGGAGATCAGTAGAGTAGAGGAAAGGGACCAGGGAGAGGAAGGAGAGAGAAAGGAAAAATATTGAGGAATGATTTTGACCAAATTATATTGTTATATTATATGCATAAACAAATATTTAAACAGATCCCACCATTGTAACAACTATAATGTACCAATACAATTATGGGGGTAAAAAAATCAATGCTTAAGGGCTGGGATTATGGCTCAGTGGTAGAGTGCTTGCCTAGCATGTGTGAGGCACTGGGTTCAGTTTTTAGCATCACATATAAGTAAATAAAGGTCCATCAACAACTAATACAAACAAAGGTAGAAAATAACTGGCGTGCTGGTAGATAGTAGAAGAAAGAACCTAAACATGTGGAACCAAGGAAGGGTAGGGATTGACATGTGTTCTCTACATTGGTTGAATGGATATGTTTAATAAAATAACATTATTAGCTATTAACTTCCATGACAACTAGTTGCCCCTCCCTTGGGCAGAAGAATTCTGACTACATTATGTCTGAGATACAAGAGGCACTAAAAAATGTCTGTTGTATGAAAGAATGATCAGGGAGGTTATTTTTAAATAGGAAAGAGGTTTTGATGGTTGAAACATCTTTAAAATGAAGCAATTGAGTATATTCTAGATGAGGGTAAATTTATATTGATACAATAAATTCTTTAAATAAAATCACAATGTCTTATGGCCCTTCGAAAATGAGATTGCTTGTTTTAAGGCTTTTTTCAGTAATATGATTAGAGCGCCATTACATTTCTCTTATTTAGCAAACAGAAGGGAGAATTATATTGGCAGCTATGTAGAGGTCTGAGACTAGCTTCCCACAGAATCTTATTTGCCCACATTTCCTGGGGGAGACCCTGCTCTTGAGCCAGGGATGCTCATTGAGAGGAGTTAAACGAAGGGGTTCGGGGCTGGGGGAATAATAGGCAGCAGCACTGGGTTGCTTGTTCAGAGAAGCAGAGCACTGCTCAGTCTGAAAGCTGAGAGAAATGAATAGTGTAGTTTCTTGCCTCTTATTTCCTGTGTTCTAAATTAGTAAAAGTCAAGTCACCTCTTTATCCCCTAGGCTGTCCCCATTTCAGAGTCTCATAGGAAAGGCTCCAATTCTCAGCCTTACTCACCAATGCCAGCATTCTGATGCCCAAGAGGTAAAGGGATTTCTTTGTCAAATTTGATTTTACTTAATAAGAAACATAGAACCTATTGGCCCCTCAGTTTTGAGATTTGATTTGTTCAGGTGGCATGTTTGTGATATTTGAGCTACCAAATCTCATTACATTCACTTCTTTCAGCCCCCTCCACTCTGCATACACTTTTCTAGAGGAGCTTATGCTTAGAATTAGGATCATTGTGTTGGCATCACACTCCTGTGAAGTTGAATACAGATAAATGATTTAATAACTTTTTTATAGTAGTTACTTTAATTCATTTTAAAAACATAGTTCCTTTAGAAAAATGTTCCAAATTCAGAAATCTCCTGCTCAGATATTAGCCTGAATGAGGTGAATCTATCAGTTACTATTTCTTCATCTAATTATTATAAATTAGATCTATGAAAGTTTGATCATGATTGAGATTATTTGGACCAGAATCCATTGCAGAGCTGGAGTGGTAGTAGGGATGACCTTCTCTGTCTTTCATTATGCATATCATTACTAGACAGATTTTGGTTTTACAGTCATTATTTATTTATTTGCAATATGTAGCCTTTTTTCCTTTATTTTGCGTTACTGGGGATCAAATCCCAGGCCTTCTGAATGCTAGACAAGTGCTCTACCACTGAGCTATACCCCAAACCCTTATTATTTTTATTTTGAAACATGATCTCACTAAGTTGCCCAGGCTGGCCTTGAACTTGCAAGCCTCCTGCTTTAACCTCCCCAGTTTCTAGGATTTCAGGCATATACCACCATGCCAGACTGTGGCATTATTTTTTTATATGAAGGAAAACAATTGTTTATGTTATTCAATTTGGTTGCTTTGCCTCAGAGTCAGTGAAGAATGTTTCAGTTAACATCAGCCCTTGGCTGTCTTGTCACTTTTCATTTTGTCTTTTTCTTTTTCAGGGTAGGGTACTGGGAATTGAATCCAAGAATGCTTTACCACTGAGCCACATCACCAGTCCTTTTTATTGAGACAGGGTCTTACTATATTTCTTAGGGTTTTGCTAAGTTGCTGAGGCTGGCTTCAAACTTGCCAAATTTTGAATTTTGAATTTCAAATTCTGCTTCAGCTTCCCAGGTTGCTGGCATTATAGATGTATGTACTGCACCTGGCTTCTTTTTGTATCTTAAAGATCTTACATTTTGTATTCTTATTCCCAGTATCATTAGGAACTCTAATTTTCACAGGAGTAGAAAAGAATAAAAGATAAACCGACTTTGTAGAAAGAATCAAATATATTCTATTTCATGTTCTGTGATGAATTTTTTGTCTCATATTGGTACTCAGTATGGTACATCAAAAGGAGGTTTAGAGGTTATTTTTTCTTCATTTCAAATTAAGTTGAGACTTAATATTAGTTAAATGGGTATTAGATTTTTATTATCAATAGTGTTTAACTTAGAAGTAGCAGGTTGACCCAAGGGTATAACATTTACTTTGGCTTTATAGTTTATTGGGTTGCTACATTTCATTTCCTTTCTTTCTCCCATAAAACAGTAGCAAAAAGGTCTTTTATCAGTAACGCCTTAGTAAGAATAGGAAGGCTTTATTTTCTAAGGACATATGTATTGAGCTAATGGTTATTTCTGAGCCTCTGGACACCTATAAGGATCCTCAGGGTAAAGTAGATATTACTTCACAGATTGACATTTATTCTTGTTCAGGTAAATGTAAGAAACTAAAGAGGCTTTACTTTTTTTTCCTAAAACAGGAGAACATGGGAAAATGGAGACAGTGAAGAGGGCACAGTTGTAGCCCTCACATTGCTTGGAGTGTTCGGGTGGTCTCAGCAAGGTGCAGTGTGGGGTGGTGTGAAAGGAAGGAGAGAGAGAATTCAGTTAGTGAGAACAGGCAAAGACTTACGGAGAAGGGATTGTATTCGATCCAGTAGAGGAAACACTGAACTAAGGAGGAGACCTGGGTGAGAGTGGGGTGTGTTTGGAAATGATAAGTGTTTTGTTTACAGTACAGTTTAGTACCAACAAACATTTATTATGTGATTATTATGTGTATTCTTTGTATTGTGATTTTTCAGGGTGGGGACATTTAAAGGGGAAGGAACCAGAAGAGAGGAGCTATTGAATATGGGGAAATAAAGAGATAATTGATGGACAGAATGTTGATATTTGATAGATTAAGAATACAGATAGAGGGAGTTAACTCTGGAATTGAATAAGATCTGTCTTCCTCTAAGGCTGTGAGAGAAGGAAGGAGACAGTTGAAAATTAGATGAATTGTGAATGCCTTTGAGTTTTACATTTGTGGAATTGATTATAAATTAACAAACATTTACTGAGGCCCTATCAAACCAGCTACTAGGCACCGAGAAATCAAAATCATGGTCTTAATCTAATTTTTATAGATTTTTTTTCTCCTCTGTCAATTCTTTGAATGTAGTGGCCATACATTAATTTTGGAGTGGCGCTTACTGGGAGATTAAACCCAGAGGTACTTTACCATTGAGCCATATCCTGAACCCTTTTTATTTTGTATTTTGAGACAGGGTCTTGCTAAATTGCTCTGGGCCTCGCTAAGTTGCTGAGGTTGGCCTCAAACTTGTGATCCTTCTGCCTCATCCTCCAAAGTTGCTGGGATTACAGGTGTGTGCCATAACGCCTGACCCATATGTTATGTTTTTTAAAATTTCCTACAGTGTCTAAAATATGGTTCTTTGACCAATGAATGTTTATTAATTTTTCAGTGGATTAAAGTCTAATTTGAAGCTTTTCTTTCCCCTTTAAGTGTCTGTGAATATTTGATGGAGCTCCCAGCATTATTGGGATTCTCACTGGCTCTGAAGTTGCTTGTTCTGGAGAAAAGGTGAATTAGACTTGAATTCAAAGACTGTGGCCATGACCTCTGCTATTTTCCAGCTATGTGATTTTGAGAAAATTACTTAACATATGTGAACCTCAGTTACTTAAAGGAGGATTAGCAATATCTACATTGTCTACTTCATGCCTAAGACTCATGATTTTTTTTGTGTGTGAAATCATTTTGAGAATAAAAAAAGGACCCATGTAAGCTATTGAGATTATCAGTTCTTTCTTCTTCAGGATTAAGTATTCTATTAGGATTTAGAATCTCACCATTTAGCATATTAATGTTTCTTCAGTGATTTAGTTTCCTCCAAAAGTGCAGAAAATTTCATATGCATGGTTTGTTGAAGGGAAAGTTTTGTGGAGGTATGATTTAAGAGGATTTGTGCAAATTTTAATGCATACTTTATTCTTCTATTTTCACGTTCACAATACTACTTAATAAACTCCAATGTGGCACTCAGAAGTTTTCATTAGATTTATTTATTTATGTTGCTTTTGGGGGTTCTACTTCATTCCTAATATTACGTGCAAGGTAAGTCCTTTTGGAACCCTGTTTGGACCTCTGAGATGGTGGACATGTTTTAAATACATGCTATTTAGAAACTTCTTGCTGTCCACTGGAAGTGATAGACTGGGGATTAGGTATATGACTATGAAGAAATCCTGCTATTGGCATTGCTCTTGTCAGGAAATGGAGAAACTTCCAGCTCTAATTATTAAAGGCTAATGGAGTTGAAAATTAATAATGAAACACCTTATTTGGAGCCATATTTAAAGTCCTAAAATAGGCCTTGCTCTACACAGAACTCCAGATGCACAAGTATAAATCAATATTAGATTGACAGAGATAATATTCATCCTGAGTCTTGTTGCACAGGTATTTCATTAACCATGGAGCCAGTGTGGGTATGGTGAATAGTGAAGGTGAGGTCCCTTCTGACCTTGCAGAAGAGCCAGCCATGAAGGATCTTCTTCTGGAGCAAGTAAAGAAGCAAGGTAACCTAGGCACTATGCTGGGCCCAGAGGGAATCTCACACTGCCCACTATAGAACATAATTCTTTTTGTTGGTTGAAACGTTTGATTATCATATAACAGGAAAGTATTAGATCTTTCTGCACAGCATTAATCATCAATTACCAACATCATGTATCCTCCTGATAACAAGAATAGGCCAAATGCCAAAAGGATGGCCAGTCATTCCTTGTTTTTGCCATTCTGAGGTTGTATACTCACTGGATAGTTAGAAGCGACCTGAAGAGGAGTGTGAACTTTCTTATCAGTACATATAAGTTGTTAGATTTGGTACACATTGTAGAGTTCAAAGAAAGGATGGGATACAGTGTGGCCACATTCATTTTGAAACTTTGCATCTTTTTTCTTGAGAACAGAAAGTGATACTAGTAAATATATTTATTGTAAATTCTGAAATGATCTTTATACTAATCTTGAAAATTATTCTGGTAGTTTGTTCAAGAGAGGAACCTAATCTAGGAGAATATGCTCTAAAAAGGGTTTATTTTTATTTTGTAGTTTTAGAAGAATTCATTTCAGGGAATGGGTTGGGATTCTCCTGCTGGAGTTCTCTGGGTTCTTTTAATTTAAAAATGTTGAATAACACTAGGCAGAGAACAGGAGAACAGGTCTTAGGGAATTCTGCTAGAACTGTCATGAAACTTTGGATGTGATTTGCAGTACTGGTTTTGTTTTGTTTTGGGGGAGAGGCAGTTGACAAACAACCAGACCCACAATCTGTAGTTCATCCCAAAGGATTTAACTCCAGGGACCTTTTCTGATATGACCCTTTAGAGCAGTCAGGGCCTTCTGACCATGCCCATTTGTTTATAAGCTGCTTTTGTGCTACAACAGTAGAGTTAAATAGTTTTGTTTGTTTGTTTGTTTGTTTGTTCTTTTTTTTAGTTACACATGACAGTAGAATGTATTTTGACATATCATACATACATGGAGTATAACTCCCATTCTTGAGGTTGTACATGAAGTGGAGTTACACTGGTTGTGTATTCATACATGGACATAGGAAAGTTATGTCTGATTCATTCTACTGTCTTTCCTATTCCTATCCCCCTCCCTTTCTGTCATTCCCCTTGTTTAATCCAATGAACTTCTATTCCCACCCCCTTATTGTGAGTTAGCATCCACATATCAAAGAGAACATTCAACCTTTGGTTTTTGGGGAGTGGCTTATTTCACTTAGCATGATAGTCTCCAGTTCCATCCATGCCATAATTTCATTCTTTATGGCTGAGTAACATTCCATCTTATATACGTACCACAGAGTTGAGTAGTTCTAATAGACCAGATGACCAGCAAACCTGAAAATATTTAATATATGGCCCTTTATAGAAAGGACACTGCAAGCCTACCTTAAAATAATGATATTCTAGGTCAACAACTACTGTTTTTATTGCCTTCTACATATAGTTTTGTGCCCTGTTAACTAAAGGCTTTGGTGTTGTTTACCCTCCCATCTCACTCAGTTGCATCTCCTATAATATGTTTTACAATTTACAAATAATTTTTAAACAAACCAGTTTTTAAAATAGTTTTGGTTTAAGAATATACTTTTTCTATCTTGATTGTTGATTCTTCAGTTAAGGATTATACTCTGTTGGAACAGACATTCATACATATGCACTGTTAACTCCCCTTAGTGTGTGGAATTCTGGTCTGTTCTTCACCCATCCTCTCCCCAGATTAGACAGAGATAATCCTTAGGTAACTTCCAGGTTTTCATTTAAGAGTGGAAAGACAGCAGACCAAGCACAGAAAAGACTGATAATGAAGGTGAAATTCTTTGAATGGTATGTTTATATTTGGGACATTTCATTATTTATATAGCAAGGAGTGCCCCATCTCAGCCATTTTTTCATTGGCATGGGTATTGGAGAGTGGTTTGCTAAAGAGAGGAATTCTTGAAGTTCCTCCATCATGCTTTTGACTGTTTTTTTAACCTGCAGATCACCTGCTCATCTCTAAATTACTATGTATAGCTTCAGGTCACTGTATTTTCCTATATATGGAAACAAGCTTTAGATAAAGTTTATTTTTAAAGTACATCATACCTGAAACCAACATCTTTGATACTAATCTTTTAGTGTAATGAGTAGAAATGAAAAACAGACAGGGATCAAGTATTTCAGAGTTCTAGTATCACTAATGTGTTTTGTGGCCTTAAGCAAGGCATTGGAACTTTACATGTTTATTTCCTTATTTGGTAAATGGGGATATTATATTCACCTCAAAGTATTGTTTGGAAACTGAAATGATAGAACATAAAAGAACTTTGAAGTTTATAGCTTTGTGCAAATATCATAAGTAAAAATAATATCCTCTCTGATTTTTATGTTCTGTTGAAAATGATGTTCCCTCAATGGATCTACATTACATAATATTTAGCCTGGTGATTTAACCTGGTAAGACCATTAATGTGTGTGCAAATTCCACTGCTTTCCTAAATTTGATGACTATCCAATTTAATAACTAAACTGTTATCTGTGGTTATATTTATGATGTGTTTTAATCTAAGGAAAATAACCTGTTAGACTTGAGTGGAGTTTTAGTAATACTGGCTGTCTGATATCTGGCTTCTATAGGAGTTGATCTAGAGCAGTCAAGAAAGGAAGAAGAGCAGCAGATGTTGCAGGATGCCCGCCAGTGGCTCAACAGTGGGAAAATAGAAGATGTGAGGCAGGCCCGCTCAGGAGCCACAGCCCTCCATGTGGCTGCTGCCAAGGGATACTCTGAAGTGCTCAGGTACTGTTCCTTTATATTAATCAGTAGTTTGGTTTACTGGGATGAGATGAAGTGTTGTTTTTTTTTTTCCAGTTATATATAAGCACAATATCTTTATTTTGTTTATTTATTTTCATGTGGTGCTGAGGATTGAACTCAGTGCCTCACATGTGTGAGGTAAGCGCTCTGTCACTGAGCCACAACCCCAGCCCCGATGAGATGAATTGTGACTGCAGAAGGTGAATTAGATTTTCAACTATGATGTGTTCCCTTTTTTGTTGATTTCCTCTGATCATGCAGTTTTGGGTTTTTATTTTTATTTTTCTTCCTTCACATTTTGCTGATGTTAGGCCACAGATGGTCCACCTCCCTCCTGCCATCCCTCTAGTTTCTGATATGTGTGATATGAAACAAAGTTAAGGTACATTGACCTCATCCCATTCTGTGAATTTGTCATTAATTCCCTGCAACTTCCTCTTCTTGGGACCCGCAATGCAGGACAGACCTATGATCATTTTGGTCCTTTTTGACTTAAATAATTTCTTGGGGCTCATTAGATCAATCTTACAGATCTTGAATATGCAGTGTCTAGAATAGTCAAACTTACATGAAACATTTGGATTCTGCTATGTCCCAGTTTTCCTTACATCTGTACTTGCTTTATGTAGCTCTTGGTGCTTAATGTTGACGGCTTTCCCAAAAACAGGTTGCTAAAGGCACTGTATGTGCTATTGCTGCTGAACTCTTTCAGTGTTCTATATTCAGCCTAACATGGGGTTTCTAATAGATGTGGCAGTGTATTTTACTCCATTTCTGCCAAAGTGTGACATCCATACTCTGCTCAATTCTTCAAAGATTTCTGGAGTTCCATAATAGAGGGCCTCAATCAGCTCAGTGCAATTTGGGACTTCTGGAATCATATCTTTACTCTCATATAACATGGTTACAAGTTAGATTAAAGCTTTATAGTTAGTATCTGCAGGTACTCTTGTAGACTAGAAGGTATGAGATTCTGTAGTAAACCTATAATATTGTGAAAAGACCAACCAGAAAGTATCCTGAAGAAATATGAGCTCTTGTTTTATGTTAATTTCTCCTCACTGGAGAATGGAAAGCACACCCTATAATAGAGTTATATGATTTGGCTAATTGAATTAGGTTTTGGTTAATCTCAGGTACACACCTATCTTTTTTTTTTTTTTTTTTTTTTGTGGTTACCGGGGATTGAACTCAGGGGCACTCGACCACTGGGTCACATCCCCAGCCCTTTTTTTTTTTTTTTAATATTTATTTATTTGCTTTTAGTTGTACACAATGCATTATCTTTACTTGGTGCTGAGGATCGAACCCGGGCCGCGCACGCGCTAGGCGAGCACTCTACCGCTGAGCCACATCCCCAGCCCCTCCCCAGCCCTTTTTTGTATTTTATTTAGAGACAGGGTCTCACTGAGTTGCTAAGTGCCTCACCATTGCTGAGGCTGGCTTTGAACTCGCGATCCTCCTGCCTCAGCCTCCCAAGTGCTGGGATTACAGGCATGCGCCACCGTGCCCGGCTCACACCTATCTTTGCATTCCCCTTGTATGATATAATATGGATATGTGTAGGAAATACCATACATATGACCTTTTTGAGGGGCTCAGTTAAAAATCATCTATGATTTATGCTGAAAGTAGCAATTATGAATTCCTAGCTATGCCTTAGAGAGCAGAAGTAATCATAGAATCCCTGAGTTCTGGGCTCAATCTGAAATATCAATTGGATGATAGCTTTTTTGGCAGAAAATTATAAAATTGAAGAGAGAAGTGTAATATTGGGGGTTTTCTTCTTAGACTTCTAATTCAGGCTGGCTACGAACTCAACGTTCAGGATCTTGATGGCTGGACTCCCCTCCATGCTGCAGCACACTGGGGAGTGAAGGAGGCTTGCTCCATCCTGGCAGAAGCACTCTGTGACATGGATATCCGGAACAAACTGGTTAGTGAGTCTGAACCTCTAAAAGGCAATGAGGTTGGTTGTTGAGTCTCTAGAACAAAAGGCTTACAGTCTCTGTCCAATGGCCAGGTGACTGTTCTGGAGAAATGTACCGCTGGTAGCTGCGATGTTTCCCTCACCTGCCTGCCCCCATCCATTATCAACACAGAGATGTGTTGCTACATGAAATAAAACCCCACTAACCTAGTTGTTTGTTTCTATTTGTGTGAAGCCCTTAAAACAAACAAACAGTAAGAAAAGGTATTTATTCTTGCAAAACACACAGGGCTTTCAGAAACCTAAGGCCACTATCTATAATGAAGTATGGAAGATTTTGTTATTTTTCGAGTCAGTCTTTTAACAGCTGAGCTCTATTCAGTTGAGTCATTTAAAAATGTTACAATAACAAAGATCCTTGATTTTTGGCTGAAAATAGCCTTATTCAGCCTCACATTGAGCATCTTAGGAGCCCTGAATTCCTATACTTGTCTCCTAGTTTTGTAAGAATCCTGAGATATAATGGACTCCCCCCCCCGCCCCCCGGGGATTGAACCCAGGGGGAGCTTTTCCACCGAGCTACATCTACCAGCCCTTTGGAGTCACAGTCTCACTAAGTTGCTGAGGGTCTTGCTAAGTTGTTTAGGCTGGCCTCGAACTTGCGATCTTCCTGCTCAGCTTCCCAAGTTGCCAGGATTACAGGCGTGCACCACTGTGCCTGGTTTGGACTCTTTCAATTAGTAGATGTTCTTATCTGCCTCACTTCTCCCTTGGGTCCTGGTTTCATTCTCAGACTATAGGTCAGAGTCCCTAATTGGGCTGATGTTTTCTAAAAGAGATAACCTTCCTATCTGCCCTTTTCTTACCTAAAGGGAGATGATTTCGGTAACTTATCTTTGGTGCACATGTTTCCTGAACCTCCCCCAGAGGTTTTTAAGAGCCCTTATTAAATTCATCATTGCAATTAAGACCTTTTTAGAGTAGGTACAAGTAGGGCTTTCCCTTGATTATTTGCCAATAGGCAATACACATTAGAAATTATGTGATGATATTTCCTTAAAATTGTTTTATACAATATGAAACTCTCTGCTTAATGGATTTGCTGTTTCCTACAGTGTTTCCTCTGTAATAGATGAAGGCCTATCATAATGTAGGGTAGATTACTTTGGAAAGCAGCTACAGGTTAAGTATCCCTAATCCAAAAATCTAAAATCTGAAATGCTTCAAAATCTGAAACTTTTTGAGTGCTGATATAATGCCCCAAATGGAAAATTCCACACCTTTAAAGCACACAATTATTTAACATATTGTATAAAATGACCTTCAGGCCATATGTACAAGTTGTATATGAAGCATGAATGATGTTTGTGTTTAGATTTGGGTTGTATCCTCCATATATCTCGTGTATATGCAAATATTCCAAAATCTGAAAAAAATTCAGACACTTCTGGTCCTAAGCATTTTGGATAAGGGATACTCAGCCTGTATCATTGGAATCTAAGGCAGAAAGTGAATATTGAGTAGTCCCTGATAAAATAAAGTTACATAAACACTGCTTCTATTTTCTATCTGTCATTGTGACCCTTTTCTCTGCCAGGGCCAGACGCCATTCGATGTGGCTGATGAGGGTCTTGTAGAGCATTTGGAGATGCTCCAGAAGAAGCAGAATGTGGTGAGTCGCTGTTTCATACTTTGAAAGCTCTTTTAGCAGTTTGTGGCCTACCGTGGGTATCACAGTTGCTTGCTTTTATTATATCTGCTGAGAACTGAACTGGACGTTTCTGCATTCCAGAGATATTCATTGCTTCCTTCAGGAACTATCAAGAGTCTGTTAGAAGAAAGTATAGAAACTATTGTTATTAAAGTTTGCTTGTTATAAGATATCCTTTAAGGGGCTGGGATTGTGGCTCAGCGGTAGAGCGCTCGCCTAGCACATGGGCGACCCGGGTTCGATCCTCAGCACCATGTACAAATAAAATCATTCAATAAAACGCATTGTGTACAACTAAAAAGCAAATAAATAAAAATATTAAAAAAAAAAGATATCCTTTAAGCAGATAAAAGCAACAAACAACAACAAAACTACCCTTGAGCTCTAGAAAATGCTTTTGTTCAAATCAAGAGTTTTTTTTTCCAAATGAATACTAGAATACAGCACTCCTCATAACCTTTTTCTTTCTCTTATTAACTAAAAGTATATAATTTAAAGCATATTGATTATGAATATTTATCTTTCTTAACAAACAAAATGCTAAAACAGTTATTTGGTATTGGACAGTACTTGGTCAGTGATTCATACTTATTCCAGATTCCCTGAAACATCCAAAATTCAGTCCTTTCCTTCTTCCTCCTCATTCTAAATCTTCTTTGGTTTGGTTGCATGTGCCATTCTGCTTAGTGCTATACACACACCTGGTGCCCACGCACAAGCTGCAGAATGGAAAACCACCTCCAATAAAGAGATGAAGAATGATTATGTCACATTTACTCCCCATAAAGGGGATGAGTAATTTGGTGAGGAGAATAAAGATCAGTGACAGGGTTGAACAGAAAAAAAAAAAAAAAAATCACTGGCTTTCCTATTATATAGCAGCAACAATCTTCTTAATACAAGATATATACTTTGCATAGTTAGTTTTTTAAAACCTTTTTATTCTGAAATAATTTTTCACTCACAAAGAAGCTACAAAAATCATAGAGAAGACGCCTATAAATCCTTTACCAAGCATTGTTAGATTTTTGATCCTAAATAATATTGTCACTGAATAACATTTCTACAATTATGATAATGATTCATACTCACGTCTCCTACCTAGCTTTAGGCTCTAGGGATAGAATACCTATTGTCTAGAGCATGCATCTAAATACCATTCTAAGGGCTAATTTCCCATTTGGTACCTGTGTTTTCTTTAGAATTATTGCCAACTTATTTTAGTTAGGGATCATATAGAATTCTTTTCAAGTTGCTGCTGGCCTCTTGTTCTTCAGAAGCTAGGCTTTTTGGGATTGGGGTATTTGAAGCAGGTAGTTTCCTTGAAACACTAACAGCATGTTTTTTTCTTGTCTAATCTGGATGAGGATTTTCCTCTGTCATTTTTTTCCCAAGGAGACCCAGCTGATATATTTCTCTTTTTTTCAGTTTCCTCTCCCCTACTTTAGTGTGGGTCCTATTTTCTTCAGGATGATAGTGCCCTTTGGGTTCTTCACAATACTGCTGATTTTTCACCAGTAGTCAACTTCTTTCCTTTTCTCTCTGTTTTATCAATTTTCAGCTTCGATGTGAAAAGGAGACACAAAATAAACTCATTGAGTCAGACCTGAACAGCAAGTTGCAGAGTGGACTCTTTAAGAAGTAAGATACTTGGGCTTGAGGAATGGGTCAAGCACTGTTCTGATATATTGGACTGACCTTGAGAATTTATATGTTGAGTAAACTGTTTGACTTTAGTCAGATCATCTTCAAACATGTTAGAAAGTTTGGAGGGCAAGGAGATGGCATTGATATGGGTGGGAAAACACTGAGAATAGGTGAATGTGCTTTAAACTTAGAAATTAATTGAGACTGCATGCATGCAGCATTTCTTCTGTCCTAGCTTGAGGGTTCTTAGTACCACCTACTCCCCTTAATACACTGTAAGTTCTGTTGTTTACCACTGTTTCGGTGCCTAGCATGATTCCTGGCATGTAATAAGTTCTGAGTAAGCATTTGTTAAATTTTTGTTTTTTACTATCTACCCATCATCACAAGTCATGGTTTCCTTTTTTCTGTACGTTGAACAGGCCACATCTCCTTGAGTCATATTCAAGAGTCAATACTAAACCTTAATCTGAAGAAAACAAAAACCCAGTGTTCAGATGAACACATAGATATAAAGAAGGATTTGAATATGTTTCTGCTATTGCTTCTACATATAGGTCTATAGATTTGTTCTCTTTATTTTACTTATTGTCAGTGAACTAAAATAGTTTATTACTTCTGAATTACATTCAACTTGTGTCTTTAATTTAGCAAAGAGAAGATGCTGTATGAGGAAGAGACACCCAAGTCCCAAGAAATGGAGGAAGAAAATAAAGAATCCAGCAGTTCTAGTTCAGAGGAAGAAGGTGAAGATGAAGCTTCTGAGTCAGACACTGAGAAGGAGGCAGGTAATACAAAGATCCTCCATTTCCACTCCTTGTCAGAAAGCTAGCCAGGCCTCAAAGCACTCCAGAGAAGGAACTTCAAATTTAGTTTTCAAATATAAGAGATCAAATTGTTAGTGACAAATTGTTAGTTATAAAAGCTGTGAGCTCTGTTAGACTATATTTACCAGTTTCTATACAGCCACGTAGTAAGGTACACAGAGAATTCTTATGTGAGGGAGCCAGCTGTCCTGACCTTGGATTTGTAAATAGCATCAAGATCAGATTCACAAAGTCACTATGCTGAAAGGTAGATATTTTATAGATGTCTCTTTGGGTCAAATACTTTTGATGAACTGGTGAAAATTTGCACTTTGTTCTTGGGTTAGTTTGATTCCCTCAACAGAATCCTAAAACCTTTCTCTCCCCATTCTCCCTCTATCCTTCTCCTCATTATATAAGGTTGCTTCAGATCCTGAGTAGAGGATTGAGGAAAGAACAAAATTGTATTTACCTTTATGATTCTTTTTAGTGGAGGGGTGTTACTGGGAATTGAACCCAGGGGTACTCTACCACTGAGTAAACCCCTGCCCTATCATTTTTTTTCAGACAGGATCTCACTAAGTTGCCAGGGCTGGCCTAGAACTTGTGATCCTTCTGTCTCAACCTCCTGAATAGCTTGGATTACAGGCATGCACCACCTTGCCTGGCTTACCTTTATGACTCTTTTTTGTTTTTGGTGTCAAGGATTGAACCCAGGGGTGTTTAACCACTGAGCCACATCTCTAGTCCTTTTTTTCCTAAGTTGCTCAAGTTGGCTTTGAACTTGAGATTCTCCTGCCTCAGTCACCTGAGTAGCTGGATTACAGGCCCTATATGACTTGCATTGATAACTTGTTTGGTCCTCCCCAGATATTCTGGGGGATTGGTTTCAGGACCCCTGTAGATAACCAAAATTCTTAGATGCTCAAGTCCCTTATTTAAAATGGCACAGTATTTGCATATAACCTGCACACACTCTCCTGTACACTTCAGATAATTCTAGGTTTCTTAGCATTTACATTGCACTGTATATTATATGTAAATAGTTGTTACACTGTATTGTAGGTAATAATGATGGGGGGAAAGTCTGTACATATTCAATATGGATACAATTTTTTTTTCTTGAGTATTTTCAGTCCATGGTTAGTTGAATCCATGGAGGTGAACCTGCAGCTTTGGAAGGCCAACTGTACATCATATGGAGATTCTTAAGTTTATTATTGACAAGACAAGAGCCCTAAAAGTGAGAATGAGGTGCTGAACATGGTCAGATCATCAAGCTATAAAATAGCCCATAGGTTTGGTTTTGTAAAGTTAGGCAATCATTGAGGAACAATAAGCTGGATTTTACTGAACAGAGATTCAGCTACAGATTCAAGTAATTGGAAATAAATGGTAAGTTAAGATTTTATAACACATATGCCCTGCATTCATTGGCATATTATCCCTCCAGATTTGAGTTCATGAAAAAATGATATGTTTCCAGCTAAAAAACCAAGTTAGAGGGGAAGAGGTCACCCATTAAGTTTGTAATGGAATCTGTATTTTCCTCTGAATTCTGTTGTAGCTGGCCTACCCTTAATGAAAGTATTTAACTTACTCTGTTGTCTTGGCCCCAGCTTCTGATGACATCTGGTTTTGCTGATATGGTTTCCATGAATCATGGGAGAATATTGCCTGTTTTCATGTTTCAATCTGAGGCTCACTGAATGTCATCAGAGGTTAGAGTCCATCAGTTTCATAGAGAAGACAGATACCAATTAGGTTTGTAATATAGGAGATGACCTTATATTCACTGAGACTTGAATTTCTATTAATTAGGTATAGATTGCTCTGCAAATGCTAGTATCAGTACTTAAAAAGATTTATAAATGTGTTTCTTTTTGTCCTTTGTATTAGCTATTGAGCATTGACATATTGCCAAGTTTCAGATACTACCTGGAATTAACATTGGTCTTGATCTATTCTATATCTACTAAAGTATTAGAAAAATGGGAAGGAGCTGCCTGAACTCCTGGCATTGCTTGTGATTTGTACCACCACCTCAGGTCTCATTCCCTGCAGCCCATCTCCACACTGCTGTTGGAGTAAAATATCTACAACACCCTTATAGGCATGGTATACCTAATTCAAAACCTAGAACTACCTCCCTGACTCCATCTTTGCCTACAGACTAAATGCCAAACTCTATAGCCTGGCTGTCAAGGCCTTTCATAATCTATTTCCAGCTGAACTTTCCAGTGCTATACACAGGCAAGGACATATTATAGTCAGACCATATTGCTTGATTTCTTTAAACATGTTGTGATCTCTCCTGTTCTTGAATGTTTATTTGCACTTTAGGATTGATTTCAGGCCATCAAATGCTTGTTGAGTGAGTTCTGTTAGGAGCTTTAGGATCTAGCAGATTCAAACAGCACTTTTTTAAGTTTTTCTGATAACGAATCTGCAAAGAATGGACCCCTTCCCTGTTCTCCCACCCCACAGTATTGGTCCCTTATTTGTGTCCCTCTAGCACCATGTACTTAATTCTCTTCTAGCATTCATTGTTTTGGCTGGGAACACCGGGTTTATTATTATGCCCCCAGGTCTCAGCACAATGCCTGGCACATGGCAGGCATTCACATTCATTAAATGTTTTTTGTTGAATATGTCTAGTAGGGGAATAGAAAGGCATATACATGAATAAAATACATGTCATGTGAGAGAGATAAATGCAGTCAATGGTATTCACTAGTAAGAAAGATTATGTCTAGTTCAGGGAATTGTAATAAAACTTTATATTTGCAGTGCATTTTACTTTGCAACACACATTTAAACATTTTTATTTAATCCTCATAATCACACTCTGGGGTATATACCATTATCACCACTTTTTAGATTGGGAAATTGACACTGTAGGAAGTTAGCTGAATTAGGTTTCATAGGTAGCACACGTGATTTTGATCTGGAGCTCCTCAGAGTAGTAAGGGACCAGTGGAAATTATCTTCACAAGAAGTGAAAGATTTCCAAGTACCAAATGTTTTCTCTGATATAAGGAGGCTAGTTCACAGTATTGTTGGATGGGGGTACATAGGAGGATTAGAGGAACACTAGAATGGTCAAAGGGAAGGGAGGGGAAGGGAGGGAGCAAAGAGGGAGGGAGGGGGAGAAAAGGAAAAAAAGGCGGTTGAATGGGATGGATATCATTTTCCTAAATGCATGATTGAAGACCTGAATTGTACGAATATACTTTGTATACAAACAGTTGTATGTAAAAAGATGCTATATACAGGCACTATGAATTGTAATTATTATAAATTTTTTAAAAAGTGGGGAAAAAAAAAAGAAGTGAAAGATGAAACTGGAAAAGGATGAGATCCCCAAGGAAGAGTTTGCAGAGAAAAGAGGTACAAAAAAGAATCTTGACATACTGTGCTTAGGATGTGAAATGGAAGGAAGTGAAATAGAATCAGTGAAGGAGGCAAAGAAGGTGTGATCAGAGAGACTGAGGAAAACCAGGATACATATTTCTACCTCAGAGAAACCAGGGCTGTAGTGAGAAGGGAGAGCTGAAGGATGATACAGCATTTAGGAAGTCACTAGTAATCCTAGAGAGCAGTTTCACTAGTCTGGTGTGGGCAGAAGCCAGATGGTTCCAGCAAGCTTCCCTACTCATTTCTGCAGTTCTCTGCCAACTGAAATTTCACTCATATACAAATCCCAGCTCCAATTAACTTTTTCTTTATGAAGCCCTACCACATAGATATATGGTTTTCTTCCCTCCTCCAATTCCTGTAGCTGTTTGTTAGAACTTCTGGTATATTACTTTTTTCCTACTGCTTAATATTTGAATTATTTGGTTTGTCGCTCTTCCCTTCTGCTCTTCCACACCAGCAAGCTTTGGAAGCACTTGAAAGTAATGTTTCTTGATCAATTTTCTGTGTGCCGTAGTTCCTAGTACAGGGCCTTCTATAAAGGTGCTCAATAAATAAAAGGGAAAAATGCAAGGAAGTGGATTATACCAAAACCTTTCCAAATGTTGCCTGTCACATATGTCATACTAAACAAATACTTGTTGAATACATTTATCCCAATTTTAAAGACCCACAGATACAATCTTTAAAAATCATAGTTTTCATGTGTTTTATGTCTTAGTAAAGAATATTAATTATATTTTGAGGTGAATGTAAGCATTTTGATTAGAGTTTCTCTTTTTCCCCTTTTATTTATTTAACTTAAATATTTTGTGTGTCAATTATTTATTGCTGAGTAAAAACTATCCCTAAACTTAGTGGCTTAAAACAAATATACTTTATGTGTACCCAATTCTACAGATTGGCAATTTCAGAAGGGCTCAGCTGTATGACTTGGGTCTCTTCATGGTAATGCTGGGCTCACTCATGTTTGTATAGTCAACTGATAAATCATCTAGGGGCATGACTGGTCCTAGATGGCATTACTTGTTAATTAGCCAGGATTTTTAGTGCAAATGGGCCGTGTGACTCCTATCTTCAAGCAACTTAGCTTCTCCTTCTTCATGTGGCAGCTTCTTCTAAAAGCAGTCAAAGGTCAAGGCTCAGTGTACAGGTACTTTTCAAACTTAACTCTTGTCATATTTGCTAATGTTCTGGTGTCCATAGCAAATCACCTGGCCAAGCCCAGAGTCAATATAGAAAGGTACTGCACAAGGGTAGGGATTCATGGAGACATGATTTGTTGGGAGGTATTACTGTAACAATCTGTCACATTAGTAAGCTGGATTTCTCAGGACTAGAGATATTCAGATAGTATTTAAAGAATGCCTTGAATATTCACAATAATTCAAAATAATAGCATTAGTTTAAAAAAATAAGGGATTTACTATGGCCGGACAATGAGCTGTGCAATTTTAGAACATAATCTCTAAACTTTATTATAATTCCCACAAGGCAAGACTCAATGACAAAAATAGAGATTCAAATATATTACATATAAGTAAACTTTCCCAGTATCATACAGTTAGGACATAGCTTAAAATTGTCACATAATTCATGAGTAGATTACTCTGGGATTGTTTCCAGAGTATATAAATCAGAACTACATTCACTAGACACAGGCATGGTGGTAGTTATTTAGTTTGTAGCAATAAAAAGACAAGCTTTCTGATTGATAACCCTACTGATACGGACCACTCCTATTTATTTATTTGTTTTATTTTTTTTTTTAAAATATTTATTTATTTACTTTAGTTGTACACAATGCAATGCATTTATGTTTACGTGGTGCTGAGAATCGAACCCAGGCCGCTCACATGCGAGGCAAGTGCTCTACCACTGAGCCACAATCCCCGCCCCCACTCCTATTTATATTATGTGAGTTCAGGAACTAATATTCTGTAGCTCAACCTGCATCCTCTATAATCCTTTTTTACCTTTATTTCCTATTAACCACAGGAATTACCACTATTTAAAGTAGGCTGACCATTTTGCTGACCATCAGATGTATGTCTTTTGATTTCGGAGCCATTACTCATGCCTCTTCTTCCTCCTCCACCTGTCAATCAGTGCTGTCTTCAGCTTCCTCTTGGTTCTATTTCTCTAGAGAACCCTGACTAATGTAACAGTTGTCCCTGTTTCCTCTCTCAGAGAATCTGCCTCCTCTGAAATCCTCCAGCACTTGTTGATCTAAATCAACCACTTTAGTACCTGATTTTTGTATGATATTGTGTTATTATTGTTATAAAGTATCTTATCTCTTTCTTTTGATTGTAATTACCTGAAAAACAAAGTCTATCTTGTACTTTTTGTTTTTTTCCCTGCCCAGCAACCCCCAAACACAGATTCTTCCTAAGTAGTTACCAATGAATTTTATATATGATTTTGCTGATAATGTAGAAACAATTTTCACTTTTCATCTGGAAATTGGAGTTGGAGCTTACCAGGATACAAGGTGGGAATACCACTGAGTTTACTTCTTCTACCCATACTAGCTAGAGAGTTCATCTTAGTTTGAGTTCAGGTATTACATGGCCCTAATAATCTGTTCAGATAACAAGCCTTTTCTGTTAGCAGCAAAGGACATAGACATACAAGGATGTGGTTTTCATACTTGCATTTGTTGCTTCTCTTGTCTTAAATAATAGATAAAAAGCCAGAAGCCACTGTCAACCATTCCAGCTCTGAAAGCAAGAGTAGTGTCTTGGAGCAGATACCAACACCAGCTCAGAATACCTTCTCTGCCTCTTCTGCTAGGAGAGTGAGTACTTTGGAATTATTTGGGTATTATATTTCATCCTACTGCAATAACACATATTTAGAAAGGACTCAAAGATATGTTCTTGTAAAACAATAAAATACACTTTTGCCTTAGTCTGCTCCTAGAAGAAAATACCACACTGGTTGGTATAAGCAATTGAAATTTATTTCTCACAGTTCTGGAGGCTGAGAAGTCCCAGATCAATGTACTGGTTGATTCAGTTCCTCATAAGGACTCTTCCTATCCTGAAGATGGCCACCTTCTTGCTATGTCCTAACGTAGTGGAGAGAAAGGGAGCTCTGGTATCGCTTCCTCTTCATATAAGGGCACCAGCTCTGTTGGAGGAGAGCCCCACTCTTGACTTTGTTTATCCATTACTATCTACTCACTGGCCCCATCTCCAAATACAGACATATTGGGGATTAGGGCTTTAATAATGAAATTTGTAGGGACACAAAGAGTCAGTTCATAACATTGCCAAAAATACTTTTTGTAAACTACCACCAAATTTGGCTACAGATATGTTAAGATAACATAGGATAGAGTAGTCTGGGACCCCCCAAAAATTTTTTTAAGTCATTTCCTGTTTTTTTCACATCCAAGATTAAGATAACTATATATAAAGTTTAGACTGGTCTGTGAAGATATCTGGCATCCAGAAATAATTGCTTTGATAACTATTCTCTTTTTTTCTACTTCTCTCTAAAACTTTATTTTCATGTCTTTACACTTTATGATGGGTACAGGGCAGAAATAGAACTTGTTGAAATTTCAGGAGCAATTCCTGCTACGACTTTATGCAAACTGTGAGAATCTGTAGGCTCCTAGTCAGTGAGACAGAGCTGAATGATGACCCACTCTACAAAGTGCAAAATTGGTTTTGAAGTTAAGAATTGATCCAAGTTTTTTGGAATGGAGCTGTTGAAAAAGCTGTGTGGTTTTAGAGATATTAACTTATTGATCTTAGTTCCTTATGAATTGGAAAGATGGGCTTCTGGTGTCCTTATGGAAATAAGAGAACAAGTCTTAGCTACTTATTTGTTCCTAGAAACATCATTGTGAATCATTACACTGGTATCAGATAGAATCTAGTCACTTGGTTTTACCTCACATACTGTCACTGCTTCTAGTTGTTACTAGGTTTCCTGTGTTTTAATTTTTATTTCATTTTAAATTTTTTGCTGTACTGGGAATTGAACCCCTGGGTGCTCTCCCACTGAGCTATATTCCCAGTCCTTTTTATTTTTTATTTTGAACAGGCTCTCACCAAGTTGCCCAGGCCGGGTCCTCCTGCCTCAGCTTCCCAAGTTGCTGAGATTACAGGTGTACACCACAGCACCCAGCTAAACTTCCTAGTTTTCAAAAAGAAAAATACTAAATTTTTAAAAATATAAACACATGCAATTCCACTTTGCTGAATAACACTGGGAAAGAGGGAAAGATTCCCCTAAGAATTAGGGTAACTTATAAAAAGGAAGGAGTACATAAATGCGTATATTTACGTGACTAATGAAAAGAAGCTCTGAGCATGAGTTGGAGATGAATGCATTAACATTTGTACTGCTTTTTCACTATTCCAAGCAATAAAGATGATCTGATATTGGAAGAAAGACCTAAGCACTCTTACAAAGTTCCTCAGACACTAGGAAGAAGCTGTTGGCTAGTATTTCAAAGACCAATTATACCCTAAATTGGTCTGTGGGCTAATGCTAGTCTATGATGTTTCCCTGATTTATAATTAAAGATAATGTAAGCTTTTCATGAAGCTTTGTGGGGGTTTTTGTTTGTTTTGGTTTTTGTTGTTGTTGTTGTTGTTTTTTTATTTTGTCTTTGCAGTGCTGGGGATGGAACCCAGGTCCTTGTACATGTCAGGCAAGTGCTCTGCCACTGAGCTACATCCCCAAGCCTGAAACTTTCTTTTCTGAAATTAAAAATTCCTTCTTCTTTTTGATATAATGGCAGTGATGGTGAGCTGTTCATCTTTTTGAAAGATTTTCTCTCCAGGCAAAAGTAAAAAGGTAGAAACCTTTGACTCTTAAAGTTTTTCTTTTTAAATTTTGTGGTCAGTGAAATCTAAAATTCTTGGAACTGCTGTCTAACATCAAATAAGTTCTTTTGAAGTTGGCAGTTAGGGTTTGTGTGGAGTGGCCTCTGGTATTTTATTAGTATTAAATCAGCTTATCACATACAGTACCTTCATACATATTTACACATTAGCTCATCTTGTTTTTCCAGACTTCACATATCATATGGAGGAGTTAAGCTCATCATCACCATTTTACAGATGAGCATGTTGAGACCTAGTGAAGTGAAGTATCTTATTTTCAGTTACCCAGTAAGTCAAGAGAAGATGTATCACTACATCTTCATCTGTACATCAATCACTACATCTGTATCAACCTCCTGGTGCTCCAGGTCAGTACAAATTGCATAAGGAGAGCAAATGGGTTTTTATTTCTCAGAACAGATCTGACAGAGAGAAGCACTGTGCTGAGAATCAGAGGCTATTTCTGGCTTAGGGAGAAAGAGAGCCTTGAGAGATGATAAGTGTCCGCCAGGTGAGGAGGGCACATTGGCAGACAGCCTGCCATGTGTTTGTTCTTCTGGTGCTGCCGTTTGTTGCTTCACTGAACTTTGTTAAGCATGGAAAGGGCAAGTAGGCTCAAACAGAATGACTCATCAGGACCTTGCTTTTTTCTTTTCTTTGCATCCTCCCTCATAGTTCTCCTCCAGCCTTTTTAACAAGCCAGAAGAAGCCAAAGATGAATCTCCTTCTTCATGGAGATTGGGACTCAAAAAAACTGGCAGTCACAACATGCTGAGTGAAGTGGCCAATTCCAGAGAAGGCCTAAGGGATCGAGGCTCTTCCATCTACCGCTCCTCATCGAGCCCTCGGATCTCTGCTCTGCTGGACAACAAAGATAAGGTGCAATTCCAGCAGGATGTGGGAGACTTCTAAGCAGTTTTCCCTCATGAAAATTCAATCCTGGGAATAAATGAAAATATTTTCTACTCTCTAAGAGGAATGTAGAACTATAACAATTGTGGAAGGAGACAGGCACATTGATAGTATCATCAAGTTGCTATTTGCTTGCTGTTATTCTCTTGGTCAAAAAAGAAAATAAATTTTAAATATAGCTTCTCCTTTTGACTTATCATATATGTTCATTCTTGCTTACCTTCTTATCTAGACTAAAATAGTGTATCAGAGAAAATTGGATATGGCTCAAAAGGTTCTTTTGAACCAATACCAGAAACTTTACTCTTTTGATGTTTAGAAGCAAAGTTCCTTAGCTGGGTTTTGAATCCCAATGAAGCTCAGGCACATTAAGATTTAGAAAAACATTTTTATATTTGTAATTTTTTTCATTCATAGACATATGATCAAGCTAGCTAACATTATAAATAATTCCTCTATGTATTCATCAGGGATGAATTTGGTTCCAGATTTTGTGGAGCTCACTTAGTACCCTTTTCTGGGATCAAGTCTTCCTTATAATCATAGTCTTCTTCTTGTACTTCTGGAGAATACTTGAAGAGGAGAGGCATATTGGATTAACTTTCCAGTGTATTAGTTGGTCATTTTAGGGAAAAAATATGCTAGAGACTCAATGAGACTTATTTGATTAAGAAT
This sequence comes from Tamias sibiricus, assembly GCA_025594165.1. Classification (NCBI taxonomy): domain Eukaryota; kingdom Metazoa; phylum Chordata; class Mammalia; order Rodentia; family Sciuridae; genus Tamias; species Tamias sibiricus. The sequence continues at coordinate 35,193,539 of CM046669.1, forward strand.
AGTAGAGTAGAGCTCTGTGACTTTTCAAAGGTAGGATTACTGCTTTGTGTAATTTGTGCTGCTGTTGTCTATCCTTACTTTTCTCATGAGAATTATTTCACTACCTATAAGATTTTAATGGAGCGATTAGAAATAAGTTTTTGAAAGCTAACCTTTTTTAATACTCACAATGGTGTTAATGTTGAACCAGATATGAGATTATACAGGTAGATCTTGCTTTTTTACCCAAATTGTTCTATGCTGTGTCAGTATTGTACCCTTCTTTTGCTTTGCTTATTTTTATTTTACAGGAAAGAGAAAACAAAAGCTACTTTAGTTCACTAGTACCCCGGAGGCTCAATAGCACAAGTGACATTGAAGAAAAGGAGAACAGGTAATCATAGCACAGTTAAAGATGGTTTCCTTTAACTCTTCTGGGCATAATGATCTCCTGGCTATTACTCCTCTGCCTTCTTCCTGTAGGTGTCCTTAGCACATTATGCATTATTTGTTCCTTCTGCTGAGAATGCCTCCCAGACTTGACTCCCTTGCTTTGCCAGTTTTTCACCCCTCAAATTCTAACTCTAGCCTAGATGTTACTGTTTGTAGGACATCTTCCCTGGCCCTTCTAAACTGTGGGTTAGTTTTATTTCCCTAAGAGGCTCTGTAAAGGTAGGGTCTGTGTCTGTGTGATTGCTCAAAGTCCTCTAGTGCCTAGCACTCTGCCTACTACATAGTAAACGCTAAAAATATTATTTACTTGGTCAATTTCTAATTTATAAGTAGATAAAATTTAGAGTCTTCCTCACTAGTTAAAAGGAATATGGGGATTTTTAAGTACTCCTGCATCTCAGGGCAGAGTCTGACCTAGAACCTTTCTTCTCATAGTATGGTCTTCCACCAAAGATGAAATGTCATGTGGATCCAAAATCCTACTACAGCCCCTTCCTTGATGCCTTCTAATTTATAATGCTAAAGAGGCTCCCAGCAAGTCTTCCTTTCCTTTCCGCATCTATAGTAACCTCTTTACATGGAGGCAGACTTCCTCTTTTTCACCAGTCCCTTCTCTGGTTATCTTATTGAGTAACCTACTACTGGAGACTGATTACAGGGTGCTTTTTAAACAAGGAACAAAAGTGACTTCTCTTTACAAAAGGCTGAAGGACCTTTGATATGAGGAATTTGGTATCTGTTTAAATTAGTTGGCTTTGAAGTTGTTAGAAGAAAACAGAGAGTAATAGTCATCCTTTGTCTGTACAGAAAACAGGTATATATAAACAGAATCACTTGAAAGAGGTATCTGTTTCTTTAGCCATGTTACAGTTTGCTGTTGGCTCTTCTCTCCCGGTGTGCATTGAATCATGGACAAAACTGGTGGTAGGAATCAGTGTTTGGTTTGTTTTTCTCTCATGCCTCTACAGAGAGTCAGCTGTTAATCTAGTGAGGAGTGGCTCCTATACTCGGCAGCTGTGGAAGGATGAAGCAAAGGGAAATGAAACCCCACAGACAATTGCTCCTTCCACCTATGTATCAACCTACTTGAAAAGGTACCAGGCACAAGGGGTTTGGGAGATGATTTTCCTTCACTTGGCTATGGGAATATGGGTAATAATTGCATGCCTTTTTATATCCAATTAGCACCACAAAAATGAATCAACAAATGAATTGCTTTTAGATTTCTTGGGATTAACATCTTGACTAATTTAAAATTAAAATTAATTTGTTTTCTTAGTAACTGAATTAAGGTCAGCTAATTCCAAATTGTTACCAAAGATCTGATGTTAGACTCTATCCTCTCAGTCCTATTAAAATCTTCAATCAGAAGTGACTTCCAGTCATCACTGGGCAAGACTGAATTTAAAACACCTTTGTCCAGCAGCTGGCTTTTCTCTTTCTAAAACTAGAGTGTTTTTCATCATGTTATGTTTTTGTGGGGAGGAAGAGGGGGGACATGGTAGGGTGGTAAAGGGTGGGAAATGGGAACAGTTTTCTGTTGCATTAAAGAAGTTTCATGTTAAAGCCTGTTAATTTAGGGACTTGAGTTTTTTGTTTTTTTTATGACTTTAATGGCCCTCAGATCCATCAAGATGTGAAACTCGCAAGTTTGGTGCAGAGAAGGTACATGGGTTTCCTTCTTCTTTTCTCATCTCTATTCCCTTTTCTGCAGTTATTTTCTTTGCCACATATTAGCCAGCAAGCAAAGCATCTTTGCCAGAACCATTAAGCTAGCTATAAGATATACTTAATTAATGTTTTAATTTGAATTTTGCTGCTAATGTGGAAGAATCTGTTTTTCACTGCTTACTTTGAATTCTTTCTTCACTTCCGCTTAACCCCTCCAACTACCTCTTCATGCCTTCATTAGGTTTCCTAGATGGCTGGTTGGTTACCTTAGACATAGGTTTTGACCATAGACCATATGGGCAGATTAGCTGTTAGGGATCAAAACTGATTTCCATTTGGCAGGAAGACTTGTCAAATAGTTAATGTCAGAACACAGGAAATAATAAGATATAAAAGAAACAATCACTGTTGCCTTTTACTTTTTTTTTTTTAATTCTGCAGGTATAGCCTAGAAAAAATAGTTCAATTTTGAAACTATACAGGCACAGGTCAGTGATTTCACTGATTCTCTATCATACATACTAAGTGTTTCTGGCTATAAGAGGTTATCAACTATTTGTCTTAATGGCAAAGGCCTTCATTTACCTAGGTAAGTTATTATTTCTCACAGTTGAAATCAAGTTCAAGAAAACTTTTCTCAGAAGATAATGTTCTATATGTAGAAAGGAGACAAAGCTGCTATTTTGTTTTCAGGCATAGAGTTATTTTTTGCTGAAGTTGTTGATTTTCTTGATCCATATCATTAGCAAATGGGTCGAGTGGCATTTGGTTTGATAGATGTAGTCTGGCAGGTTACAGTGAACGGAGGAGGAAAGTGCTGCTTCTATTTAGAGTGTAAAGTGTGCTAAATTATGAGAGCACTTTTTGAGAAAAAGTGTACAACTTGCTTCACACCTTGGATTTCCAAAACATTTCTTCTATAACCCTAAGGCACCTTTTGATTTTATAAAATCTTGTCTTATGATATAGAAAAACAGGAATTTATCTTTCCCCAGCTGTACCAAGCCTTGGTATACTTTTCGTTTTCTATGTCATTTCTTGTCTGTATGTAGGCAGGAATCCATTTGGATTGGACTCAACAAAATGCCTCTTTTCCAGAGAAGTCTGCATAGCCTTTTATGATCACCCCCTCAAGTGTCTCATTACTATTATAGTTAGGAAGTATTTTTAAAAATTTCTAACCCAAATAACTTTTTGCTGCAATTGAGATGGTTCTTCCTATCTCCAATTGAAACCAAGAAAAGTTGCCTTTGGTTTCCCCTACAACATTACTTTCTAAACTTCAAATTCAAATCCTTCCAAAGGCATTTTTGCTTTGAATTAAACCACTGCAGTTCTCAAAGGCATTTTTTCAGAGTTTCTTTACTCCTATCCACTTTTATTTTAAATTTTGAAAACCTCTTTAAATTCCCTGGTCTTACTTTGGCTTTTGCAGTGCTACTTCTATATCAGGTAGACATTTGGGGTTGCATGACTTTTTGTCTTGGGTTTGTTGGGACTTATTTTTTCTAATAGAATTATTCTGTTTCCTATTGTTTTCCTTTCTGAGCTTCTACTCTTGTCATATATTCTACTTTCCTGCTTTTCCTTGTTAAATATCATCGCTCCTCCTTCACATTCCTTCACTCTTTTGGATGATTGACCTAAAGATCATTCTAAAAAGAATGATGATTGCTTCACTCTTTCCGGTGATCACCTGCTTGCTGCCAGTGTCCCAGCCCCAGTTGGAGTTGAGCACTCCATTTCCCAGTTGCCATGCCCTCTCTTTGGTCTATATTCCTTTCAAATGAACAATCTGGGAAGGTGGGAAGGTGGTGCTGGGAAATGGTGGGTGAGCAGCATGTCCTGAAGAAAGTGACTGTGTGCTATTTTGCAGTGCTTCATTTGGTAGAAGTAGTGACCCCACAAGTCCCTACATTTCAGCCAATCGCAATTCTTCTCCTGCTACCTCACCCATTACCATTGGTTCATCTACCTCTCAGGGCAGCCAGTGGCAACCTGCCTCTTCTTGCCCTGCACCACTCAGTGCAAACACTACTGCATCTGTACACCATGGCAGGTAAGGCTTCTTGGAGCCATTTGAGTTGCATTCATCGAAGTTAATGCCTCTGGAAACACGTGAGATTTGAACCAAAGAGACTTTGTCACTGAGGTGGAAATACGAATTCCTGTGAAATTTTCCAAAACTTAATGGAGATGCTTTTGTTTTGGCTTTTCTTAGCCAGTTAACAGTTGTTTATTGAATAACATAGAATATATATCATTGTATTTGGGATTCAGGGATCAACTTAACATGACTGCTTTTATCTCTCAACAATATTACCAGTTGTGAGTAGAATTTAATGGTCATACCTATTGCAGTAAGTTAAATATTTAAAATAGTCTTATATTTTAAGTTTCTAGTAATTATGAGTGGGAATGTCTTGTATTTAGTTATTTTGGAAGATGACATACAAACCCAGATCATAAGGAAAGTTAGCTCATGTTCCAAAAGCCTCCTACAGCCTTCTAAAAATTCACAGCCAATGAGAGTGTTTTTCTGGGAATGTTGTGGGAAAGGAGAGATTCAGGCTTGTCTAAAATAGGTTTTGGGACAGTATCTCCTTGGTTTCTAGTTTTCTAAGGGGTTCCATGGGCAGAGTATCACTGTGAAAGTGTGGCAGGACTTTAGCTGTGGTTTTAACTATGGTTCTTTAATCTTTTACATGTGGTCAGAGACCTTTTTGCTTTTGGGGTATGGTTTTTGTGGATCTTGTCCCTGCAATTGACACAAAGAAAATGAAAAATTATTAATGAAGATATGTTGCAAGAACACCAGTTATCGTGGTGCTTGATTGATACTTGTCAGTTTACTAGATTTCTTTTCTGAAAACAAGTAGTGATTATTAATTTGACCAGGAAGGACAAGATCATGATGGATTATTATTAATAGTACTGTACAATTATATAGAAATTCATTAGGTTCTCATAATAATCCAGTTATTTATAAGGAGGGACAGGCTTATGACTGATTAATTAAAATAATACTGTATAACTATGTGGAAATGTATTGGATCCCCATAATTATCCAACTGTACACAGATATGGTAAATATTATCACCATAGATGAAGAAGCCAAAACACAGATAGGTCACTAAGAACTGATGGCAACTATTAATCTGCTTTTTATCTCATTGGGTTTGTTTGTTCTGGACAGTTCATATAAATGAAATTGTGTCTTTTTGTATGTCTGGTTTCTTTCACTTAGCATCATATTTTAATGTTTATCCTTTATGGAGCTAGTATCAGTATTTCATTTTTTTTCTAGCTTAACAATATTCCACTTTGTGGTTTCACTGTGGTTTTGTCAATTGACAAATGCTAATAAATTGCTAGACTTTTAGGTTGGGGCTGTTGATAAGTACTGGTACTATGAACTATGATTCTGAACTCTGAGAATACAATAGGATTCATTGTTTAAGCACTGGAATAAATTCAAAATACCCCCCCCCTTTTTTTTTTTACTGGAAATTGAACCCAGGGGTACCATACCACTTTTGATTAACTATTAAAAACTGGAATTGGGGAAAAATAAATACAGACATCATTTTTTAACCCTATTATGTGACAGGAATTGGCTTAGTTACTATGCACAAATTATATTGAGATTTGTTTTACTCACACATAATAATGCCTTAAATAAGATAAAGGTTTATATACTTTTCCAGTACTTAAGGAAGCCCAGAAATAGTCAGGGATAACCTAATAGCTCTAAAGTCATTAAAGGATCCAGGGTTTTTTTTTTTGTTTCTACTCTATAATCTTTACATCATGGCATCCATTTCCATGAATTGCCTCATGAGCCAAAATAACTGCTGGGGCTCTAGCCATTATGACTACATTCAAGGGAGGAAGCAGGAAGAAAGGGGGAAGCAGCAGTGATGGAGTGCCTCTGAACCGAAAACTTTCTCAGAAGTACTGTTTTCTGTTTATATCACATTGGCTACCTCTAGTTTATAGGGAAGCTTTGGGAAATGTAGATGCTTAATAGATATATTGCTACCCTCAATGATACAGGGGTTCTGTTAGTAATGAACAGTGGATATAGCTAAGGCAACTAGCCATCTCAAGTACACATATATTATTTATAGTTTCATAAAGAGCTCCCCAGTATATATGCTATTTGCCAAATTATATTGTTATATAGTGTGCATGTATGAATATGTAATAGTACTTCCCACCATTATGTACGACTAAAATAATGCACCAATAAAAAATATGGGGAAAAGAGCTCCCCAATTTATTAAGTACTATATTATAGATGAGGAAACTGAGACCAAAAGCTTAGTCATCTGTCCACCATCACACAGCTAGTGAGGACCCAAGCAGGATTTGAATCTGGATTTGTCCATTTCAAAGCTCTTATCCATTTTGTCACTATTTTTTTTAATATTTATTTATTTTAGTTGTACACAATGCCTTTATTTTCACATGGTGCTGAGGATCGAACCTGGGCCGCGCACGTGCTAGGTGAGCGCTCTGCCGCTGAGCCACAGCCCCAGCCCCCCATTTTGTCACTATTTTGTTTCCACTGAATTTATATTTTGTCCCAGGCACTATTTTAGCAGTTCTGCATACATTGTTTTATTTAATCATCACAAGAGTCCTGCATGTAAAGATATTATATTCCTATTTTATAGATGAAGAAGTGATCAGACAGTAAATTATCTTAATTCCAAAGCCCATGTTTATCCTACTCCATTGTACCACCTCTGATCCCTGCTCTAGAGCTTTTCCTGTTCTCCTATCTACTTGTGAAATTATACCACATTTCAAAATAATAGTAAAAATCCTGTTGTATAATTTAATAAAATTAAATCTCTGACATTTCAATAGCGTAAGAAATGCAGAGACTAAAATATGTTATTAACCTGAAAAAAAAAAAAAAGACCTTAGTAAGTTATGTAAAACCTTAGCTAAAGAGTTTTTGTTGTTGTTGTTGTTGTTTATTTGTGTTTTGAAACGGGATCTCACTGTGTTGCTCAATCTGGCCTTGACCAGGCCAGGCTTGAACTACAGGTAGCTAGTCTCCCAAATAGCTAGGACTATAGATATGCCACCATGCCTGGCTCAATATAATTTTTAATAAATGTGTTTTTACTTTTATTAGTACTCCCTATAGATTAATAAGTTTGGGAAATTATTTACCTTCAATTTTTCAAATTAGAAATTGAATAAAAAATTAAGTGCTTCTGGAGAAGTAGCTTGTATTTTTTAGATACCACTTCCATTTTTAAAAGTATTCTATTTTTACATTTGTATCTAGGTACCATAATAGATTCTTATGATCCAATTATTTCTTTTAAGCTTATTCTAATAATTGATTATTTGGAAGTGAACTTATAGCTACTTATAAACATTTCTAGTAATAATTGTGAGTAGGTGAAAAACAGATTTTTAACATTCATGCTTTTCATTGCTTTTGCCATCTCTGTATCAATTTTGGATCTCTGTTACCCCAGCAACAAGCTGTGACATCACAAATGATAGCTTTTTGGGTGGAGAGCCAATGATTGCTCCTAACTCTTTGTTAAGAAACAAAGATCTTGTTTTCACATAATTGAGTTTAATTATACAGCTTGCTGTTGAAAAGTCTGTAGCTAAGGTTACATACAGAATTTCTATTCGGTTTTTGTTTCAATTTCTCCCTTATGCAGTTATGAGTACAGACAATTAGGCATTTTGTTAAATGAAAAGAGACTGCAGTTGCTGAACTAGGTGAGGGAGAACTAAACATACTGAGGTTGTAGAGTATTTTTCAAATGGATAATTCAAGAAGATGGTCATCAAATCTAGACTGAGGACTACCACAAAGACTCCCACTGCCAAGAATTGAGGGACAGGTGGAGACTAATATCGTAAGTGACTTTAGTGTCTTTCTCCTGTATAGTGAGACACTGTCTCTGTGTGCATGTGTGGAGGGAGGCCAGATGGTAATGAGGAGTCTTTTAAAGCACTCTTGCATATGTCACTATCTTGCTTTGTACCATAGCTAATTTTTGGTTTTGTTTTTTGATCTTGGGCAAAAAAATAATAATAAAATTAAGTGTGAGTCCTCAGGCAGAGGATGTCTGACTAAACATATAATTATACTTTTCTAAGATATAAGAGCTCAGAATTAACAAATCAACAAACAAAATCCAAGTAAGAAGATTCTCTGGTTAGCCCTCTCCCTAACCTTCCTGTCTCTGTGCCAGTGCTTTATAGTATAGCAAGCTGACCATTCTCCTGCTCATGTCTCTTTTGATTTCAGGACTCCTTACAAATCCCAGGCTGACTCTACAACAGAGAAGACAGCAGATAGTGTCTCTTGTAGCACCCCGCTCTGTGTGATCACCAATCGTCCTCCACCTAGCACTGCCAATGGGGTTACAGCTGCCACTGTGCTCTCCTCTACTGGAACAGACTCCTCTGTGGAAGCCAGGGAGAAGAGGAGGTATGTTAGGTTACTCTTTGCTTTGGGGCCTCTGTTTTGAAATAGGAGTTAAAGCAGTGGGTGTGAAGTCTTTTCCCCAATCACAAATAAATTTATGGAAATAGATGTTAATTTTACTGTTTGGGTTTTGTCTTTTGACTCAGAGGTTTTTGGTGGTGAGCTTAATTGTTTTTTATTATTTAATATAAACATCCTATTATGGGTATAGTCATTTTTTTCTATTTGTCATTTGAACCATTGTCAGGCATTATTTCTATATTTTGTGATGGGGAAGCTGAAGAGGAGAGAAATATCTTTTGTTCTGGGTTATCCATAATGACTTCTCTGGTAACGAAGACAAGAAATAGTATGATAAAAGAACTTGAAGAATATACCTAGGATATGTATTTCTAATGAATTTGAGAATAATACCAAAAAAGGAACTGAGTAGTATATGATGATATGGTAGAAGGATATTCATTGGCTAGTCTGCATTTTCTGTAGAGAAAAATTATGAAAGAGCAATTGTGTATTGACATAGGAGAGACTCAAGGTAGAAGCTAAGAAGAACTTCTTTTTTAAAAAATATTTATTTATTTGCTTTAGTTGTACACAATGCATTTATTTTTACATGATACTAAGGATCAAACCCGGACGCACGTGCTAGGCGAGCGCTGTACCACTGAGCCACAACCCCAGCCCTAAGAACTTCTTAACTGTTAGGATTAAGAATCTTAGAGACCAAGGGAGAATGGGCCATTTTCTCCTTCCTGAAGAAGTATAAAGCATAGAATGCAGTCTATTTGGAAATTTCAAAACTACTTAAAGATTAGAAAAGGGTGAAATCTTATCAAAATTTAGATTTCAGTTAGACTTAATATTATCTTAAATATTTTCAAAGGCAGGAGATTTTATGTCTGTGTATGTATGTATATGTAAAAAGCCAAAAAATCTTATCATCTAGCTGGTAAAGTGGAAGATCTTTAAGATACAAATAAAAGCCAGGCACTGTGGCACACGTCTGTAATCCCAGTGATTTGAGAGTCCGAGGCAGAAGGATTGCAAGTTTGAGGCCAGTCTCAGCAACTTAGTAAGGCCCTAAGCAACTTAGGAAGACCCTGTCTCAAAATAAAAAATAAAAAGGGCTGGAGATGTAGCTCAATGGTAAAGCACCTCTGGGCTTATTCAATCCCCAGGGCGGGGGTTGGGGGGGAAGCATCTATGAGACATAATAAGAGTTGAACTTTTTAATTATTTTATAAATAGCTCTAAAACACACTTTGAGAAGAGGAGAATGATGTTAAATGAGTTGGAAAATAGTATTTTTTTGCTTCCTTTGTTCCTTTTTTTTAAAAAAACATGAAAATTAAAGAAAAAGTTTTAGAGCTAAGAATTGTTCTCCTTTGCTTGACTGCTAGCCAAGAAATATGAATAAGTCAATCAGATATTTAATGCTTATATATTTACTAGCTCAGATGTAATACAGTTATTATTAGTTTCATCTAGAAAATGAATGCAAAAGTAATGTTTTCATTAGCTGAAAAAACCACCCCTCTTTAAAAAAATCTTGAGCTGAGAAATAAAAAAAAAAAAAAAAACTAAATTCATCGTTAAGATCATGATCCCTAAAAAGATGGGGAATTGGGTCTTTTATCAGAATACTTTTTTAAGGATCTAGTTAAATGAACTATTGTTTAGAGAAACTTAGATGGTTACTGCCTTCTGGGAATTTTATAACCTATAATGAATAAGAGCACTTGCTATAGATTTTTTATTTTCTTTTAGAAGTTTTTTTCAGTCCACAGATACCTATTGAGTATCAGCTGTGTACCACACAGGATTATCAGGCATATTTCCTCAAGCAGTAATAGCTATATGAATAAAATTATTAAATCAGGCTATTAGTGAATTATAAGATAAATATGGTGTATCTAATAGAGGCCATGATAAGAACATTTTAAAAATGGCACAATATAATAAAGAGGGAGGGAGACATTAGATAAAGAGGCACTTCATATATACTAGTACTTATTCTTTTCAAAATATTCATTGAGTATCTGCCAAAAATCTACAAATATGATCTGAGCCCTTGGAAGACATATATGCTAGGGACAAAGACAAATAAATGTTAAACAACAATTAAACTTATAGTATATACAGGTTGAGCATCCCTAATCTGAAAATCTCAAATTTGAAATACTGCAAATTTAAAATGTTTTACATGCTGATATGACATGACAAGTGGACAACTCCTCACTGAAACTTTGTTTCATGCACAAACTTATTTAATATGTTGCATTAAATTACCTTCAGGATGCATTTATAAAGGTACATACGAAACTCAGCTTAATTATAATCTCCTCCACTAAAAAACTTTCAATAAAATTATGAGAAATATAGTTTCCCTAACCCAAAAATCCAGTCTGAAATGCTCCAGTGTCTAAAACTTTTAAAGCACCAACAAGATGCCACAAGTAGAAAATTCCATACATGACCTCATATGACAGGTTGCAGTCAAAATACAAGTGCACTAAAAATATTGCATAGGGGCTTGGGTTGTGGCTCAGAGGTAGAGCGCTCGCCTAGCACGTGCGCAGCCCAGGTTCAATTCTCAGCACCACGTAAAAACACATTGTGTACAACTAAAAGCAAATAAATAAATATTTTAAAAATATATATATTGCATAAAATTGCCTTCATGCTATGTGGAAAGATGTACATGAAACAATAATTTTACATTTAAACTTGAGTTTCATCTCAGATATCTTATTACATATATGCATATATTCTAAAATTAATTTTTTTAAATCCAAAACACACCTGTATTGTGCCTTTGAGATAAATGATCCTCAACCTGTTCCATAAAGAGGTAATACGAGTTGTTATGACAGTGTATCACAGAAGACTTAGAAGGCTTTCCTTCTCCTGGAGGATCAAAGAAGAAGGCTTTCATAAGGGTGTGATGCTCAAACCAACATTTTCAGGATAGGTAACAGCTAGGTGCAGTTTTTAGACACCAAGATGGGAAGGTGCTTGATCCTTTGGAGAAAATTAAGGATGGCAGTGTGACTCAATGCAGAGTGAGGGAAACGGTAGACTAAGATGGAGTTTAAGGAGTAAGTGGGAGCTATATAATGCCATATTTTACAACCAAAGGTAAAGATTCTAGATTTATATGCTAATAAGCATGATGAGCCATTTGAAGAATTTTTGAAACAGCCAGTCACAAAAGTATTAAGGTTACAAGGTCAAAGAAAACCTGTCTCCTGCCCTTGAGGATCTTTAATCTATCTGTTGTGGAAAGGCATACAAGCAATCAAGTATTATAGTACAGTTTTTAAGCACCTTGATAAAAGTATGTATAGATTGCTATAGGACTAAGGAGGAGGGAAGTCTGAATTAGACCAAGTGGGGTGACTGGAGTTGAATTGAATTTTTAAGTAAAGACAGGTAGAAATTAACTATAAGTACTAATAAGAGGATGGTATTTTGCAGAAAACACAAGAAGTCCAAGAAACAGGTAAGTTCACTATGTCTAAAGCTAGAGGATGGAAAGGCTAGTGTAATGTTGTTGGTTGTTGTTTTTTTTTTTTTTTTTTTTTTTTTCTGTACCAGGGATTGAACTCAGGGGCATTCGACCACTGGGCCACATCCCCAGCCCTTTTTCATATTTTATTAGAGATCAGGGTCTCACTGAGTTGCTGAGTGCCTTGCAATTGCTGAGACTGGCTTTGAACTTGAGGTCCTCCTGCCTCAGCCTCCCAAGTGCTGGGATTATAGGCATGCGCCACCACGCCTGGCTAGTATAGCATTTTTAAAAAAAATATTTATTTATTTGCTTTAGTTGTAAACAACACGCTTTTATATGTATATATATTTATTTATTTACTTTAGTTGTACACAATGCGTTTTTTATTTTTACATGGTGCTGGGGATCGAACCCGGGTCGCGCACGTGCCAGGCGAGCGCTCTACCACTTGAGCCACAACTCCAGTCCCTAGTATAGCATTTTTTAAGGTGTCTTTTCAAAATAGATTTAGATGAAGAGGGGAAAAAAAGGCATTGAATGGCCAAATGAATTTGGAAATTGCTGAGTTAAACAAAGTTAAACAGGATCACTCTGAAGCCTTCTCAGGGTCATTCCTCTGCAGGAGGTGGGGGTATAGAGTAGGGCTTCGGGATAGTTAGAATTTGCAGCATAGTCTGAATTTTTTGCCTGTAGAATAGGTTCTTTTCCCCCAAAGAAATACAAAATTGGTATTCCACTGCACATACGTTGGAAATTATGGAGGAAATGTAGTCAGGAACCAAATCATGTAGATTTTTGTCCATGCAGTGCTAAGAAACTTGATCATCTTTTATTCTCAAAGTTATAGAGTATCACTGAAGAAGTTTCAACAGGAAAAATGACTTGAATCAAATAAAACACACCATTTAAGCCTTTACAGAATTAAAGCCACTTAGTTTCTCCATCTAGAAATGCTTAAGCTGAAAGAAAATAAAATGAGATGTTTTGAAAACAGCTAAATTTTCCTTCTGAAAGAGCATGCTGTGTGCTAATTCTTCTCTTTTGAAGCTGCTTTCTCTATAATCAGCTCATTGTGGAAATATCTTGACTCCTGCTGAGAAACCATGATGGAGGCCTGAAGCCTGTGTTCACAGGTCCAATTTGAAACAATTAGTGAGCATTGGGATAAATGGGGCTTTGAAACTGGCCACAGCAAGACATAACTAGTGGAAAGTCATCTTTCAGAAATAATCTCCATTTGCCACTGTGATTAGAGCACTTGGACCTAGGGAATGGGTCTTACCATTAGATTTCACAGCTGGCTCTCCTTTGCAGAGGAATGTTTTGTTCCAAGAGGGGATAAGTGAGTATGTGTATACAGTTGGTCAAAAATCAGTCTCAGCTTTACACCCTCTGGTAACAGGTCTTTATAAACTACAGATATGTTGTTACATGAACAAAGCTAGTTATTAAAGGATACATTATGCTATCAGATAGTAGTAAAAATGGAAAGGTTAACACTGGGGTTTTTTTTTGGGGGGGGGGTCCTGGATAATTTTTTTATTTTGTTTTTCTATATTGTCCTGTTATGGCAAGATTGCAATAAATCACCAAGTCAATCTTAAAACAGGAGACAGAACATTTTATTCACCAGCTGGTGGTCCAGATTCACCAGTTGGAGGACCAAGGGGTAGGCTGCAAGTCTACACCCTTTGACCCCCTCCAGGGGTTAGAGCACACCTTTTAAAGCATGTCAGTACATTAATCATAAGTGGCTGTTGCTATGATTCAAAACTGTAAACAAAAATCATGAGATCTAAAATCACAAGCAGAAGGGGAAGTGGGTCAAAATGACCCTAGTTGAGTACAAGTTAAAGAATGGTTACTAATGTTTAGACAAACATTAACATTCTATGTAGTTAGGGTACATTGCACAAGTACAGTGCATAAGAATAGAAGGAACAATTTTACCATTTTGTGTTGCCAATATGCTATGCTAAGCAATTGTCGATAGGTACACAGGTGGGGTCTTCCCATGGGGGAAGCATTTCTTACATAACATGTAGTCTCAGGGTAAAATGGAGTCTGTTTGGTCACTGCCCATAAAGCCTAGCCTGTAACAGTCCAACATTCCAAAGTGATAAAGTATTACTCTTAAAATGGGGCAGAAGGAGAAAGAGCACTTGACCAAAATTAACTCTAGGGACCATAGTCTATCCTACAATATAAGTCTGTGGAGATGGCTATGGCTATTGAAGAGTAATAGCCTGAGATTCAAAGTTTGTATATGCTAAGTAACTTGTGATTTTGCATATATAGCTCATGACAGAACTTCTGAAACAGTTTGTTATTTTCAACAACATAATCTTAGCTTTGCAAAGTTCCTTTCCCCCTACCCTCCCACCCCTGCTCTGTAAATCTAAAGTATGCTCAAATATATTGTCTTTACATGATAGAAAGGAATAGGAGGTATGCTCCCTGCTTGATACATGGGAATGCTGAGGCCTTGTGAGCAGAGTCATTCATTGAGTATCACACCCTGAGTAGGCACAGTAGAGACCTCTTCCAGGCCTCCTCTTCATTGAACACACCAACTATGTCTTTTGAATTTAAGTAGTAAGCATTCAGGATAAAGGTTTTTGATTCAAGGACAGCCTGTCTTAATCCACATTCCAGAATGCAACAGTCTCTGCCTTCTTGGCACTCTAGTCACCACCATCCAGTCTTTGGATTATCCTGGGGACTATAAAAACCAACAGGGTCATCTGATTATAAAGGGACTGAATTGACTGGCAGACAGCAGGATAGAAATGGCAAATGGCAAGCAGTTGGCAGATAATTCTGCAGGGATACCAAGGCCAAGCAGCAGCTGTCACAGTAGTGTAGTGGTTGGGTTCATTTTCCAAAGCTCCAAGTTTTCCTTAGCAACAAAATGTAAACAATTCCCTTGGCTAATATTAGAGTCTGATAGTGTCTGCCTGTGCTTTTCTTGCTGTTTCTCCTCCCCCAGCAGCCCTGAATTTTACATTAGTTTTATGGCCTTTCTTTTCTTTATAGAAATGGCTAAGTAGTTTTTCTCCACAAGAAGCTAAAATTGCTTGTCTCTCCCAAATAGCCCATATTATATATGACTCAGCTTTGGTTCTCAGGATATGGTCACTACTGGTTGGGTCACATACACCACACATATCCACGCCCTTCTTGAATCCCTTATGGTTTTGTAAGTTACTCCTGCTAACATGAGGCTGTCAACAGATTAATTTAGCATCATCTTTGAAATGTTAGAAATATATACCAACCAACTAAACTCTCGAGTCATGGTTTTTATCATTTGTTCATCCCTATTCTGAAGCTGTAGACAGTTATTAATTCAAAAAGGTACTCTAGAAAAGAGATTTCACAGACTTCTCTTAATCTCTCCTTTTTGTTGTTGTTGTCCTAAAGTGAGTATTTTCTTTATCTTGAGATCTGCAGCAATATTTACCAACTTTTTTCTCTACTCACATGATTATTCTCTTTCTTTCTAAGTATGAATATATTGAACAGGAAGAGTGAAATATATATGGTAGTAGGTACATTTTCTACTGTGAGTAAAACATTATCAAACAGCATCTCATGTTACAGAGAAATCTTAAGTGAAAGGAAGAGTCAACTGATGAGGCAGATTTCATTGTCTTATTTTAGGAAATTGCCACAGCGACTCCAATCTTCAGCAACCACCACCCTGATGGCTCAGCAGCCATCAACATCACGACAACATCCTCCACCCACAAGAAGATTACAGCTTGCTTAAGGCTCAGATGATTAGCAAGTTGTCATTTTGGAAGTCTCTGGGTTGTTAATACAATTGGATTATGCTCCAAACAGTTCTGGAATAGAAAGAAAAGTGATCCTCTGCTTGGGCTCCCAATCCTTAGGTAGCAGAATGACAAGAAGCTTCACCAGGCTAAAGACACTGTACAGACAGAACTGCCTTTAGTGTTAAAATTTTTAAATTAAAAAAAAAAATTTTTTTTTCAGAACATGTCTGCTATTGAAATGATAGTGATAAGTTGCTACCAGAGGGACTGGGCTACCCATATGCCACTGTAAAAGGCTGGACTTGGTAGGCAGTGCACAGAATTGATTTTTTAAAATTCCACCTCAGACTCTTACTTGCTGTGTGATTTGGGTTCCCTTTCTGACCTGTTCCTCATATATAAAAGAGGGATAACAGTGCCTACTTTGTAAACTTGTTGTAGGATTCATGTATAACCAAATATTCCCAAACCTATCTCATGGGCTATTGTGAAAATTAAAAGAAACATACTATGTGAAAGTTCTTTGCAAATTTTAAAATAATTTAGGGATATATACACATAATAACTAATTATATTGCTACCAGTAAAATGCTTTTGGGACTTTCATTAAGATCTGTGCCTAACTTCTGAAGAGCTAAGATTTACCCCCAAAATGCTAAGTATTGCTACCATTTTAGACTTCATGTTGTTTTATTTAATTTTTAAACCCTATATGTCATAGGGATCCTGTATCTCAAGGTTTTGAGACTGTGTTCTTCTCTTAAGCCCACTTGTCTTGCATTTGATCTTTTTACCTATTACAGGCATACCTCAGATGTAGTGCGGATTTGGTTCCAGACCACCTTGATGAAGTGAATATTGCAATAAAGCAAATGTTTTGGATTCCCAATGCATATAAACATAATGTTTACACTGTATTATAGTCTATTAAGTGTACAATAGCATTATGTCTAAAAAACCAAAATATATACCTTAATTTAAAAATACCTTATTGCTAAAAAATGCAGTGGATCATCTGAGCCTTTAGCAAGTCATAATCTTTTTGCAGATGGAGGGTCTTGTCTTGATGTTGAAGGCTGATGACTGGTCAGGAGGGTGGTTGCTGAAGATTAGGGTCACTGTGGCACTTTCCTCAAATAAGACAATGAAATTTGCCTCATCAATTGACTCTTCACTTCACAAAAGATTTCTCGGTAGGGTGAGATGTTGTTTGATAGTATTTTACCTACAGTAGAACTTTCCACATTGAAGTCAGTCCTCTCAAACCCTGCCCCTGATTTGTTAGCTAAGTTTATGTAAGATTCTGAATCCTTTGTCATTTCAGCAGTGGTTGCAGCATCTTCACCAGGAGTAGACTCCATCTTAAGAAACTGTTTTATTTGCTCATTCATAAGAAGCAACTCCTCATCTATAAAAGTTTTGTTGTGAGAGGCAGCAGTTCAGTCTCTTTTTCTGCTTCTAACTCAGGTTCTCTTGCAGTGTCCATCACATCTGTAAATTGAAAACTTGAACATCTCAAAGTCATCCATGAGAGTCAGAATCAACTTCTTCCAGAACTATTAATGTTGATATTTCAACCTCCTTCCATGAATCACCAATGTTCTTAATGGTATCTGGAATGGTAATATTTTCCAGATGGTTTTCAATTTACTTTGCCCAGATCTATCAGAGGAATCACCATCTATGACAGCTGTAGCCTTATGAAATGTATTTCTTAAATAATAAGACTTGACAGTAAAAATTACTTTTTGATCTATGGGCTGCAGAATGGGTGTTGTGTTAACAGGCATGGAAACAACATTAATCTCTGTATTTCTATCAGAGCTGTTGGGTAACTAAGTACATTGTCAATGAGCAGTAATATTTTGAAAGGAATCTTTTTTTCTGAGTAGTAGGTCTCAGAGTAGTGGGCATAAAATGTTTAGTAAGCTATGTTGTAAACAGATGTGCTGTGTTGTTCCATTTAGGGAACACAGGCAGAGTTGATTCAGTGTGGTTTATAAGGACCCTAGGATTTTCAGAATGGTAAATGAGTTTTGGTTTCAACTTAAAGGCACCAGATAAATGCATTAGCTCCTAACAAGAGAGGCAGCCTACCCTTTGAAGCTTTGAGCCAGGAATTGACTTCTCCTCTCTAGCTATGAATCTCATAGATGGTATCTCCTTCCAATAAAAAGCTATTTCATCTGCATTGAAAATCTGTTGTTCAGTGCAGCCATCTTCATCAATTATCTTAGCTAGATCTTGTAGATGATTTACTGCAGCTTCTATAGCAGCACTTGTAGCTTCACCTGCACTTTGACGTTATAGAAGTGGCTTCTCTTTAAATCTCCTGAACCAATGTCTGCTACCTTCAGACTTTTCTTCTGCAACTTCCTCACCTCTCTCAGCCTTGCTAGAATTGAAGAGAGTTGGGGTCTTGCCCTGGATTACCCGCTGAAGGAATGCTGTGGTTGGTTTGATGTTCTATCCAGACCACTAAAACCTTTTCCACATCAGCAATAAGTCCGTTTCTCTTTCTTATAATTTGTGTGTTCACTGGAGTAGCACTTTTATCACAACTTAGCTAACTGGCACAAGAAATTAAGCTTTCAGACTTTCTCGGCTTTTAACAGACCTTTCTCACTGAGCTTGATCATTTCTAGCTTCTGATTTAAAGTGAAAGACGTGACTCTTCCTTTCACTTGAACCCTTAGAGGCCATGGTGGAGTTATTAATAGTTCTAATTTCATTGTTGTTACATTCAGAGAAAAGGGAGGCCTGAGGAGAGGGAGAGAGATGGGAAACTACCAGTGGATAGAACAGTCAGAACACATACAACATTTATCAATCAAGTTCATCTTATATAGGCCCAGTTATAGTGCTCCAAAGCAGTTACAATAGTAACATCAAATGTTACTGATCACAGATCACCATAATAGATATAATTATCATGAAAAAGTTTGAAATTTTATAATTAGCAAAATATGACACAGTGAAGTAAAATGAGCATGTACTGTTGGAAAAATGGCACTGATAGACTTACTCAAAGCAGGGTTGCTACAAACCTTCAATTTGTAAAAACCATAACATATGTAAAATGCAACAAAGTACAAGGAAACGAGGTATGCCTCTATTTACAATGTAATTCATTGTTGTTATGTACTCTATGGATATCTAAGAGAAAAATCTCCATCATGGTAATATAGTGACAACCATATGCAGGTTCTGATGCCCTTTCTTCCCTTACCAAGAGGTGTCCAGAAATCTAAGCACTTGGACATTTAGGCAACAGCTAGTGAGCTAAGCATGTGGATAAAGGTAGCAATTGATTCTTGAAGAGATAGGGTTTCATATTGTTATATTCACTGAGTTATGTGTATTGCTGATTCTAAGTGTATCTAGGTAAATGCATCTTAAATATGTCTTTTAGTAACTTAAATGTTAATTGAGCTATAAGGTTATAAGCATGCATGTGTGGGTTCAATCCCTGGCACAAAAATGAAAAGAAAAGAAAGTGTGTGTGATAGATTTACTGACACTTTTTTTTAAAACAGTAAACAAAGCAGTAGTGCATCTTGTAATTAATTTTTAGATGTATTTTAGGTGGTACTATTTGTTTAGTAAGAATGAGGCTACCAATCTATATTTAAAAACTTAAAGTGGGCAATGAATGCATATGGAATTTCTTTTGAGGATGAAGCAACTATTTTAGAATCAAGGTAATGACTGCATAATTGAATATTACTAAAAACTATTGAATGGTATACTTAGGGGGTATGTGAATTATATCTCAACAAAGCTGCTTAAAAATAACATTAGTATTATTTAGCAATACTAATTCTGTGAAGGAAGACCTGGGTGCTGCCTCCTAAGAGTTAATATAATGAAATTTAGGGCCTTGAAAAGTCTACTACCCTTTTGCCATTTCTGTTGCTGAACATTGCCATTAAAACATAACCTCACTTCATTTTCCAGAGACAATAGGATTTGTCATGCAAGTCCTCAACAGTTTAGGAGGAGGTGCTTAAAAAGTTTTCCCCACCCCTCAGGACACATGCACTTAGAAGAAAGGACAAGAGTTCATTCCCTGAGGCAGCAGAGCCTCTGGTTCTGCCCCCATTCCTCAGCCACTTCAGAGAGCCATCACCTAACACCTGCTACTCAAAAGCCCTTATCAGCCATGTTTTCGCAGCTAATCTCCTTCTGATAAAGTGATTCTTTTTTCAGAGCTGTATTAGCAACACGTGGTAGGGACCAAACTTGTGTGCCCTTATTCCCCCTCCCACTTTTGTCTACCAGTTCATTTTCCCATGTTAGCAAAAGAACACTGTTTTAAAACAGTCTCATAAAATGGGTTCTAGTGTTTACTGGGGAAGAACAACTAGAGGAGTGGCCACCTGTTTGTTGAAACTTGGACTTGTGGGAATGCAGCTGCACAGGTGTGTGGCAAGGTGTGTCTGAGGTAGCTTTACCTTACCTGGACTGATTTGATCTGGCAGTTGAGTTCTTTGCCATTCCTCTTTTTATGAAAATGAGAAGCACAGGAAGTTGATGTGTGTGTTTCCAGGGAATTGAGACAAACCTCTGCCATAGTTTCCCAATACTCAATATCTGCGAGCTAACTTGGGTATTCTGAACTGAGACTTCAGCAAGTGCTGGACATGGAATGGCAGAAAGCAACAGGTAAAAAAAAAAAAATTTTTTTTTTTTTTTGCCTGACAGATATTCTGTACATATGTTTGTACTCTGTCTTCCTTTTCTGATGGTTCTTTGGGAAGCTGATTTGGTTGCATAGATTGTTTTAGTGATGTGACTGGGGGAGGGGAAGAAGGTAGGTGGGAGGAAATAAGATACAAAGCGTTCAGAATAACTACTGGAGCTTCTTTTTTTCTTCTTCATATTCTTAATGAATTTAAACATGTGCATTGATTTAAGAATCAGACCCAAGAGGTTAGGGTTACAGAAGACAATTAAGAATTTCAAGAAGTAGGAAAAATTTTCTCTTTTTAAGAGGAAATTGGTATTGGTACTATTATTCTTAAATTGGATGGTAAGAATACACAGGTATTGATTATATTCTTTTTTGTTTTAAATCTTGCATACTATACATTTTAAATAAAAATTGTCAGGTATTTAGGGCAATTAGAGAAACTGGTTTGCATAGATGAAGGGTAATTTGCAAACTGAACTGGCCTTTGAAGAAGAAATTATAAAATGAAGAGACAAGTTTGATGAGGTCTGTGTAAAAGCTGTTTATTTACCACAAACTGTACAATCAGATGAATCTTGATGAAAGTAAACATTTTTCTCCATCTATAAGATGAGAAGCTTCCTAATTGATCATGTATATGTAGAGGACCAGTTTCTGAGCAAAATTCAAAATCATTCTGAGCCAGGCAGTCTCGAAAATCCTGCTGACAATTATTAGTCATTTTAGCCCTGTAGAGGCTCATCTCAAAAATGTTTGTTTGTTTGTTTGTTTATATCAGGTCTTGCTATGTTGCTAAGACTGGCTTGGAACTCCTGATCCTCCTGTCTCAGCCTCCCCAAGCCACTATGGTGACCTTTCATCAGACTCTGAATTCACCTTACCCAGAACTGTACTATTCTCCCCATCCTCTCATCCTTTTCTTTCTACTCTTTTTCCAGTATTTTGTAGCTTTGGTGATTGCATCAGCTTACCCATGTATAAAATTTAGACATTTCCTGAATTCATTCTACCTTAATGATCCTCTTTCTTTGACCATTCAGAACCTTTTCCCTGGAATGTGCCCCCCGAAACACACCTTCTCTGTTTAACACTTTATTCGTGCATAATAACTCCCACAGATTAAACCCTACTACTGACTATCCTGCTCCTCATCTCCAGGCTGAAATCAGATTTGTTCTTCAGTAGTACTATTATTCGGACTAGTTTAATCAAGTAAATAATATGTTGTTGCTCTTCATTCACTACATTGTGAACTTTGTGAGGCTGCTTTTCCTTAGGGTTTTCTTCACTCCACAGAGCCTAATACATAGATGTGTCAATGTTGAATAACCTTTTCTCAAATGGAAATAAGCCCTGGGCCGGCCCGGTGGCGCATGCCTGTAATCCCAGCACTTGGGAGGCTGAGGCAGGAGTTCAAAGCCAGCCTCAGCAATGGTGAGGCACTTAGTGACTCAGTGAGACCTTGTCTCTAATAAAATACAAAACAGGGATGGGGATGTGGCCCAGTGGTCTAGTACCCCTGAGTTCAATCCCTGGTAACCAAAAAAAAAAAAAAAAAAAAAAAAAGAAAGAAAAAAAGAAGCTCTATGTAGTAATTATCTATGTCCATAAGATGGCAGCAGAGGAATGTCAGTTGATCTTGGGTGCATTGCTCCTGAAGTCCTTGTTTTGTGTTTGAATCAGTTTTCAGATGAGCATATCTTCCCCATTCCATTTTAAGTGTGTTAGTAGAAGTAAAGATATTTTCTGGAATACGGAGGCCCTTTGTAAACCTCCACTCTTGTGCTTCTTAAAAATAGAGGAGCAGGCACAAGGAAAAAAAAAAAAAAACTCCCTGGGTTGCAAGAAGGATGCCTTGTTTACCCTTCAGCAAAGCACACAATTTATGCCTTCTCAGGCAAGCCATGTAACTCACTGGTCTGAGTTTCTTAATTGGCTATTTGGTGGAGTTAGGAGATCTGTAGAAAATATTGAATTCTAAAAATCACAGAATTCCAAACCATCAGTGACTCTCTTACCATTTGTGTGCTCCATATTGTGCTAAGAACAGTGGATTATGATAAAAAAGGAATATGCCCCATGTTATACCATCAAGATTTAGTACATCAGGGCTGGGGTTGTTGCTCAGTGGTAGAGTACTTGCTTGGCGTGTGCAGCACTGGATTCGATTCTCAGCATCACATATAAATACATAAAGGTCCACTGACAACTGAAAAACAAATTTTGTTTAAATATTTTTTTATTTGTAGGTGGACACAATAATACCTTTATTTTATTTATGTGGTGCTAAGGATCAAACCCAGGGTCTCACACATGCAAGACAAGCGCTCTACCGCTGAGCCATAGCCCCAGCCCCCAAAACCAAAATTTTAAAATCTAAAATAAAAAGATTCAGTACACTAAATTTATACATAGCAAATCATGAGTACTTATTACAGAATAATACATCCTTACGTGCAAAATTGTGTTCAAGTAGGCGTATTAGGAGTTCAGAGAAGAAGGTGAATGGTGTAGAAAGGAGGGACTAGATAGCTGGGCACATTGGTGCATGCCTGTAACCCTAGAGATTTGGAGAAGCAAGTGAGAAGTTGTCTGATAGGCCACCTGTCCAGTATTGGGTGAGGATGCTGGGATAAGAAGTTTATCTTTGGGAGAGTTCTAGAGCATTGGGTAGGCATATTTCTATTTAAAGAAGTTCTTAAAAATTGGAATTAGCTGACAGCAATTGCCTGAATGATTATTTCTGATTCTTCTTTAAACAATTCTTTTTCTTCCTCAGAATCTCTTAGATAACCATGGGCAATATACTGACCCAGTTCTTTAATTTATTTCCTCTTAGGAAATCTTAGTCTTCTAACCTGAAAGGGAAATAGGATATGATTCACAATCCCTGTGCACTTGTGCTGAAAATGGGTTACTGGTCATTGACATGTAAATAAAATACAGTAATAGCTCAAAGATCCCTCAAGAACCAAATTCCTTTATAATGAAGCTCATGGTGTTTAAAAGAAACCACTTAGCACACAAAGTCCATAGATAATGGGAAGCAAAAACTGCAAGCTTAGCTTTATCTATGACAAAAATATGCCTGTGTAAAGATCATTTGTCCTTGACAGGTGCTTGTCTTTCCCATCTTGATAGAACTCATAGCCCTGCATTGCCCTCTGATGTTGCCATATTTCACTTTTTCCTTTGCTGTTGTAAGTCTTTTTAAAGTCCTCTAATTTGCCACGCACAGTGGTGCATGCTTGTAATCCCAGAGGCTCAGAAGCCAGGGCAGGAGGATTGCAAGTTCAAGGTCAGCCTCAGCAATTTAGTGAGACCCTGTCTCAAAATAAAGAAAGGGCTGGGGATATGGCTCAGTGGTAAAACACCTCAGAGTTCAATCCCTGGTACCAAAAAAGGGGGGACCTCATTTTATTTTATCCACTTCCTGACCTCCTTTTCATTCTTCAACTTATTAGAATAGAAATTCTGCCACACTTGCCTGTCTAGTGAAATTGCTCTGCTAAAGAGTCCTGTGAAGTTCCTTGTTATTCAATGGTCACTTCATCTTGTACCTTGAACTTTCAGTAACATTTTATAATTTTGACTACTACTTTCTTAAATTTTTATTCTACCATGGCCTCTCTGATACCATTCTTTCCTGGCTTACTTCTGTCTTTTCCGATTGTTCTTCCTTTGTGTCCCTTCTTAACTGTTTTTCCTCTGTAACATCTTTAAATATTATTCCACAAGCATCCTTTGTTTCTCTTTCTCTGGCACTCTCTGCAGCTGACCTTATCCACTCCAGTTGCTTCAGCTGTCACTTTAATCTCTTGTCTCAAATGCAGACTTCTCTCCCATTCTTCATAAAATGGCATGTAAAAAGCTTAGGACACTGCCTGACTTCTAGTGAGTACTCCATGACAAGCCAGTTGTGACCATTATTTTTCTTCCCCTCTTATTTCTTTGTGGAAAGTATGGTTACAGGTTTGCATTTCTTTAAGGGTTTTTCAAGTCCTCTTTAGAAAGAGAGTATAAACAAAGTAAACCAAAGAAGTCTTTCCTCTGACTTTTAAAAGGCAAGAGAAAAAAAGACTATTCTCATGTATTTAAAAAAAAAATCTTTGTTATTGTCCTGCATAAGTGTCACCCAATTTGGAAACTTGGAAATCAAACTAGAAACCTTTTCCTTCTCTACTACTCACCTTTAGTCTGTCACCAAGTCCTGCCATTCTCAAGAATCCTTCAAGTCCCTGTCTCTTCTGTACCTGCACTTCCTATTGGCTCAGGCTTCCCAGCTAGACCCTTGGCTTCCCCCCACCCCTTACCCCACAGCTGGTCCACCCTCACAGTGCCACAGTAGGTATTGTCCTGCTAGGTCACTGTTTACTACTAAAAATCCGAGAAGGGTGGCCCCAGGAATTGTTGTACCCCCTTGTTTTCTAGGAAGCTTCTTATTCCCTTTAGATTCTACTCAGATCACCCTCCTGTGATGTTTTATTCCTGAGTCTCCCAGGCAGTATCAGGTTTCCTCTCCAGAGCACTATTTGTGGCATTGTTCTGTCTTCGATTTTAATTATCACTACTTAATATGTTCATCTTCCCCACAAGATCCAGCTTTCAGGCAGACCTTCATTTTTATAAGTCAAAAAAGGCAAGATGGGGAGATAGCTGAATATGAAAAAGATGAATGAATCGACACACTATTGACTAAACTTTAAAAATGGCAAATAAGCAACCATCTTGTTGCCGATTGGGGCCGACCTTAGGACAAAACTAATAGCTCAGATTCTGATTTTTTCCATAACTTAATCCAGTAATTGTTTTGGAATACCTAACCTAGGGCAGTCTCCGTGCTCAGTGCTGGTAATGTAAATGACAAAGAGTGGTCTCCACCTTCCTAGAACTTGATCACAGTGGCAAGCAGTGGTTAGAATATAAGGAATTTCATTCACTAGATCTTAAAGCCCCTCCACCCGTTTTTATATATAACCTACAATCTGTTGTAGTGACCAATGTCTAACTTAGTGGGCTAAGGTAATTGCTGGAATTCATATTACTTTTAAATTTGAATGAAAATTCTATGCGTTTCTTCAATAGTGCATTTAAAATTTTTTTCTGTAATTGAAAAAAAATCCCTTAGACTGGTAGGAGTGATGGCTATAAAGTGGCATGAGGGAATTACGGGGGATGATGGAACTATCCTGTATGTTGATTATGGTGATACAATTCATGGGACTGTGTGCATTTGTCAAAACTCTCAGACCAGTATACTAAAAAGGGCAAATTTTCCTGTATACAAATTATACCACAGAAATATGACTTTAAACAGTGTCACTGAGTGTTTTTTTTGTTTGTTTGTTTTTTGGTACTGGGGATTGAACTCAGGGGCACTGGACCACTGGGTCACATCCCCATCCCTTTTTTGTATTTTATTTAGAGACAGGGTCTCACTGAGTTACTAAGTGCCTCGCCATTGCTGAGACTGGCTTTGAACTCGTGATCCTGCTGCCTCAGCCTCCCAAAGTGCTGGGATTACAGGCATGCGCCACCGCGCCCGGCATGTGTTTTTTTTTTTTTTTTTTTTTTAAACTTAAAAAGTTTTAACACATTTGGGAGGCTGAGGCAGGAGGATTGCAAGTTCAAAGCCAGCCTCAGCAATGGCGAGGCACTTAGCAACTCAGTGAGACCCTGTCTCTAATAAAAATACAAAAAGGGCTGGGGATGTGGCCCAGTGGTCAAGTGCCTCTGAGTTCAATCTCTGGTACCAAAAAAAAAAAAAAGTTTTAACACATAATCATTGCATATGTTTATCAGGTGCCGTGTGACATTTCAATACATGTGTACAATGTGTAATGCTCAGACCAGGGTAAATGGTGTATCTCTCACCTCAGACATTTATCATTTCTTTGTGTTAGAAATATTCAAAATTCTCTCTAATAACTATTTTGAAGTGTTGAATTAATTGTTTTGAATCATAGTTATTCTACTACTCTATAAAATAGAAGTCATGGGGCTGGGATTGTGGCTCAGCGGTAGAGCGCTCGCCTAGCGCGTGGGCGACCCGGGTTCGATCCTCAGCACCACGTACAAATCAAATGCATTGAATAAAACGCATTGTGTACAACTAAAGCAAATAAATAAAAATATTTAAAAAAATAAAAAATAAAAATAAAATAGAAGTCATTCCTCCCATGCAGCTATACCCCTGTATACATCAACCATTTCTTGCCACCCTCCTTCCTCCACCCACAGAGTCTTAATTAAAGGACTTTGATCCATTTGCAAAGTGGAGGTGATTAGAAAATTAAGTTAATAGATCTATAGGCCTTCTCTGAAGGTTAATCTGGTTTACCTTCTAGACCCTGCCCCTTTTAATCGGAGCTAAGGGAAAGTACAGAAATTCTTGAAATTGTTAGCAAATTTTTGTGTATATGTAAGTTCTTTTATTCTGGGAAGGGATTACAGTTTTTTTTCTGATTGTTAAAGGTGTTAGTGTTTAGTACAGGTTAAGAACCACAGGTATGGGAGCTTTTCCTACTACCCCCCCCCCCCCCCCCCTTTTTTTTTTTCCCCCTTAACAGAGGCCATGCTAGTGATTATAGCAGCAAGAAATTTCTAGGAGCTGGTGAGAGTAGAGGAGTCTGTAAATCTACTAGTCTTAAGTTTTCCACACTGTGAAATATGAATACCTCTCTGTTATGTGTATCTCTCAGCTTGAAAGAGTTCTTTTTATATTAATGATCACTTTTCAGAGTTAAAGATTTTTTAACCTTAACTCTTAAAAAGTTCATTTATAAAAATGTCCACAATAACCTTATTTTAAGTTAAAAATAAAAATGATACTTATTTTCACCTACAGTAATATTACTGCTAACATCTTTATATATTGTTTGAGATTATGATCTACTTATTCTTTTTCTTTTAACAATTATTAAACATTACAAATACCCAGTTTATCCATCTTCTAGCTTGATCAGGTCCCAATATTTTGCCTAATTGTTTCAATTCTTTTTACAGAAGATAATTAGAAATTACTTTGAAAACTTGTACTCTAATAAAATAGAAAATATTGAAAGCATTGACAGATTTCTAGAGTCGTATGATTTGCCTAAACTGGAACTGGAGGCTATACACGATTTAAACAGATCAATTACAAGCGAAGAAATAGAAGACGTCATCAAAAAGCTACCAACAAGGAAAAATCCAGAATCTAATGGGTTTTTAAATAGACTATTGAGAATATATGGTGTAAGCCCCTGTAGACCTTGATCTCTTCCCTTAACTCCCTTCCTACAGGTAGTCATCCTCCTGAATTTGATATTTATCATTCTTAAACCTATTGTTGTTATTATTTTATTTATGAACATACAAATACCTTTTACATTTTTATACTTTGAATACATTATTTTGAAACTTACTATTTTTACCCAGCATTCATTTTAAATGTTTATTTTAGTCTATCATGTGATATACCCGTTTTCTTTTTTCCCATGCTAATGGATATTGAAGTCTTCTTTTTTCTAACATTAATGATGTTACTGCATACATTCTTGTTCATATTTCTTTGTATAAATGTGCAAGAGTTTCTAAAGGGTATTTATTTTCAAGTCAATTTCTGGGTCTGAAGAAGTGAGTATATATTGCTACCTTCTTTGAATCACTAGCACTTTATGAGAGTTCTTTCTACTTGACATGTTTGTTTTTTTTTAATATTTTGACAGTCTAAGAAAATGTAGTCCTTTCTTCTTGTTTTAATTTGCATTTTCTTTATACTATTGAAACAACATTTTCCTCCCTCCCTCCCTCCCTCCCTCCCTTCCTTCCTTCCTTCTTTCCTTCCTTCCTTCCTTTTCCAGGGATTGAACACAGAGGTGCTTAACCACTGAGCCACATCCACAGCTCTTTTTATATTTTATTTTGAGACAGGGTCTAAGTTGCTTAGGGCCTTGCTAAGTTGCTGAAGCTGGCCTTGAATTTGCGATCCTTCTTCCTCAGTCTCCCAACTCACTGAGATGACAGGTATCCACCACTATGCACAGCTAAAATAGCATTTTCTCATCCATTTATAGGCTTTTCTGGCTTCCTATTTTGTGAATTCCTTGATTATGTATTTTATTGATTTTTGTTGTTGTTGGAGTTGTTGGTCTTTTTTAAAAAAAAATGGTTTAAGTTTTTTATATTTTCCAGGTACAGGTATTTTCCAAGTTAGGTATCTGTAGTACTTTTTAGTTTGTCTTTTAATGTCTGTGTAATACTGTATCATATGAATGATCCACAATTTATTTAACCATTCCCCTGTTGTTTGAGAGTCGCATTATTTCTAAGTACCCTTTGTTGCATTTTTTTGACTAAAAGAAAATTAACTGTAGTGTTGAATTTGTCCTGATCTATTTTGTAGTCAGTGATAAATATTTGAGATAGTTGGCCAGGTCCAGTTGGTATAGCCTATGGGTATGAAATAAAGCATCACTCACTGGCCTTGTGCACGAGTCTGTTATTGTTGGCATCAGCTCTGACCAGTGAACTAATTATAAAACTGACCTACATAAGTAAAATATTGTCTTTGTGAAAGTGGCTTTGACACTTGAGGCTGGCATGTTTTTAATGGAACCAATCAATATTCCAAAGGAAAAGAATCAAGATGATATAGTATTTATCTAAGATACATCACAGAAATACCAGATACCCAAAAGGAGTTCTCTGAGCCATAGTTTGGTGCTGTGGAACTTAGGGACTAGAGCAAGGATCAGCAAAATATTTCTGAAAAGGACTAGATAGTAAATATTTTAAGCTTTGCAAGCCATCTGGCTTCAGTTCCACCAGGGTAGAATGGCAAGCAGTGGGTACACAGCTCACCCACTGATTTATGTATCATCTAGGACTGCTTTGGCACTAGAAAGTCTGCAAAACCTAATGATTTATTATCTGGGCCTTTACAGAAAAAAAATATGCTGACCCCAGTGCCTGCAAACTCAGTACTATTGGCATTTCAGGACAGATAATTCTGCCTACTGCCACCTCTGGAGGAAGAGATCAAAATTGTCTCCTTTTGAGAACTCTTGATTCAGAGAATTCAGGAAATGCTTAGATTGGCTACATGAAGTTTCCTCCTCTTCCTTCTGCTGGTCCTCTTTACTTAAACCTCAGCTCTAATGACAGTGTTGAAATAGGCCAACAAGACACATGAGCGTTTGAATGCAATTATTCCAAACCATGAAATCAGTTCATATCTTGATATGTGACACATAATAGATCTAGAAATCTGTAGCTAGCTTATCAAATTTAGTAGTTCTTATAGCCTCCCTCTATGTAGGTTTAACCCATTTATAGCAGATCTGAAATCTGTCCCTGCATTTCTCTCATGTGTTCCTTCCTTCCTTCCTTCCTTCCTTCCTTCCTTTGTGTGTGTGTGTGTGTGTGTGTGTGTGTGTGTGTGTGTGTTTCTCTATCTCTTCACCACCCTTTGAATTTGCCAGCTGGCTAGGCCTGAGCCTCTGGTGGTCAGGCAGTATTTACAGCTCACTTGGATGAATGCAGCAACTAGGATAGCCCAAGGGCAGATGAAATAGTATCCAGAACAAGAATGCTCTTTTGCTGTACCTCCTTTACATGAGGAATAATTCTCCCTCCTCTGTCTATCAAATGAGAAGTTGTATTGATTGGTTTGGTACAGTGTATAAAATATGTATCTAATGAAATGGTGTTTTTGGGAACTATTAGCAGCATTGCTTCTGCCAAGCCCCAAGATTTTTGCCTTCCTCCCCATTTCTCCTCCCCTTCCTTCTCCTCCTCCTTCCTAGTAGCAGCTTCTTAGCAAATTACAGGCTTTGCCTCTGGTTTGCTGGATAGCAGTGGCAGTGCAAGCCTTTTCTAGTTTCCAAGGGAGACCGGGTGCTGAGACTGCAGTCTTTCCCATCAGCCACTTACCTTTCTTGCTCTTCGTCTCCATTCATCTCTTGACCTTCATTCTGCCATGCAGGCCTGTGCAAGGAGGTAACAGTCTGTTTTCTTGGAGCTGTCTGTGTCAAAGGGGGCAAGAGGGAAAGAAGGGTGGTATGGGGTAAGGCATGTGGAGACAGCAGAGTGCAAATGCTGCAATTAGCAAAAAAAGTAGCTCTGAAGTGTGCTGCATCTGTGAGTCTGTTCCTGTTTGCTGTATCTATAAATATCTTAAAGGTGGGAGCCCAAAACTACCTCATAAAACTTAAAGGTACCACATAAAAAAATGTAAGGTTACAGTAATATTGCCTCTGGGAAACATGGAAGAAAAAAATGAGAACTTCAACAAGAAAATGAACTCAGTTGCTTTTAAACTTAGCTGGCAAATAAACTGTATTCTCAACAAAAAATTTTGTTAAGTTTACGTTGTATGAGTTGGGTCTGATTTTCAGGCTTAAGAAAGGGGCTGACAATAAATGTTTTTTAATTGGATTTTCAGGACTTCAAGAGCTGTGTTTTCCAGTGTGGTATTCAGTAGTTGTGTGTGGCTATTTAAGTTTTAATTAAAATGAAATGAAATTAAAAACCAGTTTCTGTGTTGCACTAGCCACATTTTAAGTGCTCAGTAACCACATGTGACTAGTGGCTACCATATTGGACTGTTCAGATATATAAATTTCCATTATTACACAAAGTTCTGTTGAAAGTACAAAAGGAAATAGCATATGGAATATAGGAAATTTAGTATCAATGGGTTCTGAATTGGTGGATTCAACCAACTGAAGATCAAAAATATTCAGGGAGGGGCTGGGGTTGTGGCTTAGCAGTAGAGCACTCACCTACCATGTGCAGGGCGCTGGGTTTGATCCTCAGCACCACATAAAAATAAATTAATTAAAGTATTGTGTCCAATACAACTAAAAATATATTTTTAAAAAATATTCAGGGAGGGCTGGGATTGTGGCTCAGCAGTAGAACATTCGCCTAGCACGTGCACAGCCCGGTTCGATCCTCAGCACCACGTAAAAATAAATGCATTGTGTACAACTAAAAGCAAATAAATAAATATTTTTAAAAAATATTCAGGGAAAAACTGCATCTGTACTAAACATGCGCAATTTTTTTTTCTGGTTGTTATTCTCTAATAGTATAACTACTATTTTCGTAGCATTTACATTGTATTAGGTATTACAAATAATCTACATATGACTTAAGTATATGGAAGGATTTTTGTAGATTATATTGCAAGTGCTGCACCATTTTATAGATGGAACTCAAACATTTGTGGATTTGGTATGGAGGAGAGTGTCCAATTGAACCAACCCCCCCTTAAATACTGAGGGAAAGCTGTTTATTTGGCCAGACCAATTAATAAGCATTTTAACAGGAAGTTTTCAAGGATATTTGCCCAGAATCAGCATAAATATGGATTCACTGTGGCTTAAAGCTGAAGGGGACCTTAAAAACTGTAGACCAAACCCCTTTATTTTTATAAATGATGAAACCAAAGTCCCAAGAGATTAAGTGATTCTATTAAGGCAAACTAGTAATTGAAGTAGAATCCAGTTATCTGTTCTTTCTACTGTACCATAGTGTGAGCATCCTATTCCCAATTAGAGACAGCAAATAAAACTTGAATTAAAACCTGACTGGTTATAGAATCAACTGCATCCTTCAGAGGAGAATTTAGTCACTCTCTTCTTTGGTATGTATCATTTGTTCATGATGACCTTGTCGCATGTAGATGGCAACCTCTGGAAATGTAAAACCAGCTTTTCCAAAATATACGAATACCTGCAAGACTGGCTTCCAGTCAGCTTAATCTCAAAGTGGATTAAGGAAATTTGCCTCAGCCCCATGGTTCTCAAAGTGCAAATGAGCATCAGCAGCAGAGAAATAATTAGGAATGCAAATTCTTAGACTCCCACCCCAAACCCTACCAAAGAAGAATCTATGGGGGTGTGGAATCTAGTTCTCCAAGTGATTCTGTGGCAAGTAAAAGTTTGAGAACCACTTTCTTAGCCTAACTGCTCTGAAGGATGACATCTTCTAGTTCTGTGAGTTAAGACTACATTTTTCATTAATTATTAATTAATTCAAAAGTTACCAGACATACGGAGAAATAAAACTGATTTACCAAAAGATCAAAAGAAAAAACAGATAATAGGACCAGATCAGATATTGATATTGTCAGACATGGACTTTAAAATAATTATGATTAATATATTCAAAAAATATAAGATGTAGGATTTCACAAGAGGACTGCAATCTATTAAAAGAATCAAGTGGAAATTCTAAACTGAAAAATAATTGAAATTAGTAAAGTCAATTGGTTAGTTTGCAGCAAACCCACTAAAGATTAAATGGGACAGTAGCAAATATCCAGAATGAAATTCACAGAAATAAAAAGATATACAGAAAAAGTATAATGAATACATGAAATGTGGCCAATCAGGCCTAACATAAGTAATTATAATCTCAGAAGAAGAGAGCTAACTTTTTTCATGAAACACTATTTTACAATGACTAATGATCAATCTATGGTTATAGACATTTTCTTTAAAATGAACCAAGTGACTCTGTCAAGCATTTGTTGCTAATCATAAAACTTAAACTTTGAAGCAAAAATTAGAATTTTAGAAAACTTGTATATGTCACTGTGAGTAATATTGACACCTTCCCATTATGTATATTGTTCTAAGATCAAAGGTGATATTAAAAAAATGTCTTTTTTTAATTGTATAATTAAATGTGTCAATATTAGGAAGATATGAATAACTAGGTGCATTGATATTTTGCAAATGACTAATGAAGATATAATGTTATAAAATTATGTATGGGTAAAAAGATCCAAACTGTAAAGTAGACCAATGCATCTTTTTTTTTCATATTTTTTTAATTGTAGATAGACAGAATACCTTTGTTTTGTTCATTTAGTTTTTTTGTTTTGTTTTGTTTTACGTAGTCTGGTGATCAAACCCAGTGCCTCAGGAGTTCTACCACTGAGGTGCTCTACCACTGAGTCACAACCCCAGCCCAAACCAATGCATCTTAATGTAACAGAATATGAAAAGTTTCTTAATACATTTCAGATTCCACATTGGTATAGTATCAAACAATATCCACAATTATCTGAAAAAAACAATCACAATACTCCTTATTTTTACAACTATATATCTGTGTGAGGCTAGATAGTCTTAATATATTTCAACTAAAATATATTGACTTTCAGAAGCAGCTATGAGAATCTAGCTATCTTCTACGAAATCAATATTAAAGGAAAATTATAAAAATGTAAAACAAAGACTGAGGCAAGTGGACCACAAGTTTAAGGCCAGCCTGGGCAACTTAGTGAGACTGTCTCAAAAGAAAATAAAAAGGACTGTGTTTGTAACTCAGTGGTAGAGTGCTTGCCTAGCACATATGAACTGAGTTCAGTCCCCAGCAACAACAACAACAAAAAAAAAAGTGAAATAACATATAAATATATAGTAAAGAAAAGCATCCAATAAAGTTAGTACACCCTAGTGATTAAAACAACAACAACAACAACAACAAAACTTCTTAGCCTGCTTCCTATAGAAATAGAAGGGAATTACTTTAATTTAGTAAGTAGTATTTAAAGAAATCTTAAAACAAACATCACACTTAATGGCAAAATACTGAAAATATTTTCTCTGAAGGCTAGTAGGATAGGGAAAGGATTGGGAAAGAAGAAATAGATCTCATTTTACAGGTGGTACAATTTTGCCTGAATAGTTTTTGCCTGAATAGACATTTACAAATAATGTCTTAAATTCAGTGATTTTTACTGATGGCAAATAGCATTTCTGCCATTTGGACTTTGCCTTAGTTCATTCTTAGAGCATAGAAATCCCTTCAGTGTGTAGAAGTGTGACCTCAAGTCATGCAGCAAATATCCTACTTCTCTGCAGGTCCTATCTGACTCCTGTACGGGATGAGGAAGCAGAGTCTTTACGGAAAGCACGTTCCAGACAAGCTCGGCAGACCCGAAGATCTACTCAAGTGAGTATGATTTTTTTTTTTAAATATCCTTTCATTTATCTATTTTTCCACTGGAGATACATTTTAAAACTACTAAAATGAATGCTTTATCCCAGCCACTGTATTAAAAACTCTTGCTGTTAAATCTTATACTACAGAGAATCAATTGAATTTGTAGCTCCATCTGCCCACTCTCCAGCTACCCACTCATACCTCTGTGCCTCCAAGCTCAGAGTAAGACTCATCATTCCACTAGTGCTTGCGGATCTTAAGAACCCTGTGCACTGTAGAAGGGAAGGTTGAGGGTTGTTGGACATGAACAAAACTTGATAGACATATGCATGTATGGAAATGTCACAATGAAACCCATAAATTATATAATTAATATGTATTAATAACTATATTTAAAAAGAATCACATATTCCTACCACACTTTAGGAATCCGTAAGGGAAAATAGTTAACAGTTCCTCAAAATGTTAAATATAGAGTTTATTCAATTCAGCAGTTCTACTCTTAAGTACATCTGTAAAAGAAATGAAGGGCTGGGGTTGTAGCTCAGTGGTAGAGCACTCGCCTAGCACGTGCGCGGCCCAGGTTCGATCCTCAGCACCATGTAAACGTAAAATGTATTGTGTACAACTAAAAGCAAATAAATAAATATTTTAAAAAAAATGGGGCTGGGGTTATGGCTCAGCGGTAGATCGCTCACCTAGCACATGCACAGCCCGGGTTCGATCCTCAGCACCACATAAACATAAATGCATTGCATTGTGTACAACTAAAGTAAATAAATAAATATGTTTTTAAAAACTTATATGTAAATGTTTATAACAGCATTATTCATAATAGTCAAAAAGTAGAAACAACCCAAATGTCTATTAACTAAAGAATGAATAAACAAAATGCTCTATGTTCATACAATGGAATATTATTTGGTATTAAAAAGTAATGAAGTATTGCTACATGCTACAACATGTATAAGCTTTGAGAAAACATTATGCTAATTAAGCTGAAGAGGCCAGACTCAAAAAGTGCCTTATATTGTATAATTCCATTTATATGATATATCCAAAATGGGCAAATCCAGGGAGAAAGAAAGTAGATGAGTGCCAGGGGCTAGAGGGAAGAGGAATGGAAAATGACTGCTAATAGGTGTGGGGTTTCTTTTTGGAGTATTGAAAAGTGTTCTGAAATTAGATAGCAGTGATTGTTGCACAACTCAGTGAATAAACTAAAGACTATGGGATTATTTAAAGGGTGAATTTTACAATATGTGGATTCTATTTCAGTAAAGATGTTACAAAGAAGGGTTGGGAAATCCCTTAAGAGAGCCATTGAAACAGTTTAAGGAAGAGTGTGATAGAATCTACTTTGTTTTGCAAAAATCCCCATGCAGAGAATTAATGGAAGTGGTAGGCAGCGTTTGTTTGCCAAGCCTGGAAACTAGAAGACTTGCTAGGAAGCTGTTAATAGTAGTCCAGGCTGAAAATGACAAGGGCATGAACTCAGGTTGTGATGGCAATGAGAATGGCGAGAAAGCTATGAATTAGAGTTAGTTAAGGAGAAGAGAAAGATTAGCTGATGGAAACAGAATGAAAAGGGAGCACCCAGAGAAGTAAAAAGGGAAGTAGAAAATAGTGGTGGCATGGAAATGACTGAAACATCAGTTTGCACAAAAAAGAGAAATTGAACGGTTTTAAATGCTGCAGAAGTCAAGTAGTAAAGTTGATGACTTAAAAAAGGAACATTATACATAGCAGCAAAAAGATCCTTTTGTCTTCCCTGATCCTTAGAAACTGGGTCAGGTTTTCTTTCTTTATTTTTGCTTGATGATTATTTCTCTGTTTTGCCTATTAGAACATATCCACTTTGAAGACCAAGGTGGACTATATTTTTTTTTTTGGCTTTGTTTTACTGTGATAAATATACATAGCATAAAATTTACCACTTTACCCATTTTTAAGTGTACAGTTCATTGATATTAAGTGCATTCATGTTGTTTTATAGCTGTCACCATCATCCATTTCTAGAACTTTGTTCAGCTTTCCAAACTGATACTCTACATCCATGAAACAGTTATTTCCCTTTCCCCCTGGCAGGCAGCATTCTACTTTCTGTCTACTTTAGGAACCTCATATAAGTGGAATCATGCAGCATTTGTTCTTTTGTGTCTGGCTTATTTCATTTAGCACAGTGTCATCAAGGTTCATCCATATTGTAGCATATGTCAGAATTGTCTTCCTTCTTAAGACTAAATAATATTCCATTGTATGTATATGCCATATTTTATGTATCCATTCATCTGTTGATGAACACTTGGCTCTTGTGAATAATACTGCTGAGAATGGCTATACAAAATTTCTCTGTGAGACCCTACTATCAGTTCTTTTATGTGTATCTTAGTTCTTTTATGTGTATCCTTAGAAACAGAACTTACCAAATCACATGGTCATTTCTACTTTAATTTTTAATTTGTGTGTGTGTGCACCCCCCCCCCAAGTGCACACTAGGGATTGAACCCTGGGGCATTCTACTACTGAGCTACATTGCCAGCCCTTTCTCTTTTGCATATTGAGACAAAATCTCACTAAGTTGGTGAGACTGGCCTCAACCTTAGAATTCTGTTCAGCCCCCAGAGTCACTGGAATTATAGGTATGCACCATCATGCCCAGCCTATTTTTATTTTTTTTTAAATATTTATTAGCCGGGCGCGGTGGCGCACGCCTATAATCCCAGCACTTTGGGAGGCTGAGGCAGGAGGATCGCGAGTTCAAAGCCAGCCTCAGCAATTGCAAGGCACTTAGCAACTCAGTGAGACCCTGTCTCTAATAAAAAAAAACACAAAAAAGGGCTGGGGATATGGCCCAGTGGTCGAGTGCCCTGAGTTCAATCCCTGGTACCACACACACACAAAAAAATTATTTATTTGTTTTAGTTGTACACAATACCTTTATTTTTACGTGGTACTGAGGATCGAACCAGGTCGCGCACGTGCTAGGCAAATGCTCTACCACTGAGCCACAACCCCAGCCCCTATTTTTAATTTTTTGAGGAATCGCCATACTATTTTCCAGTTTGCATTCCTATTACAGCTTACAAGGTTCCAAAATTTACTTCAAAAAGTAAAATTTGAAGGTCCTTTGCTCAATTAACTACAGACCCTGAGTGATCTATCATGGACTCTCTTTGTTTCAGTATTTCCATATAGCCTTCCCTCTACCCATGGTCTTTTTTTCCACCTCTCAAAGCAAGTGTTAGGTATGCCTGTTATGTATTGCTGTGTTTCTTTCTTAATATTTACATTTTCTCCTCATCTATTTTCTTATGTCATTTTTGTTTGATTAAAAGTTTCTTGACAGAGCCGGGCGTGGTGGCGCACGCCTGTAATCCCAGCACTTTGGGAGGCTGAGGCAGGAGGATCACGAGTTCAAAGCCAGCCTCAGCAATGGCGAGGCACTTAGCAACTCAGTGAGACCCTGTCTCTAAATAAAATACAAAAAAAAAAAAGGTCTGGGGATGTGGCCCAGTGGTCGAGTGCCCCTGAGTTCAATCCCCAGTACCAAAAAAAAAAAAAAAAAAAAAAAAA
Source organism: Tamias sibiricus (assembly GCA_025594165.1). Lineage (NCBI taxonomy): Eukaryota > Metazoa > Chordata > Mammalia > Rodentia > Sciuridae > Tamias > Tamias sibiricus. The sequence continues at coordinate 35,231,617 of CM046669.1, forward strand.
AAGTTTCTTGACAGAAATAATTTGTGTTGTCTTCGTAGTTCTAGTGCTTAAAGACAATAAGAGAATGAATGAATAAGTGAATTTTTTTTTTTTTTTTTTTAAAGCAAAAAAAGTTATGGATTTGGTATCCATTAACTACCTTCCAGCTTTGGGTAGTCCCTTTTCCTCTGATGATTTGAGCATATAACCACTTCAGTTAGAATCATCACATTCTCTTCCTAACTCCTTTGTCTCGGCTGCAAGTGACTCATCATTTGCTTTTCTTCTGCCCTGCTGCTTCTGTGACCCAGGGGCAAATATTAATTGTTGGAAGAACCTCGCTGGATGATTCCTAGAGTTACTTGGAAATGATGTTAAAGAAATAGCCAGTTCTTTTCTTTTGCTAACCTTTTCTTTTGGGAGTTCTTTTTCTGTTGTTGTTCTAGCTTCACTCTGAATTTTCATCTTTTTGGACATAGCTTTTCTTTCTATGAGTAAAATTAAGTTTTCCTAGCATCTGCTGTTCAGAAAATCTCTTTTGTTAACTGTTTGATCTTGGGAGAGTAGAGAGTATTCACATAAAAATGCCAAGAACTATTTGGTGTGGAAAAAATGTATCTATAACAGGCAGACATCAGTGTTGACCTATTTTCTGGGGATCAGATTGGGAAAGCTAAAGTATTACGTTTGAAATGTACCTAGATTCAGGCCTGGGTTCTTTGCACACAGAGATGCTTATTTTAAGCATTTATTGCTTGTAATGGCCTCATTATGCATTTTGGGATCTTCATCTGGGATTTGATAACCGTTGGATCTTTTTGAGAGTTTCCCTGCTTACTCAAGAGCTATTCCATGTTAGGATGAAACTGCCCTGATCTTGTGCTATTTTCCCAGGGTGTCACCCTAACAGACCTTCAAGAAGCAGAAAGGACTTTCAGCCGGTCCAGGGCAGAGAGACAGGCCAGTGAGAAACCTGCAGACACTGAAGGACTGGAGGGGAGCTCTGAGAAGCAGGAGCCCTCGGCTGTCCCAACAAAGGAAGCTGGGGAAGGCCAGCAACCCTGGGGCAGGAGTCTGGATGAAGAGGTGAGCTCATTTTTGCTGGCAAGTACTGTGACAAAAGCAGGGTAATTGATTCTGCAAATCTGTTCTTTACTGATCATTCAAATGCTCTTCTACCTTGCAGTGGACCACTCAGGAAAATAGCACTTGATGACTGTCTTTAGTTGGCAAACCTATGTGACTGAAAGAATTCAAAGGATGTCATTCCTTAAATGACCATTTTTTCCTCCTGGGAGTTAACTAATGCTTTCAAATAAGTATCTATCTATTCCAAAAAGAGAGGCCACAGTATAATAAAATGCAAATAAAAATATAAACATTTATTGAGTATTTTTGCCAGGCACTGTTTTAAGCATTCATGTGTATTTAATCCTGTGAGGTAGCTATTGCTATTCATATTTTATCTATGAGGAAATCAAGTCACAGAAGTTGGGTAACTTACCTAACGTTTCATGTGGCTGAGGAGTGGGTAAGCAAGATTTGAACACAGGCAGTCTGACTCCACAGCTTGCTTTCTTAACCACTAATGTGTTGTTCCCCAAACTGCTGCAAATGTAAGGGCTTACAGAACACTTCTGGGGTGTACATTTTGATTTATGTTGGGGTGGACATTTTGATTTATGTTTCATTTCTCTAGTGGAATTGGTAGCCACAGGTACAAGAGTATACTTAAGACAAACATACTCCTGGTTCTAGTTGTAACTGTTGTCTCTGTGCAATTATTATTACCACTCCTTTTCACTCTTAAAAGTATAGATTGATAAATTTTATGGTCAACATAGTTGTAGGAAAAAGGAATAATTTCTTTCATGTTCTAATTCTGAATGGCTAGATTCCATAAACTGGGGTTCTATTGTGTATTTTATAAGCCACTATATTTATTAAATACTTTTTACCAGATATTGTTCTAAGCACCTAACACATACTGTCTTATTTAATTTTCACCATCCTGTCTGAGGTATTATCCCTATGTTACAGATGAGGAAGCTAAAGCTCACAGAGGTTAAATAACTTATTCAGGGTCAAACAGCTAATACTAAAAATAGACTTTGAGCCAAGTTACATCTGGCTCCAAACCTTTCTTTATTTTGTTGCTTATGTCTTTGTAATTTGTTGTTGTTGTTCTCTATTTTTCTTTTTTCTTTTTTGGTCCTCAGGATGGAACCCAAGGCCTTATTGTACATTTTTGACAAGTTGTGTACCACTGAGCTATGTCCCCAGCCCCTTGTTTTAAGACAGTGTCTTGTTAAGTTGCTCAATCTGCCCTTGAACTTAGGATCCTCCTGCTTCAGCCTCCTGAGTAGCTAGGATTATAGGTGTGTGCCACCACACCAGGCTTATTTTATAATTTCTAAATTAGAAATAGTACAAAAATCTGTATATTGTGAACTTAATATGCAGTAAGAATTTATGCATCTTCAGTAAGCCAACTTGAGACTCATTGTCAAGTTCTGTCTTAACCCTTAGGGAAAAAAAATATTTCAAAGGGGAAAATGGGAATTTATAAAAAGCTTTAGGGGACTGGACTCAGTGGTAGAGTACTTGCCTAGCTTGCATGTGTGAGGCCCTGGCTTCTATCCCCAGCACCATAAAAAAAATAAATTAACAAGTTTCAATAAACGTTGTTATGGCAAATTAATGAGTATTCAGAAATGGGTAGAATTCTCAGATTTGTTCTCTGTTTTCAGATGCTTCCTACATTCTGCTTCTTTGTCTTGAGCTTTTTATTTTCCTATGTAAACTTTGCTTTTCAACACTCCATTTGGGAATAGCTCACCATGCTTCCTATTTTCATTCCAAGATCAAAAGAATTTTCATTAACACAGCACTACTAGTGCCCTTTAGTCATTTTAGGAATAGTTTGCCTATACTGCTAGTAACATGATGGTCTTTTCAGAGTAGCATCCAGAAGCTGCTTTTCTCTAATTAACTAACTTCAGTTCAGCTCAGTGACTGTTGATTGAGCATCAACTATTAAAGTAAGACTCTTAATGAAAAAGCCCATTTTGAATAAACCTGCTATCTTTATCCTTTGGCTGGACTTGACCTCTCATGTCTCATTCTGTGAATTATTTCTAGCCTGTCTATCGTCGCCTGAGGTGTCCAGCTCAGCCAGACAAACCCACAACACCAGTGTCTCCTTCTGCATCAAGACCTTCACTCTACACCAGTTCCCATCTGCTACGGACAAGTAGATCTTCCATCCCTGATTCTGAGAGTTCAGAGATCACTGTAAATACTACAACTGCAAAGGAAATGGAAAAAAATGGTAAGTAGAGTTTTAAAAGGTGAAAGCCACTCCCTCGTGCACATGCTGCAGATATCTTAAGATTTGCTTCATCTCTGGCCAGAGAGTGAAGAAGTGGATTTGGATGATCAGTCCTCTAACAGGCTGTCCATTCGAGAGAGAAGGCGGCCCAAGGAACGACGAAGAGGCACAGGCATCAACTTCTGGACAAAGGATGTAAGTGGATTAGTCCATGCTGGGCCATAGCACGTTATGCTTGGCTGCCAGTCTTTCTGTTGAGTTCAAAAGAAAGAGTCCCATGTGGTACCATGAATCTTGCAGATTGATAAGAACCTATTACTGAGGAAAAGCAAAAAAAGATTTAGCTAATGTGGGGCTCATTTAGTATGTTCCTGCTGGATGCCCAGTACCAAGAATAGTGCTAATCATATGGTGGCATTCAGTATATAATTTATGAAGAATTTTAAGAACTTGAAATTTATAATACAATATAAACAAATCTAACAAGTGATTAAAAATGCCAGGTTTTAGCACTCTTCCTGAATATTCCCTTAAACTCATGTAGTCAACAATATCTTAATACCAAAGATAAGCAGAGATTTTAAATAAATGTTTTAGGAGAGCTACAAGAATTTCAAAGACCTTAAAATCTATAAGTTAACAGAAGTTCATTTGATTCAGTTTTACTCTTTTGGAGGAAAAAAGGATAAATATAAAACAGATTAACATTGACTTTTAAATAAAGAGAGATGTACCAGTGCTTACCAACACAGACATGCATCCTCCTCCATGTCTTGTTTACCCTTTTCACTCAACCTTGCTATTGGAATCTAAAAAACCAAGGGGCCAATAATTTGAACCAAAAGCCCCTGGTTACCAATGACTCATTTGAAAATTAGATAAACTATTCAGTGAGACAAGAAATGAAACAATAATACTTATCTATCAGAAACTACCTTTTAGATAAAAGTATTTCTTTGTTATAGGGCAAAATAGACTAATATTTTTTAATTCCTGTGCTGAGGATTTAACCTAGGGCCTTGAGCATGCCAGGCAAACTTTTTACCACTGAACTACACCCCCAGCCCATAGACTGATAACTTTTGGCAGAGATGATACCTTTTTTTCCAACTATGATTGATTTGACTTTTTTTTTTTTTTTTTTAGGTGATACCATAGGTTAGAAGTATTTCTAAGTTTGTCTACCTGTGACAGCTGTTAGAAGTAGCATCACAGAGCATCACCTGGAGCTGGCTGTCAGTTTTCATTGCCCATGTTTGAAATGCCAAGATGTATAATTGATAGGAACTGACCTTGTTGCTTTAAAACATATCCATGATGATAATCCTCTTCTTTGTCTTCCTCCTTCCTTTTCAGGAGGATGAAACTGATGTCTCTGAAGAGGTCAAGGAAACACGAGTAAGTGACAAGCCAGTGAGGCATATCTCTTTAGGGGCTCAGTCTTGCTTTGGTGCATACAATTTTAGTAGAAGAGCAGACCCTATGCAAATTGGGGCTGAGGAGGAGTTTGGAGATAGACATTCCTCTGAGAGGCATGGCAGGTGTTAGATGGTGGTACTTTCTCCCGTGGTGTAACAACGCCTGTGCTCTTAAACAGATTTCTAGTTTCTGTCTGCCAGCTGCTAATCTCTAACACCATTATAGGCTTCATCTTTTTCTCTCGAATGTTATTGGATTGAGTAAAGTACTTTGAAATCTTTGGAAGAAAAATAGTAATTTTTTTATGGATCTACATTAATAAAGAGGAACTTAAATGTGCAGAATATAAAACATCAGATAATCTAAAAGTCATTTATGTTTGGCTGTGAAATAAGGTTAAGCACCTTACCTCTTCTATTGTCCTGACCTTATGAAGCCTAGCTTCCATCTTCAGGCCTGTATCCAGCATTCCTAAATATAATCCAGGCTCTTGTGAGCCACTCCAACACCATAGAAAGCTGGGGGTTTTCTTCTCTGTACTGTTTCGCAGGAAGGAAGGAATTTGGTTTTGACTAAATTAATTGAAATACATGTGATTTCCTGTGAGAAATTACATAAAATGATGGCCTTTTTGTACTCCACAATTTATTGGACTTGTGTTCTCAGAATACACTTATTAATCCTTAATAATCAACAACTAACTCAGAGATGAATAAGACATTGTCATTGACTCACCTACATTTTAGCCAGGATCCAAAACAATCAATAGTAGTCTTCCAAAAAGCAGTATCTGTAATGACTAACAGTAACACCAGTGAGAATTGCCTACTCTGGGTTGAAGCTGAGGCTGCTTCACAAAGATGAGCTGTGTTATGTGAAAATAGCACATAGCTGTTCCCTTGGGGCAAGAGTGTGTGTGTGTGTGTGTGTGTGTGTGTTGCACGCATGCATGCAAACAATGGCAACTCATAGATTCTTTAAGAATCTTGGATAGGATTTTGCATACAGAAAGAATGAATATAGAGAAGTTCCTTTGGGGAACTATGCTTAAGCAGAGAATTTGAGTAATAGATTACAGAGCACTGAAATGCATCATAATCCCTAGAGGATTGTACAGGCCATTTAAATTAAGAAATTACAACAAGGAAGGTTTTGTTGTCATAGAATGTCTTTTGTCAGGGAAAATCTTTGTCTCTACTTTTCAAAATTTTTTGGCACTGGAAAATCCTAACCTCGGGTACCAAGGAATGAAAACTATGATGATTTTAATGCAGTGGTTCTCACGGAATTTCATCTTAGGACTATTCACTTTAAAATTATAGAAAAGACTTTTTGGTTTGTGACAAAAAGCAGAGACTGTTGAGGTTTGCTGTGAAAGACATTTGTCAGGCTGAAAAATATTCCACTCATCCAATTGCTTAAGGCATCTACCAGTGATTACCATATGTCAAGCAGACTTCAGTGTGAATCTAAAAGAAGAACAAACAGCCTATTACCTCTAGACTGGTAACTTTGAATGTACACAAGTAAGGTGAAGTTGGTACAAGCACATTCCAGATACCATTCTTTATCCCCACCCACAGTTCTGCACAACAAAAGAATGGTGATGAGTCTGTAGAGGGAGAGGCTTCCTTTTATGAAAAGTCTTCTTCTGTAGTTTATTTCAATGAAATTCTTATCTGGTTTTCTCTTCTGAGTGCTTGCTTCTAATGCTAGCAGGTTTGAAGCCTTTATCTACATGGGCTGCAGAACAACACATCTAATGATGGCCCAGTGTAAATTGCTGCAATTCTAGTTCAAGACAATCAGCAGCATCTTATCAATCTTAGACTACTCTCTGCCCCACCTTCATGTCCCTCCATCAGTAGCGTAGACTCAGCTCTGTAGCAATAAATGAGAGGGCATTCTATTGAAATGGCCCTGTTAGCTAATAAGCATGAATATTGCTGAAAAGCCAGGGCAGTTCTTTTCTTTCTTAGTTTTGATTCAGTAAAATTGTATCTGCTATTGAAGTCACGCAAGCTCCCTACTCTCCCCTAACCTTCTTCTTAAGAGTGATGGTATCTGTTATTTTTAAAATTTACTCTTCCCAAGACTCTGACATCTTTTTATTTTTTTATTTTTGTGGTGCTGGGTTTGAACCCAAGGCCTTGCAAATGCTAAGCAAGCACTCTACCACTGAGCTAACCCCATCCCCAGCTCATGACATCTTATTTTTTAACTGAGATATAATTTACAATTAGTAAAATACATACATTTTAAATGTGTTATTTGATGAGTTTTGACACTTGCATATACCAGTGTAACCACAATCCAAATCAATATATAAAACTTTTTCCTTACTTTAAGAAGTTCCCTCTTACCATTATGTTAAGTGAATTAAGCCAAAGTCAGAAGGTCAAGTGTCATATGTTTTCTCTAATCTATGGAAGCTAGAGAGGAAAAAGGAAAAGAAAGGTGTTGGGGGATGATCCACATGAAAAGCAAAAGGAGATCGGTAGAGCAGAGGAAGGGGTACCAGGAGTTGGGAGGAGGGAAGGAAGAGGAGAAGCACTGGGGAGGGATATTGGCCAAATCATATTGTTATACTGTGTGCATGTACTAATATGTAACAACAAATCCCACCGTTATGTATAGCTGTAATGCACCAATAAAAAAGAAAGAAGATATTTAAAAACAAAGTTCCCTTTTGCCCCTTTCTAGTCAATTTTCTATCCTACAATGCAACCATTCTTTCTAATTTCTGTCTCCATAGATTTACGTTATCTGTTCTTTAACTGTGTGTGTCTGTGTTTGTCCATATGCGTACATATATACATGTGTACTGCTTCTTAAGAGTGAGGATATGGCTGGGCCCAGTGGCACATGCCTGTAATCCCAGTGGCTCAGGAGGCTGAGGCAGGTGGATTGAGAGTTCAAAGCCATCCTTGGCAACAGCAAGGCACTAAGCAACTCAGTGAGACCCTGACTGTAAATAAAATACAAAAAAAGGGCTAGGGATATGCCTCAGTGGTTGAGTGCCCTGAGTTCAATCCCCAGTACCTACCCCACGAAAAAGAGTGATGATATGAGCCGGGCGCGGTGGCGCACGCCTGTAATCCCAGCACTTGGGAGGCTGAGGCAGGAGGATTGCGAGTTCAAAGCCAGCATCAGCAATGGCAAGGCACTAAGCAATTCAGTGAGACTCTGTCTCTAATAAAATACAAAAAAGGGCTGGGGATGTGGCCCAGTGGTTGAGTGCCCCTGAGTTCAATCCCCAGTATCCAAAAAAAAAAAAAAAAAAAAAAGAGTGATTATAGGTCCTATTATATACATATATACATGCATGTGTATGTATACACACATATATGTATGTATGTATATGCACACACATATATATGAACTCATCCAGTAATATTTAATTTTAGGGTTAGAAAGGAAACTTCAATTATTTTTTTTCTTCGACTTTTTTTCCTTTCTTTTTTTATTTATAATAGTAGTATATATTACAATTCATAAAGCACATATATAGCATCTTTTTACATACAACTGTTTGTATACAAAGTATATAAATACCATTCAGATCTTCAATCATGCATTTAGGATAATGATATTCATCTCATTCAACCACCAATTTTTTTTCCTTTTTTCCTCCCCTCCCTCCCACCTTGCTCCCTCCCTTCCCCTTGACCATTCTGTTGTTCCTCTAATCCTCCTATGTACCCCCATCCAACAAGACTGTGAACTAGCCTCCTTATATCAGAGAAAACATTCGGTATTTGGATTTTCGAGATTGACTAATTTCACTTAGCATTATATTCTCCAACTTCATCCATTTACCTGCAAATGCCATTATTTTATTCTCTTTTATTGCTGAGTAAAATTCCATTTTGTATATATACCACATTTTCTTTATCCACTCATCTACTGAGGGACATCTAGGTTGGTTCCACAACCTACCTATTGTGAATTGTGCTGCTATAAACATTGAAGTGGCTGTGTCGCTGTAATATGCTGTTTTTAAGTCATTTGAGAATAGACCCAGGAGTGGGATAGCTGGGTCATAGGGTGGTTCCATTCCCAGTTTTCCAAGAAATCTCCATACTGCTTTCCATAGCGGTTACACCATTTTGCAGTCCCACCAGCAATGTATGAGTGTGCCTTTTTCCCCACATCCTCTCCAACATTTATTGTTGTTTGTGTTCTTGATAGCTGCCATTCTGACTGGAGTGAAATGAAATCTTAGAGTAGTTTTAATTTGCATTTCTCTAATTGCCAGCGATGTTGAGCATTTTTTCATGTATTTGTTGATTAATTGTGTACCTTCTTCTGAGAAGTGTCTTTTCAATTCCTTAGCCCATTTATTGATTGGGTTATTTGTTTTTTTGGCGTTAGGAAACTTCAATTATTATTATCTCTATTTATGTTTCTAGTCAGGGTTAGAGCTAAAATGATTCCAAATATATATGGATTTTCCCCCATCTTCTTAAAGATTTTAGAAGATTCTTTAATTTCTCACTGCTATATCATTAACAACAGCATGGTTAAGAAACCTCTCTATTATTAAGCTAAATCTCTGTTGATATCATTGAAATCCATTCCTCTTTATGTACCTAGAAAAATGTAACCAAAATGTAAATACCGATTAATATTTAGGGAAAGGCATGGCCTGATGTTTGCTATCTGTGATGTGTGTGATAAAGAGAGAAGCCACATATTGCTATACTAGTGACAGTGAAGAGCAAGGAACATGATAGGAAGGCTGGGGACCTTGCCTACACCCAACATAGTACATGGTTTTAGTCAAAATCTATCCCCAATGGTAATTCCATCAGCTGGTAAGACCGACAAAGACTGTATAATTTGATAGCTTAGCACTTCCTTGACAGATACGTTTAAAACAATTCTTTCATTATCCACATTAGGTATGTGACAGTCTCTATAAACCTTAAGATATCCTTTGTCTAAGTAAAGAGGAAACTAAACCTAAATTTTAACTTGAGAAGAGGTTATTTTAGTCATACCTAAAAATGATTTTATATTCAAGAATGTATTTGAAGTTTACTTTATAGTGGTCTCCCTACTCTATGGGAGATACTTTCCCACACCCTAAGGAGATGGCTGAAACCACTGGTAGTACTGAACCCTACATGTGCTATACTTTTTCCTATACATACATGCATACCTATGATGAAGTTTTATTTATATTAAACATAGTAAGAGAGTAACAATAAGAACTAATAATAAAATAGAACAGTTACAATAATATACTATAATAAAATTACCTCTATGACTACTCCTGTGCTTTGGGGTCATTGTTAAGTAAAATAAGAGTTATAGAACACCAGTACTGTGATAATCAGTTTCTTAACCGTTGGTCTAAAGGTTACTAAATGACCAAGAAGCAGTAGTATACACAACATGGATACCCTGGACAAAGGGATAATTCATGTCTCAGGCAGGGCAGGGTGGGTGGCATGAGATTTCATCATACTATTCCAGACAACACAATTTAAAAATTATGAGCTATTAACTTCTGGAATTTGCATTTAATATTTTCAGACAGCAGCTGACTGTGAGTAACTTAAACCAAAGCAAAACCACAGATAAGGGAAGACTGCTATAGTCATAATTGCATAGCAGTTGCTCTGGAGGGAATGATCATAGGCATATCAGGGAAGGTGGTGACCATTTCAGTTCTCACTTTTTCTTACTGTGTCTTTGGACTGCTTTCCTTTTGCTTTACGATGAGTTTTATCTACTGAATTCTGGTTTTCCCCCATTTACTTCTCTGCAGCAGTCTATTTTTCAAGCTGTTCCTGTTGTGTAATTGAATTTATCACTAGAGGGCACAAGTGGTCAACAGAAAAGATGGTGAGCAAACAGAATGGTGCCCTGAAGAAGCTGAAACTAAACAAATTGCTTCTGTTTTAAATAAAAAAAAAAAAAAAAAAAAAAAAAAAAAGCTGCCAGGCGCTGTGGCGCACGCCTGTAATCCCAGCACTTTGGGAGGCTGAGGCAGGCGGATCACGAGTTCAAAGCCAGCCTCAGCAATGGTGAGGCACTTAGCAACTCAGTGAGACCTTGTCTCTAAATAAAAAATACGAAAAAGGTCTGGGGATGTGATCCAGTGGTCGAGTGTCCCTGAGTTCAATCCCTGGTACCACAAAAAAAAAAAAAAAAGAATTGCTGAAGAACCTAGTTCAGTGTAGTAAAGGTATTTGCCTCCCCACTTTTGGTTTCATAGAATTGGAAGGGAATTTATAGATAACTTGGTTTGGGAGCCTCATTTCACAGTTAAGAAAACGGAGACCAGAGAAGTTAATAATTTGGGACTGGGAAACCTGCAGGATGAGCATCCTGTATCCTGCATCAGGGAACAGTTTCATATGATGGTAATGATGCAGACCTGGAATTACGGCTTATGTCCTTTTCCACACCCTATTTATCCATTTGGTTTTTTTTACTCAGCAGGTTACATGTTCGAATTGACTTGCTAGTAGCACCTCACCTCCTTGAGTGAAGGAACGTCTTCTTGAAGGACAACTTAAAAGCCTACTCAGTATCAAGATTCAGTGGGTAGAGCATCAGCATTCTTCTGCTGTCCTTGACATAGGTGGGTAGTTATGTCTGTCAGGAAGTAAGAATTTCCATACTTTTGTTAGGAATCCCCTACCCGACCCTGTTGCTTTTAGGAAAATCAGGTAGTATACTCAATCAGGACAAAACCACTGAAACTTTACCTTCAAAGTTGACACTGGAGCTGTCCTAGCTCTGAATGGAACTAGTAGATTGGATTACTACTCACTCCTCAAAATACATTGGTAAAGGAGATGTTATTAAGGAATTAATAATTTATGACTATTGAGATGCCTGTCCCAGATTACTAGTTATATGCTAGTGGAGAAATGTGTTGGTAAAGGGTTCTAAAAGAGGTAAGCAATTTAATGTAAATTTTTCAAACTAAATAAGAGAACACAAGTGAAATTTGTTGGCAAAGCTTGGTTTTGAACCTAAAAAAAATAAATCCCTCAGAAATGTTTCTAATACTAAAAGCCACTACATGCATTTTCCATTTTGTCCTTCCCTCTCTATTATAAATGTCTTCCTGTTCTTTCCTTCAACAAGTGCTTTTAATCGCCTCTTATGTTCAGGTGCTTTTCTAGAATCTGCAACAATGAACAATAAGTTCTGCTTTTTTGGAATTTACATTCTATTGAGGGAGACAGACAATAAGTAAAAATAAATATGTAAAGTAAATAATATGTTAAAAGGTGATAAGTGCTATGGAAAAGCCATACAGAATAAGTAGGATGAAGGAATTAGACGTGCCAAGGTGGGCAAGAGGTTGATGTTACAAGTAGGGCAGTTAGGATAGGGCTTTGTTACAGGATATCATTAGAATATCATTAGATTAGAAGTAATGTAGGGAGCCACGTGGACATGTGGAGGTGGGGTTGTTATGGGCAGAAGGAACAGCAATTGCAAAGACCCAAGGCTTAGGGTATGCTTGGCATGCTTGAGAACAGGTGTAAAACCCAGTGTGGTTAGAGCAGAATGAGCATAAGTTGTCATCAGAACTCTAGCTTCTGAAATATATTTGTAGGTATCTATTATAGAGTTTTGAGCAGAAGAATGACACTCTGCCTGCCATGTTGAAGATTGTACTCTGAAGAGGGGGGACATCACTAGAAGCAGTAATGTCAGTTAAGAGGCTCTTCCAATAATATTGGAAAAACAGAAAGATGCTGAGGAGTTGTCATTCAATATATATGTTGAAGTTAGAACCACTTAGATTTGCTATTGGCTTGGATATAGGTTAAGAAAAACAGGTCAAGGTTGATGCCAAAGCTTTTAGCTAAGGCAACATGAAATGAGTTTTCATTAACTGAGATGAAGAATACTATGGGAAGCATAGATTTTGGTGAAGGAAGAGTAGGCATTTGGTTTAAATTTAATAGATTTGCTTGACATATTTTACATGGAAATGTCAAAAGAACAATTAAGATGTAGGGGTCCAGAGTTCAGGTGAGTGACCCAAGCTGCAGACATAAACTTGGATGTTAGCAAACATATAGATGAGATTTAAAACCAAGAGGTTGAGCAGGGTGCAGTGGCACACACCCATAATCCCATTGGCTCAGGGGGCTGAGATAGGAGGATTGCAAGTTCAAAGCCAGCCTTAGCAACTTAGAGAGGCCCTAAGCAACTCAGGGAGAACCTGACTCTAAATAAGATTCAAGAAAGAAGGGTTGGGGTGTGGCTCAGTGGTTAAGCACCCCTGGGTTCAATCCCTAGTGCCAAAAAAGAAAAAAACCAAGGGGTTGGATGCAGTTACCAAGATAGTAACTTCAGATACAAGATTACTAAAGACAGAACCCTGCAGCACTCCAGAGTTCAAAATGAGGAAAAGGAGAAGAACCAGCATGAGACTGAAGAATCCTGGCACTTGACTCTGAGAATATAAATACAGTTTTCCTTTTTTTCAAATCAAAAACAAAACACAGAATAACAGGTACTTTTGTATTCTTGTTTTTAACATTTTTTTCCACATATAGGGATGTTACCCATGAAATCTTCTCAGCCTTTTTATAAAAGGACCATATAGTGGTATAAGAATTGAGTATCCGGGGCTGGGATTGTGGCTCAGTGGTAGAGTGCTCGCCTAGCACGTGGGCGACCCAGGTTCGATCCTCAGCACCACGTACAAATAAAATGTATTAATAAAACGCATTGTGTACAACTAAAGCAAATAAATAAAAATATTAAAAAAAAAAAAAAGAATTGAGTATCCCAGAACATCCTCTGGTGTCTTTTAAAATTAAAAGCACTCTTTGCAAACCTTGTCCAGAGGCCTTTGAAGCCCAGTTATGTCACAAGGCTGTTCTTATCACATCAGAGAGGTTCTATTAATTAACCATACCTGAAAATGACCTGTTAATTTTACTCACCTTTTGGTTACCTTTGCCTTACCTAGATTTTCTCAGCTTTACTACATCTTTAAATAACTTGCTCTACCATTTCAGTTAAGAAGCCTTCTTCAAAGACCTTTTATTTCAGCTGGGTATGGTGGTGCATGCCTGTAATCCCAGCACTTGGGAGGCCGAGACAGGAAGATCACGAGTTCAAAGCCAATGGTGAAGCACTTAGCAACTCAGTGAGACCCTGTCTCTAATAAAATACAAAATAGGTTGGGGATGTGGCCCAGTGGTCGAGTGCCCCTGAGTTTAATCCCTGGTACCAAAAAAAAAAAAAAAAAAGACCTTTTATTTCAAGGTGCTACTATATACTAAAATTTTATTTAGCTCTGTGATGACTAAAATGGTGATTATAGATTGAATCTTAGAACTGAAAGAGACTTTAAAGGCCATCTAGCTAATCCTCTTATAAAGACAACAGCTAACGCCCAGAGAGATTAATTTGCCAGGATCACATTGTCATATCCCTAGTCTACAGTTGTCACCCTACCTTCAGTTGAATCCTTATATTTGTTATGTCTTATGTCATATATTTAATAACAAATAATGTAGTATAGAAGCTCTGAGTACAAACTCAAAAGCCAGACACCCTGGGTTTAAAATTAAAATGTTCCAAATCTATAAATTTCTAAGTCAGATGAGAGTAAGTCTTTTAGAATACTTTTGTTGACCTTAGAATCATGTGATTTTGAAGTTATTTATTAATTTATCCTTAAAAATTATTATTTGGGATGTGAGCATGATCTGGCTGTGACGTCTGTCTCCCCATTAATTGCCAGGGTTGATTCAGGTGATCTGGCTGATTAGGCAAGTGTCCCCTTCCTCCCTTACCCATTTTATGTGCATCTTTCCCAAGGCTGTACACTTGGTTGAAGAGGATGACCTTTCCTGATAGAGACCTCTCTAGGTCAAGGGTACACGAGTAGCTGTACTTTGCTGCTAGAACCTCCAAACAAACTCTCAAGAATGTATTATTTGAAAATTAAGTAGCCCAAATGCCTCTATAGTTCTAACATATGTCTGACACATACCTGAGGGGTTTTAAGAACTGAATTTTAAAGGAGATTATTGAGATAGAGGAAAGAAATTAGTAGAATTGAAAGGAACAGAATTAAATGTTTCAAATTTTGCTTGGAACCTGTTGAGTTCCTAAGCAAGTCAAATCCCTGCAAATTTCTCCCTTGATCAAGCAGACTTTCATTTTTATGACTAAATTCCCCCTCCTTTGTGTGCTTCTCTGCCTGTTTCTAACAAACAGTTCTACTTTCATAAATCTTGACTGTTTTTCCCCAACTTTCTTTCTTTGAGTAAATAACAGCCCATTTTCCTGTTTTTCTAAATTTTTACTACTTTGCTTCTGGCTATTTGTTGGATTTTCCTCTCAAGCAGTATTTTTTAATCTTGCTATTTAATCTTGTGAAGCCCCTTTATGTCCTAAAGAGGGTTCAGCAATTTTCTGTCAACTCTCCACCACTAGGCAGTATCTTTGCCATTTTCCTTTTAGGTAAAATCCTAGGTCTATTTTGCTTTCCCCTTTCTCTGAAGCCTGATTGCCTAATATGGTAAGGTATTTCCCAGACAAGCCCGCACTGTTGAGATAGAACAACAGCTTGACTAAGTTTAAAGACATGGTAGGTGAGCTATCAAAGAGACTTAAGTTATTTATGTAGTAAAGTAATATTTTTGTAGTATACTATATAACAACTTTAGTCTTTTTTTCCCCCTTAGTAAGCCTTAATTTCTTTTAACAGAGTTAAAAAGGATAATAAAATAGAGATTTTTCTCCACTCAACATCTTTATTTTTAGGCAGATAAGGAAAAAAACGTGGTGGGGGGGGGTGGGGAGCGATTAGCTTGTCCCCAGAATGAGAGGGTTTTAATAAGTCTGAGAAACTTGATACCATGCTAATGTTCACAAGGATGTAAAAAATAAGGATAGATTTAATAAGCAGTGGCTGTTAGAGTCCTGTTATGGCCAGCTTCTGGGAATTGGCAGACATTCCACATGTAGAAAGGCAAGCTGTCCTGGATTTGTACAATTGATGACCATGGGCAATCCTGGGAAGGAGATGGAGATTGGGAAATGGCAGCCAACCAATTCTGTGTGGGGGAAGTTGCCTGCTACCCAGTATGCACTGAGGACTCTTCTCTAGTGGCTGACTCCACACTGGCCTGGAAGGATCTCTCCTCTCACTGTACATTTGCTCTTGCTTTGCAACTGTAGTTTCTTAAAATACTGCAGATGCTGTGATTTTCTATGTATGGGTTGTGCCTTGCTCTAGCCCAAGCCACATAAACCATCTTAAGAACAAAGTTTCTTTTGGCATCTTCCTTGTATGGACTCTATTAATTTTAGGTCATGCTGTTGCCAAGGAAATTTCAGTAATCAAAGCTTACATGTATTCCTTGGAGACCCTGAAAATTTGATGTCCCATTACATCAGTAAATTCTGCCTTAATCAGAAATCTTTTTAAACATAGAATAAACTGACCTTCAAGGTATCTGTTTGGGTTTCATTCAAATATCTTATCCAAAGATGTGAAAGATTTATCTGACCTCTAATAATGGTATAGTTAACCTCTTGACTTTTTCTTTTCTTTCAATTTCTTCCTTCTGCATCTAGCTGCCTTCAAAGTCAGTTTTTTAGCAACATGTAACCTTAAGCCTTTTCATTTGCAGGGACACTCAGGAGCTTGAAATTCTGATGGAGCTTTTTTCCACCCCCATGATTACAAAAGGAAATGAATTTGATTATTGAAAATTTATGAAGCACAGAAAAGTATAAAACAGTGGTTCTCAAAAGCAGCAGGAGCATTTCTAGAAGAGGTTGTAAAAATTCCTAAGGGCCTTTTCAGGGAAAATAGTGATGGGGCATGTTCTACATGCATTTATTGGAAAGGGCCAGATATGCGAGACGGCTAGATTTCGAAAGATGTCTCATGACCAGCAGTTGTCTTGAGCTTGCTTGACTCTTGACTGACTCCCAGGACAGTCTAAGATGAAAACCAGTCAGGTATCTGTGTCTCAAACCAAACTTGATTTAATGCACACACTCAATCAGTAGGGAGCAGTTCTGAAAATTTAGACACTAACACCACGTAAATTGAGGAGCAACTGCTAGTTTTGCTCATCCTGATAGTAATGCCATTTATATTATGATGACATAACAGATTATACAGGTCTGCATTTTACCTCATGAAAATCTTGAGATGTATATCCAAACCTCTTACTACTTTGTTATTCCTCCTAGTGTTTTCAGCCCAAGAATCAACACACTGAAAAGTAAATATTTAGGGGCTGAAGGTGTGTCTCAGTGGTAGAGAGTACATGAGACTCTGGGTTCAATCCCCAGCATCCAAATACACACACACACACACACACACACACACACATACACACACACATACATACACACACACACATTTTGTTATAAATTTCTTCACTTATTCCTTCTTACTATGTTATTTTTTATGATTTTAACTAAGTTTTGTATAAATGAATTTCATTTCAGGATAGTAAAGGTGAAGAGTATTAAAAATATTTGTTGTAAAAAGGGAATCATTTTTTTCTGTAAAGAATAAGAAAAAACCTCCATAACCATACTATTCAGAAGAAATTAGTGCTAACATTCTGGTGAATTTCCTGCTGGTATTTTTTTCAGTTTGTCTTTGAAAAAAAACAATATTCAGGGCCAACTAACGACATTCTTGAGAAAAGGATCATTCTCAACTTGAGCACTCCTGGGACCCTATCATTACCATTATGACAGTTTCATACAGTTGTCTTCAAAGCACTTGGGTTCAACTCTTTTATCAAAGTAGTCAGTCCTCTGATGGCTTTGATCATAAGAGAGCCTCCAGGAATAATTGTTCCCCTTTCAGTTGGAATCTAAGGGTTACCTTGGTTACAAAAGTATTCATTTCTTCTGTTGATGGCATGGCTAGAGAATCTTAACCATGGCTTAGGCTTAGCTAATGTTAGAGTTCTGGCCCCATGATTGAAGTATAAAACTTGGTGTGGGATTTGCAGCCCATTTTCAGCAAATGCAGTGTTTATAGACTTGCCCCTGCAAGAATGTTGAATTGAGGCTCTAACCAATGTTGTCTTTGAAAGTGTTGTTTTGGTAGTACCTAAAAGGTAGGATAATTGGGGTGAAAATATAAAGATGAACATTTACCAGTTACCAGTTTTAATTTTTCTTCATGCCATCTCAGTTTTCAATCAAGCAAGTTTAAGAATCAGATAACAGCCATTTAGGGGCCATGAATCTCTTCCTAGGAAAACCATAGTTTTGTATCCAAATAATGATCCTTTAATGTATATTAGTGTTCACAGAGATGTACCTTAACAGAGTTTGGGCTTTTAGAAATGCTTGATGTTTCTTATGCTTTGGAATTTTTAAAATGTTTTCTTATAATTTGAACTCTTATAGCTTAAACTATGCTGATGTTTTTGGTGACTAAGGAAAGGAGGGGCATTATTAAAATCTATTAGTAGAACTGGGTATGGTGGTGCACACCTGTAGTCCCAGTTATTTGGGAGGTTGAGATGGGAGGATCAATTGAGCCCAGGAATTTTAGGTCAGCCTGGGAAACATAGTAAGACCCAGCCAAGAGGGCAGATGTTCTCCCGTAGTATGTGTTAGGGGTTGACAAACCAGCCTAGGCTTCATTTTGTCACATAAACACTCTAGATGAGTGTTCAGTAAATGTTTTATGTAAAGGGGCTGGTGGTAAATATATTCTACTTTGGGGATCATGTTGCCTTGTTGTAACTGTTCGACTCTGCTGTTACAGTGGAAAAACAGCCATAGACAATTATGTAAAAAAATTGAGTGACTGTTCCAATAAAACTTTATTTACAAACAGGCTGGTGGACTGGATTTGCCTCAGTTTGCTGGCCTCTACACCAAGTTACTGATCTAAAAAAAAGTGTTTGCTGATGTCAACATGACTCCAAGTGTCAATTTTCTGTCATCTGCGCACTTCTCTGGTAATTCTCCTGATTCTGTACTATCACCAACAGTTTTGGGGGGTGGGCAAGGGAAATCATCTGTTTAAAGGCATGTATGTTGTCTGTCTGCACTTGGAAAAGCATTAATGAGAAGCTTCCTGAATGAGAGAGTGAACAGGGAGGGAAATGGATCCATATCGTTTTAATATAGTTTCCCTTATGTTTCAGTTTTTTACCTCTTGAGGAAAAAGTCTAGAGTAGTTCTCCCAATGTGTGCCCATTTGCTTTTCTCTTCTGATCCTATTCTTCCCTCCCAAGGATCTGCCTTTTTAGGTTAGCTGAGATTACAGTTTGGGGATATATAATTAGTTGCCACTTAAGACATTCTGTTTTTTGTAAACTATGACCAAAAGTGACTTCGACTTAAAGGTTCACAGATGCTTGGAAGGGTGTTTGTAAGAAGATTGGTTTTTTTAAAATATTTATTTGTTTTAGTTGTACACAATGCCTTTAATTTTATGGGTGCTGAGGATCGAACCTGGGCCGCGCACATGCTAGGTGAGCGCTCTGCCCCTGAGCCACAGCCCCAGCTCCTGTAAGAAGATTGTTAATTGCTGTCATTCACTTTGATTACTGGTTGTCTTTGAATTCCTTAGTCAGACATAGATTATGGACCAGGCATGGTGGTACATGCCTGTAATCCCAGCTACTCAAAAGGTCGAGGCAGGAGAATTGTAAATTGGAGGCCAACCCAGGCAATCTAGCAAGACCCTGTCTGGAAATAAAAGGGCTGGGGATGTCGCTCAGTGGTGGGGCACAGTCCACAGCATGGCAAAAAAAAAGGAGATTATAGAATTTATTAGTCTTTTGCCTTGTCAACTTTCAGTCTTCTGATGATATGCAAGAGAAACTTTTTGGAGATTTGTGGAGAGTGACAAAATCTGCAAAGCTTTGACCCTGCTCGCTTGAAATGATAGCTAAGAGGAGTGGAAAGGATTTTTGGAAAGAGAAGTTGAAATCCTGATTCTTCAACAAACTTTGA
The DNA here is from genome assembly GCA_025594165.1 of Tamias sibiricus. Taxonomy (NCBI): domain Eukaryota; kingdom Metazoa; phylum Chordata; class Mammalia; order Rodentia; family Sciuridae; genus Tamias; species Tamias sibiricus. The sequence goes on from CM046669.1 coordinate 35,251,298, forward strand.
GGAAGAAAGTGATGAAAGCTGACCATATGTCAGTAAACTCATGTAAGGTGTGGCAATTGATCATGGGTTCACACAACTAATTTTTTGCCAAGTAAGCAAAATCAGATCCTTTATTGAGAATAAAGGTCTACCCCATGTATGTCCTGTTGTATGAGAAGGACTCTTAGGTCACTGGTGACTTCTACTGCTCTGGAATAAAGTCAATGAAATGTTTGGGTGACTTACAAATCATTCCTGGAATGCTTGAATTACAGCTAAGGGCACATATGGGTATTTGTATTCATAAAGGTATCCATAAAGGTTCAGTAATAATAACCTAATAGGGAAAGTGTCTATAGTAGTCTCTCTCAAACTTGTTGATAAGTCACTGGAGTCATTTGTTTATGCTATAGATTTTTCAGGCCTTTCTCCCTTGAGATTCTGAATTAGGAGGGGCAGGATATAGTAGAAGGCTTGGAAATATTATAACAGTCTCCTAGGTGATTCTTAATAGGCAAATTTGACAGTGTTCCTTGAGGTATATTTATGGATTGCTAACATCCCAGGTAGGTCATCATTAAAAAGTGGGATTAACTGTGGCACACTGAGGGAGCTTAGAAACAAACTCTACTCCTTTCTCTCCTCCACATTTAACCCAGAGTACCAAATTCTCAAAGACCCCTAGAACAGACTGATCCCATTTGGGAAGTCTTTTGCTTATGTAACAGCATGCATTTGTTCAACCAATCTATATTTATTGTTTATCCACTATGTGTCAGGTACTATGCATTAGGTATACAAGGTAGACAATGTTCCTGCCATATTCTACTGGAACATGAGATATTCCTATTAGACTTCCAAGATGAGATGTCAAGTAGGCAATTAAACATGGGAGTGAGAGTAAAGCTGCAAAGGTAAGTATTTTGCAGTCATTGCCCTTAGGTGACTGAGATGGTATTTTAGACATGATATTTTAAGAGTGGGTGAAATGTCATTCCTCATAGAAATAGAGAAAGCAATCATGAAATTCATCTGGAAAAATAAGAGACCCACAGTAGCCAAAGTGATTTTTAGCAAGAAGAATGAAGCTGGTGGCATTACTATTCCAGACCTTAAATTGTATTACAAAGCAATGTAACAAAAATAGCATGGTATTGGCACCAAAATAGACCAGTTGACCATTGGTACAGAAAAGAAGACACAGAGACGAACCCACACACCTACAGTTATCTTATATTAGACAAAGGTGCCAAAAACGTTCACTGGAGAAAAGATAGCCTCTTCAACAAATGGTGTTGGGAAAACTGGAAATCCTCATGTAATAAAATGAAATTAAATCTCTTGCTCTCACCATGCACAAAACTTAACTCAAAGTGGATCAAGGACCTAGGAATTAAACCAGAGACCTTGCATCTAATAGAAGAAAAAGTAGGCCCAAGTCTCCATCATGTTGGTTTAGGCCCCAACTTCCTCAATAAGACAAGACCCCTATAGCACAAGAACTAAAACCAAGAATCAATAAATGGGATCGATTTAAACTAAAAAGCTTCTTCTCAGCAAAAGAAACAATCAGTGAGGTGAATAGAGAACCTACAGAATGGGAGCAAATCTTTACCACAAGCATATCAGATAAAACACTAACCATTATAAAGCTCTCAAAAGCCTTAACACCAAAAAAAACAAATAACCCAATCAATAAATGGGCCAAGTAACTAAACAGACACTTCTCAGAAGATGATATGCAAACAATCAACAAATATATGAAAAAATGTTCAACATCTCTAGCAATTAGAGAAATGCAAATCAAAACTACTCTTAAGATTTCATCTTACTCCAGTCAGAATGGCAGCTATCAAAAAAACAACAATACATGCTGGCGAGGATGTGGGGGGAAAGGCACACTCTTAACATTGCTGGTGGAACTGCAAATTGGTGAAGCCAATCTGGAAGGCAGTATGGAGATTCCTAGGAAAACTTGGAATGGAACCACCATTTGACCCAGCTATCCCACTCCTTGGTCTATTCCTAAAAGACTTAAAAACAGCTTACTACAGGGACACAGCCACATCAATGTTTATAGCAGCACAATTCACAATAGCTAGATTGTGGAACCAACCCCAATGCCCATCAGCAGATAAATGGATAGGGAAACTTTGGTATATATACACAATGGGATTTTACTCAGCAATAAAAGAGAATAAAATCGGGCTGGGATTGTGGCTCAGTGGTAGAGCGCTCGCCTAGCACGTGGGCGACCCGGGTTCGAGCCTCAGCACCACATACAAATAAAATGCATTGTGTACAACTAAAAGCAAATAAATAAAAATACTAAAAAAAAATTCTTCAACTTGAATTATTAAAAAAAAAAAGAATAAAATCATGGTATTTGCAGATAAATGGAAGGAGTTGAAGAAAATAATGCTAAGTGAAGTTAGCCAATCCCAAAAAACCAAAGGTCCAATGATCTCTTTGATATGAAGATACTAACTTATAAAGGCAAGGGAGTGAGGATGAGAGGAATGAAAGAGCTTTAAATATAACAAAGAGGGGAGAGGGAGGGGAGGGGTAAGGGGATAGGAATAATGGTAGACTGAATTATCCATGATTACCCTAAATACATGTATGAAGACACAATTGTTGTAAAAATACTTTATATAAAACCAACAACTTGAAAAATTGTGCTCTTTATATGTAATATGTACTCTGCAAACATGTATAACAAATTAGAATTTAAAAAAAAAAAAAGAGTGGTTAAGATCAACAAGAAAGGAATATAATTACAGACGGAAAGAAGGCCCCAGATTAAGCTCTAGATTACTACAGGCTGTCCCTAAACAAGAGCAAGAGTATTTCTTTCATGGCACATATATAAATAACTTGGTAGGTCTCTTGTTGAGAAAATGATTAACACACACACACTGTATACCACCCCCTCCTGTTCACATCCCTTATACCTAGAAAGCAAATAGAACCAAGGATCCAAATGAAGGATAATGAACTAGATGTCTTATGGTAGGTATAGACAGAATGGAAACACTTTAACCTGTGAAGATTTACTATTTTGCTGGATGTGGATATGAAACATGAAGAGGAGTCTAGGGTGATTGGAGGATACATGGATTGTTAGAAGTAGCATTGATTTTGGAGCCAGAAGACTTAGGTTGGTTACATTTCTTATTAGCTGTATGATCTTAGAAAAGTAGTTTAATCTCTGTGAACTCTCCAAGTTCTTTCATCTATAAAAGTAAGATTATCCCTATTTTGTAGCTTCATGTAAGAAACAGCAATAGTAATGTCTTTACAAGATTTTCTGGTACTAGTAGCAATAATGTAATTACATTTTCACCAATCATAATAGGCAAAGACTGAAATGATAATGCCCAGTTTAGATGAGAATGTGGTGAATTGGGCCTTCTCATGTTGTACTGGTGAATGCCCACTCTGTGGAAGACTGTTAGGTACTATTGACCAAAACAGACTTAGTCAATTTAGCTATTTATAATAGTGGGAAAATTGGAAACAACCTAAATGTCCATTATTTTGGCAGTAGTTAAGTAAACTATGATTCATCCACACAGTGGAATGCCATGAATCATAGTTTGTCCTACCATTCCCTGCCTGCTGGCCACACAGGGGTGTTGCCTTGAACCAGAGTGGGGTATAAAAGCAGCCATTAAAAGTGAGTTATGGGGCTGGGGTTGTGGCTCAGCGGTAGAGCACTTGCCTAGCCTGTGCGCGGCCCGGGTTCTATCCTCAGCACCATGTAAAAATAAAGGCATTGTGTACAACTAAAACAAATAAATAAATATTAAAATGTTTTTTAAAAGTGAGTTACAAAGATAATGCAATCTGGATAAATAATTATGATAAAATGTTACTGAAGGAACTAAATCTAGACTCATGGATGTATTATGATTGCAGCTATGGGGGAATAGAGGACACACAGGACCAGGTGAGAAGACCAGGAGATAGCCACCAAGTGTTAATGGTGGTTGTATTTGTGATGACACTAAATGTGACTGACCTATCCCCCTCCTCCTCACCCCCACCCCCGCATTAAGTGCTTTGGTAATGGAAGCTTAAAAAACTTGAAAGTGAAGGCTGCTCAGTGGCCTGATCATGAACCAAGCAGGAATTTTGTCAGAGAGCTTTATCCCTGTCTTCTGATTGGTTGCCTATTTCATCTGTGGCAGAAATACTGAACAGTGAATAAAAATCTGCTGGACACCTACCCCACTATCATGTGTATCCATACATGTACCATTGTAGGCGCAACGAACTATGGCACACATACAACAGTGTAGATGGTAAGGTGCTTTCAATGAATGTTGTTTTAGAAAACAGTATGTCTGTGGGAGTTGGAAATTATCTACACAAGATTGCTCCATCCTCCTACATGCTCCATCCTCCAGACCTTTGAAGTCCAAATCAGCTTGGTTTCTACTGCATTGTGGTAAATGTAAAGAGTTTGCGTACATTCCTATCATGATTCATAGTCAAAGCTCTGAGAAACTCCAAGATTTATTTTTTAGTTTTCCTACCACCTCAGCCCAATTTTTTTTAATTTGTGATTTTTTTAGCTACATCTCCAGCCCTAATTAATTTTTTATCCACTTATCCTTCTGTTTAAAAACTCCAACATTAGGGCTGGGGTTGTGGCTCAGTGGTAGAGCGCTCGCCTAGCACGTGCGCAACCCAGGTTCTATTCTCAGCACCATGTAAAAATAAAAAGGCATTGTGTGCAACTAAAACAAATAAATATTAAAAAAATAAAAAACTCCAACATTAACCTTTTCTTCCTCATTTCCTTTTCTACATTTCTGTTCACATAAATCTCACCCCCTACCCCCAGTACTGAGGAGAGAACCCCGGGTGCTCTCTCACTAAGTTGCCTGGGCTGGCCTCAAACTTACAATCCTCCAGTCTAAGGCTTCTGAGTAGCTCACATTACAGGGTGTGCCACTGTGCTTGACTGTTCACATAAAATTTCTAATTGTACTATCTTTAACATATACAGGCTCAGATCTCTCATCCTGTAACTTTGCTGCATACTGCTTAGTTTTGTCTTCATATGCACTTTGATCATGTCAGCTTGAGATTTATTATCTTTTGTCTTCTCAGCTATTAGTGACAGACATGTTTGTAAAAAAGACATCTTACACTTTGTTTTGTCTGGACTTGTATGTAGGGCTTATGTTTGGGTCTGGGTTGATTTGCTTTTTCTGTTTAAAACTTAGGTTGTGTCTATACCCACACAGAAACTTCATCCAGCCACCAGGCTATTCCTCTACAGAGTGGTAATCAAACAAAACAGAGCATCTGTGATTCTGACTTCCATTTGATTCAAAGACTGATTGCAGGAATGCATGGTTTTCTTCCTCCTTTTCCTGCAAATTATTTACTCAGCAAACTGCGTAATGGAGGACTCAGCCTACAAAGTTGTTGAGGTCACAGAAAATTATTTCTAGAAGGTACTTTATAAGGTATTCTAGCCCAGATCCTTTATTTTGCAGATGAAAAGACCTGGGACCTAAAAAGGGCCATAGCTTAGCCTAAGTTGTATAATAAGTTAGTGGTAGAGAACAAACTAGAACGGTTCTAAGTTCCCAGTCCAGCATTCTTTCCACTGTACTGATGGCGGTCTTCCAGGTGCAGAAGTGCAGGTCGGTGCTTATAACGGGACTCTGCTGGCTGCAGTAGCTGGGGAAAGCACCGTGTTCTTTTGTTCAGTCTGATTTCATTTATGGGAAGTAATGACAGTTAGTACAAAAAGTTTACAGTAAAGTCTGCTTGACATCTCCAGTTTCTTGCCTTTTTAAAATCATCATCCCTCCATTTCTGATTTTCCAATACATCTGTTATCTATTTCTATACAAATATATATATTACACACACACACACACACACATAAATTTCAAATAATGGGAATTTTCTTCCACTACAGTTTTTTTTTTTTTTTTTATTCAAAGTTTGGGTGTATATGCAAATGTCTCTAAGACTGGTGAGATCAAGATAATTGAACTGCTCTTATTTCAAAAAGTGAAAGCCACTCTGGGACTTCTAGGACAGGATGGCAGAGTGAGCACATTCTAAATCTTATCCCTCACATTCTAAAACAGAACTGATGGATAAGTATTTTTTTAAAGTTTTTTTTTTTTAATTAGTCATACTTAAAAATAAGAAAGTCACTTTCAGTTAGTAATGGGGAGAAAAGAGACTGCGATAGGTGAGCTGTGAATGGATACAGGCAGTTGAGATGGGAGTTTTTTGCAAGGATCTCATCCACTTAGAACACGAATCCAAGAGCCAGGAACACACTGTACTGTCTGTAAATGGGTGCTGGGTTCATTTAGGTCATCCCAGTAGTGTTAATGCCAGAAATAAGCTGCTTGTTCCTGACCAGAAGTAAAGGAGGACTAGCAGAAGCAAGAAAGCACAGGGACCCAGGGACCCATTCAAGATAGAACTGGACTCAAACTTTTTTTTTAAGTACTGGGGACTGAACCCAAAGGGGCTTTACTACTGAGCCATATCCCTAGCCTTTTTAATTTTCATTAGTTATTAATTGGCCTTTATTTATTTGTTTGTTTATATGTGGTGCTGAGAACTGAACCCAGTGCTTCACACATGCTAGGGCTAGTACTCTACCATTGAGCCAAAACCTCACACATGCTAGGCAAATACTCTATCACTGAGCCAAAACCCCAGCCCCTATTTTATTTTTTATTTTGAGACAAGGTCTCGGTAAGTTGCTTTAGGGCCTCACTAATTTGCTGAGGCTGTCCTCAGACTTGCAGTCCTCCTGCCTCAACCTCCCAAATCACTGGGAGGTTGCCACTACACCAGGAGTGTGCCACTACACCAGCTCAAACCACTCTTAGCTGAACAATCCAGAACTGGAATACCTAGGAGAAAGAAGACCCCAGTCTGGTTCACAGTAGGCATCTTACCAGATCTAAGCTAAGGCAATTTGAAACTTCCTATAGACACAAGTACTCATATTTTAAAACTATCATAAAAACTGAGTGCTCAAAACATTACAAAGAACCCAATAAAATTTAAGACCATGAAAAGCAGTTATGTGACCCAACAAATAAGAGAATTTATACCTGAGAATAAAGAACAATCTGAGAATTCAAAATGAGTTAAAATTTTCCACATATATGAATGTTAGGTTCCATAAAACCAGAATAGCAGGTAATGAACAAGAAGAGGAAGGTTTGAGAAAGAACCATTTAGATATCCTGGAAGTGAAATACTGAATTGAAATGAAAAAAAATATATATAATATTGAAATAAAAGAGCAATTAGGTTGTACATCATACTTTTTATAGATTAAGAGAAAGTTAGAAAATAGAACTAAGAATAGCTTTCAGAGTGCATTTTAGAGGGAGAGATAATGAAAGAGAAAACGTGAAAAATAACATGAGGTGCTCTAGTATATCTACTAGGAGTAGCAAAAAAGAAAAGAATGAAAAACAACAATAATAACAGTAGTAATAGTAGTAGTATAGTAGTAGTAGTAGTAGTAGTAGTAGTAGTAGTAGTAATAACAGCAGCCAATAGTTTTCTTGGAAATGAACATAAGAGACTTCACAACAGAAAACTGTACCATGTATAAAGCAAGGCAAATTCATGAGTATATATTTGATAGTGAAATTGTAGGACATGAATGATTAAAAATAATCTTAAGTTATGAGAAAAGATCTATATAATTTAGACAGGAATGGTAGCTAAATTGGCATTAGGCTCTGGCAACAGTAGATACCAGAAAACATAATATTTTGTATCTTCAAAGTACTCTGGAAAAGTAAGTATGACCAGGCACAGTGGTGCACATTTGTAATCCCAGCAGTTCAAGAGGCTGAGGCAGGAGGATTGCAAGTGCAAGACCAGGCTCAGAAACTTAAGAGAGACCCTGAGCAATTTAGTAAGACCCTGTCCAAAGAATAAAAGGGGTTGGGGATGTGGCTTAAGCAGCCCTGGGTTCAACCCCTGGTACTAGGAAAAAAAAGAAAAGAAAAGGAACTATGAACCTACAATTCTATACAGTGATTTATATGCACAGTGAGGACAAAATAAAGACATTTTGAAATACACAAGGGCTAATTCACAACCCACAAATCCTTTGTGATGAAAGAACTGAAAGATGTTCTTCAGCAGAAAGAAAAATAAGTGCAGAAAGTGTAATACAAGAAGCAAAGAGCACTAAACTATGGTGATAATGCTAATTTTTCCTTTGATGTTTAAAAAGCTGCAACTAAAGTTTAAGAATAATATGACATTAAAGATGTAAAAGTGTGCTAAGGTCCTATTTAAGTAGAGAATATACTAATTATAGATTTTTAAAGAAAAATGTTTACATATGCATAGTAAATGCAGAAGTAAACATTAAAGTCATAGAAAATAGAAGATACAACTCCCAAATTAGTAGAGGCAAAGAGGTAATACATTCTCTTCACCCAATAGAATGCAGAAAAAGAGATGAAAAGAAGAAAGAGAAAAGATGGTAAATAAGAAATAGAAAATAAAATTTGTAAATAATCACAAATTAATCTACAGAGGCAGAGAGACACAAATATTAGATTATCCTATTGTATACTCTTTTCTTTTCCTTTTTTTGGTACTAAAGATTGAACTAGTCAGGGGTGCTTTATCACAGAGCTACATCCCCAGTACTTTTTTGTTGTTGTTTATTTTGAGACAGGGTCTTGCTAAGTTGCCCAGGCTGTCCACCAACTTGTAATTCTCCTGCCTCAGCCTCTGGAGTCACTGGAATTACAAGCATACAGCACTGTGTCCAGCTTATATGCTGTTTTAAAAATGATGCTTAAAGGTAAAACATAAAAGTATGAGAAAAAGATACTGCAAATAGGTTTATAAAAAAGGAACAATCCAAAAAATATATAAATATAAAATATAAAAATATATAAAATAATGAACTTAAGAAATTAATAATATAGTCTCAAAATATATAAATATATAATATATAAATATAAAATATATAAATAAAAAACTATGACAGAATTACAAACAGTGTGTTGCCAATTTTAACATGCCTCTCTCAGAAACCAGCATGTCAAACAGACAGAAATACTTAGGGATTTAAAGGATTTTAACAACATAATTAACCAGCTTAATCCAATAGATAAGAAGAATACATGGAACATTATATCATGACGATCACATGAAATTAAAAGTCAACATTTACTAATTTATTCAATAAATATTTATTGATTGACTGCCTGATATTTGCCAGATAATGGTCTAGGCACTTGGAATCCATTAGTCAACAAAATTGACAAAAATCCTGGCCTGTTAAAGCATATGTTCTATCAGGGAATAGAGGGAGGAAAGAGACAGTAAACAATAAATAAAATAAGAAATGTAAGATGTTAGACGCTGATACAGTTTGAAAAGAGTTGGATAAGGTGGATTCAGTGAAGATGTTTTGGTGTCAAATAGGGGGTCAGAGTAAATCTTTTCAGTGGTCTGAATTTGAACAGATTTGAAGCTGAACAAGCTACCCACCAAGATATCTGGAGGAAGAATATTCCAGGAAAACTGAACAACTGGAGCAAAGGCTATATGGTGGAAAAGCACTGGCACATGTAAGAAATTATGGGGGAAATTAGTAGGAAAGAGAATCAGATCATATGAGTATAGTGTGTTATAGGTCTTGGTTATTTACTCTGAGTAAAATAAGGGTCCATTGCAAGAATTTGAGTAGACAAGTGACATGATCTGACTAAGTTTTCAAATCACTCTAGCTGCTGTGTTGAGATTAGATTTGAGATAAGAGTAGAAACCAGGATACTTAGCATAATCCAGGCAAAGGATGATGGGTCCTTGGATCACATGGTAGCAGTAGAGGTGTAGAGAGTTGGTAAAATTCTGGATACATTTGAAAGGAGATCCAACATTTCCTGGAGGGTGTGTGTGGGATATGAGATTCTATGGCTTTGGCCTAAGCAGCTGGACTGATAGTGGCCTTAAACTGACATGGAGAAGCTTGCAGAAGAAGCAGGTTGGGCAAGAAAGGTGGGAATCCAGTCTAGGGTAGTTGAGTTTGAGATCTCTAGTAGATATCCAACTGGAGAACTTGGCAGTTGGGTGTATAAATCTGTGGAGCATTTAGATGACATTTAAATCCAGGAGACCTTGAGACAATGGAAACACAACAAGTGTGCCGTGTCCAATGAGAGTGACAAAAATTGATCATTTAGGAGGTAGTTATCAACTGTGTCACATGTTACTGAAAGGTCAAGTAAGATGAAGACTAAGAACTGATGTTGATTCTGGCTACAAAGTAACCTTAAAGAAGAGCAGTTTGGGGGAAACAGTGGTGGGAGACACATTGAGAGAAGAAGAATTGGGAACATTGGGGAAAAGGCAATTTTTTAAAAATCTTTTTCAATAAAGGGGGACAAAGAAATGCAGTGTCATCATGCAGGGGAAATACAGTCAAGAGACGGGTTTTTCTTTTAAGATAGGAGAAATAAGCCAGTTGCAGTGGCAAAAGCCTACAGTCCCAGTGACTCAGGAGGCTGAGGCAGGAGGATCACAAGTGTGAGGCCAACCCCAGCAACTTAGTGAGACCCAGTCTCAAAATAAAAAGTGCTGGGAATATAGCTCAGTGGTAAAGCACCAGTGGGTTTTATCCCCAGTACCACCCCCCCAAAAAAATGGGAGATGTAGGTGCATGTTTGCTGATGGGAATGATCCAGGAGATAAATAGGGAAAAGATATGACAGTGTAGGAGGAAGAATGAACTGCTGTCATAAGGTCCATGAGTAAAACCTTGTGAGGGACACAAATTAAAGGACTGGCTTCAAACAGAGGTATGTTAAGTTTACCAGTAATGACAGGTGAGAGAATGGTAGGTGGTGATGATAGTCTGTAGAAGTTTACTTCTGGTTGCTTCAGTTTTCTAATGAGTTAGAAAATAAGACATAGAGCCAAGGAATGAGCATGAGGAAGGAAGTGTTAGGTGTTTGGTTGAAAGGAAAAAGGGGGGTCCTTCCACTGAAGGTTCAAAATGAAGAATTTAAATTGAGACCACTGAGCCTGGTTATATGTTTTTATCCAGCCACATTCAATTGTGCAGGTGCTGGTGTGGAACGGCAGGAAATTGGATTTGAATAAGATTGTCATTTCACAGAATATTCTGAAGAGAGAGAGGGGAAAGAGAGTGCTGATAATAATGGGCCACGGAATTTAAGCCAGGGAAGCAAGGGAACAAAAGGGCATCAAGGACATGAGACACAGTACAGTTTCACAAGAAGCAAATGAGATAAGCCTTCAAGTCAAGCCAGCAGGTTAGCATGCGTGAGGCCCTGGGTGGATCCCCTGCACCTGGGACAGGGGAGGAGGAACAGCAGCAGCCACGGTTAGCAAGAAAATAGAGTAAGCCCAAATAAAGTAGAAGGAATGAAATAAAATTAATATCAAAACAGAAACTATTGAACAAAAAATAAAATATCCATGGGAATGATTGGTAACACCAGAAATTGATTATTTTAAAAGGTTGAATACAATAAACCTTTCGTAGTCTGATTTTAAAAAGAGTAGATGTAAACAAACAGTATTAAGAAGGAAAAGAGGGACAAATTACAGATAAAACATTAAAAACATAAGATATTATTTTGAATAACTATATGCTATAGTAAGCCTGAAAGTTTAAGGGGACATTGGGAAAAATAGAAAATATCAAGATGAATCAAGTGATAGGAAAATGGAAAAGCCTAATAACCATTAAGAAAATTATCATATTTTAACCACCACCACTACAACAACAATCTCCTGCCAAAGACCTCGAGTCTACACTAATTTGGGGGACAAATTTTACCTTCAGGGTTTTACCTTCAAGCCTTCAAGAAATATATTTGTTTTATAGGAACTGTTTCAGAGAATAAAAAGAAAGAAACCAGAATCCACACTAACTTGTCTTGCTTCCAACTTACTTAGGAACAACAATAAGTCTGAATACTTTCCACAAACAACACTAAAAAAATAAAGACATTTGACCTTGTACCTAGGCAATACAAATTTCATGGGTTAGAACAGCAGGCTTTCTTTTTTAACTGGAAATTGAACCCAGGGCCTGCGTATGCTAGTTAAGCACTCTGCCCCTAAGGCACATCCCCCGACTTTTTAATTTTATTTAGAGACAGGATCTAGCTAAATTGCCCAGGTTGGCCTCCGATTTGCAATTCTTCTGCCTCAGCCTCCTGAGTCTCTGGGATTACAGGTATGCCTCTAGAAGGTGAAACTTGGTGGTCACCCTTCTGTGGTGAACAGTAGACCTGCTTTGCTCTTTGAATTTTGATTCCAGTTGTAATGATGGGTTTTGGATATTCAGTCTGTATTATGACCAGTAGTGGGTTTTGTTTTACTTTGTAGAATCCAGGGCCTTGTACATGGTTAGGCAAGCCCACTACCACTGAGCTACATCCTCAGCCCAGTAGAAGATAGCTAGGTCACCAATAGTCTAAGACATGGAAAAGTAATCTTTTTTTTTTCTTTTCTTTTTTTCTTTTTGGTTTGTGTATGGTGCTAAGCATATGGAGATCAACTATGTGACTATAACTTTAATTACAATTGTTATCATCCCAAATCAGCCAACCCAGGTAGTAACATGACACACAGCACTGTGCAAACTACTTAGAGCAGTACCTGAGACTCTCAGCTATTAGCATCTCCATGCCCTCTGTGCTCAGAGTACAGCATGCTCTCTTCATGTATGTGTACAGTCAGTCAGCTAGGACACTGTAGAGCTTAGTTCTTCCCTGTACTGCATGCTAAGCAACAGTTTAGGAGTCTAATTAATTTGATTCCCACATTGCTCCTGTTTACCACAAACATCGCCATGCCTCATGAACCTCACAAGTAGTGTTTCCTAGAGAAGTGCATATGTAGCCCTCCTACTCTGTGACAGTGTTTGCCTCAGCATAATTGTGTTTATGCAAAATTACACTATCATTGCAGTGTGGGAATGACAGAGTTGACAGGACCATTAACTTGTGTACCCTCAGAATTGTTACCTGGCTTCCCCCATGGCTAACTAAAGGAACTTTATTTCTGAATTATGATGTGGGTTTGAAATGTATTGTTTAAAAAAATGTAAAGAGACTGTTCTTTACTTACCAATGGGTCAAAGTAATCTGGACAAAAATAATAATACTCTCCCTATGAAATATTTTTCTGTAGGAGCCCTGTTTGGGGAGATGGCTTGAATTGCGGTTGACTATGAGCCGTGGAGATTTGGGCATTGTCGCCTTCTGTAGTCTCACGGGACTTGTCCCGGGATCTCGAGTGACTTGGCCGAAATTGTTGATCGGGTCAGCGCCATTTTGGTGGTGTGTGTGGCGTGTGTTAGTCGTTGTTAGAACCAGAGAGAAAAGTTATCAGAATAAAAAGCTGTTCGTCTCCAGTTTGCCTCTGAACTTCTTCCCGCGGCTCCGTTGCTCCAAGCACTTCAGGCGGCAACATTTTTCTTTCAACTTTTTCTCTCTTTTGATGGTTAGAGTTTTTTTGTTGTTATTTTGATTTTTTGGCATCTCCTATATCTTAGGCACAGGGAAAAGCTTTATGTATCATTTTCAGAAGTATAGTCATGTTTTTAGCAAGAATCAAAGCTTAACATCCCCCTGCTGCCCACAGGACCCTAGACAAAGGGGAAAACTGATCTCCAAGGGAAATGTGAAAGGCAGAAAAAGTAAAAGTTGGTTGTTTAGAGAATTCAGTCAACTTATAACAATATCATTTGAGAATGTGAGATAAAAGAATTGAAAATTAAAACCTAATAGTGCAATAGCATCTTTCATCTTTAGCTGTTTTAAATTATTTATAACTGAAAACATAGATATAAAGTATGGCACATAGACAATAAACAAAACATATGGACAAAGAATTATATATACTATGTATGACAACAGTATCTGCAAAGCAGAAAGGGTAGATGTCAGCTCATTGTAGACCAGGAAGATTCTAATAAACTCTTTCAGGATCTTCATAAGAACTTTAGGCTGGGAGTGGTGGCACACGCCTTTAATCCCAGCTATGTGGGAGGCAGAGGCAGGCGAATCACAAGTTCAAGGCCAACCTGGGCAACTTAGCCAGACCTTGTCTCAAAAAAGGGCTGGGGATATAGCTCACTGGATCAATCCCCAATAGCATAGATAGATAGACATACAGACAGATAGATAAAATATAATTCAGTCTTTCTCCCTTACTTTTTAAAACAATTTAATTAAGCGGGGTGCAGTGGTATATGCCTGTAATCATAGCTACTTGGCAGGCTGAGGCAGGAGGATCACAAGTTGGAGGGCACTGTTGACAACTTATCAAGACCTGTCTCAAAATAAAAAATAAAAAAGCCTGGGAGTGTCGCTAAGGGGCAGAACGTTCCTGAATTCCATCCCTAGTACCATAAAAAAAAAATAAATAAAACAACTTCATTGAGATATAATTTATATAAAATAAACTGGATGTATTTAAAATGTATCACCTGATGAATTGGGGGATATGCATGCATGGAGCTATCTTTCCAACTCTACCTCTGTGTGTGTGTGTGTGTGTGTGTGTGTGTGTGTGTGGTTCTGTGTTCGAACCCAGAGCCTCATACATACATTCTCAGCCCAACTCTACTTAAGTTTTAAAAGAAGTGACAAGCCAGGCACAGTGGCACACGCCTATTATCCTAGCACTTGGGAGGCTGAGGCAGGAGGATCGCAAGTTCAAAGCCAGTCTCAGCAGTGGCAAGGCACTTAGCAACTCAGTGAGACCCTGTCTCTAAATAAAATACAAAATTGGGCTGGGGATGTGGCCCAGTGGTCGAGTGTCTCTGAGTTCGATCCCAGGTACAAAAAATAAAAATAAAAATAAAAAAAGTGACAAACAAGTCATGTACTTTTTTTTTAATTTTTAGTTGTAGATGGACACAATGCCTTTATTTTATTTATTTATTTTATGTAATGCTACGGATCGAACCCAGTGCCTCATACGTGTTAGGCAAGCTACAACCACAGCCCAAACAAGTCATATACTGTTAAGCTACATATCCATTACAGTATTTAGCCAACTATATACCCTATTAAACAAACAAACCTTTTGCCACTTTTCAACTAAACAAAAAAGACCTAGGCTGGGGTTGTGGCTCAGTGGTAGAGCGCTCGCCTAGCACGTGCGCGGCCTGGGTTCAATCTTCAGCACCACGTACAAATAAACGCATTGTGTACGGCTAAAGCAAATAAATAAATACTTTTTTAAAAAAAAGACCTAATTTTCCCTGTTAATGCTTCTGATCAATTTGTGTATTTTTTTTTTTTTTCTCATCAGGGTGTTGTGAGCATTTTGGCAGGGTAATTCTTCACAATGTGGGTCTGTCTCTGGCATAGCAGGATACTCAGCATCCTTGACCCTGACCTACTAAATCACAGTAGCACTTTCCATCATTGTGACAATTAGTATCCCCACATATTTCCAAATGCCCCTGTGGTAAGTATTACCCCTGCCCTTGAAAAATCTTAGATTCTGAATTGCCCCTTCTAACTGTACTGCTGTTTTCATCCTGCGAGGCCTACAAAGACATGTGTGAAGGTTTTGGGAAAAACTGCATGAGTTGTTCACATAAAAATGAAGTAGCTTTTCATTGTTTGCCTTTTTAAGCTATTGCTAAATTTAAGTTTAACTGCAAAACATTAAATTCATGAACGAATTCTGGGACAGGTTTATAGAATGATTTTCTTAAAGGGCCTTGTCCTTAAGTGAGATTCTGTGATTTAAACTTTCATAACACTAAGGCATTATTATTTAACTATATGAAAGCAAAATTGGGAACATTTTGTAGACTAACAGAAGTTACTATGTGCCCCGTTCTGGTCAACTTGTTGGTCCTGTTTTGCCTGGCCTCTGTTTCTGCCTTATGCCTCAAATGACCCTGTCCCCACCCTACCCCCAAATCACAACAACCCACCAGAGTGTACATAGGCCTTTCAGGGGATATGCATGTTGGTCTGATTTTTTAGCTTTTATTGCTTTTTCATGAAGAACACATTCAAAAACCCTTTATTAGATTGAAAGAATTGTGTGTCTTCTCCCTGTTCTGCATTTCCTTACATGTGGAATGAAGGCCAAATCTTCACTCTGGAATGATTCATTTCAAAGGAGATGTGAGGGTAAGAGATTCATTTCATGATAGAATCCCTAATGTGCCTCCCTCACTAAGGAGCTTCTGTGCTGGAGTCATCAGGGCATGAGAGCTACTATCACTGATCTGGCTCATCGCCAAAGAAAGGGGAAGATTTTCACAGCACATAAACTAAAATGAAGAATTAACATGGGAAAATGGAAGGAGATGGGGCAAGTGACCAGGAATCTGTTTCCTCCAGAACTTATTCACCCCCAAATAATGATTATAGCTCCTCTACGTACCCCAAAGCAAAGCAACAGATCAATGCACAGGCTAGTAAGTGAGGCTCTTATTGGTTTTATCATCTGATTTGACTGTGTTCCATCAATGGTCTTAAAAACAGCTTATTTGTTTAGTATGACTTCAGAAATTATTTATTTAAAAACATACAGAAGAGCACTGCTTGGTTATTAATTTTAGCAATGTAGAGAATTTATAATTATAGAAACCTTGAGATTTCCTGTAGACTTTTTAAAAATAGCAACCATGTCTTAAAGAACTTTATATATCCCCCTGGACCAGTTTAGTAGAGGAGGGGGTAGTCTGGGGAGAATGAGGACGTACTAGAACGTGAAATTGATCAAATTATGTTACATACATGTACATAAATAATTTTTTTGTGGTACTAGGTATTAAACTGAGGAGTGCTCTATCACTGAGCTACATTCCCAGCCCTTTTTAATTTTGAGATAGGGTATTGTTAAGTCACTGAGGCTGGTCTTGACCTTGGGATCCTCCTGCCTCAGCACCTTGCGTGGAGTGAGCACTTAATAGTTGTTAGGTGAATTAATTCGAGAAAAGTATCTGCTGATAGTTAAAAATAAAAATTTATTCTTTGGCCCTCATACTCATAAATAGGCCTGAAAATCACCCTTCTGTTCTAAACTCTTAGCTCCAAAAGGAGAAAAGGACATCTTAAACTGTTTAAGCACAGGTTCCTAACTGATAATACTTAACCTTCTTCCCTCAGTGTGAACTACAATACTATATATTGTGGCTATTAGAAGTTTATAAACTAAGCTACTAAAAAATTGGCATGCAGGAAAAGGCAGACAAATTTTTGAAAGACTAGGTAATGTCTATCAAACTATCAGTAATCCCCTTTGGGTCTTAAAGTCCTGAGGTTTGCCAACCATGTTCACCTTCCCAAGGAACTTTCCCATACCTGTGCTATAGCTGATTGAATAGGTGATGGCATGGAATTCTTTTGTCACTGTGCTAAAAATAGATTATTAAATATTATAGTTCTAGATTATTGTTTCAAGTTTGAGGATACTTCAGAAAAGCCCAAACCTAAAGTTCCTTGGCTAAAGTCATTCAACATTTATTTATTGCCTTAAACATCTCATAGTTGAGGCTCGTTTCTGACATTCATAAGGGCCAATGGGAAGGTCTTCCTTGATCTTCTTAGTCAGGAGCTCTCCATAATTTTATTCTGCTGCCCTTTTTTTCTTTTTTGAAATAAAAGAACTTGAAAGTTCATAGATAGGGACTGTGAAATTGTGAAACTACTCTCAGATAACTGTAATTTTAAAAATAATTCTAAGAGATTAAGATTTTTTTTATTAATTTTAGCTTGATTAAAAAAAATGCTTCTCTAGGTTTTTCAAGCCCATAGAATTATTTTTTATATACTGGGGATTGAACTCAGAGGCACTCAACCATTGAGCCACATCCCCAGCCCTATTTTGTATTTTATTTAGAGAAGGGTTTCACTTAGTTGCTCAGCTCCTCACTTTTGCTGAGGCTGGCTTTGTACTCCCGATCCTCCTGCCTCAGCCTCCCAAGCTGCTGGGATTACAGGTGCACACCACCCTGCCCAGCCACGCCCATAGAATTTTTATAAGAATTATTAGTAATTGTAGTTGACATACAGTTTTGCCAATATAATTCACCCCCTCTTTTACATACATATCTATACTTGTATAAGAGTAAGAAAAATTTTGGGGGGAGGTGGGGACCTGTTGGTAGAACCCAGGGCCTCATGCATGTTAGGCAAGAATTCTACTACTGGTTGGCTTCAAACTTTGTGATCCTCCTGCCTCAGCCTCCCAAATTGGCTGTGATTACAGGCATTTGCCATGGCACCCAGCCATCAGACATCTTTTAAAAATAAGTTTCACTGTGACCTGAAGTGCAAATGCTATTCCTTCTACCCTCTTTATTGCTTCTGTATCTTCATATTCTTTCCTTACATACGCTTTAATCCTCACCCTTATCAAAACCTCTTATTAGACTAAGTTTTTAAAAAAATGTATCTCTTTGATCTGTCCTTGATAAATATTATAATCCCTTTTGCAGGCTAATAGACTCCACTGAATGGCAAATGCATCGAGGAGAATAAGATGAGGAGGTTTTTTCCCCCTTAGAACTTAATAATTATATCATGTTTGATGTCCAAAATGCAATATGTTTGAAAATTCAAAAAACAGAGACAACTACTACCACCCCCCCCCCCCTTCATATAGCAGTGAACACTGCTGATCTTGAATTGTCAGGTTTTTAGAAGAAAAGAAGAACATTGTACTTAATTTAGGAAAGAGCAAGTGGGAATTCCAACTATTCTGTCGTTGAGGTGATAGTAAGTACTGGTTCCTCTAGCTGAAAAGCCCTTCAGTGACGTTCAAGGAATCTCCATTCATGCCATAGACCACAGAAGGGTTTGCTGGGTGCATTTGATTAGTCTGGATGTTTGCATGGTGAAACTGACTGTCTGGCAGTGGAGATGATTCTCAGAATTATGTCAACCATAATAACAAATCATTCTCTGCTGGCTTTTAGCAGTGGTTGTCTACTGGATCCCAAATTTGAATTCATAAATAGTGACTATTTGTAGTGTTTTCAGGTTTTACTGATCAAGCAGTATAATACTGGGTCAAATTTAGTTCAAAGCACATGTCCTTTATCAGTTAGTTGCAGAGATGAGACTATCCTTCTAGCCACAGTAAAATCTCTTCTTGCTCTTCTCATCAGCAAGGGACTTGTACTGAACATCTTCACACCATTGATTTTCAAACTTTTGACCATGACCCAATAGTAGTAAGAAATACACTTTATAAGCTGGTTCAGTTGCACATGCCTGTAATCCCAGCAGCTTGGGACGCTGAGGCAGCAGGAGGATCATGCAACTTATAAGAAAACCTGTCTCTAAATAAAATAGAAAAAAAGGCCTGGGGATGTGGCTCAGTGGTTATGTGCCCCTTCCCTGGTAGGAAGGAAGGAAGGAAGGATGGCGCTTTATACTGTGACCCAATATATATTTAAATGTATTGTATATAACTAAAACAACAGTTTCATGAAAACATACTCTAACTTTACTACGTATGATGCGTTCTGACATTTAATATTCTTTTTCACTTTTTATTGATTTGGTTGTGAGCCACTAAGTTGATTCATGACCTACTAATGAATCTCAACTTATAGTTATTATGCCTCCAGCACAAGCGATTGTCTACCATTAGCAAATCCAGGTCTGTGGTGAACATATATAATCTCCTCTGTAATATGGGCTGTTTTTCCAAAGTTCTCTGGAGTTAAGCCATCTTTTTGTTCTCTTCTCCCATCCTCCCAGTAAGTTGAAAGAACGGGGTTTTTTTCTTTTTACTTTGGAACAAGTTCTAACTACAGAAATATTTCAAGGATAAGACAAAGAACTCATATAATATTTCTTTCCTCTGAGACCAAATTCCAGTTTCACCAATTGTCTCAATAATATCCTTTGTAGTAGAAAGATCCAATCCAAGATCATGAATTACACCCAATTTTTGTGTCTCTTTAGTCCTTTAATCCTTCCTTGCCTTTTGTGACCTTGATATTTTTTTTAAGATAGCAGTTCAGTCATGTATGTCTCTCAGTTTGGATTTGTCCAGTGTTTCCTTATAATAAGACTCAGCTTATGTGCTTTAGGCCTCACTATCACAGTGATAATGCTGTGCTCTTCGCATTTCATGCTGCCAATTTGTCCTACTGATGGTGTTGATTTTGATCTCTAAATTAAGATGGCATTTTCCAGAGTTCTTAACAGTAAAGTTCCTTTTCCACCTTTCTGACTAAAAAATATTTTATGAGGCAATATTTGAAATTATGTAAATGCACTACTTCATCTATTCATACCCACTAGTTTTGGTATCCATTAATATTCCTTTCTGGAGTGATTTTTACAATGAAGATTGCTAAGTGGTGATTATTCTAACTTCCTACTCTTTCTGCATTTATTAGTAGACATTTTACTGTAAGGAAGAACTTTTGTTCCTCCCAATTATTTTTTTCTTTTTTACTTATATCAGTGTGGACTCATGGATTCCTATTTTATTTAGTGGGTTACAACCCATTGTTATCAGTATTTGTTTTGATACTCGTGCTCCCAGGTTTTACTTTTTAAGCAGACAGCTGTGTCCTTTTATCATGGCCCTATCATTGTTTAAGCACTTCCTTATTTTCAACACAAGAAACCAAGTCTAATTTTCTTTGCCTGCTCCAGCTCTAGAATTAGCCATTTCTCCAGGGAGCCCTGTTCCTTTTAGTAAAGAATGGTGTTTAGAAACAATGATCTGGATACCAAGTGTGCTAAATGCTATTGGGATGTTGCTCTTCCCACGGCTTCCCAGACAGAGCTAGGAAATACAATATAATTTATACATATTGATACATATGCATTCACTTACACATATAAGCACTCACATACAGAAAGCGCACACACGTTTACATTCAATTTAGTTATTTCTCTATTAATATTAAAAATCCAGTAGGTTCACTTCCTTCATACCACCACCAGGTTCATTCTAAAATTTTTCTTTTTTCATATTTAAAACTTTTTGTGTTGCTGGGGGTGGGGGGGCAGTACTGGGGATTTAACTTTGAGCACTCTAACCACTAACCTACATCTCCAGCCCTCTTTTTAAATTTTATTTTGAGATAGTGTCTTGCTAAGTTGCACAGCTAGCCTCAAACTTGCAATCCTCCTGCCTCATTTTCCCAAGTAGCTGGATTACAGGTGTGTGCCACTATGCCCAGCTTATATCTGTTTTTGTTTTAACAATGAAAAACCTAGTTCTCATTATACTCAATATGTCTGCTTATTTGCTCCATCTCCCCATGTAAAGCCATCTCCCTAACTCAACCAGGCTATGGACTCACCACTGTACCCTCCCCTTACACCAGGGCTCTGCCTTCCAAGAAATAAAAAAGGTTAGGGAGAGGGAGGGAAGAAGGCAGGGAGAGAGATAAGTTGTTGTTGTTTTAAGCCTTTGGAAGGAGATTCTACCAATTCTTTCACACTAGCCTTTTATGTAAGTATAAGAAAAACAAATACATAGATTGTAAAAACTTATTATGTAAGCTTTTTGCTTCAGATCAGATTTTCATTTAGATTCATTTTGCTTTGTTTGTTTTCATGGTGCTCAAGTACTGGAATTGAACCCAGAGCCTCAAACATGCTAGGCAAGCACTCTACCCCTGAGGTACATTTCAGCCCTAGATTCTTATATATGTTTTCTAAATTCATGTGCCTATTGACTGTGCACTTTCTGTGATAACTACCATGATTGAGCATGACTAAACTAGGCACTGTGCTGGGTGACACCTATGCTGTATACTAGGCCTAAATGTATTAACTCTGCAAGTGGCATTATCACCATTTGCAGATGATAAATAAGATGCAGTGAGACTGAAGAACTTGATCATGTCAGATGGGTAAACAGGATATCTGACTGTGCAGCCCACACTCTGGCCACATCTATAGCAGAATGGTAGTATGTTAGTAGCTTTGGGAATCATACTGGGGAGGCCTTTTACCAAATATCATCACTCTTGTACCATGTCACTTCATTTTCTTGATTTAAAAAATAAATAAAAAGAGGAAAAACTAGAAATTACCTAACTGGTTCATTAATTTCTTCCTCTAAGTTTTGGGAAAGTTGAGTCAGTGAGTGTCAGTGATCAGAATTCACAAAGGGGCATTTTATAGGCTCATTCTCACATGTGATGTGTGTCATCTCAAAAAAAAAAAAAAAAAAAAAAAAGACACATGAATTCCCTTATTTTAAAGTCCTGTATTGGTTGGAGACTGTTGAACTGATGCCTGGGACTCTTAGTTCAGTTATAACAACCCCTAAAGTTCATGGACATTTTTCCTCCCTTTATCTCACTTAGGAAAAACAAAACAAATAAACTCAATATTTTGTCCTACCAATCTGTAATAAATTATTTTCTAAGCAAGTGGCTGTTACAAAGCTTACCCCATGGAAGTCTATTTCTGAGATTTTCCTTAACAAGCTCTTTGCTTGCTAAGCCTTAACTTGAAAAAGAATAGGTTGAATCATCAGTGAGAGGACTCCCACCTGGACAAGCAAAAGTTATTCTTGTTCTCAGATATCCCTCCATGCTGATTGTCTTTGAACAGAAAACTTGTATGATTAGGGAATTTTCTGAGTGATAACATGTTTGCCCTATACCAGAACCTTATAATTTGATAAGTCAGTGTGGAGAAAAAAATGTATTGTTTTTAATCTATGGATTCCTAATTTGGGAATGATATTGGAAATGTATACTACCCAAAAACTAGATTATAACTGAAAGGAACAAGACTATTGGCCAAGAATATTTTCTTTTAGTTCTTATTTTCATTGAGATGTGAAAGACATTTTCATTTTCACAGGGGAGTTTATGTCTTTGGAGTCAAAAAGGAACAATAAATACTTGGTGTCTAGGCTGGAAAAAAAATAAATACACAAAAGAACAAGTGAATGAAAAAAGAATTTAGATTCAACTTTCTGGGAAATTTATCTCTGTTCCTAAATTTCCAGTGTATTTCTGTGAATGTCTCAAATACTCAAAATCTTTTGTGGGGTGGGGGTGGAGGGTAGGAGAGTTACTAGCGAGTGAACCCAGGATTGCTTTACCATTGAGCTACATCCCCAACTGTTTTTACATTTTATTTTAAGAAAGGGTCTCGCTAAGTTGTTGAGGATGGCGTTGAACTTTCAATCCTCTTGCCTCAGCCTCCCAAGTCACTGGAATTATAGCCATTCACCACCATGCCCAGCTTCGGAATCTTCTTGAATGTTTTGAATTGATAGATCTTTTCAGATCTGCTTTTACTTTACCTTAATCAATCAAAACTTAGTCCTCAGGCAGTTGTTCTGCTCCCTTCTGGCTGACTGTATGGCTTTTGCGAAGTCAATGAACCTTTCTCAAACTTCAGTTTCCTCATCTGTAAGATAACAGTATAATGATGTTCTTTTCAACATGGTTGAGAGGATCAGATGATCTAATAATGTATGTAAAAACAGATTGTAAAATATAAGAGTTTGCCATCGTTAGAACTTCCTAGAAGTAGATATAAAGTAAAAGTGAGATGAGACAAAGTGCCATTTGAAATGAAGAGGGTTTACGGTCCCTCTCCAGTTGTCGATAGGTGTGAAATCACTGTACAAACTTTACAGGAATAGATGAGAAAACAATTGTCTGTTTAGAATTGTTCTTGTTGTCTCCTTAAGGAATACATGACCTGTTAACTTTCATTCAACATATTGACAAGGTATCACTAATCCTTCCCTAACCAAGCGTACTTGTTCCTGGTATATTACTATTTAGGTTCACAGTAATATTTCTTTTCTAAGTGCAGAGGTCTAGTAGAGAAAGACCCACTCTTTATCAGATGGAATTAATTATATAAGCTGTATTCATAATATAAAATGTATGGATCTAAAGCCCCAAAATTTAGCTGGTAAGTTCCACTAAGTATGTATATGTAATTCTGAGCTTAAAGCAATTATAACCAGGTAAAGCTATAAAGAAGAATCTTTAAGTTTTTTTCGGAAGATTAGAAAGAAGAAAAGAATTAATCAGAGACTATAATAGAGTCAACACAAACTAGCCGGGCGCGGCTGAAGCATCTCTAATCTTTCTCTCTAAGCCTTTCTAAGTAAAGCTCCCAGCTTTACTTTGGGAGGCTGAGGCAGGACATGGATCGCGAGGCTTCAAAGCCAGTTTTTTTAGATTAGAAATTAATCAAGACTATTAAGAACAAAACAGCCGGGCGCGGTGGCGCACGCCTGTAATCCCAGCACTTTGGGAGGCTGAGGCAGGAGAGCGAGTTCAAAGCCAGCAGCAATGGCGAGGCACTTAGCAACTCAAATCCAGCCTCAGCAATGGCGAGGCACTTAGCAACTCAGTAAGACCCTGTCTCTAAATAAAATACAAAAAAGGGCTGGGGATGTGGCCCAGTGGTCGAGTGCCCCTGAGTTCAACCCCTGGTACCAAAAAAAAAAAGAACACAAACAACAATAAATGTTGGAGAGGATGTGGAGAAAAAGGCACACTCATGCATTGTTGGTGGGACTGCAAAATGGTGCAGCCAATATGGAAAGCAGTATGGAGATTCCTTGGAAAACTTGGAATGGAACCTCCTTATGACCCAGCTATCCTACTCCTTAGTCTTTACCCAAAAGACTTAAAAACAGCATACTGCAGGGACACAGCCACATCAATGTTTATAGCAGCACAGTTCACAATAGCTAAACTGTGGAACCAACCTAGATGCCCTTCAGTAGATGAATGGATAAAGAAAATGTGGTATATACACACAATGGAGTATTACTCAGCAATAAGAGAAAATAAAATCATGGCATTTGCAGGTAAATGGATGGAGTTAGAGAATATAATGCTAAGTGAAGTTAGCCAGTCCCAAAAAGCCAAATGCCAAATGTTTTCTCTGATATAAGGAGGCTGATTCACAGTTGGGTTGGGATGGGAAGCATAGGAGGATTAGAGGAACACTAGAATGGCCAGGAGAGGGAGGGGAAGGAGGGGGCAAAAGGGTGAAGAAAAAAAAAAAAGATGGTGGAATGAGATGGATATCATTACCCTAAGTGCATGTATGAAGTCACGAATGGTGTGAATATACCTTGCATACAACCAGAGATTTGTAAAAATGTGCTCTATATGTGTAATATGAAATCAAGACAATAATGCATTCTGCTGACATTTATAACAACTTAGAATAAAAAATAAATTAAAAAAATAAAAAATACATTCTACTCTCATGTATAATGAAAAAGAACAAATAAAGGGGAAAATATCTTGTCTAAAGAACTCCATTCCACAGATTTTTTTAAAAAGTTACAGAAGTTAATAAATTTTTAAATTATTATTTTTAAAAAATTAATCAAGAGTCCTTCATAAATCCTCTTCAATCTGTATTCCTCAGACTACCCCTCAAGTAACTGATCTCCCCTCTTGCTTTAATTTCACAAAATTAGTCATTGAAATAAAGAAGCTATCAAGACAGAGGAAAAATATAAATTTCATGTGGAAAGGGAAGAGCAGGATGGAGTTTTTAAGAGCCCAGAGAGTTGTTATTTTGGGGATGAACCCATTGGCTTATAAAGCATTTGGCGAAGAAATGTTGAATAGTGTAGTGATGACAACAGAGTGCAAAAGATTAAATTTGAGATGTTTCTTCAAGGCCAAATCCAAAATCCTTCAACACCCAGCAAAGAAATTCCTGTTTTTAACTCTTAATTTCCCCTGTGTTGCTGAGTCCTATTATAGTCTTGCAGTTTCACAGATTTGTTCTTTTATTTCTGATTTTTTTTCCCTTTCCCCTCACCTTTATACTCCTTTCTAATCTTGTTCCTTGCTGCTCGTGGCCTTTTAGGAAACTCCAGTAAGCTTTCATCTTCTAGATTCAGCCAGTGAGGTCTCTGAGACTGCTTTGCAGTGAGCCAAAGTTTCAAATTCGGGGGCTCCTCCACAGAGCAGCAGGAATGACATCACATTAAAAGTAAACATAAAAGGCCTGAAGGTACTTTGACAGATGTTTCTCTCTGGGCTTTGTTACTTAAGAGATCCGGAAACTGAAAAAGCACCATTATCATATATAGAGAAGTGTTGAGACAAATCCGTCTTGGAGACTGCTTGCTGCCTCCTCAGAGTGGTGAATACTGAAGGTCGGGGGCTACCCCTGAGTTTGCCCCCAAAGAGCCTCCCTCTATGCTGAGAAGCTGGCAGGTTTTCTTTTCCTTCTACAAGTGGCAACCCGAATTCTAAGTTGAAAGTGAATCTTTGCCCTTGGCTCCTCTCCAGCATTCCTCGCTGAGCGAATAGGGATTTGGAATGTCAGAAAATAGAAGAGGGGAGGGGAAAAGATGTGTGTATGACTGTGAGTGTTTATATGTAAAAGCAGCTTCGTCTGGGAGGACCTAGGAAAACTTGACTTCCTCAGACAGCTTCCTTCTCCAAACTCTTGGTTCCTTATTTTTTTGTTGTTGTTGTTTTTGTTTTTCAAGTTGTTTGGCCTGAATTTATCACAGCAGTTCTCAACCCTTGCAGCCTGGTGGAGTCAAGCTAAGGGAAGACAGCATGATTTCCTGGGGGCTTGTATTTCTTCCCTCTGGATAAAGTTACCGTAGTTCTTCCCAGTCTCATCTGCAGCAGGATCCAGAGTCATTTTTCCTCTGGGATTTAAGCTGATACCATCAGGAACCTAGACTCGGGTTTTATTGAAGAGCAAGCCTCATAAGAAGTGTCCTTCTGGGAGAATCAAGGACTCCTTCTAGGTGTCAAGGTGTTGCTCAGCACAGTACCCTCTACCACAAGCCACCAGTGCTGAGCACTTGTGGTTGGAGCTGAATTGAAAATATTGATGGAACACTCCTCTCAGACTCTGTTTAACTGTGGACTGGTTCAGAGCTCAAGACTATAATTTTACAGGGCAGCTTTTATCCTTTATTTAGTTCTTTCCAAAGTCATCTTGCATCAATTCAAAAGGAGAGATTCTTTGAGGGTAACCTACAAGGCAGTTTCCCAGCTTTGTGTGAAGAATTCAGAGTTTGAGTGTCTGTCTACATCCCAAGGAACCATGTCCTCTTTATATACTCGAAGTAAAGAATTTACGCGGAATAGGAAATCTCAGTCTGATTCTCCCCCAGCATCTCCCTCCCCGACTGCCAAGACACTCCGAGTAAGCAGCCTTTTTTATTTACATATGTTCCTAGTTGTGTCAAAGGTGGGAAATGTGTTTATATATAACTTAGGGGTTAGGTTGAGAGCAAAAGTATATGGAACATAGGAATCAGTAAAGGGGAAAAAATTGCAAGTAAGGACCCGTTTAGCTTCTCTGCAAGAGGTTATGTTTCATAATACTTGATGTAGTCTTAAGTAAAAGCAGACTTAAATTTTCAGCCTACAGTTTCTGTCTTTTAGCTTTTAATAAGTTATAAACTGCTTGACAGTAAGATTATTTAGAGTTTTTAT
Organism: Tamias sibiricus; assembly: GCA_025594165.1. Lineage (NCBI taxonomy): Eukaryota > Metazoa > Chordata > Mammalia > Rodentia > Sciuridae > Tamias > Tamias sibiricus. The sequence continues at coordinate 35,278,725 of CM046669.1, forward strand.
CATTATATCTTATGGGGCTTTTCTTAGTTTCTGTGGCTGTATTTAGTTGCTGCCTTTGCTGTGTTTTCTGGATCAATACTATGATCCAAAAGGAAAAGCTCCCATATGGTTGTGAAACTATACACAAAAACTTCAGTTATGTGCAAGTTCTACTTGTGTGCACGCATGTATGTGAGATAGAGTATACCTTTGCCTATTTTATATGATAGGCAAAGTGATTTGAGTGAAAGAAAAATCAAACAAGAACTTATGGACAGTGAACCTTACTCCTGAGTCGCTCAGGCACCATCAGGAAATTTCATGATTAAAATCCAAAGAAATAACTCGTGGCTATTAGCTGTATGGAGGTGCTTGTGATGCTCTGGACAGAGCCATTTGAGGCTTTTCTCCATTTACTCCAGTAAATGTCTCTGCTGAAGTGATTAACATATGGATGTTTGCATCTAATTTAATGCCTTCCTCTGTAGGACACTTGCTAAAGGAAAAAATGCTACCAATAGCAAATGATGAGGAAGCCTGATGGGCATATTAGGTAGTAGGTAGGGTAGCAGTTCCTTCTTAGGGAACTAGACTGTGCTCTGTCGTACATACAACGTAAGAAGAGGGACGGTCATAGATTCCTTATTTGGGGAGCTAAGGGGAGAAAACCTAAAAGAAATTTGAACAGAGTGTTTGTTTATTTTTGGTTGCTTTACATTCATTTTCAAGGTCTTTATCATGGTGTAAATTGTCATGTAGTGGAATTTGGCATATAGGTATTGGTCTTGGACCTTAGCCGGGGATGTTTAGTTACCAGAATACCAAAAGAATGCTGTTAGGAAGCTGTTTCATTCATAGGTTCTCTTTGTGAGAGGACCAAGAAAGGCTCTTGTACATGTCACTGTTATTGAGTTCCAGAATGTTTCTTAAACACACAGGCCTAGTACCTTCCTTTTCTACAGAACCACAGAACACTTTCTCCTTAGCAGCTTTGGGGTGTTTTCTGGTGACTGCCGATTGAGTTCACAAAGCTCAGCTCCATTACTTGAGTTGGTGTTTTCTTTGCTGCCTCCCTTTTACATTCCATACTTTACATACTGTGGATGTAAAGAGCCTCTTGTTAATGTTTGTTCACTGTCACCACCGCTCCCAGAACACTGATGCCTGATGATCGGTCAATTTATTTAGTGACCATCCCCCTCTCTTTCCCTTCTGTTTTCCCTTTCTTCTTTAAAGTTAATACTCCATTGAAGAAATACTTTCTTCTTGTCTCACTCCTAACAGCTGCCATCCAGCCTTCCCACCCTCATTCCACACCCCCCCATCCCTGCCTTTTAGACAGAGGTCACAGTGAGAGAAAATTTGAGAATTGAGATTACAGGAAACCAAAACATGGACAGCTTTAGTAAGAGACTGCTTCCCAATTTTAGTGGTCTGTGGCTATGGATTCCCACAATAGCATCAGTTTATTGTAACCAACTTTAGTGTCCAAATGACTAGAGACTATATTATAGAGAACATTGGTATTTATGTACCACTCATGTTCCCTTATCCTACTTTTGTCTTTAATCTCTGAGATAGTGAAAAATATGCATAATTAATTTAGAGGTTGTTGACTCTCAGGACTGGTTACCAAGCTAAGATTCACCTCATAAGATTTCCCTAGCCTGGTTCCTTTGCTCATGTCTAATTAGGGTGCTCTTTAACAACTAGTTTTGTGGTGGTCTTGGGCTCATGTGTCTTTGGATGCTGGTTGTAACTGGCTGATCCTCCACCACCCTGAGGTGGTTCTATCTACATGTAACATATGAGGAAATGGAAATGCACAGAAGTGGCTTGCCTGGCATTACTCAGCTAGTAAGCAGTAGTCTTGATTTAAGCTAAGGTCTCTTGGCTCGAAAACCCATATTATCAGCAACACTGGAGTACATCTCAAATAGATCTGAAAGTCAAGGTTAAAGACATGCTAAGGAGTAAACAGGACAGTCAGAAGCTTAAGTAGCTGTGGGAGTCCAAAATTTATCCACTGTGGGAACATAGGAAACTGAAATTGCTGGAGGAGGAACACCAGGTCTATAGAACAAGAGAGGCAATTGACAGGTCATAACTTAATCTCCCATGCCTGGTTCTCAAATTCCAGTCATGTTGTCTAGGCTTAGGAGCCCCACCAAGCCTGAGACCTTGTGGGCTACGGGGTCTTCAGATTTCTCTTAAAGAGGAAAATGCTCAGACCTTTCCAGTAGAGATACAGGACATTGCTGTGTATATTCTAAAGTGAAAGGCAAATAGCTTTCATTGTCCTCATCTAAACCTCTGTCTCTGTCTTGCTGTCTCTCTGTCTCTGTCTCTGTGTGTCTCTCTCTCACACACAGTTTTCTGATAGAGATCAGACAAAGTTAAAGACACACATCCCCTGATTCAGCACTCTACAAAAGAGGATTGAAATATTTGAGTAAGCATTTAAAAGTTTGTGGGGGTTCTTTGTTGTTGTTTTTTAGTGGTGCTAAAGGGGCTAAATATGAAATGTTTCCATATAAGGACAGTGTCCTCAGAGAATTTTTAACTAAAGGCCATTCACATGGAGAAAATACTTTGGACACTTTGCTCTTCAAGAACAAGCAAGCAAACTAAAACTGTAATTCAGTGGGAATTATTTTTAACTTGAGAAAACAAAAGGCAGAAAGACATTTTAGTGACTGCAAAACAAACTACTTTATCATACACTTTTACTTTTAAACTTCTAGCAGCATCTGATATTTTTTTTCATATTACATAATGCAGTGTTTCTGTACTCAGTAAGCCTCTGACCTGTTTTAATCCTAAGAAAATCTAATGCCTGCCCAGAAATTACACAACTAATATACTCCCTAATGAGAAGATATTGTGTGTCCTCCCCAGCCAAGATTTGTGTTTACTTCCTCTATTGATATTTCAAAAATGATATTCTTAATCTTCTGAATACAAATTGTGCCATGAAAGATGGGTTTTTTTTTAAATATCCCTTTTATTACAGTGCTTTATTTTATGAATGTACCACCATTATCCTGCTGAAAGAAAAGCTGTGTTCATCATTTTTTATTTTGCCTTTCTGAGGGAAAACTTATGACAGGTTGACATGGACAATTCAGGGGGGAAAAAAATACCCCTTTTCCTCAATAGGCAAAAATGTCCATCCATCCTTTTTGTATCCCAGGCACCCCTTCCAGCCCTCACTAAGAACAGCTATAATAAGTGGTTATGTTCCTGATACTGTTATTTGGGGCTGCTGTGGAATACTGACATAACTGATTCAACAGTTTCTTGTGGCATTCACACTAGTTTCACATTAGTTCACATCTTTTATCTCTAAAGGCTGTGAGTTCCCTGAGCAACAGATCTGTTCATCTCTGGTTTGTTACTCAGAAAAAAAAACAGAACGACTTCCAGATTCACTCTCAATTCTAATGGGAACAACACCAGCTACTTCTTCATGACACTCTGAAGGGTCAGCCTTCAGCCACCATAAAGCAACTGCAATATAAAATTATTGGTTCACACATTCAGTAGAAAAGTTTTCTTCAGAAAGTAATTTTCCAACCATCAGAAAAAAATTCTGAACTACAAATACATTAGACACCCCAGCTTCTTGCTTTTTAATCACTGGGTTTATATAAAATTCTATAGCTTAGGAACTAGTCCATTTAGATGAGTTGGCATTTTAAATCATCCTAAGGTGTGAGCCAGGTAATCATTAGTCCATAATCTCAAGTTATTATTTGCTAATTGAAAAAAATTGCAAGACAGATTATTTACAAAGAAAGCATAGTAGCAGATGTCCACAAACTGTAGTGTATTTGGTATTTATTATGTTGCATACATCTTGAAGTAAGTGGGTCATCATCTAAACTCTGGGAATCTTTAATTAGGCAGATTTTCATTGAATTGGTATTTGTGAAAATAGGATTTGACCTGCATTTATAAACCAGGATCCAGTAGTGTTTTCTCATTTAGATGGGATTGCTTCAGGTCTAACATCTTGACAGAAAAGATTTTACATAATATTAATTTTCATCCCAGCCATTTTCACATATAAAGGGAACAGTTAATCAACTTACTTTGTTTTGTAATCAGCCATACAAACTAATCACAGTACATTTGATAGATAATTGGATAATAAAAGATTGCAGCTGTCACAAGAGCTTGTCAAGCCGGGCGCGGTGGCACACACCTATAATCCCAGCATTTGGGAAGCTGAGGCAGGAGGATTGCGAGTTCAAAGCCAGCCTCAGCAATGGCGAGGCACTTAGCAACTCAGTGAGACCCTGTCTCTAAATAAAATACAAAAAAGGGGGCTGGGGTTGTGGCTCAGCGGCAGAGCGCTCACCTCGCACATGCGCGGCCCGGGTTCGATCCTCAGCACCATGTAAACATAAATGCATTTCATTGTGTACAACTAAAGTAAATAAATAAATATTTTTAAAAAATACAAAAAGCCGGGCGCGGTAGCGCACGCCTGTAATCCCAGTACTTTGGGAGGCTGAGGCAGGAGGATCGCTAGTTCAAAGCCAGCCTCAGCAATGGTGAGGCACTTAGCAACTCAGTGAGACCCTGTCTCTAATAAAAATACAAAAAAGGGCTGGGGATGTGACCCAGTGGTCGGGTACCCCTGAGTTCACTCCCTGGTACCAAAAAAAAATATATATATATACAAAAAATGGCTGGAGATGTGGCCTAGTGGTTGAGTGCCCTTGAGTTCAATCCCCAGTACCCAAAAAAAAAGACAAGAGCTTGTCTATGAGGCACCTAGTAGGCAGGCCAAAGACATCTTGCCTTTTCACCTCCCAGACCTTCAACATTGATAATCATTCTTTCCATGTGCTTTGTGCTCATCTCTGGCGCAAACAGTAGTTCTGCAGCATATTACCTTACCCTCTATACATACAGTTCTTTAACTGGGAGACTACCAATCTGGAATCCATTTTATTATCATTATTATTGTTGTTGTTGTTATTTTTATTATTATTTTTAATTTTGAGACAGTGTCTCACTAAGTGGCCCAGGCTGGCCTTGAACTTACTATCCTCTTGCCTTAGCCTCCCCAGACTCTGGGATTACAGTCATTTTTTTTATTCCACTTTATAATTTGTTGTCCTGGAATGAGAAACATTTGGGTGAACATGGTAATTAGGATACAATCTGTTTATCATTTTTTTCTGCCTAATTAAAACCACCAGCATATTTTTGTTTGTTTATTCCACTGAAGAAAAGCCAATAAGCAGTAATTCTTCAGTCCAAGACGTCTTCCTAGGCAAGAGAAGTAGGACCTGTAGGAATAAAAATGGTTTCCCCATTGGGAGCCATTACATGAATTCTGGATAGATACTGGCCTAATTAACTCCTGTCCTGTATGGAACCAGGTGAAGTGGCATCTGAAACATTGGCTTGTTGACTAAAAAGATTAGGAGTTTTAAAGGCATCAACTCCTTTACTGCATGCTGTGTCCTGCCCTTGCCACCCTAATTTTCTAATCCCATGATAAATTAGTATTAAAGTCACCTGCCCTATTTTGTTTTGGTTTTTCAAGACTGGGTCTTGCTGGGTTGCCCTACCTTGAATCTCCCACAATTAACATTCTATGAGCATCTGCTATATAGTAGACTCTATATTGGACACTGGAATTCCTAATAAATGAAAGACATGATTTCTACCCTCAAGGAATTTTGAATCTAATTGTAGAAATAGAAGCCAAGAATTATGACACAGGGAGGTGAATTTTCTAATAAAAGTACATACATTTTCTAATATAGATACAGAGTGTTTTCAAAGATCAATCAGGCCAGGTGCGGTGGTAATTCATGCCTATAATCCTAACTACTCAGGAGGCTGAGGCAGGTGACTAACAAATTCAAGTCAAGATTCAGAATATTTTTTGGGAGGGGGGGGGTACGGGGGATTTAATCCAGAGGCACTTTACAGTGGTAAAGGTACATCCCCAGCCCTTTCTTATTTTTTATTTTGATACAGGGTCTTGCTAAGTTGCTTAGGACCTCACTAACTTGCTGAGGCTGACCTCAAATTTGCGCTCCTCCTGCCTCAGCCTCCCTAGTCACTGGGATTACAGACATGTGCCACCATGCCTAGCCAGCTTTAGAAGTTTAGTAAGACCCTCAGTAACTTAGTGAGATCAGGGTGGTGATTACAGGTGGTGTGGTGGCGCACGCCTGTAATCCCAGCACTTTGGGAGGCTGAGGCAGGAGGATCGCGAGTTCAAAGCCAGCCTCAGCAATGGCGAGGCACTTAGCAACTCAGTGAGACCCTGTCTCTAAATAAAATACAAAAAAGGGCTGGGGATGTGGCCCAGTGGTCGAGTGCCCCTGAGTTCAATCCCTGGTACCAAAAAAAAAAAAAAAAAAAAAAAAAAAAAAAAAGAATAATGCCCAGGTCTTTGGTTTAGGTGACTTGGTCAAAAATGGTCAAATATGACAAATGGTCAAAAATGACTTAGTCAAAAGTGACAAATAGCCAAAAATGACTTGGTCAGAAATGACAAATTGCATTGCCAAACATAGTAAGTAAAAGTATGTTGAATGGGAAAGACATTTCACTTTTGGATCAGTTGAATTAGAGGAACTTTGGGACATTCAGTTAATGATATCCAAAAAGTATAGGTTGAACATTCCTTATCCAAAATCCAAAATGCTCCAAAATTCAAAACCTTACAGCACAAACATGATGCCACAAGTGGAAATTCTACACCTGGCCTCATGTGACAGGTTACAGTGAAAATAGAGATGCTGTAAAAATATTGTACAAAATTACCTCAGGCTACAGATGAATTTCCTGTTTGGACTTGGGGCATGTCTCCAAAGATCTCATTATGTATATGCAAATATTCCAAAATCTGAAAGTCTTTGAGTCCCAAGCATTTCAGATAAGGGATACTCAACCTGTGGTTGGACTGAAGATGGGGAGAAAATTATGGGCTAAAAAATATTGATATTTATGATTAGAGTTATGAAAGTGTTGAGCTCGTCTGAGGACTAGATGCAGTGTCAAGAAAGGGCTGAGAATAAACTGAGAGAATGGCAACAAGCAGGCAGAGACATGCACCTGCCTCTGACTCTTTCCTACCCAGCTACCACTAGAATCTCAAGCAGATGGACAGAAGGTTCTATATCTTGCTTCTTTGTTAAGGGCCATTGTAGTCAACCTTCTGTTGAGAGTAATAAGCTTCAGTTCTCAAAGGATCCAAAAATTTAGGAAGTCAGGGGTCAATTGGTTATGAGTTTTGGATTGAGTTCTAGTTTTGTTTTCAGTACATAAGCAGCTGTGTGATCAGGGATTGCTTTTTTTCAAATTTTGAAAAAGTTCCCAGACTATTCAGCATTAGTTTGGTTACCCCCAGCCCAACCCACCCCACTAGTTTTGTAATGTTTGGGTGAACTGACAATTATAGTCAGAACGGGCCAAAGGGAAACAGTGAGAGTTGGCTCTCATCAGCCTTTTGTTCTTTTTCAGCTCCTTTTTTATTCTTTTCTTGACCTTCTTATTATATAATGGGTGGTGGTTATCTGGGGTGGTTAACTGGGGTATTAGTCGTCACCACAGCCCCAAAACCCAGAAACCCTCTTTGGTTATGCGATGCAGGGAGTTCTACTAGTGAGTTAATTAAAGATACTAAAAGCGTGCCTCAACTTTAACCTCTTCATGTTTCATTGCGAAAATAACATTTTTATATCAGATTGCATGTAAAATAGCAAGTGGCTATTTTTTAAGTTGTTTGTGTGAAAAGTTACATATTCTAGATTTAAACTGAATTATAAAGTAAATGAGAGTATATGAAATCATTAAAAACATGAAAAATCTTTGTGTTGCTTTCCAAAGTCAACTTTACATGGTTGGTTATTTTAAAAGGGTGTGCAACCATCCAGACAGTAAAATAATGACCTTAAATGTCTGTAGGTTAGAAAGGGTAAGTAGGAATTAGCCTGGATAATCAAAAATCTACAAGTAAAACCCTTTACTTGAGTGCTAAGGAATTTACTTGAGCTTAATTCCTCTTGCTGCCAACAAGTATTGGGAGAGCCAAAGGACCAAAGAGGCACCTCGAGAGAGATTGGAAAAGCAGGGAAACTGTAGTGGTATCAGTAGCCAACAATTTATAAAACGTTTGCTGTGTCAGTGCTCTACTAGACACACTTATTATTATTATTATTATTATTATTATTATTATTATTTTAAGATATTTATTTATTTGCTTTAGTTGTACACGATGCATTTATTTGTACGTGATGTGCTGAGGATCGAACCTGGGCTGCGCACATGCTAGGCGAGCGCTCTACCACTGAGTCACAACCCCAGCCCCTTATTATTTTTTTTTATGCTTTTGGTAACCTTATATATCAAGTACTGTTACCCCCATTTTACTGCTGAGAACACTGAAACAGAGAGAAGTCAGGAAATTATCTAAGATCATGTAACTAGTAAATGCTGCAGCCAGCAGCTTGGATCTGGAGCTTGTGTTAACCAGTGAGATGGGTAACAACTGCCCCAGTGAAACGACTGTCTCTCCATGAAATGGCACCTGAATTATTCCCAGTATCTTTGAGTATTGAATCTGATTTGGAAAGGGAGATCATCCAACAAAACCTAGTTTAAAGGAGGAAAAAAAACTTACAGAATAATTTAGGAAGAGACAAATCTAAATCAGTAATAAAAAAAAAAGTCAGAATTTTACATTACATCATTTTAAAATTGGTATGTTTTATTTTTAACTATCAATAATATAACTGTTGACTACTTACTACCTTTGCAAAGGAGAAATGATCTCCTATGCCCTTAACTGTTGTGATTGAGAAGTATTTTTAATGCATCTGTCGATTGTATGTAAGCAATCACTCCAAAGCCATTTGTAAGTGTTCAAGTAATTTATTTTATTTATGCTGTTAATTTGCTTTGTAAATAAATTTTGAAGAAATGACACAAAGGTACACTTCAACTCAGAACCTGTTAAGTTAAAACAATTTCTGAATTACTGAGGCTTTTCTTGTCTAAAGAACCCTTCCCCTGCCCCCAAAAAAGCAAATAACTGTTCCTCTCCCAAAAGTCTACATTTTAAAATACCTGTTTTGCTCTGGGAGGCAATTTTAGCCTCCTAAATCCAAAGAACCTTATGTATCTGAAGACTCAGTTTTCCTGTGGGGATATAAAAGTGGAAGGGTCAAAGAAAGCTTCCATTTATCACCTTTCAGAGCAGAGTGGCACTTTAGGATAGCGTTGGTCCTAGCAGTGCCCCAATTTGTGCTATAAGTCTTACAACTACATATGATAAAGGTCATTTTTCATGACCACTGGTTTCAAACTTTAGGCTAATATGTCCAGTAGGCCTGTACCTTCCATAAAGCCTTGCCCCAAATCTGTAGTCAATAGTGGATTCTCCCTTTCCTGGCTACCCTTATTACTTACTGTAGCTACCATATAGTCTAGTGTTTGATTGCATTCAGTCAGTTGTTTCTTGCATTGCCCTCTATGTGTTTCATAGCTGTGCTTATCTTTCCTTCCCAGGAAGAGCTCTTTGAGATCAAAGTGCCTTGTTTTAGATTTCATAATCACACATTTTATTACTCTTAAGTATGCCATGGGCAAGGCTGAGCACACACAGGTATGAAAAATACTGCAACTGAATGCCACTGCCTATTTAAGATCTGAACCCTCTGCTCCTATTCCATTTGGCCATTTGGAAAGCAGAAACTACACACTAGAGAATAATTTCTGAAGCTTTTTCCAAGGTAATTAAGATTCTCATTTATTACAATTTGCTGTGTATTTATGGTTCTAAAATAGATGAATTGATATATTGGTTTCAGTTGGATGCAATGGCACATGACTGTAATTCCAGCTACTTGGGAGGCCAAGAAACGAAGATCCTGAGTTCAAGGTCATCCTGGGCAATATAGCAAGATCCCATCTCAAAAAAAAAAAGAAAGAAGACAATTTTTTTGTTTGGTTGGTTGGTTTCTATGGAGGCAGGGAAAAAAATTTAAGAACAAAGGAAGTCCCTAACTTTCTGTGGAACCTACTGAGAGGTAAAAAGGTTTACCTTATGTTATTTAGGACCCAAGTATTTATTTCATCTTGAAATATGAAGTCTAGTGAGCCACACTATCCTCTTAGCAAAAAAAAAAGTACTAGGGATTGAGCCCCAGTGGCACTTAACCACTGAGCCACATCTCCAGCCCTTTTTATTTTTTTATTTTGAGATAGGGTCTCACTAAATTGCTAAGACTGACTTTAAACTTATAATCCTCCTGTAAATGATTTTGATTCATCGTTTGGTTCAAATAAAATTTAAATGACTTCTATCCAAACAGGCTTTTAGATTGTGATGTTCATCATATTAAAAAGTCCATCTGTCTGTCCCTGGGTTCTGTACCCAGTACTACATTTTTTAAAAAGGCTATCTATGAGCTGAGAATGTAGCTCAGTGGTAGAGCACATGCCTCAAATGCACAAGACCCTGGGTTTGATCCCCACCACAAAAATAATAATAGTAGCCGGGCGTGGTGGCGCATACCTGTAATCCCAGCACTTTGGGAGGCTGAGGCAGGAGGATCGCGAGTTCAAAGCCAGCCTCAGCAATGGCAAGGCACTTAGCAACTCAGTGAGACCCTGTCTCTAAATAAAATACAAAAAAGGGCTGGGGATGTGACCCAGTGGTCGAGTGCCCCTGAGTTCAATCCCCAGTACCACAAAAAATAATAATAATAATAATAATAGCAATCCATCTTTTTCCAGTCTTTGGACATGGAAAGCTTGCCATCTAGGAGATATAATGGTGGTCAATAACACATCTATTGAGGAGCCTCAGCAGGAGGATCACAAGTTCAAAGCCAGCCTCAGCAATTTAGTGAGACCCTAAGCAACTTAGCCAGACCCTATCTCAAAATTAAAAATATAAAAAATAAAGGGCTGGGGATATGGTTCAGTAGTTGTATCCCTAAATTCAATCCCTGGTACTTAAAAAAAAAAAAAAAAAAAACTTGAAGTTTTGTGGTAATTTATTTTGGCAGCAATATAAAACTAGTACAATTGAAGCCTTGATGATATTAAGAAAATACCATTAGTTTTTTTGTTTTTTTTTTTTTTTTGGAAGGGGGTTTCTTAGATGCATGAGTGAGGACAACGTAGGCTTCATTTCACTGTCCTTTACTGTCACAACTTGCTTAAATCTTGAAGTTTTTAATTCTACCCATTCATGTATTTCCAAATTACACAAGATCCCCACATAGATTACTGGAATACAGGCTCAACAAGATGGGCTTCAGAGCTAGAATCTCTCCTTGTTTCAACTTCCTGAGAGTCCTGTTGGTGTGAGTTACAGAGGGTATTCTTCCTTAAGGGAGAAGGCTGGGAAACTTTTGTCTCTCATAAATAGATAGATAGATGAAACCAGAATGATTCTTTGGTGGGGGGGTCCATATTTTTTTTTTTACTGGTGCATTATAGTTGTACATACTGATGGGATTTGTTGTTCAGAATGACTCTTAAAAGTTATGGTGGCACTCACCTGTAATCCCAGCGGTTACAGAGGCTGAGGCAGGAGGATCCCAAATTCAAAAGCCAGCCTCAGCAATTTAGTAAGGCCCTCAGCAACGTAGTGAGACCCAGTCTTAAAATAAAAAAGGGCAGGGGATGTAGCATGATGGTTAAATGCCCCTGGTTTCAAGCCCTGGTAACAAACAAACAAACAAACAAACAAAAATGAGAGAAGTTAAAAAATTAGATGATTTTGCAGTTAGCTCAGATAGTGATAAGGTCTACAGAGGCACTGGCAGTCAGGAGGGTCCCTGCTGCAGTCCCATTCCCGTCATTGACTTGTTCCTCTAGGTCATTAATCTGAGAACCCTGAAAGGAAGGACTGGTTCTCTGTAGGCCATCCCAGAATAGCTCAACTTGTTTCCCCTGGCTCAGCTAATACACAAGAACATGATAGAAAATGTTCTTTCTGCTTAGTCCCTCTTAAGGAAAATGTAAATAGGAGATTTTTTTCCCATCACTGTGGGGTCAGGCCCTGACTCCAAAGGAACATGAGTTAAACCAGTTTCAGCCTTGGCAGTAGACATGTGACTTGGTCTCATTCCTTTCCCTTGGGCCCAGCTTTCCAGAGCCACAATTTTATTTTCAACTCAGTAAAAGGAGTTTGGTTTTAATTATGTGCCTTCCTGTACTCCTGATAACTTTCAAGTTAAAAGCTTTTGTGGGGATTTTTCTAAGCCAGCCTCTGGTGTTTTGAGGGCCCTACACATTTCACAAATCAAAACCAGCCTGGTTCCTGTCCCTTTCTAGGATTGCCCATCTGAATTAATAGTGATCTTCACTCTGTTCTTTTATTAGAAACAGGCCCAAGCAATGGAATTATTATGAGAGTATTTCAAGAGGTATGAAAGGAAGGACCCTGCTTCTTAATTTGGGGACAATTTGAAAACCATGTTCTATCTAGCTAATCTTTTTTTTTTTTTTTTTTTTTTTAAACCTCAACTCTCTGTATTCATATATTGGTCTCTGAACAGCTTTTAGTGACTTCTGCTCCAGGGTCCCATTTACAATACCTATTGCCCCCACTTGAGCCATTAAAGCTAAGAAAGTAATTCCTTCTCTGAACAATTTTTATCTAGTTCAAACACACCAGAGAGTTCATCTTAATGGCTGTCATTCATTTGTCCTCGGTGGAAAGTAGAGCAAACTGATCTTTAACAAAAACACTGTAGAAGTTTTTTCTAACACTTCCTGATTAGAGCATATACATAATACATTTGTGTGTTAATCTGTAAATTCGATAGAAGACTCATGCCTTTTCTAAAATATCTGATGTCATTAAGTAGAGATAAGTTATCCAGACTCTAAAGAGTAGACTGAGACTAACTGTTCTGTTTTTAAAAGGGAGCAAACTTGCAGAGAAGAAAGGATGGGAAAATGGGGCCATTTCCAGAACATAGATAAGAGAAGCCCACATTCCAGCCTCCACAGAGTCAGAGATTTGGCTAAAATACCTAATCCCTGTGTTCTAGACCTTCTCCATATTTCCTTTCCACTAAGCTGAGCTCTATTAGAACCCTCTTCTGGCCAGGCACAGTGGCACATGCCTGTAATCCCAATGACTCAAGAAGTTGAGAGGATTGCAAGTTTAAGACCAGCCTCAGCAACTTAGTGAGACCCTGTCTCAAAAAATAAAAAGGGCTGGAGATGTAGCTCAGTGGTGGAATTCCCTGGGTTTAATCCCCAGTCCTGCAAAAACAAAAACAAAAACAATCCTCTTCTCTGGGAGAAGCTTTAGTGTTCATTTCACTTGTCTGTGTTCTGCTTGCCTCTTGTGATGTCACTTCTTGGCTCCCTGTTCCCCTGAGACCACTTAAGCAAACTCCCAATCCATCTTATCTCTAGATTTACTCAATAGTCTCCCTGCAGGGTTGGCAGTCAACTTCCTACAATGAGAAACTGTGTCAGTTTTAACGTTTGATCTGTGCTTAGTTTGAGTGACAGCTGGATGAAGAGGAAAAATTGAGGTTAAATCTCCTTAGCACCAGTTCAGCCACTCTCCTCTTTACCCAGCAAACCCAAATTTTTCTCCCTAAATATCACTAATTTTTTTTTATCAAATCCTCAATTATCTTGGGTATCAAGAAACCAAGCAAAACAATAGTTTTTGGAGGTATTCTATCAGTAAAAATCAGGACATATGAGCTAAAAACCTAAGCCATTTTATCAGAAGCTAGGGGATTAAACACTAAATCCTGTGTCCTTTCAAGCTATCTTGCCTTCTGGCCTATAAGAATACTCTTTTAGGCTAAAAACTCAAAGGAAACCATTTATTTTACTGTGTGAATAACATCTCTTTGGAAATTCCAGGTGTTTTTTTTCCTTGTTTGAAATAATATTGTTTGCACTGAGGTAACTATGTTACCTCTACTGTATCCAAATCTTATATGCTCTCCTTTAATTGGATGAACCTTCCCAGGACATTGCTAATACTAGCCCTAGAAGACAATAAAAAGGAAAAGAAAAGAAAAACAATCCCAAGGTTTCCACATTGCTCCAAAAGCCAGGTAAAAGCTGGAGGGGTACTGTTAGAGGTGGTGAGGAAAGGTCAAGGATTAGCTTGGAAAAGCTCTCTTTTTTTTTCTGATATCTGGATTTAGGTGAAGTGTCTACTGCTTTGTCTATTGGATTACTCATCACCTGCACATTTTTATAAAAGGTCACCCAAGAAGAAATTGATGACAAGGAATCTTAGTATGTCCAAAAAGATGGTAACAAACTGTGATATTTGCTTTTAATTTCTCCTGGCAGGCAGAAGTGAGAGTGTCATTCATCAGGCTCCTGATGGCTGTCTGTAGGGAACATGTGCAGGAAGCCTGGAGGGGCAGGAATTGGTGTGGCAGTCACAAGTGTGAGCACCATGGTGTTACCTTTCTCCACATGTTCTCATCTGTGGAAAAATTAACTTCAGATACTTGAAAACCCTGTGGAATCCGCCTCTTCATATCCAGGGGACTGTGGGCTTTCTCTGCTTGTCTCTTGATAGGGCTGACCTGTTTTTTTTGTTTGTTTGTTTTTTTGTTTTGTTTTGTTTTTTTCAGTTTCTAAGTGTTTGCGTTTTTGTCACCCTCCTCAGTGGAGGCTATACAGTACACACAGCCACATTATATAGTCACATTTCTGTCTGAAAACTTTCTTGGGTGTGATGCCAGGGCATAAAGAGCCTCATTATACTTCTAAAACATTCTAAATGAAAAAGGTGAATTACATATTATTCTTATGTGAGTTAATCAATGGAAACAATTGACATACTTTGATATATGTAATTACCAAGATCCATACATAGTTTTTAAACATCCTAATTTCCCCCATTTTAGTGAGAAAAAAAAAAACTCATTATTTTATTATAGAAGCAGTTGCCAGAATCTACACAGCAAAATTTAAATCTGAAAATATTATTAAATCTTATCTAATAAAATATTTACAAAGAAGAAACTGGATTGGGGACAATAAAGAAAGAAAGAAATTTTCATGTAAGGGAAAGAAAAGAAAAACAATCCCAAGGTTTCCACATTGCTCCAAAAGCCAGGTAAAAGCTGGAGGGTACTGTTAGAGGTGGTGAGGAAAGGTCAAGGATTAGCTTGGAAAAGCTCTCTTTTTTTCTGATATCTGGATTTAGGTGAAGTGTCTACTGCTTTGTCTATTGGATTACTCATCACCTGCACATTTTTATAAAAGGTCACCCAAGAAGAAATTGATGACAAGGAATCTTAGTATGTCC
Source organism: Tamias sibiricus (assembly GCA_025594165.1). Classification (NCBI taxonomy): domain Eukaryota; kingdom Metazoa; phylum Chordata; class Mammalia; order Rodentia; family Sciuridae; genus Tamias; species Tamias sibiricus. The sequence goes on from CM046669.1 coordinate 35,293,999, forward strand.
AAAAAGATGGTAACAAACTGTGATATTTGCTTTTAATTTCTCCTGGCAGGCAGAAGTGAGAGTGTCATTCATCAGGCTCCTGATGGCTGTCTGTAGGGAACATGTGCAGGAAGCCTGGAGGGGCAGGAATTGGTGTGGCAGTCACAAGTGTGAGCACCATGGTGTTACCTTTCTCCACATGTTCTCATCTGTGGAAAAATTAACTTCAGATACTTGAAAACCCCTGTGGAATCCGCCTCTTCATATCCAGGGGACTGTGGGCTTTCTCTGCTTGTCTCTTGATAGGGCTGACCTGTTTTTTTTGTTTGTTTGTTTTTTTGTTTTGTTTTGTTTTTTTCAGTTTCTAAGTGTTTGCGTTTTTGTCACCCTCCTCAGTGGAGGCTATACAGTACACACAGCCACATTATATAGTCACATTTCTGTCTGAAAACTTTCTTGGGTGTGATGCCAGGGCATAAAGAGCCTCATTATACTTCTAAAACATTCTAAATGAAAAAGGTGAATTACATATTATTCTTATGTGAGTTAATCAATGGAAACAATTGACATACTTTGATATATGTAATTACCAAGATCCATACATAGTTTTTAAACATCCTAATTTCCCCCATTTTAGTGAGAAAAAAAAAAAACTCATTATTTTATTATAGAAGCAGTTGCCAGAATCTACACAGCAAAATTTAAATCTGAAAATATTATTAAATCTTATCTAATAAAATATTTACAAAGAAGAAACTGGATTGGGGACAATAAAGAAAGAAAGAAATTTTCATGTAAGGGCCAACATTTCAGGAAAAACAAAGCCAGCAAAGAGACCTGATTTAATTGTAAGAAAGTTAATCCGGCCTCAGTCTGTGCACACCATATGGAAATAGGCTTATATTTCAGTAGGATGAAGAAAAAGAAAACACAAAGCAGTTTGATTTTTAAATGAGTTGTTCTTTGCATACCTAAGAGAGTATGTGGGAAGTTCATATTTGGAGAGACTATCCACAATGGGTCTCCCGTATGGATGATGTCATTTGAAGGCTCTTCTGCCCAGAAGCAGCAAGAGAACTTAAACAGTTTCCTAAGTTATTGTTTCATTTGGTTGTATGTGAGTTCAATTTCCTGGATTAAAGTGCTATAAGATAACAGTGGTAACCGCTGGGCTCCCACTAAGAAGACTTCCAGAAATAAATGAGTTCCAAAATGATGTTAGAGAAATATATACACTATCTTATTCCCAGTTAGTATCCATGGGGCCAGAACATGGTAGGTACTTGATGAACTGAGCTGGACTGAGTTCTTCATGTTCTCAGTATGATGACCTTGGCTGGCCCTGAGTTCTAATTTTCACTCTGACATCATCTAGCATGAGACCTTGGGCAAGTTATCACTCTGATAGTAAAAATTAAATGTGATAATTATGAGGAAATATACTCTTAAAATATCAGCTCCCCCCCCCCTTTCCTTCCTTCATTTTTAAGTTGTAAGGATGCCATAATGACTGTTAATGCTGGTTAGAGTAGTAAGTTAACTTCTTTCTCCACATCCTCTCCAGGGCCCTGTATGCAGTGGGCTCTTAAATACATCAGCTTGTTGGCATTTGCTAGTATGAAGTTCAGTCTCAGTTATGCACAGGTATGACATGTCACCATTTATAGGTTTCCTAGGCTATGAGTTTGAATCCACCCAGGTCCTATATGGCTGATTTTACAAAGTTAGTGAGTGTACATGCCAATAGCCCAGCTTCTCAGGTTCACTCCAATACTCTTGAAGCCTTTTTATATAAAGTAAATCTTTTTTTTTTTTTGTACCATAAATTGAACCCAGGACCACTTACCACAGAGCTACATCCCCAGCTGTTTTTATTTTTTGAGATGGAGTCTTGCTAAAGTTACCCAGGCTAGCCTGGAACTTGAAATCTTCCTTCCTACCTTAGCCTTCTGAGTAGCTGGGATTAAAGGCATGCACCACCATGCTCAGCTTATATATAAAAAAAACTCTTGGGGATGGAGGGGGTGGGAGGGCATGAACCATGAGCAGAGCCAGTAAATAAAGAATCGGATATAAAAAAAAAGAAAAAGAAAAAAGAAAAGAAAGAAATTCTTGAGAGATGATTAAAATTTAGTTTCTTTTAGGACTGGGGATGTAGCTCAGTAATATAGCACTTGCACAGTGTGGATGAGGCCTTGGGTTTGATCCCCAGTGCCACGAAAAAAAAAAAAAAAAAAGGCAAAAAATTAGCTACTTCTTTAGGTGGGGAAAAAGCCTTCAAGTAGGAGGACAAAACTTTGGGTAATGTTAATAAAAATAATAGTCATTGATAGTGTGGGATATGCCTTGTTAGTATGGGATATGACTGAAGATCAGATACAAATGTATAATTATAGGAGAGGAAAGTGTCAGGAATTCCAGATTCCTAAATTTCAGGATTCTCAAAGAACTCCAAGTATATGAGAACATTAAAGATATGCCATATACTTTTTTAAATGATTCCCTCATCTGAAATGGGTCATGTCTCCACATTAAAAATAAATAAATAAATATATGTTCAGTGCAGTGGTGTTTAACCAGAGCTATGCCACAGAATCACCTTGGGTACTCGTTAAAAATACATACTGGGCATCAGGCGTAGTTGTACATGCCTGTAATCCCAGCTACTCAGAAGGATTGCAGGTTTGAGGCCAGCCTGGACAATTTAGACCCTATCTCAAAATAAAATTTTAAAGAGAGCTGAAGGTGTAGCTCAGTGGCAGAGTGCCCAGATGCATGAGGCACTGGGTTCAGTTCCCAGTATGGTGTTGGGGAGATAGGAAGATTCTACTCCAGACCTACTAAAAGAAGATCTCCAGGATTTAGATTAGGATGAAAAAGTACACCAGGGGCTGGGGTTGTTGGCTCAGTGTTGGAGCGCTTGCCTCACACATGTGAGGCCCTGGGTCCAATCATCAGCACCACATAAAATAAATAAATAAAGGTATTGTGTCCATCTACAACTTGAAAAAAAATATTTTAAAAAAAGTGCACAAGATCATTCTGGTAATTCTAACCCTGATTTAAAGAGGAATTCCATGAGGTATAGCTGGCATATCATACTTCCTCTGGTCAACTTTGGGATATGGTTTATTGGTCTGTCATGCTGTGTTGGGTTGACAAACCAGTGGCATCCAGAGACTGTTTAATACTTTATCAGTGCTACTGAGTAACTCCTTGGTAGTTCAAGGATATATTATTGGTTTTGTGGATTACTGAACCCTACATCTCTTCTTTCTTCTTTTATCTGTCCTGGGAGTTTTTGTTATTCCTTAACACCTCAAAAGAGGAAATAAATAAATACATTCAAACCAAGTAAGTGATTATTTGCCTGAGTCCTTTTTAAAAAAAAAAAAAAAAGTGAAGGGATAGGAGGGGAAAGGTCATCTCTGATCAAATAAATGGGAAACACAAACATAGTCACTTTTTGTTGGTTTATTTACAGTGACCAACCTTATAGTTTTCATATTAAACTCCTTCCTTCTGAGACCTCAAAGTACTTTCTAATTTTTTTTTTTTTTTAAACCAGCATTCTAGGGACTAGGATGGGACTCTGCTTCCCTTTCTTAACTCTGTCACTTATCTACCTTCACTATAGATCTGGTGAAAGCCAGAAACTGTCCCAAGTTTTAATATTTACAAATTGCAGTGTTTACTACTCAGGGAAGGTTTGGGGGTCTGTGAACTGAAAGAATTAACAGTCTGAATATTGAGATTTAGAGATGATCAAAAATGTCACACAGAAAGTCAGTGATAGCCACTCCTAAAACACCACTTGGCTGGCTTGTTGGAGGGAGGGGTGTGTGTGTCAGTTTTTGGTCATTTTACATTTTGCTGACTTTTAGTTTTAAAAGATGCTGTATCCCTGCTGGGAGCAGTGGCACATGCCTGTAATCCCAGCAACTTGAGAAGACTGAGGTGGGAGAATCACAGCTTCAAGGCCAAACTGGGCAATTTAGTGAGATGCTGTCTCAGAATGAAGTAAAAATGAATAGCTCAGTGATAGAGTACCCCTGGGTTCAACCCTAGCACTGAAAAGAAAAAAACAATGCTGTATCCCTAAAGCCTCAAGTCTGGTGAGTCATGGAATACCAAGTGTGAGCTCCAGTTAAATGGCCTTTTGTGCAGTCGGTTGAATTGCTTTTCTTAAATTTCACCCCCATCTCCAGCTGTGAAGTTGAGATATCTGATTTGTAAATGCATTTGTAAATGGAAGTAAAAATCAGTCCCCTTGCTAATGCTGTTTTCTTTTTTCTTTTCTTTTTTTTTTTATTGTTTTTGTTTCCTTTCTCTAGCATGAAAGACTTTCTAGGTAAGAACCCTCCCTGTTTTATATGCATGTTTAATACTTATGAGTAAATGTATGTCTAATTAAATTTAGTTTTATATAGTGGTTTAGTAATTCTCCTCACATCCATTTCTTCCTTTTCATTTCCACAGCCACCACAATAATTCAAACGTTTATTATCTCCTGCCCAAAGTAATAGAACAGCTTTCAACTCACCTTCTTGCCACCAGTCTCCTTTTTCCACTTCACCTTGTATACTTCCACTAGGTTAATTTCCTAAAGAACCTATACCAGGCACTGTGCTAGGCAGTAGGGAAACAAGACGAGTAAAACACTATCCATACCTGCAATTAGCTTACATACCAATGGAGGGACAGATGATTTCAATAGAATGTAGAAAATGCCATTTAGAAGTGTGGTCAGGTAATGTGAGAGTAAAGAAGAAGCAGTTAGCTTACTCTGGTGTTGTAGGGAAGGCTTTATTGCAGAGTAGAAATCTGAACTGAGATTGAGGTTAGATGCCATCACTAACAATGAGTCCAGCTTTATCCCTTTGTCTAAATGGTGCTCAGCAACGGTTTGTCAAATTAACTAATGATCTGTTTTGCAGTTGCTGAAACATTAAAGGAAGGTATCAATTTAGAGGATGATTCTCTATAATTTTTCAGCTAGTAAGAAGGTTATAAAAACTGGTCTTGCTAGCCATGTGCAGTGTCACATGCCTGTAATCCCAGCAGCTCAGGAGACTGAGGCAGGAGAATGGCAAATTCTAGGTCAATCTCAGCAATTTAGTGAGACACTCAACAGCTTAGCAAGATCCTGTCTCGAATTATAAATATTTTAAAAAGGACTAGAAATATAGATCAGTGGTAAAGTGCTCCTGGGTTTAATCCCCAGCACCAAAAAAATAATAATAATAAACCAAAAACTGATCTTTCAGAAGATGAAAATAAATAAACAATAATAGCAACTATGGAGATAAACATTTGAATCTCTCCTTCTCCACTATTCCTCTGATGGAGAAATTTAAGAAGAGACTGGGGGAAGATGTAGATATGGAACAACACAGGACAGATGAGTCTTCTCATAATTTGCTTGGTGATGGAGCTGGTTCTCCCTTAACATATGCTAAATTTTATGTGTATTCTTCCTTTGCTTGCCTTCTCACCAGTACCAATTAAGGATAAGTAAATTACTTATCCTTACTCCTAATCTAGCAGAAGCTTGCTTAGCTTTACAAAATTGGTAGAGTGGCATTTTGTCATAGTTAATCTTTTTTTTCTTTATTTGAAGTTGTATATATGACAGTAGCATGCATTACAATTCATAATATACATATAGAGCACCTTTTTACATAACACTGTCTGTATATAAAGTATATTCATACTATTCATGTCTTCAATCATGCATTTAGGATAATGATATCCATCTTATTCTACCACCTTCTTTTTCCCCCCCTTCATACCCCCTTACTCCCTCCTTTCCCCTCCCTCCCCATTATGAACCAACCCTGTTGTGTTACAATAGCCATTCATGAAAGGAGACTTTGCCTACAGATTTAAAATATGCTATGAAATTGCAATGATTGGAACAGTGAGGTACCGATCCAAGAATAAACAAAGATATGATGGAACAAATCCATATATGCCCCCCAAAAGTCATGTGTATGAGGTGTCTTTTCATCTCATTGGGGAAACAATTATTCATTACATGATCATTGAGATAATTGGCTATTTGGGAACTGTATCCTTCTTTCAACCACCCCCCTAAAACAATTTCAGATGGGTTGTAATTTTTTAGAGAAAAAGGCTTTCCCACAAAAGTAAAATATTTTATAATTTTATATAGAAAATAACTCCCTAAGCATTATATGATAAAGGTAAAAACTGTTAAATGTAATTGTATACAATTTTCAATCTCTGCCAGTAAAAGACACTATAGAGACAAAAAGCAAAATAGAAAAAGAAATTTTAAGCTATGTTAATTGTAAAAATCCTACTGTGTTGGAGGCTCCACTAATATGACAAGAAAAAGATGAAGATTCTACTAAATAAAGGCTACAAGTGGGCAATTCCAAAACAAAGAAGATGAATAGCCAAAAATATTAGTTCTTCAGGAGGCTGAGGCAGGAGGATTGAAAGTTTGAGGCCAGTCTGGGCCAGAACAAACAATATGTGTCTTTTAATTGAAGATTAATTAAATTATCAGACAACCATGGAATGGACAGTGCAGTCATTTTTATGAGACAAATTTATTTTTTACTTAGATGATAAGATGCCCACAATCATAGTGGTAAATATAGGAAGGAAGAGAAATTAGGCAGTAGGCAGTATCTGATTTTATTTACAGAAATATATATTTTAACATTTTTGTGTTGACATCCTGCAAGGAGATGAACTTAGACTTTTTTTTTTTTTTTTTTTTTTTTTTTTTTTTTTGTGGTACTGGGGATTGAACTCAGGGGCACTCGACCACTGGGCCACATCCCCAGACCTTTTTTTTTGTATTTTATTTAGAGACAGGGTCTCACCGAGTTGCTAAGTGCCTCGCCATTGCTGAGGCTGGCTTTGAACTCGCGATCCTCCTGCCTCAGCCTCCCAAAGTGCTGGGATTACAGGCGTGCGCCACCGCGCCCAGCGAACTTAGACTATTAATAGTGGTTATTTGGGGGGCAGAATTATAGGGTAGGCACTTTGGTATTACTTTTTTTTTTTTTTTTTTTTTTTTGGTACCGGGGATTGAACTCAGGGGCACTCGACTACTGGGCCACATCTCCAGCCCTTTTTTGTATTTTATTTAGAGACAGGGTCTCACTGAGTTGCTAAGTGCCTCGTCATTGCTGAGGCTGCCTTTGAACTCTGGATCCTCCTTCCTCAGCCTCCCAAGTGCTGGGATTACAGGCGTACGACACCGTGCCCAGCTGGGATTACTTTTAATGTATTGTTTTTATAGTAAAAAGTCAATACAAAGATTTCTATTAACAAAAGAAATTTTTTAAAATGTTATAAAGAAAAGTGACCATTATTGTCCTTAGGAGCTAGTTACTTCGCCTCTCCCCTCTCTACCTCTACCTCTTCTAATACTTAACACTTATTTCAGCTACCTCCTCCCTATATTTGACAATGGTACCACAGAAACATCAGATGCAAGTTCCACAGCTTCAGACCATCCCAGTTCAGGGCTGTAGAGCTCTGCAGGGCTGCTTTGTCCATAGCTTCACATGTGACACATTCTAGTTTACAAAAAGCAAAGTTTAGGAAAATATAAACCAGTATTTAGGATCAGGTCAATAATTATACACTTTAAACATAATTAGCTGATACTCTTCCTCTAATGAACTTACCAATACTGGGAATAAAACCACCAACAACTCTAAGAGCTCAGTTTCTGGAAGGTATAGGAATCTTGATTATAGACACAAGTCTTGATATAGAATACAGAAAAGAGGGTAGGAAATTATCTGTTTGGGCATTGTGTAGCACCCTGGAATGTTTGGGATTCCAGCCAACCTCTAGTGCTCAGATGAAGTACAGGTATCATGCCCTGCTTGCCATCCTCTCCCATTCAGCCGCCCGCTCAGTCTCCACATGTTTCTGATTCATCGACAGTTCATTGTAATCATTTTCCAAGAGCCATTGAAATCCAAGAACCTTTTGCTTTTAAAAGCACACTCTTTAGGGAAGCCGTTCAACCCCAAACTAATTTGAAAAGCTCCAAGATTTAAGTCAGCACATGTGTCCAAACCACCAATTTTTCAAGTAAGCTCCATTCTTGGCAAATGACAGCCTCCCTCCCGAAGCTCCATGCGGGTGCAGAGTAGCCGTGAGATCCGGGAATGCTCTCTGAGGAAGGAATGTCATGCATTGTTTTTGGCCTGGGCTCACAAATATCTTAGAAAAAGCACAGACTACCCCTCAACTCTATCTTTCCCTCACTAATATGTTCTCATGTTCTCAAAAGCAATTTTTACCTTTCACATTACATCTCACAGGTTGGAATCAGGAGGTGGTAACCCTACAACCAGTGATTCTTATGGTGACCGAGCCTCAGCAAGAGCCCGTCGGGAAGCCCGGGAGGCCCGTCTAGCCAGCCTGACCAGCCGTGTGGAAGAGGACAGCAACAGGGATTATAAAAAAGTAAGGTCTTTTTTCAATTTTCCTGTTCTTGGGTTGCAACATATAAACAGCCTTTTCCCCCAGGATAGAAAAAGGAGCACAGTTCTGAGTAAGCAGGGAAAAGGACACTAAGTAACAACTCATTTCTCACAGTCATCTTGGTTTGCTTTTACCTTTCCACCAGCTAAATAAAGACCCTTAAATTGTTTTTATTGCAGTAAGTTTTTGCCTAGAGTCAGACACTTAGATGTATGGGAAAAAAGTAAGAAATTAAGAATTGTAAGAATAAAATATTATAGTTCTATCTAAACCTGAGACTCATGTGGTAGACTTATTTTTAATAAACATGTGCTTTTAATAAGATCCTGTGAGTATCAGCTAAATACTTCTTGGTGTTAGTTTTTTGTTTTGTTTTGTTTTGTTTTGTTTTTTAACCCTCATTATCATCATTGTCTGGGGCTTGGAAAGGATTTGAATCACTTTACAGTCCATTTCCTTTTGTCTTGCTACCTAGCTCCAGGAGTAGGCCTTGAAAACTTTTCCTTTCAAGCGCTTGAGGTACCAGAAAAAAATTTTGGTTAAAGAAATTCTTCTTTGTTGATGTTTTTCTTAAGAAGAACTTGACAAAAATCACCTTAGGCCAGTTCCAAAACTATTCTCTTTGGTATGAGAAGCCACACTTTTTTTTTAATTCAAAGTTGTTGTATTTGTAATAGTAGAATGCATTACAATTCATAATACACATATAGAGCCTCTTTTCACATAACACTGTTTGTATACAAAGTATATTTGGATATCATTATCCTAAATGCATGATTGAAGACTCGAAGCTACACTTTTAAGCAATGTAAATGCTCCGTAGGGGAAAATGGATGACTGGGGTTTTTCCCCCGCAAGATTAACATTATTCAAGTTGGAGTATTAATCTCTTTGTGTTTGGCATGTGGGATCATCCCCTTCAAGAAGCTAGAGAGCAGTGGCGGAATGTACCCTGATCCCCACACTTCTTTCATCATCTGCTCCTAGGGTACTGTGGTGGTTTGGGGCAGAGAGCCCCAGGCATTCTCGTGGGATCAAACTGTGTAGGTTCTGATTCTGGGAAGCCGCACCCCAGTGACCTGATTCTGCTTCCCCCTTCCCAGCTCTACGAGAGTGCCCTGACTGAAAACCAAAAACTGAAAACCAAACTTCAGGAGGCCCAGCTAGAGCTAGCAGACATAAAATCCAAGCTTGAGAAGATGGCCCAGGTAAGGGGAGGAAGAATAAAGAAGATGGGGATATAAGTGGACAGACTGGACTAGGGATCTAGGTAAGGGGCAGGACATGAAATGGAGTCAAAATCAGGCTTCATCAGAAGCAGTGAAATGGAGGCCTCTTAGATTCTAATTTGAGTTTAGGATTCAGTCAGTGTTTAACTTAAAATTGAGAACTGAGCCGGGCATGGTGGTATACCCCTGTAATCCCAGCACTTGGGAGGCTGAGGCAGGAGGATCATGAGTTCAAAGCCAGCCTCAGCAATAGCGAGGCACTTAGCAACTCAGTGAGACCCTGTCTCTAATAAAATACAAAAAAAGGCTGGGGATGTGGCCCAGTGGTCAAGTGTCCCTGAGTTCAATCCCCGGTACAAAAATAATAAACTTGAGAACTAATAGTTCAGTGAATAACTTCTGATGGTCTAAATGCTAATAATTAATTAATATTATCTACTTAGTTCTCAGGTGAAAAGCATAAACTAGCACTGCACAGTCAGTCCTAGACAGCTTCTTCTGTCTTGTTCCTCATGTTTCAGTGCAGCTCATTTACACATCACCTCTTGGAGAGGGATCTGCAAGACACTATACCCAAGTACAGAAAGGTAGCAAATTGGGCCTAGAAACAAGAGTGACTTGCTTAGGTTATGTAGCATATCAGGGAAAGAGGAGCTGCTGGAACCCAGGATTAGGTCCTAAAGTAAAGATTCCATCCTTCAAAGATTCCTTCCTCTCTCCCCAGGCTACACCCTCCTTCAGCTAGGAATAAAGAGCTGGTGGGCAGGAAGGCAAGGATATCCATTTCCTCTCACCGCCAGGCCTGATTTTACTAGATGATGCTTTAAAGGGTGGTGGAGGTAATGACCTCATCACTAGTGAAATAAACTCTGCAGCTGAGAGCTAGAGTAAGCACTGTTTTAAGTTACTGCAGAGTTAACAGGAAACCTATTGAGTTTTAGACCCCAGATGCCTGGGGACTGAGAATTTGAAAAGCTGAACTGAGGTAAAAATGATTCTTTACAAGGAAAGCATGAAATGAAAACCAGAGGTTGCTAGTCAATCTGGTAATATGATATGATCCAAAAGTAAGACTAAAATATAGAGTTGAATAGTCCCAAACCATGGGGTTTGGTGGGGACAAGGGTAATCAAGTACCCTCTGAACAGCATCCCTCTGGCATAGGATGAGCAAGGGGTACCAGCATGTAGAATATAGTGCTGCAGAACTGTGTGGGATCCCAGAAAGACAGCTAGGACAGCCACACTGACCAGAAAAGGACTTAGCCAGGCTCAAAATAGATGGCCTGTCCTGAGAGCTGCTGTCAATTTAAAAAAGGCACTCCCTTCTGCCCATGATAGTAGCCAAATACGTCTCTTCCTGGGAATTTCTGAGACCTACTACAACAGATAGATAACAACTGGGCTTAACATGCTTTTGTGAATAAGAAAAGTAGGTCTCTAAATCTAAGAGGTAAAAAAAAAAAAAAACAGATATACACAGTTATAACTCTTCCCCAAGGCAGGGTAAACCTTAAGATCTCTCTTCAGCTCAATACTACTGAGCCAGGCTAAACATCTAATTCATAATAGATCCTTAGAAGATGTCTGGTCCACTTTTTATTCCAAATAGTGCCAAGTATTGGCACCTGTCAATAAATACAAATCTGGTTCTTGTCAGTTATTACTGGGCAGTTTTATAGAAAATTAAGGAGCAGTCAGGACTGTGAAGAACCACAGGGAGAACCTAGTTTCACCTGCTCCACATTTTCTTCAGCAGAAGCTTCTGGCAATTAGCTTATTTCTTGACCTATTGGGTGGGGTTCCCCCAGCTTTTGCTTCATAGCAATAAGCAACCTAGCAAGCTGTGGACACTGACATACAGAACATTAAAAACAAAATCAGCCTTTCCCAGTCACTGGGGAACAGCATTTACCCTCCAGCCAACTGCTTTGCTGGGTGTGTCAGAATATACTTAGTTTTGCCAAATATAAGTTATTGAAATTCAGAAGAAATGGTGGCACTACAAACCCTGTCTCTGTTTACCAAAAATGGAGTTGTTTCATAGGACAGTGGGGGAGAGCCTGTCAGTCTCACACATTTATGTGGAGACGGTTACCACATGGACACGCGCAATGTTTTTACATGGAAGGTTCACCTAAACTCTGTCAGGCTTAACATTTAAAATAAAACAAGCAAATAAAAAACTAGTTCTTAAAAAAAAACTAGTTCTTTGTATACATGTTTTTAAAAAATAGTGAAATTATCATAGCTTCTAGTTTCTCAGGCTTAGGAAAGGGAGACTTAATGAGGATCTGCACAAACCCCAGAATCAACTGATACATTTTCTCTTTTCCTTCTGCTTCACAGTAGATGCAGTACTAAGGCACATAGCCATGACCTTCAGAGCAGAAGGTGAAAGCCCAGGACAGGAGCCAGATTCCAAGGATTCATGTTAGTTCTGGCTATTCCTTAATTTTTTGGGAAAAGGCTAACCTCTGCAAGAAGACCAGCATAATCTCTGTATTTATTGAATGTTGTCTGAGCCTGGCACAAGACAAAATAAAAATAATCACCCTTTACTTACTAAATGTCTATTGGATGTAAAAAACTCTTCCCTGTTCTATAATGCTAAAACCAAAAGGGACTTAAGGGTTCCTTTTTACTCCCCTATTTAAGGCAGGATCATTACCTGAGTGTATTCTACATTTTGGGTATATAGCCACATCTTTTTAACCCTTCTAAAAACTGTAAATTAAAAATCAATGGTGATCTAAAATATACCTTCCAAATCCTTTATTCAGACAAAATACTACCTTAACTGAAAGTCCAGGGTATGCAACAGGTAAAGATGGAAGTGTTTTGCTCAGAGCAGGGCTCCCAAGAAGTCTATGCACACACAAAGACCAGTGCTCTGTAAGGAAAGTGGCCTTGGTGCCTGAAACAGAGGGATTGTTTAGAGGAGTGCCATGGGGCCTTCAAGTTCAAGGGTCTCCAGCCTTTTTTTTTTTTTTTTTTTTTTTTGTGGTACCGGGGATTGAACTCAGGGGCACTCGACCACTGGGTCACATCCCCAGCCCTTTTTTTTTTTGTATTTTATTTAGAGACAGGGTCTCACTGAGTTGCTAAGTGCCTCGCCATTGCTGAGGCTGGCTTTGAACTCACGATCCTCCTGCCTCAGCCTCCCAAAGTGCTGGGATTATAGGGGTCTCCAGCCTTTTAAAGAAGAAAACCCATTTCTCATTTCCTCTGGATTATGATATTACTCATAGAAAAGAAGGGAGAAGGGATGGTACAACATAAGAAGATAGTTGGCCCTGGAGACAGAGAAGAGGGAGAGGAAATTGGGTATGTGTTGAGTAATGTCTTTGTACATGTCACTTATTTATTTATTTACTTACTTATTTATTTTATTTATTTTTGAGTACTAGGGATTTAACACAGAGGCACTTTATCACTGAGCTTTATCCCCAGCCCTTTTTATGTTTTATTTTAAGGCAGGGTCTCAGTAAGTTGCTTAGAACCTTGCTAAATTGTTAAGGCTGGCCTCAAACTTGCAGTCCTCCTTTCTTAGCCTCCCAAGCTGCTGGGATTACAGGTATATGCCACCACACCCTAGCACATATGACTTTTGGAATGCCACTACTGCCTTATCCCCCGCCCCCACCAACATCAGTGGGAATCCTACAAACTTCAGAGAGACAATAATATTAAGCTTAGTGATCTATCAGAATCTATTTGTTGGGACACCTGCTAAAGTGAAAGCCCAAAACCTTGCCATATACTTCTGAATGTCTAGTGGTGAAGCTGAACGAGACTGGGGTTTCTCCTGGCAAAAGAACTGAAGTAACAAGTGTTCTCTTTCCTCTACACAGCAAAAACAAGAAAAGACCTCTGACCGATCATCAATGCTAGAAATGGAGAAACGGGTACGTGCGTGTCTCTTTTTCCCATTTCATCTCTTTTTTCTGACTTTCCCTAACTTTGTTGTTCATGCCAGTGGAAAAAGTTCATCTTAAGAAGGCAAGAGCTCTGCCACATTCCGTTCCCAGCTTGATGATAAATTCTTTTTGTCTGAATCTGGACAGTAATTTGATTGCTAGTCCTTTTGGCTTCTTCAGATAGTACTTTGTACTCATTCCAGTCTTAGGGTGGGAAGGGTTCTTGGAAGGTCATCTTGTATGTAGTTCTGCCAACACACATACACATAGCCATAATATATTTTGTTTACCATAAATTATTACACACACACACACATGTTCAAGGGCTCTTTGCCCTTCTTATCACTTTAAACAAAAAAGAAGTTTTTAGCAGGATCCTCTGCCATTGATTTAATTCATTCGACTTGAGACATGAACCATCAGAATCTCACTCTCTTTCTGGTTCAATTGCTGACCCTCTTCCAACTGCACTCAGCATATATTTTTCTGGGGTTTGACATTCTTGGATTGGGAAAACTCAATTAGATTTATTGATGAGCCCTAGTTTAGATTTGACCCTAGGGATATAATATGTTCCTATCTCTCCTGTTATTGTATGTTTAATTTGGAAAGCAGCTAAGTTTTATATTTCATTTCCTTGGCCTGTAACCAAACCTCCTTGGTATCTCATCTGATCAAGGACTCTCTGTTGCATTCAGGCTAAATTAAGAGTTAGTTGCTGGGAGAAAGAAGTGGAGGGAGACGGGAACTTGGAGTAGGGGTGCTATTTCTTAGTAGACAGTGATGTCTACTTCCCTGCTCACCATGTGCTCCCTGTCACGAGAGAAGCAGTTCCCTAGGATTTTGGTTGGGGGGCAGGGGGTATACTGAGGATAATGGTGGATTTTTGTTAATAGAAAGCAAGGATTCTGGCTACTTGCAGTCACTTGAAAGTCCATGAAACCTTCCAACTTGCATAGAATAACTCAGAGTGCCCTGGTCTGGTCATCTGTTAGCAAGTTGCTTCCCCCTATGTCTTCTAATTTTCTGCTAGGAGAATTAGATCCTGGGATTTTGGGGGGGTAGGGGGACAGGTAACTGGGAATTGAACTCTGGGGCACTCAACCACTGAGCCACATCCCCAGCCTATTTTGCATTTTATTTAGAGTCAGGGTCTCACTGAGTTGCTTAGAGATCCTGGGATTTTTATCAGTAAAGTAGCTCATTCCACAGGGACAGGTTGAAGGAGCACTCACATCTGGGGAAGGTTTGCCTGAGTCAGTAGACAGACCCTTTGCCACGAAGTGCTGATCCTATGGCAGCTGGGAGGTGCCCTGTGACTACCTGTAGGTCCATCACATGCTCAACAGGCTCCTTGTTTCTAAACAGGAGAGACGAGCCTTGGAACGGAAAATGTCAGAAATGGAAGAAGAGATGAAGGTATGAAGAGATTTTTTTCTCTCTTTGTATGCCTGTTCTCTAAATGCCTGCCAAGACTGGATACTTAAGTATAGGCCTGCCCCCTCTGAATTTCACTACAAACTCCACACCCCCAGGAAGAGATGATATGTAAAGAGGCGATGAGCACCATTCTCAGGCATTTCCTGGGTACTCTTGGCTCACCTAGCATCTACTGTGGTCACCTCAAAGTCCACATGTTGCCCTCAGTTTAAAGGAGGTCACTGGAAAGCTGGGGGTGAACCCAAGTTGAATGTGTAAGGTTTTCTAAGCAATGGCTTCATCCTTGAAAGGTCAGATGAAAAAGCTAGTACATGTTTCCAACTCTGCGGAGCTTCTAGTTAGGTGTTCAGTGAAGCCTGAGCATGTCCACAGGCTTTCCTCCCTGCTGCGCCTCCCTAACCCAGCCCTTTGCAGGAAGGAACACAGATTGAGTCATTCTGCAGCAGAGTAAAAATTTATTCACATATTGATTTCCTGCCCCAGTCCATTTCCTCTGCAGTGTTCCAGTGTGCTTGGCCCTGTCCCACTAGAATAAGCTCATGCTACCAAATATACTTCAGGGCTTGCTGCTTTCCTCTCACCCTTCACCATGACCTGCAGTGATATAGCCTCCACTGGGCACTTTACTGAACAGTTGCCATTCTTTCAGCTTTGAATGCTAAGATTTGGTAATATTTTGAAAGGAATCAACTCACTGCTACAGAAGGGCAAGATACAGAGCTGCTCAGAGTAGCCACCTGGATATAATTTGTGGAGCATCCAGTCCCCACAGTTGCCATGATGCCACATGGCTACAATCACCTAGCACTTACTCAGCTTCTTTTCTTTCTTCAAGGATCTTATTGTACTGCTGCCAAGTATTCATCTGGTGAGACCCAGGTTTCTTCAGCTAGGAAACAGAAATACTAGTTCAGTTTCAGGCATATCCCTAAGTTTCTTTCTGTGGTTAGGCATCCCTAATATACAGTTGAAGCTTAATTTGGGGGCGGGGGGCATGAGGGCTTTTCAGGACATGACAAGGTCGTAGTTTTCACAAGATCCTGGTTTTTTTTGTTTGTTTGTTTGTTTGTTTGTTTGTTTGCACTACTGGGATTGAACCCAGGGGTGCTACATCCCTAACTCTCTTTATTTTTTTACATTTTGAGACAGGGTCTTGCTAAGTTGTAGTTGCCCAGGTTTGCCTTGAACTTGTAATCCTCCTCTCTCAGCCTCCTGAGTTGCTGGGATTACAGGCATCTGCCACTGTTACTCTTTATAATATGTGGTTGATTCTCCTGAGATGATAGGACAATTCCCTAACACTGTTAAACCTCTTCATCTTCTGGTTTTTCTAAACCCACCTCACCATTTAGAACTATTCTCGCCCACTTAGCGTGGCATGTGAGCATTGTAAACAGTTCTTGATGGATAAATCAACAGCTCTTGGTTGCATGGTGACTATTCCATCTTCAAAACCCTTTAGTTATACCATTTGAACTTTGCTATTAGGTAGCTGTCCTGTCAGTGATGCTCATTAAGAAATGGCTAAAAGCAAAAGGAAGGAAGGACCAAAAATGCAGATCCTCATGTAAATGAGGCCAAAACTGGTGCCTCCCAGCAACTGCTGAGGAACCCAAAACCAACCTATACCCACCAGTCCTGAAACTCTTGAGTCATCTCCACACAGGACCCCACACAAAGACCCATAAAGTGGCCAAAAGTGGAGAACTGAGATCATTTCCTATTTCTATTCCCATTCTAAACTGGAGAATACAGAAGTCCTCCTGTGTTCTAGTTACTCTCAGTCCTGTGGTTGAAACAAGTTTACATGTTTCTCTTTCTCTCTTTATCCTGTCAGACCATGATTTCTTAAAGTAGGTCATGAGTTCTGTTCTCTTCTTATTAGAATTTATTATACATGAAAAGTGTTTGTTCTCTCCAGTTAGAAGCCATTTTGCCAACTACTTTAAAATAAGTTTGTTTACATTATCAACTAGAGCCAGATCATGACTATTTGGCCCCCAAACCACTAGATAAGCTATTTTGAGACTGATTTTTTTAATATATAGTTAAAAATGTACCCCCGCAGTCATTGACTTTTTTCTCCATTCCTAAATACAAAGTTGTGGAAAAGAAATGCCTACAGGCTCCAAAGCCCTTAAACAGCTTGCTCAAATCAAAGTGTGTACTACCAGGTTTACAAACCGTCCAGCTCCCCCTAGAGGACTAAGGGGGAGGAACATCATAGTCTCCCAGTCATACCAACGTTGCGTTGGTGTCTATACTTTCTTTGAAAGCAAAAACTTCAAATATACAAATACAAATGTTATCAAATTAGTATCGCTGCCCTATAGGAGTCAAAGAAAATTCTTGTTGAGCTCCAAGCTCTTTATTCAGGCTATTTTTCATGGTGGCCAACTTTTCTAGACTAGTTAATGGACAAAATTTCCGTCCAGGTAGCCAGCCAACAGTGTGTGCAATCATCTTGTGGAACCCAGTAGAGGCTGGAACCTGTTGGTCTCCATATTTGTGCATATTCGATTTGTACATATTCGATTTGTACAGATGCACAAATCTCCCTGGTGCAATCAGTAGGAAGCAGTTTGTGGGGTTGACCTCCAGTGAACCTTTATAGAGGAAGTGTTCAAGGACACAGAGTAATTTCGGTGCCTATTTTTCTGACTCTAGCAAATAAAATACAAAGGCCAGGTGAATCGGGGAACCATGAGATGGGCTCACCCAGATGTATGTGGGCTCTGTGGTTGTGAGTTGGGTTGTACCTTTCTGGCCTTTACCTAGAAAGGTAAGTATTCATAAATTCTCCCCAGGAGAAATTCCACCCAGATCCTGGGCTGGAGTGGGATTACATGCCAGCTTCTGACATACATGCTTGTCAGTATAAGCTGTGCTAGACTTGCACTTGGTCCTGGGATGTTCCCTCATCTGACCTCATTACTTTTCTACTGCATCCTCCATTCAGCATCAGCCTCCTTGTCAGACCTTCTGCCTGTCTTTTCCCAGGTCCTTGCATGAGAGGGGCCCAGCAACCAACCCACTTTTAGATTGGTCCTGGGATTTTTACTTTGCTTATTTTGGAAACATCACTAGCCGACCCACCCCTCAGCTCTGCCCTTGCCCACCCTGCTCTATGCCCTGCACTCTTCTCCATCTTCTTGCCATGCCTTGTTTTCAAGACCGTTTCCTCTAGAACATTTCACCAGTGTTTCCAGCCTTTCTCATGCTGCTAACTTGCAAATTCTTCCACCTCGATCTGCTTGTATTCACATGTTAGATTGAGTCACCTTCATAGGTCATGTCTTTAATATTCCCTGGGAGGTAAGGACCACTTCATATAATGCTAATGATTGTGTTGAAAGCTTGGTCCAATGTCAAGACCAGTGAAGGGTGAGAGCCAGGGACTTTCCATTGGTTCTTAAATTTGGTCCCTGCCCATCTCTTTAAACTTTTCCTTGTGCTGCACCATGATCTCCCTCCCCTGTCCCCTTCATGACTGAGATGCTTACAGTGGGCAAAGAGGTTGTCCAGTCCCTACTGCCCAGTGGCTACAATGAATTGTTTGGCTACCCTACCTCTTTGCAAAGTGGTTATTCTCCCTTTTGGGGGAAAGAGAAATTCAGTGGTTTTGTCTCTACTTGTTTTTCCTTTTCACTGTTTTTCCCCTCATACTACCCTTCATTTTCTGCTTTACTCCCAAACTTTTACTCCACTAATCTTTCATTTCTGTCCTTCTCTTTGTGTGGGTATGGGAAACATTTCTCTAATACTCGGTGATCTTTTTGTCATCATTATAACCCACAAGATTGTCTGTCCTCATCCATGAAACTCCATTTGTATAACAAAGTCATTCCCCTCCTCCCAAAAAGCTGATGACCTCAGTTTCATGGTCACTGCAAATGATCACTTAGGAAAGACATGGAGCAGAGTAGGCAGGCCTGTGATATAATCTCATTTATTGAAGTCTTCAAGTCCTTTATGGAACATGGGGTTTTTGAAAAAATACCTGTGGGCTGGTTGTTCTATTCCATTTGCAACACTGACAGACAGTAAGGGCTAGAATTGGCCCATCCACTTCCATTATCGTTTGGACATTTATGATTTCTCCACTTTCATGTGCAGAAATTTCCAGAGTACAACTCTTTTTGTGAACACCTTTAAGCAGCTCCCAGCCTCAGCATTAACTCAGAGAGAAAACAGTTAGCCATGAACTTAGTGATGCATATAATCATATAGCAGGTAAGAGGAAGGTTAGCAGCTCGGGGATCCCAGCAAGGCCAAGGAAGCTTCCTACAAAACAGGTTAGAGCGCCGACAGTTCTTTATTATTTCAGTGTGTGTCATTTCACCCTTCTAAACAGTACATGCCATATACAGAAAGCAGTTTGATAACAGACCCCTCTCTTATTTTCCTTGTTTTAAAAAAAAAAAATGAGGGGGGGGGTATTGGGACGATGAGATGGGAGAGAAAGAAAAGGGCAGCAGCTGGATTTAGGAACACACAGAGTCCTCAGTTTGACTAACAATGGAGGGTCCCTGAGGCTATGGCTCAGCCTTGTGAATTTGGTTCAGAAGGCCCCAAGCCACTTGGTGGACTGTCATTCTCAAAAGTGATCCAGATGTGCTTTTCAAGAGCCTGGTTGTGTTCATATGGCCAACCTTCAAAGTACTTAGGCCTCAGCCAAGAATCACAGGCACAGCTCTCCTCTCCCTGGTGCTCTTCTCCACCCCTCCCCCCACCAACATACATGATTTGCTCTCATTGCTCCTGCCTCTCTCATTTCCTTTCTTGCATGCAAACTAAAAACAAAAACAAAAAGTCACATGGTTTTCTTTGTCCTACTTTTTTCTCCTCTGGTCTGTCTTGTCTCTTTCTGTCTTGTCTGTCTGTCCCCTCCATGTCTCACTCTCTGCAGAATCTCCACCAGCTAAAACAGATTCAAACCTTGAAGCAGATGAACGAGCAACTGCAGGCTGAGAACAGGGCCCTGACCCGAGTGGTGGCCAGACTCTCGGAGTCCATCGAGTCCTCGGACACCCAGGAGCTCTAGTTCTTGCCCTTCCTCTCCACCTCACTTCCCTCCTCCACTACTCCAGGCAGGTTTACTCTTCTTGTTGGTTCTAGAAGCCCTGTGCTTATCCCCTCCATAAGAGCCTCTGTGCAGGTTCCTGTAGAGCTTGGTCATCTGGAGATGGAGGGAGCCAGGATTGAGACCTTGGAATGGGATATGACAGCATAGGTTGAGGGAGGCCGTGGGTAGACTCATGTGGGCCAGCATATGCTTAGTAAGATCGCTACATTACCTTTCCTTCTCCTAGATACTGAATATGGATTTTCTAACTTGGTTACACATAAATATACACACGTGTGGTGTGCCTATACCTGTGTACATTCATGCACATATATTTCTTTGGTGGGGTCATTCCCAAACTGAGATAGAACTTTTCCAGTCAACTGCCACTTGGTCCCCTGCATCTACTGGGGATTGGTTTAGGCTCCAAATCGTGGTTGGATCTTGGGTAACAAAGGACAAGAGCACTTAACCCTGCCTGCACATTAGAACTACCTGGAAGCTGTTGATACATGCCAGTGCCTGGGCACATTCCAAAGAATCGATGGTTTGGATTGAGACCCAGACATCAGTATTTTTTTTTTTCAAAGCTCTACTGTTGATTCTTTTGTTCAGCTAGGGTTGAGAACCACAGTCATTTAAATACCAAGCAGAATTAAATCCTTACATGTGACAACATTGCTAGGCAGAGAGGACTAGAACCAACGGCTAGGGCCATTCTGGCCCAGCTCTGCTACCAGCAAAAACATCCTGCAGCCCACCATCAGAACAGAACTGAATAAGCATCCTTTGCCTCCTTCTGCAATAGTCTTTGCTTTCTTCTCCCTCCTTGGAGGAGGCATTTCTCATTCCTGTCACAAATCTGGGCCCTAGAAATGTGTTCCTCCCCACCCTGAGTGTGGGCTGTGAGGCAGAACGCAGTCTATATAAATGAGACCCTCAAATAGCAAGACCCTCCCTAATGGGGCTGGCTTTGCAAAGGAGATGACAGGCAGTGGAGCAGAGAGCAGGAATTTATTTTCAACTAAGAACCAAAAAAATGTGTTTGGCAAACTGGAGCCTTCCCCTGGTTGTGGATCTGAAAGACAGGCTCATAGACAGCTTGTTTTCTCATCCCAAGATAGTGTGATGGGGTCACCACTACCCTGAAATGAGTTTTTAATTTTCAGCAACAATCTAATTAGTCCTGACCAGGGCCTGTTCTTTTTTTTCTGCCTATTTGCTTTTGCCTTCAGGGTCAGTAGCTGGCAACTAATATCCACTAGAACTGAAGCACCCAAATTACCATAAGAGCTGAGCTAATATCCTGCTACAGATGCTATCACAGGCAGAAAGAAAATTGAAAGGGAAGTGCTACCATGGGCTGGCAGTGAGCAGCCACTGTTAGGCCTACCTCCATGCTTTAAAATTAGCCTCCAGATTCCTGAAAAAGGTACTAGGGATTTAGCTCAGTGGTTGAGCACATATTTAGCATGTGTAAGGC
The DNA here is from genome assembly GCA_025594165.1 of Tamias sibiricus. Taxonomy (NCBI): domain Eukaryota; kingdom Metazoa; phylum Chordata; class Mammalia; order Rodentia; family Sciuridae; genus Tamias; species Tamias sibiricus. The sequence continues at coordinate 35,315,595 of CM046669.1, forward strand.
CCTGGGTTCAATTAATCCCCAGTGCGCTTGCACACATGCGTGCGCACACACAGATTCCTGGAAAATTCAACTTGGGACAAAGTAGAGACCCCAAAAGATGTCCCAGTTATTTTTACTTTCCCCTCTTTTTGTTGCAAGACAGTATAGGATATGGACAAAATTAGATCTCATCCTTTCAGTGGTTAATAATAATGATAAAGTCAGTTAGGGCCTATGATGAGTGCTTTATATGCTTTTTTCTCATTGAATCCCAAGAATTATTGAACATATATTTTTTTAAAAATACAGTCATAGATTATGTGCCCAAGGTCGCTCAAAGAGTAAGTAGTAGAACCAAAATTCCAATCACCTGTGATAGGTTCCAGAGTCCATGCTCTTCACCACTGTGATTTAAACTGTCTGCTTATTTGGCACAGAATTTCGGCCGTTTTTTAAGCATATGGCCTAAACATGCAAGAAGGATATATTGAGCAACTACAGTGCCCCAGTACTGCAGCTGAGGGATGAAGGACAGCCTTCTGCCTTCTCAGCACTCCAACTTCCCTGTGAAAGGTTAACTTTCAAACAGCATTTCCCTACCGAAAGATTCTGCCACTGTAAGGAATGCCATTGCCTGGTACCTTCTGTAGAAGGGATTGCAAACTACAACCCACTCCTATGGCCCATGAGCCCTACCAATAGCCAAAAAAGAAATCAAAAGGAGAGTATTTCATAACACATGAAAATTACATGGAATTCAAATTTTAATGTCCAAAAATAAAGTTTTACTGGAACCAAGCCATGCACTTTTGTTTATGTAATATTATTATGTCTGGGGCTGCTTTTGTGCTACAGCTTCAGAGACTATGTGGCCTGCAGACCCTAAGATGTTTACAGAAAAACCTTGCTGACCCCCTACTAGAAGAAAAGATGAGATAACTAAGCCAAACTGGCAGTGTGATCAAGATATTTTTTTACCCTGCCTTTTTGTTGTTGTTGTTGTTGTTGTTGTTTTAAATAATAGTCCCTGGAGAAATCTTACCTCAGCATGTAGTGCAAGCCAACAAAATAAAAGAGAGGATTTCCTTCCCACCTCCCATGTAGTTGGAAGCAAGGAAACTGAGGCAAGTCTGATCTGAGACCCTCTTGCCTATAGCCAGTCTTGCCCTGGAGCTCTCTGAAACTGTAGGGCCCTGTGTCCCCTTTCTCTTTAATGCTTTTCTCAATAGGCTATAAGAAGTAGTATTTGAGAAAATGTGTACTTAATTTTATTTTTCCAACTATCTGTAGCTCAAACTGTGGTAAGCTGGAAATCTAGAAATTATGAATCTGAGGTTCAGAGAGTTAAAATGATAAAGCTTTGTTATTAAACATACTCATATAGTGCTTTCACATATGTTCTTATTTAATCATTCTTTAACTTCAAGTAAATATCAGATAACACTGTTCATTTCCTCTTCTCTCTTTTGAGAGTGAAGTTTATGAGGCTTTCCCCCCCCTCAATTTCTATATTCCTCCTCTTGTACTTTTTGACAATCCCTTAAGATATCAATTGTAGCATGTTGCAGCTGTGAAATTGCCTTGTTCAATTTTTTTTTCCCCAAGGAATTGAGTTCTTAATGTGGAAATAAATCACCAAAGCTCAATGAGTTGTTTGTACATTAAAAAAAAAAAAAAAGGCAATTCAGTTCTGATTGGATGAGACACTACACACTGAAATGTAATCCACTGCTATGTATAGCTTCTTCCTGCCTGTGGAATCCTGTCATGGAAATATGGTTTTCATAGTCTCGCCCAGCCTGCAGCCCATAGGATGGGACATTAGAAAACAGATGGGAAGGTGAAACACTGTGAGGCCACCCTGGGCTGATGTTTTCTAAAACTCTGATTGAGATGAGTTTCTGAGTACTGAATTCTCATGGGTGCACCTGCAGGGATGGAGGCATGAGGAGGCAGCCAGAGCCTTCCTGGTTGAGTTAGAGGGAGGAAAGGCAGGGTCAAAGGCCTGGAACTTTCCTTTGATATTTTCTGAATGAAAGTCACCTATGTAAGGCCTGTAGACTATTTGCCCACCCTCCCATATTCATGGGCAAACTCCTAGTGGCCACAGGAATACTGAGTATCCAAAAGCACATTATAGATGTCCACACACTTCCACACCTCTCACCTCCTGTGGGCCTCATGGTGTCCCTACCTTCTTAGGGAGTAGAACGGTTTATACACACAAAAAGAAAAATGCAGAGAAGTGGTTTGCCTAAATGGCAAGAACTATGCTGGACTCTGTTTCTGGGCTGAGACAGTTCCTGATGTTTGGGGTTTTTTTTCCCATTCCTGCCTCCACCTGTAATGAAAGAATGATCAATTTTGAAGTTGGGCACACTTGAGATCAGTATCAGCTTTGCCACTTAAGTAGCCAGATGCCTTGGACTAGTTATGAAAGTCTTCATTCCCTCGTTTGTAGAAATAAGAATAGAAGCGTATCTCAGACTCACAAGGCCTTAGTGAGGCCCACTAGCACACTGCCTCCCACATCGGAGATCCTCAGTGTCTTTCTTTTCTTCCCCTGTTACAAATTCTTTTTTTTTTTTAATTCTTTATGCATGTGTGATACACGTCTATGCATACACAGATGGACTTTGTGTAAGTAACCTGCCTCTTCCCTGCAACATGAGGAAAAATGGAGAGTATATTCCTTACAGTTCAACCTAAGTGGTTGTAGCAGAGCCAAGAGCTAGGACTAATAGGCCTCATAACACCTGAGCCCAGGCCACCTGTTTCTGAGGGTGTTGCCTGCCACAGGGGTCCCATAGGTTTAAATGACTGATAATCCAGGGACATCTGCACTGACGGCAAATGAAGATGTCAATTTCTGTAGCCTCCCTGGTGAAGAGGTACTTATCCTCCAACCTAAATCTTGCTACCAGTGAGGCCCACTAATAAAACCACCTTTATCAACAGTCCATTAGGATGTTCTAATGCATAATGTATTTGTTAACGTGCCTTGATGACATAATAAAGACTTGCGTATCTAAGCTGGCGCTTACTTTTCCTTTGTTCCATCAGGTGGGCAAACTGATGGCAGAATTAGTAGAATTGAATCTCCACCCCCTCAATCCCTCTATAAGCATCTGTTTCCTAGAATTATAACACTATCCCCTAAAACTGCTCATATAAGGCCTCTCAATTTCTCTTGGTAACTATCAGTGGAGAGTTAAAGGGTATCTTGCAGCTCTGTGACCACATTTGTGAGTTCCCTGGGTTTTAGTGGTTGAAGGTGTATGTGTAGTATGACCATTGAGATTTGGAGGAGGGAGGGCCCCCAGGAGGGCCTCCTGGGAGGAATGCCCTTAAATCATCTTGTGCACATGGCAGAAAAGCCAAGTTCTGTCCTTCAGCCTGCATTCTTGTTTTTCACCGGCTGTGAAGCAGTGTCCTCATTTAACTCTTTTGGGTCACCACCAACAACTCCTTTCTGAATTCCTTCCCTGTGTCCTCATTAGCCTACTTTGGCACTCTCCAATTTCTCTAGACTAAAGGTGAATTCAAGGAATACTTGAAAATAGCCACTGACTCAATAGAGTATATACAGTGTGGAACCTGAGCCTGTGTGCAAAGAAATAAGGTGTTACTGCTAAATCTGCTAGCTCAAAAGGTAAGGGGCTGTAATCTCCCTAAATATGAACACTGAGTAAGTAGGAAGATTCAAGGAAACTTCATTCCTGGGAGAATGGGTGGTGACAGCTCGTTACATGAACATTCTCAGAAGGCCCTGCTCCCCTGCCAGCCTTGCCTGGTCAAGGAGGGTAGAGGAAGCAATTGTGCCAGGTTCTAACACACTTTTTGCTCTGTCACCTACAGGTGTTAACAGAACTGAAATCCGACAACCAGAGGCTGAAAGATGAAAATGGTGCCCTCATCAGAGTGATCAGCAAACTGTCCAAATAGACTAGGCTCCAGGTGTGGGAGGGCATTTGCTGCCCCGCCCCTCATTTCCAGTCATTGCCTTCCAGCCAAAATAAGTGAATGTTCTGATGGAAGGACATTGTCTCTGACCCTATTCAGTCACATCCTCTGCACTGTACATTTTCTCTGCACTCTCAATGCCCTGTTCCTCCCACACCCTCACCCCAAGTTTTATGACAGTTTTAATTGAAGCATGATTGTGATCATTGGAGCCATCTGGAGAAGGCCCCACGGAGCACACCAAGCTCAGCTGTGGACCCAAACTTCTGCTGCTCTCCTACTTTGTCCACATTGGATTTGGTCCAAACACATAAGGCATGCCTAGCCTTTATGCTGACCCAGTATCCTCTAATATAGGTGAGTCTTGTGGTACCACTCCAGGTTCCTGTCTGGGGTGTCAAGAGAAATGGCAGGATGTGGAATTAATCATCAGCCTCTGGAGCTGTGTTTCTTAGGAGTCCAAGGGGACAGTGACTGCACTGAAGCTCTCTGTTCTTCACCTCTCAGGAACTGACTTATATTTTTTCCTTAGCAACCCAGGGCCATCCCTGACTAGTCTTAATCCCTATTCCTCCCCCATGCCTAACCTTTCTCCAAGGCACTGATCGCCCTGGCCTCACTTATTTCTTTACTTTCCATTTTTTCATTTTTTCTCCCTCCCCACACCCTCGCCCAGAGCACCTGACCTTGGTTTTCTTTGACCATTGTGGGAGATCGTTACTCTGGAGACTAGAAAATCATCACTCTGGTGCTTTGGGGTGGCTCCATGAGCCCTGTCCATAAAAAGCAAGACCATGGCATAAGTGTCAGCCTGCTATTCACATCTCCCACTTATCTTCCCCCGAAAAATGGTTTTTCTTATTATAAAATCTGGGCTCCTTGTTAGAAAATGGATCTTATTAGAAAATCTATTCCTTATCAGAAAAGTGGATACCCCATTCTGCCTGATCTCCCTTTGATGAGGGAGTTTTCCTCTCTTCACCCTGGTACCTCTTGCAAATGAGATATGATGTCATTGCAAGAAGGCCTGCAAGGTAGAGAGGGCAGATTATTGGGAGCTGGACAGGGAGTGGAAGTTGGAAATATGGATATGGTGAAAGTAAAGTATCTGAGGACACTTGAAACATTACGACAAAGAAGATAGTATTCCGCTGTGCTGTGAGAACGGTGGTGGATTTGATTGTTTCTGGTTGTTAGGTTGAGGGAAGAGACATTTGCTTTCTTAGAAGCTATCAGGAGAGATGGCTGCTTGATGAGGTTTAAAGGGAAGAAGTCCTTTCAATGCATGATGAGGGCCATGGATTTTAGAGTGGCAAGGCCCAAAAGTCATTGGTCCAGGTTTCCATTTTTGTGTCACAGGGACCCCCTGCTCCCACAACTTTGACCCACAGTCAGATAGCTTCTGGTGGCTGTGCATTTACTACTTGAGGGTTGAGCAACTCTAATAACCAGAGTTTCTCCTAAGACCAGCTGAAGTCTGCCTGTGGAGTCTCCCTATAGGCCACATCTACCCTTTGTAGCTCCTTAAAGTGACAGCACTTTAGATCCGTGTGATTGGTTGTCTCCTCTTCACCTTATGTCAAGCCCACGCTGCCCTAGTCTTTTCAGTCACTCCTCACGTGGCATGCTTTTCATACCTGTCAACTTAGCCATCCTCCTCTAGACAAAATAGCCTTTTAAGATATCATGCTCAGACCTTCACAGAGTACTTCATAACCCCAGTGCACAGTTCAACCATTAGTTCTCCATGATGAGAGAATTAAGGCATATAGTATTTGCTTTTTGGAGGAGTTTTATCCTTTGTTCACCTTGAGTGTGCAGGCCATTTAGGGTTGCCCGTGCTACTCAGTGCTGAGAGTAGTCTGTTCTCCTAGCATGTGCTACTCTGTCTGTTAGTTTTCTTCTGAAAATGGCAATGGTGTCCGTGATGGTCCTCTGACTCCCATGCTCTTTACTCAGAATCTATAATTCAGGACCATAGTCCCAGAATAGTAGCCATGCCTCTTCTGGCAGAACCCCGCTTTTAGAGTATATAAGGTTCTCTCTTCTGTTTCTGCCTTCTTTTCCTCTCTCTCTTTCTTTTTCTTTTTCCAGGAGAAGCTGCTCCTGTCTTGGAATTTTATATTATAAAGGGGATATTGTAAGCTCAATTCTCAGGGAATGCTGGACTAGAGTGAGAAGTGCCATGTCTTCCACTGTAAGCATTTCCTTCATTCTGGGGAGAAGAAATAAACAAGGATTGGCTAATTGATTCTCCTGGTGCATCTTAGATATGGAAGAAGTAGAGTTGGTTGCCTCTTTCTCAAGAAAGTAAAATTGGATTATTAGGAAACATTTTTAACTCTCCTCAATTCCATGGACCGGGTAAAGGAATTGCAGAATTCCCTCAGATCCCTTTGTGCCTTTCAAAGTGTTGGAGGCAGGTACTCAAAACTCTTAGATTGGTGTCTCACCCCTGCTGCTCTACAACAGCCTTTCATGTCAGAGATGCCTCTTCTTGCCAGGAGGATTTCCTTGTGACAAGAAGTTTACAAACTTTTTAATCTTAGGAATACTGGATTCTATGGCCAAGAACTGAAAGTGTGAACCATCCTAGTTCACACTAAGATACAGTTTCCTGAATTCACAATTTCAGGCAATTGTTCTTTTGCCATTGATTGTATTAGATAACATTCTGAATTCTGGTCTCTTTTTTTTTTTTTTTTTTTTTTTTTGGTACTGGGGATTGAACTCAGGGGCACTTGACCACTGGGTCACATCCCCAGACCTTTTTAGTATTTTATTTAGAGACAGGGTCTCACTGAGTTGCTAAGTGCCTCGCCATTGCTGAGGCTGGCTTTGAACTCGCGATCCTCCTGCCTCAGCCTCCCAAAGTGCTGGGATTACAGGCGTACACCACCACGCCCGGCTAATTCTGGTCTCTTGTAAAGAATAAAATGCCATTTCTTCACAACTGTATTGACTGGAAGCCATATGAGGTGGTGGATGTAGGCCTTCTAGTAGCCAGGTGTTCTCTCTTATGCTGTTGGCAGGTTGCCTACTGTTGATTTCCTCAGTCTCCACCGCCCTCCCCATCCTTACCTGCTGGTTTGGTAACTCATGAGCACCCCCAGCAGCTCCAGCTGAGTGAATAGCAGGAGGCTGGCCAGCAACATGAGGCTCAGCTCTGATGCTTTAGTCTTGACAGAAATATCAGAATGGGAAAGAGAATTTCTCAGTCCAACTTCACACCCTCTGTTCCCACTGACTTGTTATTTTTCAATAACCAAGCCACACCTTTGAGGATTCCAAAGATTCTCTGACTGGAGTTTGCCTGTTTGTCTTTCAGGGGGCTGCTGATTCCTTTCAGATAGCCCAGTCCTTTTCAGTAGCCCCAGGTGTGATGATCCCTAGCCCCATCCTGATCTCCAGCATAAGGCTGTGCATATCTCAGAGTGCAGCTGCTAAAGAATCTGAACAACAGACATGTCGCAGGCCTCCTCGGAACACTTTGTTCTCCATTAGGCCAATCTCACTGGCTATCTCCTAGAGACCACCTTGCTCTCTATCCAACTGTGGGATGTTTGCATTTCTCTTCTGGGCTTTTCCATGTTTAAGGAGATCTAGATGCATCGGATGCTCTCAAGGCCACTGGTGGGTTTTATATCTCTGTTTGGAACATTTCACCTCTTCTCCCTACCCCCAAAAAACCATGTGCTTATTTGACAGTTCTACCAGGAAGCAAAGAGGCCAAAATCCCACTTAATAGCTGTGGATCCCACAAAAGAGTTTGTGAACTACCAGCTGCTTCTCTGCCAGGAGCATTTAACTGTCCAGAGATGAGGAAGGAAAAATTCTCAGCCATGCACTTTGCTATGCCTCTGGATGTCTGGCAACTTTGCAGCCTCTCTTAGCCAAAGAAAGACGCCATCTTCTCTCAGAGAAAGGCCAGTTGTTTCTGGCCAGGCCACTGTGCACAAGGTCCCGACAGTGTTGGCGCTCTTTAGGAGATGGGCCTGGGGTGAGCAGACATCTGGGGAAGAGAAGACTCTTCCAGGTGTTGCATTATGCTGCTTCCAGCCGCTTCACACCTTAAAGGGAGGCCTGAAGGGTTCAGCAGCAAGGTCCATGGAAAGAGGGAGTTCCTTCTGCCCCAGCAGGGGAGCCACTACTGCTTCTGCAGCTGAACAGTGAGGTATCACCAGGAGTCCAGTGTCCTTCCCTTCTAGATACCACCAGGGGGCCACTGAACCCCATCATTTATGCGTGCATTGTACTTACCTCAGCACACAATCGTCAGAGGTAGTCCCTGCCCAAATCTAAGCCCAGATCTCACTCACCATTCTGATTTTTAAGGTAGGTTCAGACCCCTCAAAGATGTCGATTCCTCTGACCCAATAAACAAGGCGGCATGAAAGGGTAAGCCCCCAGGAGGCTAACATCTGGGTTCCGGGGCCAGCTCTTCTATTAGCCACGCGACCTTGGGCAAGATTATCTTTAAATTCCCTTTTGGCTTAAAATTCTGTGATTTATTCATTCTTAGGAAGATCAGAATATTTCTTATACTTGGAATTTCTGCTTCAAAAATTCCTTCTTTTAACTTCAAAAATTAAGAGCAAAAATTCTTGTTTTCTTCCAATTCAGACTGTTTAACATCAGCATGTCAAGGTTGACTTCTCATCCTTGCTGGAAAGCAAGTTTGAGATTAAGGATAATTGAGTGGTGTTGCAATTGCTTTCCCTCCTAATGGTTTGGTAAGAATATTAAAACCTGCAGAGGTGGAAATTGGAGCTCATAAGGAAATGGATAGAAAGTAATTTGTTGTAGGCAGCCTTCGGACAAATTGTTTTAATAGGAAATAGAGCTGTCGCTTCACAGGTCCTCAACCACCTTTCCTCAGATGTGGCCTACTCTGCCTGTTCGCCCCAGACAGACAAATTGATTGCATTGCTGCTTGGAACCAGCTGGTCCCTAGTTTTGAACTCTGCCTTGCAACAGCAAAGGCATTTTCCTCAGTGAAAACCTCAGTTCCATTGAGCTTCTCTGGATTCTGGGCTCACAGACATAGGAGGTTCTGGTTCTGTTCAAGGCAGGCTTTCCTTTAAAGCAGATCTGCAGAAGAGACCACCAAAGTCAGAAGCATTTACAAGCCACACTGTCACGTTGCACAGAGCAGCACTCAGCTCTTGCAAGACTCCTACGGGTCTAGTGTGAGCCCTGTGAAAGGGCAGAGACGCTGGGTGGGGAGGTAGCCCCCAAACAGCACTGGGAAAGAGGCAAATAGGGCTTTGAACGTGGAGCAGGACGGAGGTTGCAAGCCCTGGCAGGGATGGAGGGAGGGAGCAAAGCTTCAGTGCGGAAATGAGCTGTGAGCTGGTGACTTTATCCTCAGCCTCCAGCTGAGCTGAGATTCTAATCAGCTTCCCTAATGGGTATTGACACTGCTCAGGAGGAGACCCTATCAGGGACAGGTATTGATTGCTGTGTTCTGATTAGATTGGAAAAACAGATCAACTTCACTACAGCCCAGGAAGTCATTGCCACAGCTACTAAGGAATGAGGTGGTCTCTGAGGTCTGAGGAAAAAACAGCAGAGACTCTTGACTGGCCAGTCAGCTGCTGCATAGTGAAAGAAGATGTGTTCACTTCTTAAGAGCAGACGTTGAGGGTCAGAGTTGAACTGAGGAATGGCTTGCAACCCAGTCTCTGGAAGCCTGTAGAACTCCTGGGGAAGAACTGTCAATAAGAGGCAGGAGTGTCTCAAGACCACAGCACTGATGCGTGTTCTGTCTGGTCTTACTTAAAAAGGTTTGACAAGCGGGGCGCGGTGGCACACCCCTGTAATCCCAGCACGTGGGAGGCTGAGGCAGGAGGATTGTGAGTTCAAAGCCAGCCTCAGCAATGGCGAGGCAGTTAGCAAGTCAGCGAGACCCTGTCTCTAAATAAAATACAAAAAAGGGCTGCGGATGTGGCCCAAGTGGTCGAGTGCCCTTGAGTTCAATCCCGGTTCAAAAAAAAAGGTTTGACAATTTGAGGATCCTCTTCTAGTCTGAGTGCATGAACATGTACATGCTAGCTCAGAGCTTCCAAAATGAGGTCTCGCATGTTCTTGATTAGAAATGAGAACTCGGAAACCAATTTTATTCAAGTGTATTATTCTATCAATTCGTATTTTTGGCCTTTCCCCTCCCTTCCAGTCCCCCAAAGGATTTTTCTCTCATCTGCTTATCATTTTTGGACTGTGAATCTGCCAGAGTGATATTTTGTTATTTCTCCTTCAAATTTTCCCCTAATGCTGCCAATAAAATTTTATGTGGGTGGCCTTTAAGTTGACATCAGGATGCTCTTATGTCCTTCCAGTAAACACACTTCACCCTTCCTTTCCCTCTCATCTTCCTCTGTGTTCTTTATTCTTTGCTTTTCTCATGTGGACCTGATGGTGCTTAAGAAAAAAAGGTGTTTCCTAATCAGCCAGGATTCCTGGAGTTTCATATACCAACAGCCACCTCCGCCACCCGCTCTTCCAGCTCCCCAACTGTGCTAATGGCCCCTTGGAGATGAGCTTTGACTCGTCACCCTTGAGGATTTTTCCGTAGCCTGGCCAAGGAGACCAGGTAGCCTGTCTGATTGATTCTGTCTTTGTCCTGAGAGAGCTTTCTGGTTCCAGCATAAGGCACAAGTGTCTTCTCTGCACAACCTGGATGGGCCTGGCAGTGCATCTGGTGGCGGCGGCTCAGCCCGTTTCTGCCTGCCGATGAGGGGATTCAGGCAAAGCACGTGACTGGGGACCCTCGGGAGAGCCTCTGATGTGGTCCGAGGACAGAGCACAAATCCTGAACAAGGGACTTGCGAGGGCCAGCACAAGCTCAGTTCCCACCAAAGTACATCTGCTCTTGCTGTCCTCTCCCAAGACCAACAGATTCCAGCTTGTCCTCTGGTGCAGAGGGTCAGGTAAAGAGACATTGGAGGGAAAAAGACACTGGGCAGCAAGCTGCAGGGGCACGGGCGGGTTCAGGGAGACACAGCCATCCAAAGCACACCCTTTTCTAGCCAGCATCCCTTGAACTCTCGAAAGGTTGGGCCACCACCCAGCTGGTTCCTGAAAGAGGCCGGCCTTCCCCGAGGAAGGAAGGAGCGGGCTTCTCCTGGCCTCCCTCTTCCTGGAGAGATGCGGCCTCTTCTCAATTGAGTGGTTCCGACTCGGGCTTTGACTTTATGGTTTTCCTCCCTCCTTTTTGCCTCCACCCCAACCTTGATCAGACAGGTGAAGAGAGCTCATGAGAGCCACGCTGGTGTCTCCACACTGGTCCCACGTTAGTGACAGCACTGTGTGTCTCAACTCTTTCCACCCTTCATTCCGCACCTTACTTCCACACCAGATGTAAACTGTTCTTCAGCTGAGTTGTATGGATTGACTTCAGTCTGCTGTAAATACACCTGGGGAGGGGGCCATTTTGGGAGGGGAAGCCAGACTTGCTTTGTGACCTGAATGTATTTTTATGCAATTTTGAGTGGCCTTTCAACCTTGAGATGGATGATTTTGTTTTACTGGTTGTTATTATATAGCATTAAGTATTCTGTGTTTGAAAGTTTGGTAATAATAATATTCACATCTGTATGATGCCTGTAAACACAACAGTATTTATAAATGAGTAAATAAAACTGTGTTTTAACTTTGTGCAATGGGACTGATAGAATGTCACATCTGTCAACGCCCCCCATGGGGGCCTTACCCACCAGCTTCCTACACCTCCCTCCACTTGAAGGTCTTTTCACCAGGACAGCCACAAGTGAGTGGTCAGCCCTGAGGACAGGTCTCTGAGAGCACCACTGTGTTTCCTAAGTGTATCCGGCCAAGGAAGAGCCCAGATTGAAGGTTCAGCAGAACCATAAGAAGACATCAGGGTTTCAAGTGACCAAGAGCAGGGCTATGTCCTTGAAGGCAGAAAGCACCCATGACAAGGATGCTGAGCCCATCTCATGCACACTGGCCTCTCATACCTGGGCAAGTTGTGTCCAGAGAAGAGGTGCTTTGCTTGGGCTCATGCAAGTCTCCCGGCACCTCCTCTGCTGTACGCACAAGGGTTTTCACTGGGGTGTTTGATTCAGGAGACCTCAAACCTCTCCCTAGTTCCAAACTACAAATGCAGTTAACTTGGGGGTTACTGGAGGGTAAATTCAAACTCCAAATGAAGGAGCCCAGCCCAGGGAGGAGCCGCACAGGCGCTGGCAGGGTTTGTGGGTGGGTGGCCGGCCAGGTCTGCCATTGGGCAGCCAAGGTTCGGGTCTGGTTTCTCCATCCAGCAGCCCTGTTCTGGCTCTGCTAAGCCCAGTGTTTTCCGCCAAGCGGAAATCCCTGCTCACTGACTAAAAGGGAGGTCAAGGAGGGAAGATTCTTTTCCCCTTCTGTCACCCAGCTGTTTGTAGCCCAAGCAGCAGCAGAACAAACACACACATGATGTCATGGTTGAAGAGTTCAGATCTGTCCTGGGGCCCGAAACAGAGGCAAAGCAGCATGTCTGATGCTCCCCGACCGCAAATGTCGGCTTCCTCTCTGTCCCCCAGTGGGCAATGAGGTCTGCACAGACGGTCTCCTAGCAGCCACACAGGCCAGCGCTGCACGGAGAGGGCTGCAGTGTGTGGCCTCCCTGCAGGAAAGCGAGGAGTCACACTCCCAGCCAGGAAACCGTCCAGCGAAGAGCCCCAGTCCTGGGCTCAGAGGCCAGTGCCCCTCACACACCCAAGCCACCCAGCCACCCTGCCTTGGGGACTGAGGCAGCAAGATGGGGTAGATGTGCCAGGATCCTGGCCCTTGCTCGTCACTGAGTTGGCCCTGTCCCTGCCTTGCCTTTGCTGCACCTCATGCATTTGGACCTGACAGGTGAGCACAAGTGGAGCAGGTGGCAGCCCTAGAGGACAAGTGCCACATGGTGTAAACTAACAAAATAGGCTGGCCTGTCTTCAAAGTGAAGAGACAGGTAGGGTGGGGACTGAAGTAGGAGCTCAGCCCCTTCCCACACTCTTTCCTAAAAACTTTTTTTGGGGGAGGGGGGAATCAGGAATTGAACCCTGGAACGCTTGACCACTGAGCCACATCCCTGGCCCTTTTTTATTTTTTATCTAGAGACAGGGTCTCACTGAGTTGCTTAGGACCTGAGTTGCTGAGACTGGCTTTGAACTCATGATCCTCCTGCCTCAGCCTTCTGAGCCACTGGGATGACAGGGGTGCACCACCACACCCAGCTCTTTTCTAAGAACTCTGAAGCCCTAATGAAGTTCCTAATGTTTCGCCACATTAGACTCAAAGACTTTTGAAGTTCTTTGTAGTGGAATAATTCAAGAATCTGTAGAAATTCTCTTTTCAAAGTCCCACCAGACGTAGACTGGCTGTTCCTAAGCACAGCTCTACTGGAGGGGAATTCAAGGATGTGGGCACCCTGCAGCCTCCCAGGGGATGATCCCAGCAGCACGGCCTTCCCCAGGAGGGCATCAGACACCACCAACCAACAGTGCCCATCTGGTCTTCCCCCACCTGCAAGAAGGGAATGGGACCTGGCCCCTTCTGTGGCTTCCCTGAAGGGAGTCACTAGACTAGTGGCAGAGCCTCAGACCATGCTCGTCACCCTCATGCACTGTGCTGACCCTCAGGGGCAGCTCTTGCCTCCCCCACCCTCACCATGGCCCAGCAAAAACAACTGCAGACACCCCCCCACCCCCGGGGTTTCTTTCAACTCATTTCTTTAATAAGGAGACGCAGCTCATTACAAAATAACAATTTGACAAGAGATCAGACGAGAACAACAGAGTCCACATGACGGGGTGGAGGGTATAGGGCATTGCCAAGCGGGAGGAGGGGGTGGGCAGGGCTGCACGCGTGTCTCCACAGGAGGGCTCCTGGTGGGGCACCATGTTCCAGGGTGAGCGGGCCAGGCAATGCTCTGCCCCGGGCCTAGTCTTCAACTTCTCTGGCCCCAGGGTTTTTAGGGAGCAACCAATCAAGTCCTTAGATGAGCAGAGTCAGGGCATGATGGTCAGGCTTCTCTGAAGAGGACCCCCTAAAGTCTGGGTTGCCAAGGCAGGCAGAGCAGAAGCTCCCTTGCCCTGCACACAGATGCTGCCACCTCAGCACAGACCCTCCCTCAAATCTTGCCTCCATTTCTGTGTCTCTGTGGAGAGTGGGAGGGACCAAGAGAGCTGGTCCCTGGGGTTTCTGTGTGCCTGGGTGTTGCGGTTTGTAACTAGCAGAGCCCACTCTGCCGCCTCTGGCCTTGTCTAACCCAACCCACCTGATTCTCCTCAAGTTCTCCTCCTGCCCAAGGCTTCCTGGGTTACTCACGTGCGTCACTGCCCTCCTCCGGGTGCTCTGGGGGCCCGGGGCTGCAGGCTGGGGACTGCACTTCAACCAGGGACCTTGGAAGGCTTCAGGCCCCTCTGCCCACCTCTCTACTGCTCGCTGTGCCTGGCGGGGGCTGCCCTGGGAGCCCCTATGAGGGCCAGAGCCCAGGACACACCTGTTCTGCCAAGGGTCCTCTGAGCTGTCCCTAACCACCGCACCTACCCACCACTTCTGGAGGAGCCTGGCAGCTCTAGGGCCACCACACTGTTGGGTGCTCTCTCTCAGACCACAGGAGGAAGATGGGGATAAAGCTTAACCCACTACGGATCCCTGGGTTCCCCCCCATGAGTTCCTCCTCCATTACCACTTATGGGCCCTGACACCTCAGTGGCCAGTAGGCCAGGCTGGTTGAGGACCCCAGGTAGTAAATGGAAACCTGACCACAGACTGTGCTGCTGACTGGCTGCTCCTGAACCTCTGGGCTGACTCTACAGGGCACCCAGGAGAGTAGTCAGAACTATGGCGTCCCACTGCCGCACCGTCAGGGTGGAGATGGAGTGGAGCCATCAGACCAAAGCCAACCAGGGACACCTCCCAAGGCCCCACCAGAAGCCCTGGCCACTGTCCATCCTCATGACACAGGCTGAGGAAGCAGGAGGGGATGACAACAAGTGAGCCCTTCACAAGTGTTCTGTGGGGAGCCAGTCGGAGGGACATGGGAGCTCCTGGGAGGGCCGGGGGCAGTCTCCAGCAGAAGGCCCCCTTTATGGCTTTTCAGTTAATTCAGACAGCGGGAGGAGGGGAACCACGCCACACATGTACACAGAACACAGAAACAGTGGACACCAGCCAGCAGGCGGGACACGGCGTGCCTTGGCCCTGCCCACAGATGCGCCGCAGACGGGCCTTCGGGGCCATGGTGTCCTCCAGCATCTTCTCCAGCAGGCCCGGCACCAGGGCAGGAAACCTGTGCCCGTCCCCTGACGGCTCCCATTGTGGGATTCCTAGTGGGGAATGGCGGGTGTGGGGCTGGGGACAAAGACGTCACACAACAGAAAAGAGAAGGAGCAGCCTCGACCAGTTCTGTAAAATAGGCCTGAGGTTGGGGGGCACCGAGGGGACTCTCAGCATTGCCATGCGGCTATTTACAGGAGTTTATAGACATGCATCTTGACTCAGCAAGATTCTGTTCGTATGTTTATAGATAGCTATCTTCTTTTAATATATAAAAACTAAATGCGCATGACAGGGGTCAGATGAGGCTCAAATGGCTTCAAAAGTTGGTTTCGTTATCGCTTAAAAAATAAATTATATTCATGTATCTTCAAGTCACAGTGTCCCCTTCTCAATATTGCATTTCAAAAAAAACAGGTTAGGTCAGACCCGTGGTGACCAACCTCTGGCCCCCTGGGACTGAGCAGGAGAGGAGGGATGTGGTCATAGGGTAGGGTCGTCAGACACAGTACAGGATGGCCAGTTAAACTTGAATTTCAGATAAACAATGAACCATTTTTAAGTATAGTACGTCCCGAATATTGCCTAGGACATTCTTAAAAATTGTGTTGTTCATATGAAATTCGAATTTGACCATTCTGTATGTTTACTTGCCAAATCTGGCACTATATATCACGGGACTCTGTAGGACTCCCTGCCTGCCACCACCCAAGGCTCTGATGAAAGGCCCCAACCAGCCCCAGGAGGGACAGGGGAAGGCAGAGGGCAAGAGGGCAGTCACTGGCTCCATCTCTTCCTCTTGAGGGCAGGGACAGGCTCTCTCTACAGGGTTGGGTGAGATGGGGATTGAAGACTCAAAGAATAGCCTAGGACATTAAAGGAACAAGGAATCTCTTGCTCCGGCAGCCAGGGGAGGTTTCTCAGCCTCTGCTTTCTCCGGCCCGCCCTGCCCTCACCCATCGCATGGAGGCTGGTTTATGAGAGACCCCGCAGCCACCCGTCTTCTCTCCCTGAAGCCTTGGGCCAGCAAAATCATCCAAATCTGATTATGCAGAGGCACACACTGTGTGTGGTTTCTTGATGAGAAAGAAGACCAGGACCTGAAGTTGTGGCCTGATCCCTGTCGTCCAACCTCTAGCCAAGGGGCTCCAGGACTGTCCCTTCTCATTCACGCCGAGCACCTGCTCACTGTCAGGCCGCTCAGCCTCCCCCGGGCCTCAGCTTCTGCTTCCAAAATCTAAAAAATCTGCCCGTAGCTCTGGCAAAGTTGGTTGTCCTTCTAAAATGATGGTTCAGGGAGAAAGCAGCCTTCAGGCCTCGTCCCAGTTTCTGAGTGGCTCTGGGTTTGGGTTTTCATAGTTTCAGCCCCTCTGTCAAAAAGCTGCCTCTCTACTAAGTACTTTCCTCTCTCTGGGATGGACTTTGGAATGAAAACTCACAGCCCCAGAAGCCTCTGGAACCCCTCACTAGTCAGACACCTAATTCTGTCCTAATTAGCTCTGACACTCCAGGACCCTAACATCCCCAGGAATAAAGCCACACAGCAGTCAGGGTTTGGGAGGATGCTCTGTGGTTAGGGTTCCTCAGCCGCCAAGTATAGAAAACTATATATATACAAGGTCCTGCTTGTGGACCTCCCGTCCTGGGATCTCATTAGGACCAGCTGGAACCTGAGGGAGGAGGCGTTCCCAGCACCCACGGTGCTGCCACTAGATGTCTCAGCAACATGTCCCCTGCAGGCTCCACTCAAGGTGGGCTCTGAGTGAGAAAAATCCAGCCTCTCTCCCCAGGCCCAGGGACACACTAAACACCAGAGGTTCCCTTTCCTTCTCTGGAAATGGTAGATCTTGGGCTCTAGAAGGGTTACATGAAGCTCATGGGCAGAGAAGAATCCCAGGTGGTAGAAAGCAGATTGGGAGAAAGCAGAAGAATGAAGGCAGAGGGGATGAGACTGACAGGGGGTTTCCATGAACGAGGTTTGAGGGAACGTGGGTGAGGGGAACAAGTATGAGGAAGGACCCTGAGAAAGCACCAAAATGCCTCAGCTCTGGGGAGGAAAGAGTGACTTCTGATGTCCACACCAAGACTCTGGTACTCGGTGGCCACCTTGATTCTGAAGGCACCCTACTGTCCTACAATTTTCTAACATGACCACAACTCTGATCCCAAGGACCACTGCTCATAATCCTTATCAGAGTGCTGCCTTCTCATTGTTAATACACACACACACACACACACACACACACACACACACGGAGTATAAAATGCATGATTTCCCATGTACCAAGGGCCACTGGCAGGAAGGGAAGGGACTCAGAGAGGCAAGCCAAGTCCTGCTTCCCAGGCTGCTTCTGCTGGAAGCGTTCCCTCACTCCCTACTTCAACCAAAAAACAAAGCCAAGCAAAACCAAATGCCCTCCTCCCCCACTTTTTTGAATAACAAGACACTCTGCACCTTCTTCGAGCTGGGGCCTCAAAGCCTGATTCACTGCAACACCATCCATCTGTGTCAGGTTCCTACAGGAGGCTGAAGTGGCTCAGATGGGGCAGGAGAAGAATTCTGCCATTTTTTCTGGGAAAGAAAGTGACCCCCAGACTTGTGAAGAAGCTGTGAGTTTTCTATGGTGAGGAAATACCAAGAGCCTGAGAGCTTTAAGGATGGAAGAGGGAGGTCAGAGGAAGGGAGACAAGGAGGGTTGGCCTCTAGCCTCATGGGGGCCTGACTCTTGCCCATGCTGAAGTTTTGGAAGGGAACTCAGTGCAAACCTGACTAACATATATATGGCTTTTTATCAATGCTAGGGACAAAAGGTGGACAGGTATGGGACACGACTAAGCATGGGGTAGAAAACCTGGCACAGGGCTGGGAATACAGCTAAGTGGTGGAGTGCTTGCCTAGCATGCAGGAGGCCCTGGCTTGATCCCCAGCACCACAATAAAATTAAATTAATAAAACACTAGTTGGTCTCCTCCACTGCCCATTTCGAATTAATGCCATTCACATCTTGGCATTCACAGAGAAAAATCTCTCTGACAAATGGGAGGCTGGGGCCTCCTCGCACGGCTCCCTGGGCCGCTCTAGCAATCCATAAGCCAAGCATGGAAATCAGAGGGTCTGGGGAGCAAGGAATAGGAATGGAAGGAACCCCAGTGCTCCCCTCTGTATTGTCTCAGAAAATCTCCACCATCTGTCCATCATCCTCCCCTTCTAACCACCCCCTTCTTACCTGGACCTCAGGGAAACTAAGAACATTTAAGCCTTCCTTTTAACGTTCTCTGGCTCTGTACAGATAACATGTCTTCAGACAGTGTTGCTCCACTTAAATGAAAAGAGAAACGGAAGCAAAAGCATGATGGAGAGTAAGTGCCAATGAACCGTGCTGTTGAGATTCTGGAGAGGGAGAGAGTGTGTTTCCCACTGGATGGGGCAAAGATCCAGGAGTTTAATCTTGGTCTTTCTGGGTAATAGGACTTCTGTTTCTTCATAGTTCAATGTTCACTATCAACAAGAGTGAGATCCTGGGACTGACAGTCCCTGTGAAGATTCTGACCAGTCTAGTGATAGTTCATTTCCATGAATGTCCCAGAAACCCCACTTCTGGGGAAACCATGACTGACAGGAGGAAGTCCATGATGGCATCAGGGGTTTGGTCCTAGTTCTGGACACATCCAGTCCCCACATCTTGCTGCCTCCCAGATGGCTACCAACAGGAGTATGAGGGCTTCTGGCCTCTGACTGGGATTCTGGGCCTTCTCCACCATCTGGTAGACAATCTCCCACTCAGATGGTGGACTTTCTTCATTTCCTCATTTCCCTGAAGAGCCTTCTTTTCCCACAGAGGTTCTCTGTCCATGGCTCATTCCAGGAATGAAGAAAAATACTGAAAGACACACTCACACACACTCACACACACCACACACACACACACACACACACACACACACACACACACACACACACACACCCCTGTTGGCTACTTTGTTGCCTTTGCTGTCGCAAAACAAGATGTGCTGCCATTTTGTTGGTCCAGAACGCACAAAAACCAGGAAGTGCTGCAACTTCCTGCCAAGAGAGGGCCTCACCCAGGGCGAGGCTTAAACAAAGCTTTGAAAGAGTGAGGGGGAACCGCAGCAGGGCATGCAGCAAGGGCAACTCCTGGGACGACCAACAGAGCCAGGCTTCTCTTCCACCTCTTAGGGGACTCTCCTCACACCGCCATCAAAGGAAAATTGGTCTTGAAAAAGAGAAAAAGGGAGGAAAAACAAGGACACAACCACAAACAAATGAAGAAAACCTCTAAGGTCGCATAACTGAGGTATTGATAGCTCTGGATCTTGTCAGTGTCCGTGAAGGGCACGGGGTCCCAGCCGCGGCCATCTACTTATTCTTGCCCAGAAGTGCGTCCACCTCCTCCTCCGGCTTCAGTGAGTGCCACTGGGCGATGGGCCTCCGTGGGTTGGCCAGCATGTCAGACCAGTGCCGTAGCTCTGTGCCTGTGGCGTTGCTGCCCACAAAGATCTTGCCGATGGCTTCATTCTTGCCCAGCTTGTCATAGTCCAGCACGGTGACCACCACCTGGACTTTCTGCAAGGTAAGCAAAAGAGAGAGGACATTGGAGGTGAAGACCTGGAATTCCATGTCCAAATTTCCCTCCTGTCAACATTTACTCCAAACAATTGGGAAGAAAGGCCTCCCTGGGCTCCTTACTGCCTTCCATCTCTGGCTCCCAATAAGACTGAGTTTACATGGAGGCAAAGGCCACACCTTTGGGACAACCTGTGTTGCTACCAACAGCATTTTGTGCACCACAAGAAATGCTACAGGCACTGTAAGTACTTGCAGAGGGGGTAGGGGGAGGAAAAGATGAATTTTACCTCTACTGAGATCAGCAGGCACATAATCAAAAAAAAAAAAAAAAAATTGCAACACAAAGTAAATCAAGGTTATGCTAGAGAGGGAAACACCAGAGGAGATGATAGTCCTGCTTGGGCCAATACAGGAAAGTCTTCCCAGAGAGCAGAAAAGTGGGAAGAGAGTTCCAGAAAAGAAGATTAGCCTTGGAAGGGGTGCAAAGATAGGAGAGTGCACTGGTGACTGAGAAACAGAAGCTCAGATTCACTGAGATATAGATTGAGAAGTGAGGTCGGCTGGGCAGGAAGTGAGGTCAGCCAGGCAGGAAGTGGGGTCAACTGGCAAAATGGGGTCAGCTAAGGAGTTTGCACTTTATCATTCAGATAAGCAGGAGGCAGCTCCTGAAGACATAAGAGAAGGGGCAGAATGGATATGTTAGGAGAACCCTGGCCCTGAGGTGGAAGGAATGGACCTGAAGGCAGGGGGCACCCATTGCTAGGGGTCTGGAGGGGTGTATTATTGAATACGTGTACCAAGGCAGTGGAGCTGGGAAGTTAGGGCTAGACTGGAGAGGTATTTAGAGGAGAGAATCAAGAGGACTTGGTGATCAGTTGGACTTGTTGAAGGGACAGTCAATGCCTTTCTCCCCACTCTACCACCTCAGGTTCACCCCTTAGGGCAAAGCTTTCATTGGGAAGCCTCCCCTAAATCTTCTGCCCACTGAAGCCATCATCCCACTATGTTTTTTGGGGCCCTCCCACTGTGAGGGTCTTGACACCAGGACTGTGTCTTCTCCACACTTATTTCCCCAGCCACTAGCAAGTGCCTGGCACTTAGGAAATGCTCAGGAAATATGTTGGATAAATGGGAAAGGAATAAGGGCTGGGGTCTCAGACGATGCTCAGGCTTCTGACGTGGGCGACTGGGCAGATGTGGGGCCATTAATTGAAACAGAATTTAGACAAAGCAGGTTTGGGTGGGAGCAGGGAGGGAGAAGACCATTATGTTGGCTTTGGACTTGGTGGATTTGAGATGCTTGAGCCAGGATAGTTCACATCTGAAGCTTTCCCTTGTGAAGATTTCTCCTGGGCTCACATAATTGCTGAGCTTCCCACTCTTCCCCTGAAGATTTCATGAACACCTCAAATCTGACAGCTTCAACTCTGAACATCCTCCTGGCACTCCTGCCCCTCAAAGAAGGAGGAGAAGGGAAGGAATGGCTCCCCATGAAGAGAACCCGCCCCTCTGCAAGCCCCTCCATCTGACTTCCAGCCCAGAAGGGTCTCTGTCCCTGATCTTACCAGGTTCAGATCCCAGCCACACCCAGAAGTGGAGAAAAACAAACCCCATCTCCACCGTGTACAGCACGTTCTGGTGGGATGGAAGGAAGGGAGGAAAAGAGGAGAGAGGAAGGGGCTACAGGGGAAGGTGGGAAGCAGGGAATGTGGAGGCAGGGCTGACCAGGGAGGATGTGGCCAGGGAGGACCGTGTCACCCCCTGTATGCACAACCACGTCCCTCCAAGTTCTAAAGGAACGATCTGTAGAATTGTTCAAATTACTTCATGTTCATCTCCTCAGAACAGGGACACTCTGGGGAAGAGCCCCCACATGGCATCCCCCCACCAGAGTGACTCTCCTCTGTGGTTTGAGGGAACTCTCCAGTGAGTCCCCTGCCCTGGATCTGCCTCCTGACCCCGGCTCCGCGCCTAAGGGCCATAAGGCTCACGCACCTGGATCTGCTCGAAGGGGATCTCAAAGCTGAAGGACTCGTTAAAGTAGGGGTTCAGGGTCTTCTTCTTCACGGTTGTCTTCTTCTTCTTGAGCCTCTTGCCATTCTGCATCAGGTGGATCTTCACGTAGGGGTCTGTGGCAGGGAGAATGACAACCCAATAGTCTCCCTTAGCCCACGTCCTCCCTCCCAGGTGCCCAGGGCCTTGGTGGGGGATGGGGGGAGGGGGTCTCCACCTGGCTGAGACCAGGCCCTCAGAAAGCCCTGAGGCACAGGGCAGGAAATCCAAAAGACGCAGAGGATCCTCAGGCTGGCAATAGGTTTCACCTCAAGGACCAGTCCTGACTGGCGGTTTGTGGCTTCCTGGAGCATCACACTGAGGAAATTCCTGCTCCTAAGTAAGGCCTCGTGAGAAAGTGTGGGGCTCGACTGGTGATGCCCGTGCGAGGCAGGGACACCTTGCCTGGCCCCGACTGGGGCCCAAGCCGATCTTCCCAAATTTGCAGATGAGAAAGGAAGACCGAAGAAGGGAAATGGCTCGCCAAAGGTCGTGCACTGGCTCGGTGACTGAGTCCATGCCCAGGCCGGTTCTCTGGGACAGCACAGCAGAGACTGCACCCCCCAGTACCTGGTGTTTCAGGTGTCAGCCCCATCCCTCACCAGCTAAGTCTAAAACTAAGTCAGCTAAGTCAGCATCCCCAATGCTCACCCAGAGACCCTTGGCAGGGCAGAGCCGGCAGCGCCTACAGCCTCCCCTGGAAGTGTCCCCAGTTGTGGTGGCATGATGGAGAGGCACACTTTGGGTTAAGCCTCATCCACTTCCTACACTTCCCTGAGAGAAACAAAATCCTGTCACTAACTCATTGAAATCTCTCTGATCCTCTGTGGCCCACCGGGCATGGCTGGAGGGCACTGGGAAGACACCTCAGACTGGAGACAGGTCAGAGCTCCCCTGCTCTGAAGGGAGACATCCAGGTCCCAGGACAGGAAAGATTTCCTCCTGCTTGCTGGGGTGCACACACTCCTGGGGCTCTGGGCCATGACTGGCTCACTAGTGCCACCCAATGGCAGCCAGAAGCTCTGCATGTACCTGAAAGGCCGCCCACGTCCATCTTCTTGAGATTCTTGGCCTCCAGGATGCAGACAGTGAGCTTCCCGGCCGTGGGCACGTAGCGGAGGGAGGTGCAGATGTCGCCCAGCTTCTCTGGCTGTCCAGGGAGAGAAGTGGGACTCAGGTCACCTCAGCCATCCCACTGCCACTAGCATGGCTGACCCCATCTTGTCAAGACTAGACATGCATGTTGCCACCTCCCTCAGTCCCCAGTCCCCCAGCTGTGATGGTTAAGAAGGTCCTTCAGTGTCTGACCTCAGGGCCTCCTGCTGCAGTTCACAGCTGCGGCCTGAGGGGGCCGACGACGGGGCGAGTGGAAGCTAGGGCAGCAGAACCAGGCAGATCTGGGCAGATGTCGGGAGTGCTCAGGCCCCTAACCCAGGCCCAAGTCAGGTGGGAAGGGCAGGAGCAGGTGTGAGGTCAAGTGTTCATTCCCAGGGGAGCTGGAGACTGCATGTCTCAGAAGTCTCCTCCCCAAGCCATCTCCCCCGTAGACCATTCCCCTTGCAGAGGGGTTGTGGGTTTCAAAGCACTTTTCTCCTTCTCCTTCTCCTTCTTTTTTTCTTTTGTTACTGTCACTGCAGTATGTGCAGACAGGCAAGGATTCTTTGTGGGAAACGGAGGCTCTCAGAGGGAGATGGTTTCCTCAGAGTCATAGCAATTTGGCATTGAGGGCCAGATAAGGACTCGGGGCTCCTGATTCCTAAGGTCTCTGCTAAAATGGGGTTTGGTCACACAGTTGGTGCTCAGTGAATATGTGGTGATTGAAGGAAATGTCACAGTAGTTGCTGGAAGGACAAGCTTCCATGCTGAGAAAACTTGAGAGCAAATATGAACTTTCCTGATGGGTAAACTGAGGCAGTCATGCGTCCATGGCCCTAAGTGACAGCAGAATCTAGGAGGAACAGTAATAATGACATCCCAACACATACCAGGCGCTTTACATGGATAGATGATCTTCACCTGTGGAGTCTAAAGGAGAGAGTCCACCCCCAGAGTCTCAGCAACTTGCCCAGAGTCGACAGCAAGGCATGTGGATCTGGACCCTGACCCTGGAGGCCCGACTCGCAGTCCACCCTGTTCCCGGCATGCTGAGCGAGCCAGGGGAGGGAGCCCAGGCCAGCAGCGGCATTTCCGTCCGCTGGGCTCAGCCTACTCCCGCTCTCACCTCCTCCTTCTCGCCGCCCTGCAGGTCTCTCCACTCCTCGATGGGCTGGCCGAGGTCCACGGTGTTCATGGGCACCTTGACCTCCCCGATGATGTCGTGCTTGGAGAAGCGGTCAAAGTCGTAGATGGCCATCACCAGGGTTTTGCCCCCTAGCTCCTGGTATGGCACCTGTCAGGCACAAGTGGGATCCGAAGGGGAGGCTGTGGGCAGGTGCCGGAGTCCCGATTCCAGCCATCCCAGGGCGCTCCCAGCAGTCCGCAGAGACAGAGAGGAGACCAGGGGCTCGGGGGCAACAGATAGGAGGTGAGCCCCATCCTCCACAGAGGTCTGCAGGGACCGTCCATGTAGCCCACACCTGGCCTGCCATTGCTCAACTGAGCTGGTCCCAGGGCCCCGGCCATGGCTAAGAACCAGGGGAAGGTCTGCAGAACCCAGAGGCAGGCAGGGGGCTGGAGCCATTCCTCCTGCCCTCCTCACCTTGAAGGTGAAGGTCTCATTGAAGGCAGGGTTCAGGGTCTTCCGATGGACTTTGGTCTCATATTTCTTCTTCTTGTCTGGAAGAAGGAAGACTTTGACGTAAGGGTCTGAGGTGCCACCCATGTCCAGGGCAGGTAGCTCAGCAGCCTGCAGAACGCCCACGGTGAGCTGTGGAGAGAGCGGGGGAAGGGCCTGAGTACCTACTGCCCCAGCCCCAGATGCAGCCCCAGTCCAGGCCCCACCAGCCCCTCCCAGCGGTGGCAGCTGGAGGGCAGGCCAGGCCCTGCCCCTGCTGGAGGGCAGACTGTTCTCCATCTCCATCCCCAGAAATTTGGAATGATGTATGGAGAACCTGAAGTTGAGAGAAGAGTTGATTTATCTGAGCTTGGTGGGCAAGTTACTCTGGAACCTCCCCAGGTCAGACGGTGGCCATGCCAGGGTTGACACCCAGGGATATAGCCCCTGTGGCTTCCAACTTGCCCACTCCATGGAAAGGGGCAATGTCCCCAATCTCTAGAATAACTGTTTCTACCCCCATTCTTCCCCAACAACCAAGCCCCCACCTCATCTGTCCCCCCAGCCAGCCCCACCCACCTGGTTAGCCTGGAAATCATAGTCCAGGGAAAACTGCAGTTTGCCCAGGTTCTCCGGCTCTTTCTCCTCCTCTCCTTCTCCTTCTCCCTCTGTCAGGCCCGTCTCTGCATCATCGTCATCCTGGGGGACCTGAGGGTGGGGAAAATGAGTTAAAAGGAGAGAAGAGAGCAGCTTGGCCCAGCACGAGGGTGATGGGGACCTGGCCCCTCTGTGCCAGACCCTGAGCCAGAGCTGAGCGGGGGCGAGGAGGGAATGTGGCAGGGAGTCTGCTTCCCCACAGCCCGCTGGGAGCCCCAGGCAGAGCCCCAGCCCTGCACTGGGAAGACACGGCTCTGGGTTTGGTGCCTCTCTCCCCTCCAGGCAGCACGGTACCAGGAGGCCAGGTGCTATGGCAGAGCCTGCTTCTGGAGGCAGGGGACTCACTTCCATCACAAGAACATCCCCCCACACGTTCCCCAGCTCGGGTGCCCCTCCCCATCCTGGGCAAGACGTACCAGGAGTGTAGTCCAGGCCAACAGGAGCAGGGCAAGTCCACAGAAGCAGGAAGAGAGGAGAGGAAGTGATGTCAGAGAAAAGCCTGTGGCTCAAGCCAGCTCCTAATGTCACAGCCACAAGGTTAGCTGAGGCCGACTAGGCCCAGGTCACTCTTGCACACACACACACACACACAAGCACACTGCAGGCTTCTTTTGGCCCAGGTGCACACCTGCACACAAGCACTCAAGGCCATGGTGACTTCTGGTCAAATTCTTGAAAGCAGCCTTTTCCTTTCAACCTCCATCCTGGTTCCTTGAGTGAGAAATGCCACCCAGTCACCCCCAGTGAAAACATGGGGACCGTGAAGCACACAGGGACCTCTGTAAACCTGAGACTTTGGCATGTCAAGGGACCTTTCCAGGCTGACCAGCACCAAAAGACAGTGGTAAATTAAATTATTATGATACTGGGCGCGGTGGTACATGCCTGTAATCCCAGCAACTCGGGAGGCTGAGGCAGGAGGATCATGAATTCAAATTCAGCCTCAGCAATTTAGTGAGGCACTAAGCAACTCAGGGAGACCCTGTCTCTAAATAAAACACACCAAAAAAGGGCAGGGGATGTGGCCCAGTGGTTAAGTACCCCTGGGTTCAATCCCTAGTACAAAAACAAAATTATTCTGATGAGTGATGACTCAGTTGGCCCCTGTCCTGGTGCCTGAAGACCTTTCTCCTGGCTCATTCGACTCCTCACCCCAGTCCAGCCCAGCGAGATGCCTCCAAATAGGCACCTGCTGTCCTTCAGTCTCTCCTGGCTGGAAAACACAGGGGTCCCCGAGCTGCGTCCTCCTGGTGATGGAGGGGTTCCTCTTTCCATCCTTCTGTTCCAGTGGCTGCCTGGGGATGGATACATTGCCCACTCCCTCCCCTTTCTTCTCAAGGATGAGCTCATGCGGTCACATGAGTAAGCTCCCCTTTCCCACTAGCAGCGGTGGATGATGTTACACTAAAGATCCAGCCAACAGAGTCCCTGTGGAGCCTGAAGGAGGAGCCAGCTTAGCCGTGGCAGTCCAGGACCCACCTCTTGGTGGCTTGCAGACCCCCGCCATGCCTCGGCCTACCTGACCTCCCTTCATGTCCTTCATGTTCATGGCGTTCTTCATGCCTTTGCCCTTCTCCTTCTTGTTCTTCTTCTTCTTGCAGCAGCATTTCTTGCAGATGCAGAAGCAGCAGGTGAGGATCAGGAGGCCACCAACCACGGCAATGGCGATCAGAGCCCAGGGAGGCACTGCACACAGAGAAGAGCCCCAGGTCAGCACGCTGTGCCCTGTGGCGGGGACCCCAAGGCACAGGCAAAAACAGGGGACTCAGGACTGGGGCTGTAGCTCAGTGGTAAAGCACTTGCCTTGCATGTGTGAGGCACTGGGTTCGATCCTCAGCACCACATAAAAATAAATAGAGACTGGGTGTTCATCTACAACTAAAAACAAAACAAAACAGGGGACTATGACCCCCACCCCAACGCCCACGCTGTCCATGCGCGGTTCGCAGCGAGTCGTGTGCCCAGGGCGCCTGTCCATCAATGCCCTGCTCTTTCCCCAGCCTGCAGCTCTTGTGGATGAGAGAGCATCGGGTGCTGCTCGGAAGAACATCAGTTTGGCTCCATGAACAGAATTTTGACTACTTTGATCTTTGGAGACGCTCACGCTGGAGCGGATGGGCTGGGCCTTATCACACCCGTGTGTAGGAAGAATCCCTTGGCCCCACCACTAGTGTGGAGAGGGCTGACTCGGGGACAGAGGCTCCTTAAGGTTTAAGCCACCTGGAAGGCTAGGCTTTGCGCATGTCAGGTGTTCCCAGTGGACGTGGGCTGCTGTCCGTGGTCCTGAAGCACCGGGTCTCACCGGTGTGGCTGGCCCACCATAAACTGGGCCTGTCCGGATATTCTTGGCCACAGGTTCAGAAAGCAGCGGGGGCTTTTATTTCCCATATTTCAAAATAAAGTGGTTTTACTATATTACTGAAAACTATGATTTCTACATAATTTTTCCTTTTTAAATAATTTTTATGTTGTAAAATCTTTTTTGCCCCCTTGCTGGGAGTTGAGGCACATAAACAAATTCCTTGGTCACCCCATTAGTTCAAGACCATAACCCCACTTCCTAAACTGCAGAGAATCCAGGCTGAGACTCACGCATCAGGAGACAAACCCATCCCAGTGGCGCCCCACCCTGCCAGCTCTGCCCTGGCCACAGGCCCTGCCCAGAGTCTTGCCACCCGCTCTCAGCCACCAGGGCCACTCACAGGGGATCTTGTTGATCTCATTGAAGAACTTGTCCTTCAGCTTGGCAAACATGTCCTCCTGGCTCTCCCCGGCACCCCCGCTCCCTGTGGAGTTGTCTGCGGGTCCGATTGGCATCGTGGCGGTGGTGGTGGCAGGAGCCACAATGGGCTCCTGGTTCCTCTTGAAGATGTTCCTCATGGTGGCAGAGGGGACAGCTGGGGATGAGAGGGGAAGAGGGCAGGGTGAACACTCAGAGACCCAGGTGCAGAAAACTCTGCCCAAAGGATCAGGAAAAAAACAGTTTTAAAAGCTTAAACATATGGAAGTTAGGGAAAAGGAAAGGGAAGGTGTGTGGGGGGGGGGGGGGGGGGGGGGTCTCATGAAAATCAAAAGGAGTCAGTAGAGTGGAGGAAAAGGACCAGGGGAGGGTGAAGGGAAAGGAAAGGGGAAATACTGGGGAATGACATTGGCCAAGTTATATTGTCACATTGTGTGCATGCATGAATATGTAACAACAAACCCCATCATTATGTACAACTATAATGCACCAATTAAAAAATATGGAAAAAAAAAGCGAGCCAGGCATGGTGGCGCACGCCTGTAATCCCAGCACTTGGGAGGCTGAGGCAGGAGGATCGCGAGTTCAAAGCCAGCATCAGCAATGGCGAGGCACTTAGCAATTTAGTGAGACCCTGTCTCTAAATAAAATACAAAAAAAGGGCTGGGGATGTAGCTCAGTGGTCAAGTGCTCCTGAGTTCAATCCCCAGTACCAAAAAAAAAAAAAAAAAAAAAAGGGAAAAAAGCTGAAAACTATTAACAGTAATCCCTTTAGAATTCAAAGATGTTCTGCATAATGTTAACAACTGTGGAGAAACACAATAGCCATCATGTCAGTACATGTATGTTCAGGGGCTGTGCAAAGTACTTTTCACGTATGACCTCATTTAATCTAAACAACCAAAGGTATTATTGTTCCCACATATCAGATGGGGAAACAGTTTCAGAGAGGTTAGGTAATTTTCCCAAGGCAACTCAGTTGAACAAGTCAGCTCCCTGATACCTTGGTCTGAGTCCAAAACTTAGAAATCCAATCTCTTTCCCAGATTCACTTAAATCGAACCCCACAGCAGGTCTAGGAAGGAGCAAGGTTTTCATGGAGGTCTCTTTTAGCTTCTGTCCTCCCTGACTTCCATGACAGTCGCTTTGCCTTGATTCTCTGCCTGTCCACACAACGCTCCTACTCACCACCCCAGCTCCATCTCCTCCCCTGCCCTCCAGGCCTCTCTCTTCAGCCCTCTTTCCCTTCCTCTCCATCACCCCAGCACTCACTCAGGGGTGGTTCCCACCTCTCCTCTTGTGGCACGGATCTCCGTCTCTAGCTATGCCCCTCCTCCACAGCCCCACGGGGGCCTTCCCACCTGCAAGAAGATTCACTAATAATAAATATGATCCAAGACTACTGCAGAAAATTTGGGGGTGGAGGCAAAATTTGGGGATGAAGGAGAGAGAAAAGAGGGAAGAGGAAGGAAGGGGAGGAAAAGAAGGAGTGAAAGAGAAAGGAGAGGCCATGATTCTACCACCCAGAGAACTAAGGTTAGCATGCAGTATATTTTACACCAATATTTTTTTTTTTTTTTTTTTTTTTTTTTTTTTGTGGCTATGTTTTACTTGTTTTTTGAATTTACCACACTTGCTAAGTGCCTCACCATTACTGAGGCTGGCTTTGAACTCGCGATCCTAATTTGGTATTCTGCCTTTTATTTTTTTGCCTTTTATTTTAAAAATATTATCAGAAACCTTTTACTTTTGTCCCTAAACTTTTCCTTTTCATTAAATAGCTAAATAATATCCCACTGCATAGTAGTAGTACCATAATTGGTTAGTCAATGTCAAAATGTCTGGAAGTTTAGATAGTTTCCAAGTGTTTGCTAGCAAAATATTACTATGTGCCATAGTAATATATGATATATATATATATATATATATATATATACATATATATACACATATATATATTAGTTACACCAGCCACCACCAGGCTTTTTTATTTTTTTATTTTTTTATTTTTTTAAATATTTATTTATTTGCTTTAGTTGTACACAATGGGTTTATTTGTACGTGGTGCTGAGGATAGAACCCGGGCCGCGCACGTGCTAGGCGAGCGCTCTACCGCTGAGCCACAATCCCAGCCCATTATTTTTTATTTTGAGATAGGGCCTTGTTAGTTTGCAGGTACTGGCCTCAAACTTGCAATCCTCCTACCTCAGCCTCCTGAGTTGCTGGGATTACAGGTGCATGCCACCATGCCTGGCTGGGGTTATATTCTTGAGTTTCTGCCTCACCCCCAATTGTGTGCCCACATAGTATTTCTGCTTCTCACGGTGGGGTACATGCCTCCTCCCTCCACATCAAGCACACCATGGGTCCCTAGGAGGTGTCCGTTGGCCACTGCACCCCAGGAAACCCAGCAGCGTAGACATAGAGGAAGACCAGCTCACAGGAAGGAACAGCATCAGTTTCACCTAATGATAATTTACAATTTGATTTTGACTGAGGATTGAACTCAGGGGCACTCTACCACTGGGCTATATTCCCTGTCTTTTTTATTTTTTGAGACAGGATCTCACTAAGTTGCAGAAAGTCTAAGCTGGCTGTGAACTTGCAATTCTTCTGCTTCAGCCTCTCGAGTCACTGGGATTACAGGCATGCACCACCACACTGGACTCCGACAATTTACAATATTTTTAAAATTAAGGTAAGCATGGAAATACACATGTAATTACAGAGGAGGATGCACACAACATTTTGTTTTGTTTTATTTTATTTTATTTATTTTGTACCAGGGATAGAACCCAGGAGTACTTAACCACTGAACCACACCCTCAGCCCTTTTTTTAATTTGTTTTTTGAGACGGGGTCTCATTAAGTTGCTAAAGTCCTTGCTAAGTTGCTGAGGCTGACCTTGAATTTGCAATCCACCTGCCTCAGCCTCCTGAGTCGCTGGGACTACAGGTGCCCACCTCCATGCCTGGCAGCATGAGACTTTTAAAAGAAAAATGTGAGACTTTTCTTGTCAGGTCAATTCTCCGCTGCACCGAGTTCTTCTGAGGGAGAGTTTTAGGGGCTCTGAAGTTCTGCCTTTTAGAGCCCCCTGGACCTGCTCAGGGCTGACAGCCCCTTTCACCCCCAGTTCCCTGAGCACTGCAGTCATCTCATCACCAGAGAAAAATGAGAGCCAGGTATGCCCACAGCCTGCCCCACTGTCCAGGACCTCCTGGCCTTAAAAAAAAAAAAAAAAAAAAAAAAAAAAAAAAAAAAAGCTCTCCGAGATATAATTCAATAATTCATCAACCATATGATTTATTCATTTAAAAGTATTCAGTGGTTTTAGCATAGTCACAGACTTGTGGAACTACAACTATGAGCTAATTTTAGGACATTTCACCTCCCCAAAGGAAACCCCACCCCACCAGCAGCTACTCCCCACTCCCCCGCCCCACCCCTCTCGCCACCACCCATCTTTCCATCTCCATAGATTTGCCTTTTCTAAACATTTCATATAAATGGATTCCTAAGCTGGGCGCAGTGGCGCACACCTGTAATACTAGAGTTTTGGGAGGCTGAGACAGGAGGATTGCGAGATCAAAGCCAGCCACAGCCACTTAGCGAGGCTATAAGCAGTTTAGCAAGACCCTGTCTCTAAATAAAATGTAAAAGTGGCCCAGGGATGTGGCTCAGTTCAAGTGCCCCTGAGGTCAATCCCTGGTACCCAAAATTAAATAAATAAATAAATCTATCGATAGATAGATAGATAGATAGATAGATAAATGGATTCTTAAAATACACAGTCTTTGTGACTGGCTTCTTTCATTTACTAGGATGTTTCAGGGTTCACCATGTTGTAGTGTATATCGGTTCTTTATTTCTTTTGTTGCCAAATAACTCTCCATTGTATAAACACAACACGTTTCTATTTACCTATTAATCCATTTAAGGACCTCTGGGTTGGTTCCACTTTGGGGTAATTATGAACAGTCCTGCTGTGAACATCCGTGTATGAGTTTCAGTGTGGACATATATTTCCATTTCTCTTAGATACACAAGGAGGAGTGAGATTGCTGGGTCACGTGGTTACTGTGTTTGACATTTTGAGGAATGAGCCAACTATCTTGCAAGGTGGCTGCAAGGAATTGATGTTCTTTCCAGCAACGTTTGAGGGCTCCACGTTCTCCACATCCAGGACAATACGTGTCACGCCTTTTTGTTTACAGCCTTCTTAGTGAGGGATGAAGCTGTATCTCATTGTGGCTTTGATTTGCATTTCCCTGATGACTAATGATGCTGAACATCTTTTTATGTGCTTATTAGCCACTTGATTGTTTTCTTTGGAGAAATGCCTATCAAGCCCTCTGCCAATTTTTTTAATTGAGTGTTTGTCTTTTTATTATTGAGTTGTAAGAGTTCTTTACATATTCTGGACACGGGTTCCTTGTCAGATGGTGGAGGGTGGGCTGGGGGAGGTTACAGTTTGACAGATTCCCATCCCCTGCCCACGCTGCTGCAGGAGCCAGCAGCACACCCACCCTGCAAGGGACAAAGAGGGTTATCACACATGATTTTTTAAAAAATATTTATGTATTTGCTATAGTTGTACACAATGCAATGCATTTATGTTTATGTGGTGCTGAGGATTGAACCTGGGCCGCACACGTGCTAGGCGAGTGCTCTACAGCTGAGCCACAACCCCAGCCCACATACATGATTTTTGATGATGTCCAATTTATTTCTTTTGTTGCTTATGGTTTTGGTGTTGTATCTAAGAAACAATCATATAAACCCAAGGTCACCAAGATTTACTCCTATGTTCTCCATGTTCTCTTATAGGAGTTTTATTGTTTTACTTTAAGATCTATAGTTCGATTTGTGTTATTTCTTGTGTATAGTATAAAGAAAGGGGTCATCCCAAGATCCCAGGCACAGTAGTACATGCCTGTAATCCCTGCAGCTTGGGAGGCTGAGGCAGGAGGATCATGAGTTCAAGGCCAGCCTCAGCAACTTTGCAAGGCCCTAAGCAACTTATCAAGACCCTTTCTCAAAATAAAAAATAAAAAGGGGCTGGAGTTGTGGCTCAGTGGTAAGAGCACTTGCCTAACGTGTGAGGCCCTGGGTTTGATTCTCAGCACCACATATAAATAAATGAATAAAATAAAGGTCCATCAACATCTAAAAATATATTTTTTTAAAAAAATAAAATAAAAAAAAAAAAAAGGACCGGGGTGATTAAATACCCCTGGGTTCAATCCCCAGTATGTTAAAAAAAAAAAAGAAAGAAGAAAGAAAGAAAGGGTCCAAATTCATTATGTGGCTATTCATTTGACACAATACTATTTATTGAAAAACTTTCTTTCCCCACTGAATTATCTTAGTACCCTTATAAAATATAAGCTAACCATAAATGCAATGGTTTATTTCCTGGACTCTCAACTCTGTTGCATTGATCTGTCTCTCCTTATGCCATGTACCATGCTATCTTGAAACTGTTTTGAAATCAGGTGGTGTGACTCGTTCAACTTTATTCTCTTTATAAGATGGTTTTAGCTATTCTAGGCCTCTAGCATTTCCAAAGGATTTTTAGGATCGGCTTACTTATTTATATAAGAAAACTAGCTGGGATTTCAGTAGGGATTGTGTTGAATCTGTAGATCAATGGAGGGATTATTGCCATCTTTTTTTCTGTTTTGTTTTTTATTTGTTCTAATTAGTTATACATGACAGTAGAATGCACTTTGACATATCATACATAAATGGAGTATAACTTCTCATTCTTCTGGTTGTACATGATGTAGAATCACACAGGTTGTGTAGTCATACATGCACATAGGGTAATAATGTCTGACTCATTCTACTATCCTTCCTACCCCCTCCCCACTCTTGTCCCTTTACTCCCCTCTGCCTACTCCAAAGTACCTCTATTCTTCCCTAGCTTCTCCCCTGTTGCGAAATAGCATCCACATACCAGAGAAAACATTAGGTCTTTGGTTCCTTGGGATTGGCTTACTACGTTTAGCATGATATTCTCCAGCTCCATCCATTTACCGGCAAATGCCATCATTTCATTCTTCTGTAAGGCTGAGTAATATATCTTTTATATATATATATATATATGAAGTTTTTACAACGTCTTTCCATTTATTTAGGTCTTTAATTTCTTTCAACATTTTTTCATACTTTTCAACATACAAATCTTGCACATTTTGTGATATTTATTTTAGGTGTTTTATTCTAGTTTAAATAGAATTGTTTTTTTTTTTTTTTTTTTACTTTTATTTATTTACTTACTGGTGATGCTGGGGATGAAACCTAGGACTTCACATATGTCAGGCAAGGGCTACTGCTACTGCTGAGTTATATACCCTCAGCCTGGAATTGTTTTATTGTGTTCTTGTGTATGTGTGTGTGTTGTTTTACTTTTTTTTTTTTTTTTTTTCTTTTTTTTTTTTTTTGTACTGGGGCTTGAACCCAGGGACACTTTTCCACTGAGCTACATCTCCAGCCTTTTTATTTTGAGACACAGTCTGGCTAGGTTATGAGGCTTCCTTCAAATTTGCAATCCTCCTGCCTCAGCCTTCAGACCCACTGAAATGACAGGCAAGCACCACTATGCCTGGCCCTGGAATTGTTTTCTGAATTTCACTTTCAGTTTGTTCATTGTTAGCATGTAAAACTACAATAAGTTTCTGACAGGCACAGTGGCATACACCTGTAATCCCAGTGACTTGGGAGGCTGAGGCAGGAGTACTGCAAGTTCAAGGCCAGCCTCAGCAACTTAGTAAGAGACCCTGTCTCAATATATAAAAAGGGCTGGATGTAACTCAGTGGTAGAACACCCCTGGGCTCAATCCCCAGAACCACAAAAAAAAAAAAAAAAAAAAAGAAAGAAAGAAAGAAAGAAAGAGGATTTTGTATGTTGATCTTGTGTCCTGCTACATTGATAAGCTCATTTATTCATTTTAATAGTGTGTGTGTGTGTGTGTGTGTGTGTGTGTGTGTGTGTTCCTTAGGATTTTCTAAATACAGAATCAGGCAAATGGACACTGTTTTACATCTTCCTTTCTGCTCTGGATGCCCTTTATTTTCTTTCTTCCTTAACTGTCCTGGCTAGACCCTATGTTGGATGAGATGTGGGAGGGAACGTCTGTCTTTGCTCCTGTCTCAGGAGGGAAATGTTCAGCCTTTCTCCGTGAAGCATAATGGTAGCTCTGGGTCTTTTGTAGATGCCACCCGTCAGACTGGACCCACATACACGGCCATCTGTCCTGGCTTCCACACTCTCACCGCTGGGCCTGGCAGTCCTACTCCTCATCCTGCACCCAGCTCCCGCCACCTCTCACACGCACCCCCCCCTGTTGCTTGGCCCCTTGCAGCAGAGGGGGGTCAGAGGCAGCACCAGCTGGGGGAAGGGCTGAAGTGAGTCCCCTGAACCCAGGGACACTTTTCCATTGAGCTACATCTCCAGGCTTTTTTTTTTTTTTTTTTGGTACCAGGGATTGAACTCAGGGGCACTCAACCACTGCGCCACATCCCCAGCCCTTTTTTGTATTTTATTAGAGACAGGGTCTCACTGAGTTGCTAAGTGCCTCGCCATTGCTGAGGCTGGCTTTGAACTCAGGATCCTCCTGCCTCAGCCTCCCAAGTGCTGGGATTACAGACGTGTGCCACCACACCCGGCAGTTTACATCTCCAGGCTTTTTATTTTGAGTACACACTACTGCTCAGATGACTCCAGACAAATCCCTTTCCATAACTTTATTTCCTCATAGAAAAATTGCAGAAAATAATACCTATTTTTCAGAACTGTTTTGAAGTTTTTGAGAATACATTAGACATTGGCTGACACACATCCAATAAATGTAGGTTGGATCTGAATCTGGGAAGGGCTCATGGAGCTCCTTAGGTGGTGTCTAAAAATGGCTTCAATGCAGTAGAGGGACCCAAGGTCCACATTAGCCATAAACCTTCTCTCACAGAGCTGACCACCAGGAAACAGTCCCTGGGATAAAAAGAGCCGGGAATGAGGATGTCGGGTGCTCCTGAGGTTCAGATCTCCCTACAGACCAAGATACCCAGTGGGGAAAGTGCGTCTGAGAAGGTCTTGAAGTCCAGGAAAAGGGACCCAGCAGGAGCCACTAAAGGTCTATGAGCGGAGGACCTACCCTGACCTGTTAAACACAGGACTTTGGCAAGTCAGCTGAGTGACATGAATGGAGCAGCCAAGGGAGTGAGGGGGTTGGGGAAAGGTCACAGAACGACAGAGGGAATGAAGATAGGAGGGGCTCATGGTAGCCCCAGAGAGATTTCCACAGAAGAGCCCTCTAGGCTGAGCCTGAGGGAGAGCAGGTGCAGAGGCTGAGATGGGCGTCTGCTGGGTGTTGGCCCGGCAGGAGGCTGGATCAACAGACCAGAAGTGATGCAGACCCAGACAGGGTAAGAGCACAGGAGCTGGAGCCGAGAGAACCCACGAGAGAGATTCATTCATTCATTCAAGTTTGTATTGAGCTTGTCGCTTGCTGCCCTTTTGGAACTTACCATAAAGTAGGCATGAAATATTTGCACATGTGTGGATGTAAAATTGTAACAGAAGTGCCATGAAGGAGAGGCAGCTGGTGGTGTGAGAGGCATGTGTGACCTAATCTGGGGGAGCAAATGTGCTTTCCTGGGGAACTGAGGATTGAACTGAGACCTGAAGGAAGAGCAGGATGTGCCCAGGTAAAGAGGCAGAAAAAGAGCAGCCTTGGCAGAAAGGACAGCACGTGCAAAGGTCCAGGGGTGAGAAGAGTGTGGTGAGCACAAAGCCTGGAGAAGGCCATGGAAGTTGGGGTGGAGCGAGCGTGGATCCCGACGAGGCCGGCAGGATGTGCCAGGCCAGACCAGGCACACACCTTTGGGATGCATCTGGGAGTTTTGTCCTTCCCCGAGAGTGGCAGGAAGTTGTTTGAAAGATTGGAGGATGGGGGTGGGGTTTTATGTACAAACTTCGGTTTTGAAATTTCCACTTTGGCTTAGTGAGGAAGACTAGAATGGAGCCCGATCCAGAGGGAAGGGAGAGGAGGGAAGACAGCCAGCAATGAAGCTCTGTCCGCCCTGAGCTCTCGTGAAACATGAGACCATGTTCCCAGAGGGGAATGACGTAAGGCTGCCATGGGGGACCATTAACAGAGCAGCAGAGGCTGACAGGTGGCTTTTCCAGGGCCCAGAAACTGGACAGCCTTTAAGTTCCTTTCTAAAAAACACCATGGGGTTGTAGCTGCCCAGAGAGTAAGAGATTCATAAGACGCTTGCAAACATGGCCCTGGATAAAGGGCAGGTACAGGGCAGCAGGACCTAAGAGGTGGAATAGATTCTGCTTAGTTAGACCTCGAAGAAACGGCACCAGGTGCTCAGAGCCAAGGCCTTGGGGTCATCCCTCCCATCCAGATGGGGTCATCCCGACATCCAGAGCATCTGCAGACTGGAGAGCCCAACCACTGTTTTCCGGATCTAGCCACTTCCTGCCCCTGCACCTGGAGTACCACAAGAGCCTCCTATCTGGAAGCTTCCACTTCCCAAGCTCAGTCTAATCTCCACACTGCAGCCAGACCAGTTTATCTAAAACCACTACACGCTTAGACCAGAGCCCTGCTTGGCCTGGCTGGCTCTCAAATGCATTTCTTGTCCCCATAGCACGCTGTCACCTACCCACCCACCCACAACAGACGCCTATCTCAGCCTCTGCACCTGCTCTCCCTCAGGCTCAGCCTAGAGGGCTCTTCTGTGGAAATCTCTCTGGGGCTACCATGAGCCCTCCTATCTTCACTTCCCTCTGTTGTTCTGTGACCTTTCCCCAACCCCCTCACTCCCTTGGCTGCTCCATTCATGTCACTCAGCTGGCAAGATGCCAGCCCTGGAAAAATGCCGCCAGCAGCTTCTCCAGCTCCTGGGCTGTCCCTGGGCACTGAGCACCACAGGGCAGAGCCCAGGCAGCACAGGGGCTGGACCCCAGCACCGCCCTCAGCAGCCACCTCCCCAGCTGGCCCTGCCTCCTTCACAGGGGAACCCCAAGTTTCCCCACCTTGGCGGCCTGCAGCTCACACACCCCTCCTCTCTCTCTCTCTCTCTTGCCTGCTATTACAAGGAAAAAATGGAAGCCATTGGAGAGAAATCTCCAAAAATACCCCATCCGCAGCCCAAAGCACAGACAAATGTACACAGGAGCTGTTACCGTCGGCTTTTTCACTGCTGTGACTAAAATACCTAACCAGAATAATTATAAGGAGAAAAGGGTTATTTGAGGGCTGACAGTGAAGTCCGGCTCCATTCCTTGGGGTTCAAGGTGAGGCAGGACATCATGGCGGGAGAGTGTGGCAGAGGGAAGCAGCTCACATGATGGTCAGAAAGCAGAGAGAGACTCCACTTGCCAGACACAAGTATATACCCCAAAGCCACAGCCCCAAAGGCCCACCTCCTCCAGTTACCACTTAGTTAATCCCACCAGGTGATTAATTCATTGATTGAGGTAAGGTCCAATCATGTCTCCTCTGAACCTTCTTGCATTTTCTCACACGTGAGCTTTTGGGGGACACCTCACATCCAATCCATAACATGAGCCACCCTCTCCTCCAGACCCTGTGGCACTGGAGGGCTTCTCCTCCTGCCTGAGGCCAGTCCCTGTGGCTGTGCAGGGTGCCCTGACCATCTCAGGAAGGCTTCCCAATCCCTCTTCTTTCTTATGCTTGACGTGCCCCTTCCCCTCTGCTGCATCTTCCTCTATTTAAAGCATCACCAACCAACCAACCAATGAAAAGTCTCCCTGCCTCCACCCAGCTGCTGGGCTCCCCTCCCCTGGATGGCCACACTTGGGAAAGAGCAGTAAAGTCATGGGTGACCGCAAGGTCACTAAGCCCAGTTGTAACAGTTAATTTGAATTGTCAACCTGATTGGCTTCTTAACACCCAATGAGGGTGTGTCTAGAAATGACTGGCATGTGGGATAGCCAACTGAAGTGGAGACCCTCCCTAAGTGTGGGCAGCACCGTCCAATAAGATGATGGCTTGGATGGAATAAAGGTTGGGAGAACAAGGAAGCAGCTGCAGATGCAAGCTCCATTCTTTTCCCACGGGTTCTTGATTGCTGCAGCGATCAGGTGAGGATATTGACTCTCACTTCTTCACTCTTCCAAAGCAGACTCTGCCAGTGACCCTCCAGAAGCCTTCGGTCTCGACTGGGACAGCACCATTGATCTCCCTTGTTCCAGCTCTCCAGCCTGTGGACTATCCAGCTTCTGGTTGCATAAGCCAACCGAATAAGTCCCCTTTTTATAATTGCATTTCCTGTCGATTCTGTTCCTCTAGAGGACCCTAATACACCAGGAGAATTTTGAATTTTGCTGAACTTGACCTCTCACCTGTTTGTGCCACTTGACCACTGCTGCCTCATTCCCATTATCACTGGTTTTCATCATGTGCCTGGGTTGCCCTTGGGACGCTTCTCTTCTGCCCTGGTGGCTCCTGATGGTGTCTCCCCATGCTCTGGCTTCAGCCCCACCCCATTCTCATGATTGATGGAGCTGGAGTCACTTGAGGTCCCAGCCCCTGAGAGTCCCCTCCATACACTGGCCCCTGGACAGCCACTTGATCTGCTGTCTCTCCTCGCTCACCTCCCATCAGCTCTGCGTGCCACTAGTATTCCCTGTAAAATGCAAATCTGGTCATGTCACTGTGGTTAGAAGCCCTCCCAGGGAGACAGGCCAAAATCCTTCAAGTGGCCTCCAGGGCCTCATGTTCTACACCTGGCACCACCTCCCCTCTCCCTCTCAGGGTCCCTCACACCCACCACACATGACTTCCTTTATTTCCTCTAACGCACCATGATACCCTCCCCTGCCTCAGGGCCTTTGCTTGTGCTGCGCCCCAAGCTCCTGTCTGCATCTGTCCCAGCTCAAACAGCAGCTCCCCAGGGAAGCCCTACCGCCCCATGCCCCCATCCAGGCCAATCAAGGCCCTGGCCTTCCATGTCCCAGCTCTGCCAGATCCTCAG